>OY747717.1:7515000-9915000 GCA_963556495.2 Valencia hispanica | reverse complement strand
GAATAAAAAAAAATACATAAATAAGGTAAAGATGATTTAAAACTGAGGTTAAGCATATCTAAGCAAGATGAATGTATAGTCACAAGAAAACACATATACAAAATTGTTTTAAAATTTGTTATCAAATTTCATAAAGTAGATATCACTGTATAAAAGCAATCAGGAAACTAGAACTTCTTTAATTTCATTAAAGAAATGATTAGATTTTTGTGTATGTTTACAACAAAAATATGTAAACCTTTATAGTTACGTACCAAGTCAAGCAATTTTTATGCAGTTTTCACACTTTTTGTTCTCTTTGCAAATATATTAGCCAAAAAAAAACTTTGTGAATCTAAACTATGTGAATCTAAACATGAAGAAATTAAGTCTCATTTGTGAAACATGAATTGCGGTGCTTTACATAAAATGTGTCTTTCATAAGTAATGCACCCCTGTTAGATATTGGATGCACTGGGACAAAACATATAAATTCAGAGTGTCACTGTTAGTAAGACACTTTTTGGATTTTTTTTGTACTTAACTACCTGAACCTCTGTGGTTTTCACACAGTCTATAAGTGAACAATGAGCGTGAAATATTAGCATTTTTTTATGTAGTTTTTTTCATGGCGCTTTCATGTCACAACGCGTCAGCAATGCGTAGCATAATAATAAAAATGCTATTACACTGGTTCATAATTTTGCCATGTATAGTGCTCTATTGCAAAATGTGTTTTACGTGGGTCTAGAGGACATGAAAAGCATTCAGTAAAACAAAGTATTTTTTCTTTCTTTGAACACATCTTTGAAGCATTTGTGTTGGTTTGGATGTGCACCTGTTGTGTACACTGGATGTGTGTTGGGATAATTATTATAAAAATAACAGAACTCAGAGGCATCAGGATGGGTTAAATTACTTTTGCCATTAGGTCTCTATCTTGTTTTATGTATTTTTGTTTGTACCATATTAAATGACCAACTGACCATGTTGGGCTAAAAGCTCCCCTTCAGGTGGTCAGATAATTCCTTGCTGTTCAGCATGTTGAGGTTAAAGGTTGAAACTGGAAGATTTTCATAAAAAGCTATAAAAAAAAAAATATATATATATATATATATATATATATATATATATATATATATATATATATATATATATATATATATAATAATAATAATATGTTTCAAATGGTGCAAAATGAAATCATTTGAATTAAAATATAATAAAATAGAATTAAAATATAATGAAATATAAATTTTAACGGGCACGACAATGACATAATGTTTACACCTACCGCCAGTTGCGGCCACGGAGTGCCAGATACGGTCTCTAAGATCCAACTATGTGGTCAGCACAACTCGGCTGGTATTGGGAAAAATGGCTGAGTCTGCATGTCAAGCAGCTGCTTCAGAGCCCTGGAGATATCGTTATCCGTCTCAGGAGAGGAGTAACCGGAGAAGAACAGACAATAGAGTAGTTTTAGGGGAAGCCTACACTAGATGGGCCCACATAAAACATGTCCACGGCGTCAAACACACGCGGAAACAGCGACTTTCCTCCTGGATCTGTAAGCTAAGTCACTTGCTAACTTTAGCTGTCAGTTAAACTGCTCTAAAATACATTCCTCACTGGACACAGTTCAGGCTGGTCACTGGGCGTATTGGCAGCGAACCAGGTAACCCAACAGCTGGAATTATTTTTCTATTGTTGTAGCTATAATTTAGACCCACTAGATGTCGCTACAGTGTTCATGTTCCATATCCAACCTTTAATTAGTCTTAGCTGGTGCGGGTTGGTCGGGTTATCCGAGATTATAGAGCTCCGGGAGTTGACGTCACCAGCATGCAACAGTTCAAATCGACTGGGCGTCATTGTGGCAGGCAGTCTCCCGCAGTTGTTATTTGCAGCTAATCCAAACTTAGAAACGGTAAATATGGTGGATACCTGTTGTCCCAGGATGCCATAACAGACGCGGAAGAGATAAGGGAGAAACGTTCTATAGGATTACCAAGGATCCATCACGCAGAAAACGATGGATCATTGCCATGAAATGCGCTAGCGATCAGGGAAAAATGAAGCCGTTTCATTTAATCTTTGGGAGTGATTCACCTGTAATTCAGATTTATTACCATTTGCTTGATAACTGCTCTTGTATCATTAAGTAATGCAAATTGACAGCAGCTCTCTGTTTTACAATGATGCTTTTAGAAAAAAAAATACACACAAGATGTTGCACACAGACATAACCTAGCTACTGCCTGTTGCTCATGGTAACTAAAATCAGGAGGACTGGTCTCCCTCCCGATGAAAACGCAATCCTGTGCAGGAAGATTCCAGATCTGGATCCCAATTACAAACCCCGATTGTGTCCATTTATGTCCCTCCAGACTTTTGTATACTTTAAGCGATGCTCCGGAGTAGGACGAGGGAAAATGGATCGGGAAATTGTATAATACTCTAACATCCACTTGTGCTCCCACCACAATTTCCTCATAATCAGTGTTTCTGAACGGACTATTATTTAAATCACTCCATTCCACTTTCTTATACATTCATATTTTCTTTCTGTGAAGATGTTGCAGCATTCTTAGCAGTGGATATGTCGAGGTTTTAAAAGACTCGTAGTCCGCTGCAAACACGTTCAGGGCAGAGTCCTGCAATGTTGCGGGTATCCGTTTAAAGATAAAAAAATACATAAATTAAATTTCAAGGGTCTGGCAGAAGTTTCTTTAGGCTACTGCGGGTGAAAAAATATGTATCTAATATTTTTGTTTGTTTAAGACTCTAAAAGAGAATCGTGTTGATTGATATGTTTATGGAGAGAGCATGCCAGAATATTCAGCGCAAAACTGACAGCGGAATGATCGTTATCTAGGCATCCTGCGCTGCCAGAGAGAGATTTTTCTGAAATTTATGAAAACTAAAATTTATTTGATGCAGAGATCAATATGCAGAAATGAAAAATTGACCACAATCCCTGGCTTTAACAGTGTTCTCAGTTCATGAATCGCAAATCCCGCTGCAGTAAAGTCTCTTTAGCAGCGCTGGATGCCTAGATAGCGAGAATATTCCGCTGTCAGCGCAAAGTTGGAGGAATATTCTGGCATGCTCTTTCCACATATCACAATATATCAGCACAATCCTCTTTGGGACTCTTAAACAAAATATTAAAAACAATTATTTGTCACTCGCAACCCGCCCACATTAACGAAACTTCCTCCCGGACCCGTGAAATTTAATTTCCCAACTTTATGATGTAAAAACCTTATGCGGGTACCCGCCCTTTTGCAGGACTCTGAACTGTAAGTTAAAGTTGAAGTTTCTCCACACAGAACTGCAAGGGTTGCAAAGAGAATGCGTTTTATTGTTGCACATATTCTTCTGGGGCGAGTATATATAGCCAGCATTGTTCCTTGTGCAATGATGTGGATCTTAATGAACACTGTTGTGAGAGTATCTCAGGTCCGATAAAAGGTCCGCCCTGAAAGCTTCTGAAGTTTTAAAAAATATCCCAGGGGCATGGTAAGGGTCGGATATGTTTAATCTTTTTAATTTCCCGGTATATACAATAATATCTTCTGTTTTAAAATGGGAAGTAAACTCCGACGGAGTAAAATCACAGCTGGCGACATTCATTTTGATTACGTACATGCCTGCCAACATGGCGCCTTCGCTCTGAGAGTCACGTGACGTCCGGAGCTCTATAGGTGTGTTCCATTTGTTGTTGGAACTCAAAACTTTTGACTTCTAAGTGGGTAAAATCAACTGGAATGCACCCCCCCCCCCCGATATCAGACTTACCACTCAGAAAGTCTGAGATTTTTTTTGTACCAACTTCCAGTTTCAATGACTGCCCCTCACATCAACAATAGTAGATGTGGTAAAAACTTGTTTATTTCACTAGACACACTAGTAAGAATGCATCTAAAATGAATGCTACATATAAGTCATGTAACCCTAAACTTTACAAAGTAAAAATTGTGTTTGCATCGAAAGTACGATGTAAAACAATATCTGTAAGCGGCACGGTACCACCAACAACCTTACTTGAGTGTGACGTCAAACCCAGTTCGGACTTCCGAGATAAATCGAACGCAGTGCAGTGGAGCATATGTGCTATTTATGTAGAAATATGCTGGTTGTTACCATGAAGGTATACAGCAGCTTTAAAAAGTTGTCTTTAAAGCTAATATAAGTTTCTTTCATACTGTTTTTTTAAAGGTGTTTTATTACAATTCAATACAAAGTTGTAAAGTGAACAAAGTTTGGAGCAGAGTTGCTCTAACCTCCCCTTCTTTTCCTGTTCTGGCACACAACCAAAACCATCCCTCTCTGTTTATTAGCATGGTCAAAGTTTCAAGCAGTATGTCAGGTAAGCAGAGTGCATCATTGCTAAACAAGCCATAAAATCAGCTAATAAGACTTAGAGATATTATTAGGGGTGTCAAACGATTAAAAAATTCAATCAAATTAGTCATAGGGGAGCTGTGACTGAATCACGATTAATCATGATTAATTAAAATTCTAATCCTAAATATGACTGAAGAACTACAAATTTCAGTCTAAATAAAGAACAAAACCACTTTTACTCTTTTTTAAAAAAAGGAAATACAGGAGAGATGCATGTAACTTGTTTGGAACTCCACAATCCCATTCACACGTGGCCCTTTTAACCTATTTATCTGTTGCTAAGGCAAACTAACTGGTTAACATTTTATGAATGTAAAGCTGACTTTTCCTTATGAATATTGGACAACCCTAAGCATCCTCTTCATGGGACTATCCTACAACAACAGAGTGTTTTCACTCAAAGGCTTCAACAGTTTAGCTGGAACACAGACTGGTACAGGAGATGCTTCCTGTTCACAGCCATTAGGATCTACAACAACTCCTTGAAGAATGAAATAGTATGAGCTACAACAACATTTATTTTCCCTCTGGGATCAGTAAAGCATTTTTGAATTTAATTATATTTTTCTGAACAATAGAGGAATTATTTGCTTATCAACATGAACACAAATGTTATGGAACCAAACCCTTACCTATGTTCGGTTCCCACTGTTTTTATTTAGGGTTATCTTGCAGCTGTAGTCTTGGTTGGGTATGTTAGCTTGTTTGGTAGCCAAGGCGTACCTGATGTGAGGATATTGCTGCAGATTGTTGCATTTTTAATCATCTGCTCGTTCCAGTCGCTCCTCTGATCATTTACAACACCTGATCGTGTCTCTATCTGCAGACTAAATGTGCAGTAGAGCAGAGGTGATGTAGACTGATAATCCCTATATCTGGCCTGCAACTGAAAAGAGACGTTCACATGGAATCGTGGATGCAGTTTGGATCCGCCATGCTGTTAACATGACAACACTGTTTTATCTCCAATAATTGATATATTCAAGTAGCACAAGTATTGTAATAATTAATCCTTTTCTGTTTTAAATAAAAGCAATGTTATATCACATTATACAGATTTGTTTAATATTTTGGTATTGGTATCTATTTTTACTCAAGGTTATAATGCCGAGGGGATCTCTAACTTAAGGAAATTACAAAGTCATGCCATTGCATTTTTAGAAAAGTCCATAACCATACACTGAAAGGCTGGTTTAACTGATAACTTCACCCTATTTTCTTTTCAGAATAATATACCTTTATAACAATTACATGTCCCCACATGTTTCCGATAGTTCTGAAATGTTACAGAATACCTACTTATCACTGGCTCTTCTCAGAAGTGAGCTGTACATCAATAGAAGAAAATTACCATTTATTCAGAAACAAATCAAGAAAAAGATTTCAAAGTTCGACGGAATAGCCCCTCCCCCCTTTTTGTTTACATATTTTGGGGAGGGGGGAAAAATCATTATATTTTGCAGTGATTCATGTTTTTTACTGGTGTCGTGTGTCTATGAGGTGTATTTTTAATAACCAATGATTTACACTTCTCTTTTGCAACTAATTCTGCACATTTATATGTGGCCACATAAAATGAGAAGCCATTTCTTTTTATTCACTGTCATGGATTTATATCTAAGGTTCATTACCATTTTGAAGCTTGAGGAAAAATGTCTATATGATCAGAAACTTACATTCTCAAAAAAGTTGTAGAAAACCACTGGAGGGACAGACATTTTTTTAATCTTATAGCAGAAAGTTTCCATCATTATCCAACATTAACTGAAAAACTGGATAGTGATTGAAGTAACTGAAGTAGCTCATACTATAAGAATAGCATTGAAAAGAACATTAGATGTTTAAAGGTTGTCCTCTTAACATGACTTTAGGATTGACATGAAAAAGACATAGCATGTGTTTTTGATAACTGGATTAAAAATGAAAACTGATGGAAACCGATCTGTTCCATTTGAGTAGCTGATAGAAAAGAGGTTGCAAGTGAGAGATTAAAGCACAATCAATGGCCTCCTTCCTGTGTCCTTTTTACAGAGACAGGTTAATGGTGTTCGGAGCGAGACTAGCATTAGTCCCCTCATTAAAGACTGACCCGCACTGATTTATCTGAACTGTGAGTGAGGTTGACGAGGCAGCAAGATTCAGAAAGAGATTAATGACTTGGTCAATAATGTTTTGAACTGCGGGTGAATCTGGGCCAAACCCCCTAGAGTTTGGATCGAAATATTTAGAACCTTCTTTATCTATGCCTCTTTGTTTTGGTCTACCTTGTGGCTGAAAATACAGTTATATCTGAATAACATAGACGATCAATCAAAAAGTTAATTTTGTTCAGTAATTCATTCTAGAAAGTCAAACATAGAATAGTGATTAATTATCCACAAACTGATAAAGATAAATAAATAAAAAATACCCGAAAAACTCTACCTACTCAAAGTATTGCATCAATGTAGCTGAGCCCTAGTCGACAATTGTGCGGAATTTGGACTTGAGAACACACTGGACAACACCAACAAATGATATGGCTCACCAAATCATCATGGAAACTTTACACTAGAAATTTAGTCGAATGGAGACCCTTTTGTTTCTCCATTCTTCCTACAAAACCTGGGACCTTGATTTAATCTGAATAGAGTTCCCTTTTCTCCTTAATCTAGGTAAGTGTCTTCCGATGTTATCTGTGGTTCAGCAGTGACAACAAGGAATGCAGCAAATGTGCCCCATGCCCTTGATAGTGTGTGGTGGCTCCTGAACCTCTGATTGAACTGAACCCCTGAATCACAGTTCGCACCAGGTGAATCTTCCAGAAATTCTTCAGTGCACTTTTCCTCAAAGTCATCTCAAGGAAGCAGTTATCCTAGTTGCTTCTGCACCTTTTTCTGACAGTTTTTCTTTTCACTCAATATGCTTGGATACACACTCTGTGAAAAACCAAATACTTTAGCAATGGCCTTTTGTAGTTTATGCTCCTTGTAATTGGTGTTTATAACTGTCTGCAGTAGATCAATTTACATAATATCTCTCTATTAAAAATTTTATTTAACTGTTTATATTTAATTTAATTCTTTCTGAGAAACTTAATTTGGGCTTTCAATGATGGTAAACTAATACAAATTAATTGAAAGTAAACCTTAAACTATCACCCTATGTTCGAAGAATTTATATCTGACATTAGTTTCCTTTTTTATTGAACAACTTATATATTCAAAGGGAATATTAAACGGGACTCATCATTCTTCCTGAATGAATCTTCCTGATTATTTTTTTTTATGAGTTGGTTAATTAATTTAGTAAAAGACCTGTTGAAATGTTCTCCCAATCCTCAGTATGGGGCTTTAATTTCTGTCTTATATGAAAGACAAGTTTATTTTAGGTCCCTGTTTTACCACCCACTGGAAAACATTTGTGCAGCTAAAGGAGATAACCACAGAGTCCAGAGCCAATATCTCACTGTTATTTCTGATTTATTGAGATACATTTTATATTATCAAATATATCAGTGACATCTGTTTTTGTCTTCCAAACGTAACATTTGCAAGAAAAATAAATACATTTTGTACTATGTATGTATTTTTTTTCTCATTTTAAATCATGGTCTTTATTCCTGTACTTTTGCTTTTTCTGCACCCTGCTGTAATGCTTATGATGTTTTATGTAAAGCACTTTGAATTGTCTTGTAACATTAATTGTGCTATACAAATAAACTTGCCTTGCCTATGTTTTTATTGAGCACAAATTAAACAAATAAATAAAAGATGGTAATGAAAGTCAGTCCAGAAACAATATGCCATTGTGTACTTCCCTGTAATGACTCATTACTGAAGTGACACCTCCATAAAATGACAAAAATGTGTGAGTTTGTGACAAACAGAGACTGAGGTGAAAAGTGTAAGGAAACTGAAATGGAAGGTCTGACTTTTTTTTTCACAGGTAGATATTATTGTTGAATTACCTTGGTGACAGTCCAAATCAACAAAAAGCCATAACCTTTAGATGGAAAGGCAAGAAAATAACATGTGCTTCTTGTAGACAGGTGCTATTGTGCCACAGTTTTCAGCCGGTGTGTATGGCAGATCTGAGATGAAGTAGTCACAGAGTGGCCACTCATATTACTGTTTGTATGTTCCCTTTGCAGTAAGGGTACGATCATGACTGTCTCCATGCAAATGTTCCCTTTCCTTTAAAGCCAGCCTACCCCAAATATGCAAAAGGTTTTCTTTGGTGTGGGGGACGCACAAATAAACATTTGTCAGGTGAAAAAAAGCACTTAAAAAAAATAGGAATTGTACTGGAAACACTTTTTATGAGATCTGAGTTTGGCATCCACACATTTAAATTCAATTCAAATTCAAAAACATCTTATTTATCCCAAACAGAAATAAAATGTTGTCGTAACTCTTATCTTCCAAGTATCTTCAAAGACTTTTTGTGGATGGTGTTGCTGTGAGTAGGTTGGATCTCCGGTAGCAGTCAGTCTTGCAACAAATATGAAGAGGTCTCTGACTGAAGACAGTTTATGTATGACAGTCTAATGACTGTCATGGCATGCTAACAGCTCAATATCCGGTCAACAGAGACGATTCTCCACAGTAACATGGAGTGGATAAAAAAATTCGTTGTTGGCAGTCACTGCTAATTCACCTCATTTGCTTACGTGTCCTGTCTGGCAGTGTGATACTCAGAGTTAGTGTCTGAGTAAAAAGTAGAAGCCCAACAGATTAACTTTCACATGGAGCATTATGGCTTTTGCCTTAGTACTCCACTAGATATATGTGTAAGAAATCATTATTAGAAATTGCTGTGTTTTTTTCTGATATTTTGGACACGGAGACATAAAATATAATAAATGGGGGAAAAAATAAAGAAGATGAAGAGAGATAAGAAAAAATGTTAGGGGGGAGAGGGTGAGTTCAAGATACAAGAGAGGAAGGGGAACAAAGAAGACATCCCAGTCCACCTCCACACCAGCAGTACTGCACAGAGAGTGGAAAAAAAACAATGATAAAATAAACCAAACAATGCGAACTTAGAGCCACCTTATTTGCTTTTGCCGCTCCTCTTTACATTTCTTTCTGGTCATATAGTTAGAAAACTGGGCAGAGATGCATTGGAATTAGGGATGTGATCCTTGCCTATTACAATCAATGAAAGAGATGGTTTTAACTTCCTTCTTCTCTCTCTGCTCTTCAGACTTGCTCTGCGACCATGAAGCTTCCTTTTATACTCCTCTGAGGCTTTGGAGTTGTATTTCAGGTTTTATCAGATTTTAAGATGCTAATCAGCTGCTCCTAGTTGTAAAAACAATACCTTGTTGTCAAGGTTAGGCATCATAACTTTCTGAAAGTAAAAAAGTAGGAGCAAAAATCCTTCCAGCAGTACAGCATCAAAAACCAGAGGGAATAGTGTCTAAATGTGCAATCTCCCAACCAAAAAATCCCCAAAAAAGTCTACAAAAAGAACTAATCAGAACTAATTTAGCAGAGCTGCTCCAACATGCTGCTGTCATGAGCGTGGCAGCATGTTGTGTCTAAACTGAAGTGAGAGATGTCTTCTTGTATTTAGCCAGCCTGAGTCAAGACTTTGTGGAACCACCTTTCAAGTTAAAGTGCAGAGTCTTATTGGACCAACCACTTTCTTCCACATGTTTGCTATGTCCCCTCAGGGCCTGCTCTTGGCATGGGCTATAAAGGCACTTGCCTAGGGCACCAACTACTGAAAGGGGCGCTGCTATGACAACTCAGAAGAAAAACATAAAACAGGAGAAGACATTGACGCTTTTCACCGTCTTTACAATCTGTTGCTTTTGAAAATATATTTCACAATATAATCAGATTGTTTTCTACATTCTCAGTGTCAAGGACATAGGATAATAAAGCTTCAAATTAAATAGTTTATAGCAAAATTTGGCCCCTATTTAAATATATTTCAAAAAAAGTGTTAAATCATTGGACTGTCTTTATTGCTGATGAAGAACAGAGCTGCTCGAAATGCTGTTTGGTAGAATCATCTCCCTCTTGATCAGGTTATTTGTGTTCATTGGATGTAAATAATGGTGCAGGTTGGCTTTTGTTGTATGTTGAGGATCAAATTTTCCTACGAGGGCTAAAATATAATAGAGCAAAGTTCCCTAATGATGCTATTGTAGACACTGCAGCTGCTGTATAACACTTAAAATTTGTTGTTTCCATGATCTCAACCCAATGACATATTGAACATATCATGAAGTCTCCCTGCGGCAGCTGCCTTTTTTGCTTCTACTGTTCAGAAACAGATACATTTAATATGCATCTGTCCAGACAAACTTTCCACTCCCTCTGTCTATACAGAGGGAGTGGAATATATATATGTATATATATATACATACACACATATACACGTACACACACATTTATGTATTACATTTTTTTTATTTATATGTCTTTAAAATGTGAAACTTTTATTTTTTATTCACCGGTTTGAGTGTTTTACTTTAGGAGATTTTTATTTTGCAGCACCACTTTGTGCACACTACTTTGTGCTGCTCCTTTTTTGTTCTTCTCTTTTATTTTGGATCCTCATACTCAAATTAAGGGGCGGGGCTCTAAGCGTGGGCAGAGCCATTTAGTAAAACAGAGGGAACTTCAATATGGCGCAGTATTGGGGCCAAAATTAAGACTACTTCCCTGCCGCAGGAGGCTATACCCATTCCAAAGCCAACAACTGATTTTACTATTGATAGGCCGGCATCGGCAACTGAGAGGGAGACAGCTCACTAGTGATCGCATTGGAAAAGCTGGCAATAGCATTGGATTGGATTGGGGGGCAAGAGGAAACATTTGCACATGTAGACTAATAAATATAGATAGGAGAGGAAAATACTCAAAATTTGAGCAACATAATTAGTGTTCCGTTAAGGATTGATTAAATTTTACAGAATTATAGGGGGGAATAATTTACAAGACGATATTGTGATTTTTAAGAGTAACAGGTAATTACTTGAGGTTTAAGTCATTAAACTATTCCAGTTCACATGGCACTCCAGAAGGTGGCGGTAATGCACCTCAAGCTGTTTGCCATCCGCCATAAAGTCGGAAGAAGAAGAAAACACGTCTAATAAAGCGGGTGGCTAGCCTAGGAATGCTAGTCGTGAGCCAATCCAATGGTATTGCTAGCTAATCCAATGCGATCACTAGTGAGCTTTCTTCCTCTCAGTTGCCAACGCCGATGTCTCAGTTGCCGATGCCGGCCTATCAATAGTCAGATTAGTTGCTGGCTTCGGAATGGGTATAGCCTCCTGCGGCAGAAAAGTAGTCTTAGGGTGTTTCTCAATGTAAAGGCGCCTCGCCTACCAAGGTAGTGCCTTGGTAGAAGAGGCGCCTTGCTTACAAGGACACTGTCCTTCCTTGGTCAAAGAAAACTGTTAAATGGAACAGACTTACATCACGTGACTGCGGCTGCCCAGGGCCCGCCTTTTACTTGCGCACTCTGTTTACGTCCCACCCATCATTATATTTTATACGTATAAGTTTTAATATAGATGTATAATGAGAGTTTTACTTTTTGAATTGTGTATATATTGGTTAAATCAAATGTGAAAGCGAGTTAGTACCTGCTAGCAACCGAAGCTGCAACTACTAAGCAACTAACCAACCATAGATAACTGCTTTGGATCTAAAAAACATTTTCCAATAGATGAAATTAGTTAGTTAGTCAGTTAGCTAAATGGCAGACAAACAGAGGACAGACGCCTCGGTAGCACATGAACATTGGAACATGCCTTGCCGGTCCCTGATGACGTATCTCCTAGGCAACCGGGGCGGCACCAAGGCGTCAAGGCGAGGTTGCTTGGCATTGAAAAACACTGTTAATTTTTGCCCCAATACTGCACCATATTGAAGTTTCCTCTGCTTCACTAAACGGCTCTGCCCACTCTTAGAGACCCGCCCCTTAAATTGAATATTGGGATCCAAAATAAAAGAGAAGCACAAAAAGGAGCAGCACAAAAATGTGCTTAAAGTGTTCTGCTTAAAGTGTTGTGCTTAAAGTGGTGCTGCAAAATAAAATTCTCCTAAACTAAAAGTTTTAGACATATAAATAAATAAATAAAAAAATAAAAAAATAAAAAAATAAATGTATATAAATAAATAAATGTATATAAATAAATAAATGTATATAAATAAATAAATGTATATAAATATATAAATATATATCAATAATGTCTTTTATGATGTCAAACTTTCATATTGTAAATTTTTTTCTATTTATGTTGTGGAATATTGATTTATTTCTGTATTTATTTATTATAAATAAAAAGATTCCATACCTGTCAACATTGGAGGTGGCTGCGCCAAAGCAGAATCTCACCTAGCCAACTAAAATGGCCTGAGCAGGGAATGTGTCATCTATATGGTTTATGGAAAAATGCAAATAAGAATTCATATGGCTTTCTTTTAATTATCACTTTCTCTCTCACACTCTTCCATGAATGCCAGATTGATGGGACCAATAATTGTCCCATCAACAGATTCTCCAACCTTAGCTGTGGATCTCTGCAGCTACCTCTGAGTTATTATAGGCCTTTTGGGTGCTTCACTGATTAGTGCTCTGCTTGTCTGGCCAGGCAGTTCAACTGTGGTGGCTGTTGTGTCAGATTCTCTCTGACACAACAGATCTCAACAACAACAGTTTTCCAGATGATGGACTGAAGAGTGTTCAGTGAAAAGTGTAAACGGCAACCTTGAAGTTTTCCCTGAACTTTACCAATGGGCTCTGTGCTGTGCTCATTGGTCTTTATGATGCTGTTTGTTCATCAATGTTCTCTAAAAACTTTTTTTTTTAGCATTTAGTGTTCTTGTGAGACCCCTGCTGTTACAACAGGCCATCTCCCTCTCTGATGTTTAATTTCATCAACATGAAGGGGTCTAGCTAAAACTTATCAACACCTCATATATATCCTTTCACAGTATTTACACTGTACTGTAGACTAAACAGCCACTAAGGTTTCACAATAAATACAGTCTGAGTTGAAAGACATTTAAAATCTACATGTAAAACAGATCCAAGGCAAGACAATCCCACAGAGCAGGGTGACCAAGGGACTGGGCAAAATTTAGAGATACATTTTTTGTAATAAAACATAAAGGTTTAGTCAGCCTCATCAACATTTTCGGATTTTCATTTCAAGGCCCCAACTTATAGCTTTAGTTCACAGTAGGTTTTGCTCATTTAATCAGAACGGCACTTCTAACAGAACCAAACTGAGGGAAGGTGACCATCTGCTCAACCGGGTGGGGGCAGATAGCACAGAAAAGCAACTCTGAAATAAATAATTGCCACAAGGCTACGGACACCTGTTGACAAAGAATGAAAGTGTGGTTAATGGCAGCAGGGATTTATGTTCCATATGTGACAGAAGGAACACAAAATACTTCAGGCTTACAGAAACTTTCTATTAGTTGTTGTTTTTAGGACCTTTGATATACAATGCCTTACCTTTTGCAATCTTGCATAGTTATGCGGTTCATTTAGTTAGTGGTTTGTGTAACCGTAGGACCCTTTGTAGAATTAAACTTTTTCGGACATCAAGATTTTTCTCCCTAATATTGTATTGTGTTTATCTTCTGTTGTGCACCAGGACAACAAAGCTGTCTCTCAATAGGTTGTTTTTGTTTAACCAAAGCTTGTAACAATGAAGTAAAAAAATGTCTAATTGCTGCACAGCCAACATGGCCTCACAGTTAATGTCCTCAAATCTTATAATTTGACCAATACTCCAACTTCCTCCTAGAGCTAAAAAGCATGAATGTTGTGACTATACAAATTGAAATTCAAAAATACTTTATTGATTCAAGAGGGAAATTAAGTGTTGTTGTAGCTCATATAATTAATCATTTAAGGAGTTGTTGTAAGTAATGATGGCTGTGGGCAGGAAGGATTCCCTGTAGCGGTCTGAATTGCAACGGACCTGAAGAAGCCTCCAACTGAAGACACTGTTGTTGTATGACAGACTCATAAAGAGGATGCTCAGGGTTGTCCATCTTTTATTTTTTGATTTTACGAAGAATCCTTCTTTGCATCATCATCTCCAGTGGTTCCACAGTAGTACCAAGAACACAACCAGTCTTCTTTATCAGTTTGTTGAGCCTTTTTAAGTCCCTGGCTCTGATGCTGCTACACCAACAGATGATGGCTGAAGAGATTACAGTCTCCACAACAGACTTGTAATTTGCTAGAATCTGTTTCACTGTACATTTAGATGGGTGAGTTGATAACTTATGATGCGTAACCATGGCAACAATGTGGTTTACAACCAAGAGAAGCTGATTAACATCGCAAAAGTTGAAATAATACCTCAACTGAATCCACAAATCCCTGATAAGTTGAGAAGGATGAGAGGTGGATGCAGAGCAGGAGCAAAAAGGAGACAGAGAAGGAGGAAATTCAAACAATCTCTTCCATCGTTTATAATGGGCAATGTGAGATCGCTGGATAACAAGATGAATGAAAAAGGAAAAAGAAAAGGAAGGAGTAGTAGTGCTTGTCAACAACAGATAGTGTCATGTACGATGGCATCTTCAACTCAATCTCCACAGCAAACAGCAGTGCCAACAGGAGTCTCTCCAGGACCTTCATGATGTGGTATGTCAGGGCAACAGGTCTATAGTCATTGATGACTGATGGGTGAGTTCTCTGTATTGATACAAATGCATCAAAAACTAGAAAAGCGCTCGTAGAGCGCAGACCTCCACCAAGGCAGCTCAGTACCCCCTAGACGGTCAACCGGATCACCCCCAAAATGTAATCATTTGCCCATGGTCCCAATTGTTGTGACACAGAGTGAGCGAGTTTTTGTCTGGTTTACATAACCATCAATAATTATGATCAATAATTTAATATTCATATAATTATTGATTAGGTTCAAGTTTAATTTGTTTATTAAAGATAATCGGGGCTCCAACCTCTAACTAGAGATACTTCTGTTTAGAAGACCAGATATCCATTCTCTTCTTGAAGGTGCAAATTCACACGCCGTAGACGATAATTGTACACATATATATAATTTAAACACAGACCACTTAAGCCAAGGGGAATTTATTAAGAAAATAGATCAACCTTACAGCCAAAACATTTCATCAATAATTCCCATCTATTCTAAAGCATGCAACTAATTACTACAGATCTTAGAAAACAATAATATGTGAAAATTAAACAACATGAAATGGATCAGGGAGAAACAGACAGCTCAGGCTTTGTTCAGGGAGGGAGGTGGCCCTCACTCCAGGGGGGCTGAAGTCGTAGATAGCCAAGAGACAAAGGGTCATAAAACTAGTTTTAGCTAAATGGAAGCCACAGCTTTAACTAACAGACAAAGGAACAATGAGGTTAACCTTTCAGCTAACAGACCAGCTATAGCAGGTCAGACCGAGCCCGACCAGGTGATCAGAGAGCAAGCGAGAGAAAAACGAGAAAGAAAGAAAGAAAGAAAGAAAGAAAGAAAGAAAGAAAGAAAGAAAGAAAGAAAGAAAGAAAGAAAGAAAGAAAGAAAGAAAGAAAGAAAGAAAGAAAGAAAGAAAGAAAGAAAGAAAGAAAGAAAGAAAGAAAGAAAGAAAGATCCGCTCAGGATCAAACAGTTTCAAACACGGCAAATACAGCTCAAACTTATGCGTGCGGTGACACTAAATTAGCCAACCGGGGCAGAGCTTAAAAACACTTTAAACCAACAATGAACGAGATCTAACTCGTTAAGAGCTCTATTTTTCCTAATTATATCTGCCCAGACACAGGATTCGCATAAATTAACTGGTTCAGTCCTACTTTGAGTTGAGCGAAGTCCGGTCCATGAGGAGGAGAGAAAAATGTGTCCATAGTTGAGCAAGAAAAGGAAGAGTTAGAAAACCTGCGCATGATTTTTAAGACTGTGTCCCAACTGCAGGCCGGATTGCAGGTCGACGCCGTAACGAACTGGAACAGTCCTGATATAGCTCAAACTGGATACACCAACAAGATGAGCACTTCGAAGTGTTGAAATGAGAGTTCTCCCCGGTCAAGCGGGTCAGAACAAAAGAGAATTTTCACCGGTGAGATGTCCTTTGTATGGCAGGAGTTTCTGCTATGAACCTCTGCTGAGAACAGTTTGAAAATGGCCGCCATTACCACTCTTATAGGCCTTTGGCCGTGTTGTCATCGTTGATGTCACCATTGGTGGCCCGGACCAATAGGAGTGTGTTGGGGGTCACCGCTAGGATTGCTGGGAACTGTGGTCTGTTCAGTCCATCTCGGGAAAATGGCTTCCAGTCGTCCAACAGTCTGTTAAGTTCATTTGTTGAAAATGGGGTTCCAACACACTGCAGACATTTCCTGAAAATTTCATCCAAATCCGTCTATAACTTTTTGGGTTATGCTGCTAACTAACAGACGAATTAACAAAATTTGGTAAAAATTTTACCTCCTTGCCGAAGGTAATTAATAGGAAAAAAAGTTGCAAATGTTTGTAATATTTGTACGATTTTGGGTATACATAAGTCCTTTAAAGGTCAGTGCCTAAGCTGTTCTTTAGCAGATTTCTTGTTTCATTGTACTGTACAAACACTAGAAAAGCACTCGGAAAGAACTCCACCAAGGCAGCTCAGTACCCCCCCACCCCCCACCCACAAAATGTCAGTGTTTTAAAAAAGCTAACTGTTCACAGAGTGCTGTGTCAGAGCATATAACTGGAAAGTTGAGTGGAAGGGAAAAAGTGTGGTCTCAAAGTGTCCAGAAACAACAGTGGTAACTGTGGCCTTGAGAGGAGGTGTTTGGGGCAGATTCTCATGGTGTGCTGCCACCACACTCATATCTGTAAGTGATTTTTATTAAATTTATGGACAAGACTGCAGTCATAGGGTGGATTCACACCAGCCCTGTTTAGTCCGCTTGAATTAAAATTTAGTTCATTTGCTCAGGAAGTCTGGTTCGTTTGGGGAGGTGTTAATGTGCAATCAAACTCTCATTCGGACAAAATAAGTGAACTCTAGTCCGTTTAAAAACGTAGTTCTCGGTTCGATTAAAACGAACTCTGTTGGGGTCCGATTGCATATTTGAATGTCGACCTGACCAAAACCGCACCAAAAGCAGGAAGCGGACTATTGTGCAGGGCATTCTGGGTAAAAAAAATCTTAACAACCGCAATGCTGGGTCTTATACATACCTTGCTCGACGTCTGCATAAGGAGGACCGCAGTGCTGTGAAATTGTACACACCATCTCATAAGAAGCTGTCTTAGTCACCTCGTGTAAAAAACAGCGTTCTACATAGTCCTCTGCCTCATCCTGAGCCCATTGCTGCAGTGTTTTATCTTGGACTATTGCCAAACACAACAGAGTTAACCTAAAACTTCTACAATCTTCATTTAACAAAAAGAGCAGTGTGAATGCGAACCGCACCAACTAAAATCAGCAACAATGTTGTTATTTTTGGTCCCCAATCAAACCGACCGGACTATCAGGTGTGAATATAGCCATAGACAATTGCAGTGAGGCAAGCAAGTGTTCATTGGACAGAAACAAAATTAGGCATATCAGCACAAACACCAACAGTCAAACATAATGGAGGAGAGGTGATGCTCCGGGCTTCTTTTCAGCCATAAAACCTGGAAACATTGCAGTGTTTGAGTTGACTGTGAACACCTCTGTGTATCAAATTATTTTACAATCAAATGTGCTGATATTTGTCTGAATAGCTGATGCTTGGTCCAAACTGGGTCATCAGCCCGAAGATGAAAAGAAAATAAAACAATCAAGGTGCTTCACTCAGTAACACAATTTTACAAATTTCTGCTGAGTTTTAGGGCTGATGATTTAAAAAGAAATTAAGATAATTTAGTCTGAAAGCCAAAATAACTTCAGTCTGATAGCTTGATTTTGGTTTATTTTTATACTCTCATCCCTCCCAGCAGTTCACTTAGCAACACTAAAGCTGTAAGCTGGGTTACCAATGTAAACTGAAATAAATTGGGTGTGCAATACATAATGGTAAAACTGATACAAACTGGAGAGAATATACAGTACATGTAATGATTCTGTTATTCAAATATTTTGTCAATAGCCTGCTTTGGTTGACTCAAAAAATATGTTCTTTCCCATTGTCCTGCTTCACCTGTGCTAACCAAGTGCTCCAGGCCTGTGTAAATGGGGCAAAAGTGACCTGTCCTCAACCTGGTGTCATGTGTGATGGATGGTTTAACAGAGAGAGTAAAGTTCGGCACTGAAGCAGGTCAGAGAAGAATATCAACACTGTTCTAGTTCACCAGAAGTTAGCTCTCCATCATTTCATTTTTTTAAACTTACTTCCAAAAAATATATAAGAATTTTACATCTGACAGTAAGGCTTTGATTTCTAACCATTCAACACAGGTTAAGAGAGCTAACTCTTGTTTGATTTAATCCATCTATCGTTTAATTGTAAAAGCTATTAACTTTGCTGCATTTGCTTGTATTTTTTAAAATCTATTTATTACTCTTTATTACTCTTGTTTGTTAACTTGGTTTTAAACAACTTACAAGTTTTTACACAAAAGGGTCACAGAGAAGTCTAAGTTTTTATTTCTTTAGATGGAGATGATCCATTTTGAAGTGTAAATTTGTTCCAGAAACTTGTAGCAGCAGTCCTCATTCTTCTACCCAGTGTCTAGATCCTGTGACCATAAGTCAGGGCTGGAATATAGGCCGGCTTGTTTTCAAGCATATTTTTACCACAGCTGTCTGACATTAGTACACAATGTATTACACTTGACACTGATGTGTCTTTTTGCTTCTAAAGTCTCCTGCTTCATAGAGAGATGGTTACTCAAAAAAAGGTCATTTTCCAGTAGGAGGCAAGAGAACTGTCATCTGTGCACAGATAAATGGAAGTCTAAATCACATACACTCCTCAACTACACAACTGATTATACTCAAAAGTATCTAAGAAAAACATTTATACATACCTAAGAAAAATGAATTGACAAGTACAGTGGCTTGCAAAAGTATTCGGCCCCCTTGAACTTTTCCACATTTTGTCACATTACAGCCACACACATGAATCGATTTTATTGGAATTCCATGTGAAAGACCAATATAAAGTGGTGTACACGTGAGAAGTGGAACGAAAATCATACATGATTCCAAACATTTTTTACAAATAAATAAATTGGGGTGTGCGTAATTATTCAGCCCCCTGAGTCAATACTTTGTAGAACCACCTTTTGCTGCAATTACAGCTGCCAGTCTTTTAGGGTATGTCTCTACCAGCTTTGCACATCTAGAGACTTAAATTCTTGCCCATTCTTCTTTACAAAACAGCTCCAGCTCAGTCAGATTAGATGGACAGTGTTTGTGAACAGCAGTTTTCATATCTTGCCACAGATTTTCGATTGGATTTAGGTCTGGACTTTGACTGGGCCATTCTAACACATGGATATGTTTTGTTTTAAACCATTCCATTGTTGCCCTGGCTTTATGTTTAGGGTCGTTGTCCTGCTGGAAGGTGAACCTCCGCCCCAGTCTCAAGTCTTTTGCAGACTCCAAGAGGTTTTCTTCCAAGATTGCCCTGTATTTGGCTCCATCCATCTTCCCATCAACTCTGACCAGCTTCCCTGTCCCTGCTGAAGAGAAGCACCCCCAGAGCATGATGCTGCCACCACCATATTTGACAGTGAGTATGGTGTATTCAGAGTGATGTGCAGTGTTAGTTTTCCGCCACACATAGCGTTTTCCATTTTGGTCTCATCTGACCAAAGCACCTTCTTCCACATGTTTGCTGTGTCCCCCACATGGCTTGTGGCAAACTGCAAACGGGAATTCTAATGGTTTTCTTTTAACAATGGGTTTCTTCTTGCCACTCTTCCATAAAGGCAAACTTTGTGAAGTGCACGACTAATAGTTGTCCTATGGACAGATTCCCCCACCTGAGCTGTAGATCTCTGCAGCTCGTCCAGAGTCACCACGGGCCTCTTGGTTGCATTTCTGATCAGGGCTCTCCTTGTTCGGCCTGTGAGTTTAGGTGGACGGCCTTGTCTTGGTAGGTTTACAGGTGTGGCATACTCCTTCCATTTCTGAATGATCGCTTGAACAGTGCTCCGTGGGATGTTCAAGGCTTGGGAAATCTTTTTGTAGCCTAAGCCTGCTCTAAATTTCTCAATAACTCTATCTCTGACCTGTCTGGTGTGTTCTTTGGACTTCATGGTGTTGTTGCTCCCAACATTCTCTTAGACAACCTCTGAGGCTGTCACAGGGCAGTTGTATTTGCACTGACATTAGATTACACACAGGTGCACTCTATTTAGTCATTAGCACTCATCAGGCAATGTCTATGGGCAACTGACTGCACTCAGACCAAACAGGGCTGAATAATTACGCATACCCCACTTTTCAGTTATTTATTTGTAAAAAATGTTTGGAATCATGTATGATTTTCGTTCCACGTCTCACGTGTACACCACTTTGTGTTGGTCTTTCACGTGGAATTCCAATAAAATTGATTCATGTTTGTGGCTGTAATGTGACAAAATGTGGAAAAGTTCAAGGGGGCCGAATACTTTTGCAAGCCACTGTGTATATATATATATATATATATATATATATATATATATATATATATATATATATATATATATATATATATATATATATATATATATATATATACACACACTCTAAATAAAACTGGTTCGTCATAAGTGCTCTGAAGCACTTTGAGTGCTCTGGAGAACCTTTTGCTGTTGAAGAACCTTTTCCCGCTGCTTAAGGTTCTTTGGGGAACTGAGTAAAAAAAAAAGAAGAGTTTGTCACATTTATGCTTACTTTTAGTGCTTTAAATAACCTTTTTAATGTTTAAAATATGGCCTTATGGCTAGTGAATATTATGCCTAATCTGACTAACTTTTGGCTGTGTAACAATCCTTGTTACAGGGTACTTTTTTACTGTAGAGGTTGATATTTTGGAAGTACATTTTTAGATAGCATTTATAAAGTAATGTAATTAAAAATAATATAAATTAATTACTTTTGGCTATACTTAATTGTAGATCAAAAAACTGAATTTCAACAAATTATTTTTGCCTGAGTACCTCAAGGGGTGCAAAGGCATATTAATTCCATACTAAACCATCAAAGTAGGCTACACAGGTAAACAGACATGCAAATACTATATTAATTTCTGCAGGGAGGGTTTCACTGGGTTCACCCAGTCTTTTTGGTAGGATATTATTGCCACACTTTAGATCAACTTTTTATTTAATTTTATTTAATTGAGCTGTTTTTAAAATAATATTAATAAATGGAAATATTGTCAACTGAACAAAACATATGAATAAAACAAATCTAAAAGAAGTAACGTTACAGGACATAATACTTTCATCTGTTGCTCAAGATCAGGATATGTCTTTTACTCTCTCTTTGGCAAGTGCAGGGACCATGTGGCTAATCCTTTAACCAATAATTCAGAACCAGTGTGGGGTCCCTTGTTTTCTGGTCTCCGTCTCCCAGAGTCACTTCCAGTGTAAATATGTTTATAAGTAGAAAGTATTTTCTAATTAAAACTACTTCCTACAGTATAGTACATAGTTTTATATATAATAATTATTAATATATTTCGAAACACTGTTAAAAGGGGTGAAACCTCCAACACATTTTTGTTTTGTACACACAAAAGTCACCATTTTAGGAATAATATAGTTTTATTTTTTTTTTATTATTACTAGTACTACTACTACTACTACTTTTATTATTTATTTATTTTCTCAATTTAGAATATTGGGAACATGACTCGGGTTCACACGCCACAGTAGGTGGCGGAAATGCACCTCTTTATGCTGAGTGCCCCTCGCCAATACATCACTAGAAGAAGAACGTCACCATTTTCATCTGCAGCCGTCGTTTCTTGTTCCTTCCCGCCCTGACAGAGTTGAAGATTAACTGTCGCAGTAAGTTCAGTAGATAATACTTATTAAAAAAAAATTTCTTGTTGTGAATTGCTTGTTAAAGTTAACTGTACGGAATCATTGCGCCGAATTCTACTTTTGAAATGTCGCGTTTTTCGCTAATCTGACTAACTACTTCGCCTTTTTAGCTAGTTAGCGGTAGCTAGCACTGTTCCTTATTGTGCGCAATTGTTACTCGGTAAAGTATATATGCAGCACAATATAAACATGTCGCTATTCGATGGAAATTACAGTTTTTGAAACCAAATATGCCGTTCACGTCGATCATATAGAACCGAAGAGGTTTTTTTTCCTTTGGGGGGGTCGTTTTTAGTCGGTCTCTTTAAGAAGAGGGCGACTCCATCTTGTCTGCAATATATCTATGTTGTAGCGTATCGTTGTACTAGAGCCCTGCATGGAACTATTTATTTTCCTATCCCAGTCCCACTAACTTTATGACCAACAACCCCCCCCCCCCCCAGCGGCAGACCAGTTTTTAATTGTTTTTATCTTTCTGTAGACCGCTTTTCACTTCCTTGCTACTCTACATTTGCACTCGCTGTTAAGTGATTTTTCATTTGAAGTAAGTGTTGTCTTTTCCCTTTATTTTCATCTCAGAATATATTTATATTAGAACGCTAATTTAGATGTTCAGATCACACATTTTTTCTGGGGGTTTTAGTTTATTTTAGTTGTCACCTTTTTCACACCTTCTGAGTTTGCAGGTATGTATGCTACTTTGTGTTGTAACAAAAGGCTGTGTAAGGTAAGTTAGTTATAAAGGCAAGTGCTCCAGCAGTTGGGTTGTTGTCTATGCGCCACCTCCCTCGCTATCTAACTAGAGCAGGTGCAAGTAGCGTGTACAAAGGGGACTTGTTTGCTCTTAAATTTACTGTCTTACTCATATGTCGCCTCCTGCCCCAGACATACTGTATGCTCAGTATTTGCAGATTTCTCAAAAAGTGTAAAGTTTCAAGGCAAATAAAGTATAAAGTTTCCAATCAGAGCATCTCACTGTAGTGATGTCGCCCGACGTCCAGCCAGCCACGAACCGACATTGTTTAAAACATCGGGCAGAGAAAGGCCCGCCCACGCGCTTTGCAAGCTGCAGCCTTAAAAAACTGCAGGCTTCAAACTAGTTACTTTGTGACCGTACTGAGAACCGTGGATTTTCACTGTTATCGGTACCGAATACTGACATTTTGGTACTGTGACAACATTAATTTGAATGTAATGTGGGCCCATTTGGCAAACTTTTTGTATAACTCCTTTGCTCCATTTCTCAGAGTACCAACAATAAATGACAAAAATACTGGCTAAGAAGTAAAACAACTTGATAGACTTGTTATTATAGATAATCTTATGTGACTTCAGAATACAATTATTGATACGTGTCTGTGAGAGATTAGCTATTCCAACAAAAGTACTTCTTAAATTCTGTTTACCATTTTTTTTGTCTAACTGTGTGTGTCTTAGATTCTAGAGGAGATGAAATTCGTCAGCAAAGTGGACGTGGACAAAAAAGTAGTCGTTAACCTTGCCAAGATGTCCAAAAACATAGTTGAAAAGGCTCCTAAAAATGCCCTCAAAGATAAGTGTTTGGTTGTCCTTGATGCCTCAGAGACAGAAGAGGAAAGAAGAGGTATGTTGTGCTTTTAGAGAAAATGTGTGAATTCCACGAATTAAACCAGAACAGCCTTGAAAAAAATCATTATCCAATTAAGCTCCTCCTCCTGCTGTCTTGATATCCTACCCACAGCTTTTCTAAAGAAAGTTCTTCCTGTTATTGGGTCTGATCTTGTTCAAATAGTGAACTCATCCCTCCTCTCAGGTGTCTTCCCTCAGGCTTTAAAAACAGCAGTTATTAAACCACTGCTAAAGAAGAAAAATCTGGACAACACGTTAATGCAGAACTACAGGCCAATCTCTAATCTTCTATTCATCAGTAAGATTATTGAAAAAGCTGTTTTTCAGCAGTTAAATAGCTTCCTAACAATGACAAACCGTTTTGATGTTTTTCAGTCTGGTTTCCGTGCTCACCACAGCACTGAGACTGCCCTCGTCAAAGTATTCAATGACATCAGCATAAATACAGACTGTGGTAGAACCACAGTGCTGGTTCTGTTGGACCTCAGTGCAGCATTTGACACTGTTGATCATGATATTTTATTGGAACGACTGGAGAGCTGGGTCGGACTTTCTGGTACACTACTTGGCTGGTTCGAGTCTTACCTAAAGAACAAGGACTTCTATGTTTCAATAGGAAACTTTTCATCAGAACGAACAGAAATCACATGTGGGGTGCCCCAGGGCTCCATCCTGGGGCCCCTCTTATTTAATATTTACATGCTCCCACTAGGCAAGATTATAGCAACCAATAACATTAGCTACCATAACTCAGCTCAGCTCTACATTACAATGTTACCAGGTGACTCTGAACCCATTCAAACCCTAAATCAATGCATTGACCAAATAAATGGATGGATGTGCCATAACTTTCTCCAGCTGAACAGAAACAAAACTGAAGTAATTATTTTTGGACCCAAGGAGGAACGATCAAGAGTCGGCACACAGCTTCAGTTAATACAGCTAGAAACTACTGATCAAGCTCGAAACCTAGGTGTAATAATGGACTCAGACCTGAACCTCCAGGGTCACATAAAGGCAATCACAAGGTCAGCCTTCTATCACCTGAAGAACATTTCTAGGATTAAACGACTGATGTCGCAACAGGACCAAGAAAAACTCATCCATGCGTTTATCTTTAGTCGGATTGATTACTGCAACAGCATCTTCACAGGTCTGCCTAAAAAGTCAATCAGAGAGCTGCAGCTTATCCAGAACGCTGCTGCTTGCGTCCTCACTAGAACCAGGAAAGTAGAGCACATCACCCCAGTTCTAAAGTCCTTACACTGGCTCCCTGTAGCTCAGAGAATAGACTTCAAAATACTCCTACTAGTTTATAAATCATTACATGGCTTAGCACCAAAATATGTTGAAGACCTGTTGTCACAGTACTAACCACCAAGACCACTCAGGTCCTCTAACTCTAGCCTACTAAACATCCCTAGACTCAGAATTAAACATGGAGAAGCAGCTTTCAGTTTCCATGCTCCCCTTATCTGGAACAGACTTCCTGACGAGTGTAGAGCTGCTGAAACTCTGAACTGCTTTAAATCAAGACTAAAAACCCATCTGTTTAGAATTGCCTTTGAGTAAATGCTTGATGTCATATGTATGAAATGCGTTCATGCTCTCTTGCTTTTTTGATTTGTGTATCATGTGTAATGTGTGTTTCTTTAACTTTTAATTTCTAATGTTATATTCCATGTGTTTTTTTTATCACCAAATCATGTAAAGCACCTTGAATTACCCTGCTGTTGAAAGTGCGCTATACAAATAAAATTGCCTTGCCTTGCCTTGCCTTTACAACTTTATAATTTAATGTAATGTTATTATTGCTGGGCAATAAATCAAAATCGTGATATTAAAAAGCTCGATGACGATAATCGTGTGCTGTGTTTTAATCGTTATGCCAACTGACCAATCCGTCGAAGCGCCGCCTTGTTGTCAAGTTAACTGCCCAATCAAGTTGCAGAAAAAACATGTACTGAGGTGCATGAGGCCCCCGCTGGTCGATAAAACGAAAATGCCATGTCAAGAGTGAACAGTTGGTGAAGAATCTTGAAGGAAAATGGACAACAGGGAAGACGATAAAGACTACCAAATTGCTGACACTTTCCACAGTTAGCATTAGCACGCAGTTTTGAAGTGATGTGATGTTGTTAGCAATACAGCAGGAACAGAACACACAATCTGTATACAACATCAATAGAGAAGGCTATATTAAATTTCTTTTTAATTATTATTGTTTTGATTAGACAAAAATCATATCAAAAATCAAGATCGTTCAATATATTGAAAATAATCGCGATTATTTAATTTTCATAGTTGCCCAGCCTTAAATGTTATGCATTTTAGTTTACAATGCTTTATTGCATGTGTTATTTAAGGCCCTCTAACTTTTCTTTACAATTCCTGTGTATTTTTAAGGTCAGATTTTCAATGCAGCAGTACTCCTAATACCTTCAGTCTTCAAAGAGGACCCACAGCAACTATTTGTCATCGACAAGGTACTGTTTGGTATTATTTCAATCCCAGCTGTATGTAATCCAAATGGGTAAAAGGGTGAAATAGCAAAAAAATTAGCTTTTTTATATTGTGGATCAGTATATTTTTCATACTGAATGCCTCCTAATGGAAATATTTTTGACTTTGTCGTTTTTTCTGACAAATGAGTCTTAATTGCTTTTTTATGATTGTGTTTTACAGGATCCAGTGTTTGCAACTCCAACAATTGTCCTGAAAAAGTGCAAGGACAAAAACCCACTGCAGAGATGTGCCATCACAGTGAAGATTAATAAAAAGAGATGATCCTTGATGGTGGCAGCGTGGACATTTCCCTTGCCCTGGCTGTTGCTTTTTCTCTTTACCACATCTTCCAAGCTGAGTATCCTAAGAACTTAAGAAAGACTGTTTCCTTTCTGGAAACCTTTGCGAAATGAAGGGTTCTGCTCCTATTGCTGTGCAAAGGTTTTATAACTCGCTATAAAAGAACAAGCCTGGTTCTGTTTTGTCCGTTATGATTTGACAGTTGATCTGTTATGTGATTTGCCAGATGTTTTCTAGTATGTCTAACTCTAGATCAACCTGGCAGGATGTCAGTTTTTGTGAAAAATTCAAACAAGTCATGTGATGGCTTGTGTAAAGTGCTGGAGATTTATTGGCTGCACATAACTGAATACCAGTCTCGTTTTGCACTACATCCCAATGGTCCTTGGATTCTTATCTTGTTGTGTTATTGTTCCTTTTGGTGAGCCTTGGCAAATTTGAGTTTCAGTTTCCTGTTCATAGCTGTCAGATGTAGCACCCAGTCTTCTGCAGTTATAGCCCATCTCCTTCAAGGGTTAATGTGTTGTGCAGCTAGAGATAACATTCTGGATAGCTTGATTGTAACAAGTGGTTTCCTGAGGTTCTTTTAACTTTTTGTCATCGCAAACACTTCCTCTGACCTCTGACTGCAACAAGACATTTTACTCCACACAGCTGCAGCTCATTTTCTCTTTTCAAAAAACTTTCTGTAAAACAGAGAAATCTGTGTGTTGAAATCTTAGTCAATAGTTTCTAAAACACTCAAACCAGTCCATCTGGCACCAACAACCATGCCATATTCATTCACCTAAACCCCTTTCTTCCCCATTACAGTCCAAGTTCAGCAAGTTGTCTATAAGTCTAGCTGGAGATATTCATGGAGTTGCTGCCATATAGGCTATTTCATTCTGTGTTTCAATATATTAAATAGATTATAAAGTGAAAAGTGAGTGTAAATGAATTTCACATTTTTAATTAACATACTGAAAAAAACTTTTTTACCAGTGCAGATTCTGAAATCTGTAAACTACATATGACAGAACCATGAAGCCCAAATCCAGATTTTTATCATTACTGTGACAGCTGACTCTGGGATTTGTATGACATACCTTGTCACTCTTAGTTTGCAGGAATGCTTGTCTAACAAAGTTGTCAGCATATTCTGAAGCAAATATCACTACATAATGTGTAAATATATATTATACTTACAAGATATTAACAATGCTTCAATTTGGAAAGTCTCAACAAATAAAGACTTATGCTACTGAAGTGTTATGATTATCAAGTACAAATGATTTACAATCGTACAAAGCAATAAAGACCACAAGGGAGAAAAGACAGGCAGCATTGCACAGGAGCACACTGCTTTCCTGACTGCTCTTGGCGTTCTGTCAGCTGGGAGTTAAACACTCCACCTCCACTCATAATCAGATTGCTAATCCTCCAATGCACTGGACCAGTCATACAGTGCTTTATTTATCCTCAGGGTGTAGACATGAAATAATGAATCATTAAAAGAGGTGAAAAGGAGTGTGATTGTATTAATAATGTTATTCCCTCACCCCTTCTTTGAACCCTGAATGTTGGCTCTGCATTGTATTTTCCCACCTTTGCAATTAGTCAAGGCTATAAATAATTGTAATCACTCTTTCATGATTTTAGAGGATACACTGAACTGGACTGCTACATGTAGAGACTGCTTTCACTTTTTCTACAAAAAGGGAAAACCGTTGCAAACCAATCTTTGCAATGGGTATTATACTGAAAGAAGTATAATAATGCCTGCATTTGTAGAGCAGCTGCAGTAAAGGGCACCTTCTTAAAGTGGGAGGTGATCACTTTTAGTAAACCAGCAATTTGGGACAAAAGGCAATAGTCGTATTTATATTTTTGCATAAAACCTGCATAATTTGCAAAAACTGAAAATAAAGAAAATGCAGTTTAATACGAATATGACAGAATTCCCAATGAAAGTCTTTCAATAAGCAGGTTTTTCTGTTTTTTATTGATAGACGTCCTAAAGTAAAAGTAAAAATATGTGCATAATTCTGACTTTGAAAAAAAGGCACAAAGGTACATCTAATTCAATTCACCACATTTAAGAGGAATTGGGCATTTATTTAAGATGACAATTTCCTCATGTAAATTAAAGCTTAAATTAAAGCGCAAACTGTGCAGGAGAGTTCTCAATTCGCCTCAATCAAATTGTGCAAAACAGATTTTCTTCATAGTTAATTTTGTTGAGTTGAGTTTACTAATCTCTGCATGTAAATCATTTGTTGTTAAAAAATGTAAAATATTTGCCAAAAATACCTCTTTTAGGTGTAGATCTGTTTCTGTTGCCAGCTTCAGAGCTAGTTGTGTGTTTAAACCCAGGTTGGCACACCTGAATGAATTTACCCCTTAATTTGTTTTCACACTTTGTTCAAACCTGTGGTTTTTCAGCTTTAACAAGTGCATCGGAATGCATCATTTTACAGTCTTTAATGACTCTTATTGCGTCTTGAAACATTTTTCCAATGTGACTTAAAAAGTGAAAGAAGAACATCTTTCTCTCTTTGATTATTTTACTGCATGTGCTGTGTTTGTGGGTAAAAAAACCCAAACCCAACTCCAACCTATCACATATACAAGTGCAAATTATTCCCATCTGCTGGAATTGATGGCCATATTTGCATCTGCATGTATTTAGTGCCATCTGCTTTGTGCACTATGAGGCTGATTGTTTTGCTATAACAAATTACAGGTGAGTTGTTGTCTACTAAAACGTGGATGGAAACAAACCGTCTCAATCTGAACAAAAGCAAAACTAAAGTTATTTAATGTTGAAAACTAACGTCTTAAATTACTATGACAGTATCACTGACCAATGGGATTCATATTGTCACACTTCTGCCAGGAACCGTGAGGTTCTTTTTGTCAATGTAACAAACGGATTAACTTTTTTTAAGGCCTGTTGCTTGGTTTACAAGAATAACTCTATGCAGGTGTTCAGGTTTTGCTAACATGTCTTCAGGCTGTGCAAAAAAGGCAGCAGCTCCTGACTGGAAACAAAAGGTGTGATCACATCAGCCCTGTATTGATAACACTACACTGGCTTTCTAATACCTACAACATTAAGTTTATATTTATTACTGCTAACTTTTGAAAGTCTTAATGGTCTGGGACTAAACTACTTACCTGATCTGCTTCACTCTTACAATTCAGTTAGGGTTCTTACATTGACTGGTTTTAATCTCTGGTCAGAGTACAGACCGAGGTGACAGAGCATTGTCTTTGATTGCCTAAAGGTCTGGAACAGCTTGCCTTTGAAATTAGTTATTCTATTTAAATGCCTGCTCAAAATACATCTCTTTTGATTAGGTTGTAATTGTAGGTAAGTAGGAGAATCTTTTGTGCTAGTTTTATTGATACCTTTTGTTGTTTCGTATGATTTGTAATGTGTGTAATGCACTTTGGCCAACTGTATTAATTTGTTCTATATAAATAAACTTTACTTACCTGTAGATAGTTGAGCTGTTAAGCAGCTCTTAGTTTGAACCGGTCTCAATCAGTTCATAGTTTGCTTTAAATGTGCATACTGTTCAGAACATTTTAGTTTCAATTAATTCATGCCTGATGGTAGGTGTATGTCATGCTGTTGATGACATGCTGTTGCATGACTTCTCAGTCTGGAGCTGAGAGGAGAATACACATGGATATAAATAAGGATATGCCAGAGACCTAGTCCACTCTATCACACCTTGGCAAAGTGAGCCATCCCACAAAGGCCTTTTATCTCTGCTTCAGGGGGCTTTGAAGGATTTTGTCAAAGAGGGATATTTGAAAGACAAAAAGACATAGCCAGAAAGACACCTGCTGCTACGTTTGAAAAATGGTGCAAAGAGTGAGATCTGTGGATAACTTTGGGAGCCTTTGAATCAAGAAACTACACTTCACATGCAGGAAAGAATTAAATTTGTTCATTGGTTCTCTTAGGTCACAAACTTCTTCAGATTATGCACTAATCAAAGAAAATCACATATGTCAAGTCTTTTCATGTTTTGAGACCAATGAGAAAGCATCTGAATAAAAGAACAGATAAATTGTTGGAATTATTCACTTTGACTGGATGTCCTAATGGAACTTGACGTTTTGTTTGACATAATTGTCAAGGTGGAGTGAAATGTGTCTGCATCTTTTAGACCAAGGATGCTCGCTCAACTCTGTTTGCTCCCATGTGGCTCTGTCTCTGCTCACTCAACACTGTGTATGCTCGCGTGCGATTCTGTCTCTGCTCGCTCAACTCTGTTTGCTCGCACACGGCTCAGTCTTTGCTCAGAACAGTTTTTTTCACCAGCCAATCAAAGACAGCTCTCTTTCGTCCAATCAATGCATGTCCAAAATGTACTGATGCTGAATTCAATGAAAAACAGCCAATCACAAACCACAAATGGTTGGTTTCCGTTTCTAGCTTCCGATTCGGGAAATGGCTAAAGGTTAATTACACCAATTTGTTCTCTACTCTGAGCATCTTTAAACTGCTCTAGTTTAAAAACTACATAACCCAGACATTTCAAACCTGGACTAGATTATTCTATACTTATAGGAGAACAATTAAAACCAACCCTGGGATTTGTGAAACCTTTCTGTGATTTGTGAAATTTCAATAAAGGCAGATTTCAGCAATTTTCATGCATCTTGAGCACAAATACAGGAAAACTAAGTAGGTTCTAATTTGTTTAGTGTTTGCGTGTGCGCAAGGGGTCTTCACAATAAAAAAGTCAACTAAAAGCAAGAAGAAATATCCAACCTCAAACTTTTAAAAAAAATGTATTGAACCACGTTCAAAAATAAAAGGGGATGACTTGCAGTAAATCTTAAGGTAAAAAACACCAAGAGAGCTGCATGGCTAGGATAGCTCTGCAAGGATAGCTTGGCCTTGCCTCCTTTGGCCGCCCTGGGTCAGTGCCTTGGCTGCTGCTATTGATCTGCTGCTGCCAGTGCAGATGGCACACTTGATGGCTGTTGTGCCATAAATAGGTAGGATTTGGCTATGAATCATTATGAATAATTGCTTAGGGCAATTATTAATTAGATTCATAGTTTTATGTCAAAATTACCAAGTTTTGGGCACCACCTGGAGTCCAGAAATTTCAATAGCCAAATTCTGAGCTAACGTCGAAGTTGGATTCTGAGAGCAAGAAACAAGATGGCGAGCTACCCACGGACCCATTGAACTGTGCTGAGCAGGAGAAAACTCCCCCTGCTGACGGTTGCGTTCTTTCACTGAAAGAAAACTGGTAGGATTCATCCATACACCTCTGCAAATGAACAGTGGACTCCAAAACCCTGGATGACCATTCAGAGTAATTAAGAAATTAAAAGTTAAAGGACACTGAAGCAATTTTTTCCTTTCCTTCGGGGTTCATTCAGTCTTTTGCTGAATTTTCAGTTTTGAAAAAAAAAAAATTTGTTGGTTAATCATAAGTCTTTATGCTGTAATGATGTTAAGTAAAATGTAACTAATTTTGTTGGGTTAAAACAAAATAAGGAATGGTTTCAACCTAAAGTTGAAGTAAACTAAACTTGAATTAAATCTTAGAACCAAAGAACTAAACCTGATTTAAAATAACACAATGTTAACTCTAATAGGTTAAAAGATACACTTGAACTTAGAACTTGAAATTAACAAAATAAAAACCTAGGTTTAACATAACATCCTTTCAAGGCCAAATAAGAGGTTTTGAACTAAAAAAAGGGATAGATGCACAAAAGGTACTGGAGCAAAAAAGGGAAAGAAAATATATTGTTTTCCTTGAAGTGGTGTTGAATGTCTTTGTCATTTGTATGTCAACTGTTTATTCTGTTTTTTTACATAAATAATAAGCCGGCAATTTAAAACTATCTTCTGGTCTGTGGTCTTTATTATAGGTAATAATGATTACTACTCTAGTAGCTGAACCTAACTTGCCCTAGGAAACTGTAACTACTTTAGAAGGGTTACATAAACAGTAAAAGTGATAAATATGAAAAGAAGTAGAAACAATAAACAATAAATTGATAGTGATGTCACAGTTCAGTATGAATGTTTGCTTAAAGACCAAGGCTTGTATTGAAGAGTTTTGGGAATGAAGCTAAATTAGTTTTAAACTAATTATGGTTAGTTTACAACCAATTAGCACCTTTTGGTTTGTTTTCAAACCACAGATTCACAATGCAAAGCAGAAATGAAGAAAAACATTATTTGGAAGAAGCCATGTTTCATGAAACCATTTGCTGAATTAGAAATTAATATCCTTTGGAGAATTGATTCTATTTTTATGGATCGGTCACCGCAGTGATTGATCTAATTTTGTATTTTGACATACTAAGAAGGTGGTTTCAAAAACGACTTAAAAGATTAGTTTTGGTGTTTAAACTATTTGGTTTAAAGCCAATCTCTATTTTGAATAGCATTAATGGCAGTCTTTATTGTTCATGAAGCCATATTTAGCAAGTACTTGATCCTGTCTGAAGACACCATGCTCATGGCTTAAGCTGATTTATTTTTTCATTTTTCCAGCATGTCTGATAGGTAAGTCATGATCCGGTCAAGTTGTTTATCATCATCAAAGATGATTGGAACCCACTTTTCTTTAAAATTGAAATGTGGCATCTCATCATCTGATAGAATGGCCTGTTAAAAGCAAGGACAGCAACAACTCCCTTAACAGGAAGAACCCTCCACCCAAACCCTGTCTCATTTTGAGTGGGCATCTTCCATGACTGAGTGAAAGTTTAAGAGACATCGCATACACACAACAAAATCAGAAGAACTTATTCAGGACAACTTTCTATGTTACAAAAAACTTGAAAGGGAAAAAATCTAGAGAGGAGAAAGAGAACGTCATGGTGTTGGTCGTAGTTTCTCAGTGGATGCTCCCTCTATGAAGGTATCACTGCTATACAGAATGGCAGGTCAGATGTACGGTAGCTTCTGTGACATGAGAACAACTAAGAAAAAACACCACAAATATTAAAGTTGCAAGAATAGCTAAAAAAAGCAAAATTGGATAGTAGTGTGAGATATGTTTTGCTGGGTCCAGATGCAGAAAAAGTCCTGAAATCTGCCTTTATTGAAGTTTCACAAATCACAGAAAGGTTTCACATATACCAGAGTAGGTTTTAATTATTCTGCTATAAGTATAGAATAATCTAGTCCAGGTTTGAAATGTCTGGGTTTTGTAGTTTTTAAACTAGAGCAGTTTAAAGATGCTCAGAGTAGAGAAAAAATCGGTGTAATTGCCCTTTAGCCATTTCCTGAACCGGAAGCTAAAAAGGGAAACCAACTTCAGCCTCGTCAGAAAGCGGTTCCATTTGTAGATTGTGATTGCCAGTTTTTCATTGTATTCAGCATCAGTACTTTTTGGACATGCATTGATTGGACGAAAGAGAGCTGTCTGATTGGCTGGTGAAAAAACTGTTCTGAGCAAAGACTGAGCTGTGTGCGGGCAAACAGAGTTGAGCGAGCAGAGACAGAATCGTGCCCGAGCAGACAGAGTTAAGTGAGCACAAGCACAGAGCAGGTGTTATTCTTCGTTCCCATAGATATTTGCTCTCAGATCAGTCTCACTACGCGCTCAAGTTGGTGGCACAAATATTACGCCATAAGTGTCTTGCCAGTTTTAGATGAGTCTCTGCTCCAACACAGCTAATTCAAATGGTCCAACTACCTCCTCAGCATGGCAATGCTCTGCAGATGCCTGCTAGTGAGCCACCATTTGATTCAGGTGTGTTGAACCACGCAAAGAACTAGAACTAGCAGGATACCGGCCCTTTAGAACCTCTACCTTAGACCATATTGAAGTGCTGTGTCTTGCAAAAGTTTATTTACCCTTGAACTTTTTTTTATAATGTGTCTCATTGCAGCAAAGAAATTAATTGTATTCTAAATTGATGTTATGTAATCTACAACACAAAACAGTGGATGGTTTTGAAGTGGAAGGAAAATTATACATTGTTTTTAAAGTTTTCATAAGAGAAAAGTCCAAAAAAATGTGGAATGCACATTTATATTCAATACCCAATTGTTTTCAGACATCACATATTTAGTAAATAGTCCTAATACAGCTGTTTTTTTTTTAAACTTTAATTCTTCCATTTCTGGTAGAAACATTGTTTTTGTGGACAACTGTTCTCTCTGGTTTTGAATGCTGTGCAGCTGGAAGGATTTTTGCTGATACTTTTTATTTTTGGACATTTGTTATGATGCATAACCATGGCAACAAGGTGGTTTACAACTGGCAGCAGCTGATTAACATCACAAAAGCTCAAATAATACCTCAACTACAGCCACAAAAGCCTGATGAGTTGAAAAGAAGACGCCATAGATCCAGAGCATCCTCTACATCAGACTGTCATACAACTACAGAGCGTCTTCAGTCAGAGGCTTCTTCAGATCTGCAGACTGCTACAGGAGATCATCCCTACCCACAGCCATCAGCATCTACAACAAATCTTTGAAGGAACTTGCATAATGAGTTACAACAACGTTTAATTTCCCTTTGGGATTAATAAAGTAATTTTGAATTTGAATTTGAATTTGAATTTTGAGGCCTCAGAGATTTGTTGGAGAACATTAGTAAACAACAGCATCATGAAGACCAAGGAAGACAGCAGACAACTCAGGGATAAAGTTGTGCAGAATTTTTAAACGGGAAGGTTATAAAAAAAAAACTTTGAACGCCTAAAAGACCATTTTTTAATCTACCATTTAAAAACAGACACAATATTAGCGCAATTGCAAGCCTTCTATGCCACATGGCTGTCCTTCATGGAAAAGGTAGAAGAAGAAAGCAATTGTTGAAAGGAAGTTATGTATAATGCAATGCTGCATTCATAAAAAATACAAGTCATGTAGGTGACAGAGCAAAAATGTGGAAAAAGATGCTTTAGTCAAATGAGATAATCAACTAACTTCCACAAGACATTGGCCAGAAAAGACCATTTCCATTGTGACACAACGTGGAGGCAACATCTTTCCTGGGAGATGCTGGGAAGCTGGTCAGAATTGATGGGAAGACAGATGGAGCCAATTATTTATGTCAAAAAACTTTTTGTAGGCTGTGAGATACTTCAAAATGGGATTGAAGTACATGTTTCAGGAAGACAACAATCCTAAACATACAGTCAAAGCTGGGAATGATTTAAAGCATGTTTTTGTTTTAGAATGAACCAGTCACACCCTAAATCCAACTCGATATCTCTGATAAGACTTGAAAATGAATGCTGAAAGATGGTCTCCATCCAATCTGACTAAGGTTGAGCTATTTTGCAAAGAAGAATGGGCAAAAATTTCAGGGTTCAGATTTGCCAAGCTAGTAGTGATAAACCCTAAAAGACTTGCAGCTGTAGCTGAAGCAATGACCGGTGCTATGTGTTGATTTAAGGGTGTTGGTCTGTTGTATAAAATCTCAATAAATTACAATGAATCTTGTGGTTGTAATGTGACAAAATTTGAAACAATTCATGGGTTATGAATTATTTGCAATTTGCACTTTATTATCTTGTTATTTACCTGTCTCACCAGAGCTGTATGATAACCAATAGCTGACTACAGTAAAAAAAAAAACATTCTCCTTACACAGATCATGCTTTATTGTAAACTGCAAGCTATTCAGAAGTGAGGTTCCCACACAGGATTAAGATTTTTTCGGTGTTTAGCCAAAGAAAGACTGAATGGTGTTTGAAAGGAATCTTTGAGGGATAAATAGTCTGCATGGACTGTATCCTCCTGCTTTCCCAAACTGTTTGGGTTTATTAGTAAAAACTCTGAAAGTTCTTTTTTTTCGTTCTTTTTTTTTGTTCACACTTTGAAAGTGCTTATACAGAGTGTCATTTCTGCAGCATTACAGGGAGAGTCATAACACAGCTGAATGGATTCACTGGTGCTTGACTCTGGAAAGGCCATGCTTTAAGGATCACCAAACATAACATTTCCAACCACACACACTATGCATTACAATGGCCTTCACAGGACAGAAACTTGGTTATTTTTTTCAGACAAAGGCCTTGCTGCAATGCTGCAGCTTTACAGACTTATTTAAAAACTGGACCAGTATTATGAAACACTAAATACAATTCTGCATAACTCTGAAAATTATTTTGTTTTATCAATAAGTTTAAATTGGGTTGTGGGTGCACAAGAAAGAAGATGAAAGTCTACGTTGTTTTGTCTTCATGCTGTTGTAAGTACCTGTTTACTTAAAAAGTGAGCAAAATGTTATTGAAAAGACAGCAACTATAAAATTGCCTTTCATTTAAAAATGTTAAAATTCTAAACTTTTTGGGGTTGATAAAATGGGTCAAGAAATTCTGACTTCCTTTGCCTTTTCTTTAGGCTAGAATTTCAGGGGTCATATGAGGTCGAAACTGGGTCAAAATTTGACCAACAGTTACAGTTTAGCCAAACAACCAGAACCTGAAATTTACAATTTAAAAAAAGGAACGGAAAATAAAGTAAAAGGAAATACTTAGGGTCTAAGGCTTTAAAACAGTTAGAGACTTAATAAAACAGATGAGTTCAACAACAACAGTTAAAAGAATAGAGTTATACTTAACAAAACAGCAGTCAGCATACAAACTGTCATCATCCTAGACACATACAGGTCCTTCTAAAAAAATTTGCATATTGTGATAAAGTTCATTCTTTTCCATAATGTAATGATACAAATTAAACTTTCATATATTTTAGATTCATTGCACACCAACTGAAATATTTCAGGTCTTTTATTGTTTTAAAACTGATGATTTTGGCATACAGCTCATGAAAACCCAAAATTCCTATCTCAAAAAATTAGCATATCATGAAAAGGTTCTCTAAACGAGCTATTAACCTAATCATCTGAATCAACTAATTAACTCTAAACACCTGCAAAAGATTCCTGAGGCTTTTAAAAACTCCCAGGCTGGGTCATTACTCAAAACCGCAATCATGGGTAAGACTGCCGACTTGACTGCTGCCCAGAAGGCCATCATTGACACCCTCAAGCAAGAGGGTAAGACACAGAAAAAAATTTCTGAACGAATAGGCTGTTCCCAGAGTGCTGTATCAAGGCACCTCAGTGGGAAGTCTGTGGGAAGGAAAAAGGGTGGCAGAAAACGCTGCACAACAAGAAGAGGTGACCGGACCCTGAGGAAGATTGTGGAGAAGGACCGATTCCAGACCTTGGGGGACCTGCGGCAGCAGTGGACTGAGTCTGGAGTAGAAACATCCAGAGCCACCGTGCACAGGCTTGTCCAGGAAATGGGCTACAGGTGCCGCATTCCCCAGGTCTAGCCACTTTTGAACCAGAAACAGCGGCAGAAGCGCCTGACCTGGGCTACAGAGAAGCACCACTGGACTGTTGCTCAGTGGTCCAAAGTACTTGCATGTCATTCGGAAATCAAGGTGCCAGAGTCTGGAGGAAGACTGGGGAGAAGGAAATGCCAAAATGCCTGAAGTCCAGTGTCAAGTACCCACAGTCAGTGATGGTCTGGGGTGCCATGTCAGCTGCTGGTGTTGGTCCACTGGGTTTTATCAAGGGCAGGGTCAAGCAATTCATGCTTCCATTTGCTGAAAAGCTTTATGGAGATGAAGATTTCATTTTTCAGCACAACCTGGCACCTGCTCACAGTGCCAAAACCACTGGTAAATGGTTTACTGACCATGGTATTACTGTGCTCAATTGGCCTGCCAACTCTCCTGACCTGAACCCCATAGAGAATCTGTGGGATATTGTGAAGAGGAAGTTGAGAGACGCAAGACCCAACACTCTGGATGAGCTTAAGGTCGCTATCGAAGCATCCTGGGCCTTCATAACACCTCAGCAGTGCCACAGGCTGATTGCCTCCATGCCACGCCGCATTGAAGCAGTCATTTCTGCAAAAGGATTCCCGACCAAGTATTGAGTGCATAACTGAACATAATTATTTGAAGGTTTACTTTTTTTGTATTAAAAACACTTTTCTTTTATTGGTCGGATGAAATATGCAAATTTTTTGAGATAGGAATTTTGGGTTTTCATGAGCTGTATGCCAAAATCATCAGTTTTAAAACAATAAAAGACCTGAAATATTTCAGTTGGTGTGCAATGAATCTAAAATATATGAAAGTTTAATTTTTATCAATACATTATGGAAAAGAATGAACTTTATCACAATATGCTAATTTTTTGAGAAGGACCTGTAGTTCATTGAAAGCTTTGGCAATTAGATCAACTCTCGTTAGGATTGTTTTGTCTTGGGTTGATAACTCGGTCCAAAAGCAAAATGTACACCCTCACAAGCACACACAAATTAAGTTGATTTTAAATTGCAATACTTAATTTTGAAGGTATTAAAGATTTTATTTTCATCAAGCAATCTCGGCGAGGGAAGCATTTTAATATACTTTTGATTTGATTTGGTAAATTAACAATATTGATTTTTTTTTCCCGAGTAAATTATTTAATTGATTCTCCAGCAACAGCTGTCATGAAACAAATCTTATTAGAAGTGATCCAAATAATGGCTGTAGGATCAACAATTTTCCGTGCATTAGAAGGTCCCTGTCTAAGTCTGAGTTCTTGTTAATTGTATTCAAAATCATGTTTTTGATTCTGAAGAACAGAGTTAGGAAGATTCCAGATTGACACACAATCTACCTTACTTAACTTGTATTAAGGCAAGGTGTTATGAGTTACAAACATGACTGGACAAGCAATGGTTAAGTGTCAATTTCTCTGCAGAGACAGCTTAGCCTTAAAGGTGGACTGCCCCGTCCACAACACTCCATCCATCATACTCCTATGGTACAGTTGCTAGATGGAAGCTGCGGCCGAATAAAGGGCATTTGACAGCTTGCCTAGAGTCTGCCAAATGGCACCTAAAGGACTCCTGAAGCATGGGGAATAAACATTCATTGGTCTTCTGAGACAACAAATTAATTACTTGCTCTGAATGCAGCTGGCAAAACCAGGTAGCATGCATAGCATACTTAATGTCAGCCTCATGGTGAGGCATTATGAGGGCAGCAGGAAACAAGGGTTGGTAAGAATGTTATGCATAGATTGTCAACGAGCTCTGGATTTACAACAATAAATTCTATTTAACAGGTCATGCCTGGAGATTAGTTTAATAAGAGTCTGAAAGAAATCCCAAATTTTTTACATAAAATAAATAGCCAAGACATTTTTTAAGGCTCCGTTTTCTGAGGAAGTTGTAAGCATTCAGTAAATTGATAGAAGTATCACTTTCATTTTAAAAATATATTTGCAGAACATTCAGTCCACCATATAAAGATACTTATAAACTGTTGATTTAAAAAAAATATATTTATCTTATTATAAATATTATTGCAAGAAGAATGGTAGAAGTACACCTGTTAATATTAAAATAATGTTTACATAAAGGGGAGATCACGGTGAGCAGAGGTCAAGAGAAGAATCCAGCAGAAACCCGGTTGTAGGTGGAGCGATGAGATTCTGCAAAGCAGCAATACAGGAGGAAGTGGGGGCTTCTAGCTGCTACTCACCAACAGCTGTTCCTATCTCTTGCTTGTCTGGTATTTTAGAACTTTTCTATTAGGGCTTGATCTTTTATTGAATGTACAAACAAAGTATTTGCTGCTCTAGTTTTTGAACTCTTCCACCAGACCGGATAAAGAAATTGGGTAGTCAGATTAAAATAAGGAAGTGCTTTTTTTGACGCAGTGGAAGTGTTTTTGATGCAACACAAACTGATCAGTGCATCACATGTCAATAATTTGAGTTTCTTTTCTGCTAAAATGACTCAAAGTAATTTAATACAGAGTTCACCCATCCATGTGTTCATGGCTGCTATTAAGATAAACATATTGCCATAAATCCTCTGTTAGCTGTTTTGAAGGACAGATTTTGATTTCAGGTCTCTGTCTTAATGAAAATAACCAAAAACTAACTTGTTGCACTACCTAATGCAAATGTGAGATTTACAAAACTTAACAGGAATTATTGTATAATTTTACAATTCAGTTTATTTATATAGCGTCGATTTACAACGGATCTCATCTCAAGGCCCTTCACAAGAAAAGTCATTTTAATACAATCATACAAACATCCCAATAAGTTTAAAAGTTTTCCATTTGAGGAATCCCAATAGATTGCATCAAGTCATTGACTTGAGGTTGTGCCCCTTTCATGCAGACTCCAACCACAGCAATCCCTCATACTAAGCAAACATGTAGCGACAGTGGAGAGGAAAAACTCCCCTTTAACAGGAAGAATCCTCCAGCAGAACCTGGCTCAGTACGAGCGGCCATCTGCCCCAACTGACCTGAGGGTTGGAGAAGACAGAACAGAGACAGAGAACAAAAAGAACAGATGTAAGAGTACTTTCTATACTAAAAAAGTGAAAAGTTGATAACAGGAGGTTCAGTTACTGGGAGCATCATCCTAGTCGACGCCCTGTTTTAAAAAAAATTCCACAAAGCTCATCTTTACAAAATGCAGATCATGCCTTTGAGGTTGTCTGTAACTCAAAAGACAGAAAGTAGAGTTTCAAATATCTGAAATTACCATCCAATGTTGTTATTCATTATTATTTGTGTCTGACTTGATAACAGTTTCTCTCCTAACAATATTGGTAGTTAAGCTTGCTCCAAGCCAAAACGTTTTATTAAATAACAGCAGAATGTTACTTCTGGAGGCATGGATCTATATTTATAGGACGTGTGCTCATAATCTTTGTGTTTTTGTTATTTTGGAAAGCAAATTAAACCTTCACTGCCAGTACTTTCTTTTTCTTGCTGATGTCTTTACATAGAAACCTCAAAAGTTAGTGATGAATTATACTGAGCCACATGCTCTGCATTTTAAATGCCCCGTCTTTCCTGTGTATCCATTCCTCCTCATCCATTGCAACAAATCACAGACTTACATGAAAATTCACAAATCTGGAACAATGCAGCAGTTAAGATGAGTATTCTCTAGGCAGTAACTAACACATGCATAATAAATTCTTGTTTTAATAACTCTCATGGAGCAAGGGGTTTTGTGCAATGCTTCATACCTGACACTTTTTGCTAAAATGTAAAAAAAATAAAAAAATGTTTATGGTGTTTTGAAGCAATTTTGCACTTGGTTAGCATCCACATAAATTTCTAGAACAAAAGCATCAACAACTGAATGATCATTTAGCTGACATAGGCTGCAGTTGTTTTACTCTACTCCCCAGCTCCATCTTAATTAGCAGAGAGACCAAGCGGAGTGTAAATGTTCAATAATAGCTTTTACTAAATTGAACAGTATGTATTTCATGGAGCATGGACTAACATTCCTCATAGGGCTGAATGCATAGATCATAAATACAGTATAAATAAGATACATACAGTAAATGGGAGTTAATGAACTTACATGAATTACGCTGATCTCACATAATACCACTTTCATCTGTAATAACTTTTCATATCTGGGCCATTGCAATTATGTTTCTGTTAAATTCAATTCAGTTTATTTATATAGCATCAATAACCACCTCCATCCATCCATTTTCTTCCGCTTATCCAGGGTCGGGTCGCGGGGGCAGCAGCTTAAGCAAAGAGACCCAGACTTCCCTCTCCCCAGCCACTTGTTTCAGCTCCTCGGAAGGAATCCCAAGGCGTTCCCAGGCCAGCCGAGAAACATAGTCCCTCCAGCGTGTCCTGGGCCTTCCCCTGGGCCTCCTCCCGGCGGGACGTGCCCAAAACACCTCACCAGGGAGGCGTCCAGGAGGCATCCTGACCAGATGCCTCCTAACTACATTTGCTGTTTAAAATAACAAAAACAGAAAGATTGTTAGCTAACGTCCTATTAATGTAGATCCGTGGATCTATATTAAACTTAAAATTAAGTCAGAGGTAACATTCTGCTGTTAATCGATAAAAAAATCTGCTTAAATACTAAGCTTTAATATCAATATTGTTGTAGTTTAGGGCTTAGGTCTTGTGTTCACATCTATTACTACCAGCTGTTTTATTCTGTATCTGCTCTCTAGGACAGCTGTTGGATGGATGGATGGATGGATGGATGGATGGATGGATGGATGGATGGATGGATGGATGGATGGATGGATGGATGGATGGATGGATGGATGGATGGATGGATGGATGGATGGATGGATGGATGGATGGATGGATGGATGGATGGATAGATGGATGGATGACCTCTCATTGTCTTCTGAATTATATTTTTTAAATATTCTTTTGTATCAACTCTGTTCACCCCAGTAAGTATGCTTTGTTAAAAGCATGCAATCAACTTCCTTGTTTTCTTTAGTTTATCAGTTACAAGAAATTTTCTATCTACTGAATTCAATTTAAATTCATAAACCTGTCATTTGAAAAAAAGAGATTAATACAGAAAAAAAAACATTGCTTAAAGGGTTCAGATGTTTGCAAACAGCATTGTATTAAAAAGGGAGTAAATAATAGGTTGTGTAATCTGTTCCTATTATGCTATGTTGTGGTATATTTCTCTGGAGGCTCCAGGTTGTTTTCTCTTCAGCTATGAGGTGATTTTTGCTGTTAATTGACTGAAAATGGCCTCCAGACTCTTGGTGGATGCGCAATAAGCCACAAAGATAAGCTCATCATAATTTACCCACTGAATGGGGAAATTTCTGTGTTTATTCACTCATATTGTAATCTCATAGTGGGTGAGGCCACCTCAGCTCATTTTGTTGAAAACAAAATTAACGGTCACAGCAATAACAACTGTCAGAAGACCAGGCGGAATGGTATTTTGTTAAGCTTATCAGATTGGTGAACAGCTCATAATACACATGTGGGCCTCATCCTCCTTGGTGAATGGCCAGCTGTCCTAGTCTGCTCTCCACATTATCAGTGAAGATAAAAAGGTATGGTGTTTCCAAGTCCTAATTAAATGACATTTTTACACTCTATACCCCACACTTCTTCAGCGATGGATATGTTTTTAATCTAGGAGGTTATTAAAAGTGGCACAGACATATGGAAATCTCACTAATGAATCTGTAAACCTTTCTTACAGGGACTATCAGCTGCTCAACCAAGTGTAATAGTCTCATTGTGCAATTGTGTCAACTTAAGAACTGGTGAAATGGTCATGGCAGTACTCTGGAGACTGCAAAATGATTATTAGTAGTAAACTCTGCCAGTTCAAATATTAATTGAAAAGGTGTGAGGATGAAACTTAATCCCCATGCCTTTAAGCCGTTCTATTTTTCTCCTTTTTTTAAAATCTGATATTGCACTTTTTGATGTCAAAAATCTGTTGAGAGATAAATTATATACATATACTGAGATATCAGTCAAACTAAAGTAGAATATCCATATAACTTTCTGTCAAACTGTTGCCTTATTTGCTATCATTTTTTTACATTTGGTTGCAGGGAGCTAGGTTGTTTAAAATAGCAACTCACCCCCAAATCAACTTTTTTTGGCTGATAAACTGTATTAATAAGTGTCTAATAGTGCTGTCTAGATGTCTGGTCATTACTTTTGGTATTTTAGTAAAGATATAAATTTTCTACCAAAAACCGTCAGTGTGACCCCCTCTTTAGATTAAACTTTAGATTGCACTTGAATTTTTATCAGCCATTGCTACTGACTCAGACATTCTGCTACTGTGGAGTATTAAACAAGCCCAGTCTCGGCCACACCGCCGTGGTGAGTTGGAGTTAGAATAGCAAGGAATCGTTGACACCGCCCAGGCCTCTCCCTCGGTCTGCCATGCAATACTTCCATTTGCCGCATTTTTTTAAATCGGGAATGTAGGTGGAGTAAGGCTCTGGTAGGAGGGTGAGCTGCTCTTTAAAGTATTTTAAATAGGTTTTTATTAAGGCACAAAAAACAGAGCTGCCTGAAACCAAAACAATCACTGTTATCTGTATTTTGGCTGCTGTACTGGCCTTGAGGCTGGCAAACAAAACCTCCCCAGGAGGATAGTGCTGAGAGTAGCTCCTTGCCCACCCTCCCCCGTTCTTTACATGGGACTTGCAGCCTTTGTGCTCTGTGACGCAGGGGATAACCCCCCCACCCCTTCTATATGTATCTCTTGTGACTGTTTGAGATATGTACTTACTATGTACTGGGGTGCTGTCTATTTTTTTTTTTTTGTCAATAACCTCCGCCCCCTCCCCTCATAAGGAGAGGACTAAGATGCTTATCTCTTTGTTTTTTTCACGTCCACCTGGAGCACCCTGACCTGATGTTACCCTTTTCATCTGCATATTTGGAGCTCCGCTTATGCTGGCTGTCATGGTTCCTAGGTGTTTGTGTTTTGTTAGTTATTTTCCGTATTTAGTTATATCATCATGTTTAGTTATTCTTTGTCTTTACTAGTTATTTCTGCACTTTCTTGTTTCCGTATTTCTCCTTGTTCTTAGATGTTTTTCACCCTTTGCTCCTTTGTCTTCCTTCCTATTAGTATTCCTCTTTAGGTAGTGTCCTTATTTATTTCTTCTTTCTGTTCTCCACTCTTTCCTTTAGATTCCTCCCTAGACCTATTATCCTTTCTAGTTTCTTTAGAGTCTTCTGTCTCCCAGCTATTTTACCTCCTGTCCCGGTTGATTACTTCCACCTGCTCTCTCCCTCTCACCTGCATCTGCTCTCACTAATTGGTCATTGTTCTTCTCAGTCACTAACTCATTTCCTCCCGAGTATATATTCACCTCTCCTTCAGTCACTACTCGCTGGTTCGTTACCATTCCTCCCTTCCTGGTTCCTGTCTTCCCATGTTCTCTGATCTCCATGTTCCCTGGCTTCCTCGTGATTATTTGTAAGTCTTGTTATTTATTAATTAATTAAATCTGAGATCATTTAAGTTCTGCATTTGGGTCCTCTTTAAAACACGCAAACCTGACACTGGCGGCTACCACAGTCAGCCATATCCTGTCTATGTGTTGTGTTTCTGTTTCTCTCGGACGGATTTTACGGAATAACCTGAATTTCCCCTCGGTGATTAATAAAGTATTTCTGATAAAAGGCATAAGGGTCCTCGAAATTATGTGAGCCATTTGGATGCATAATTAAGAACATATCTTGACAATTGTAGAACAAGCGCCGCTATCAAATTCATGAAAAATTCCAGGACTTTGCCCGAGGAGCAGAAAATACGAGAAGACAGTTTCTTAAAACAGTTTGAGTCATTGCCAACTGTATGTGTCTGAAAAAAGGAGAGAATAACCCATGTATCCTCACTACTTATAAGAAGTTCTCTGTTTTAATATTCCTGGCAGGTTGCCCTGTTTGCAGAGAGCAGGTAGAGTACAGATGAAGAGACTAAAACAAATGTGAACAATGCAGACCTGCTTTAGAAGTACTCTAACACTTTAGCCAGTGGCAGTTTTTGTTTGTTTTGTTTTTCTCGGAGAGGATTCAGACAGTGGATTCTTATATTCAAATTGGTATATATATTTTTTTCCAGTGAGATTTCACATAGCTTTTCTCACTCCTTGCAGATCAGAAAATGGTGATCATTTTAGGTTTTTTTGGGGGAAAGACAAGCTGTAAAGCAAAGATGACAATGTAGTTAAAAGTGAAATCATTGCCAACCTCTTTCAAATGCTGAGTTAGCCATCCCTCGTAACTTTTGCTCTTGGTTGGTGTGATTTTTATAAAAGGTTTAGTACTCTAACAATCAATTGTGTTTTATTCCCCTGGTAGCAAGCAAAGTGGATAAATAAATTATACACACTCCTGTTTTGAATACCAGGTGTTTGTAACAAAATGATCGGTTCATTTTGAAACTTTTTTACCGGTAATTTGACATACAATCTGTAAAATATTATTTTATCATTCTACCTTCTTTGGTTTTGTATGCAACACAATGTTCACCAAATTTTTTATCCTCCTCCCTTTTTATCCTGGGATTTTTAAATTGAACTGCACCTTATAACTATGTTTTTGAAAAGTCCTTTATAAGAATGAAGATTTAGTCACTTGGCATTCCTGTGTCTCCTTCCGTGGTGCTGTTGAGGTTTTGCCAGTTTGCTTGACTAGTTTCTAATTCGTCCCTTCATAAATGCGGAAAAACTGGATCAGTTTTTGTAGTCACTCTTGTGTTCCACATTTTCTCTAATTATTGATGGCCTTCATCACTCTGCTTTGATATACTGTAAGCGCTATGTTGAGAAAATTCTTGATATCTTCTCCTGACTGATGGTTTTATACAATTACATAATTTTGATTCCTTCTAATTCTAGAATTGCGCTGCTCTGGGTGGCTGCATGTTGGAGTGGCTCTGTTGGCTACATATTAAGTTTTGGTTTTTTGTACATTGGTTCCTCTTTTTTCTTGAGGAAGATTGCATTTTTTTTTTACCTGTATACTTTCTAGATTTTGGTGCTGTGAAGCTGGAAGGATTTTTGCTATAAATTATTCACTTTTTGACAACTTGTTATGATGCGTAACCATGGCAACAATGTGGTTTACAGCCGGGAGCAGCTGATTAACATCGCAAAAGCTGAAATAATGCCTCAACTGAAGCCACAAATCCTTGATGAGTTGATAAGGAGGAGACGTGGATGCAGAGCAGGAGCGAAAAGGAGACAGAGAAAGAGGAAGTTCAAGCCATCTCTTCCATCGATCATAATGGGCAACGTAAGATCACTGGCTAACAAGATGGATGAACTCCAAGCCCTTACAATGACTCAGCCAGAGTACCGGCAATGCAGTGTTAATGTGTTTTACTGAGACGTGGCTGCTGGATCATATCCCCGACTCCAACGTCTGTCTGCCAGGCTTCCTGACTGTACGAGCAGACAGAGATCTGAAAACGAGCAGGAAAAGAAAAGGTGGTGGTGTAGCAGTGCTTGTCAACAACAGATGGTGTCACCCAGGACATGTTACTGTGAAGTGTCGTCTCTGCAGCCCAGATCTCGAACTCTTGGCAGTAGGTTTTCGTTCATATTATTTACCAAGAGACTTCCCCCAGTGTAATTTTGGCAGTTGTTTACATTCCACCTTCAGCCGTTGCCGACAATGCATGTGATGTTATCAGTTCCGTTGTTGCTAAGCTACAGACACAGCACCCCAATGCATTTGTGGCAATAACTGGTGATTTTAATCATGCCTCGCTCTCTACTACACTTCCAACATTTCAACAGTTTGTCAGCTGCTCTACAAGAGAAAACAGGACCTTGGATTTATTTTATGCAAATGTAAAGGATTCATACATGTCCAAACCAAGACCTCCTCTGGGACAATCAGATCACAATCTTGTTTTTTCTCTGTTCAGAGGCAACCTGTGACAAAAGGAACTGTGAGGAAATGGTCACAGGTAGCTAAAGAAGCCCTGCAGGGTTGTTTTGCAACCACAGACTGGATGACTCTTTGCGAAGCACATGGAGAGGACATCAATGCCATGACTGAGTGTGTGTGACTGACTAAATAAACTTATGTGTGGACAACATCATCCCCACCAGAACAGTGAGATGCTTCCTTAATAACAAACCCTGGATCACCAGTGACCTGAAGGAACTGCTAAACAAGAAAAAAAGAGCCTTCAGGGAGGGAGACAGGGAATTACTGAGGAGTATACAGAAGCAACTTAAGGTCAAGATCAGAGACAGCAAGGAGACATACAGGAAGAAGCTGGAGAACAAACTACAGAGGAACAATATCAGAGATGTCTGGTCAGGAATGAGAAAGATCACAGGCTTTAAGGACAGGAAGGATTGGATAGATGGAAGTCTGGACAGAGCCAATGAACTGAACATATTATTCAACAGGTTCAGTTCAGGAACTAGCTCAGCATCCCCTCTCCTGTTCCCAGCCAAACAGACATCCCACTCTCCTCTGATCAACAGCTTTCCTGTTACACCTCGGATGTTTTATCCTTCACCTCAGCCATGGACTCTTCTAATTCCACAAGTTTGACTTCAACCAAGTCAGGAAATGCTGCTACCCCCTTTGCCTCCCCCTCCCACTTGTCTGTCTCCAAAGGTCAGGTGAAGAGGCAGCCGGAGAAACTGAACCGGAAAAAGGCTGCAGGTCCAGATGGTGTCAGCCCCAGAGTCCTGAAGGCCTGTGCTGAGCAGCTCTGTGGGATCTTGCAGTACCTCTTCAACCTTAGCCTAACTCAGGAGAAGGTCCCAGTGTTGTGGAAGACATCCTGCCTTGTTCCAGTACCAAAGAGAACTCACCCATCAGTCATCAATGACTATAGACCTGTTGCCCTGACATCCCACATCACGAAGGTCCTGGAGAGACTCCTGTTGGCACCCCTGAGTAAGCAAACAAAAACGTATCAGGACCCGCTGCAGTTTGCTTATCATTGTGGAGTTGGAGTTGAAGATGCCATCATCCACCTGCTTCAACCAACCCACTGTCATCTGGACAAAGCAGGCAGCACTGTGAGGATCATGTTCTTTGATTTCTCCAGTGCATTTAACACAATTCAGCCTGATTTACTTTGTCAGAAACTCCTGAAGACACAGGTGGAGCCCTCAACAATTGCCTGGATCAATGACTACTGTCGAGAAAATGAGTAATAATTTTCTAGTCTGTCTACTCCTTTTTCTCTACCGGTTCTTATTATCTGTCAATCTGTAAGAAAGAAAACACACAGTCACTCAGAAGTTAGATTGAAACAGGCCTGGGGAGATGTGTAGCAATAGTTACCAGCACAATCTCCGGAGATTCTTTTGCGCCTGTGTTCTTTTATTGAAGCTACAGCATGATAGACCCTGCAAAGGGAGGGGCGGTCCCTCCCATTTGCTCACAAAACTACTTTAGAAGATACTTATACATTTGTGATAGGTTAATTGCCACACATTCTAATTTTGCTCTCTGTTGCTATGCTGAATCTGCTATCCTCATGAGTCTGCCTCTTTCATTCTGAAGTACATCCGGTGCTGCTGACACTCTGCACTTGCGGTTTCAAGCGTTTCCTGTTTCTTCATGCAGCTGAGCACAACACTTACAACTTCCATTTTCTCTCCCTTTAATACTTAAAATCATTATTATAAAACTTAAGTAAATCATTATCATAGAACTTTAATCATAAAACCTTGTAAAAGATAACAAACAGAAAAATTATTACATCTCCCCCTTTCACCTTTAATCCTTTAAGGTGACGTCTTATGGAATTAGAATAATGTATCCTCCTCCCGTATCTGAACCTGTCCGTCCGTTTCTATAATTGGTACTAACATGTACTGACCTCCAAGCACCGGAGTTTGAGAAATGACACGCTTTACTAGAATTTTAAAACAAGGGATTAAACAACAGCTTAAGATGAAAAATATGATAACTAAAAATCATCAAAAAAACAGCAATTTTCCAAAGAAATGAGTACCAACCTCCTGAGAAAAGCTAATTCGATTTCACTACCTGTGCCGGAGCTATCTGGAATGAATGTGCAACATGTTTCATTGATCACAACACATACCCCCCCTTGGGATGCTGTCCAAAAGTCCAGAACCATCCTGTTCTGGAGCACCATAGTTCTCATCGCTTTAAGTTCTTTGCTGTTTAACTCCCAGGCATCAATAGATGTGTTCATGAACAGAGATAATCTGTATGCTTGAGTCTCTACCCGTAACATAAGTTTTCCTACTCCTATGGAGGGGATCACGGATTGAATTACTTTCTGTGCAGAGGTCCATAAATTTTTTTCATCTGGGACATCACTGCCCCAGACACTATCGTGCTCCTGAGCCCCTGTTTTGCTTATGGATCTTTTTTTCCAATTTCATTTTGTTCAGAATCGGTTCGTTGTTTTGTTGTGATTATAAAGTTATGATCAGTTAATCCTATCGGAGCGCATACTCCTCCCCAGTTATGAGGGAGATGAACATATACTTTATGGCCACACAGCCAATACAGATCTTCCACTGCTTTCACCCCTTTGTCAGTAAGAACCAGAAGGTATGTGTAACCTTTAACAGGAACCCCCATATCAGTGTAGTCAATCACTATTTCCTCACCGGGACGAGAGAGTTCCTTAAACGATCCCATTTCTGGCTTAATGGTAGGTTTAGGATTAAATTCACCACAAACTTTACACTCATGCAAAAACTGTTTAAATCCACTGTGACATATAAGGATGCTACCAAAAACATAAGTTCCTTTTCATTTGTGCAGCCCCAACATGTGCTAAACCATGTGCTTCCTCAAAAATACTGGGTTTCATGTTAGCTGGCAGAACAGGTCGTCCATCCGGACTCCGCCAAATACCTAGTGATTGGACTGCTCCCCTGTGTAACCACACAAACTTTTCTTGGGGGGCAGCTTTTTCCTGTTCTGTTCTTATAAGTTCTACCATATCCAACGACAAATCTTCAACCTGAGTCATCATCCAATCCTGAGCTGGCAGATACCCGGCAGCTGTTTTAGCTGCCCTATCTGCTGCTGAGTTCCCTGCGGCCTCATCTGTATCTGCTTTGCTGTGGCCTTTGGATTTCACCACTGCCAGCTCAGCGGGCAGCTGCACTGCCTCTGAGAGTTCAATCATTTCCTGTTGATGTTGAATAGGCTGACCTTGGGTGGTCAGAAAACCACTCCTTCTCCACTGGGGTAATTCAATATGTACCGCCCCCTAACCGTATGACGAATCAGTTAGAATGGTCACCTTCTGGTCCTGTCCCAATTTGCAGGCTTCAACTACAGCTCTGATTTCAGCTTTCTGTGCTGACTGTTTACCATCCAACTTTCCTTGTTTCCTTACTTCATAACCATTCGCTTTTTGTTCCACTACAGCATAACCTGCTAGCAAATCCCCTGTGTTTGACCTAAAACAACATCCATCTGTGAACAACCGCAGGCCCTCAGGCAATGGTTCCTGTTTAAGATCCTGTCTGCCTTCCCCACATCCCACCCCTGTGTTTTAAATGCACATTATAACAACACGCATCAAACACCATACTTGAGCGGGAGGATGGAGGCTAGGGGTCTTTTCACACCCCTGTTCGCTACGGTGCATCTGGGGTTGGGGTCCGGAGGAGGAACAGGTGGTCTGGTCGGGGTCCTGGGCTGTCTGGCTGCTTTGCCACTGTGGGGCCCTTGGCGGTCTGCTTGTCTCCGTCCTAGAAGGTAGGGGGTCCATCTCCCGGGTCCAGGGGCTGGTGGCTCTACTGGGGCATCGGTACCTGGACCTGGGAGCAAAAAGTGTGTATGGGTTGTGTGAGTGAGGGTACAGCGTCATTTTTTTGGGTGTCTTGGTGAGTCAGTGAGAATGTATGTGTTTAAGAGGGAGGGAACGTATGACTGTGTCTGTATGTCTTTGTCTACCTGTCAGGTTGGCGCACCTCAGGCCTTACACTTAATGGGGGGCCTATTTCCCCTCCGTCACTCCCCGCCGGTGACGGGGGCCCCTGCCTGCCGGAGAATCGGTGGTCAATCCGGTTCGGACCTGGTGCGTGCCTGGCCAGGCCTGGGGGGGCCGGTGTGTCAGTCGGCCGATGCGCTGGGCCGATATCTTCCTTTGGTTGGTTGGGGCACCTCTTTTAGGGGTGCCAGGTTTGGGATTGTTGGGTGGTGCCTGCTCGGTGGCTCGGCGGGATGCGGATCCGGCGTCTCTGCTCGTTTGATCACCTGTTCTGTGCGCACCGTGCGTGGTTGGTTCATTGGCGGGTTGGACCGGCCCTGGCCCTCGTAGGATGCCTGGTCTCGGCGTTCTGCGTTGCGCAGGATCAGGACCCGGGAGCTGGTACAACTTGGTGTCCAGATGCTGGCTGAGCCCAGCCTGGGGATGCTGTCCGTCCCCTGCGGCTATCGGTGGGGCGCCCCGACGTAGGGCAGGGGTGGGGCGCTGGGATGTTGGCGGTGGGGATTGGCCTAGGGCGGTGGAGGCGCATGGCGGCCGGCGGCCCCTGCAGTGCCGGGGGCCCCTCGTCGGCCGGTCCCTTGTGGGGTCCCTGCTGGGGGGTGGGGTGCCCCTGGGCCCCGGCTCTCCCGGTCCATTGACCGCCCCGCCCTGGCGCGGCCGGTTGCCGGCGGGGCCCGTGGGCTCGTCTCTGCTGCCCCCCGGCCCCTGCATAGTAGCCGCTGGATGTTCCCCTGGGGTTCTCCTTTGCTCCACTCTTGGGGGATGCGGTCCGCTGGGTCCGCCTGGGGCCCTGGGGGTCCTTTGGACGTTTTTGCTCCAATCTCCTTCATGTCTGCATTGATTCCTGGGAGACGGATTGATGCCTGCTCACACCAACTATCGAACACTCTTATGGAGAAACCTTATATGCACTAGCATGCTCACACACACACAACTCATTTTGTCCTGTACTGCGGATGGTACTCCCCCCAACACAGCTTCCCTGAACCAGCCTCTATTTGTATCTGCTCCTCCTGGATATTCCCCTGTTATGGCTACCCATTTATCTTTGCACTGTGAAATGTAATCTATTGGAGAAACCTCAGGTTTCCACACAAACTTTGGGACTTTGGAAGCATGCGTTCCAGGCCAGCGGTCACGCATCCACCCCCATACTGCACCAGTATGATCTCGGAATGGAGTTTTATCTGTCAGGCCATCAATTCCGGTCTGTTCTTCTAAATTACTCAAATCAGTTAATGTCAGGCACTGTGCAGCAACATCACGAAAATCTCCCAAGGCCAGAGTTTGGCCTGTGGTTATCTGAGCAAATTTTCGAAGCCACAGGTTTGCTCCCTCAGACAGGGATGGTAATGATTGAGCTATTCCCTGCACATCAGATTATTTTAATGGTTTATAAACTGGTCTGCCTCCACCAGGGGCTGCTACCAGTGGCATCTGTCTGTTACTACTGCGTAGTGAATAACCTGAAGCACCTTCTTCCCCCTCTTCATCCTGCTGCTTAGGAGGTGGCTTGGGGGAGTCAGGGGATGAGGAAGTTGATTGTTTTTGGTGCTGAAGTTAAGCTACTAACTCGTCTTTAGTTATTTGAAGTTTACCTGTTTGTTCAACTGCCAATTCAATCTTTACAGGTAAATCCACTATGGGTGTTTGTTCCTTTACCGGATGACCACCAATCTGTCTTTTATTAGCCAACTGGAAGGGATCCCCTTCAAGGTGAGACTTTTTAGGCGGGACCTGGGATGGTCCCTTATTTACACTCGATGGTTTAGAAATATAATCACTGAGGGACACGTCTGTAGGCGACTCGGCCTCTGGGAAAACTAGGGTCCATTCTACCCTGCCCTGTTCTCCTTCAAGAACCGGATACAGGCCCACACTATGTTCTTCACGCTCCCTCTTGTCTTATGGTGGTGGTGCTGAAGGAAAAGCGTCATATTCTTTGCATAAATGCTCTATTCGCTGTCCACAAACCCCACGTGTGTACCATTTAGCTGCTTTTATGGTCAATTTACCCTTCTTATCATCTGTCAATCTGAAAGAAAGAAAACACAGTCACTCAGAAGTTAGATTGAAACAGGCCTGGGGAGATGTGTAGCAATAGTTACCAGCACAATCTCCGGAGATTCTTTTGCGCCTGTGTTCTTTTATTGAAGCTACAGCATGATAGACCCTGCAAAGGGAGGGGCGGTCCCTCCCATTTGCTCACAAAACTACTTTAGAAGATACTTATACATTTGTGATAGGTTAATTGCCACACATTCTAATTTTGCTCTCTGTTGCTATGCTGAATCTGCTATCCTCATGAGTCTGCCTCTTTCATTCTGAAGTACATCCGGTGCTGCTGACACTCTGCACTTGCGGTTTCAAGCGTTTCCTGTTTCTTCATGCAGATGAGCACAACACTTACAACTTCCATTTTCTCTCCCTTTAATACTTAAAATCATTATTATAAAACTTAAGTAAATCATTATCATAGAACTTTAATCATAAAACCTTGTAAAAGATAACAAACAGAAAAATTATTACAACACTACCTGACCAACAGACCACAATTTGTGAGACTGAAGAATTGTGTGTCAAACCAGGCGGTCAGCAGCACAGGAGCACCACAGGGGACCGCACTCTCACCATTCCTTTTCACTCTGTACACCTCAGACTTCCAGTACAAATCAGAGACCTGTCATCTGCAGAAATACTCAGATGACTCTGCAATTGTCGGGTGTATCAGAGATGGACAAGAAGCTGAATACAGAGAACTGGTGGACCGCTTTGTGACATGGTGTGGAAACAATCGTCTTACTTTGAATGTGAACAAAACAAAAGAGATGATTGCAGATTTCAGAAGAAACAGGGATAAGTCAAACACTGTTTCCATCATGGGAGAAGAAGTGGAGGTGGTTGAGGAGTATAAATACCTCAGAGTTCACCTTGACAACAGACTGGACTGGAGACTGAACAGTGAAGCCGTCTACAAGAAGGGACAGAGCAGACTGTACTTCTTGAGGAAGCTTAGGTCCTTCAAGGTTTGCAGGAAGATGCTGCAGATATTCTACAAGTCTGTTGTGGAGAGTGTAATCTCTTCAGCCATCATCTGTTGGGGTAGCAGCATCAGAGCCAGGGATTTAAAAAGGCTTAACAACCTGATAAAGAAGGCTGGTTCTGTTCTTGGGACAACTGTGGAACATCTGGAGATGATAATGCAAAGAAGGATTCTTCATAAAATCAAAAAAACTATGGACAATCCTGAGCATCCTCTTCATGAGACAGTCATACAACAACAGAGCGTCTTCAGTCAGAGGCTTCTTAAGTTTCGCTGCAATACAGACCGCTACAGGAAATCCTTCCTGCCCACAGCCATCATCATCTACAACAACTCCTTAAAGAATTAATTATATGAGCTATACCAACACTTAATTTCCCTATGGGATCAATAAAGTATTTTGAATTGAATTGAATCTCTCAGCAAATTATGCCTTTTGCTAAAGTTTCGAAATGGGTCAGTGTCAGCCTTATCTTATCATCACAGCTGAACTTTACATCAGGTTAATCAAAATTACAATAATTGATGGCAAGTGTGAACTTCAGAAGAAGGAATGCTGATATTAAATAAAGGGATGAGTTAACGTTTTTGAGCTTTTAAGGATTTAAAACATATTTGTACTTATACTACAGATTTTGTTTGATACCCGTAAATAAAACCCAACACAACGCAGTGCATTTAAAAGTTCCCTAATTCTTAAATATAGTTCACATGTGTGTGATTTAATCACGTTATAAATCCAGCTCATTGTGAAGTCGTCAGAGGTTTGCTGGAGTACAATAGTTAACAAACAGTGCCATGAAAACCAAAGAATGCACCAGGCGGGTCAGGAATAAAGGTGCGGAGAAGTTGAAAGCAGCTCCCCACAACCCTGCAAGGATGAGTGGGTATGAACAATGGATGGATGGATGTTAGCACATGATGCACTTAATTTAAGCCAAATTATGTCTGTTACCTGAAGGTGAATGAAGAATTAGCATCAAGTCAATTAAACAACTTTCTCACCTGCAGGCTATACTACATGTTCTTGTTGTCCTTCCACTGCTTTAGCACAGCACAGCAGCCTCCCCGACTCCACAGCTGTGTGCACATGGACTTGGCAGATGTTCAAAGCTGGATGTCCATTCCTAAAGCCATCCCCTTATATACCATGAAGGGATTTGAACAAGGAACCTCAAGGGCAAGGGCAAATAGTTTTTTTTAACCCCTTTGTGTTTTTACGTCCTGTTGGCAGTGTGCTACATACCTCTGGGTAAAATGTGCCTTTCTTGACACCCTATCTATGTACATAATCATATTATACATCATTTGAAAGAAGAAATTCTTTCAGGGATGGGCTGGCCAGAGGGAGGTTAGGCACTTTCCCTAAACGGCTGGTCTGTTCTACACCAGGAGCCAGAACGCTTGTTTTTGTACTCGAAAAGCAGCATCGGCTGAGCAACTGTCATGATCCTGCTGTGCATCTGCTTGTTTACGTGAGTGAGGCATCTTCTTTTATAGAAGATCTTTGTACCGATGGTGCTACAGCTGCAGGTTATTACTACTCGCTGCTGCGCTTGATTGTGCTGTCAACTATTTTGATATTGTTTGCTCGCTGCTACCAGATGTCAGCAGATCTTTTGTTTTTATCAGCGGCCTGCAAACAACAAATTGGTGCATTACCACCACCGACTGACTAACCAGAGTCAATGCGTTGCATGATAGACTTGAGGGTGTTGTAATCTGTCTCGGGCAGGCCCGATACCTGAAACGTCGATGCCGGCCCACCCATGGTCTTGGGCCTAGGGCCACTGATGTGCCCTTAAACCTAGTTTATTCTACCCTATCAGCAAGTTTGCACCCACATGTACTGACGGAGATGTTTTATTTTTATACTTTTATACTTTGTCAGTGTTGCAAAGTAATTCCCCACCAGGACAGCAAGAGGTGAAGACCTTTTCTGGCGGGTCTGCCTACCATTGTAGTGACATCTCTGGTCGACAACAGTTTATTTACTCCGACTTGTAAACACCTGGAGCAAACAAGGAGCAATGGCCGACAGAGAGCGACTTTTGATTGAGCTCGAAAGCTTACTTCTTTTTTTTTTTTTTTTTTTATCCCACAATTTTTTCCCATTATTTATCCCCCAGTACTCCTACCTAGTTCCAGTCCTGGGGTTCTCACACAGCGTCCCCGGCGGTAAATGAACCCAGGACCTTCTAGTTGTGAGGTGAGCCGCTCTACCAGCTGCGACACCGTGCACCCCTGAGTTTAAAAGCTGACTACAAGTGCAGCTCATAGAATACTCTAAAAGACGGAGAAGGATAAACTAGTACTAGGTAGTACTACCTGGTACTAGTTAGTACCACCTAGTACTACCTATTACTATGTAGTACTACCTAGTACTCTACCTAGTACTACTATTAATGTTACTCCCAGCTCCTTTTTATTATGGGACACTTTTTTCTATGTCCTACTACCTAATACTAGGTAGTACTACCTAGTACTAGGGTAGTACTACCTAGTACTAGGGTAGTACTACCTAGTACTAGGTAGTAGGTAGGTACTAGGTAGAACTAATAGTAATGCAGTAGGACTAGGTAGTACTACCTAGTCATAGGTAGTACTACCTGGTACTAGGTAGTACTACCTATGACTAGGTAGTACTACCTACTACTTCCTAGTAGGTAGTGGGACCACCTAGGTGCTAGGTAGTACTACCTAGTACTAGTGGTGGGGGAAGTAAGTAACATTACTACTAGTACTACATTACTACTAGTACTACCTAGTACTGGTCATACGGTTACACTCCCCCCCCACACAGTAAGCAGCCATCCCAGCTCCACATGCCTTTTTATTATGGGACTTTTTTTCTATGTCCTACTACCTAGTACTACCTAGTACAACCTAGTACTCTTATGGGACATTACTACTAGTATTACCTACTTCTGTTGATGCAGAAATTGAAGCTGCAGCACATATATGTGTCATTTTTGCACATATCGGAGCTTCTCTCTGCCAGGCAAAAGGGTGGTCTGCCAGTCCAGCCCTGAGTGTACATTACCCAATGAACACCATAGCGGTGAAAGCATTGTGCTTTATAGGTTATTTTTCCTCAGTATTGACAGACAGGCTGAATAAAGTTAGAGGGTTAAATGGTCAAATGCCAACCCTAACACATAGAAATCGTAGGAAAAAAAACTGTTAAAGATTTTGGTTTTAGCAGCAGTTGTCAAGGTTCTGGGTTGTTTTTGGTTGTGTTCAGGTTTGTACTCTAGGTTCATCTATGTTTCTGCTGTGATTAGTCACTCGTTGCTTTATTCCTTAGATTTTGTCATTTTGATTCTCCAAGTTAGTTCATTTGTTCATCTGTCCTCCCTCTTGTGTTTATGACCATTTCCTTAGGTTTATATTCTTCTCTTTCCTGTGGTTTTGGTTCCTTGTGTGTCTGTTTTGTTTATAGTTTCTCTCTCCTCAGCCTGCCAGTCCTGTTCTCCTCCACAACTGTTCCCCATCTAGTAATTTTCTCTTCCTGCTCTCTTCACCAGCTGCTTCTTTTTACCCATGATTACTGTCTCTGGTTCCTTTGACATGCCCTTCTCTCCTCATTGTCTTTAATCCTGCTCAGTTGCATTGTTACTCATAGGATTCTCCTCTCTTGTACACAATGCTTCATCTGTTCTGGTTTCCTGTGAGATTTACCAAATTTCTGCAAGTTGGTTGTTTTAAAAAATAAAATAAAACTAACATCAGCTAAGAGGTTCTCTGCACCTGGGTCCTTTCACCTCCAAATGGCTTGAGACTGGGGCAGAGCTTCACCTTCCAGCAGGAAAACAGCCTACAGTAAGCTCTACAATAAAATGGTTTAGATCAAAGCATATTCATGTTTTAGAATGGGCCAGTGAAAATCCAAACCTAGATCCAACTGAGGATTGAAAAGTTATGTGCACAGGTACTCTCCATCCCATTTGACTGAGCTTGAGCTCTTGTGCAAAGAAAAATGGGACAAAAATGTCAACCTCCCGTTGTGCAAGTCTATCACCTAAAATTAAAATAATATGCATTAATTTTGTGCTTGCAATGTGGCAGAAGCTGGAAAGGTTAAAGCAGTATGAATATTTTTGCAGTCTGCATTTTAAAGCCTTTCAGCAGTCTCATGGCTGAAACATTGGGGTCAGTTTCTACCAAACCAGGCTGAAAGTTTCTCCAAGTTGCTTTCCATTCCAAGTATAAGTTCTGACATTGCAGCCAACCTGCAGCTTAGTTCATTTAACACTTGAGTCTGAGTACTTAAAGCCCGACACATCCCTTCGTGTCAGTCAGGCAGCTTCCCAATTGGTGCTGACATCAATAAGGCCATAGATGATTTAATAAAATATGAGACAATTGGGATTATTTAAATAGTCAATGACATTTCTTAAATCTTCATATTGTAATAACCCTAACCCTAACCCCTGTTTTTATATGCTCTATGTGCTCTGCATATGGACAATCCTTAACCTAGCCTTTGTATTATGGATGTGTTCTGCCATTATGTTTGCTCTTACAGGAGAGATACCTATTTCATGATCAGAACTTAGCTACTCTCTTTGATCCATAATGTGGTGATTGATGAAGGCACTTTAACCTGGAGGCCACCGCTGTGTCTTCGATCGTCCCGCAGCCATGTTCATCACATTCACTTAAACTGAGGGACCCTCGTTGGTGTGAAAAATGGATGGTTCAGGAGAGAGAGACAGATTCCTCCTGTCACTGTGCCACACACAGTGCACAGGTGTGAGGTGAGACTGCAATGGCTATGAGGAAAAGAATGAAAAGGAAGCATATTGCTGTCTGAAATGTTGTGTATTTAGAGGTTGGTGGAAACACACACACACACATAAATATATATATATATATATATATATATATATATATATATATATATATATATATATATATATATATATATATATTTCATTCATTCACCACAGCTAACTCGCAGAGCATGTAGCAAGCAACAACAATCCCTTCAATGTCTATTTTGTATTCTTTAGGGAGTTTGTCTTACATACATAAATACAAAATAGACATTGAAGGGATTGTTGTTGCTTGCTACATGCTCTCCGAGTTATATAAATTGTAGTGAAAACTGGATCTTGCTTCCAAACATTACATTCTTTGCAAAAACTTTTAAAGCTAATACACTTCTTCAAGTTTGTAATGTTTCAACCAAAAACATTGTGCTGATGGAAGGGATATATTTCCTTTGCTTCTAACAGATTTTCTTTCAGAATTGCTCTGTATGTAGCTTCATCTATCTTTTCATCAACTTGAAGCAGCTTCCATATCCTTGCCGAAGGCATGATACTGCCCCAACCATACACATGACTTTCCTTTTTCCTTGTTGTCAAGAAAATACAATGGAATCATATCTGACTAGATCACTGTCTTTCACATATTTCCTGTGTCCCTCTGATGGCTTGTGGTTAAATGCAAATGTGATTTATTAGGAATTTCTTTCACCGATTGTGTTCTTTTCATGAAGGCCAGGTTTGTCAAGTGATTGGCAACTAATGGTTGTCCTGTCAACTGATTTTTACACTTGTGCCGTGGATCTGTGCTGCTCCTCCAGTGACATCAATCAACAGCTGTTCTCTGTCAGCCTAGGTGGGTGGCTGTGTCTTGGTTTGGTTGCAGTCATGCAAAAGTATTAACCTTCACAACAATTTTTATGAACTTCACTGCTGTTCGGTTTACAGGAAAGCCCAAACCCATTAGGGATGACACACAACCCCTGCATGAGGAGTTTTAACAACACCCCTTAGGACAGCGCTATAGGATATTATTGGAAACAGTTGCCATAGTCAATAAACTGCTTTAAATAGAGTCAGCAGAGTGTGGAGTCATGTAATTGGTTGGGTGTGATTTGCTTAAGATTTCTGCTGTGCATTTGTGAAAATGATTGCTTCCTTTTGTTTCTGTTTGTGTGTCATGTATTTCTGTCAGTGGCAAACTTACTGCCTGGAGGGACAATAAAGTACTTTCAACTCTAATCAATTTTCTCTGAACTCTGTGTTCCTTGGTCTTCATTATGCTGTTTCTTCTCGAATATTCTCTAACAAATCTTTAAAGTGTTACTCACCCTCTATCGGAGTCTCGATCGTTTTTCGCGTATCTACCAGACTTTAGCAGCCCATTCCTTCTAGTATTGGATATTCTTACCATTTCCATAGATCCATCTGAATCCGATGAGGAGCTGTTCTCTGGCGATCACTACATCGTTTGGCCATCACCTCCACCTGTGGTCCGGCAGGTTTCTCGTCGTATCCGACTACCATTGGTCTGGCGAGATTACAGCCAGTCTTCCCCAGCAGCAGCATCTTCGCCTCGGTTCCCTAGGTCGGATCTATCTCCAGCGGCTTCTGTATCTCGTGGTCGCCCTCCGGTCGCTCAGTGTGACGTCCTTCTCCTTTCGGCCTGTGTCGGACTCTATTATTGCGTCTCGAGGCCACACCTCCGCATTCCCCCGCGGATGCTTCAGGTCCAACAGTCCGGGCTCCATCTCATCGCCGCAGGACCGGGACCTCGCCTTGAGCCAAACGCTCCCTCGCAGCAGCGAGTCGCCTGGCTCGGGTTTCCTCTCCTCCTCAAATCCGCCATGCTTCCTCCCTACCCCGAGCTCAGCACAGAATTTCAGCAGGTGGTTCTAGCCATCCGGCCCGGGGTCTTTACCCTCTACGTACTCGTCAGGTCTCATCTCGCTCCCAGACTTCAATTCAAAATCCACGTTTTTCCACTGCCGCTCTGGCCCGCCCTGACGTGTCCAGTTGGACTGTAGCCCGTCTCCTGTCCGTGGTCAGAGAAAAGGGCATTCCTTTTAGACGCTCGGCTAATAAATCCTGCTTTTTCAAGCTCCTTTCTCCAGATGATTCTTCCTCCCATTTTCAACTTCCCGGTTCTGCCACGGGATCTGCTTCTTCTCAGGGTGGTTCTGCCAGCAACACAGCTTCCCAGCCCACCACCACTGGCCCGGCGCCCACAGCTTCCCCTGTTGGGGGCAGGACTTTACCTCTCTCAGTTCCCCATTCTTCTTCAGATTTCGCTTCATTTATGTCTAGTTTTTTCTCCTCCTTGTTACATGTTGCACAAACTCATCATACACAACCATATCCTTCTCCTTTCATCCCTCCTTTTTCCCTCCCTCCCTCCTTCAGGTGCGGTTCTGGCTCTCCCAGACGTTCCGGAACCCCCCTCTACTTCCTCCGCTGTCCCTACTGCTTCACATTTTCAGCTGGCTATCCTGGCATCTCTTTCTTAACCCTCCACCGGTCAGCTCTCTCACATGCCTTTTATCAATTTTTTCCAGTTTTCACTCCGGCTTTTAATAATCTCTTTCCACAGACGTCCACCCCCCCCCGTCTGGCCAACCTTTCATCCACCTTCCCTCCCCAATTTCTCCTGCTCTCCGACAACAAATCATCAACGGTAATTACGTTGATTTGGCCCTTCTCTTGCAAACTTCTCTAGGTCTCTCGGGTCAGCCCCGGGAGCTGCAAACTGGATTGGGGCCAATGCAGCTGAATACCCTTCTCAGTCCTTGCTCTAAAGAACTGACTCCTGCAGAGTTTGCCTTCGCTTTTTCCCTATACAGGGATACGATTTTAGACGACCACTTGTTAATTGTGCTCGACATGGCTCTCCGGTTTGGGGGCACAGGGTTTTATCAATATCACACCCTATTTTCCTTTCAAGCAGCGGGTCGTCTCTCTCAATTCAACCAGGGGACGTACTGGGGTACGCTTGATTCAGAGCTGTATTGTTGCATCTTTGCAGCCCGGGCATCTCTATCATGCAGCCTCTGTGGTGCTCCCTCCCATCCAGCTACTGCATGCACCTCAGTAGCTCCTCGCCGACCTCGGCCCTCTGTGACACGCAGCTCAGTACCCCCGAACTGCTTATTTGCCGCTGCTCCTCCCCCTCCGGTCATTCCTAAGCCCCTCCCCTTTCAACCCAAAACCAATGCCCCAGTTTCCGGGGGCATTGACAAGCGGGGTCGGCCCATGCTCTATCAGGGTGGTAGGATGGTATGCAACAACTTCAATCACCTCGGTTGCTCAGTCTCCAGCTGTAGATTCTTGCCTACCTGTTCTTTCTGTGGCGGTGCACACTCCAGTAGCGCCTGCCCCCATAACCCCACTTCTCAGGCGGATTGACTAGCACAACATTTTGCTTCACCCATCAAGGTGAGCACCCTCATTTCCGCATTGGCTCATCACCCGGATAGGGAGTTTGTGGAATTCCTAGTCAATGGGTTCATATATGGGTTCCACCCGGACATTGAGGTTCTCCCCGATTGTTCCACTCATTGCACCAATCTGTTGTCCGCTCTTTCTGAGCCTGATACAGTTGACTACCTCCTTTACAAGGAGATCAAAGATGGGTTCATGATCGGTCATTTTGCCCGCCCCCCTTTTACAGTTTTTTGGATCAGTCCCTTGGGCGTTGCTACCCGCAAGTATTCTGGTAAGAAACTGCTTATTATAGATCTAGTAGCTCCCCATGGCTCCTCCGGGCCCAGTATTAACAGTCTCATCCCCTTTACTGATTTTTCCATGCAGTATACCACCATTGACCATGCTATTCATCTTATCCGTCTGGCAGGTCGTGATGCATGGGTTTCTAAAGCCTTCTAAAGACTTTTGGCGGATCTTTGGTGTTCACTGGAAAGGGGCCTACTGCTTCGCGGTCCGACTCACTTTCGGCTGCAGAAGTAACCCTAAGATTTTCATTTCTCTTTCTGAGGCCCAATGCAGTCCCTTTGTCTGAGGAAACGACGATAGGCCCTCTTACCTCTTGAGTTCCTGGGTATCACCCTTGATTCATCTTCTTTCCAAGCACCCCTGCCGCTCGAGAAGGTTTACATAATTTCCTGATTCTTTCTAACTTCATACTTACTGAATAATGTTCAAAACAACATTTCCTATCGCTTTTAGGCCACTTAAGCTATGCCGTAAGCATCATTCCTCAAGGGAGGTCTTTTATCTCCCACCTCCTGTCCTCCGCCGCTGGGATCCCATCTCTCCATGGCCGGCTCATTATAGACTAACCTTGCCGAATGGAAATGCGGCTCTGGCGACAATTTTTGTCTAACTGGTATGGCATTTCTTTTCCTTTATAACGATTTCATCTCCCACCCAGATGACATTCAGCTTTATACTGATCCTCCACCTTCCCGAGGTTTTGGCGGTTATTTCAACGTGAGATGGTTTGCGTCAGCATGGCCTCCAGAGTTCGAATCCCTGTGGCTCCAGTCGGCTTCTCTCTCCTCCGCTCTCCACGAAATGTATCCTATCGTAGTCGCAGCCCTTCTTTGGGGGCACAAATGTTCCAAGCATTGTATTCTCATTCACTCTGATAATACCGCTGTCGTCGATATCTTAAACAAAGGTCGTTCACATTCCACCTGCATAATGCAGTTCATCCGTCCACTCTCACTGGTGTCAGCTCAACATCACTTCCTGCTCAGAGCAGCTCATGTTCCTGGCTACCAAAATCTTATTGCTGACTCCCTTTCTCGCTTGTCTTTTCAGAAATTCAGAGCCTTGGCACCCGCTGGAGATCCTCATCCCACACCGGTCCAAACATTTTTAGCAGCCATCCACTACTCATCATTCGTTTCACCTGGTGTTTCACGCCTGGTTTGCATCTTTAATCACTCCACAATCCATATTAACTCAGCTCGTCTAGTGCTCCACGTCTGTCTCGATCGTTTTTTGCACCCTTCCCTTCCCGACCCTCTATCTGGCTTCACCCCTTCGACCCCTTCCTCATTCGTTCGACCCCTCCCTCATCCCTTTGACCCTTCGACTCATCCCTTCGAACATCTCCCTCATCCCTTCGACCCTCATCCTCTCCCCTTCATTCTAGCTTACTCATAGTCCTAGCCTCTTCTAACATCTCTTTCTCTCAGGTTTCTCTGGAGGGTCCTGAGCAGGGTCGGGAAACAGATGAATCTCTGAAGACTGCACCCCCATACTGAATCTTCATCCCAAGCCTTCTTCAACGCATCTTCCCAGACATCTCGTCGATTCTCTCGCTTCCTTCAATAAACATTGTATTCAAATCCCCGTAAGATTGGTCTTAGCTGATGAAATACAGTTTATCAGCAAAAAAAGTTGATTTGGGGGTGAGTTACTCTTTAAGACCCTCACAGAACAGCTGAATATGTTTAGGGCCATCATGTTAAAAGGGGTATTTTCAAATGCACATTAAGCCATTTAAGATGTTAATTTGTGAAACGATTTAAAAACTAAATTTTCTAATTTATTTTAAAGGGGCTATATGCAACTTTTTCTCCAAAATAAACGTAACAATAGCCTTTTTATTTGACCATTTATGACCTAAACATCTCCTGATGAGCATACTGACAAATTGTCAGCTCACAGTGGGTGCAGCTTTAAGCCTGTATCCAATTGTTTTCTATTTTCTGTCGGGTCGGATTTTCCCACGCTGTCTGTGTGACGTCAAGCGCATTAATGTTAAATGTTTCAGATCACTCTGCCACCACCGCTAGTCAGCACTCGCAAGCAGTTCAATGGATTGTGCGAATACACAGAAGAGACCAAGGACAACTTTGACACCAACAGTAACTCCACATAAGACTAAAAAAGTTAAACCCCTGACAAGTGCCCGAAAAAGATCGAAGATTGAGAGCGACCGGCGTACAAGCGCGCACTGCGAGAGCGAGCAGAAAGGAAGAGCAATTCTGTTTTTTGGCCACAGGTGTCGGTCGCGAGTTTAAATTTCAGAAAATTGCATATAGCCCCTTTAAAGCTTTTAATTATGCATTTCTTTGTGTTGGTCCATCACTTTGAATCCCAATAAAATTAATTGAAGTTTGATCTTGTGATGTGATCAAATCTGAGGCACGGTATAAAAATTAACCAGTGATCTTCTACTTCAAAAGTTCCATCAACAGGACTTGATGTGAGGGTAATGTTACAATGTTTAGTGATATTAAACTGTCAGTTTGCCAGTTGTAGAAAGAATTAGCCCCAGTGACATTTTCACTCTGATTCTATTCTTTAAATTCTGGTTTCTTGGTCATTAGGTGCACATAGTTAAATGTTGAAAGTTGTAATGAATTATTTATTTTTAGTGCCACAATTTGTTAATTTGTTTCTGGGTCAGGGGTGGAGGTGGGTGCTCAAATATTGACCTGAGTTTTCACAGACCTGTCTAAAACCATACCAGGTTTAATAACATTTACAAAGTCCTTTCAAGCATAAATTCACTATTCAACTCACATTTTTTAAATACCTTTTTTGAAAGCATGAATTAATTTAGCAAGAGGAAATAGACAAACATTAATTCCTTTTTCAATCAAACTCCATACTTCAATATTTATCTGTTTTTGTTTTTCCTACTTGTGAAGTTTTAGAATTTGCTGATAATTTATGTTTTGAGGCCTTGTGAGTAAAGTCTTTCATCTAAAAAGGCAGACTATTGAATGTTGTCATTTTGGGATTCTAGTTTGCAAAGATATTTTGCTTATTCAAAAACAATGGGATATTTCTGCCCCACTGTATTATGAAAAATGTCTTAAGCCATACATTTACATTTGACAGTGTAAATTTTTTTGGTTTTCCTCTTGGAAAAAAAATAATCTTCTGATGCTGATAGTCACACTTTTGCTTCAAATGTTTACAACAAAAGGATCACTGGTTCAAATCTTGTTACAATTTGCAGCTTCTCCTTGTCCATGGGTGTGTTTTCTCCAGGCTGGCAGCCTTGCCTGAGCCCGGGAAAAGATCATTTTAGATGAACCCCCACCCACGGCATTGTGTAACCAGTAAAAGATTAAATAATGTTTACCATTTAAATAGATGATGAATCTTTTTCCTTACTGTACTCTTCTCTTCTTCTCTCTCCTATCTGCTAGAGGACAGATTTAACTGCATACGTTTCTCTCTCTCTGATTGTAGCATTTTGCACTTCACTAGATTGACTTAATTAAAGAACTCGAAGTCAGAAGTTGTGTCAGCGGCCAAACCAGTTTGTGATGGGATGGGTGGTGGGGGTAGCATTATTCCCCAGTTCTGCTAGGACAATCAAAAAGAAAAACAAAGGGCCCAGAACTGTGCCCCTATTCCAGCTTGGGCCAGCTACAACTGACTCGGTTGTTGCCATTGTGACGGTCTCAACAATTTGGCTTTTAACTGGTAGCAATATTTGCTTATACTATACAAAGATTTATTCATGATTTTGCTTCTATAGAGGTTTGGATTTAGAACATGCTGAAAATATAGGATTACAACTAGATTTTTTTATGTTAAAACAATGAATGTACAACTTTAAAAACATTTGAAAATACTCAAAGATGCTATTTAGGCAGAGGTGTCAAAAGTATTCACATTCATTAACTCAAGTAGAAGTATAGATACCAGGGTTTAAAAAGATTTCTGTAGAAGTTGAAGTATCAAGTCAAGTTTTTTACTCAAGTAAAAGTAAAAAAGTACTTGATTCAAAACTACTTAAAGTATAAAAGTAATGTATTTTAAGAAATGACATTAAAGAATAAAGCTTAAGCCCCCCCCCCCAAAAGAACGACCATAATTATTATAATGTTATATAAAAATGTTAATTTTGAAACATTTGGGACACACTAGGCTACCTGTTTCAGCTGCATATATGCCCATTAAAATTAAATTAATAAGAATGTATTAATTCTAGTGCAATGCAACTATATTACAGAACCATATGTTGACTACTGAGCATTAGTAAGATTTATTTATTTATTTATTTATTTATATATATAAATATATATATATATATATATATATATATATATATATATATATATATATATATATATTATATACCACTGTGCTAGAGGCGGAATCTGCGCTGACGCACTGGAGACTGGAACTAAAAGTTCCACTTCAGCCAAAGTTTTGAAATCAGGGAACATTTCTCTGATCCAAGTGATCAGAAGTCGGAAAGACTCTCTGAACCCAGCTTCATATCACTTCAGCAGCGGAAAATGTCAATGCATGGACTCTTTCGCACGGGTGTTAGGCACGACACCGGGCTCTTTGAAGTGCGTCTTTAACCAGCCGCACCGGTAACAGTCACGTTCCAAAGCCTCCCGGTCTGAGATGAGGCTCAGATGGCTTCATGGAAATCACATTATAAATTTATTGATACAGTTACTTGTACTCCGCGCTTCAACTCAAACCTAAAAATGTCCGCGTGTCTGCACCAAATGGTCAGGAGTGTGAATTATAATGTCAAAATGTGGCATTCGGATTTTCCGTCACTGTTGTAAAGGAAAACAAAAAAAAAAATGGACCAATATGGAAAATATTCGGTTAACAGGACCCCGGTGTGCGCAGTACGCAATGGCTCGTATGAAAGCGGGGTGTCCGAATGGTAGATGTTTAAAATTATGATCAAAGCACTGTGAAATTCTATCCAGTTGCCGCATTTTTAGATCGTTTTTTGTGTGTCTAAAATACTTAATGAAGCAAGAGTAACAAGATTATTTTTTAAATGTAAGGAGTAGAAAGTACAGATAATTGCGTGAAAAGGTAAGGAGTAGAAGTAAAAAGTAGGCCCATAGATAATTACTTCAACAAAGTATAAATACCCAAAATGTCTACTTAAGCAAGGTAGTGAAGTATTTGTACTTCGTTACTTGACACCTTTGTAGTTAGGAAGTGCTGAAAAAGGCCTTTGACATTTGACAACAAATGATTAGATATAAGTTGTTTCAATCAAGGGAGGTTAGTATTTATCTTGACATTACTACAACATTGAGTTAAAACATGGCCAAAAAAGGCTGTGCAGAAATGCAGCTGGTCAGAAAACCGATCTCCATTGGGGAATTCTGTTTCTGTTTTAGAAAGACAACAAACATATTAACAAATACTGAACTGATTTTTTATGTTCAGTGATGCTTAATAATTAGCATTTTTATTTATCAATAAGTATATTTGATGAATAAGTCAGGAAAAAATAATTTAATGTTGAATAACCTTTTAATTAACAGCATTTCTTTGGAAAATAGGTTGGTATATTTTTTGACTTGACTTTATATTCCCTGAAACAAACCAAAGTCTACAGAAACCCAGTGACTCTGTATAACAGCCATTTAAGAGTTCCAGATCCTGGTTGCTTTGATATTGATTAGACCCACCCCTGAGGAGCTCTTTTAGTACATTCAGATAGCTCTGTGACAGGTATAGAAGAACACTAGCACCAACCCAGTAATTATGCAATGCACTTCACACAGCAATCCAGTACACCACACATAAGCACCACTGTGTCCTTATCAGGATGCTCCAGCCAGCCCTGGAAGGCTTGCTTAACATGTATCACAAAATACTCTAGGCTTATTTAGTACACATCGAAGTTCACACATGCCTACACACATGCCTACAAACTAGCCAACCCCAATAATATACAATTATGGGGTGTAGATTTCCAATTTGCATTTAGATTTAAGTTCTTATTTTTTTTACTTTTTTGGTTACTGAAACCTGAGGCCCTAACGGCTTTTTTTTAGATTCCTCACTCTTACACGGAGAAAAAGTTTGACCTCACAGGAACCCTGAGCATTCTGAGCAATGCATTTGACTTTTGTAATTAGATTTTTTTAACCGTAGTTTCCTCCAGCTGATCCCTGAACAAAACCAAAAACACATGCAGCTTTTAATGAAAGATAGTAAAAGTAATTTAATGAAAAAAATTATAATTTTGTTTCCCATTTTAAGAACACCAGATTACAGCCTGGAATTTAACACATGAAAGTAGATATTACAACTAAATGTGTGTCAACAACTTATGCTGACCACAACTAACATTCAAGCAGAATGCCTAATGGATTTGTGCAATTTAGATGTGATTTTTATTTCTTGAGTTTTCCATCAGTCATAATTTTGCAAATGTCTGTCTTAATCACACAAGGACATTGAGGTGTGTCATGAGTAGAGTAACCCAAAACTGAGGGCTAAATAGTCAGCAAAACAGCTGGGTGTAGATGTGTAACAACTGTCATAAGTGATGCAAATGCTATTAAACTAACAGATGGGCTACACAGAAAACAACTTATTTATGGAAGACCAGACAAATGGCCCAAGGGGATTGAAAGGGGATAAAAAATAACCCATCATTCATCCTCATGTGAACCATCATGTTCAAAGATTCCCTGGATGTTTGCATGCAGATTTGTTCCAACTTAAGGTCGTGACAGGCTTTACTTCTTGTAGACAACCACATCTTGTATTCATTACATTTTTCATAAGTGGTCAGCCTGTGGCGGCAATGTTTGACGATCAAGTGTTTTTCACAGAAGATTATGCAATGGCAGGATAAAGGTGTGTGGGTGTGTCTGGGGGGTGAGTTGTCCTGGCTGTCAATGTGCAGGGTTGCATACAAACTGTGAGACGGAAGAGTCTGTGGTAAACAGACAAATTAGCTTGGACATAACTTGTTTTTATCCTGATTGAAACCCCACTCCTCAAGTCTTTTTGCGAGCCGCTCCAAAAGGTGACTGTACTTCACAGTCACCCTGAACTGTTTAGCAATCTGGTCTTCAGCTCTAAAGGACATAAGCTCCTGGACCTCTGCATCACTCCAGTTTGCCATTTCAGCTGATACAGTTTACGAATGCTAAATTAACTCCTAATGTTTACTTGCATTGTAAATATTTTTGCTGGCCGGGGCTCAGCGCACATTCCACACATCATCATGACATTCCTGTCTGTTGCGCCAGTGGTCTTCATTTGTAAGTCCAGCATTGTGAAAATATTTTGGTAATGTTACTATCAAGCTTGCACAAATTCTGCAATATTTGCTCCTCCCCAAGACTGGCAGCACCTTAACTAGTCCAACAGTGAGCACTTGGAGATGCATTGTCTGTGTATGCTCAAATATGGGAAGAAGGGAACACCTTTAGAATTGTCTATGAGTTTTTTTAATCTGTTGTCTAAAATCAATACTGTTTAAAATGTAGCCTCAGAAGCTTACATGAAGCCACCCAGTGAGGTCTTCTACAGCCATAGTCCATCTGCTTCAAGGTCTGAAGCGCTGTGTATTCAAAATAGGCATTTTGCATACCGTGGTTTCCACATGAGTATTTTTTATCTGCTGTTGCCTCTCTATTATCTTAAGCCATTATGTCCATTTTCTTCTGACATCAAGGTATTTTTAACAACATAACTGGTTCTTTTTAATATATTCCAGAATTTTTTGTGAAGACCAGAGAAGAGATTGTGAGGGAAAATTCCAGTAGATTTCCAACAACAAGCACTGACCTTCGAAAGTCACTTAAATCCCTCGTCTTCCCATTCTGATGCTCAGCAAGACGTCTTCCCCTCATCAAAATGGATAAGTTGCATCATATGTTTGGCTGATTTTCTATAATGAACTAATGTGCCAATTAACATAGTTGGTGAGTGTTTATGTCTTCATACATTGCTAAATATTGGTAAAATTAGAAACATCCTGTCCAGGAGTGATGCTGAGAAACTAGTCCATGGATGTTTTACCTCAAGGCTGGACTACTGTATCTCTTTACTATCAGGAAGTCCACAAAATGTAATTAAAAGCCTTCAGTTGATCCAAAATACTGCAGCAAGAGTTCTGATGAATTTTAAAAAGTGATCACATTGCTCATGTTTTAGCTTCCCTTCATTGGCTCTCTGTTGAATCCAGAATAGAATTTAAGATCCTCCTTCTTACATATACACTACTCACAATAAGTTAGGGATATTGTTATTTAAATGAGCTCTATTCCTATTTGGTCTGAATTTTAATGAAATAAGTAAAAGTATTCTTTGGTATTACTAATAATGAATGAGAAGAATCACCAGGTTCAGTAGTGTAATATTTATAACCCCAAAAATGTAGACAATAACAAGGGTAGCCCCAAATAACACAAATCGACAATGTCAGTAGCGGGTGTTTCCCCCATTTGCTGCAATGACAGCTTGACAGCAACGTCTCATGCTCCTAACTAGCCTCATGATGTTGTCCTGAGGCAATGCGTTCCACACTTCCACAAGCGTGACACACAGTTATGCCAGGTTACGTGGGGTAGGGTATGATCATCCAGTCTCTGCTTCAGCTGGTCTCAAACATGCTCTATGGGACTCAGGTCAGGGGACATTGCTGGCCATACTATATGAGGCACTCTGACTTTGTAAAATCGAGCTGTGACAATTCTGGGACGATGTGGAGGAGCATTATCATCTATGAACAGAAAGTTGGGGGTGTGCTGGTGGAATTGGGGGATGAGGATGGGTTCTATGATTTCTCTGCGGTAAGAGCATGCAGTGGCTGAGCCATCTACAATAACCAAATCAGTTTTGCGCTGACTGGTGATGCCTGCCCAGACTGTTAAACCTCCTCTATGGCCAGGTGGTGGTGTTCGTCCGTTGAGTGACGTGTGTTCATGGCTGTTTGAAGGATGAAGTTGGAATGACTTACTGACAATACCAGTAAATTTTTAAACCCACAGAAAGTTGAAATTAATGCCACATTGAAAAGGGTTGTCTTTAGTATTTTTCGTTGTTGGCTCCAATATGTAAGGCACACCGTACACAGTGAAATCAATAAGTGGAAAACACAAAATGAGGTGTGACTATCACCCCAATACAATTGCCTCCCTATCCCAAAAATCTCTGAAGTGAAACAAACACCATATGAATGACATCCACCAAGTCTCTCACAATATCCCTAACTTATTGTGAGAAGTGTGAAGCCCTTAATAATCGAACTCCATCATACATCTGATTGTTCCATATGTTCCCAACAGAGCACTTCGCTCTCAGACTACAGGTTTACTTGTAGTTCCTAGGATTTCTAAAAGTAGAATGGGAGGCAGATCTTTTAGTCCATGAGGCAGACACTCTGTCTACTTTTAAGGCCAGGCTTAAAATGTTCCTTTTGGATAAAGCTTATAATTAGACTAGCTTAGGTTATCCTGAGCTATCTCTGTAGTTATGCTGCTATAGGCTTAGACTGTTGGAGGACAGACTGACTACTTTTCTTCGCTCTGCTACTTTCTTTTCTACTACTCTCACGTTGCATTATATGCTGTTATTTCGACTTTGTTTTCTCTCAGTGTTTTTCTCTCCATAGAAGGTACACCTGCTCTGGTATCCTGCTTAGTTACAATGCCCTTTTGAAACTGGGGCGTTGACTGGGACGATGGTCTCTGTGGCTGAACATCCCCTGTGTTCTGTTATTAACTTTTTACCTTCTTTAATATAGAAAGTACTCTTATATCAGATCTTCTGTTCTGTGTCTCTGCTCTGTCTTCTCAAACCCCTAGACGGTCGTGGCAGATGGCCGCTTGTAGAGAGCCAGGTTCTGCTGAATGTTTCTTACTGTTAAAGGGGAGTTTTTCCTCTCCACTGTCGCTACGTGCTTACTCAGTATGAGGGATTGCTGAGGGATTGCTGTGGTTGGAAGTCTGCATCAACAGGAAGCAACTGCCAGTCAATGACTTGATGCAGTCTGCTGGGATTCCTTAAAGAGGAAACTAACTAAAACGTTAAACTAATTGGAATGTTTGTATGATTGTATTGAAATGACTTTTCTTCTAAAGTGCCTTCAGATGACATTTGTTGTGAATTGGCGCTATATAAATAAACTGAATTGAACATAGTTCCATAGGTTATTCTCACTCCACTGTAAAAGAACCAAAATTCCTGAATTATATTGAGGTATTGAAATATTAAAAGTCTTATTCACTGAGAAACCATTTAATACTTGTTCTTTTTAAAACATGATTGCTCTCTGAGCTGCTTATGCATGCCACAGGTGACATTTTCTTTCCAACTCCCATTGCCTGCATTAGCCACAGAAAGAAATAGACGGCAGAAACAAATGAATCAGAAACAGACCGTTCCTTCTACGTCAAAGAGAAAATTAGTTTTCATAGTCTTACCTAGCTTGGTTTGTGTCCACTGTTGGAAAGGTGTTTTCACTCTAATTTAAAGCCTCTCTTAAAGGAACAGACACCCATTTAATTTATGACCCTGGGATCTCTGGGCTCTCATTTCACCTTCCCGCGTGCTCGTTCATTTCTGTAAAAAGGAGCAATAAGAACAACAAACAACAATTATATATTTTAACAGCGAGACGTCGTTCGCTGGACTCAGTTCTAGTAACTGAGCCCAGAACTACGTCAGTTCAAAGTCTTTATTGGAACAAGAGTTTCCATGAAACTCCTCCCACATAGATCTTCGTTTATTGAATGGTCACAGCTTCTTCACATAAGGAACACATGATGTACCACATTCTTCTTGATTGTTCACTATTTCTAAGTGTTGCCACATACACTACAGAATTAAACCCTCATACAACATTTACAGAATTTTTATCTCGTCATCTCCCTCTTTTGATCTCTTAAAAATAAGAGATCACTATATATAAGGAAAAACGTCAGGCATCACACTTATAGAATCATATAAATTTTGAGTCCTTCTTCTCTGGAACTTTTCGGATCAGCAATCAAGTCATCTTGTTCTGGCCGGCAATTGTGGTCGTCCGGCTCGCTCTTCCATGACCTAAGGTGAGAGGTTGCCAGCACATCACCTATATGCACCTAAATTGTATCTTTTCAGTAGCCTTGAGTTTGAAAACTCTAAAGACTGCACGCAGACCAGAGGATTGTTCTGCCCCATTTGGCAGGGGTCTCAGCTTCTTTTCCTTCGAACCCTGCTGCCCCAGCTGGGCAGCTCTTTGCTCCAAGCAACCCTGCCACCTGATGGTGCAGGTGTGCTGAAGTTGGAAACCTCTCATCAGAGGGTTCAAGTAGGTTGTGTGTTCTGCTCGTTGCTGTTCTGCACCCGCTCTGTCTTGCTGCTCCTGGATGTCCTCTCAGGTGCGTCCTGACTCCTCAGTGGGAGTGCATTGGCTCCAGCCTTTTTCTTTAGTCTGATTACCTGAGAGATCGTGGTCTGGTTGGCTGCTGGTCTCTCACCTGGTCAACAAACCCTAAAAGAACAGCTTGCAACTAATTTGCTTTTTGTGTTTGCTTTATCCATAATTGTATCTAATTTGAGATTCATTTCTTATGCATTTGTCCTTTTTTTAATCCCTCACTCACCTCATAGTTTTAAGTAGTGCCGCACTGATCGGCCGCACTAACACAAAATCAAACTATTATACAAACATTAGGTCTATCTGTAGATAAAGGTATTACTTTTGCTGTATGTTGAAATCACAGGAATCATCATTGACACAAAGTGCACTCTAAAAATCCTGTATCAAAAGTGAGCAACACTAGAACAGCCTAGACCATAAAGAATTTTTCTTCAAAATAAGTAGGGGTTATAATATAAATAAAAACTTCCAAACAAACACTAAATGCATAAACATGCCACAAGGTAAGATGAGTGGGTTGTGTGCTAAAACAACCAACCGCACAAAGGTGCCAAAACAGGATGGAAAACAGGAAACATCTGGTTTTTTGGATTGTGCAAGTGGCATGATGAGCATGTGAGACCGCTCAAAAGAAAAATGCTTTGCTGCTTTAAAGCTCAACCCCCAGAAAAAGATCAGTCTAATTTCATTCATTTACACTGCTAACAGCCTAATTTCATTACCTTTTTTTTAAGATTTTACCACATCACCGACTATTGTTATTCATTTTTCTGAGCCAATGAAGCCCAATACTTATAAAAGAAAACTATAATTTCAACCTATTTAACCAAAAAACTGTTGAAACCTAAAGAAATGCTGTTTTCTATTTGGTTTTTTCATTTATCTGAAATGCTTTTATTTTTTATTTGTTTTATTATTTTTTTTTTTTTACGTGTCCTGTTTGGCAGTGTGGAGCTCAGAATTGGTGTCTGAGTACCAAGTAGAAGCCCAACAGATTTACTTTCACAAGCGGAGCAGTACAGCTTTTGCTATAGTACTCCACTTGATATATGTATGAAAAATATTTATTATGAATTGTTGGAGTTTTTATTTCCTGATGTTATGGACGGAAAATTAAGGAGAAGAAAGAAGGAGAGAGGTAGGAAACAAAAAGTCAAGAGAGAGGGTGAGTTGAAAATACAAGAAAGGAAGGGGAACAAAGAAAACACAGGAAGACATTGAAGTCTTCCTCCATACCCACAGGACGGCAGAGAGAGGGGGAAAAACAAAACAAAACACGAAAAAGGAACATCGACAAAACCAACCAAACATTGTGAACTAAGAATTACACAACCACATCACACAAAAATAGATATAAAAATACAACAACAATGTCACAGAAAAACTGATGGTACCGATTAATCAAGCTCTAGTAATGATAACCTCAGCCCAAGAATATTTCCTTAAACACCAGAGACCCCACATCTATGTGTGTGTGTTAGCATGCTGGTGCATATAAGGTTTCTCCATAAGAGTGTTCGATAGTTGGTGTGAGCAGACATCAATCCGTCTCCCAGGAATCGATGCAGACATGAAGGAGATCGGAGCAAAGACGTCCAAAGGACCGCCAGAGCCCCAGGCGGACCCGGGCGGGGCCGACCGAATCCCCCAAGAGAGGAGCAAAGGATAACCCCAAGGGAACATCCAGCGGCCACTATGCAGGGGCCCGGGGGGCAGCAGTGACGAGCCCACGGGCCCCGCCGGCAACGGACCGGGGGAGCTGGGGCCCAGGGGCTCCCCACCCCCCAGCAGGGACCCGACAAGGGACCGGCTGACGAGGGGCCCCCGGCACTGCAGGGGCCGCATCTGAAATGCTTTTAAAGCGACCAATTGAAAGGCTTTGTTCGGTAAAAAAGAATTGAAATTTAAGTTCCCCTTGTGCCTAATGATCTCCTCCCTTTTTCTGAAACAAAACTGTTTCAGAAACATCCAATTATATAAGTCTCCTGTTAAACAGGTGTGACTAGATTTGCAGCCTGTTAAGGAAAGATGTTATAGTTCAATAAACACCTGTATTGTAGATTAACCTCCATGTATATTTACAGTTGTTCGGCTCAATTCCTAGATCTCAGCTGCTAAACAAAACCACTAAATCTATAATTTAATGTGTCCAATCATAACATGACCTTACCCACCGCGGTCCATGGGACAAAAGATAATAGAACCTTATTTCCATCACTACATAATTTGTGTTCAGGGGGCCTATCGGAGCCCCAGATGGGATCATGAGGGGTTAACATATAACGCCCCCTCCTTCTGCTGTGTCGGATCTCCACTGCAAATACAAGAAAATAATGCTCTGTAAGTCTCAACAGAAGCACATCCACCCTTCCCATTTTGAGGGTAATTGTGTCAGAGCCAAAATCCGCAGAGAATCAGCAGGTCGTTCATAGAAAGGTTCCCATCACATTCACGGTATGGAGCACATATGGTATATTTTTCCCATGTACCCAGATTGGTATGAAAGTGTAGTCAGATTTTTATCATTCTCAAAACCAAATAAATCTTTGGTCAGGTCTTAAGTGTACTGGTCCAGCTTTAACTATTTAGATTAATCCCATGTCGTCCCAGTCTCCAATTTACCCTTACTTTTGTCATGGAAGTATTTACATTATTACCCATATAACTTCCTGTTCGTTCATGTACTTCACACTCAGAATTTGTCCAAATCCTGGAGAGGAGTGCAACATCTGAAAACAGATCATTAAGATTAGTGAAAGCTTCCACATATATGGGTAAATGTCCTACAGAATATGGCATTTGAGAACAAACAAAACAATTAATAATGCTTCATTTATTTGCTAGATATCTTGCATATTGTCACCATACACTAGTTTCAAATGGGTTTCTGTGTGTCCAAGACAACCAAGACAATAAATCAGCATTCTCATGTGCTAAATGTCATTCCTCTGCAAGTCCAATGAAATAACCCCACCAAAAAGCTGTAAAAATAAAAGTACTAGATAGCAGAAAAACCTTCATAGTTACTATCTCTCCCTTCAAGCAGTCTCTATAGAAAAGTGGCTCTCCTGGTTCTCTTCACTGAAGTTGAGACAAGTGAACCCTATTATGTTCACCTCCCTTTGTAATCAGTCTTAAACACTTTTCTTAGACTGCTTTCCCCATATCTAGTGATGGTCTCTGCTTTCTACAATGGGTTAAGTGTATCCAACTCAGTCTCTACAGCCGTTGGTGTGGTCAAAAATACGTGGAATGGCCCCTTCCACCTGGGTGATGACCAATTTTCTGTTTACAGCTTTTAATCAGGATCCGGTCACCTACTTTCAGCTCACTTCTTCCTGTAGGAATATAGGATCATCTGGCATATGATTAGTTTGCATTTATATCTCATTTACTTATCAGTATTTTGATCATGAAAACCACCAGATCTTAATCACATTGTTTTTCAGAAGATAGTATACCAAACTAAGGAATTCTATATCTACGCCCATAGATTATTTCAAATATTATGAGACCAATATTCAAATTTGGTATTATATGCATGTATAGTTTACCAAATCAAGACAATGTCCAATTTTGTCCTGTTTCTTCCATTGCTTTTTTTATTTGCAACATCTTTATCATAAAATCACAAATCAGGTTGTAATTGTTCCTCTTATTTTAATATATCAAACTGTAGGAAGGTATAAGGTCTCGTCAAATCCGTTCAATTACTTGGTGTTATATTCATATATAACTTTATCATAACCAAACAGTATCTCCAGTGCTGTTTAGTCTTATGCATTGGCCTTTCTTAGTCTGCTTTATAATCCCATTGCCTCTTAAAAATTATTTATAATCTTTGTCCAATTTTATCAATTATTTCATTCACAAAATGTGTTCCGTTACCACTATAGATCATTTGTGGATATCAAATCTAGGCATTATTTCTCTTAACAACATTTCTGCAACAGTTAGTGTATCTAAATGTTTCGCTGGTAACAATACAATCCATTTGGAGAAATTATCTTATCTTACTAAACAGAGCTTCTTCAGTACAGCCTTTGTTTGCTCAAAGCTGTTTCTTAATTTTATATGAGAAGCTTTTCTTTTTTTCATGTCTGACACACTTCTTGTCCACAAACTAATCAGTTTGAGAATTGAATTGCCCGTAAGAAATACTATAATTAGTTCGCCACTAGAGGTCACCTTACCCCTGTTCCCCATTGTTGGCCAAATGCCAAAAACATGCAAGTTCAATTTGGATCTTCTGTTAGCAATAATATGATTATGTTATCTTCATCTGATTACAAACTAAAGTTAAAACTTTAATTTTTCTTTTTTCAAGTTGAACAATTCTTTGGTAACTTTCCCGTTTCAAGAGTTTTATGAAAATCTACAATTTGGATGATTAATTTATCCCCTACAGAGAACATGCCCAACTTCAAGTGAAATAGGAAATCTCTTCCTAACAAATTAAAAAACAATCTGGATATAATATAATTACCACTACAGATTCTTCCTGTAGCTAAATCTATTATTTTTATTTCATTTTTCTAACAACTCAAACTCATTTCTTTTTCTGGAAAACAAAATTCCTCAGAATTCATAATTTCTACCCATCTGACTTCAATAACTTCCTACAATTTTGTCAATGAGATAATAAGCAACTGGTATTTCCATAATAAAACATCACATCTCTATTCCTTGCTCTCTGCTTATCTGCTCCTTCATAAAGATTCTACAAATTAGCTTATTATTATGATTATATGTGGAAAGCGTCTGTTGCTAGATGTCCAAAATGTGGTACCCGTTTCAACAGAGACCGGGCGAGGGTCGGCATCCTCTCCCAGTCTCAGGTGTAGGTCCAGACATCTTCCCTGCTTAATCAGACCCTTAATTTTGTCCCATTAGCAACAACTCCATTGAGTGTAAATATTGAAGTGCGCTTATACTCAGTGTGCTACAGTAACTGAAGTTGAATATTGGAGTGCATTACTACATTCTGTACTACGGTAATTCCTTAACGAAAAATTCCTCTCTTTTCAGCAGTCTCTAACCCAACGCATTACAAGATTGTTTCCTTTCAACAGGTATCTTTTCTGTCATTAAAAATGTTCTGAAGCTGCCGCTTGTTACAAAGAGTAAATCCACGTAGCCACTGTCGGCTTCGTAACCTATATTGTCGGCAACTCACTTTTTACTCAGAGAGGTGGGGGCGCCGAACTCCAAAACCCCGGCGGGAACTGTTTCAAAATAAGACCCAGAACTGAGAGACAGAGAGTAAAATAACACACACACCACAGATATCTGTTTCACACTGGACGCACCTGCAGATGGGAGCCAGAAAAGATCTGACTCGCTTCTCTACAAGGGTGTACCATTTTTATTAAAGATGACTCCTCTCCCCTCCTCCTACATCTTAACAAGTCATACATTTTCTCCAGGTCTCCTGACCTGGTTTTATAGCCGTACCATGAACTAGAGTTATAACCCATCCTCCCTGCTTTTAGTTCATATCTTTGCCCAAGAGTTTATTTACTTAAAACCTTACCCCCATAAAATACTGGTAAACAGTCATGTTTTACTACCCTGAATAATATAAACAGGCCGTTTACCTCTAAACGCTTACTAAAGATATATTTAAAACATATGTACTGCATAATAAAAAATAGCCCCAAAAAAAGTAGAATACAACACCACCCAGCTGTCGCTTCCCCACAGGACCTGCAGACATCTGCCTGAATTTCGAAATAAAATCACTCTGCTCATAATCCGTCATTGTTAAACCATTTCTTTTCTACTATATGAGAGATCTCACAGACATCCCATGAATATCATTAAAAATATTAGCTGAGTTATTTTTATTGTTATAATAGAGTAACAGTTGCCGCTGCACTTAAGAAATCTCAACCTTTTGTATACAGCGCTGCACGCAGCTCATAAAACATCCCCCTCCTTATCAGCTAGCGGGGGGAGGTGTGTTCCTTCCCTTCTGCCTTCCTGGCAAGTTGGATAACCTTTAACAATTTTGAAACGCATGATGAATCTGGTTTCAAACAAGTCTTTACTCTCAGGAAGCCCATTTTATGGGTGCTGAGGCACCCCATCACAGTTGGTTTGTTTATTAAGAGAACAACTCACGACCCATTGTTGAGGGATAGAGGGAGGGGGTCTTGTTTATTATCAGAACGGCCCTTCCTTGAGGGGAAGGGGGTCACTTGTTTGAGATAATTCATTTAGATCACGGTAAAGTGGTTTACCTTACTCTTCATAGGATTTTTTAAATATGTATGTATGTATGTATGTATGTATGTATGTATGTATGTATGTATGTATGTATGTATGTATGTATGTATGTATGTATGTATGTATGTATGTATGTATGTATGTATGTATGTATGTATGTATGTATGTATGTATGTATGTATGTATGTATGTATGTATGTATGTATGTATGTATGTATGTATGTATGTATGTATGTATGTATCCTCCCGAGTGCTAAAAAACACATCTGCTTTTTTTTCAGTCGTTTATTACCCATCACGACGCATGACCCCCCCTTTTTCTCTTCTTTGCTCCTTCAAGAGGAATTCCTTTGTTTGAGACGCCAAATGCCTATTCTTCAATTTTTGATCTTTTTAGTTTTATTTTAGATCGCAACTACCAAGAAGTTCGCAAAATTACTCAATCATCCTTCAAATTCATAATTTTTATTTTATTTTAAAGAAAGGTTGTATTGTCTTTTACATAAATTTTGCATCTCCTTTAAATCTAATTTGGTATTTTTTCCCATATTTCGATAAGTTACATTTTGCTGTTTTTATTTTTCATTTTAAAATATTTATCATTCCCAAGTTAATGAAATAAATTCAGCTTTTATTTCTCTTTTATCTGATCTATTTATCTTATCGCAGTGTTATTTACTCAATTTTCTAACCATGAGACTCCTCTCGGCCTACTTCAGCTGCTTCAAAAGGAAGAAATCTCCATTCATTCACACACACAGTCACACAACTGGTTTATCACATATTAATATCATTATGTATTTCACGCATTATGTTTTTTCATTACTAGTATTATTATTTATATATTATTTATCATTAGGCCTATTTCTAATTGAGATCCCAGACCTCTGCGCGCTTTGGAGTCCAACCCCAGTCATATTTTATTTTACCATGGATTTTAATTGTGAGATCCCGGATCATCACGCAAAGATCCCCGATCTTTATTTGCAAAACACAAACTTGTATTAAAGAGGTCCCGGACCTAGTTATTTCTTCTCTCTTATTTTTTATTTTTTTTACGCATCAAATTTTGTACTCACTGGCTTTTGTCCTTGTGAAGGAAGACCCCGTCATCAAACTGTTGCTCCGGGAAGGAACCCCGTGGATCTGCCGGCCTCCTTTTTTAGACCTAACGGTGAGGTGGAGGGCTTTGATACTGGTTCCAAACCAGGCCGTGCACGGGCTCTCAGCAACATGCGGTTCCTCCCAGAGATCCAGTCAGATTTGAGATCCTGCTCAAAGGAACAAAAAATGCCAGGGTTAAAATCGCTCTCTGATCTCTGAGTTTTCTTTTCAGATGCTTTGTAGATCTCACCTACGAGCTTATCCCACTCAGCCTACCTACGGTTCCGAACACGCAGGCTTTCAGTAAGAAGCGTCCTAGCTTACCTTAGGGCCAGCCACACCCTGAGTTTACCGACCCGGTAGGCGTCTATTTACCTCAGCAGAAACAGAAATCAACATTTACTGGAGAACTACAGACCGAACATAATTTTAGATTAGTCACTTTTGCGCCTCGTGTGGCAGCGCTTACCAAATCACTTCAGACCTGGGTCACTTCCGTCCTCCCATCTCCAGTGTCTGCTGATCACAACAATTTCAACAAAATCCTATTATTCCAAACTCACGTTTTTCTTTGCTCCTCCAGAAATCACGCCAGGGTCACCATTTTCTTGGAAAGGTGTTTTCACTCCAATTTAAACCATCTCTTAAAGGAACAGACACCCATTAAATGTTTGACCCTGGGGTCTCTGGGCTCTCATTTCAGCTTCCCGCGTGCTCGTTCATTTCTGTAAAAAGGAGCAATTAGAACAACAAACAACAATTATATATTTTAACAGCGAGACGTCGTTCGCTGGACTCAGTTCTAGTAACTGAGCCCAGATCTACGTCTGCTCAAAGTCTTTATTGAAACAAGAGTTTCCATGAAACTCCTCCCACATAAATCTTCGTTCATAGTATGGTCACAGCTTCTTCACATAAGGAACACATGATGTACCACATTCTTCTTGATTGTTCACTATTTCTAAGTGTTGCCACATACACTACAGAATTAAACCCTCAAACAACATTTACAGAATTTTTATCTCGTCACCACCCACAGGAAGGCTGTATTGATTTTGCAGCCAGGAGAGAGCAGAACATGTCTCTGTAAGAGCCTATCCATTGGAAATTTGGCTAGTAGAAGCTAATCATTAGCAACTCCACAATGTGGCAGAACGCTTTCGGACCAAAGAAAGAGGATCTGAGGAAGAAACTTTTGGAATTTGTCTTTGGAGCACGACCAACGAAATAGGTTACGTTAGTTATTTGTTCAAAGGCAGCATAAGAGTCATATTGCTGTTAGCCAATCAGAGTCAAGACTTTTACATATGATGAATAACAAGGAGTTAGTCTCACGATCCTGACGTTCTACCCCACCCACTCCTCCTGAAACATGAGAAAATGAGCATTTCTTCCACTGAGAACAACTCACAATGCATTCATTTAACCTAGAGACCACAGCAAATTCCTTGAAAAATTAAGTGAATGAGACCAAAAGATTGTGTCTGGATTTACTGTGCTGTAAAAGCTTAGTCATCAATGCCAATGAAATACAGAGAAATTGTATCCTTCAACCTCAAGATCTCTTCTGTTTTGATCATGAACTGCAAGTTCCACACTTACAAAAGGTTAAAGCAGTTACTAATAATGCAGATGAGATCACATAAAAGAAAGCACTTACAAATAACCCAATTTGGTCAATGTGCTTGTGGGAAAGTGTGAATAAGAAAAATGCATTTTCCATGTGTGCTCAGTAACTGCAGGACAGAACTAGGTCTTAAGCTTTTAAACTGCTTTCAGTGCTTCTGTTTTACTCTGGCTGCTCTCATTTAAAAAGTAAAGTAGGCTATTGTCCTTTAGTTCAGTCAACTTGAAATGTGAGAAAAGCAAACAAATTTGAACAATGTCAAAGATATTGTGAACAGTATGTTTTCTTGGCTAAAAGAAAATTCTGGCTTCAGTTGCAGAGATTCAAGTATGTTCAAAGATAGAACAGTTTCACAAAATTGTGTTGGCAGGCAAGGATAATTCTTGTGCTGATTGAAATCTTTGACTGCAATCCTGGCCCTGATTGAAGATGCATGCCCTCTCAGAGAGAACGTATTTCCCTGGGTTGCAGGTGTCTCGTCATGATATGGCCCTAGGAATGCAAACACAGATAAAATGAACTATTACCCACAATTTGATTGAACTGTCTGCTCTAACACTTTCTTCTCCTTTGAGAAACCAACAATGGACCCTTGCTGTAATAGCCTTGGGAATATAACAAAAACAAGCTTGATTTCTGTGTCCTGTATTATCTATTTATTATGAAAATAGGATTTGTGAGCAGCGCTGTCTTTCACAGTCACAATGTATGTCTATTGTGAATGACCCTTGAGAAACATGCAGCAAAATTGTACTGCGGCATTATTTGGTTGAAATGTCTTTCTTTTTTTAAACAAAGCTGTTTGTTGTTTAAGAAACTATTGTTGTATAGTCCTGTGAAAAAGTATTTCTCTGTTTATAGAATAATTTTTTTTCGGCTTTGTTGTCACACTTATATATTGCAGGTCATCAAAATAAATGTTAATATCAGACAAAACAACCTGAGTAAATACAAAATACAGTTTTCAAGTTTGAAAAGGCTATCCAAACCTACCAGGCACGATGTTAAAGGGGTAATAATGATATCTGTCAATGTTTTCTAACTTTTACATTGTCATGGAAAAATGTTACTCAAGTCTGCCTTACCAAGTTCTTTTAATTCTGCCACATTGGAGGTTTTTTAACCAATTCAAAAGGTGTATTTCCAGGTGTGCATCTGATGTTGGCTGCATAACCCAAGTGCATCTGAGCTTGAGGTCGCAATGGCTTCAAGACAGTCTCTTTGAGGATTTTCTGGCATAGAAAGGAATTTGAGGATTCCGCAGTTTGTAACAAGTTGTCCAAGGCCTGAGGCATCACAGCGGCCTCACACCATCACACTGCCACCACCATGTTTGACTGTTGGCATGATGTTCTTTTTCTAAAATGCTGTATTAGTTTTACACCTGATGTAACCAAATGTCCAGAATGTCACTGTAGTTAGATAACAGACACTGGCCAGACTATTTCACAAAAGTCTTTCAAAAGAGGATTTTTTTGGTAAATTTAAGGTATTGGTTATCTGTAGTTTTGGCTTTGACTTTCCCATGGAAGCTGTTTCATTCTTATTGTTGTGGAATTTCATTAAATATCCTTCAAGTGGTTAAAATATATTATTACAACATGTTAACAAGTGAGGTTCAGTTAACACAGAGCAATCATCTCAAGTTGACCTGACCCAGCCTGGAAGTGGAAACCTTTTTATACTCAAATGCTGTACAGCTCTCTCTCTCTCCCCGTCTCAGCTGAGGAGGACCAGTTCAAATCAGGCAGGCTGCTACAAAGGGAAAATCAGGGTCATTGTGCTGTCTCCCAAACAACAGATGTATCAGATGTATTTGACAATATAACATCCCTGATGTCTGTACATAAAAACAGTCAGTACAGTCTATCTTTGAAACATTTCTGTAACACTGCCTGGATGAGTTTTCAATGCCAACTTGGAGAAGTTTTGGAAGGTACCACTGTTCCATGTGTTCAGCTGTAGTAGGACTGTTTTGAAAAAAAAATCATTCTGAATGGATTCTTTAAAAAATTCGTAAAAATCGATTTGTACGTCCAAAAATCGATATACTCATTTAACACTGTTTGCCCTTTTTACAGGAGGAAAATGCCCAGATGGGGATTTTAAGGCCTAGGTTTAAAAGGGAGGGAAATGTCCAGATGGGTATTTTAAGGCCTAGGTCTGAAAGGGTTAATACTGTCCCCCCCCGTGAACTGTAACCCCACCCAGTGTTGTGTCATTGAATTAGTCATGTAATTAATTATCATAGCTTCTGGCTCACTCTAGGGTGAACCACAGCACAGAGACGGCTCTTTTAAAGACTTTAAATCATTTTAGATTAAATTATGATGGTCAGAAGGTGACAGTGTTGGTCCTACTGGATCTAAGCGCTGCCTTTGATACAGTGGACCACACTATTCTTTTAACTCGTTTAAAACAGATTGGCCTCTCTGGTGCTGTTCATAAATGGTTTACATCCTATCTCACAGACAGGACTTTTATGGTAAGTTTAGATACCTGCTCCTCTAAGGTCCACAAGATCACATGTGGTGTGCCCCAGGGTTCAATTTTAGGCCCAGTGCTTTTTAACCTCTACATGCTCCCTCTTGGCAGTGTCATCAGAAGACATTGAGTTAACTTTCACAGTTATGCTGATGATACACAGCTGTACATCTCCATGTCTCCCGATGACACACGGCCAATGGATGCACTTTTTAACTGCATTTTAGACATTAAATCCTGGATGGCAGAAAACTTTCTCCAGTTCAACCAGGACAAAACTGAAGTTTTAGTCATCGGTCCTGAGGCTCAGAGAGAGAAACTTTTACCAAAACTGCAATCACTGTCTTTTAATCCTTCTTTAAAAGTGAAGAACTTGACTTTTATTCCGCACATAAAAAATGTTACTAAAATAGGTTTTTATCAACTGAAGAACATTGCCAGAGTCCGCCCCATTCTCTCTCGGGCCAATACGGAGACGCTGATGCATGCTTTTATCACCAGTAGGATTTATTACTGTAATGCCCTGCTTTCTGGTCTTCCCAAAAAGACTACCTCAAGTTTACAACTTTTACAGAATTCAGCAGCACGCGTCCTGACGAAGACCAGGAGGCGGGAACACATTACACCTGTCTTAGAATCACTGCATTGGCTCCCCGTATGTTTTAGGATCGATTTTAAGATTATTTTAATACATTTTAAGTGTCTTAATGGTCTTGGGCCTCCTTATCTCTCAGAGCTGCTTTTACCGTATGAACCTTCGCCGTCTCTGCGCTCCTCTGGCAGCTGTCTCCTTGTCACCCCAAAAGTCAGGACACACACTCATGGTGAGGCGTCTTTCTGTTATTATGGCCCTCACCTCTGGAACAGGCTGCCAGAGAACCTCAGGGCCGCAGAGAACGTTCATGTTTTTAAGAGCAGGCTCAAGACTCACCTTTTTAACATAGCTTTTAACTGATTATTATTTATTAAATCAGTTTAATTGCTCTGCATGTTTTATTTGATTGAATTATTTTTAGTTTAGCTTTTAGCTGGATATTTATCAATTATTGTTTATCTGCTTTCCATTTTTATTTGATCATATCTTATAATTGTTTTAATTTTTATATTTTAACTTATTTTAGTTTTCCTTCCAGTGTTTCCTCTGTGGGAGCCCTCTGCCTCGGGGGTGGTGGTCGGCTGTGGCTGCCTTGGTGCTTGGGGGGGGGGTATAGCTGTGGTGATGTTTTTTACTTTTGGGTTTTGGGAAGGGGGGGTTGTGGGTCATTTTTAATCTGAAAAGCACTTTGAGAAGCTTTGTTTTGGTTTGAAAAGCGCTTTATAAATAAAGTTTGATTTGATTTGATTTGATTCACTTTGTGAGGCACAACAATGACAACTAATCCACATCTGAATGAGTAAAACAAAACGCATGCTAGACTTTCACACTTAAAAACCTTCCAGTGAGGTTTCTGCAAAGAAATGTGGGCCAAATTTCCTCAATAGTGATGTAAAATATTCATAGTTAGTTATCGGAAGTGCTAGACTGCAGTTGCTGCTGCCAAAAGACGGCTTAACCAGTTATTAGTTTCAGGGGCAATTACTTTTTTACAAAGAGCCAGATTGGTTTCGATAACTGTTTTCTCTTAAAAATTGAAATTGTCATCTTAAAATTGCAATTTGTATTTATTCAGGTTATCTTTTATATAAAATGTGTAAGATAATTTAAAAGATTTAAGTGGGACAAAAAACTAAAAAATGGAAGAATTAAAATGGTTTGTCAGTGTCATGTTAGAGAGAAACCAAATGCAGCAAAGTAAAATAAAAGTGATTTAATTACAACAAAAACAAGGAATATGAACTTACAAACTCAGGAGGATCAAAAAATGCAGCAGCTGGGAAAAACATGGACCAGGCAGTGAAAGAATTGAGTTTTACAATATGTTGCAACTCATACAGCAACCTCTAAATAATACCAGCAACAAAAAGAAGTAAAAATTGAACAAGATGAGCCATTAGCAATGTATTCTCTGTAGGGTACATGCCAAGTGCCTTACTGAGGTAAGGATTGCTTTGTAATGTATTGGTTGAAATGGAAACAATCAAGGTTTTTCATTGACTGTGATGTTTTCAAAGATACACATCATTTTCTAGTACCGAATAAAACCTAGGAAATGCAACGTTAACGGTAAACCTTCAAAGCTGAGAGAACTTTCCTGATTTCAAATTAACCACACAGACAAATATCAAAAATACCCACTAAATGTATAAGCTGCTTTCAGGTGCTGTTTGATAGTCTGCTCTTTTTATTATAAAAAAGACAAGTATGACAATTTGATATTGGCTGGTTTAGTAGTCAAGCCAACTGTCCAGTGCTTAACAGATAGGCTGATTGTAGCATGCTGCTCACTTAATTTCCACACAATGATTGCCTGTATTGTTCTTTTTGAAAACATTTCTTCCAAAACAGGAGCCTGGCAAAGAAGTAAAGGTTTTGCAGCCTGCTTTCAGCTATCTGACTGGCAGTGTGATAAAAACGGGTTGGTGAAAGTACTGTCAGTACTAACAACAATTTTAAAGGGTGGAAATCTATTAGGTGTTAACAAGGTTTTCCTGAATCACATTGTGAAACAACAATTGAATGGGACCTTGAAGAACATAATTTTTTTGACACTCTTTCAACCTTTTATTCTGTTGCACATTTGTTGTATATAATATATATATATATATATATATATATATATACACACACACACACACACACTCGCACATTGAGTTGAGGAACATAAGTATTTGGACATCCTGTGATTTTGCAAGTTCTCCCACTTAGAAATTATGGAGTGGTCTGAAATTCACATTGTAGGTCCATTTCCACTGTGAGGGACAGCATTAATAAAACAACAAAAAAATCAGGAAATCACATTTTCTGATTAAAAAAAAATGAATTTCTATTTTATTGCTGCAAATAAGTATTTGAACACCTAAGAAAATCAGTGGTATTATTTAGAACAGTAACCTTTATTTGCAATTACAGAGGTCGAACATTTCCTGTAGTTCTTGACCAGGTTTCCACACACTGCAACAGGGATTTTGGCCCACTCCTTCACGCAGATCTTCTCCAGATCTGTCAGATATCGGGCAAAGATTTTCTATTGGATTTAGGTCTGGAGACTGGCTAACCCACTCCGGAACCATGATATGCTTCTTACGGAGCCACTCCTTGGTTATCCTGGCTGTGTGCTTCTGGTCATTTTCATGTTGGAAGACGCAGCCACAACCATCTTCAAAGCTCTGACTGAGGGAAGGAAGTTGTTGCTCAAAATCTCAAAATACATTGCCCCATTCATCCTTTTCTTAATACCGTGCAGTCGTCCTGTCCTTTTTGCAGAAAAGCACCCCCAAAGCATTACGTTTCCACCCCCATGCTTCAGAGTAGGGATGGTGTTCTTAGGATGCAACTCATCCTTCTATTTCCTCCAAACATGCGAACAGCGAGTGAAGTTTAAACCAAAACATTTGATCTTAAATGACCACGACTTTCTCCCATGCCTCCTCTGGATGATCCAAATGGTCATTGGCAACCTTCAGACGGGCCTGGACATGTGATGACTTGAGCAGGGTAACCCTTGTCCTGTCCCCTTTGCAGAAAAGCGCCCCCAAAGCATTACGTTTCCACCCCCATGCTTCACAGTAGGGATGGTGTTCTTGGGATGCAACTCATCCTTCTATTTCCTCCAAACACGCGAACAGCGAGTGAAGTTTAAACCAAAACATTTGATCTTAAATGACCACATGACTTTCTCCCATGCCTCCTCTGGATGTTCCAAATGGTCATTGACAAGCTTCAGACGGGCCTGGACATGTGATGACTTGAGCAGGGTAACCTTCCGTGCAATGCGTGATTTTAAACCATGACAGCGTAGTGAGTTCTACCGACAGTAACCTTTAAAACTGTGGTCTCAGCTCTATCAATGTCATTGATTCCTCACCTTTCTTATCATCACTGATACCCCACAAGGTGAGATCTTGCATGGAGCCACAGTCCGAGGGAGACTGACAGGCATCTTTAGCCTGTTCCTTTTTCTAAAAATTGCTCCAAATGTGGATCTATTTTTATCAAGCTGCTTGGCAATTACCCTGTAGTCCTTTCCAGCCTTGTGGAGGTCTACAATTTTGTATCTGGTGTCTTGACAGCTCTTTGGTCTTGCCCATGGTAGTAGTGTTAGTCTGAAAGACTGTGGGGTGGACAGGTGTATTTAACTAGCTCATACAGGTGCTACTGATTTAGATTAATATGTGGAGTAGAGGTGGACTTTTTAAATTCAGAGTAACATGTCTTTGAGAGCCAGATTTATTGTGTTCAAATACTTATGGTCAGCAATAAAATACAATTCTTTAAAAATCAGACAATTCAGATTTCCTGAATTAAAAAAAAGATGTCTCTCACAGTGGAAATGCAACTACAATGTGAATTTCAGACCCCTCCATAATTTCTAAGTGGGAATTCAAAACAAACAAGTGATTCTGGTCCACCATCCAGCATCTGAGGGGGGGGGAAACGGTCTGCCACCAACACTGTTTACAGGGTGGATGGTGGGCTGCTGACCTCGACGCGGGACGTTTTGGGTCGGTGGATGGAATACTTAGAAGACCTCCTCAATCCCACCAGCATGCCTTCCAATCTGGAAGCAGGGTTTGGGGACTTTGGGTCGGGCTCTCCAATCTCTGGTGCTGAGGTCACCGAGGTTGTTAAAAAGCTCCTCGGTGGCAGGGCTCCGGGGGTCGATGAGATTCGGCCGGAGTTCCTCAAGGCCCTGGATGTTGTGGGGCTCTGTTTCTTAACGCGGCTCTGCAATATTGCATGGACATCGGGGGCAGTTCCCTTGGATTGGCAGACAGGGTTGGTGGTCCCCCTTTCTAAACAGAGTGTGTTCCTACTACAGGGGGATCACACTTCTGACCCTTCCTGGTAAGGTCTATTCAGGGGTTCTGGAGAGGAGGGTCCGACGGATAGTCGAACCTAGGATTCAGGAGGAACAATGCGGTTTTCGTCCTGGCTGTGGAACACTGGACCAACTCTACACCCTCAGCAGGGTCCTGGAGGGTGCGTGGGAGTTCGCCAACCAGTCTACATGTGTTTTGTGGACTTGGAGAAGGTGTTCGACCGTGTCCCTCGGGGGGCCCTGTGGGGGGTGCTCAGGGAGTACGGGGTACCGGGCCCCTTGATACGGGCTGTTAGGTCCCTGTACGACCGGTGCCAGAGTTTGGTTCGCATTGACGCCAATGACTGACGCAATCTGCTGGGATTCCTTAAATAGGAAACTTTTTAACTGATTGGAATGTTTGTATAAATGTATTGAAATGACTTCTTGTTAAGTGCCTTGAGATGACATCTGTTGTGAATTGGCGCTATATAAATAAACTGAATTGAATTGAATTGAATTGCCGGCTGTAAGTCGGGCTTGTTTCCAGTGAGAGTTGGACTCTGCCAAGATTGCCCTTTGTCACCGATCCTGTTCATAACTTTCATGGACAGGATTTCTAGGCACAGCCAAGGTGTTGAGGGGATCCGTTTTGGTGGCCTCAGGATCGGGTCTCTGCTTTTTGCAGATGACATGGTCCTGTTGGCTTTATTGTAGCGTGATCTACAGCTTTCGCTGAAGCGGTTCGCAGCCGAGTGTGAAGCAGCTGGGATGAGAATCAGGGGCCATGGTCTTGAGCCGGAAAAGGGTGGGGTGCCTTCTCTGGGTCGGGGATGAGGTCCTTCCCCAAGTGGAGGAGTTTAAGTATCTGGGGGTCTTGTTCACGAATGAGAGAAATTGTTAGGGCATCTGCAGTTATGCGGGCGCTGTACCAGTCTGTCGTGGTGAAGAGAGATTTACCGGTCGATCTACGTTCCTACCCTCCTCTATGGTCACGGACTCTGGGTGCTGACCGAAAGAACGAGATCACGGATACAAGCGGCTGAAATGAGTTTCCTCCATAGGGTGTCTGGGCTCTCCCTTAGAGATAGGGTGAGAAGCTCAGTCATCCGGAGGGGGCTCAGAGTAGAGCCGCTGCTCCTCCACATCGAGAGGAGTCAGTAAGGTGGCTCTGGCATCTGGTCAGGATGCCTCCTGGACGCCTCCCTGGTGAGGTGTTTTAGGCACGTCCCACCGGGAGGAGGCCCAAGGGAAGGTCCAGGACACGCTGGAGAGACTATGTTTCTCGGCTGGCCTGGGAGCGCCTTGGGATTCCTCCCGAGGAGCTGGAACAAGTGGCTTGGGAGAGGGAAAACTGGGTGTCCTTGCTTAAGCTGCTGCCCCAGCGACCCGACCCCGGATAAGCGGAAGAAGATAGATGGATGGATAGATATCTGTTCTGGATCAAACCTGTCTGATCAGAATAAATTATCAAGGGCAAAACTGATTCCACTCGTTGAGCTAATAATTTGGACAAAAGCTTTAACTTGAGCAAAACAGAGGGTCCTTATTCTTAAGAGTAATGAAATGGAGGCCTAATTCAGAGTCTGAGTTAATTCAGAAAGAGTGAGAGATTCATTGAACTTTTCTATCAAAACTGGTGCTAATTTGTCAAAAAAGGTATTGTAAAACTTGGTCGGAAAACCGTCCAGGCCTGGACATTTTCCAGATTGCATAGAAAATGTTGCCCTTTTAAGTTAATCTACGGTGATTGGGCCCTCTAACTGCTCAGCAATATTAGTATCTACCTTAACCAACTCCAGTGATTTAAAAAACTATCCAGATCTGATAGGTCAGATCCAACTTCAGAAGTACATAAAGAGGAATAATACCGTTTAAACCAATCATTAATTGTTATAGGATCAGTTGTGGCACCAGAAGGAGTATGAATTTGTGGAATTTGCTGCGAGGAGTCACATAAACAGTCACATAAATAAATTAAAACATAGGCAATCTGACAAAACAAAACACAAAACACACAGCGAAAGACAAAGGAAGAACTCATCCACCCTCCCACCCCTCCACGAGCTGAAGCGTCTTCCCAAACAAGACTTCAGCAAATCCCACAAACTACCAAAACCACAACAGACCGGTACAGCGCCTGCATGACTGCAGACGCCCTACCAATCCGTCTATCGCTCTCCCGCTCCATTTTTCTCTAATTCGTGAACAAGACCCCCAGATACTTAAACTCCTCCACTTGGGGAAGGACCCCATTCCCGACCCGGAGAAGGCACCCCACCCTTTTCCAGCTCAAGACCATGGCCTCAGATTTGGAGGTGCTGATTCTCATCCCAGACGCTTCACACTTGGCTGCGAACCGCTCCAGCGAAAGCTGTAGATCACGTTCCGATGAAGCCAATTCTGCAAAAAGCAGAGACCCGATCCTGAGGCCACCGAAACGTATCCCCTCAACACCTTGGCTGCACCTAGAAATCCTGTCCATAAAAGTTATGAACAGGATTGGTGACAAAGGGCAACCTTGGGGGAGTCCAACTCTCGCGGGAAACAAGCCTGACTTACTGCGTGCAATACGGACAAACTCTGCCACCGGTTCTACAGGAACCTAACAGCCCGTATCAAGGGGCCCGGTACCCCATACTCCCGGAGCACCCCCCACAGGGCTCCCCGAGGGACACGGTCGAACGCCTTCTCCAAGTCCACAAAACACATGTAGACCGGTTGGGCGAACTCCCACACACCCTCCTAGACCCTGCTGAGGGTGTAGAGCTGGTCCAGTGTTCCACGGCCAGGACGAAAACCGCATTGTTCCTCCTGGATTTGAGGTTCGACTATCCGTCGGACTCTCCTCTCCAGAACCCCTGAATAGACCTTACCAGGGAGGCTCAGAAGTGTGATCCCCCTGTAGTTGGAACAAACTCTGTGGCCCCGCTTTTTAAACAGGGGGACCACCCCCCGATCTGCCAATCCAAGGGAACTGCCCCCGATGTCCACGCAATATTGCAGAGCCGGGTTAACCAACACAGCCCCACAACAGCCAGAGCCTTGAGGAACTCCGGCCGAATCTCATCGACCCCCGGAGCCCTGCCACCGAGGAGCTTTTTAACGACCTTGGTGACCCAAAAGTCCCCAAACCCTGCTTCCAGATTGGAAGGCGTGCCGGTGGGATTGAGGAGGTCTTCGGAGTATTCCATCCACCGACCCAAAACATCCCGCGTCGAGGTCAACAGCCCACCATCCCCACTGTAAACAGTGTTGGTGGCAGACCCCTTCCCCAGAACAGACATGGGTTCTTTAATCTCAGAAGACTTCTCAATGTTGTTTATAATCCGTTTACGTCAATGGAGCTGGAAGCCGTAATCTCATTAGACGCGGAGAAGGCTTTTGACAGAGTGGAGTGGAACTACCTCTTTTACGCTTTCGAGAAATTTGGTTTCGGCCAGGACTTCATTTCTTGGATTAAGTCGCTCTTATTCATCCCCTGTGGCTTAATTTAGAACTAATTACACCCATTCAGAGTATTTCCCTTTGCACTGCTCCACTTGTCAGGGGTGTCCTCTGAGTCCTCTTTTATTTGCTGTTGCTATTGAACCTCTGGCTATTGCGCTTCATTCAGAGCCTTGCATCACTGGAATAACAAGATATGATCTTGAACAGAAGGTCTCCCTCTATGACAATGACTTATTGCTATATGTATCCAATCTCTCTGTCTCAGTTCTAGCTGCTCTTGACATCCTTAGTTCATTTGGTCAGATTTCAGGCTACAAAACTATATTTGGATAAGAGTGAGCTATTTCCTTTAAATCAAAGTGCCCAAAATGCCGCTCAGGGTTTCCTATTCAAAAATCTTCAATTTGGCTTTAAATACCTTCGTATCCAGATTGGAGACCAATTTGAAGATTTGTTTGACTACAATTTTGCCCCTTTTTTTTTTAAATCGGATACGGATGGACTTTCAACGGTGGTCACTGTTGCCTCTTTGCCTTATGACCAGGATCAATTCGGTTATGATGAATATCCTCCCCAAATTGTGCTATCTCTTTCATTCCATACCTGTCTGTCTCCCTCAATCTTTTTTTCACAAAAACTTTGACTTTATTCAGATTAGATGTAATTTCTTTCTCCTTGTCTGCAATTACTTTTCCCACAACAACATGGGCCCTAAAAGGTCTTTAATGTATAGCTACAACCCACATATGTCAAGATCGGAAGTGAAGATAAAACACTCCGATGGCAACTACTGTCAAATGTTCATTTGACTCTAAATGAGAGTAAGAAATTAGCTACAAATGTTGTTATAGTGTATTTCTTACAGCGCCCCTAAGGGGACATGGGTAAAAGAGAAGCTGGTTTCTTGTACGCACCAGTTACTTTCTTGTGCTCACCAGATGATTTCTTGTGCGCAGCACTTACTAACTCGTGCAACTCAGATACTTTCTTGTGCGTAAACAAGGGCGTCAGTTAGTTTTTACAATTTCTAGGGACAATACACATAAACTTGGGGGTGGATTGAAGACTGCTGAGGACAATTATAATTACTTATTCAGATATAAGTGCTGTATTCAACCGTTTGATGTTTCACTACAAAATACAGTGCAGTGTAGGCTATATAGTATTTTTATTCAATCAATCAAAGTTGAAAGCCAGACTGTTTTGTCTAGTTTTTCAAATGTCACCGAGGGCCAGCAGGGTGTTGGCTAAGAAGAATAATTAACATTCAAATTGTAGCACAAATAACAATGCTGGTTATGTTAATAGTATTATTCTCACAATCTACAACCCGATGCTCGGATGAGACCAGACTGCGTTTGCAACATAACGTAGTCTTGAATTTGGAACTACAAAGAAAATCCCTGAAGTGAGGAGACGCTCGCCCAAGAAGAAGAATGCACAACAAAAACAAACGTGTTTCCATGGCAACCCTGGCCATTCTGTATAGAGAATCTCCAGCTTAATAACCTACTTATTAACCCTAACCCCTAACCCTAGGGACTTATTAATGCAATTTATTATTTTAATATTATTATTATTATTAAAGTTCTGGGTGGCTGTGAATAATACGAAGGGGGAGCGCTTAAACATTAAGGCCTGCTCTTAAACTACAAATGCGGCTCAAGTCACGTGACCATTCATACAGCAAAGTCAATGTATGTCGCAACTCTGAGTATATTGAAGGCTCTGGCTGCGTAGGTGATGTGTGCCGTCACAATGGTGTATTTCACTCTGGCCCAATGACAGTAAAAGCTCTGGCCTGGGCCTAATCTCAGTTATGGCATTAACCCATTTTAGTGCGCGGTAACTCCTACGTTCTACCTGGGACAGAGCAGCAGTTTCCCTATCCCTGCCCCCCCCACACACACACACACTTTTTCTGGGCCGAAGCGCGTATCCTCAGCCCACCTCTGGAGGTGGGCCAGGGTACGATTAGGTTTCAGTGCGATTGTGGTCATTGTCAGGCAAATTGGGTCTTTAGATGTTGCAGCAGAGTGGCGCATTATCGACATGGCTGGTGTGACGGCAGGCCGTCTTTTTTACCCGGTTGTGCTTAACCGGTTCACCCAGGTGTGACCGCAGCCTGACTTGCAATGTTTGGTGTATGTACCAGTAGTGTAGAATACGTATTAAATAAGACGGAACCCCTCGCTCTTGTAGCTTTCTAAACAACTTCCCATGATTAATCCGATCAACGGCTTTAGAGGCATCCAGAAAGCACATAAACATGGTGGAATTGTTTTCTATAGCTACTGACAGGCTCTTTCAGAGCATAGATACACATGTCAGTGCCATGTTTAGTTTTGAAGCCAAACTGAGACAGTGTGGACAGTCCCAACCAAAAAAACACACTGTTCTCCGTGACTGGTATATATTATATGTATCTTGGTCTCAATAATATTATCTCCGGTCCAGCTCTCACAGAAGATGTAATTTCTTTCCTTACACAATTGGAATGCTTCTGCAATTTTGTGTCTGAACATATGATTTAAGCTCTGACAATAAACACAAATGCAGTGGAATTGTTTTCTATAGCTACTGACAGCCTCTTTCAGAGCATAGATACACATGTCAGTGCCATGTTTAGTTTTGAAGCCAAACTGAGACAGTGTGGACAGTCCCAACCAAAAAAACACACTGTTCTCCGTGACTGGTATATATTATATGTATCTTGGTCTCAATAATATTATCTCCGGTCCAGCTCTCACAGAAGATGTAATTTCTTTCCTTACACAATTGGAATGCTTCTGCAATTTTGTGTCTGAACATATGATTTAAGCTCTGACAACAAACACAAATGATGATCAAAGTTGAACAGCCAGCTACATTTTAGGCCGGCTCTGTAGCCTATGCGATTTGTGTGACAATGGGTGACCCATGACCCATTAGTCCAAAACAAAAGGTTGAGCAATAATAATGCTAATTCCCTGGTCGAAGGCATGCACTGAATACCTGCAACTGCAAACATCTTCCAAAAGGCTTAGTTTTTCCTCTTTATATGTCGATTCACAGTAAATAAATTGTGATTAAAAACTTGACAGGAGGTCTTAGCTACAATAATTTAACTCCAGATAAAACAGTGGCCAGTGAATCTCCAGTAGCTAGTTCTGTTATAATTTCAATCTTAAATAACATGTAAGTATTAATCACATGTATGTCACTCTTGGTTCTATGAATTATGTGAAATTCCACACACCGGCAGATGCGGCGCATAAAAATTTGGCGGTGTGTACTGTATTCTGTGAGAGAAGCGCCATCTCCTGGTCATGTTCTGTATTTCATTGAGTGGGAGGAGTTCCAGTAAAAACTGGTTGGTGGGGGTCACTCCAGTCAATGCTCTACGCCGCTGGAACTCTGCTGGGAGTCTGCTGGGAGTCTGCTGGCAGTCTGCTGGCAGCTGAATGGCAGCCAGCAGGGATGGGAACTTCGAGTTTGTTACTACTGTATAACATTGGAAATTTAAAAGTAAAAGTAGCAAATTAGCAATGAACACACATTACACATGATGCACAATAAACATACACAACACATGATACACAATAAAGCAAGAAAAAAAAACAATAAAGCAAGAAAGCAAGAACACATTTGATACATATGACAGTAAGCATTTACTCGAAGGGAATTTTAAACAGATGGGTTTTTAGTCTTGATTTAAAGCAGTTCAGAGTTTCAGCAGCTTTGCACCAGTCAGGAAGTCTGTTCCATATAAGGAGAAGTTAGGATAACAGCGATTCCTGTGTGTTATGACTGTTGTTGTAAGGTGCTAATTTTAAATTTGACATGTAAACTTGACTGTGCAGGTGCCCCTCCATGATTGGTGGATCCTGAAGACAGAAAATCCAGATTGGTGTATCAAAGAGAAATTAGGTATAAATTCACCCTGTTGCGAACTGCCAGTCATCTATCCTGTGGTCATCCAAACCAACCACACCTTTGTCTGTTCAGTGCTTTGTGAACTTGTCAAAACACTTTAGACTGAGGACTGTGTAGGGGTGAACTGTCTTTAATTTTTCCATTCTAGTTTATCTTGTTAATCTTTATTTAGGGAGGTATGTTGTCATTTGGTTTGTTTATTTTTAAGTAAATAAGTTTGGTTAACACTTGGATAGTTCTATGTGTTTGTTTTAGGCATTGGGTTCACCCTAACATTACACCCAGCTCCTTCTTCGTGCTTGAAAGTATCTTTTAAATTAACATTTTGTAAATAAATGACTGATAATTTGTTGTTAAACTGTGTTGTGGTTGCTTGAGGTCTGATAAGAATGAATAATCTTTCATGTTATGGTCTGGCCACCACTAGACAGGCCATAACACTGTGGGAAACTTCCTTGACTGTATCTTTACAAACACAATGACATTAAATATAGTAGTGCCTTTCTGTTTTAGTGAGTATGACTCAAATGGCTTGTTTTTGTTTGAGAAACATTTAAAAACAATTAGGATGCTGGTTATGTATTATTTAATTTTTAAGCTTTCAAAATATTTATGTTTTCTGGCTTTAAAACATGATTACATAAGAACTGTATTGACAGATTAAAGTACTTCAACTCTGTTTTCCCCATGGTGCTTTCTGTTAATATTAATTCATGTGCAACCTCTCAGAGGTTGTGTAACTAAACCAAAAGGCCAATATAAAACATTTAAAAACAGAATAGAATCATCCTTTATTGTCACACAGAGAAGGAATTCAATTGATTCATGTTTGAATGTAACTTAACACGGAGGTTTTCAAACCTGGTCCTCAGGACCCACTGTACTTCATGTTTTAGACATATCCCTACACCAGCACACCGAAATGATATCCATTACCTCACCATCATGCCATTGAGAGCTGCAGAAGCCTGGTAATCACCTGTTTATTTAAGTACGGTGTGTGGAGGCCCCTAAAACATGCAGAAAAATTGCTGCTTAGGACCAGGTTTAAAAACAAATGCTTCAGCACATCAACACCACTTTACAGTAAACAAAGAAATACAGAACTGGCAGCTGATAAAAACTTTGAGAATTGTAAATGTTTGAACTGTTAATTGTAGTAAATGTAGTTCAATAAATACTTATTTGTTGTTTTTTTATTACTACTGGTTTGTAATAGGGAAAATCCAATTATTAAAACATACATGGTCCCTGATGGGACCATGTCCCTTTGCTTAATTTTCAGGCTTTATGGTTCATTAATTTCAGTTTTAAGAATTTTAATCATTGATGTATTTAAATAATTAAACTTTGGAACAACTGCCATCTGATAAAACTATACTCATGAGAAAAACACACGTTTCTGTTCATGGATTGCTTTTAATAATGTAGTTGCTTTTATATCCGGTTGCTGATATATTCGTCTTGTCAAGTAATCTGTAAACACATTAAAAAAGTACTTTAAGATGTGGAAAAGCTATAAATAAGTAAAACAGAAAGAAAACTCTGTCTATGCTTAGCATGAAAACAGGGCCCAACGCATATTTTAAACTATCATCTAAAAAATACTGCAGCACCCTTTTAAGTGCTTTTGGTTTGCCCATAGTGAGTAATTATGCTTTTGTACCAAGCAACCAGAACATAATTTGTTACCTGTAAAATATATTTTCTATTTGTGTTTAGATAGGTTTATATTCCTAGCATAACGATAAATGTTAGCGATCATATCATGGGACACTCCAGTGATAAAGGAAACACCCCAGAGCTATGTTGTTTAAAAGCTGCAGAACTGAGGAAAATGACAATTTAATTCAATTCAATTCAATTCAGTTTATTTATATAGCGCCAATTCACAACAGATGTCATCTCAAGGCACTTAACAAGAAGTTATTTCAATACATTTATACAAACATTCCAATCAGTTAAAAAGTTTCCTATTTAAGGAATCCCAGCAGATTGCGTCAGTCATTGGCGTGAGGTTGGGCAGATTTCCAACCACAGCAATCCTTCAGCAATCCCTCATACTGAGCAAGCATGTAGCGACAGTGGAGAGGAAAAACTCCCCTTTAACAGGAAGAAACCTCCAACAGAACCAGGCTCAGTAGGAGCGGCCATCTGCCACGACCGTCTGGGGGTTTGAGAAGACAGAGCAGAACACAGAAGGAACAGAAGATCTGGTATAAGAGTAATTTCTATGTTACAGAAAGTAAAAAGTTGATAACAGGACACAGCGGATGTTCAGTTACTGAGAGGATCATCCCAGTCGATGCCCCCCGTCCAACAGGGCATTGCAGCCAAGCAGGATACCAGACCAGGTATATCTTCTATGGGGAGAAAAACACTGAGAGAAAACAAAGTTAACAGTCGAAATAACAGAATGTACTGTAATACAACTGGAGAGTCGTAGGAGAAAAGGAAGTAGCAGAGTGAAGAAAATTGGTAAGTCTGTCCTCCAGCAGTCTAAGCCTATAGCAGCATAACTACAGAGATAGCTCAGGATGACCTAAGCCACTCTAACTATAAGCTTTATCAAAAAGGAAAGTTTTAAGCCTGGCCTTAAAAGTAAACAGAGTGTCTGCCTCACGGACTAAAGCTGGGAGCTGGTTCCACAGGAGAGGAGCCTGATAACTAAAAGATCTGCCTCCCATTCTACTTTTAGAAATCCTAGGAACTACAAGTAAACCTGCAGTCTGAGAGCGAAGTGCTCTTTTAGGAACATATGGAACAATTAGATCTCTGATGTATGATGGAGCTTGATTATTAAGGGCTTTGTATGTAAGAAGAAGGATCTTAAATTCTATTCTGGATTTAACAGGGAGCCAATGAAGGGAAGCTAAAACAGGAGAAATGTGATCTCTCTTTTTAATATTCATCAGAACTCTTGCTGCCGCATTTTGGATCAACTGAAGGCTTTTAATGGCATTTTGTGGACTTCCTGATAGTAAAGAATTACAGTAGTCCAGCCTTGAGGTAACAAATGCATGGACTCGTTTCTCAGCATCACTCCTGGACAGGATGTTTCTAATTTTAGCAATATTCCGGAGGTGAAAGAAAGAAATCCTAGAAACCTGTTTAATATGGGATTTAAATGTCAAGTCTTGGTCAAAAATAACACAGAGGTTCTTTACGTTATTACTGGGGGCCAATTTAATGCCATCCAGATGAAGTGATTGACTAATCAGTTTCTGTTTAAGAACTTCTGGTCCAAAGACAGCAACTTCTGTCTTGTCAGAATTTAAAAGCAAAAAGTTTAGGGTCATCCATGCTTTTATGTCTTCCAGAAATGCCTGTAATCTACCTAACTGACTGGGTTCATCAGGATTTATGGATAAATATAGTTGTGTATCATCGGCATAGCTGTGGAAATTTATCCCATGCTGTCTAATGATTCTACCAATTGGAAGCATATATATGGTGAAAAGAATTGGTCCAAGGACAGAACCCTGTGGAACTCCACAAGTAACCCTTGAGAGTGAAGATGATTTATCATTTAGATGAACAAACTGGAATCTATCAGACAAATATGATTTAAACCAGCCTAGTGCTGTTCCTTTGATCCCTGCAACATGTTCAAGCCTTTCTAAGAGAATATTATGATCGACTGTGTCAAAAGCAGCACTGAGATCTAACAAAACCAGAACAGACACCAGTCCATTATCTGAGGCCATGAGAATATCATCAGTAACCTTCACCAGTGCTGTTTCAGTGCTATGATGAGCTCTAAAACCTGACTGAAACTCTTCAAACAGCTCGTTACTGTTTAGATGTTCACAGACTTGATTAGCAACTATTTTCTCAAGGACTTTGGATAAGAAAGGAAGGTTAGATATAGGTCTGTAATTCACTAAGTCATCTTGATCAAGGGAAGGTTTCTTGAGTAAAGGTTTAATTACAGCTATTTTAAATTCCTGTGGTACGTATCCGTTTACTAAGGATAAATTCATCATATCCAAATTTACCAAGACATATATAGATCAGTGTCTTTAGAAAGACCTAAGGCATCAGTCAGCACTATTAATCGTCCAGTTGCATTGCTCTATAAGTGTTCTTTTTTTTCTTTCTTTATTTTTTGCGTTTCTTAGGTAATAGGATCAGTGTAGTTGTTCATTTTGGAAAAGAAGCTGAGGAAACTTGGGAGTGAGATAAAACAACTGCCTCTGGCCGGAAAACATTTTCCTCCTTGGTGGATAGTGGTGGAAGAAAAATGTTTCTTAAGTCTAAAGCTTTTTATTTTTTTATTTTTGCTGGACAACTTAAGGTTCCCTTTTTGGCACAGGCTGTTTCATGTCTGTGTGGTTTTCAAAGTTTGAAGCATTGTACTCTTTCTCTATCTAGAGTTTGCTTCATCTCCTTTTGCCTGGGTTACTTTCTCAGAGTGCTGTGGTTTATTTCGCTGTGAAAAGCCATACTTGTGGGTATTGACTCACACATTACAAGCAGTACACTCTATATATAATATAAACCTATAAAATAGATATTACAAGCAATTGCCTAAATATTTTGGAGACAATCCTGCATGCTTTTTTTTTACATTAAGTTTTTTTAATTCTCATATGGTGTAGAGATACTCATAACAACAAACAACACCTGTTGAAAAGACACAGCTGTTACATCTTATGATATACACCAGCTATATTATATGGGCTTTGGAAACTCATTATAGTTCAATTTCAAATTACTGATAGCATGCCATCTGTTATGATTAATGCTTTGTGATTTTTCCACTTTTAATTAAGCATATCCATGGTATATGTATACCAGTCATTTCCTTCATGCAGAGTTTGCTGACTGATCCTAAAAACAAATATTATATTTAGTGTTTCAAATATTCCTCCTGTGCTTATTTGGCAAAGTCATCAATCTGCACGTTTTGTAATATAAACGATATTAATAAAGCTACTTTAAATTATACTTATAAATCAGTCAATCAATTAATCACAAATCAGTCATAATTCTACCATTCACTGAGGGATCTTCTTTGAATAAGAATCAGAAAATTGTGCATATGGGGCATCGCATGGTGTAGTGGTTGGTGCAGGCGCCCCTTGTACGAAGGCTCAGTCTTTGACGTGGCCATCTCGATTTCGAATCCCGTCCTTGAGGACATTTAGCGCAGGTCTTCCCCCACTTATCTCACCCTTCCTGTACACTATCTACTGCTGAATAAAGGCCACTAGAGCCACAAAATCTTAAAAAAATATATAGTTCTTTAGAAAATTGTGCACATTCCTCTGGATCACATTTTGTTTTTTTGGAACCAAAGATACATTCAGAACACCTGGAGAACAATACTCAAGAAGAAATAATCAGCTGATTCAAAATCTAATAACTTATCAATGATAAACTAAACAAAGAAAAAACATATGGGATGAAAAATAATTCTACTCTAAATACTGAATGAAATGACAGCTTTTATGAGGTACGACATAAAACTTTAAAATGCTAATTAAACTGATTAAAACCTTAGAACTATCAAGTGTTTGTAGGCCTCCCAAAAGGCTGAAGTAAGAGGTTATATGGCTTAGTTCTGAATTTTAATGCCTACTTTACCCTGAGATGGAAGATGAAGAAGGAAGATTATATAAAAACAAGATTCAGAACTAGATTTGTCAGCTTTCAGCACCAGTAATGCCACGACGGTGAAAAGTGTCCCACTTGGGTTGACATCGGCTGTATAATATTTAAATAGAACCAGCTTACATTTTTTCTCATGCCATTTCCACAACGATCTCTCTTGACTAGAAAGATGGTCTAGTCGTGATACAACTTTAGTTTCTTCTGCCAAAGGTCAGTATAAGACTAGCAGATGGTACTGGTTTCTTAAGTTATGGTTTTTGTTGCTGTCTGGGGATTTTTCATTTTTCAATTACTACCTAAATCAGAAAGGTGATATGTAAAACAATGCTTTTGAGAAAAAATACTGAGCGGAAAAAAATAAAAAAAATTCTGGAATCTTGCTCAACTTTGCTCAAAAATATAAAACAACATAGCACACAGTGCAAAAGGAAATTTTTCTTGCACTGGCATTCAGACAAAACCTTTTATCAATACTCTATAACCACCTAATAAAGTCACATGGTTCTTACATTTTGAAGAAATGAGCCTAAAACCTGCAAGTAAAAAAACTTTGTTCTCACAAAACCTTTGTTAAGGACACTGAAATAAACTAAAGGAAAACAGTTTTTATAAGTGAATATTCAAATCCAAGGACAGTAGGCCCTTTACACTTTAACAAACAACTCTTCTCCAAACAAAATTTATTTGAACCAGTAATTTCCTTGATATATCATATACATTTTAAAATTATAGGGTGAAAAAAGGATTTCAACTAATCAATTGTTTTTCTGATGTAAGAGAGGAGCACTACCAGTCACATCTCTTGGTCCCCAAGCAGTAAATGTACTGAAGGTTCAAAGTAATTTGTGTAATTCCTAGGTCAGTAATGGATCTTAATCAGCCTACATACAGATAATCTATGGTAAGCAAGTGTTGTACTCTCTGGTTGGTGCTATAGTTGCCACTGCTTCCATCACTGCTTCAGGATTTTAGGTCAGATATGTGGAGCAGATCTATCTGCCAGCACCGCTGGTACATCCAACTGAGTTCAGAGACATATAGCAATAGGTCAAAGACAAAAAAACAGCAGTGTGTTACTTGTGGATGCACATGCTACATGTGTACTTGGAGCATTAATTTAAATTTAATGCAAAACACTTTGAACTGCCTTGTTGATGTTGTATGTGCTTTAAAAATAAACTTGACATAAATATTTCACCATGAAATGTCATTGAGAATATGGACCAAAATACAGAACAGATATCTGAACCAAGTGTGGGTAATTAGGAGGATTGCATTGCATCTGAGGGATACCCTGATCAGGGGAACTGAGAGAAGGTGACTAAGGAACAGAAAGGACACAGAGGGCGCAGAACAGAATGCCAAAAGATCAAACTAAAGCCAAATCTAAAGACTAGCAATAAACACTAAAAAAAGATTCTAAATGGGAATCCAAACTAATGCACAGAAAACAGAACTAAGAAACTATACAAAAAAATTAACTACATATCAGCACTTTATTTGACCGCAATATACCACTCGAAATAAACCAGATTAAAAAAAACGAGAGAGAACCAAAATCACAAACACATGTGGATCATCACCATCCAATTCATTTAAGAAACAAATGTTTTCTAAAAGGTTTGCAAGTACATTGTATACTGTGTACAAAATGGTTTTTGTTATAATTTAGATTCAGCACAGCTTCTCTTGCTTCAAATTATTCATTTCATTTAAACTTCAGGACTGCTAAAATAATAAAATATGTTGTGAGCCAACATCAGAATTTTACCGGCTTGAACTGAATTAACTGCAATTTTTGCATTAATAAAATAAAAAAAAGACACAGTATTTTCTCTCCTTTAGGAATAACAAACGATAGAGTAGGCTTTGGAATGTCATATATTCATATAATAAAAGTATAAAAGCATTCGGAGAGTGCATACCTCTGCCAAGGCAGCCCAGACCCACCCACCCCAATGTTGAGATCTAATTCTAACCTTTTTAGATTCCTTGACCATATAAGCATACCTTTACCTGTTGGATTCACATTGATATCATTATTAATTCAGTAGTAATATGGCGGAATACTGGTAAAACAAACAAACTCAGGTAAAACAAGCCAATAAGTTCGAGCCAAACATAGCAATCACTTAAAAAAATAACCATTATATTGTATTTCTCCATAAAACAAACTGGAAGACAAAACCTTGGACAGCCTGGAGATCTACTTGGACAAGTGTTTTCACAACATAGTTAGGGGCAAGTCACAAAAATCCACTTCTACCATGCCGATAAGCACTCCATTACAAAACACACTTGTTCTGAAGCCAGCACCTCCACCATCTCTCCAGAGAAAAGCTACACCGATGTCCTGGATTCAATTGATAAGAAGCTAACTAGCCTAGTCATCCGTCTTACCCTGGTTGGGGTTCTCCACAAGGAATTCCAAGTTCTGAGAGAGTCTCTGGAGCTCAGCCAAGAACAGGTGGCCTCACTCGCTGCAGAAAACCTAATGATGAGAGACAATGTAAAGAAACTCACCAATGAGATGACGCAGCTGACTGGAAAAAACAAAAAGATAAGGGAACCATCAGGCCTAGGGCATGTGGGACAACCTTGTCTTCTCCTGAATCCTAGAACAGGCAGAGGAAGATGCTGAAACCAATGTCAGAGAATTTATCCAACGTCAGCTGAAACTCCCAAGCGACATGGTAAAAAAACATCACTTTTCATCGCATCCACCGGCTTGGCGGTAAGAAGCCTAAAAACAGTGACCAAATGTTGCTTAATTGGAGCACTAAAGCAAAAACAGCGGGTCAGAAGCTGGTGCAGAGAGATGCGTGGAACAAATTTCAGCATTAACGGTCAATATCCGAAAGAGATATAGAAGTTTTATTCCCAATCGGGAAGAAATTCTTGGGCTTAGGTTACTATTACTAAATCTTGCAATAATCTGTACCATGAGCTTTTCACTGACACTGTTATTATCTTTGTATATCTATTTGTGGGTTGATGTTGTGTAGTTCTCGGTTTGGATTGTTTGATTTGTTTTGTCGTTTTCTTTCCCTCTCCCTGCTGTCCAGCGGGTGTGGAAGCGGACTGGGATGTATTCTGTTTTATTTGTTCCCCTTCCTCTCTTGTATCTTCAACTTGCCTTCTCCCTTTTTTCCCTACCTCTTTTCATCTTCTTTCTTTCTTCCCCTTCATTTTCCATCTCCGTGTCCATAATATGAGAAAAAACCCCACAGCAATATCTAATAAACATTTCTTACACATAAATATCAAGTGGAGTACTATACCAAAATTCGTAAAGTAAATATGTTGGGCTTGTATTTGGTACTCAGACACCAATTCTGAGCACCACACTGCCAGACAGGTCACGTAAAAAATAAAAATAAAATAATGAACAGAGAAATTCTAAAGCTAAAAACCACATACAATTACCTCTGTTAAGCCTTCATGTCAGCAGAGATGCTGGGACAAAGTGACAAAATGTAATGGCACAATCTGCTGTATCACCCACACTTTTTCCTGGTTAAAAATTCTCATCATAACTTCATTTGCAAAGAGAAATAAAAAAACCAAACAGGGAAAAGCTGGGCGTCTGTGTTTTAAAGCAAAAATAAGTCTTTATTAGTAATACGCTCCTACATTATTATTAACGAGCTGATCTTTTAATCTCACACTAAAAATTTGAGAAAGAAATACATTTAATTCAAGTCAATTTACTTAGATGACAAAAAAACATCAATTCACCTGTTTTTAGGTTGATAAGAGTATACAGGGACATTTTATTTGTAAACCACAAATTCATAATACTGTATATTGTATACTAATAAGACCTGCAATAGACCCCCAATTCTTTTAGCCACCGAGCACACTACAGATGAGTACCCAACTTTGTCTTGCCAACCTTACACAATGAAGACGATAACCAATGTAAAAAATATATACATCCTCAAAACTCACTGTTCGAGAACTGCAGCAAAGAATGACTTTTTTGTGTATCCTTAACAACCATTAAACATTTACAAACTAACGAGTTGTTTCCAACTGATGGCATAAAAAATAATTTTAAGTCGTATTGTCACAAATGTAAATTTGTGTAATTTACGGAAGTCTGTTGGAACTGTAAGTTGAGCATTTGCTTTGCCCCAGTTACACTAAGATTGTGGTTTTTTACAGTAAAGCCTTCATGGGTGTCTGGCGTAAAAAAAGGATGAATGTGTCAGAAAGAAAGCATAGCATCATGAAATCTCAATAGTTTTTAAAGAAAAATCTAGTATAGACTGTACAAGAAAAATGTAAATGGTTCTGTCGTTTGATCTTTCTGTAGGATAATACCCCATATTAGGAGGCCGAATCAGCAAGTAATACTTCACAAGATAAGATCCGAGAACCGAGGGCGATCTAGAAAGATTGCGCTAAAAGAATAGTTCAAAATTATCTTTCCCTGTATATGCTTCATCCTTGTGAAATGGTATAGAAGAAGACTAAGGGTTGTCCAACCGGGAAAAGAGGGTTGTACAAAGTACTGGCATGAGAGATACCAACATTTGTCTCATCATCATCATCCTCATCATCATCAACTTTATTTAACCAGATAAAAACCCATTGAGATTAAAACCTCTTTTATTTCTCACCAGTAATATACATTTAAATATGAATGTTTAATTAAAAACTTTAATTATCTAGACTGTAAAAGATGATAATAAATTTGCCAAACAAAAAATGTGAAATATGTTTTTTGATGTGGATGCTACTTTAAGGTTGTTCACTCACAGTTAATGTGCCATGTATTCCTGCTTAGCATAATAGTTCCAACTTAAGTAGTATGTCAGACACATACAATGTTGTGTTTACTTCTCTATTAAAGGAGAATCATAAGGTATATAACAACAATTTTATAAATACTGGTGCCAGTTAAGACTGTCAGAGAGAGAGATTGGCAGGTATAGATTTTTGCAAACAAACTAAATTAGCACAAGTCATTTCATAGGTGGGATGTTAGAAACGAAGCAATGAATGTGTAAAACAGAGCACATCAGAAACTAACATCTGGAACTAACTTGAACGTCTTGCTTCATTTGTAATGTTTGTTCAAAAACATAAGATTACACAATTATTATAGCTTTAGACATGCAAATACACAAAAAATGTTCAGAAGCCCAATTTATGTGAGCTTTACTTACCCCTTCTTTCCACTGGACACGTAAGCAGCACGTTACAGGAGAAGCACATCATACACAGCTGATAGCCACCACTATAGTCAATAGAACCCTTTCCAGCGGAGGCGAAAGCAGCACGAGTCTGCCGCGTCTCAGGAGCGTCATGTCGCAACACTTTTCTAAATATACGCGGCAGTCCTATTTTCTACGCGGTACGCCTCTGAAACACGTAAATTTCTACATTTTGGATAGGGGAAGACAGGAAATATAATGGCTCGGCACCGGAAATTTTCAAAATAAAAGAAACATGGTTCTTTGCGGTTGCTTTACTTAAAAAAAAGTCACTACCTGTGCGGCCCAGTGAGAAGTCAGTACCTCGCGGGAGGGTCTCATTTGTGTGTCATCACACAGATGAGCGATTTTGGATATTCCCTGACATAACATAAACTTATTGACCAATATAAAATGGACATAGCATAAAACATAAACCTTCTGGAGCCATGTTGTTGTCTTTTCCTGGTTATTGTTGTCATAGACGTTTATATATGTCTATGGCTGTGTTTACTGACGAAACCACGCGTGATTTTGCTAATCTCGCGTGATTTCATGCTATCTCGGTGACAGTTGCTTCCCTGCTGCTATGTGCCTCATACTCACCCGGTGGAAAGGGCCAAGCAGCAGAATACGCAAGTGGAACGTGCTGCTCCTGTAACTTGCTGCTTACGCGTCCGGTGGAAAAGAAGGGTTATGGTATATCCATTCATACAGCACTTTTGGTTCACTTGGGATGCAAGTCAAATGTCAATGTAAAAGGTGTGTCCTGCGAACCGTGACCCCTACAGATGACTCTCAGTAGGATCAGACGTGAAGCCATATGTGTAATGTGGGTTAAAGGTCCTGCATGTGATTCTTTTTCTAAAGGAAGTACCTCCTTCTGCAGCAACATTCTCTGGTGCCTACATAAGCCGAATATCTGTACATGCAAACTCTTTTGACAGCAAAGATCAGATAACATCATTTTTGGGGGGTCTTTTTTCACTAACAACAATATGATCACAAGGAGGCAGTTGCTTTCAGCATAGCTATGAATTCCAGAACGATAAGCATTAGTGGTCACTTCGCCGGTCTATTTTTCATTCATTATAGGTTGAGAATTATCTCCTTTTGGATTCTTGTAACAAATTTGCCTAAAACAATGAGCAATTTTAATGTAGTTAAGATGATTTATGTATCCCACTAAAGCTGGGTTATTAGTATAAATGGTAAACTGGCACAACATAATTTTATACTCTGCAATGTAAAGCATATCAGAAGTCACTTCTCTTCTCTGTGATAAACCTTTATCTATTGTTTTTTGTACAAAAGTGACCCATACTGGTGACAGCAGGCTCTTTTCTATTAAGCACTTGGTGGGATGAACTCAACTTAGCTCTACTCAATTCTACACAGTTCAGGCAGTTTTTCCATAACAATTCAGTCCCACATCAGTGTGAGTGGGGTTGTCACAGTAAGGTGGCCTTAAAAGTATGTGACACAATGTAACAATGGAGGACATTTTCTTGTTTCAGGTTGCTCTATCTAGCTCCCTCTGTATTTGATCATCAATTCAAAGCACAATAATTTCAGCACAGTCATTGAACCACAGTGTTCAATTCAATTCAGTTTATTTATATAGCGCCAATTCACAACAGATGTCATCTCAAGGTACTTAACAAGAAGTCATTTCAATACATTTATACAAACATTCCAATTGCAGTGTTGCTATTTTCCTTAAAAAGCTCGGAATGCACTCTGTTGCTGTTGCAAGTTTTTAGAAATGGCAGATTATATACTTGTAATGGAGTTGCTCTCATGACTCAACCAGGGACACCACCCCCTTAGTGAATTAGTGGTCAGGAGTCTAATAATAAAAAAGGAGCAGGTACCAAGTAACAGTAGCTTTTAGAAAAATCTACAAACTGAGACAAGTCGACTAGGTACAGATTGAACAGGGGCTATACATAGGGTTACTAGGGTGTTAGGATGTAATGTAATAGGACACTTTTGAGCTCTGTCAGTGTCTAGTTATGGTGGTTCTAAGCTTACAGAACTTAAAGGGGGGGTTTTATGCAAAATAGACTTTCTGAAGCTTTAATATCCTGAGAACTTCTCTTTCATTAAAAACATGCCTGAAGTGTTGCTCTGACCCATTCACTCATGTTAGAGTAATCTTTAAGTCTCTGCTGGTAGTTCTCAGGGTTGCTGAAATGCCTGCTCCCACCTATCCCCGCCTTTTCCACCCATCTCCTCCCCCGACCATACGTACTCAGCCAAGAGCCTCACCCCTGCAGAGCTCCCCCACCCCTCCCCACCTCACACAACTCCGGCTGAGTCCCAGGTGCAGTAATTATAACACAACAGCTGCGCTTTTGTGGGATTATTTTTCAGACTCCGTGCATGTTACGATGATGCACGGTACGTGACAAACTGAAGCAGGAGTGTTTGAAAGAGTAGGAGGGTCTTAGAGAGGCACAGGCAAAAATCAAGGCGTCCAATACGAAAGTAAATTTCTTTATGGTGGATTTGTATATGACGGACTTTTAAAAGACTTAAGGTGACAATTTTATTAGAGTGTGCTATAGAAGGGTAATATTTGCCTCGAAGAAGCATTATACCCCCCCCCTTAAACAGAACATTGATTTAATATCAAGTCAGAAAATCATGTCTTAGTGACAGGTTTAAACAATGCTAACCACAGGTGAATATTGATACTAGCATACCCAAACGCACCAAAAAAGTATAGTGGTCAAATTCTGACAGCAATAACAAAATCTATCTGCTTGATTTTCAAATTTTATACACTACTGTCCGATATTTCTCCCTCAAACCACCTGCTCATACAAAATACATTTCTTACAGCGGTTGTAGGTTTATTAGCACATTTGTGAGGTATTTGTGTGTAATAAACTGGTTGTAATAAACCTTGTTTTAACCATTATAAAACTGAATCCCACTTTGAAACATCTGTAAACCTGACAAATTCCTTAAAAATACTTTAATCAAGTTTTTTTAATATATATATCAAACGTCAAGATTTATTAAAAACAAATTTCTCCAGAAGAATAAAGACTTCCATGTGGTTTATTTCTGTAAATGTTTGAGGCGTTGAAATGCTTCAGGTCCTTGCTATTGTATTCATTTTTAAATTAATTTATTACTTCTCTTAGGACTCATGTTTGCTTGACTATGAAAAAAAGTACAGGCAGTCATAGCTCAAGAGAGTGGTTCAGTCTTCAACAAAGTCACACCATCAATATTCACTTCACTGAGTTAGCTAAATGTTTTATCTGTTTCTCTTTGTTTACTCTGATGATTGCACTTACAATAACTTAGTCTCATATCTGACCTATTTTTTCCTTCCTGTTTTTTTTTCCACTGTCTTTGTTGGATTTCTCAAACTGTTTGAATCAACCAAGCAGAGCTTCAGGTAATGGATTTAACAGATCAGACTTGTCAGAGGGATTTGTTGACTCTTCATTTTGAAAAAACAAAAAAACTGCAAATGAAAAATACAAAAAAAAAAATCTTAAAAGAGACGCCTCTAGAAAGTTTCAGGAATCAATAGAATTTCAAGAGTTTTACTATGCAAAATTTGGATACAATAGTGTGGGTATGAACATTTTCTCCAACAGACCCCTGAGACCTAGACTAAGCAACTGCATTTATAATGTGATTTATTTACACAGCAATGAACGGTTTACTAATTAATGTAATTTAATTTGTTTGCCTAGATACAACAAATCATATTGAACTTGAAATGCTGAAATTAGCTTTTAAAGTTTTCAACTGCATTTGAAAGTGCTAGATACACTAGATCAGTGTAAGATTGAACATATACATTCCAGTGTATCAGCAAGAGGTATGTAGCTCCAAAAACGCAATTAATATTTTCTTAGAAAGATTTGTCAAAGAAAAACATACAAAAAAGGGGGTTAATCAAAAGAGCCAAAACACTTAGAAACTAAATAATCTATGTATATAATAATCTATATAATCTATGAAAGTAGATGATGAGCAAATCTTAAAAGCATTCTGACAAGGTTAAGCTACTTTTGGTTTCAGAGCCTAACAAAAGTTACATTTTCTGTGTTGAAGAGGTAAAAAATAATGCAACATAGCTGCCGGCAGCACACACCAGGGTGCACAGGATCAAGGACACCAATGTAAATTAATTAGCCAGCTTGATCTGCACTTAACATGCTATGAAGTTTGACAAAGATGATGCTTTTTAAATGTGTTTGTTTTCATTATGTATTACTAAGTTACATAGGGTCATTCAGATTTACATTACAGTTCAAATATATAAAATCCTTGATGAAATCTAGCTTTCATTTTAAAGAATTCCGAACAGTCAGGTTACACTACACTTTCGATAAAGCCTAACTTAATAGAAATAAGTGATTTGGTTCTCTACACGCCATTTCACTTAAGCAAATTGACTACTCCTTATCTCTACAAGCATGGGTGCCATGTCCAATCCATCAAACATCAAAACACTCTACATTTGCATACACAATACTTTATACTGCTTTCACCAAAACCCATATAAAGCATACTGGGCAGTTTCAGGCTGTAACAGACCCTGTAGATATGCTTAACAAGTCAGCTTTAGAAAGGCTGTTACATTCTCTTCCTATATGTAGAGAGTTTGTCCATATCTTGCAGCAAATTACATGATAGCTGGATAAGTTTGATAAAATAAAAATAAAAAATTCAAAAAAGGGGGAACATAATTTCAACCCTCAAGCTTTTTACTCGGATATGTGTTTATTAACTTATGAAAGTACTTGAAAACCCTGAACAGCTTTGACTAGAACTTAGCCACTGGTTGAATCTGGGAGGGAGTAATGTACCTCTCTTGGGAAATTAATTTTCTTGTGGATGATCCCCAACAACTGAGTAAACATTAAGTTGTTTGGGCAAGGAGTTTTTTTTAAGGTTTGCAAAAGCATAAACCGCTATGTTGTCATTTACAACTATGTGAAAGAGCAGGAAAATTCATAATGTTTATAATTACTGTATCCACAAGTTTAAAAACATGTTTTTCCCTGTAGAGAGGTTGAGAACTGAATGTGATTGAAGCATTCAATTTATTTTAAAAGAAATAGTCAAATTCCCCTGGTGAGTCAGAGCTCTCCTTTTATTAGACCAGAAATAAAAACCAAAACTCCAATGGGGATTTGATCCATGGGGAGCAGGTAGACAAAGTAACTTGTTCAAAAGATAAAATGTGTTTCAGGTTCAATTTGAATAAAGGGCTTTGATTTCACAGTTTGAACAGATTCCAAAGGGTGGAGGTCTACCTCCATGCAAATCAGTTGTTCTACTTTTTTCTGAATATTTTCTGCAGGAAAGAAAGGACAGTTCATTCGGTTACATAGTATACTAGGCAGCTCAGTCCCACCTCCTAATATTGTGATCTTGCTGCTGACTGCTGAAGGAGGAGCCGCCTCTCCTGGTCCCTCCTGATCCCTTGCTTTATTCTCTTTTCTGTTTGCTTTTCTTGTTTGCTTTTCTTAGGTTTTTTCTTAATTACTTTATGCACCCAGTCCCTGGAGTTACTGTATTGGACCGGATCTCTTCTTGGATTACTTTTTGATGGACTGTGGATTATCAACATGGCATTTTGCTCAGCTGAGGTTTTTGAGAAACTGCCCCAGAGAATTGAAGACATTGAGATGAAGTTACGTCGTCTGGAAATTAATTTTGATCTCAGCACTGGTTATGGAAACGACACAACTTTACTGATGACTACACGCAGGGAGGAAAAACGTGGCAGCCCTGTGTTATATCGGTCTAACCGTGTCGAAGAGAAAACACAAGACAACGCTACTCCCTCAGCCAACAGGTGCTTAACAGGAAGAACACCCCACTGTGATGAACACTGGCTGGCTCTAAAGCGCAAGGAATAATCAATCCCTACCTGTTCTCCGAGGAATGGTGCGTTCACACTGGTCAGCACATCCAGGCAGCAGGGCAGCTAGATTACATGCAAGTCTATGGTACCTACGGGTGAAGGGGGGCGTCAACCGCGTGAGCGCAGCTGGGATCAGCGCGTCCACGCAGCTGCTGGTCGGATGCGTTGATGGATCGTCGGAGCAGCTGCTTGGTGAAGTTGGGAATACTGAACTTTGGGGCAGCAAACGCGGGGCGTCAACCAATCGTAGGGACTCTTTGTACTGACGTGGATCGGTAAGTCATTCATTCAAAATAGAGGATCAACTAATCATAACTGTCTGTAATTTTTGTGAATTGTATTTCTCGTCTTTGTCTTTTTGCAAAGACAGGAAGAGATCGGACCTTATTTGGAGGAAGATATCGTAGGATATTGGAGTGCCGGGTAAGTGGTTAAATATATATATTTTTAACTTTCTTGTTAAGCTAGCTAACGCTAGCCTAACCCGTTTAGGGCAACTACAGGACGCGCTGATGCGGCAAAGCGGACTACAAAGTGTGCAAGCAGCTGGGTTTTAATTGTAAAGCGTCAACTTTCGTTCGTTTAAGCGATTTGACACGTGGATGCGCTGATCAGTGTGAACGCCACCGAAGAATAAACAAAAGAAACTCCAGCACAGGGAAAGCTTTGAACCCACGTCTGCTGCCTCTGCTTAAAAAAAGAAAAAAAAAAGAGGTTTCAACCCAAAACAGGAGATATTACTCCACCTGGAATCCAGCTGAAAAAAAGTTTTGCACCATTGAGTTCTCCGAAAAAGGGCGCAGCCTCCAGGACCAGTCAAAGCCACCAGGAGAAACCCAGCCACATTAAGCGGACACATAAAAAAAGTAAGAGTCCCCCCAGCAAAGATTGTTATCATACAAGACAGATCAAGTAATGGAATTGAGACTTTTTGTAGCAAGAAAACCAGAGTTTATAGCTGCTACAAAAATACAGTAAGAGGGATATCACAAAAAATCCAGACAATGTAGACCAACATCCTACACTGGAAAAGCTCGTTATTCGCGCTGGTGCAGCACATATCGGAAGAAAACCAGTGTTTATAGCTGCTACAAAAATAGAGTAAGAGAGATATCAGAACAAATCCAGACACTTTAGACCAACATCCTACGCTGGAAAAGCTCGTTATTCACGCTGGTGCAGCAGATATTGCGATGAGACAGTCAGAGAATCTGAAGAGAGACTTCTCTGATCTCCTACAGAGACTTGACCGACTTAACGTAAACATTTTCATCAGCGGACCAGTCCCTGAAGGGAATGATGAAAGATTAAGCAGACATAGCATGCTCCATAAATGGTTGAAGAAAGAATCAGCTGAGAAATTGTTTACATTTATCAATAATTTCAAAATATTTGGAAGTGCAAACTATCTGTTCAAAGAAAACCAGCGTTATCTTAACAAAACCATAGTGAGACTGCTTGCAGCAAATATCTTCTCTTGTCAAAATCCGAAAGCAAAACACTTGCTCCAAAAGCTGACCTTGAGTAGCCCATGGATACTATCAGAGAACAAACACACCAAGTCATGATGACACCACAGGCCCTAAAAGATGCACAAAAATCAGAGATTAAGTCTTCCACTTCCTGTGACTCAGCCACATCAAATGAGTCTCCATTTAGAAACTTTACAGACAGACTGAAAGAGCAAATCTAATTTGGGACACAATTAACACCAAAACTTGGACTACATGAAACCCCTGGGACTAGACTCAATAAGCCTGGGAGCTTCCCCCCACTGATTATTACAGATATTTGATATTTGAGGGAACCAGGCAGTAAATCTACCCTTATCGTCTCCCAGAAGTTGCCCGGGTTCTCGGAGTGTAGCATTCCAGTGCTTATCAGCAGAAGGAAAAACAAATCGTTAACCAAACGCTCTCAAATCAAACAAAATCTCAAATTGATAACTTGTCAGAAGGTTCAGCTGCCCATCATCACAATATTTAAGTTAGCTTTATTAAACATTAGGTCTCTATCTGGGAAGTCATTCCTAATCAATGACTTTATCACTGAGCATAAGTTACATGCCCTTTTTTATCAGAAACCTGGCTATGTGAAAATAATGAAACATCTGCACTGATAGAATCTACACCTGCAACTTACAATTTCTTAAGCGAGAGCAGAAAACACAGACGAGGTGGAGGTGCAGTCACAATCTTTCACAACTCAATAAACTTTAAAAAGGTATCCCTGGGCACATTTGACTCTTTTGAATACCTGACCACCCAGATAAAGGAGCCTAACAAAGCTTTATTTCTAAGTTTATATAAACCCCCAAAACCTAACTCTAACTTCTTTAATGATTTCAGCTACCTTCTTTCCGTAGTATGTATCGACTATGACCAATTAATCATTGTGGGGGACTTTAACATCCATACCGACAACCCCAAAGATTGACAAGCAAAACCATTAGATGATACTCTCCATAACTTTGGCCTGTCAAATAGCCAACACACAATCAAGGGCACACTCTGGATTTAATTATCAGCAAAGGTTTAAATGTATTCAACATCTCGGTAATTGATATTGCATTATCTGACCATTTCTGTGTTTTCTTTGAAAGTACCATCTCTGCTAAATTATCAAGCCACAGTAGGACCACTATAAAAAGTGTTTTGTAGGGGACAGCTCAGTTGAAACTTTTAAACCTATTTATCCTCCCACTGCATCCCCCTCATCTCCCAACTCGAACTCAGTAAACAAGCTGGTAGATAATTTCCTTGTGGAAATCTCAGCCATAACTGATTCCATTGCTCCAACTAAAGTGAAAGTAGTCTCAAGTAGAAAGAAGTCTCAGTTGATGAGTGATTCACTGGTACGTAGTAAAAAAAGGGAATGATGACAAGCCGAGAGAGAATGGCGGGAATCTCGACTCCAGGTTCACTGTGAGATCTACAAAGAGAGACTGAACAGATATCAATCAACTCTAAAAGACGGTAGCCCCTGAACTAAATTCTACCAGGGCCTGCAATAAATTTGCCAGCTTTTTCACTGAAAAGATTATAACAATTAGAGGGTCAATCTGTACCTCAATACCGAACCCACAACCAATGCCATCTCAAATCAACACCAATGGGGAGAAAATGTCTGAATTCCATGAATTAAAGGAAAAAAACCTTGAAAAAATTATTGTCCAATTAAGCTCCTCCTCTTGCAGCCTTGATAGCCTACCCAAAGCTTTTCTAAGGAAAGTTATTCCTGTCATTGGGTCTGGTCTGGTTCAAATTGTTAACTCATCCCTGCTATCAAGTGTCTTCCCCCAGGCTTTGAAGACAGAAGTTCTTAAACCGCTACTAAAGAAGAAGAATCTGGACAACATGTTAATGCAGAACTACAGGCCGATCTTTAATCTTCCATTTCTCAGTAAGATCATTAAAAAAGCTGTGTTTCGATTTGATGTTTCCGTTTTTATGTTTTTCAGTCTGGTTTCCGTGCTCACCACAGCACTGAGACCGCCCTTGTCAAAGTATTTTCAATTCAATTCAATTCAATTCAGTTTATTTATATAGCGCCAATTCACAACAGATGTCATCTAAAGGCACTTAACAAGAAGACATTTCAATACAATTATACAAACATTCCAATCAGTTAAAAAGTTTCCTATTTAAGGAATCCCAGCAGATTGCGTCAGTCATTGGCGTGAGGTTGGGCAGATTTCCAACCACAGCAATCCTTCAGCAATCCCTCATACTGAGCAAGCATGTAGCGACAGTGGAGAGGAAAAACTCCCCTTTAACAGGAAGAAACCTCCAACAGAACCAGGCTCAGTAGGAGCGGCCATCTGCCACGACCGTCTGGGGGTTTGAGAAGACAGAGCAGAACACAGAAGGAACAGAAGATCCGATATAAGAGAACTTTCTATGTTACAGAAAGTAAAAAGTTGATAACAGGACACAGTGGATGTTCAGTTACTGAGAGGATCATCCCAGTCGATGACCCCCGTCCAACAGGGCATTGCAGCCAAGCAGGATACCAGACCAGGTGTATCTTCGATGGGGAGAAAAACACTGAGAGAAAACAAAGTTAACAGTCGAAATAACAGAATGTACTGTAATACAACTGGAGAGTCGTAGGAGAAAAGGAAGTAGCAGAGTGAAGAAAATTGGTAAGTCTGTCCTCCAGCAGTCTAAGCCTATAGCAGCATAACTACAGAGATAGCTCAGGATGACCTAAGCCACTCTAACTATAAGCTTTATCAAAAAGGAAAGTTTTAAGCCTGGCCTTAAAAGTAAACAGAGTGTCTGCCTCACGGACTAAAGCTGGGAGCTGGTTCCACAGGAGAGGAGCCTGATAACTAAAAGATCTGCCTCCCATTCTACTTTTAGAGATCCTAGGAACTACAAGTAAACCTGCAGTCTGAGAGCGAAGTGCTCTTTTAGGAACATATGGAACAATTAGATCTCTGATGTATGATGGAGCTTGATTATTAAGGGCTTTGTATGTAAGAAGAAGGATCTTAAATTCTATTCTGGATTTAACAGGGAGCCAATGAAGGGAAGCTAAAACAGGAGAAATGTGATCTCTCTTTTTAATATTCATCAGAACTCTTGCTGCCGCATTTTGGATCAACTGAAGACTTTTAATGGCATTTTGTGGACTTCCTGATAGTAAAGAATTACAGTAGTCCAGCCTTGAGGTAACAAATGCATGGACTAGTTTCTCAGCATCACTCCTGGACAGGATGTTTCTAATTTTAGCAATATTCCGGAGGTGAAAGAAAGAAATCCTAGAAACCTGTTTAATATGGGATTTAAATGTCAAGTCTTGGTCAAAAATAACGCCGAGGTTCTTTACGTTATTACTGGGGGCCAATTTAATGCCATCCAGATGAAGTGATTGACTAATCAGTTTCTGTTTAAGAACTTCTGGTCCAAAGACAGCAACTTCTGTCTTGTCAGAATTTAAAAGCAAAAAGTTTAGGGTCATCCATGCTTTTATGTCTTCCAGACATGCCTGTAATCTACCTAACTGACTGGGTTCATCAGGATTTATGGATAAATATAGTTGTGTATCATCGGCATAGCTGTGGAAATTTATCCCATGCTGTCTAATGATTCTACCAATTGGAAGCATATATATGGTGAAAAGAATTGGTCCAAGGACAGAACCCTGTGGAACTCCACAAGTAACCCTTGAGAGTGAAGATGATTTATCATTTAGATGAACAAACTGGAATCTATCAGACAAATATGATTTAAACCAGCCTAGTGCTGTTCCTTTGATCCCTGCAACATGTTCAAGCCTTTCTAAGAGAATATTATGATCGACTGTGTCAAAAGCAGCACTGAGATCTAACAAAACCAGAACAGACACCAGTCCATTATCTGAGGCCATGAGAATATCATTAGTAACCTTCACCAGTGCTGTTTCAGTGCTATGATGAGCTCTAAAACCTGACTGAAACTCTTCAAACAGCTCGTTACTGTTTAGATGTTCACAGACTTGATTAGCAACTATTTTCTCAAGGACTTTGGATAAGAAAGGAAGGTTAGATATAGGTCTGTAATTCACTAAGTCATCTTGATCAAGGGAAGGTTTCTTGAGTAAAGGTTTAATTACAGCTATTTTAAATTCCTGTGGTACGTATCCGTTTACTAAGGATAGATTCATCATATCCAAAATGGGGCCAGGAACCAAATGGAACACTTCTTTAAATAATTTGGTTGAGATTGGGTCCAAAATACAAGTTGAAGATTTAGATGAGGCTAATATTTTTGATAATTCTGAAAGCTCGACTGAATCAAAACAGCCTAAGCAATACTGAGGTTCTACAGTTCTTTCCGATACTGACTCATTTACTGAGGAAGAAGTAATCATGTTTGGGAGGGTGCCAATGATTTTATTTTTAATAAAATTTATTTTATTTATGAAGAATCTCATAAAATCATCACTGCTAAGAGCCGGGGGAATTGTTTGCTCAACAGAGCTATGACTCTGTGTAAGTTTGGCAACTGTACTAAAAAGAAACCTAGGATTGTTTTTATTCGCCTCTATTAATGATGAAAAATATGCTGTTCTAGCTTGTCGAAGGGTCTTTTTATACAGCAGTAGACTGTTATTCCAGGTTAAATAGGAATCCTCTAGATGTGTAAAGCGCCATTTTCTCTCCAACTTCCTAGTATTCTGCTTTAAAGTCATCCACATAAATACAGACTGTGGTAGAACCACAGTGCTGGTTCTGTTGGACCTCAGTGCAGCATTTGACATTGCTGATCACAAAATCATATTAGAACTACTGGAGAGCTGGGTTGGATTCTCTGGTACAGTACTTGGTTGGCTTGAGTCCTACCTAAAGAACGGAGACTTCTTTGTTTCAATAGGAAACTTTTCATAAGAACAAACATAAATCACATGTTGGGTGCCCCAGGGCTCCATCTTAGGGCCTCTCCTGTTTAATATCTACATGCTCCCACTAGGCCAGATTATAACAACCACTAACATTAGCTACGATTACTACGCGGATGATACTCAGCTTTACATTACAATGTCACCTGGTGACTTTGAACCCGTTCAAACCCTAAATCACTGCATCAACCAAATAAATGGATGGATGTAACTTTCTCCAGCTAAACAGAAACAAAATTGAAGTAATTATTTTTGGATCTAAAGAGGGACGATCAAGTGTCAGCACACAGCTTCAATGAATACAGCTAGAATCTACTGATCAGGCCGAAAATCTAGGTATTGTAATGGACTCAGACCTGAACCTCCAAGGTCACATAAAGGCAATAACAAGGTCAGCCTTCCATCACCTGAATAAAATTTCTAGAATTAAAGGACTAATGTCGCAACAGCACCTCGAAAAACTCAACCATGTGTTTATCTTTAGTCTGATTGATTACTGCAACAGAGTTCTCATAGGTCTACCTAAAAAGTCAATCAGACAGCTGCAGCTGATCCAGAACACTGCTGCTCGCATACTCACTAGGACCAGGAAAGTAGAGCACATCAACACAGTTCTACAGTCCTTACACTGGCTTCCTGTAGCTCAGAGAATAGATTTCAAAATACTCCTACTAGTTTATAAATCATTAAATGGGTTAGCACCAAAATATGTTGAAGACCTGTTGTCACCGTACCAACCACCGAGAGCACTCAGGTCCTCCAACTCTAGCCTACTAGACATCCCTAGACTCAAAACCAAACATGGAGAAGCAGCTTTCAGTTTCTGTGCTCCCCTTATTTGGAACAAACTTCCTGATGAGTGCAGAGCTGCTGAAACTCTGAACTGCTTTGAATCGAGACAAAAACTAATCTGTTTAGAATTTCCTTTGAGTAAATGATTGTCACATTTATCAAATGTGTTCATGCTCTCTTGCTTTACTGATGTTTCTCTTGCTTTATTGACTTTTAATTTCCAATGTTATATATTTTTTTTCGTTCTCTTTTTTAATCACCAAATCATGTAAAGCACCTTGAATTACCCTGTTGTTGAAAGTGTGCTATACAAATAAAATTGCCTTGCCTTGCCTTGCCTTGCCTTGCCTTGCCTTGCCTTGCCTTGCCTTGCCTTGCCTTGCCTTGCCTTGCCTTGCCTTGCCTTACTTACTGATACGATATGATAGTTTTTTTAGTTTAATCCCTCTGCAAACTATAATTTAGGCTTAAGCATGCAAATAAGCAACTGTCAGGAAAACCGTTCCACAATTATTACCCTTCAGATCAGACTATTTTAACTTACTCTAACTAATGGCAGGCTTGGACACAACAATCTTGAATGCATAAATTGGATCAATAGGTGTTTAATTAAAATAATAGTGTGAGCAAATGTGTGTGACCAGGTTGTGCAGTTTTTATCTTTATTTACATCCACCCAAGAAATCAGCTTTTTCAGTTTAAATATAGAAGATATTTCTCATAAAGACATTTGAGTTTTTTACATCATCAAAATTAAAACAAAAAACTTAAGATGGCAGACTGTGCTTCAACTCTAAAGCGCTAACAGGTCTCAGCCTACCTGAGAAAGTTTACTTTAGTGTGTACCAAAGGACTCTCTGACCGTTTGTTGAACCTTGGTTTGAGGAAGAGCTGTGTGGCTTTCCTCTTGGGCCAGATCTTTGCCGTTGTTGAGGCAGTCATGAAAGTTTTGTTGTCTGCTCTACTTGTGTTTTATGAATCCAGGAAAGGCTTGGAACAATGTGTCCTTCAAGGTATTAAGTGGGCAGTGCCAAGGGAGTATAAGATGCTTGGGTCGCATTCATAGGCTATGTATATGCACAGCATAAGCATTTTGAGATCCCAGATTGGTTTAGACCCAGGTGTTGCAGGCCCTTGTCCCTAATCCTGTTTTTGGTATTTACATAAAGGATCTCAAGGGGTACTGGAGATTAGAGTATCTACTTTGTTGTCTTCAAGCAATTACCTTCACATTTTTAGTTTGAATTGGGAAGGATTAGAGTCAGCTCCTTTAAGTCTGAGGAGATGGTTCTCTCTCTCAGTCAGGAGCAAGTCTCTGCCTCAAGTGGAATAGATTAAGTATCTCTGCATGTAGTTCACGATTGATGGTGGAATGCAGTTTAAGATGGATAGACAGATCAGGGTCCCACCCACTTTGGATGCTTCTGGGCACATTCCACTAAGAGGAAACCTGGGGAACACCCACTACATTTAGGAGAAACTAAACATGCCGTTTGGCGTGGCTTGCCTCATGATTTGCCTTGAATGCACCATTAAGTGGTTAAAGGAGTTTATGGGTTTCCCTCCTGGCGTATTACACTTGTGACTTGATCTTGGATAAGCAGAAGAGGGATGGATGGATGGATGGATGGATGGATGGATGGATGGATGGATGGATGGATGGATGGATGGATGGATGGATGGGCAAATCAAATTATATTTTAACAGGAGTGTGTACACTTCATGCCGCTGAATGCATGAATCAAGATCAATGCCATAACTTACACTTATGGGCTACCCCTAAAATATACCAGAAAAGCTGCTTCAAACTCCTGCTTAAAAACAAATGTTTTTCCATCAAATTAAAAATATGGGCAATTATTGTAGCATATTAATCGTATAACAGATATCTGCTAAAAACTACTAGAACAAATAAAAGTGTCATAATTTTAGTTATGTACTAAGATACCTAGGAGTGAATGCTATAAGTCAATGACTCAATGCAATCTGCTGGGTTTCCTTTGATAGAAACCTTTTTGAAACTGTTTGGAATAATGAACTGAAGGCTTAATTAAAATGTATTTATGGCTGAATTGAAATTACTTTTCTTGTTTTCTTGTCAATATGTCCTGCAGGAACAAGTGTCGCCATCTTTATAATTACAATCATAAGAAATCTTTAGCTAAAATTTTGCTACCTTGCATAATGCTGAATTACATTATACTAATTAATTACACTTCTGCAACTATTTTTTTAGAAAATGCATTTAACTTGATGCTTTTAATCTCAGTACTTATTTATTCCCCATCACTTCCTAACCCTGTGTTGCTTCGGGATTGTCCCAGTATGTAATTCCAGTGAATCATGCAGTACTGACATATCTTTGGTAATTAACAATTATGATACAGTGTTCTTGCTCTGATGTGCTGCACTTATATTCCTTGCACATAAAAAAATGGACATATAAACAGTCTAAACCATTTACTGGAAAGCCTTCCTGCAGACCATGTTTTTCACCTGCTCATAGTCAGAGCACTTAGCAATTTATGGAGAAAGGGCTCTATTTCTTAAAAATTAACAAGTGTGAGCAGATAAATCATGTTTATTGCACACTTTTCTGTGCTTCTCAGAGAGACCACAGTTGTATCCTTTTAAATTCATTGCCCACAAGTGGCATAGAAATCAAGTTAGTAACCTTTTTCTGTTTCAAAAACGAAGAGAAATACAAATACAAGCAAAAGTCGGTTTATTTTGCAACCAGTTATTATGTGATTGCTCATCAAGTCATTACTTTAAACAGCATGTTCTAACTAGGGGTGTAAAATGATCACGCTAATTTCGATGAATTAATTACAGCAATGGTTAGCATGCTCTTTTTAATTACGTTAATCTAATTTTTAATCTTTAACTTTCCTGTTTCTGCATGCGAATTACCTATAAATAAAATCCGTGTTTATGCTTTGGACTTCTTGTGCTTGACTTCTTAGGGGTTAACCACACCCTGAAGTGGACATCGATAGGCTGTCATCTTAGGCCCGCTTATCATGAGCTGACTGGCTTCCGTTGTAGTGGAGGGCAAGGTGAGGAGGAGCAATGAGTCGCAGACAGTGTTGCCAACTTAGCGACTTCTGCGCTATATTTACCATGTATTTAGAACCCTCTAGCAATTCTTTTTTTTAAAGCTACTAGTAAGAAATCTAGCAACATTTTTGAGGTTTTTTGGAGACTTTTGGGTAAAGCACTAACTGTTACTCCCACTGAAAAGCGGTGCTGTATGGCGTCAGATTACTTTATTTAATATGAGGGCACAATTCATAACAAAACCGGCGTAAAAACAGGTTGGGGAAAAATGATATTGTGGAAAGTCAAACTGTTATAGTGGGCACAATTACTTTCTAACAGGGCACATACAATGACATAGATACCAGAAGACCAGATACTTTCTTGAGCACAAACCAGGGTGTCAGTTTGTCTTTAAAATTGCTAGGGACAATAAAAAAATCATAAACTTGAATTTGGTTCGAAGAATGCTGAGGACAGTTATTATTACTTATTCATATATAAATGCTGTATTCATCTGTTTGATGTTTCACTACAAAATGCAGTGCAATGTTGGCTATATAGTAATATTTTATTATTTATTCAATCAATAAAAGCTGAAAGCCTGTAGGCAGTTGGCTAAGAAGAAGAAAAAAAATTCACATAGTAGCAGCTCCAAAATACCGTAATTCCACTTATTACAATAAAACTGTAGATATTTCGAAATTTAACATCTTCATGGATTTTTTCAAAACAATTTTATATATATATATATATATATGGCTGATCTCAAGAAATCCTACCAATAGCTAGAGAGGGCTGGCTTACAGGACACCACAGAGGCACTCATCCTGGCAGCACAGGAGCAGGCTTTATGCACCAGAGCGATATAGGCCCAGATCTATCACACCAGAAAAGACCCAAGGTGTAGGCTCTGCAAAGACTCATCTGAGACAATCCAGCACATAACAGCAGGGTGTAAGATGCTGGCAGGTAAAGCATACATGGAACGCCATAACCAAGTGGCTGGCATAGTATACAGAAACATCTGTGTGGAGTATGGGCTGGAAACACCCAAGGTCAAAGTGGGAAACACATCCAAAAGGTGGTGGAGAGTGACCGAGCAAAGATCATGTGGGACTTCCAGATTCAGACAGACAGGATGGTAATGGCGAACCAACCAGGCATTGTGGTGCTTAATGAAGAGCAGAGGAAAGCCGTTGTGGTGGATGTGGCAATGCCAAGTGATGTTCAAAGAAGGAACACGAGAAAATTCCGAAATACCAAGGGCTCAGGGAGGAGCAAGAGAAGGCTTGGAAGGTTAAAGTGACAATAGTACCTGAGGTAATCCGAGCACTCGGGGCAGTGACCCCCAAACTGGATGAATGGCTTCAGCAGATCCCTGGAAGAACCTCAGACATATCAGTCCAGCAAAGTGCAGTACTTGGAACAGCAAAGATACTGCGCAGGACCCTCAAGCTTGTAATGGATAGAAAAAAAAACGCGGTGGGCGAGAGGGGAATTATATATATATATATATATATATATATATATATATATATATATATATATATATATATATATATATATATATATATATATATGGTTAATCGTTTATTTTCATCAATCAACAAAACGTAGTGAATGAACGAAAGGGAAATCTAAATCAAATCAATATTTGGTGTGACAACCCTTTGTCTTCAAAGGATCATCATTTCTTAAGGGTACACTTGCAAACAGTTTTTGAAGGAACTCGGCACATAGGTTGTTCCAAACATCTTGGAGAACTAACCACAGATCTTTTGTGGATGTAAACTTACATCGTTCTGTCTCTTGATGTAATCCCATACACACTGGATTATGATGAGATCAGGGCTCCGTGGGGGCTATACCATTACTTCCAGGACTTCTAGTTCTTCTTTATGCTAAAGATAGTTCTTAGTGACTTTGGCTGTATGTTTGGGGTCGTTGCTCTCCTGCAGAATAAATTTGGGGCCAATCATAGACCACTCTGATGGTATTGCATGATGGATAAATATCTGGCTGTATTTCTCAGCATTGAGAACACCATTAATCCTGACCAAATCTCCATTTGCACCTCCACCATGCTTCACAGATACTCATTATTGTACCACTCTCCAGCCCTTCAACAAAAAAAATGCCATCTCGTACAGCCGAATATTTCAAATTTTGACTCATCAGTCCAGAGCACCTGCTGTCATTTTTCTGCACCCCAGTTCCTATGTTTTCATGCATATTTGAGTCGCTTGGCCTCGTTTCCACGTCAAAGATCTGGCTCTTTGGCTGCAACTCTTCCATGAAGGCCACTTCTCGTCAGTCTTTCCATGTGCTGCGGGCCAAGTTTCCTTGGCCGACCACTGCGTCTATGATCCTCAACGTCGTGCTTCTTCAAAAGAGTTTGAACAGCACATCTTGAAACCCCAGTCTGCTTTGAAATTTTTGTCTGGGAGAGACCTAGCTGATTCAGTATAACTACCTCGTGTCATGTTGCTGTGTTCGATCCTGCCATGACATAAAACTATCTTCCACAACCTCACCTTCGTAGCAGAGTTTGGCTGTTCCTCACCCAATATTAAGCCTTCTACACAGCTGTTTCTGTTCCAGTTAATGACTGTTTCAACCTACGTGTGACACTGATGATCATTAGCACCTGTTTGGTATTATTGGTTGATCTTACACCTGACTATAAATGCTACAAAATCCCTGACTTTGTGCAAGTAAGAATTGATGCTGGTTTGAAAGCAAAAGGGCAAATATTGATTTGATTTAGATTTTTCTTTTGTTTGATTACTTTGCAAGTTCGGGTCTTTTAACTCAATAACACATAAATTAACTTTTCTGTTAAATTTGGACCTGGCCAGGGTGTGCCCAGCCTCTTTCCCAATGACCAGTGGAGTAGCAAGCTTTTCAAAAGTGTGGGGGATGTGAGTTGTGTTGGAAGGTATTTTTTCACTCTAATTTAAAGCCTCTCTTAAAGGATCAGACATCCATTTAATTTTACCACCCCTAAGCTCTCTCGGGCTCTTGTTTCACCTTCCAGCGTGCTCGTTCATTTCTTTAAAAAGGAACAATAAGAAACAACAGACCACAGTTACAGATTTTAACAGCGAGACGTCGTTCGCCGGACTCAGTTCTCCTTAACTGAGCCCCGTTCTGCGTCAGCACATAGTTTTTGTTGAACCACGGCATGAAACCCTTCCCACATCAATCTTTGTTCACAGAATAATGATCAAAGCTTCTTCACATAAGGCAACACGTGATGTACTACATTCTTCTTAATTGTTCACTGTTGCTAAGTGTTTCCACTTGCACCAGAGAATTAAACACCCATCCAACATTTACATAATTTTTATCTCTTCAGTTGCTGGACTGTGGCTTTAAAAACATGAGTATATTTAAAAAAGGAGCTCATGATCTATTTTGCCTTTTTTATTTAAATCTCTTCATTGAGAGCAAAGGGGAAATGAAGTGTCCACAAAGTTGCCCAAAAAATCTGTTACTGTTTCCTGAGTGCAGTACTTTTAAGGAATGCTCTTACTGGATGAAAAAGATCCATCTGGTGGTATAATTCATTTATGAGGAGCTCGTCGGGTTCTAAAATTTTTTATTGTAAAATGCCATTCCCTCAGTTTATGAAACCGTGCACACGGATTTCTCAAGACGTTCCCTCGGTTTGCAGAAATCGTGGGTTCGGCTTTGGAATGCTCCTCTGCAAGACCTCAAACTGTCGTCAAATGCTGTTGGAAATAACCGGCCAGTGTTGTGCTTTGTTAAACTCCAAAGATGTACATGTATTACATACCTGTTACTTTCACACACCAACACCATATTCATAATACATATTTAATCATTTTTCTGTAGATCTGAAAATAGATTCATCCAATGTACCTCAAAATGGCAATACATGATACGCTGCTCATTTTCAGAATTTCTCCCAAAATCCTTGGAGGTGACAACAAACTCTCTATGGATTTTGTTTAAGGATCTTCCATACTATAGCCAGATAAAGAAAAAACAGATTTTACTTTTTGGAGACAAGCCCAGGTAAATGGTATGCTAATCATTATCCAAAATATACTCATTTATAGTTGTCCATTTTTAGTCTATTATCTAAAAACTTGTTTCATGTCCAGGTTTACAGGAAAGATAAAATATACTTTTTGGAGTTATCAACAGTAACATAATTTCTATGAACACAGTGTTTTCATTCACCAATGTAATAAAAATGTGTTTTTAATATGTTTTTAAATGTAAAATAAGTCACAAGGACATCTTAGACATCACAAGCTACAATAAATGAGATATACCGTCATTTTCGAACTATAAGAAGCTATTTATTTCACACACTTTGGACTCTGTGTCTTATACAATGATGCGGCTTATTTATAGATTTGTACTGGCTAACACCTTCCAAGGGGCACTCTACCAGGAAGAGCAAAAGTGAGACAGACATGTGGGGAAAGATTGTGCGCCGAAGAAGACACTAGTTTTTTTAATTGTTATTTTGAGCACTATGCACACACCAACATCATGGAAAACACATGAAGAAATGCATATGATTTTAAGTTAACCCGTTAAGACCCTCGGTTGCAAATTTACAACATCACTTTGAACAATTCTAAAATAATGCCTGCAAATGTTTTTTTTTCTCTCAAAACCACATTTACATAGTTAATAGGTCCTATTGTTTGTCCTCTCAATGCTATTGGATAGAAGAAGTGTTTATAGGTCCGGTCATCTGGCGATGAACTCACTCTACCTGCAAACTTCCCGCTGAGCTCATCTCCTTTTTTTCCATGACTGGATTTGTCAGGATTAAAGTAAGTAGAATTGCTTAAATATTTTTTGGGTGTTTATTACAATGTCTAGAATATGTACATATTTAGTTATTTTGGAAAACTTTCATCAAATTTTATTTAGAGCTAATTATGTCTATATTGTAATTCTACAACGTTGGTTCAGAGTGGTAGTCAAAATAGCATGTACACCTTACACATTACATAATGACACTGCACTTTTCAAATGATCACAAATTGAAAAAAATGTTGTAGAAATGTAGTGTTACATGATTCATTGTAACTAAGCTCTAAATTTGTTTTTCTGTTAATTTTTTACTTAGTTTAGCTTAGACCATTATTAAACACATGAATAAATTGTATGGGATATTTGAAACTTCAGCATGTATAGCAGTATTTGAAACTCCCTGTTTCTTTGTAGTTTTTTGTTTGTTTTTTAACTTCTAAATGATCTTGAGCCATTTTTTCTCAGTGCTGCCCAAGCAGCAGTTAGTTGCATTAGGAGATAGAAAAACAGATTCTGAATGTTCTGGAATTCCTGGGATGCCTGTTCCATTGTCCAGGGACAGGTGTGAATGGTTTTGAATGTGAACCTGTAAGGGCTCTGGGAGGATGTATGTGTTCCTTTAGTAGAGTAGAGAGCATAATAGGCTGCAATAGACCATATTGTTTGAATGTAGTGAAATGTTGATAATCACTTCATTGAAAATTTGATACTTATGGGCATGCTAATGGAAATACTTAGATTTCTACCCACATGGTCTACCACCCTGTCTATTCTTTCAGTTCGTCTACTACAATGTAAGACCTATATGTATTATTCACATATTTAACTTCATTATTTTTTACCTTTTCCATTTCAGAATGCCACCAGTGCAGAAAGGTATTTTATTCAGTTGTTTTTTTCCAATATTTTTTATCAATAAATGCTTTTTCATAAAACTATGATTGTTGTGTGGTTAATACTCATGATATATACTGTTATGGGGCTAAGTAAGCAATCAGCCCTGCAAATGAATGCTTAAATGTTTTGTATATCTGTTCAGACAAAGTGAGTACAAACACAGAAGTTCTGCTCCCAACAATGTCCAACATTGCAAATTTACATTTTCCTAAAAACTTACTAAAACGTAAAAAATCTGAAAACTCTTTCATTTCTACATCAGAGGCCTCCTAAAACAATATCTGGGAGGTCCAAAAATTGTTTGCTCATTTTTTTCTAAATTTGGGTCTTATTAAAGACAACTGAGCTGGCCGTCAAAGGAGAAAATAGAGCTACTGCACGTAAGCTTGACATCAATGAATCGATGGTGAGACGTTGGTTTTAGTGAGCAAGAGGAAGATGAAGAATGCGACCAATGACTTTTCTGGTATGTTTTGTTTTCTAACCAGGCATGTTACTATCATGTTGGTATTGTGTTGATGCCGTGGGTGTGGTGTACTGCCTTTTGTCAGGCAGGGTTTAAAGAAAAAAGGTATTTAATTAAAACAAAAATTATTTTCCGTGTACCATCTTTCTGTGAAAGTATTTCATGATACAACAAGAAAAAATGCGGTTTATATTCAAGTGCCGCCTATATATGTACAAGATTTATTTTCTTCCTCTTTTTTGCAGGTGCGGTTTATATTCAGGTGTGCCCAATAGTCCAATAATAGATAAAAAAACAGACAATCTCGGATCTTAAATAAAGCTTAAAGAGTAACTAAACCCCAAAACAATTTTTTTTTTGCCTATAAACTGTATAAATGGATATTTACCAATGCAATCTTTCAGTTTCTGGGGATTTTTTACATTTTGGTGTAAACTTGTTTAATTCTACACTTTTTGGTCTAAAAAAATCTTAGTGCTGCCCCCTTAGGGTTGAACGATGGCTACTGCATTTGAAATTTGTGATTGGTGGAGAGCGGGACATCTTTACAGGCATCGACTGTGTCAAAGCAGCCATGGTCTCACAGGCACGCCCGTGGGTTTGGGAATTAAACTATCAGACATACCGGCCCCGTGGCGAGTTTGGAGCTGGATTACGTTTTTCAGGTTACCATTATTATAACATTAGCACTTTGTTGGCATAGCTAACATACTGTTTTGAACATTAGCCTATGTTAGCATTACCACTCAGAGACCGAACCCATCCTGTCTCTCTCTCTCCCTCAGCAGCAGCACCAGCCTCGGGCGGCGCCGACTCAGCGCCCCGAGCCAGCGGCTCGAATTGATACGGCTTGCGTCCGCTGGGCTCCATAAAGCCTCCCTCTACCTCCGGTGACGACAGCCGGCGCCGCTGAGGCAGAGGGGGACAGGAGGAGTCCAGTCTCTGAGTGGAAATGCTAACATAGGCTAACGTTCAAAACAGAGGAATGTTGATCTGATCGATCAGTCGCAAAAACTGCCAACGTCGCTTTGGTCAGTGTCCATGTTTCAGTGTCAGATTAAGCGAGCTGTCACTGTCCTCCTGAACACACCCCCACGTTCCCCCCTCCGATCATCCTCCATAGTTGGCCATACCCCTCCGACCTTCCTGGCACCGCCCACTTCGTAGAATTTTTCAAATATTGTCTGGGGGCAGGGTTATGATTTTTCATGGGGTTCAGTTACACTTTAACTTGTACACTTCTAATTAATAATGCAAAAACTTCTTAAACCTAAACCACTAAAATGTTTTATCTTAAGATCTGCCATTTCAGCTGGATCTTTTTGCAGGCATTGCAAATGTCACCACCGACTGGAGCTGTCACACTGAATCTGTAAATGTTCCCCACAAAAGGAATCATGTAATTGTAAAATTCTTAAACATTTATTATGGATATAGTATATGTATGTGAAAGTAATAGGTACGTAATAAATGTACCTTTTTGATGGTTATGCTTCTCATTTTCTCTTCATTTCAGAGTTTTTAGTTGCAAGTGCACTAACTACTCTATTACCGTAATGTATTATATATGCGAAGCTCATTTTCAAGAGAGCGGTAATGTCGGCCGGTTACTTCCAAGCGTTGGCTTTTACGGCATCAAATTAGATTTTCAGCACCTGTGCTCTGTGTGCTGTGTTCAGCGAGCACAAAGTGCATACTCGAGAAGCAGGACAGTCGGAGTGGAGCCCATGCCAGCACCGCAGCAGACCTGAGCTCACTCACCAAGCATTTGGATCAGCAGCAGGAGTTGAGCACATGCTAGAACATTTATTATGTGATTGTGTGAATATTAAACGCACATATGGTGTCACACGAAAAAATAAAGTTTTTTCACATTGAAATATGCGCTTTCATTTGTCTAACTGGACACTGAAGTTAGGGAAACAGATATACATTTTTTGAGAAAAACTTCTGGAGAAGTGAGGGGGTTTCATCCCCTCACCAGGAAAAACACAACCGTGGGGGATGTGGGTGGTTGTTAAAAACACCCACATCCCCCACGGTTGTGCCATCGACCCCTGGAGATAGGCACCAGCCTCCTCCTGTGACCATGCATGGACAAGCTTGTATAGATAATGGATGGATGAAATTTTGATTTACTGAGATTGACCTGTACATTTCTTTCTAAACTACATATCTTTTTTTGAGCGATTATCTTTTAACATCTATGTTAAATGAAGATCCAGCACTTTCTCTTTTCAAAACCATGAGTCAAAGGAGAAGAACTGAGGCAGCGAGCTGAGCTGTGGCAGAAATTTTATTCTTGTTTTCTTTGTCCTACAACACAACTGTTCCTCAGACATCAAAAGATTGAGAACGCTGGGCTGACTCATGCTCATGCGAGGACGGGTAGGGGTTTTGTTTTAAGCAAGACAGAGGGGAGGGAGGACGGCAAAGTCACGGGAGATTTACGAGCCGGTGTTCACTGCTCTTTAAAAGGATGCAAAAGGGAGGGCGCTTAATGATTTATTGCCTCGTGCCACCTTGGAAATCAAAATGGATTTTAGAATCGGCTCAACTCTTAAATCCAGACCTGGAGGAATATGATTTATGAGAGCGACATCAGGAGCCCTTTGTGTTCTGCTGTGTGTCTTAGTGAGCAACTGTGAAACAGCATTTGGGCATCATTAGGCACATTCACATTATGTACAATGCAGAAGATTTCTCCTAATATGGCATTGCATGAAATCGTGTTTTGACTACTGCCGTCTGGCTATCCTGTTATTGCAGTTTAAACAGGATAGATCACATCGATTATCAGTTGCTGTTTATATAAAGCTACTATACAACAACGTAGCATACAGTATCAAAATCCTACCATAGCACTTAACCATACTTCCTTTCTCTCGCTCCTGCATCTCTTTCAGTACATCCTTCTTTGTCTGCTCTCTTATTTCTACACTGTCACTTTTCTCACCTCTGACAGAACCTGACTAGTGGTGTTTCTTCTAAGTAGCTTTGATATTACCTGAATGGCTATATCCTCAATTGTAAAATCACTTTGAACAACAGCATCTGCCAAATGCATAAACATAAAAATAAACAGTGATGTAAACAGGCTGTGTTGGTTACTGTTGGTTACATTGAAGGCATTTTGCATCATATTCTCACATGTATGTGTCTGATCTTACAATATGTGGAACCTGGAAGAAACAACCTCCTCCTAACTACTCTGAATCTGCAAAGACAATGCTAAACTAAATGGTCAAATCCACCCCTCACACAGAATTAACCTTCACTTAATCACAGTGAATTTTGTCCAGAAACAGTAAAATATTGATACAATGAGGGGATATTCTCCACCAGTTGAAGTAAACATCCTCCTGCTGGTATTCAGACATTCACTTCAAAACAAAACGTAGTCAGGAAATAGTTCCTGAAAACAAGGACTGTCAGCAAACAGTCAAGTGTTTGCCAGGTCTCTGTTATTGATCAAAACCCCTTTCAACCCCCTGCAGTTATATTGCTCTCTTTTTTGTTTCTAGCAGAATTGAAACTGTTATTTCACCTTGAAGGACGCACACCCCCGTGGTCCTCCCACACAGGTGTTTTCATAGCTCCTCTCTGATTGCAGTTTTTCTCAAAACTAAGTGAATGTGTGTGCAACAGTGCAAACTCTGATTGACACTTCGTTTTCACTCGCTCACACTTTTCACAATAGACCAATTACCACATCAAGATTCTTCTCATTGGGCAACTTGGTATGCTCACCTGTTACCCTGTAGAATTCTAACAACATTGAAACCCAAGCATAGGTCTAAAGAGCCATCATATATTACCATCTCTTCAAATTTGCAGTGGTTTCATAAAGCCTATTTCAAAACCTACTGTAAACAGTCATTTAAACAATCTCATAACACAGGGGTCACCGACCAGTGGATTCCAATCGACCTGTTGATTTGTTTACAATGTATCTACTGTTCTCATATATGATTAGCTCACATGGTCTGAATGTCTTATGTATGATTCGATCACATTACTGACATACAAGCAAGCTTCAGTTTTAATTCACTCTGGCAAATGACTGAGCAGTCTACCAGGTTTGCACTTAAGCAGTAAGTAGTACGGTGGTGAAAAACGGCAATCTGGAATGACGTCATGCTACGGCCCACCCAAAATTCAATGAGACAACCAAATAAGAGCTCTTTAGGCTCCACTAAAGAGCTATCAATACTTCGAAGACCTCTTCAATTCCACCAGCACGCCTTCCAATCTGGAAGCAGGGTTTGGGGACTTTGGGTCGGGCTTTCCAATCTCTGGTGCTGAGGTCACTGAGGTCGTTAAAAAGCTTCTTGGTGGCAAGGCTCCTAGGGTGGATGAGATTCGACTGGAGGTCCTCAGGGCTCTGGATGTTGTGGGGCTGTGAGCCTCCCTGGTAAGGTCTATTCAGGGGTTCTGGAGAGGAGAGTCCGACGGATAGTCGAACCTCGGATCCAGGAGGAACAATGCGGTTTTCGTCCTGGCCGTGGAACACTGGACCAGCTCTACACCCTCAGCAGGGTCCTGGAGGGTGCGTGGGAGTTCGCCCAAACGGTCTACATGTGTTTTGTGGACTTGGAGAAGGCGTTCGACCGTGTCCCTCAGGGAGCCCTGTGGGGATACTCCCGGAGTATGGGGTACCAGGCCCCTTGTTACGGGCTGTTAGGTCCCTGTACGACGGGTGCCAGAGTTTGGTTCGTATTGGCGGCAGTAAGTTGGGCTTGTTTCCGGTGAAAGTTGGAGTCCACCAAGGTTGCCCTTTGTCACCGATCCTGTTCATAACTTTTATGGACGGGATTTCTAGGCACAGCCAAGATGTTGAGGGGATACATTTTGGTGGCCTCAGGATCGGGTCTCTGCTTTTTGCAGATGACGTGGTCCTGTTGGCTTCATCGGAACGTGATCTACAGCTTTCGCTGGAGCGGTTTGCAGTCGAGTGTGAAGCGGCTGGGATGAGAATCAGCACCTCCAAATCCGAGACCATGGTCTTGAGCAGGAAAAGGGTGGGGTGCTTTTACGGCTCGGGGATGAGGCCCTTCCCCAAGTGGAGGAGTTTAAGTATCTGGGGGTCTTGTTCACAAATGAGGGAAAAATGGAGCGGGAGATCGATAGACGGATTGGTAAGGCATCTGCAGTTATGCGGGTGGTGTACCGGTCTGTCGTGGTGAAGGGAGAGCTGAGCCGAAAGGCAAAGCTCTCGATTTACCGGTCGATCTACGTTCCTCCCCTCATATATGGTCACGAACTCTGGGTGGTGACCAAAGGTACGAGATAACGGATACAAGCAGCTGAAATGAGTTTCCTCCGCAGAGTGTCTGGGCTCTCCCTTAGAGATAGTGTGAGAAGCTAGGTCATCCGGAGCGGGCTCAGAGTAGAGCCGCTGCTCCTCCACATCGAGACGAGTCAGTTGAGGTGGCTCTGGCATCTGGTCAGGATGCCTTCTGGACGCCTCCCTGGTGAGGTGTTTCGGGCACGTCCCACCAGGAGGATGCCCAGGGGAAGCCCCTGGACACGCTGGAGGGACTATGTTTCTCGGCTGGCCTGAGAACACCTTGGTATTCCTCCCGAGGAGCTGGAACAAGTGGGTGGGGAGAGGGAAATCTGGGTCTCTTTGCTTAAGCTGCTGCCCCCGCGACCCGACCCTGGATAAGCGGAAGAAAATGGATGGATGGATGGATGGAAAATTATCTATGAATGCAGGGTTTTCTCACACTTTTGGCATGAAGCGTGAGGATGAGAGGACATCTAAATCAAATCAAACTTTTCAAACCACAACAAAGTGCTTTACAGATTAAAATGACCCACAATCCCCCCCTCCCCTTTTCCCAAAACCCAAAAGTTAAAAACATCACCACAACTATAACCCCCCATCTCCCATGCACGCACACACATAAAAGCAACAATAGACAAAACCAAAACGGGCTGAGTACAGATGAGCCAGGAAACGTCATCATGGGAGCCATCTACATCGGCAGCAGCAGGTCAACAGCAGCAGCCAAGGCACTGACCCAGGGAGCCCAGAGGAGGGAGGGCTGGTACCCCCATCTCCACCCAAGCACCACCTGGAGAGCACCAAGGCAGCCACAGCCGACCACCGCCCCCAAGGCAGAGGGCTCCCACAGAGGAAACACTGGAAGGAAGACTAAAATAAGTTAAAATATTAAAATTAAAACAATTATAAGATATAATCAAATAAAAATACAAAGCAGATAAACCATATTTGATAAATAGCCATCTAAAAGCTAAAAAGAAATTCAATCAAAACATGCAGAGTAATTAAACAGATTTAATAAATAATAATCAGTTAAAAGCTATATTAAAAAGGTGTGTCTTGAGCCTGTTCTTAAAAACATGAACGTTCTCTACGGCCCTGAGGACCTCTGGCAGCCTGTTCCAGAGGTGAGGGCCATAATAACAGAAAGACGCCTCACCATGAGTGTGTGTTCTGACTTTGGGGGTGACAATGAGACGGCTGCCAGAGGAGCGCAGAGACCGCGAAGGTTCATATGGTAAAAGCAATTCCGAAAGATAAGAAGGCCCAAGACCATTAAGACACTTAAAAATTATTAAAAGAATCTTAATATCGATCCTAAAACATACGGGGAGCCAATGCAGTGATTCTGAGACAGGTGTAATGTGTTCCCCCCTCCTGGTCTTAGTCAGGACACGTGCTGCTGAATTTTGTAAAAGCTGTAAACCTGAGATATACTTTTGGGAAGACCAGAAAGCAGGGCATTACAGTAATCAATCCTACTGGTGATAAAAGCATGCATCAGCGTCTCCGTATTGGCCAGAGAGAGAATGGGGCGGACTCTGGCGATGTTCTTTAAGTGATAAAAAGCTATTTTAGTAATATTTTTTATGTGAGAAATAAAAGTCAGTTCAGAGTCAAAAATCACGCCCAAGTTCTTCACTTGTAGAGAAGGAATAAAAGACAGTGATTGTAGTTTTGGTAAAAGCTTCTCTCTCTGAGGCTCAGGACCGATGACTAAAACTTCAGTTTTGTCCTGGTTGAGTTGGAGAAAGTTTTCTGCCATCCAGGATTTAATGTCTAAAATGCAGTTAAAAAGTGCGTCCATTGGCCGTGTGTCATCAGGAGACATGGAGATGTATAACTGTGTATCATCAGCATAACTGTGAAAGTTAACTCCATGTCTTCTGATGACGCTGCCAAGAGGGAGCATATAAAGGTTAAAAAGCACTGGGCCTAAAATCGAACCCTGGGGCACACCACATGTGATCTTGTGGACCTTAGAGGAGCAGGTCTCTAAACTTACCATAAAAGTCCTGTCTGTGAGATAGGATGTGAACCATTTATGAACAGCACCAGAGAGGCCAATCTGTTTTAAACGAATTAAAAGAATAGTGTGGTCTACTGTATCAAAGGCAGTGCTTATATCCAGTAGAACCAACACTGTCACCTTCTGAGCATCATATTTTAATCTAAAATCATTTAAAATTTTTAAAAGAGCTGTCTCTGTGCTGTGGTTCACCCTAAAACAAGACTGAAATTTCTCTAGGACATTATGAGGGTTAATAAAATCATTAAGTTGATTTAAAACAAGTTTTTCTAAAACTTTGCTTCAAAATGGTAAGTTAGATACCGGTCGGAAGTTGTTTAAATCATTAAAATCTAAATTGCTGTTCTTCAGCAGGGGCCTAACTACCGCCCCTTTAAAGGCGGCAGGAAAGACCCCTGTCTGAAGGGAACAATTCATCATGGTTAAAATCTCGTCTTTAAAAGATTCATAAAATTGCTTAAAAAAACGGGTGGGAATTGGGTCCAGGGCACTTGTAGTGGGCCTCACTGAGGAGAAAACTTTATCAAGGGTCCCAGCTTCCACCAGGATAAAACTGTCCAGCGTTTCCTCTGGTAGAGACACACACTCAGATTTGTCTAAAACCATGTTACTCTGAGAAGATAAAATATTACATCTGATGGTGTCTACCTTTCCTCTGAAGTGGTTTGCAAACTTCTCACACAGAGTGTTTGAGGGGGTTTTATGAAGTGCAGTAGAGGTATGATTGAGAATGTTGTCAATGGTGGAAAACAGAATTTTGGGGTTATTCTTATGTTCTGAGATGATTCTGGAGAAGTATGCATTTCTGGAATTTCTTACAGCGTTATTGTATGATTTGAGATGTTCTATGTATATCTGATGATTTATTGTGATTTTGTTTTTCCTCCATTTCTTTTCTGCCACCCTGCAGCTCCTCTTTAATTTCTGAAGGTTTACATTTCTCCATGGTATAGTATGTTTGGAATACGTTTTTGCAACTTTTGTGGAGCCAGCAGGTCGAGAGCGGATTGAAGCCTACTGTTAAAATCATTCACAATAAAATCACAGGGGGCAGATAAAGGTACAGGAGGAAACTTATTAAAAACTTCAAGAAAACCTGCAGCCACTTCAGAGGTTAGATGACGTTTCCTGACAGTTCTCACAGAGGTTTCTATTTGGATAAAACAGGTGATTTTAAAAAACACACAGTAGTGGTCAGAGACAGCCAAGTCAACAACAGAGGACACACTAGTGGACAGGCCATACGTGATGACTAAGTCCAGGGTGTGTCCTCTGTTGTGAGTTGGCTGCATGACATGCTGACTAAAATCCATATAATTCAAAATATTTAAAATTTATGTTGATAAAGGATCTAAAAGGTTATCCACATGTAGATTAAAATCACCAGCTAAAATTATTCGTTCATAAGAGTTGTGCAAAATTGATAAAAACTCTGAAAATTCTTGAATAAAAAGTGCGCTCTTTTTAGGAGGCCTATAAACTGTCACACATAAAATCTGAGGAGTGCTAAAAACAGAGGCAGTATATTCAAAAGTGGTAAAATTATCAAGTAAAACAGGTTTGGCGGAAAGGGTTAATGATGATCTATGATGAAATTAAATGGTACAAGCAGGATATCAGGATCTCCATTCATGAATCAGCTGCTATTACCACTGATGGTGCACCAGCGACGCTAGGCACACATTCTGGTTTTATAGCTTTTAGCCTCACAGACCCTGGGTTTTCATATTTTGTTGCAGGCTGTTCTCATGCGATGTGCTTGTTGTAATAATCGTTTACTCCATGAGGTAAAAAGGACTGCAGGGCAGACTGTTCAAATCCTTATTGGATGAGGTGGATGCTGAGCATGAGCTCTTGCATGCTGAAGTCTGTTGGTAAGTCGTGATAGAGTGCTACAGTGCTTTGTTGAACTCCTCCCACAAATTCGATCATTTTTGGAAGCAGGAAATGAGAACCATGAAGACCAGAGGCATGACTTCTTGATTGGGTCTTTCTTACAGACCTGATACATAAATTAAATGAGCTGAACTCTAAACTGCTGGGCAAAGACAAAGGTTTGGTATGCAAAATAAGCACGGTCAATGTATTCAAAGCCAAAGTGTGTTTGTGGACCACACAGCTGAGAAATGGAAGACTGTCAAATTTTCCAAACTTAGAAAGACTGTCATAGAATGTGAAGAAAAAAAAACATTGATTCTGACGCTGATTCTGAACAGTTCTGTGTTCATCTGGGTAAAGTAGCTACAGAATTTGACAGCCGTTTTCAGGAAATGTTTGTCATGGAGAACATTATCAAATTCATCACAAATCAATTGTATTTCCATTGACATTGAAACTGTATCCACAGTGACACAGGGGGCATTTTTCTTTAATGGAGTGGGCATGAAAAAGACTGAACTACAGCTGAGTGCAAAGGACAGGAACTTATAGGAACTTATAGGCAGAGAAAACTTTTCTCTTCTTCTCCTGTAAAGTGAAAATGAAGACATTGTTTTGTTCCACATACCTCTGTGAGATTAGCTTCTTCAGATGAAAATAAAGTGAAACACTGGACACTGCTCACTGACAGACACCAGTCCAACTGTCCAACTCTGAGCCCAGTTACAGAGGACTAACTGATGTGTGTGTGCAATCACAGTCTCAGTGACTACTGACAGATTTAGTAGATTTTAGTCTGTTATGTAACATATACACATGTAATCATTCTACTAATCAAAAGGACACATTTCCATTCAGGATTTAACACAACCAACATTTAAAACCAATTATTAATTACCAATTAACACCTAAATTAGAAATAATATATATCTGAATCCTTTTCTCACAAGCATTCAGATATGTGTATTTTTGGGCATAAAAAACTTAGGGTTAATAAAGATTCAGAGACAGATGTGTGTATAGGAAGTCTTCTAAAATCTCTTTGGACAATTGGAGAAAAGCAGGTTTTTTATCTTTAAAGAGCTATTCAACCCCCTATCAGAGTCTAACTCTGCCCAAATTTCCTGTTTGAAAATCAAAAGAAGGTGTTGCCTGGCGGACCGAGGAACAGCGCAGCGAGAGAGCTGGACTGCATCAGCACTTCCTTGCTATTCCAACTCCAACTCGCTACGGAGGCATGGCCGACACTCGGATGCTTTTATACCCCACAGCGGGAAGTGTAGCTGACATCATAGATCAGAGCTAACCGCAGAGCCAATGGGGATGGTTGATTCAAATTCAGGTGCATTGTAGAGTTTGAACCTGAAGAGGGCACCACACTGACTTTTTGGTAGAAAATTAATATTTTTACTCAAATGTACTATAATACCAAAAATAATAACCAGGCATGTAGACAGCTCTATTAGACATTAATTTATACATTCTTTAAGGTTAAATCTGAGGAGTTTTGTGTAGTACAAGTACATGTTTTAATCAACCAGTTACCCTGGATTTAAAGCAGTCAAGTTAGCAGCCCCAGACCATTTTTGAAAGATCTTTTACTTCACATATTTCCTTTATTTCAAGTCTGTAAAGAAGTTACAAGGCCACTTTAAATGCATTTGTAGTTCTTCACAAGCCTAATTTGTGTCCATCCTCTTTGTAGTTACTTTGCCATTCCAATGCAACTCCTTAACATGATGCCGACCAAACACTCGCACAAAACCCCCAAAAACAATTAGCAGCTGTCTCACAATCTAGTATTATTCCCTTGAGATGTTGTCTTCGGCTGGAGCTCCTATAGGCCATTGGTTTTTCACTTCAAATAAAACACATGCCCTATCTGCAACTGGGGAATGAAAGTCTTAATGGCTGGGAAAAACTGTCTTTCATTTTTTTGTCATTTTTAATTGCAACAGAAAAAATAATTCATAGCCTGATGCTAACGTGTTGAAGTTAATTTTTATTTTTAACTGCATGATGGCTGCTAAAGGATGATGTTGTATTGATTATGAAAAGTCTGAAAGTCATGTTTTTTGTTCTATGATGCAACATAAAATCAGCAATATGTTTAGGGTACACCTCACCTTCCTGGTGAGGTGTTTCGGGCACGTTCCACCGGGAGGAGGCCCAGGGGAAGACCCGGGACACGCTGGAGGGACTATGTTTCTCGGCTGCCCTGGGAACGCTTTGGGATTCCTCCAGAGGAGCTGGCCCAAGTGGCTGGGGAGAGGGAAGTCTGGGTCTGTTTGATTAAGCTGCTGCCCCCGCGACCCGACCATGGATAAGCGGAAGAAAATGGATGGATGGATGGATGGATGGTTTAGGGTATTTTTTTCTCAGACTAACTGACTTCAGCTTAATTGTGCAAAAGAACAGAAACAGAACCTTAAATAAAGATTTTTAAAAGGAACAAAAGAGGATATTTTTTAATATGTGCCTTGAGAACCATGGAAAACACTGGATTAAAATGCCTTATAAAAGTATTACCAACCCTTTAACATTTTCACATTTTTCACGATACATCAACTGACTTTAATGGATTTCGTAGGAATTTCATATGACAGACCACAACAAAGTAATGTATATTTGTGAAGTGGAGAAGGACACAAGGTCTTCAACATCTTTGTGTATTCTTGTGTGCATTTGTATTCACTCCCCTTGAATTAATATTTTGTAGAACTAGCTTATATGCTGCAATTAGATTTGAAAGCTTTTTGGCTATCTCTTTACCAGCATTGTACATTTGATACTTTTTTATATTCCTCATTGTAGAAAAGCTCAGACTTAGTCAGATTAGATGGGAAGCACCTGTGAACAGCATTTTCCAAGTTTTTCCACAGATTTTTAATTGGACTTAGGTCTGGACTTTGCCTGTACCACTTTAACACATGATTGTGCTTCGTTCTAAACCTTTTTACTATAGCATTAGTTGTAGAGTGGTTGTCCTGATAGAAATGGATGGACAGACAGACAGAAATCTTGGTAGGTTTTAATTTGTGGAAAGATGGACTATATTTCCAAATTAGGCGATTTTTAAGAACAATTGGTTACACTGGATGTATAGAACAAGGGTCAGAGTGAATTGGGCTGAATACAAATAAATGTCACATTTTCATTTGTATTTAAAAAAATAAAACGTTCTAATTCCCGTTCACAAATCTGATATGCTTTCTATTGGTCCATCACATAAAATCTCAATACCATACAATCAAGGTTGTGGTTGTAAACAAAATGGAAAAAAAAACACTTCAGCAAAACACTGCCTAGAAAGCTTGTTTATGAGGCTCACTAGACTCAGTTGATTTTTATATAAAATTATGGTGGTAAAATAAAATCAACAGTTCCAATTTAAGACCAAAATAAAAAGTGGTAGATGTGCACTGTTAAAAGCTTCAACCAAAAAACAATACTCTGAGGAGTGCGATTGAGCTGAGTCACCAGCATGCTGTAACTTCAAATGAGGTTGTCTTGTTTTATGACACGAGAGGCGAACAGAATCTAATTTCTTAGTTTGGTTTATTGAGCCTCATCTGTCCGTAAATATGGCCACAACAAAATGATGTTAGTGTTTCCTTTTAATTAGCTCATTGTGGATACACCTCTTTATCACAGAGTAGTAAGGGCCACATGAGGAGAAACAGCAGGACGGTTAGTGGATCCCACCACCATCCCTCCAATCCCCATCCACTTGTTTCATTGCCTCTGTTCTCCCTGCCATCCATCTTTTCAGAGCTCTGCCTTCTCGGGGGGAACAAGAAGACTTATGATGATGTTAGAATATTTCCTCCTTAATTCACTGAATGTGAGGGGAAAACAACATGATCATCATTTTGCAATTACTTGTGCATTTGCCTCAGAGCAAATGAAATTTAATGGTGTGATATCCTTATGAGGGATGTAAATAAGATCACAAGCGAACCTGGATGCTAAAGGACCATTAGTTTTTGGGGATTTTGAAGTTGTTTATAGAACAGAAAAGTTAACAGAAAAATAGTTTCCAATTCTGGTAGTCTTTTTGTATTATAGCAAAATAATTTAAAAAAATGTAATAATAAACAACCTAAATATCTTTTTTTATTTTTTTATACACACATAGAACATACATACATACATACATACAGGCTCAAATATATTCACAGAACCCAAGTATTTGGAAAAATATCTTCTTAAAAACCATAACTTCGACCATACAGATTTGTAGCCATCAACAAGCTTCTGGAATAAATCTGGTTGGTATTTCACTACTTTTTTTGGTAGAACTGGTTGATTTCATTAAAAGTGGTCAGCTTGCTAACCCAAGCACAGCTTTTATGTATGGCCCACAAAATTGGTTGACTATCCTGTTGGAAATGTTTTAACCAAACTACTTACATTAAATGAAAATAACTTAGTTTGGATGCTTATGAACTACCCAGAAACACATCAAGGTTCATGCTTGCATGAAATGGAAAATGCTGGAACAGTTTTGACTGACTTTTTGCCATATAAAAATGGTCCTTGTGTTTTTAGTTCAGACTTGGTTTTGTATTTGTTTTATTTTGTTGTTTAATATTTTCAATGATATTCTGTGGAAGCTAATTTCTTTGTGTTGAGATTTTTCTTTATGTTCTGCTCTCTGTGTATTGGTTTAGATTACACACTAAACAATTTCTTAAGCAAGAGCAGGAAACACAGACAAGGTGGAGGCGTTGCCACAATCTTTCATCACTCGATGAACGTTTAAAAGGTATCCCTGGGCACATTTGACTTTTTTGAATACCTAGCCACCCAGATAAATGAGCCTAACAAAGCTCTATTTCTAAGTTTATATAAACCCCCAAAACTTAACTCTAACGTCTTTAATGATTTCAGCGACCTTCTTTCCGTAATATGTATCGATTATGACCAATTAATCATTGTGGGAGACTTCAAAATCCATACCGACAACCCCCAGGATAGACTAGCAAAAGTGACACTGTTAACAACTTTGGCCTGACCCAGCATGTCAAACAACCAACACACAATAGAAGACACACTCTTGTGGGATCAGAACAGTATCACCTTGAAATGAAACTGAAAATAAATATTGGCATTGAAAATAAAAATTGGCATTGAAAAATATTATTGTAACTGAAAATATAAATTTCGAATCGGAAATAAATCTAGTGAAGATTTTTGTATTGAAAGTGAAATTTGTTTTTTACAATGCCAATCCTTTTTTTACAATGCCAATCTTTTTTTACAATGCCAATCCTTTTTGACAATGCCAATCGTTTTTTAACAATGCCAATCTTTTTTTACAATGCCAATCCTTTTTTCAGTGCCATAATTTTTTTCAGCTTCATTCAGGTGATACTGTTTTGACGCTTGTGTGTGCACGCGCATGAGGGGCGGGGCTTCAGCCCCCCATATGTTTGCATGAACGAGGAGGAGTTGGAGTTGGGGACCCGATTTATGACAGTCTTTCTGTAGTCTTTTGAATCAAGCATGTTTGATATTATCGCAAGTTCTAGTGTAGTCGTTGTGACGTAAATCAATCAACAACCAATAAAGCTGCTCTCACACAAGCGGAAGCACAAAGCTACAGATCCCGGCAGGGGTCAGGTGCAGAAATTTTTTTTGAGGGGTAAGAATCTGTACCCTCGGTTTATTAAACCATGCGCATGTAGTCGTAATCTGTTCCCTCCGTTCATTCAACTATGTTACCGTGTGGGGGTCCTGTCCGCTTAGAGTGTACCCTGGCTGATGTGGGTTGTACTTTACTGCTATGGCACAATGGTTAATAAGCAGTGTTACATCGCCGATGAAGGTGGGTTCGAGTCTCGTTTATGATATTGTCTTGCACCTTGCCACATATCAAATAAACATAGGTGTCATATTTATAAATAACAGTTTTGTAGCCACCTATGGAGCGTTGCAGGGTCTATACACAACAAATACAATATTTGTGTTCCATGGCTGAGTAATGGGCCATAAATTTAAAAGTGTATGTCAACCTTGCCCCCTGGAATACAGGCACAAACCAGCGCTATCTGTGCATCGGCATGGAGCAAGTGGTACAGCATAAACACCTTGCATTAAAAATATATAAGTTAACCAGTTACTTGATGATACAGTACCCACTTTCAATGCAAGTCTTTATTTGACATAACATTAATCTTGGCAAAGAATGCTACAACATTCGCACATAAAGAAACTGTATAATGTTGAGCATAATGGGAGGAATTTTGCGGGAAGCTAAAATAGCCTAGGTGTAGTCTTAAATAGTGTCCCAACCAGATTCAGTGTTTATAAAATGTTTAGTCTGAGACTAAAAAACCGTTAACCCAAGTCTTTAGATGTGAGCTGATAATCTTTAAGAATCTTTTCTAAATCATTTCAAAGTCTCTAGGTGTACAGAAAGCATAATGGGGTTTGTGGAATAATAATAATTAAAAAATAAGATATAAACGGTTTCTTCTCAGTTTGCCATGGCAGTTGGCGGGCATTACCCCCACCTTCTGGTTTAGAGTGTGTGTCACAATTACGTTTGGCAGTCTTATAAAAAAAAACGAGTTGCCAGTGTTGTTAGCTTTGCTTACACCAGTCTTAATTGATTTGTTAACGTTATTGACATGTATTGTCAATATGTATTGTGGATCTGAAATAAATACAGTTATTTAATACATGCTTGCTCAGTATGAGGGATTGCTGAAGGATTGCTGTGGTTGGAAAGTCTGCATCAACGGGGCCCAACCTCACGCCAATGACTGACGCAATCTGCTGTTGTTTCTCACGTCTCGCCTTGGACAGTTGGAGTTTCCCTCCTGCCTCGTTCATGCAAACATATGGGGGGGCTGAAGCCCCGCCCCTCATGCGCGTGCACACACAAGTGTCAAAACAGTATCACCTGAATGAAGCTGACAAAAATGATGGCATTGAAAAAAAGATTGGCATTGTAAAAAAGATTGGCATTGTAAAAAAAGATTGGCATTGTAAAAAAAGATTAGCATCTTAAAAAAAATGAAAGTTTGAAAACTTGAGTTATTTCTTTCAATGCATATACATGAGTTACATATAAAAAAAATCACTTTCGATACAAAAATGTTCACTAGATTTATTTCAGATTCAAAATTAATATTTTCAGTTACAATAATATTTTTCAATGCCAATATTTATTTTCAGTTTCATTTCAAGGTGATACTGTTCTGATCCCATACACTCTGGACCTAATTATCTGCAAACGTTTAACTATATCTGACATCTCGGTAATTGATAATGCGCTATCTGACCATTTCTGTGTTTTTTTTAAAAAGTACCATCTCTGCTAAAATATCTAGCCACAGTGAGATAACTGTAAAAAAGCGTTTTATAGGACACAGTTCAGTTGAAACCTTTAAACGTATTTATCCTCCTACCACGTCCCCCTCATCTCCCAACTCCAAGTCAGTAAATAAGATGGTAGATAATTCTCAGATATCATTGATTCCATTGCTCCAACTAAAGTGAAAGTAGTCTCAGGTAGAAAGAAGTCTCCATGTACAAGCTATCCACTGGTACGTCGTGAAAAAAGGAAGTGTTGAAGTGTGGAAAGACTAACTAATCCTCCAGTGAGAGTAGCCCCTGAACTAAATTCTACCAGGGCCTCCAATGAATTTGGCAGCTTTTTCACTGAAAAGATTCTAACAATTAGACGGTCGGTCTGTACCGCAGCACCGAACCGACTACCAATGTTATACCCAATTAACACCAATGTTGAAAAAATTTCAGAATTCCATTAATTAAACCAAAAATTCTTTGAAGAAATCATTAACCAATTAGGCTCTTCCTCTTGCTGTCTTGATACCCTACCCACAGCTTTCTTTAAGAAAGTTTTCCACGTCATTGGATCTGATCTGATTAAAATAGTTAACTCATCCCTCCTGTCAGGTATCTTCCCCTGGGCATTGAAAACAGCCATAATTAAACCACTGCTAAAAAGGGATAATCTGGAAAACCTGTTAATGCAGAACTACAGGCCAATTTCTAATCTTTCATTCATCAGTAAAATTATAGAAAAAGGTGTGTTTCAGCAGTTAATTAGCTTCCTAACAATGACCAACTGCCCTTTAAAAGTTTTCAATGACATCCGCATAAATACAGACTGTGGTAGAACCAAAGTGCTGGTTCTGTTGGACCTCATTGCAGCATTTGACACTGTTGATCATGATATATTAGAACGACTGGAGAGCTGGGTCGGACACTCTGGTACAGTACTTGGCTGGTTCGAGTCTCACTTAAAGAACAGGGACTTCTTTGTTTGTAAAAAAATAATAATAACCATATAAGCCTGTCATATCCGAGAAATTGTAAATTATGTGCTTGTTTCTTTGAGGCCTTGAAAATATTTTCAAAGGCGCGAAAGGATAACTCAAGTGATTCTGCAAAACACATCAAAAATCTATTGGAGTATGCAGAGATCAACTTGGCAGTAATGGACTCGTCCTTTTGTTTGTGACTATAATTAAGAATTCCACAGGCAGGAATTTAGCAAAGTCTACAAGCTCCATTAACTCCAACTTCACCACATGTTCTGTTTGTACCTTTCTGCATCCATAATTTACTCATTTTTCCGACATACTGCATTTCTGCAGCCTTTCGGAACTCACATTCACTTACAGGTGAAGCCTTGTGTGCAAAATTAATTTCTTACACATGCATACTTCTGTTTCTAACTTGTTTTCATTTAGTACCCTCAATTCGTTTTGTTCTTTTGGTCTTTGATAACTCATTGTGAACTCTATTATCTCTGTCCTAACTTCATGATGGAACCTTATTATTCAGAGCTTTCACAGGGTGAACTAATCTCCACAAAAAAAAAAATGTTTGAGCAGTTTATTGCTTCGTACATATAAAATAAATATTCTGAATAAAGAAAATGTATATTACAAATTTAATTAATTTGGTTTATTAAGACAATTGAAGGCATAGATACAGTAACTTGTTAAATTGTTCATACCCTTTGAGCTTTTTCATTACTTGTCACGTTACAATCATAAATGTCTTTGTGTTTTATTGGGATTTTAGCTGATAGACCAAAACCAAAGTTGTGTATAGTTGTGAATTGGATTTAAAATTATGTCTTATTTTCTAATTATTTCCAAAAATGTAAAATGTATTGTATAAATTTGTATTTAACAAATTTTACCCTGATATTCAAAGATAAAATTATGTGCAGCCAGTTAAGCTCAGAAAGTTCCTAGTTTTTTTAAATGATGTTCACTTGTCTGTACATTTATATCAGTATAAAGGCAGCTGCTCTGGGAAGACCTCAGAGATTTGTTAAAGAGCCTAAGTGAGCACACAGAATCATTAAGACCAAAGAACACAGCAGACAGGTCAGGGATAAAGCCATGGGGAAGTTTGAAGAGTGAGGTTGTAAACAATATTTTCACAGAGCTCTGCTAAAGAAATTGTCCAAAAATGTAGAGTCTGGCAATCAGAGTCTGGCACAGTTGCAATGCGACCAATACAAGGCAATCCACCTAAATTGGCGAAGGCAAGAAGAGCATTAATAAGACAAGCATCTAAAAGATCCATATTGAAGATCTTTCGAAACGGCTAACCTCTCCGTACCCATGTACGCAATCTTCTTGGACCTTGCTGATAAGCACAAGCCCCCATTCATAATATGTTTAGCTAGGCTGAACAACAATATAGCACATAAGATGTGCTCATTGAAACATGGTGGTTGCATCATCAGGCAGTGGAAAACCTAGTTTGGAATGGACCAGGAAGCTGATCAGATTTATTAGGAAGATGAATGGAGACATTCCTTGAAGTTGGAAGTTGGAAAAAAAACCACTCAGCATGTTATTAGTGACTGTTTCTTTTTTAAATGAAAAGAAACACTTTTCTACACTTTGAATGTATCAGATGTAGCTGATTATGTCGTGATTCAGTCTTTAAAAAAATTAATTGCTGGTATATTTTCTCCAATTTTAAACCTGGACCCTTTCTGTTGCAACCATCTTTGGAAAAAAGTAAGTGAAATTTACTTCCAAGAATCTCTCAGTAAACCTGGGTGCCATCTGGACCCCTGTCTAAGCACTAGCTATGAGTTTTCTTTTCCCAACAAGGGAAACAAATCACATGTTACATCAGTTGCACACACAGATGCCAGTGAAAACTATGCCTACAGATATCCTGGAGAGGGAAATAAACAACATGAAGCAGAAAGAATCTACTTTGGATAAAGGGAACAAACTATAGTCTTTCCTGCAGGGAGTTGAGTGCATCCAGTTGATAGCACAATTACACAGAAGAAACATAGACTGTAAATACAGTCAAACAAAGACATGTTTTCAGGGTTCTGTAGAGAATTGGCACACAGTTGATTGAGCAAAACTTGTTATAATTACCACTTGGACTAAAATCACGCTTGGATAAGAACTATTCAAACAATAACTTAGGCAATCTGTAGGGATGGGTATCGTTAAGGATTTATTGATACTACTACTCTAAACGATACTCTTTATCGATCCGGTACTTTATCGGTATCCTAATGGGTACTTTTTTTTTTTAAGACAAAAAAAAAAAGGGAAAAACACAAATAATGAACTGTAGTTTAAGGGAATTTTTTTTAACTTGATAAGAAGGAAGCTGTTGTTCAAAATATCCAGCGTTTATTAATCGTAAGAATGAAATAGCAGGTTAACTGTAGTTTAAGAAAATCTTTTTTGAACTTAGATAAGAAGGAAGCTGATGTTCAAAAATATCCAGCATTTATTAATTGTAAGAATGAAATGACAGACTTATGTCCATGCTTCACGTGTTTGCTTTGCATACAAACATACATACCTGTTGTATCTGATTCAGCGGTTGTTGTTGTTGCTGCAGCACTCAGGCGGTCAAACACCATGCATCTTTCGGTTTGTAGTTGGTGTATTTTGGCAAGGTGTTTGGTTAAATTACTTGTGTTCCCGCCTTTGCAAGCAAAGCTTTCATTACATATGTGACAGCGTGCATTGTCGGCATCTATTTTCTTTGCCCCCTACAGGTTTGGCATGTCTATGAATGTGCTTAACAACACACTTATGTGGTTAGGTGTGGACAGTTTTTTTAAAAGCGAGGTGGTGAGGATATTCGTTTTTAAAAAGCCCCGGCTACATGTGTACATGGCCTGAGTGCTATTCTAGTTACTTTTTGCAGTGGAGGCAGTTACAAAGTCCTGCTGGAAATTTTAATTAGTTTCCCAATAAAGGTTGCCCTCAATGGGAAGCATTAAGTCCTCTAAGATTTTCAGGAAGCGGCAGCGACATTGAACTTGGACAGGGATAGACACTCGCTGGACCCTAAAGATCTTGGATTATTTGCCTCCCAACTCTTACTCCAGACTGTGGGACTTTGAATACTAAATGAAAAGCAAAATTCACTTCAACCTGGAAGAGGACTTTGGACTGCTGATCAACATAGTACTTACTCTTGAATTGATATTTTAGCCGATGTCCTGAATTGGTTCAATGCAAAATTTAAATGGTCTCTGTATTTTCATTTTAAATAGCTGGAATTCATAACCATTAAAATAAACAAATACTTGAAATATATAATCTGTGTCAAATGAATATATCAAGTTGTCTCACTTTTTCAATGGCTCTACTTAAAAAAAATATACTATTTTATACTATATGAAAAGCTGCTATGTAATGCAGAATACAATAAAGGATGTTGCATCGAAGTGGGCCTCATGTTATTCAGGAGCACATGTCTCTTTGGGTTAGATTTGTTTTCATGAAATGAATTTGTGGTCTGCAAGGAAGTTGTAACACCAGGGAAATTATGTTTCTATGTGAAATACAGACAGAAAATAAAGGAATGAGAAAGAGAAGTGTGAAAAATAACAGGATTGTATGATGATTCTGCACTCCTAATCATAATTACTTCATTAATTATCCTGTCGGGAGAAATTTAGGGAATATTTAACAAGCAGTCATTAGTTAATCTTCAGTTACGATGCATATGCAAAAAAGGTTGACAGTGTTAGTCGTTTTGAATAAAGCCCATGGTCATATACAATGCTCTCGGTATCTTCAGACAAATTTAAACATGCTCACTGAAAGTCGTTTGTCATTTTTCTGCGAGCACAGCAGAGGAATACTGTGTTTTTTTCACTCCAACATAACACAGCAGATTCCTTTCAAGCTGTGTCTTTGCAAAAAAAGGTTCAAGTATGATTTTATTGGGATGAAAGTGATTGATGGTTTTTAGTTTTCTTTAAAAAATGTGCAAAGAGAACCGCATGTGCAGCTGAACGCAAAGACCTTTTTATCCTATTGTGTGGGATGATTAATGTCCCATGTCCCCATCCGTTGATCACACGTGATATCTTGTAATGGCCTTTGTGTAGTAATTTGGCAGCTGCAAATAGAGGTTGTAATTAACCAACATAATATCTGACTGTTAGCCTTAGAACAGTAACCGCAGCCAAACGGAAGAAGTTTCAACCAAAAATAATATTTTAATAAGGTTTGCATTTTGCACTGTTGATTGTAGTATTATTTGGATTTTCAATCAATCAATAAATCAATCACACTTTATTTAAAAAAGCATTTTTCATACAAGAGTTGCAACTCAAAGTGCTTTACAGGTTAAAATGACCCCACATGAACCATATTTCCATCTCTCACCCACAGATTTAAATGCATGATCACAGTTATACCCAACTCCCCCAAACCAACTCCCATGCAGACAAACATTTAAGAACAACAATAAAAAGGACATAAAAAGGACATTGGGCCAAGTGCAGAAGAGTCAGGTAACGCCATCAAGTGAGCCATCTGCGTTGGCAGCAGCAGATCAACCGCAGCAGCCGAGGCACACGGGGTGCACAAAGGGGGCAAGGCCGAGACCCCCAGCTCCAACCAAGCGCTTACCTGGAGAGCACCCTGGCAGCCACAGCCGACCACCGCCCCCGAGGCAGAGAGCTCCACAGAGCAATCACTGGCAGGAAGATTAAAATAACAGATTAAAGTATAAAAATAACAGGGGATAACACTAAAAATATAATCAAACAATAATTAGTTAAAAGCAAGGCTAAAAAGGTGAGTATTGAGCCTTCTCTTAAAAACATGAACATTCTCTGTGCCCCATGGCTCCTCCCGCAGCCTGTTCCAGAGGTGAGGGCCACAATAATAGAAAGACGCCTCGCCATGTGTGTGTGTCCTGACTTAGGACACCGCAAAGGTTCATATGGTAAAAGCTGTTCTGAAAGATAAGAAGGCCCAAGACCATTAAGAAACTTAAAAAACATTAAAGTGCCCCTGGCATGAAATGTGGGTATGTCTGCCTACATAGTGAAATTAGCACTCAGAAACGGGCTGTTCTGCAGTTAGACATATGACCACACGTTTCGGCATATGACATCATTGAGTTCCAGCCAATTACCCCCTTCTCTGAACTACACCCTCCAAGTCCCTCCCCCCGCGGTGCGTATTACAACCTAAACAACGAGAGCTATGGTAAATGGCAAACAACAAACCGACAGCATGGAGTCCAGACCGCATCGATACTGTCCTCCCCACTGAAAAGCTTGTGGATAGACTTTATTTATGCAGGGAATGTACCCGACCGACTCCCGAAGCGCTAACGTTTGTGGCAAACATTTCCCTGACGAATGTTTTATTAACTTGGGACAATACAGCAGTGGATTCGCAGATCGTCTTAAACTTTTACCAGGATCAATATCAACTCTCTGTGAACCAGCAAATATCCCTATACAAGTAAGTATATTTCCGCAATAATGTCCTCCAGCTGTTATATACCAGTGTTTTCCACACATATAGACGGTGTGCCACAGATTAAACTTCGACCGCCACAGATTCAACACCGACCAAAAAAAAGAAAGAAAACAAATCGACACCGACAGTCACATATTACATTTCGTTTTTTCTTTTTTATGCTATTTAAAACACGCAGCGTATTCATTCAGCCTTTCCCTGCTCTCTCTTCGTCTCTCTGTCACTCACATCTCTCACACATACACACACACACACACACACACACAGCCCCTCTCCTCCGTGCACAGCACGTCTGTCTGGATCACCTGTGTAAGATGTCCTCCACCTTTCTGGTTCCTCCTCAGGTGCCTCGTCGTCCGGATCAGATTCCAGATGAAATTGAAACGCCATTACAGTAGCAGATAACTGAGCCATTACTGTCGTGGTGAAGCTAGAGACATAATGAGGACGGATGTGTGGATGGATGGTCAAATATTTTATTAGGCCTGTAATTTGTAAACAGATTATTGTTCAACACACAATACAATTAGGCCTAAACCTAATTACATTTCATACATAATATTGGAATCTGGGCAATTTGTGGTGCGCAAATTTCATGCCAGTGGGACTTTAAAAGAACCTTAAAATCAATCCTAAAACATTCGGGTAGCCAATGCACTGAATTTAAGACAGGTGTAATATGTTCCCGCCTCCTTGTCTTCTTCAGGACACGTGCTGCTGAATTTTGTAAAATTTGTAAGCCTGAGATATTCTTTTTGGGAAGACCAGAAAGCTGGGCATTACAGTAATCAATTCTACTGGTGATAAAAGCATCCATCAGTGTTTCAGTTTTAATATGAATCTGTTAAGGATGAAACTTTCATTGCTAAAGAAGGCAAGTTGCCTGAGCAAACAGCATCAGCTCACTGAAACAAAATCATCCTCATCACAGGTAACTCATCGCAGTAACTACAGGTGAGATAACATCCAGCGGACCAGGCAGAATGATATGCTATATTGGTATTAGGAGAATGTATTTTCTAGTATTTTTAAAAACAAAAACATTTGCAATAACATAGGAAGACATGTAGCCTTAGATATTTAAAGCTTCAGCCTAAGCATGTAACATTGTACCATATGTAATGTTAAGACCAAAAAACAGACTGTTGGGGCATGTTGGAAAATACAGCATTGAAATCATATTTCCATAGGGCCAGCTGATCTATAAATATGAAAAAAAACATTTTTAAAATCTATTTAAATTGGTGTCAAACGTATTAAATTGGGAGCACATCAAAAGAACCAAACTTGCTTCAAAGACATTACCACACTTGATGTTCTACAAATTCTGCTTTGTTTCCCCATGTCTAGACCCACATAAAATGCATTTTTCAATATGTTAATATAAATGGCTAGATGTAAAAAAAAAAAGTATTTCACTGCTTTTTGTTTGTTTGTGTGATTGTTAATTTCACAAACAAAATAAAGGTTAAATATTTTTCTAAATGCATTAAAAAAATTATGTCTTTAGAAACCTGGGACATTTATTCCAGGTAATTGTTTGTAGGTGTTTCCACTCCAGAGTTCAAAAATGGTCATTGACTCTGAGCAGTAACTTCTTTCATTGCAGCCGTATCTACCAAGACTGATTGTGGGAGAGAAGTGCTTTCAAAGCTCAAATAAAAGTCGTGATTTTCAACAATGCAAATATAACTGATGATTCTGTAATGGCAAGTCCACTTAGAAATTTAGATGGAGTCAAACTCCTTTGAAAGGCATAACTGTAACAAATGTTCACTAATGTACTTATGTATTCAGGAGTAGAAATGGTTCTGGTCAGGATAAATTCCCGGTATTCTAACCATAATCTGGTGTTCATTTCACAGCGTTTACCCTGTGAAAGTGTACAATGATCCTTTCAAAGTCAGTCAGAGGTTTGTAACATTCACTTATATTAAAGCCTGATAGATGTGTCACAGAGGAGCATAAATTGTTGGGTTTTATTTCACCCTTAAAACATAAACAGTTTAAGTCCTGAAATTTGAGGTTTTGATAATAGGCCCAGAAAATGACTGTGGTTCCTGGGAAAGGTTCTTGAATTGGAAACAAGCCTTTTATTAACCAACTTCTTTAGACAACTTGAGAACTCAAAACCTGCTTCCTGTTTACCTTCATAAAAACAATTAAAATATTTAGGCAAACTTAAAACACTAAACTTCATATCCAGTGCCAACAATAATAGCTTGGACTAAAACAGCAATTGGATAACATTTCGGAAGAGGGATTTTAGTATATGTAGTTACTTTGTTAACTACATTGCTTTGGATGTCAAAGCGATTTAAAATATAATTCAATTATGGCAACAGGAAAAACAGCTATTTATCTAAACTGTCACGCTGCCCTATTCACTCCTCCTCATTGTCCTCACCTGTGTCTCCCAAATCATTCACACCTGATCCTACTCACCTCCTGTCTTTATAAACCATCATTTCTCTCCACTCAGTGCCAGATCATTAACTGCTAGTAACCATTGATGTCTTGTGTGCCTTCCCTGCTGTCTCATTCCTGCCCGATGTCCAGTCTCTCCGTTCCTGCCATCTTCATCACCATCACCTTCACCGCCTCCTTTAATAAATATCCTGCACCTTCCTTCAGCGAGTGCGTTTGGGTCCACTCTCCACACACATTCCTGACAGAATGATCCAGCCTTAAAATGGACCCAGCACTCGCCCGGGATATCGCCGTCCTGCGCCAGGACGTCTGGGCCAACCTGGCCAAACTCGCTGCCTCTCCTCACCTTCCTGTCCGGGTCTCCGGAGCCGAGGAGATCCTCGGAGTGCTCCCTCACTGTCTTCTCTGCCCGGGATCTCGCCGATCTGCGGCGCGAGGCGGCGAGGATTCACCAGGAGGCGTTGGGACAGATCTCCGATCTGCCTTCTCCGCCTCCACCATCTGGCCGCAGGCGACGGGGCCGCCGAGCCGGAGTTTCCGGGAGCGGGGAGCAGGCCGGAGCTCCCACACGGACCACCAACGTCGGCTGCATCTCAGCGCTGCACGTCTTTGTCCCTCCTCCAGCTGACTGTTCGAGAGCTCCTCACATCATGGAGGAGGACCTCTTCGAGTTCTTCTATAGGGACAAGACGGCCTACCTCTGCTCCAGGGGAGCGCCTCGCAGCAGGGAGCGCCGCCGCCGAGGTGGGGCCGCTTCTGGGGCAGTTCCAGCTCCAGTCCGTGAGCCCGTTCCAGCTCCAGTCCGTGAGCCCGTTCCAGCTCCAGTCCGTGAGCCCGTTCCAGCTCCAGTCCGTGAGCCCGTTCCAGCTCCAGTCCGTGAGCCCGTTCCAGCTCCAGCCCGTGAGCCCGTTCCAGCTCCAGTCCCAGAACCTGCCGTGATTGTGGCTGCTGTGTTCTTGGCAGTCACAGCAGGACCTGGAGATCCGGCGGACAGCCCTTAGGTCCTCTTCTGAGGGTCAGGCAGCGGCTGAGGAGCTTGGATGGTCGGCAGCGACAAAGATGCCTGGCTGGTAAAGGTCGGCCGAGATGAAGAGAGTCTGGGGGCTCGGACGCCTGCTGAGACGAAGAATCTGGAGGCTCGGACGCCGGCTGAGAAGAAGAATCTAGAGGCTCGGACGCCGGCTGAGAAGACGAATCTGGAGGCTCGGACGCCGGCTGAGAAGACGAATCTGGAGGCTCGGACGCCGGCTGAGAAGACGAATCTGGAGGCTCGGACGCCGGCTGAGAAGACGAATCTGGAGGCTCGGACGCCGGCTGAGAAGACGAATCTGGAGGCTCGGACGCCGGCTGAGAAGACAAATCTGGAGGGTCCTCCTTGACCCTCCCTGGGAGCTCTAGCGACGGGGACGGGTCCTCCTTGACCCTCCCTGGGAGCTCTGGCGACGGGGTCGGGTCCTCCTTGACCCTCCCTGGGAGCTCTGGCGACGGGGACGGGTCCTCCTTGACCCTCCCCGGGGAATCCAGCGACCCATGGGGAGACACCAGATGCTGAAGAGCAGCCAATGTGATGGCAAGGAAGACCGCGGGAATTGAAGAGGCTGAGACTGGAGCTGGGGCTGACTCACGGGCTGGAGCTGGAACGGGCTCATGGGCTGGAGCTGGAACGGGCTCACCGACTGGCTCTCGGGCTGACGCTGACTTCGGGGCCGAGCAAGCTGAAGTCAGCGAACAGATCAGAGCTGGAGCCGATGGGCTGGTGAGAGATGAGGGACTGGGAGGAGCCGGTGCACAGCTCGCAGCATGAAGCGGACCCCGGGGACGCAGGTGCAGGCGGGTAGCATCTGCAGCCAGGGGCTCGCCGCCTCGAGGAACCGGGGCAGGAAGCGGGCCGCGCCGGCCAGGAACAGGGAGCGGACCCCAGAAACGCGGGAGCAGGCGGCCAGCGTCTGCAGCCGGCCTGCAGCTCCGGGGAACCGAGACCGGAGGTTGGGCGATCCGGAGGCCGTGATGCAGGACCAGCATCTGGGGAACCGTGAAGTCGTCCACCGGACCCTCCTGCAAGGCTGCGGAAGTAGCCCATGGACGGCGATGACGGCGGCGGCGGCTTGAGGCATGGAGGGCGGAGGTGCTGTTCGCCTCGAGCCTGCGTGGACCAACCCCGGGAGGACAACAGGCCAGACTTGTTCCGACATACGGAGAGTCCGAGAAAAGTTTTTGGCTCACGCTCCATCGGATCAGCTCCATCCATTCCTCCTGGGTGTGGATATGTTCTGCTGGGTCCATTTTAAGGTTGGATCATTCAATTAGGGGTGTGTGTGGAGTATGGACCCAAACGCAGAAGCTGAGGAAGTGCAGGATGTTTATTAAAGGTGATGATGAAGACGACGGCAAGGAACGGAGATACTGGACATCGGGCAGGAACGGAGAGACAGGAAGACGACACACCATGGAGGTAGAGACAACAATAGTTACTAATGATCCGGCACTGAGTGGAGAGAAGTGATGGGTTATAAAGACAGGAGGTGAGTAGGATCAGGTGTGAATGATTTGGGAGAAACAGGTGAAGACAATGAGAAGTGAATAGGGCAGCGTGACATAAACAGACAAAATAGCTTGGACGTAACTTGTTTTTATCCTTATTGAAGCCCCACTCCTCAATTCTTTTTGCAAGCAGCTCCAAAAAGTGGCTTTCCTTCCCAGTACCCATGAACTGTCTAGCGATCTGGTCTTCCACTCTAAAGGCCAGAGGTTCCTGGACCTCTGCCTCACTCCAGTTTGCCATTTCAGCTGATACAGTTTACAAATGCTAAGTGAACTCCCCATGTTTACTTGAATTTTAAACACTGTTGGCTGTCGGGGCTTGGCACACATTCCACACATCATTATGATATCCTCTTCTGTTGCGCCAAGGCATGATTTTCATACATAAGTCCAGCGTTGCGGCAATATTACGGTAATATTACTATCGAGCTTGTTGCAATATTCTTAACTCGCCTTGCCGCCACGGCACATTCAAAGGACACACCGTGCCAGCAACATTACCCTAATATGCCGCAATTGTGTGTTTTTTGAAATAGGCTAATGTCTAGGATGACGAGGGAGCTCACTGTTTGAGAACAGAATTAGAGAGTGGGATGTTCGAGTCTGTATGTCTCTATAGCAACAATCAGTTTTGAGGCTTTTTAGACATCTTCAACAGGGGAGCAAGTAATTGAGGAGTGTGCTGTATTTGTTTATTTAATAGATGTTATTTATACCTACACTATTACTTAAGGGTTATACTGCTTTTGTAACATCTGTATTGTGATGTAAGTAGGTTTCAAGTATTTAAGCACATAGTCGTTACTCAACATTTGTACTCAAAAATAATCTTATCTTTTACTTTTTAATCTTAGCACATCAATTTACTGCTTAATTTTATACTTTAATTTATCTTAATCCCCGTTCCAGTGTTTCCTCTGTGGGAGCCCTCTGCCCTGGGAGCGGTGGTCGGCTGTAGCTGCCTGGGTGCTCTCCAGGTGGCGCTTGGGTGGAGGTGGGGGTCTCGTCCTTGCCTCCACTTGGCGCCCGGTGTCAGTGCCTCGGCCGTTTGCTGTTGATCTACCACTACCGGGGCAGATGGCTCCTCTGATGGCGTTTCCTTGCATGGTTCATCTGCACTCGGCCCAATGTCCTTTTTTACTGTTGCTTTTAACTGTGTGTATGGGAGTTGGGTTGGGGGGAGGGGGGTATAACTGTGACCCTGCTTAAATCTGTGGGGGAGGGAAGAGAATGTGGTTTTATATGGGGTCATTTTAATATGTAAAGCACTTTGTGATGCAATTTCTTCTATGAAATGCGCTTTATAAATAAAGTTTGATTTGATTTGAATCTTGAAACAACACTCATTCGGAATTTTCTCCATAAAAAGTCAAAATAGTGTTTTGATTTGGGAAACATATTGTGTATTTTTATTTATTTAAAATATGTGTTTTAACCTAATTTATTTTTGAATTGAATACAATGTTGTTGTTTGCATATGTCTTGTGTGTATGTGTATGAAATGTTATTTGGTTTTGTACATCATTGTGTCCTTTTGAAAACACCACCTATTCATTGTCTTTAACCACATTCATTGATGTCCTGTGTGATTATAAATTAGTGTAACACACTGCTGACTTCCTGTAAACTGTGGAGAAATGAGCTTGTGAAGAAGACCTTGCCTAAAGCACCTTTGGGGAGTTAATTTCTCTACCACAAGCAAAAAAGAAGTGGTGGGAGTAATGAACTAACATGATTAAAAAAATTTAAGAAAAAACTTGTCAGTTTTTCTATCAGCTAGGTGGGATTTTGGGAACTCTGACAACGTTTCTAAACAAACCTGTGCTTCATTGTGGTTTTATTTAAAACTCATGGGAAAATAACTATAGTAATATATAAAGTAATGAGGGAGAATCTGGTTTTTTATTACATCCTTAAATTACCACTCAAAGACCTATTTTAGTACAATATTTTTACTATGAAACGTAATGCTAATATATTTTACCTGTTACCTGTTTACCATTTTGTGATTGTAACAAAGAGCGACATTTTTTAAGGGATATAAATACTTTCGCAAAAGCAATGTGTCATGCTTTAACTGTGCTAATTTTTATGATCTAAAGTGTACACAAGGTGTGACTATTGCTGATACCTCATAGATGCTAGTCTTTGCACACAAAACATAGCATATGTTTTTTTGTGCTTAAACATCATGTGTGAGTCAGACAGGCTAAATGTGCATGTGCCAGAGGCTCTGTCAAAACCCTAGCATTTGAAACTAATGAAATGAGAAAAGTTTTTTAAAATAGTGTCGCAGAGAGAGTGCCCGCATGTGTTTTACCTGAAGCGAGGATAAGCAAAGCCCATGGCCAATGACAAAGATCTGCCCTGCTACATTTCAAAAGCTGTACTTCCATCGTTTCTGCACTAATTATGCTTCAGCTCACCCAAACTCTAAAATGTATGAAAAGTGGGCATTTGATCATACATTCTGCTTTCATGTGGAATAGAAGTCCTAGTGTATTGCTGTTGTTTATATGCAATGTACCTATAAAAACAGTGGTATAGTAATGTGGCTGTTGATGATTTGTAAAAGCTGTAATGCTAAAGCAAACTCTGAGTTCTTGGAGATTTGCTATGGACAGGATTATTGTTTTCATTGAATTATTTTGTCAAATGTAAAAAAGGGGTACACAACATACCTCCATCCATTCATCCATCCATCCATCATTACAGCAAATAATCTAACTAAGGGGCAGTTTCTGTCTGGAAACTAGAAGTGGTCAGAGATTCCAACCTTTTGGCACAACTGTGGTAAACTCTTCTACTCAGTGATTCACAAACTGCCCAAGACAAATTCCTCCCAAAAATAAGAGAGCCTCGGCCCTCTTGCTCAATATGAGAAGCCATCAGTGTGGAATCTTGGGATAACTCTTGATCCTGACTTCAATTTGGATGCAAATGTTACTTCGCTGTTCTGTTCCTGTTTTTATCATTTGAAGAATATTGCCAAGCTGAGCCACATCATGTCATAATCTGAGTTAGAGATGATAATCCATGCTTTTATTTCATCACGTCTCGATTATTGTAACTCACTTTTTTTCATTTTTAGGTAAAAAATCCATGGGCCGCCTTCAGACTATCCAGAAAGCTGCATGAAAGCTTTTAACAAGATATTCCAAGTATTCTCATGTCACCCCTTTACTGTCATAGCTGCACTGGCTCCCCATCCAATAGAGAGTGCATTTTAAAATCTTGGTTTTAACATACAAAGCTTTAAATAATTTTGCACCTGTGTATATTTGCAAGCTTTTGCAGCCTTACATCCCCAGCAGGTCCTTTAGATCCAGTGATCAACATCTGCTGATTGTGAAGAAGACCCATTTAAAAACTAAAGGTGACAGTGCTTTTGCAGTAGTGGCTCCCTCTCTCTGGAATTCCCTTCCTCTCAGCCTGAGAATGGCTGATTCAGAGTTTTCCTGTTAAAAAACAACTTAAAACCTATCATTTAAAAATGGCTTTTGCCTAGTTATTTACTTTCTGATTTCATACGTTCTGTGATTGTTGTAATGTTTTTACTGTAAAGTACTCTGTGATTTTATACTAAACTGGGACAGTGGTAGACAGGGGCCTCCAATGGAGACAAATTGTGTTTAGTTGGAGAGGTAGGACTGAAAGCACTAGACTGCTGCAGATCATCACTTTCTGTGATTACTATAGCAAGTAATACTTAGGTGTAGCATTTGGTTACTTACAAGGAACCATAATACTGATAGTATAGTTGGAGTGCAAGCAACATCTATTGACCAGCCAATATTCAATGAATTTGAATGTTGTCAAAACTGCTAAAGTGCTTTTTAAATATTTAATAATATCTACTGTAGATCTATTGTTAGCTACTCTGTAAAATAATTGCTCGCACTGTTTGAAATGTGAAAATTTGGGCTATTAATGTTGAAATCCAACACTGAAAAAATGTGTTTCCACCTGTATTTGAATAAAAACATGAGCGAAGGAATAATCTGTAAATGCTTGACTGTTGGCCAAATCTAGCTTTTACAGCTAATTTATTAACCTTGTAGTGTAACATCTGAAAAGTGTGAAAATATGAGTGGAAGATTTGGCACTGAGCTGCATTTGTATATTACCAACATAGAAATGGTAACAGAGACCTGAGCGCCAGATAATCAAGCCATAGAAGATTATGTGGATGGCAAACAGAATGGGTCTAGGAACCAAATCTTGAGACATACAAAAGTTAATCAGGACAGGGGTACAAAGGGAGCCTCCCATGGTCACAAACTGTCGTGGATTGGAGAAGCAAGACTGAAACTAGGGCCTTATCTACCAAGAGGGCAAGTTTGTTGCTTTTAATGAAACAAAAATTAACATTTTCTAAAACTGTCCGGTAAAAGTTTAATTAAGTTTTTGTTTACTGTATACCAGTCCCTTCTCTTTCAAACCATCCAGTAATAGGACATTCAATTTCTAAATATCTCTTCAGTGCAAACACTGTAGTGCATTATTAACCATTTGACAACAGCTTTTATCATCTTGTAGTATGAGCATATTTGCAAAAATGTGACAAACTTTATTTTGAAATAGCTTTCAGTACAAAGTGATTTAGCAGTGATTAATTTTCAATGCTTCTGAACTAAGTCTGCTTTCGCAATATGAACACTCCATCATTCACTGACTCTCTTACATCCAGTCCCTGCCTGGCAGACCTCCCCACTTAACTGGGCTTGTAAATCATCTGTACAACATCAATGGAGAAACATTTGTAACCTCCAATGTCTGCTTGACTCAGCACTACTTTAACTGTCCTCAAGGAGTGAGGCATGTCAAGGGAGCTGGGGAAGAGGTCAAGGGGGGCAACTTTAAAGTAGATGATCAAACTATCAAAATTCTGCTGCTTACCAGATGGGGTGTTGTTAAAAAGAGAGGCAATTTGTCAGGGTACATGCTCTTGACCCCGTATTTTTGTCTTTGCCAGCTACTAACAATGAAAGTTTCCTGAGGATGCATTCTAATATAGATTCCTTGTCATCAAAGCTCCACGAAAAACCCACCCACATTCATAGATCACTTTATCATCCAAATCATAAGTTTATTCGGTAACATCACAGGGTTTCAATCGACTTTTCAGTTTTTTTATCTTTCAGCTGATCATGAGGCATAAATAACAGGTGTAAATCAGTCGTGAAGAGTATGAAATAAAAGGCACTGCAGTGTCTATCTTACCTCAAGTTTTTTTTCCATTGCTTCAAAAGTAAAACATTGTAAGCATTTTTCTTGATTATTAATTGTCATAATGGCTTCAGTTTGAAAAGACTGATATGAGCCCATGTTGAAAATTATGTGTAATTAGCTTACCCAGTATAGGTTTTGTGTTTTGTTTTTAGCGCCATCTTACTTAATCCAGTTACTACATGTAGCTAACGTTCTGATTTACAACTTGTGTTTTACACAACACACTGGACCATGGCCAGTTTTCTCTGTAAACATAGACATTTGATATCCGTGTAATTAGCACTGTCTATACTGCCACCAAATCTTTAGCGCTTTCCTGATCCTGCCAAAAAGTAAGCATGCCCACATTATGATGCAACTGTGGGGATGATAACATAACTTTTTATGAGTTTCTGTAAGTTACAATTTTCTTCTAGCCACTTCTCCCGAGACACCAGCTCTGGACACAGCAGATAGTTATCCTGTCGAAACATTCCTCCACCTCAGCCCTTCCACAATTACCTTGGACCTCTTGGTTGCTTCTCTGAGTTCTTTCTCTAGCCTATCTTGTTAGGTGCATGTGCAAATCTTGGAAGGTTTGAAGTTGCGCCATACTTTTTCTGTTTTTAGATAATGCATGAAAAGTTCAGTGTGACTTACTCATAGACTGGGGTATTCTTTTCTAGCCTATCTCTTAATCTTGGAGGTCTTGACAGATGTGCTTTATTTTTAGTGTGATTAAGATAAACAGGTATGTAATTTATTTTGGCAATTTAAAGCATTTTGTTTACCCAAATCAGAAATAAAGGGGTAAATATGATGGAAATTTTTTGCTAAAACAATCGTTTAAAACCATATTGATATTTTATTTGCAACAATAAGCATTACTTTCTATTAGTGTGGGCCAGGGAGGGTATCAATACCATTCAGGTATCGGGTCTGCCCAAGACATATTACTGTTCCTGTAGGCTTTTAATCGTGACTTTTGGTGGCAGTAAAGAAGATACTTTGAAATGGTTGAATGCCAAAAGAGATACAGGTATCGGGCCTCCCCAAGACATATTACAACCCCCGTGAAAATAAGTTGCTACCATGCAATGTATTGACCCAAGACAACCAGTAGAGGGTGCTGTAGGCTATTAATCGTAACTTTTTGAGGCAGTAAAGAAGATACTTTGATATGGTTGTATGCCAAAAGGGACATTAGAGCAAAGGTTTATGAAGTGAGAACGCTGACATAATCTGAAACCGAAAGAAAAAGTTTTGTAAACTTGAAAATCAGTGGTTGAAAATTTAAAACCTGAAATAAAGTTTTGAAAGGCTGAAAATAAGTTTTGAATCTCTGCAATCATAATTTTGTACTAGCATGTTTATTTTTCATAAATTCAACATGTAAAGTACAGAGTTTCAGCCTCACATGTTCAGAGATTCAAATCGCTTGTTTCACCCTTGCTGTTTTTCAAGAATACTTTTTCAGAGTTTCAAATATGGCATTGTTTTCCCACCATGTTAAGTTTGCAAAAAACTTTTGAAACCTTGTAATGTGAGATCTGAAAAAAATTAAACTTTGGAACATCCGTCTTTTGCACTTTCGTCCACACCGCTGCAAGGTTGCCATCACTTGATTTTTGGCAGCGGTCTCTCGCTGCTTTCCGATTTGAAACTCTGAAACTCAAAGGGCATTTTGCTGTGAGACAAAACTGCACATTCCAGGGTGGCCTTTTATTGTGGGCAGTATAAGGGACACCTGTGCACTAATCATGATGTCAGATCAGCATCTTGATGTGGCACACCTGTGAGGTGGGATGGATTATCTCAGCAAAGCAGAAGTGCTCACTATCACACATTTAGACTGATTTGTGAACAATGTTTGAGAGAAATGGTAATATTGTGTATCTGGAATTAATTTTAGATCTTTAAGTCCATCTCATGAAAAATGGGAGCAGAAACATAGGTGTTGCGTTTATATTTTTGTTGAGTGTATAAGCTTTGTTGTGACCTGCAAGAGGTGAATATGATTGTGTATGCCTGGATTATGTGCTATATCTAACTGTTAAAGTTAAGAGACTGGATGTGTGATGCGGCTTGCAACATGCCAGTTAGCAGTAGCATTCGGTGTTAATGTGCCTGCACATCGTAGCCTTTGCAGTGTGATAATTCTGAAGCTAAGGCAAAGCTAATACTAATTCATCAAGAGACAGTGTTTGATAATGTGGCTAAATTAGAATAATATGCTCTAAGAAAACGGACGTTGGAGAGAGAGACGGGTTTCCAGCCGATGGCCCTGCTGTTTTCTTCCGTGCCGTGCCCTGCTGTTTTATTCCTTTGAGACCATCATTGCCTAGTGAGACGGTCATTCCCCTCTGCCCTTTCTGCCCTTACGGACCATAAACCTGGATTTGTGAGTACTATGATTCGCATGCATGTGCTTTTTTTTTATTGCTCGGTTCTGAGTGAAGCGGCCATTTAAGTTTTGGGCCCCACCGCACACAAACGTCAGCGAACAGGCAACGGGTTGGGATTTTATTTAATGTGTTTCGTGTGAATGCGTGTGGGCTCTGTTACGAAATGTTGAGTTTTGATTTAAAGGTAACTGGAACATTTTCATAAGGATTAAATGATTGTTGAACTTCAGTATAAAAAACAACACAAAGGCTTTCTTTGGTAAAAGTAAAATGTATATGTGCTAGTAATATTATTTTGAAAATCTCTTTTCATACCATTGAAAAACCAGTGTATTTCATTTCATGTTTATTCTAAAATACCTTTAACTTTTATTTCATTTTGTAAATAAATACTGGTTAATATTTTACATCTAAAATACAGTTGTGGTGGTCATTGATAAAATAGGTAATAGTACTAAAGAATACATTTAGATAACCTAGGAAATAATTTTATTTCTATACAACGAGCCCAGGCTCAGTCTCATCGTATTAACTACTCCATTTCTATTGTTTTTCCCTTATTACATGGGACCTGGGTTACATAAAATTTGAGGCACCGCTGGGATTCTTCACAGAATTGGAACGCATAAACATATAGTGAAATAAATTACACAATATAAAACTAACTAGACCCCACAACTTTAGAGCATTAGTATAAAAGTAACGTGCTAACAGTAACCAAAAGTAATTTAAGTAACGTGCAGAAATGGCAGTCCCAACAAACCATCCATCACAACGTGAGCTAATTAGTTGGTGCAAAGGAGAATCATTAGATTTAAAGCATGCCCTCCTGTTACATGGAGTGCCTGAAGGTGTTTCAAGAGGAGACATTGAAGAAACAGCAGGAACCGTCAAAGTCTTGGGAAAAGTTACAGTTAGAGGCAAAATGTTTCACCATCCATCCATCCATCCATCCATCCATCCATTTTCTTCCGCTTATCCGGGGTCGGGTCGCGGGGGCAGCAGCCTAAGCAAAGAGACCCAGACTTCCCGCTCCCCAGCCACTTGTTCCAGCTCCTCGGGAGGAACCCCAAGGCGCTCCCAGGCCAGCCGAGAAACATTGTCCCTCCAGCGTGTCCTGGGCCTTCCCCTGGGCCTCCTCCCGGTGAGACGTGCCTGAAACACCTCACCAGGGAGGCGTCCAGGAGGCATCCTGACCAGATGCCCGAGCCACCTCAACTGACTCCTCTCGATGTGGAGAAGCAGCGGCTCTACTCTGAGCCCCCTCCGGATGACCGGACCTCAACAACAATCAGTGATGGTATTATGTGAGTGTCGTGAAGAGATTGACCCCTCTACAATCCCACCTGAGATAATACCTATAAGTGGAGGAAGTGGTTGGAAAACTGTCTACTACACAGAGCCTCAGACAGTCATGGCAGATGGCCGCTTGTACTGAGCCAGGTTCTGCTGGAGGTTTCTTCTTGTTAAAGGGGAGTTTTTCCTCTCCACTGTCACTACATGCTTGCTCAGTATGAGGGATTACTGAGATATTGCTGTGGTTGGAAGTCTGCATCTACTACATCTAATGACTCGATGCAATCTGCTGGGACTTCTTAAACGGGAAATTAATTAAAACATTAAACTAATTGGAATATTTGTATGATTGTATTGAAATGACTTTTCTTGTAAAGTGCCTTGAGATGACATCTGTTGTGAATCGGCGCTATATAAATAAACTGAATTTAATTTAATTCAAAGTGAAGATTTGCATTTTCTCCGTTTTAAGCGTTTGTGTGTGGACAGAAATAACTGGAGATTTAGGCATCTGCAAAGTCACTTTCCACAGCAAAAATGCTGCTATATTACTTGTATGACCTGTGTTGACACTCAGAAACAGCATTCATGCCCACAGAGCTGTGTTGGCATTATGGATTGTCCAAGTGCTTTTTGGTTGCTTGTTTTTACAAGCTGAATTACTGCTGTATGTAAAAGTTAGAATATAGAAAGTCACTCTGAGTGGATATGATTTGGGGGAACTATTGCCCCCTAGATGTTTGGCATGTCTTTGAATGTGCTTAGCAACACTTATGCGGTTAGGTGTGGATGGAGTTTTTTTTTAAACAAGGTGGTGAGGATTTTTGTTTTTAAAAATCCAAGGCTACGTATGTACATGGCCTTAAAGAGGCAAGTGCAACCTTGAGTGACATTCTGGTCCACACTCCATACCAGTCTGTGGCGGTAATATGGTAAACATCACAAAGAAGAAGAAGGGAACTGGTGTTATTTTTAAGTAAATGTGTGCTTGCTAACGGTAGTTATGGTGAAAACTTGGGTGAGAAATACCCCCAAGGACAGCAATTTAGGTTTTGAACAGCAGATTATGTTGGATTACGGATGGATAACTTGTTGTGGACTAGCTACTTTACTGAAGGACATTATATGGACCCTTGTGGACATAACCCCTGCAGGGTTTAAATAAATAAAAAAAACATTACTGAGCCCCACCATAAAAAGCATCAGCCCCCCCCAACACACACACAGCTAAATTATTGTGGCACAGGGTATATGAAAAAGGTCCGAATTTTTTCCAAATTGTGATTGTCAAACGATATGTCTAAATGATATTGACTTATAATAGCTCTGCAAAAACTACAATACTATCTCAAAAGCCCATTGTAACGACAATGTGGCATTGTAATTGACTGCTTATGATAAAAATAAAGCAACAAAGTGGAAAATTGCTGTGTATAAATAAAACTCTGGCTGAATAATGAAGCTTGATGGAAGACTTGGATGATAAAAACTGCCATCTGCCATTGTTCGTTGTCTCTCACTGAAAAGTAACCATGCAGAAATATGAGCTGGAATTAAAGTAAGGTCGTCATTTAATGTTTTTGGTCAAGGTTTCTCATACAGATTATTGAAACATTTAGAAAAAAATCAACATTTTTTAAACTACTTGAGAAAAACTATATTCTAATAGTACGGAATGTCTAAATATTGTGTAGAAAGCAAGGTTAAAAGGGAAACAGTTAACCTTGAAGACAGTTAAAACATAATAAAGACCACATTTACCAATAACAAGTTTTTAAAGAGGTTGGTTTCTAAAGTTAAGTTAAATACAAGCATTGAAAAAAGAGATTAAACAGAATATAATAGATCTTGTCATGCGCCATTTGCTTTGAAAGCAGCCAGAAAAGATAAATATTTAAAAATGGAAAATGTAAATGGTGAAAGACCATGGCAGATGTGGAAGGAAAACATGTTATATAAGTGAAGCCTCACAACCATTTAAAGTAGACTAGACAGTTTTGTCAAACTGTTGGTTTTATTATAAATAATATATTTTAGCAGAAAGAGTTTACTTCTTTTCTTCCCCTTTTTCCCATGTAGACACCCACCTACAATTTAAGCTGTGTGTGTTCCTCTTAGTTTCTCAGGAACTGGTCCACTGCCATCATGTGGCGTCAGAGATGCCTTACCACTTTCAGAGGTCGTGTTCTTCCTCCTCTATGCTCTGCCCCACATTGTTTATCTGGGATGTTCTTTCTGTCTGTGCTGCGTCAAGGCCTCCCCTCCCAACCTGGCTGTCAGCAGTCGCAGCAATAAGCAGGGTAAGATGTTTCTAATTAAACACTGGTAATGATAATGCTGAGGATAAGGAAAAGTGAGAGTCACTCATTACACACTGACAACAGATGCTTTGACCAACCCCTTACCAGCCTGCCTTGATGCCCACAGTATGAATATATATATATATATATATATATATATATATATATATATATATATATATATATATATATATATATATATATATATATATATATATATATACCAGATTCTTGTGTTGTTCTTAGTGCTGAGTGCAGTGGCTTAGCACTCATTGCCAAGGCGGCCCACGCATCAGTGGTGCATGTCAGTTTTCCTCTCACACTCTTACTGACATATTTACAGGGGTTTTATATTAAATGCATGCTGGCCTGTCTTTTCCTTCGTAGTGGGATCCCACCTTAATATTCCATATTAAATTTAATACCAGCCCCCACTTGGCACCTCTTTTTTTGCAAAGTAACACCTACTTTGAAAGATTCTGAGGCACTTTTAAGTCAGTGTTGGAACTCTTATATTTGAATCCATGAGCAGAATATAAATAGAAAATGTAATAAATGCCATAATTTTCAGGTGATGTCAGATTTTTTGCTCAAGAACAATTGTTATATGCAAGTTCAACCTTTAAAGTGTGCATATCCCTATACATCCATGGTAATGAATTACATTTCATTAGATCCTTGAGTGTGCTGTGATTTTTTAAATGCAATGCACAATTTCACAATGGAAAGCAGAAGAGAATTAGAGAAGCCACTCACAGCCCAAGACTGTAAATAAGAGGTGGGAGTAGACACTGCAATGTGACTAATTTCTGGGCTACCATTTTAAAACCTTGAGTTTGGGATTAAGCCAGAGCTGTATAAGCTTTTTTTGTGTCTAAAGTGATACGAAAGAGATGGATCTGACGGTTGAACACAAGAAGGTTGGTGTGGTTGAAATAATAATAAATAAATAAAACAGGAGAATAATTCATGAATAAAAGCAAGCAGTTTCTTTTCAGTGAAAATAAAAAATATATATATCAGTGCCTGTTTTATGTTTATTTGCTGCTGACAATGGGATTTATATGTGATCCCAGTCATAATCACAAAAAATGTACATTTCCTCCTCAAACAGATGAGATAAACACTAACAGGTCACTTTATTGAGTACACCTGCACAATTGGTTGTTGACACAAACAGCGGATTAGCCAATTACTTTGTAGCAACCTCCATTTAGGCATCTAGATGATGAAGACACATTGCTGAAACCCGAAAAAAAGCTTCAGAATTAAGAAAGAGAATTTAAGGGACCATGGTTGCTAGTACCAGGCAAGCTGGTCTGACTATTTCTGAAGCGGCTGATCTACTTGAATTTTTATGCTAAACCATCCTTCAGGTCTAACAGGGAGTGGTCCACACAAAAGAAAATATCCAGTAAGCAGGAGATCATTAGGTGAAAATGCCTTGGTAATGCCTGGGGTTAGAGAATGGATAGACTGAATTTCTATGACAGAAAAGCAACAGTGGCTTAAATAATCCTTTGTTACAACCAGGTTATGTGGAATAACATATCTGAAAATAGAACACAAAAAACCTTGAAGTAGATTCCACTCTAAGAACAGGAAATAGAGAGTACAATTCATTTATGCTCAATGATAGAGAAAAATAATGTAAAAAAATTGTTCCGGGTCTAATTAGTCTCTATTTCTGCTGCAATATTTACAATTTGGCATACAAAACAGGAAAGCATGGATATATCTTTACTTGGAACAGTGTTTCAAGCTCCTGGTGGTAGCATAATAATGTGTGGGATATTTTTTTATTACACTTCCCTTAGTACTAAGTAAGCATCATTTCAACCCTATGGCCTATCTGAATATTGTTGCTGACCTTTTCCTTCCCTTTATAAACACAGTGTAACCACCTACAGATGACTATTTCCACCAGGACTGTGCACCGTGCACTATGTCACAAAGTTCAGATCATCTCAAACTTGTTTCTTGAACATGACAATGAAGGTCTCTGCAGTCACCAGATCTCGATTGAACAAAACACCTTTGGGATGTAGTGAAACAGGAGACTTGCATCCCTGATGTGTATCCCTACAAATCTGCAGTGACTCCAAGATGCTATCATGGTAATATGAAACAAAATCTCATAACAATGTTTGAATCTAGTCTGAATCTTTGCAACAAAGGAATAGGCACTTCTAATGGAAAAGGTATTGAGTGTTGACCACATTTCTCTATCAGATGAGGAAACGGTTGACTAGTTTTATTCAGTTTTGAGCTAATAGGTCAGAGCTTACGTTTTTGTGAAAGAAAAAAAGGGTTCCCATGATCTTCTGTTGCAAAAAAAAGTATTTTCACTTATATCCACCTCCTCACTAACTGTGCAGGTTCAGAGAAGAAATTGTGTGAATTCCTGAACAAAATAAATATAGAAACTATGGAGTCTTCAACTCCTCATCATGGTGAATTAAATATCCATGTCACTTTCCTTTCCTTTCCTTTCCTTTCCTTTCCTTTCCTTTCCTTTCCTTTCCTTTCCTTTCCTTTCCTTTCCTTTCCTTTCCTTTCCTTTCCTTTCATAGTGTTCTAAACACTGATGTACCTATGCCGTAAATTCTCCTGGTTAGCATGTAAACTTAAATTTACTGCATAATGTTGTCATCAAGGGGCCAAGGCCTGGGCAGGCCTGTGCCATCAATCTTATAGCCTGTAGGTAATGGCCAAGTTGCTTATTGTCACAATTCCAATACATTATTTACTATGAGGCATTAAAAAGTAATGTGAATTAATAAACAGGTGCGAGGCCAGAGGGCACAGGCACATTTAATCCAGCCGTATTTCTCCTCGCTTTCATCAAGAAGACACTTCATGACAAATGTATGGCAAAACCAACACTTAAGGGCTTTTCTCTTGCCACTTCTTTATGCAAGTCATTATTGTTACCCAAAAAAACATACAGTATTCACTCCTTTTTCTGATTTGTATTCTCTTTTTCTATCTATTATTGTTTTTACTTGCCCCATTGTTGTTTATATATCAGGTAATGTTTCACAAGGGTCTAGCTACTTTGTTGGGTTGGCCTTCCAGCTCCTTCCTTAACTGTTCATTAACCCCCTGGACCTTTTTACATTTTGTCATTCTACAACAAACATGAAAATATCCTGTTGGGATTTTATATCCAATCAATCAAACTTTATTTATAAAGTGCTTTTCATACAAACATTGCAACTCAAAGTGCTTTAAAGATTAAATTGACCCCACATAAACAATATTCCCATCCCTGCCCCACAGATTTAAAAGCATGATCACAATTACCCACCACCAAACCCCCATGCGCATACATACTCAAGAGCAACAATAAAAACGACATTGGGCTGAGTACAGATGGGCCAGGTAAGGTAAGAAAACGCCATCAAAGAAGCCATCTGCACCAGCAGTAGCACATCAACAGCAGCAGCCAAGGGACTGACCCAGGGTGCCCAGAGGAGGCAAGGCCAAGACCCCCAGCTCCACCCAAGCGCTACCTGGAGAGCACCCAGGCAGCAACAGCCAACCACTGCTCCCGAGACAGAAGGCTCCCACAGAGGAAACACTGGAAGGAAGATTAAAATAACAGGTTAAAAAATAACAATAAACAGTGGATAAAGATGTAGTAAAACACTGATAATATATAAGGAAGTAAAACATGCAGAACAATTAAACAGACTGTAATAAATAATAATCAGTTTAAAGCTAGGCTGGAAAGGTGAGTCTTGAGCCTGCTCTTCAAAACACGAACATCCTCTGCGGCCCTGAGGTCCTCTGGCAGCCTGTTCCAGAGGTGATGGCTATAGTACTAGAAAGACGCCTCGCCGTGAGTGTATGTCCTGACTTTTGGGATGACAAGGAGACAGCTGCCTGAGGAGCGCAGAGACCATGAAGGTTCATTTGGTAAAAGCAGTGCTGAAAAATAAGAAGACCCAAGACAATTAAGACACTTAAAAACAATTAAAAGAACCTTAAAATCGATTCTAAAACATATGGGGAGCCAGGGCCGGAGTGGGACTCATTTTCAGCCCTGGAGTTTCTCGGGTGATATAAAGTGGGCCTCAGACCGGCCCACTTTATATCACAACCTATTATTATTAAAATCATGTACTTATAACCTTACATGTTAAAGCTACAACAGCACACTTTTCTGTAAAGCTTTGTAATTCAGAGTATTTTTTTCTGAACAATGTGCAATTTAGTGCAAATAAGGGTTAATTGCTTCACAAGGTAGATTTCACATCTACATTAGTCTTTACAACGCATCCTTTAACAATATCAGAATCTATATTTTGAGCTGCTGCCTCTGTGATCAGTCCTGGGTAGACTCTATTCTCCAGTTCACACTTCCTCCAATTTCCCTAAACTCACCTGTTGCACCTGTGTCACAATAAAGTAAAGTTGTAGTGCATTTGATATGGAAAACACATTTGGCTTAACCAATTACGATATTTTCAATGGCAAAACATGTAGGGTTATTTTATATTACGTTCATTCTACTCTCTTTCAAATGTTAGCTTTGTGTATTTATTGTCTTACTTTAAAAGAGAAAAATATAACAGGTCACACTGTCATTTGGGCATAAAAACTGGTTATGTTGAAACTAATGCCTGCTTGTTCACACACCTATTGCTTCCGTACTATCAGGAGAAATCCTCTCAGTCTCGACACTGCTGACTGCAAAAAAAAAAACAACCAAAAAAACAAGCTGCCAGTGGAGGCAGATGCAGCCCAGTATGACAAGCCAATTCGATAAAAACTCCATATTCTTGACATCAACTGTTGTGTGTGCCAACTAGTACGTGACTACACTGAACTGATCAAATGTTTTCCCAGTTAAAATCTTTGCCCAACTAGTTCAGAAATACTCTTACTAGTAACTAATTTTTGCCTAGCTGTACTTTTGGCACACTAGCACAATTCGGCTTGCTAAAGTACACCGGCTCTGGAGCCCATACACCAGACCGGCCCACAGGGAATCATCCCGGTTGTCCCTATTACCCTCTCCGGGCCTGCGGGGAGCCAATTTAAGACAGGTGTAATGTGCTCCTGCCTCCTGGTCTTCGTCAGGACATGTGCTGCTGAATTTTGAAGTTGTAAACCTCTTTTTGGGAAGACCAGAATGCAGGGCATTATAGTAATCAATTCTACTGGTGAGAAAAGCATGCATCATTGTCTCTGCGTTGGCCCGAGAGAGAGTGGGGCGGACTCTGGCAATGTTCTTTATATGATAAAAACCTATTTTAGTAATGTTTCTGATGTAAGGGATAAAGGTCAGCTCAGAATCAAAAATCAGTCCAAGGTTCTGCACTTGTAAAGAAGGATTAAAAGACAGTGATAGTAGTTTTGGTAAAAGTTTATCTGAGCCTCAGGACCCGATGAATAAAACTTCAGTTTTGTCGTGGTTGGGCTGGAAAAGTCCTAAACCAATCGTGGAATTAATGGAAAATGATACATGGCTTTAATGTGTGTCTCTGTTCAAGCCCCTAAGCAATACACGTTTAGCTGCAAATACAGCTACAATTTTTGACATATATATGTCTCTATCCACTTTGCACATCCATTCACTGAAATGTTATTGATTGATTTATTGAAGGTTAAATTATTTTTTTCCTTACGTTAAGGCTCAATCAGATTGTTACACTATATTTTACAGTATTTAGGCAATTTAATGTTTACCGTAACATGATTAAACTTTGAACCATTCAAGGAATATAAGTACTTATGTGAATAACTGTATTTTATTTTGGATGCCTCTCATAGATTGATTGGCTTTAACATCACTTCACTGGTGACAAGATAGTTTAAGCTTTTTATCAATGAGGAAAGAGAGAGTGTGTCCTTCAAATGTACACAGTATGGAAGGAACTAATCAAATTCAATTCAATTCAAAAATACTTTATTGATCCCAGGGGGAAATTAGGTCTTGGTATAGCTCATATAATTCATTCTTTAAGGAGTTGTTGTAGATAATGATAGCTGTGGGCAGGAAGGATTTCCTGTAGCGGTCTGTATTGCAGCGAAACTGAAGAAGCCTCCGACTGAAGACGCTCTGTTGTTGTATGACTGTCTCATGAAGGGGATGCTCAGGGTTGTCCATAATTTTTTTGATTTTATGAAGAATCCTTCTTTGCATCATCATCTCCAGATGTTCCACAGTTGTCCCAAGAACAGAACCAGCCTTCGTTACCAGGTTGTTTAGCCTATTTAAATCCCTGGCTCTGATGCTGCCACCCCAACAGATGACGGCTGAAGAGATTACACTCTCCACAACAGACTTGTAGAAGATCTCCAGCATCTTCCGGCAAACCTTGAAGGACCTAAGCTTCCTCAAGAAGTACAGTCTGCTCTGTCCCTTCTTGTAGACGGTTTCACTGTTGCGCCTCCAGTCCAGTCTGTTGTCAAGGTGAACTCCAAGGTATTTATACTCCTCAACCACCTCCACTTCTTCTCCCATGATGGAAACAGTTTGTGACTTATCCCTGTTTCTTCTGAAATCTACAATCATCTCCTTTGTTTTGTTCACATTCAAGGTGAGACGATTGTTTCCACAGCATGTCACAAAGCGGTCCACCAGCTCTCTGTATTCAGCTTCTTGTCCATCTCTGATACACCCGACAATTGCAGAGTCATCTGAGTATTTCTGCAGATGACAGCTCTCTGGTTTGTACTGGAAGTCTGAGGTGTACAGAGTGAAAAGGAATGGTGAGAGTACGGTCCCCTGTGGTGCTCCTGTGCTGCTGACCACCTGGTTTGACACACAATTCTTCAGTCTCACAAATTGTGGTCTGTTGGTCAGGTAGTCATTGATCCAGGCAATTGTTGAGGGCTCCACCTGTGTCTTCAGGAGTTTCTGACAAAGCAAATCAGGCTGAATTGTGTTAAATGCACTGGAGAAATCAAAGAACATGATCCTCACAGTGCTGCCTGCTTTGTCCAGATGACAGTGGGTTGGTTGAAGTAGGTGGATGATGGCATCTTCAACTCCACAGCGATAAGCAAACTGCAGTGGGTCCTGATACGTTCTTGTTTGCTTATTCAGGGAGGCCAACAGGAGTCTCTCCAGGACCTTCATGATGTGGGATGTCAGGGCAACAGGTCTATAGTCATTGGTGACTGTTGGGGGAGTTATTATAGGTACTGGAACAAGGCAGGATGTCTTCCACAACACTGGAAACTTCTCCTGAGTTAGGCTAAGGTTGAAGAGGTGCTGCAGAATCCCACAGAGCTGCTCTGCACAGGCCTTCAGGACTCTGGGGCTGACACCATCTGGACCTGCAGCTTTGTTCCGGTTCAGTTTCCCCAGCTGCCTCTTCACCTGACTTTTGGAGACAGACAAGTGGGAGGGGGTGGCAAAGGGAGAAGCAGCATTTCCTGACTTGGTTGAAGTCAAACTTGTGGAATTAGAAGAGTCTATGGCTGAGGTGAAGGATAAAACATCAGAGGTGTAACAGGAAAGCTGTTGATCAGAGGAGAGTGGGATGTCTGTTTGGCTGGGAACAGGATAGGGGGATGCTGAGCTAGTTCCTGAACTGAACCTGTTGAATAATATGTTCAGTTCATTGGCTCTGTCCAGACTTTCATCTATCCAATCCTTCCTGTCCTTAAAGCCTGTGATCTTTCTCATTCCTGACCAGACATCTCTGATATTGTTCCTCTGTAGTTTGTTCTCCAGCTTCTTCCTGTATGCCTTCTTGCTGTCTCTGATCTTGACCTTAAGTTGCTTCTGTATACTCCTCAGTAATTCCCTGTCTCCTTCCCTGAAGGCTCTTTTTTTCTTGTTTAGCAGTTCCTTCAGGTCACTGGTGATCCAGGGTTTGTTATTAGGGAAGCATCTCACTGTTCTGGAGGGGATGATTTTGTCCACACAGAAGTTTATATAGTCAGTCATACACTCAGTCATGGCATTGATTTCCTCTCCATGTGCTTGGCAAAGAGTCATCCAGTCTGTGGTTGCAAAACAACCTCGCAGGGCTTCTTCAGCTTCCTGTGACCATTTTCTAACAGTTGAAACAGGTTGCTTCTGAACAAGTGGTTTATATTCTGAACAGAGAAAAACAAGATTGTGATCTGATTTTCCCAGAGGAGATCTTGGTTTGGATGTGTATGAATCCTTTATATTTGCATAAAACAAATCCAAGGTCCTGTTTTCTCTTGTAGACCAGCTGAAAAACTGTTGAAATGTTGGAAGTGTAGTAGAGAGGGAGGCATGATTAAAATCACCGGATATTGCCACAAATGCATTGGGGTGCTGTCTCTGAAGCTTAGCAACAACGAAACTGATGACATCACATGCAGTGTAGGCAACGGCTGAAGGTGGAATGTAAACAACTGCCAAAATTACACTGGTGAACTCTCTTGGTAAATAATATGGACGAAAACTCACTGCCAAGAGTTCGACATCTGGGCTGCAGAGACGACACTTCACAGAAACATGTCCTGGATGACACCATCTGTTGTTGACAAGCACTGCTACTCCACCACCTTTTCTTTTTCTGCTTGTCTTCAGATCTCTTTCTGCTCGTACAGTCAGGAAGCCTGGCAGACAGACGTTTGAGTCGGGAATGTGATCCAGCAGCCACGTCTCAGTAAAACATAAAACTGCATTTACGGTACTCTGGCTGAGTCCTTGTAAGGGCTTGGAGTTCATCCATCTTGTTAGCCAGTGATCTTACGTTGCCCATTATGATCGATGGAAGAGATGGCTCAAACTTCCTCTTTCTCTGTCTCCTTTTCGCTTCTGCTCTGCATCCACGTCTCCTCCTTATCAACTCATCAGGGATTTGTGGCTTCAGTTGAGGTATTATTTCAGCTTTTGCAATGTTAATCAGCTGCTCCCGGCTGTAAACCACATTGTTGCCATGGTTAACCATCATAACAAATTGTCAAAAAGGGAAAGATTTACAGCAAAAATCCTTCCAGCTTCACAGCACAAAAAACTAGAAAGTATACAGATAAAAAAAATGCAATCTTCTTTAAGAAAAAAGAGGAACCAATGTACAAAAAACCAAAACTTAATATGTAGCCAACAGAGCCTCTCCAACATGCAGCCACCCAGAGCAGCGCAATTCAGGGTTATGCATGTCACAGATCAGAGAACAAAAAAAATCCAGCAGAAATTAAGGCATGAATTAAAGCAAAAGGAGCTAAGCAAATTACAAAAAGAAGTTGGATACTCTGGAGTCTGATAATTCAGGACTTGGTGTGACAGCTGTAAATGTCCACAGGCTACAGCTGACATTAACCTACTAGCATTTAATTAAGATAGAGAAATTGAAACTTCAGTAAGACCCTAACTTGTTCTTAATTGCTTATGTTACATGGTTTGAATATTCATGTCCTGCGACTAGATGCACAGCATCTCTTCCCGGTTTTCTTTGAAATTACACAGTATTTCAAATTTGATTTAGAATTATCTACATCTATGATGAAAAATATATCAGGTGTACTACCTAGCTTTGCCATCATGTCACTGCATTAAGTATTTTCAATCAACATACATATACACGCATACATACATTTGGTACACATCTTTGGAAGCTTTAATGTTTTTGAACCAAAGTGGAAATCAGAAGTCTTGGATGTTAATTACTCACATTCTTGAGAGCAGTCTGTGTTCTGGACTCTCCATCTTCTAAATCACCCGCTCCAGGCAACTCAACCAGTTTAAGTGTTTCCTGGATCAATATGAAAATGATGGTGCCTAGTATATCAGACATCATTGGTTTTAGCACCTCTGACACCCTATTTAAATTTTATAAATTTGTTTTGAAACCAGACTTTATTATTCTTGTGGAAAGAAACCAGACCGTATTGCATTTTGCACCAATTGAAACATGTGGTACACAGCAGAAATATTTGTCATAATTTATATATCTTTAAACTAGTAAAGCAAAAACTCAAGCAGATGGATTTTGCTGCAGAAAGTGAAACATTAATGCCCTTAGTTTGCTTCTTCTTTGTGCTGTTTTTATCCTATTGTAGTTTATATAAGATGCAGCAGCTGCATGAATAAAATGATTGAATAAAATACTTCTAATTGATTCTTGCTTTGAGGGATAACAGGGAAATTTGAGCCCTTAATCTGTTTTTTTTTTTCTTGTGAAGAGTGAGGTCAGTCAATTCTATGGAAGATCAAGCATGTTTACTAAATGTAAGGGATAGTTCATGCAAAATAGTCGTCTGTGTAAGGACTTTGGAATAAAAAGGCACATTTGTGGTGAGTAATTTACCCGGAAAGAATGCAGTGCTTTGCACATTAGTGAAGAAACTGCATCCTTGAGACCAAGGAACACATCAGACAGGACAGGAATAAAGTTGTGGAGGAGTTTAAAGCAAGGTTATGGTTATAAAACAACATTCTAAGTTTTGAACATCTCATTTCACAATGTACTATTTATCATCCAAAAACTGAGTATACCCAAATGCAAATCTACTGAGTAGAGCCAGGAAAGCATTAACAAGGGAAGCAGACCCATGGTAAATCTGGATAAGCTGCAAAGGTCTGTAGGTGAGGTGAGATGGTCTGAGGTGATATAGCACTTATCAGTTGTGCACTCTTTAAATCTGGCTTGGAAAGAAGAAAAAGACAAGAGAAATGTCACGTATGACTTGCCATAAGCCATGCAGGGGAGAGTCTAAACTTGTGTAAGGTGATCTGTTCTGATAACAAAAAAACAGACCCACATGCAAAAAACCATGCATAGTAGAAAACTAACCCTGCACATCACCCTGAAACCAGCATCTGTGAAGCTTATGATGTCAGGATACTAGTCTTTTACAGAGACACATGGCTAGAGTTAATGCAAAGATAGAATGATTAAATAAAATAAAGGTGACTCTGAAAAAAGAATCTGTTGGAGGTTCAGAAAGACCTGAGATTGGTTTGAAGATTCATACATAGATAGGTTTATAGAGAATGGTCAGAAAAAGGGGAAATATCCAGTGAGCGGCAGTTCTGTAGGCGAAAATGCCTTGTTGATGTCAGAGGAGAATGGCCAGACTGGTTCGAGCTAATAGAAAGGCAACAGTAACTCAAATAACCACTCATTACAACCAACGTATGCAGAAGAGCATCTCTGAACGCACAATACGTCAAACCTTGAGGCAGATGGGCTAAGCAGCAGAAGACCACACCAGGTGCTACTCCTGTCAGCTAATACCAGTAAACTGAGGCTACAATTCGCACAGGCTCACCAAAATTGGCCAATAGAAGATTGGAAAAATTTTGCCTGGTCTGATGAGTCTCAATTTCTGCTGCAACATTCGGATGGTAGGGTCAGAAGTTGGCATCAACAACATGAAAGCATGGACCCTTCCTGCCTTGTATCAACGGTACAGGCTGCTGGTGGTGGTGTAATGGTGTGGGGGACATTTGCTTGGCACACTTTGGGCTCCTTAGTACTAGTTGAGCATCCTTGCAACACCACAGCCTACCTGAGTATTGTTGCTGACCATGTCCATCCCTTTATGACCACAGTTTACCCATCTTCTGATGGCTACTTCCAGCAGGATAAAGCACTATGTCATAAAGCTCGGATCATCTCAGACTGGTTTCTTGAAAATGACAATGAGTTCACTGTACTCAAATGGCCTCCACAGTCACCAGATCTCAATCCAATAGAGCACCTTTGGGATGTGGTGGAACAGGAGATTCGCATCATGGATGTGCAGCCAACAAATCTGCAGCAACTGTGTGATGCTATCATGTCAATATGGACCAATATATCTGAGGAATGTTTCCAGTACCTTGTTGAATCAATGCCACGAAGGATTAAGGCAGTTCTGAAGGCAAAAGGGGGTCCAACCCGGTACCAGCAAGGTGTACCTAATAAAGTGGCCAGTGAGTGTATATTTTGATCTACTGGAAGGATTTGTAACTAAAAACAGGTCATAAGGAAAATTAATCAAATTAAGGCAAACAGTATATGAAAAATTATTTCACCCTTCACAGATTTGAGGGTTTTTTTGTTGTTGTTTTTGCCCCACTTAATTTTTTCAGATCAAATAAATTTTTACATGAGACAAAGATAACCTAATTATATCCAAAAAAGCATGACTTTATTTACTAAGGAGAAAAACCTTTTCAAAGCAAGCAGTCTATATATGGAAACAGTAATTGCCCATAAATCTAATACCTGGTTGTCCAGCAATAACTGCTATCAAGCTTTTGTGATAATGACTCATTTACATTGCTGTGAAATTATTTTTGATCTACCCTGCTTTGCAGGAATGGTTAAATTTAGCTACATTGTAGGATTTTTTAATGTAGAGACAACCCTTGTCCTACACCATTTTTTATAGCAACCCGCAACAACATCTAAAGCACTATAGATTTCATTTGCAACAGCTGAGGTTTGTGATTCAACAAAAAGGTAAGGACTTGGCAAAAATGGTATTCATTTTCTTCAATTAATAGAAACACAAATCCTTGACCTAACATATGCAACAGGACAGTAATCCAAAGTACCCCAGCATGACCACCTCTGATTAGTTCAGAACAATAAAATTAAGTTTTGGGAGTTGTCTGGTCAAAGTCCACAAATAAATCAGCTGTATATGCTGTACTAATTAATCATCCGGAAAAAGCCCCTATTACTGTTAAAAAAATAAATAAATTCTGCATAGAGTGGGGCAAACTTCCTCCACAGTGAAGTAAAAAACTCAGTGCAAATGACCACAAATGCATGATGGAAGCTATCATCGAGCAAAGACAATTATTAGGTTCTAGGGGCAATTACTTATCCACATTGCGTCAAGTAGGTATGTTTCAATTGTTTTAGATGTTTGTTTTTTTGTAAAATCATCATTTGAGAACTGGCTTTCATATTAACCAAGATCATATTGTCTTAAAAATGTGTTTAATTATCTAAAATATGCATATGTGGCAAATAATAAAAACAGAAAAAGGAGTCAAAGTACTTTTCAACTCCACAGGAACCCCCTGTTATTGAAAAATGAATAGAATTCAAGACGGAAAAGCAAATTGCTGACTTTTTCAAGATTTTACCCCAAATATCTTCAGAGCAGAGATTTCAGCAACATATCAGCCCAAAAAAGACAAAACCAAAGTGAAACCTGTCAAAAACTTTATTTCTATTGGACCTGAATTCAGGCTGACAGTGAGGAAGTGACAGCTGACATTGCAGAGGTTACCTAGAGGTTTGGGTTTCCACGGAGATGCTAGGTGGTGATGCGTAGCTGCAGTGGCAGTAAAGGTGAGAGCGTCTGGGTGCTCTGTGAAGAGTGACACTCCATGCTCTCAGATGCAGGTAATGGGGTTGGGCAATATTTGGGGTTAAAAGATAGTAATTTTGCTTTCTTACTTGTCACATAGCAGCTACACACAGTCAGAATCAGAGTTATTTGAGAGATGGTTAAACTGTTTGATTGATTTGTCAGGAAAACCTCTGCTCATCGACTACATTAATAACAATAAGTAGAATTTGGAGAAAAAAAAAGCAAAGGACAAAGGCTTTAATTACAAAGAGGGCTGTTTTAAAGGATGCTAAGCTATGTGGAGATCCATGTTGCAACGTTGCATATCCCTTCCTGCCACACAGGCTGGATGGCTTTTTTGTGATAGTAAGCGGAGGTCCCATGTGACTTCCTGTCCACTGATGTGTTTGCTGCACCTATCATGAATAACTGCACTCAATTTCCATGTTTTGACATAAGAGGGGACATTTGATAAATAGTTTGAGGACTTGAGCACATAAATGAGGCATAAATAATGCATAAATTAAGTGCCATTTTATGGAGAGATGTCAGTGCGTTTCTCCAATAACGGAAAGATTAATGACCTGACTGCAGTGGGGGAAATACTGCATGGGAGAGCGGCAGAAAGATCAAGAGATGAGTCCTCACTCTGACTGTTTTCAATCAATATACCCATGTATTTACAGAGGCTGGATGGATGATGCCAGCAAAGCAAAGCTCAGCTGAAGTTTCGAGGAAAGAAAAAAAAAGAGTACTTGGAGTGACAACATACTTGAATTACTTCTAACAAACAAATACATAGTTTCGAGGTTTTAGGATCTAAAAATGGAAATTAAAAAATATATGTGAGGCTTGTATTTCATGTCAACTGTTCCACACCTATGAGAGGAAGTAGTATCTAATACATATGTGCTCTTAACCGTTCACTGTCCTCTTCTCCTGCAAAGTCTGCTCTCTTTCATTCCATTCCCTCTTTTGCTTATTCCAGAGAATACAAAGTGAAAGGAAAGGTCTAAGAAACACAACTGAAGCAATATTATCACACTTCACTAACAAATCACTTTTGAATTTCTATATTAAATCAATTTCTAATGGGAGTGAACAAGCAAGAATTATATGTATTAGTATAAAAGTACACTAATCATCCTAACATCATGGTTAGGTAGGTACAACTTTTTAAAGTAGCATCCACATGTATGGCGGGACACAGGGTTTTCCAGCATTGCACCAGCCTCAGCCATAAAACAGTTCCATCATAAAGATAATCCGCTCTCTAAGCTGCCTGTTTATTTTTAATTTACGTATCAAGCCGGTGGGTTTTCAAACAGATGTACATTTTCAAAACTTCTGCTAGTTAAACATCTGACAGACATCTGCATTTATAAAGGTTTAAAAAAAGTCCATGCCTTCTTGGTTTTATTCTGTTTACTGCTGAAGTATCTATGGTTCCCTTAGTTGATGTCCATTATGTGTTCTGTCACATAACCACACTCTCTTGCCCAGTGTGTATTATGTACATTAAATAGACACCTCTGTATGTTTTTGCCCCAAGCCAGCTGGCTGCACAGATCATCTGTAATTGCTACATTACACACTCAAGCTACAGTTACCCTGGCACAAGTCAGCAGATCGGCCTTCTCACCTCCTAAGTCCAATGTTGAAATATTTATGAACGAGGCCTCTGTCAGCTAACTTATAGTACATCATGAACCCATGCGGGCCATCCATATCAAAGAAGTTTAAGAAGAAGTGTAAAAGAAAATGTGATTCATCAGACCAACCCACCTTGTTCCATTGCTCTGTGTTCCGGGTATTAAAAATGTTGACATTTCCAGTGATAGAGACAGCTCAACATCAGTGGTCTGTAGCTATTGTATGTATCCCTATTTAACTGTGAGGACCTTTGTGTTCAGACACTTTTCTATCAACTAGAATGAGCTTCTTTAGGAATATGAGCTGCTTTAATGGCTCGGACCCCACAAAGCAGCCTTCATTTCTTACATCTACCATTGATCCTTGGTCGCCCATTACCCTGTCGTCGGTTTATTTCTTGGTCTTGTTTTTGACAGACACTGATGACTGTAAACTGGGAAAACCCCACAACAGCTATAGTTTTGGAAAAATAGCAACCCAGTCAACCATTGTAATTACTCAGTTGTTAAAGTTGCATAAACCCTTTCTTGTGCCCACTAATCCTGCTTACAACACATCAACTTTAAGGACTAATAGTTCACTTGCTGTCAGATATTTTCCACCAACTATTAGGTGCTATGATGAAGACATAGTCAATGTTATTTACGTATTCTATCAGTGGTCAGACTGTTATCTCCGAGAGGTGTTTGAAATGCTTTAAACTAATTGTCCTTGGCTTAGTTATTGTTTCATCAATCTGGAGTTGTGCATTTTTTGAAGAAATATGTTGTCTCAATTCATCAGCTCTCTATTTTCAGAATCTCAATAGCATACAGCGTTATGAAAAGGTATTTTCTCCCTTTCAGATTTATGTGACAATCAAGTTTCCAGAACTATCCCCCCCAAAAAAATTAAATCAGACAAAGATAACCAAAGTTCAGAAGTGGACTTGCTGGTGTACTTTGTATCATTGTCGAGCTGTATAAACTTGAGAGTAAGGTCACAAAACGATGGCCTCCTGCAGGATTTTCCAGTTGAAGGCAGAATTTATGGATCTGTCAATTACAGCAGGCCCTGATGTAGCAAAGCATTTCCAGGCCATCACACTGCTTCCATGTTTGACTATTTGTATAATCTTCTTATGTCTCAGATGCCGAGTTAGTTTTACAACTGACGTGACGGGATGCAAACCTTACAAAAACGTTCTCTTTTGACATGTCAAACCCCAGACTATCTATCTATCTATCTATCTATCTATCTATCTATCTATCTATCTATCTATCTATCTATCTATCTATCTATCTATCTATCTATCTATCTATCTATCTATCTATCTATCTATCTATCTATCTATCTATCTATCTATCTATCTATCTTTTGGCAAATGTGAGACAGATATTTGAGGGCTTTTTGTTAGCAGTGGTTTCAACCAGGAAACCCTCCCTTGGATGCCATTTTGTCCAGTCCCTTTCTAATTTATGAACCATGAACACTGACCTTAACCGTACTCAGTGAAGCCTGCAGTGCTTTAGATTAGATTCTTTGGATTCATTGTGACCTCCCAGATGAATTGTCAATAAGCTGTTGAAAGAATTTTGGTAGGTCATCTACTCCTGGGGAAGTTCTGTGTTTTCTCTATTTGTGGCTCTTACTCTAGTTTCTTGAATGCCCATCATATTAGAAATGATGCTGTGATCCTTTCCAGACTGATAGATGTGAATGACTTTGTAACAGTGCCTACCTTCATGGATGTTTTTATATGTTAAAATATGTCTATATGTGTTTATAGAGTCAGTCTCCAACATTTCCAGATACCTTTATTAGAGCAACCTCAAAGCTGATGGAGAATGAATGTGGTGCCAGCAACAGTTGCCCTACAAAAAAAAATACTTTTACCCTTGACCTAAATGTAGCTAAGATTACAGATGTTCAGTAATCACCACAATTATTTTCAATTTGCCAACCTCCTTTTTCTCCTTGGTGGATTGAAAAAAAAAAAACCTTAGAACGAACTACATAGATTGTCCCCATGAATTTCAAGTGTCATTTCCCTTATTTAGATTAGATGAGCACCAGGTCACCTTTTCTAATGTTGAGACTTTCTAAGTCTTCAGCTCATCTGGGAAACTATCATCAGCCCCTGTTGAATATGTATGATTAGTTATGCAATGTCAATTACATCGGTCATCAGTTATGCCAGAGTGAACATTAGATTAGCTCTGAGTGATGGAGGGGGTATTCACCATGACCTTCCACTGGTGGCATGTCTTGATTTCTTTGTTTCCAGGGCCAGAGAGCGGCCAGGGATGTGGAAGGTTTCTGTGTCAGGGAGGTACAGTGTCAGGTCCTCTCTGAGCTCCAGGGACTGGAACTGAATCAGACAGCTGCCGATGTCTGGATGCCCCGGCACACAGGAAATGGCTAAGAGACACACACATAGCTGTCCGCAAACATTAGCATGACTGACAGTCTCACCACCTTCAGAGTCGCACAGACATGCATCTCCAGTTTCTGTGTCAGACAAGAAATGATACTTAACCAGAAGAAGGTGATAGTAGTATGTAAACCAGATGAGGTCTAAAGAATGTAACATTTTGTTGAGTGAAGATGGCAAAGAAATAAACACACGATAAGGAAAAGTGAGGGCTAACTATGCTAAAACAGCAATGGGGTATGCAATGTTTTTGTTGTTGCTTATTGACAGTGACATTGATCTAGCATACATAGTGTGTTACATTTGCTTCAGTGTCAATTTTATTCCATAATAGCCCAAAGGGATGTCTTTTCAAGTTCCCACTGCAGTCATGTGACATAGTGAGATATTGTGTCATGATGACATCATATCCAAAAATAGAGGCATGTCAGGTCAGCAGCTAAGACCTAACTAGCTGATTTTAAAACTTTTTTTGTCTCTAAATGTAAAAATGTAGCTAATTTAATGAGTTTAACTCTTATTTCAACTATTAGGTTACATCTAACCTAATAAGAACATATTTTATGAACAAGATCATAATAAACAGTTTTTACAGTGACATCTGTGTCACACCAGGGTTTAAACTGTAAAATAGCTAAGAAAAATCTCATATTGGATATCTTACCAAAATTATTAGATCATTAGCATGGAGGCGTTATTTATCTTGATAAAGATCTAAACATCAATTTTATACTGATTGATAAACGTTCATCTCTACTGAAGATCCTCTCATGAAGTTTTCCTGGCTCCTCCAGCAAGACTCGATCACAGACATGTACACATGAGCCAGTGCTTACCGAGTTAGAGTTCTCAGAGGCAGGTGGTGTCCCTGACACTTACTCTACCAAGTCTACATGTTGAGTGACTAAGAAATAACAGAGTTGTAATTGCTGTATTATTATTAAAACCCTTGACTTTAGATCCAGAAAGAATTCTTCCACATCAGAAATTTGTCACAATAAGAAAATTAATAGAAAGAGGTTGATTTTTTTAATTTATTATTACTATCCACTGTCTTTGTCCTGTAGACTCGAGCACTTTGAATTACCCTTTGCATAAAAGTGCTGTTCAAATAAACTTGCTCTACCTACTAATATGGGGAGAAGGTTTTATTAAAAAATAAAAGCAGAAATACTATGTATAATAGAAGTAATTTCATCGTAAGTGGCCAAAAGACATGTTTACCCCACTAATTCAATGATCTGGCAAGAGGTGAATAAGAAACCAGGGTTCTTTTAAGTATAAATAAACTAATCATCCTAAAAGAACCAGGTGTGCTGACTGATTCTTTGTCAATTTGGCAGAAACTTAAAAACCTGAAGAAAGATTAATGTACACAAGCACAACTGAATCTCCGTCAGAAACATGCTGTGCAAACAGAGATTGTGACGTCAAGCCACATGGGGTCTTAGAGACATTACCATCTTGCATTCAAATAACTAGTTATTCAGTACCAGAGCTCACACAATATTTTGTCGTCATTTTGACTGAGGGTCAAATAAATTAGGTCATAATCTATTTTTATACATCAATATTTAAAATGATAATAATGACATATGCAATTCAAGTAATATTAAATCTGAACAATGTGAACAGATTCCACATCATGTCATCACACATCAAGCAGATTAATAGGTTACATGTATTAATTATAGTGCTGTCATGAGATAAAAAAAACTTTGAGATTAATTAATTATGATCTGTAATTATTTAATCTAATTAATCTCTTTTTTTAATCTCACCTAATAATTGCTGAGAAAAGCCCTCATCTTGAGGTATTTTCTTTTAGATTCATTACATTGTTGTGGTAGAACAAAAGTTTGATACATGTAATTAAAAAAACTAGCTTTATGAAGTAATTTATTGTATTTAACAGACTTGAACAGATGCAGTCCCAGCCATTTACATTCTGCTGTTTTTGTGACTAGTCCCAAGAAGCACCTGCAACCTTCTGCTTTGAGCATGCGCGATTAATTAGCGTTCCGGATGCAGTGGGGTAAATATCTTCTGTGAGTCCAACTGTATTACGGGTTAAAAGAACACATTATTTTTGATACCGATGGCTTGCCATACCGGTGGACCTGGCCAGCCGGGTGAAGGCGAGCTGCAGTGTGCGGTGCTTCATTGTGGACTGCTGTGAGCTCTGAGACGGGAGAGCGCCCCGCTGCTCGGTGAGAAGAGTAACAACGTTACATGCTTCACTCAAAAGTTTCCAATATCCATCCATCCATCCATCCATCCATCCATCCATCCATCCATCTTCTTCCGCTTATCCGCGGTCGGGTCGCAGGGGCAGCAGCGTAAGCAAGGACACCCAGACTTCCCTCTCCCCAGCCACATGTTCCAGCTCCTCGGGAGGAATCCCAAGGCGCTCCCAGGCAAGCCGAGAAACATAGTCCCTCCAGCGTGTCCTGGGCCTTCCCCTGGGCCTCCTCCCGGTGGGAAGTGCCTGAAACACCTCACCAGGGAGGCATCCAGGAGGCATCCTGACCAGATGCCCGAGCCACCTCAACTGACTCCTCTCGATGTGGAGGAGCAGCGGCTCTACTCTGAGCCCCCTCCGGATGACCGAACTTCTCACCCTATCTCTAAGGGAGAGCCCAGATACCCTACGGAGGAAACTCGTTTCAGACGCTTGAATCCGTGATCTTGTTCTTTCGGTCAGCACCCAGAGTTCGTGACCATAGATGAGGGTAGGAATGTAGATCGACCAGTAAATCGAGAGCTTCGCCTTTTGGCTCAGCTCTCTCTTCACCACGACAGACCGGTACAGCGCCCGCATAACTGCAGATGCCCTACCAATCCGTCTATCGATCTCCCGCTCCATTTTTCCCTCATTCGTCAACAAGACCCCAAGATACCTAAACTCCCCCACTTGGGGAAGAACCTCATCCCCGACCCGGAGAAGGCACCCCACCCTTTTCTGGCTCAAGACCATGTCCTCGGATTTGGAGGTGCTGATTCTCATCCCAGCCGCTTCACACTCGGCTGCGAACTGCTCTAGCAAAAGCTGTAGATCACGTTCCGATGAAGCCAACAGGACCACGTCATCTGCAAAAAGCAGAGATCCGATCCTGAGGCCACCGAAACGGATCCCCTCAACGCCTTGGCTTCGCCTAGAAATCCTGTCCATAAAAGTTATGAACAGGATCGGTGACAAAGGGCAACCTTGGCGAAGTCCAACGGACCTAACAGCCCGTATCAAGGGGCCCGGTACCCCATACTCCCGGAGCACCCCCCACAGGGCCCCCTCGAGAGACATGGTCGAACGCCTTCTCCAAGTCCACAAAACACATGTAGACCGGTTGGGTGAACTTCCACACACCCTCCAGGACCCTGCTGAGGGTGTAGAGCTGGTCCAGTATTCCACAGCCAGGACAAAAACCGCATTGTTCCTCCTGGATCTGAGGTTCAACTATGCGTCGGACCCTCCTCTCCAGAACCCCTGAATAGACCTTACCAAGGAGGCTCAGAAGTGTGATCCCCCTGTAGTTGGAACACACCTGTAGTTGGAACACACTCTGTGGTCCCCTTTTTTAACAGGGGGACCCCCACCCTGGTCTGTCAATCCAAGGGAACTGCCCCCGATGTCCACGAAATATTGCAGAGCCACGTTAAACAACACAGCCCCACATTGAGGATTGAGGAGGTCTTCGAAGTATTCCATCCACCGACCCAAAACGTCCCGCAGTGTTGGTGGCAGACCGCTTCCCCCCTTGAGACGCCGGATGGTGGACCAGAATCGCTTCGAAGCCGTACGGAAGTCGTTCTCCATGGCCTCTCCAAACTCCTCCCATGCCCGAGTTTTTGCCTTCGCGACCATCCGAGCCGCACTCCGCTTGGCCTGCCGGTACCTATCGAGTTTTTGCCTCCGCGACCATCCAAGCCGCACTCCGCTTGGCCTGCCGGTACCTATCAGGTGCTTCAGGGGTCCCACAAGCCAAAAAGGCCAGATAGGACTCCTTCTTCAGCCTGACAGCATCCCTTACCGCTGGTGTCAACCAGCAGGTTCGGGGGTTGCCACTGCGACAGGCACTGACTACCTTGTGGCCACAGCTCCGGTCAGCCGCCTCGACAATGGAGGCGCGGAACATGGTCCACTCGGACTCAATGACCCCCGCCTCCCCCAGGACGTGTTCGAGGTTCTGCCGGAGGTGTGAGTTGAAGCTCCTTCTGACAGGAGATTCTGCTAGATGTTCCCAGCAGACCCTCACAACACATTTGGGCCTTCCAGGTCTGTCCAGCGTCCTCCCCCACCATCGGAGCCAACTCATCACCAGGTAGTGGTCAGTGGACAGCTCAGCCCCTCTCTTCACCCGAGGATCCAGAACATGCGGCCGCATATCAGATGAGACGAAAGCCAAGTCGATCATTGAGCTGCAGCCTAGGGTGTCCAAAGAAGTCCAATAACAAGACACCACTCGGGTTCAGATTGGAGGGGGCCATTCCGCCCAACCACACCCCTCCAGGTCTCACTGTCATTGCCCACGTGAGCATTGAAGTCCCCCAGCAGAACAAGGGAGTCCCCGGGAGGAGCACTCTCCAGCACCCCCTCCAAAGACTCCAAAAAGGGTGGGTAATCTGATCTGCCGTTTGGTGCGTAAGCACAAACAACAGTCAGGACCTGTCCCCCCACCCGTAGGCGGAGGGAGGCTATCCTCTCGTTCACCAGGGTAAACCCCAACGTACAGGCGCCAAGATGGGGGGCAACAAGTATGCCTTCCCCAGCTCGGCGCCTCTTAGCTGGGGCAACTCCAGAGTGGAAGAGAGTCCAACCCCTCTCGAGGAGACGGGTTCCAGAGCCAGAGCCGTGCGTCGAGATGATTCCGACGATGTCCAGTCGAAACCTCTCAACCTCGCACACCAGCTCCGGCTCCTTCTCCACCAGAGAGGTGACGTTCCACGTCCCGAGAGCCAGCTTCTGGAGCCGAGGACCAGACCGCCAAGGTCCCCGCCTTCGGCCGCCGCCCATCCTACACAGCACCCGACCCCTATGGCCCCTCCTACAGGTGGTGAGCTCATGGGAAGGGGGACCCATGTAACCTCTTCGGGCTAAGCCCGACCGGGCCCCATGGGTAGAGGCCCGGCCACCAGGTGCTCGCCAACGTGCCCCACCTCCAGGCCTGGCCCCAGAGGGGGGCCTCGGTGACCCTCGTCTGGTCGAGGGAACACTGAATCCAATTTTATTTTCCATCATAGGGGTCTTATGGGCTGCACTTTGTCTGATCCCTCACCTAGAACCAAATTGCCATGGGTGACCCTACCAGGAGCAAAAGCCTCCAACAACATAGCTCCTAGGATCATTGGGACACTCAGAGGTTTCCATTAACCCCATAAAAAGTTGCTAGATTTGCCACTAGTTGTTTCACTAGAGAATTGCAAGAGGGGTATAAAAACTCGCCAAATATAGCAAAGTTGGCAACACTGTCAGTAACTCACCGTTCCTCCTCACCTAGCCCTCCCCACCACGACCAACCGATTTCCACTCTAGGGTGTGGTTAACCCCGAACAACTCAAGCACAAGAAGCCCAGTGCATAAAACGGGTTTTATTGAAAGGGACCTCGCATGCAGAGACTGTAAAATTAAAGATTAAAAATCAGATTAATGCGATTAAAAAACATTGCGCCCTAAATATGGCTGTAATTAATTGATTGCAATGAACGCGATAATTTGACACCCCTAATCAATTATAAACATCTCCCCTGCTGTGGCCTGAACACTACGCATGGAGCTGAACCGAACACCCGTCCAGGTCTAAGATAATTATCAGATGTTCTCATTGGAATCTTTTTTTGATAGAATTATTGACCTGAACTAAAAGTGAAGTTGAAAATCCCTACCTGTCTACACCAAGTGGTCAGCAGAGTGAATGGCAATCTCTTAAAATGAGATGGCTTTCTGATTTTTCCGTCACCTTTAAAAAAAACACACTTACATACACACACACACAATAAATAAAAAAATAAATAGTGTCTGGTTAATCCAAAATGCTAAATCCTAAATTTATTTATTTAATTATTGTATTGAAGATTTAGCTTGGGCCTTCCCCCCTTTCATAGTTATTGGCATCCCAGGTGAGCTTAAATTTAATCATTTTAGCTTTCCTAGTAGCACTGTTGCATACTTACTAAAACACCAGTCTTTTTTTTTTCTTTTAGAAAAATTGGTGAAAACTAATGATTAATGCTAAATCATTGGCAAAACAATTAGTAGCACCTCTAACAGTTCCCTGGAGTATAATTATCACATTTTTAAAAACTCCAGTTTTTCCTAGTCATTCCTTAAAACAGGAAAGACAAGATAACATATCATACCATAAAGGTAAAGGAGGTGTTTGTTTGAGATGTATGTTTGTATGTTGTTTGATGTTCACAAATGTTCTTCATCAAATGAGACTGAGCTGGAGCTTTTTTGCAAAGAACTGGTAACTGTCTCTGGATATGCAAAGCCAGCATCTACTAGTAAGTTTATTTACTCCATAAACTGTCACCTTCACGAGTTTGATGCGTTTAGTTGGATTTAGTTCATTTGACAAATCCAGCAATCTGTGATTCTTTAGCAGGCCCATTGTTGTTTGTGAACCCCAGTCCTTCAGACGTGAAAGAAAAATATGCCAAAACTAGTCTGTTATCGACTGTTAACTACAAGGTCTTTTCAAAATCAATCCCAACTGTGAAAGTTGTGTTGTATGCCCCCAGCTTTACTTGACCACTATGGCCTCCTCATTTACACCTAGAATGAAAAGTTATGAATGTACATTTTTTGGTTAAAAATTTGTTGATGGCAACATTTTACTTTTTTATGAAGATACACATTACACTAGGAGGGTGATATAATAAAGCTGAGAAATTAGAAACATTTCAAGAGAGACCATGATGTATTGACCCTTTTACTTACTTAGGCTTTAGTAAATATTCCAAAATTTAAGTTGCCGTCTAAGTGGCCTTTGAGGTAAGTGGGTGTCATTTAAGAGCCTAATAAGATAAATTAAGAGGCAAATAAGACTGTAAAATGTTCTTAGTGCCTCAGTGTTTGGACATCTAAAATTCTTCCAATAAGGGCAACATTTTCATGATTAAATTACCCAATAAATCCACCTGTCATTTCAGTTTATAAATTGTCTAAAATAACGATTTCTCTTTTTATCGGCTCTGAGCAAGGAGTCATCTAGTCTAAAACAAGACATGCACTGACCTTTTTTCACAAGCTGACATTTTTTTGAGATTCTAATGAGTGGTCAGAATATCAGAGATAGTTTTACAGCTTCATTTTCAGCAACAAATGTAACTTACTTTTCCTTTTCTTTTCATGGGTGGAGAGGCATTTCACTCCACTCTTCTTCACAGATTTGTCATGTGTAATGTCTGTCCAACAACTTCAGGCTGCCAAGCAAACACATTTAAATGCACTCAATAGTCAATATTCCTGTAAATAGTTTTGCTTTTCAAATATTCATAACCACAACATTTAACACATGTTTTTGGTATTTATTTTATTCCAGTAAAATAGTTTTAAGTTTGTTGTATCAATGTACAAAATGTGGAAAGGTTCTAGATGTTCAATGTTATTATCTCTGTTTCAGGAAGTATATGCCTTCTTGTGAGAAAACTTAGACTAGGGCACTAGGTTTATTAAGAAGAACTTTGCTTTTCTAGAGTTTGACAATGGACAGTTCTTGTCATGATCCATTAAACATTTGAAGCTTAAGAAAACTACACAAGAAATTAGGACTAAAGAAACCGTATGGGTTGGGTGGTAGCACAAATCAGAACTTCCTGCATCTTTTCTAGTCAAGTCAGATGTCATTGTTAATTCTGGCATATGTGAAAGTACAAGAGAATCAAAATTACATTTCTCAGTCTGGTGGTACCTGCTCCCTGATGGATAGTGTCAGAAGAGGTGGTGTAGGGGGTGGGTGGGGTCATCAACAAATGTTCTGGCTTCTTGAGTCAGTCTATTGAAGATGATTGTGAGGGAAGAGAATGAGGCACCCATAATCTTTTCTGCTGCCCTCATCATCTGCTGCACATTTCTGGTCTCTGATGGTGCAACTACCATGCCGCACTATGATACCGTTGGTCAGGACAGATTCGATGGTGCCAATTTTTTCACAAAAATTAGAGGTGTTGTTGGTCCCTCTTTGTCAATAATGTGGTGTTGTTTGATCAGGACAGGTCCCCTGGGATGTGCACGCCGAAAAATCTCATGATGCTTGCTCTCTCCTACGGTGTTCATTTTAGGACATCCTCAGACTCAGGTGTCAGATTCAGAAAAACATCCGTCATCTTCAGACAAAACTCATACAGCGTCAGAAAAACCTCTTTCATTCTCAGAAAAAACTGCTTCAACCCAAACGGCCTCAGAAAAATCTCTGTCATCCTCAGACAAAACTCTCTCAGCGTCAGAAAAATCTCTGTCATCCTCGGAAAAAACTGCTTCAACCCAAACGGCCTCAGAAAAATCTCTCTCATCCTCAGACAAAACTCTCTCAGCGTCAGAAAAATCTCTGTCATCCTCAGAAAAAAATGCTTCAACCCAAACGGCCTCAGAAAAATCTCTGTCATCCTCAGAAAAAACTGCTTCAACCCAAACGGCCTCAGAAAAATCTCTGTCATCCTCAGAAAAAACTGCTTCAAACCAAACAGCCTCAGAAAAACTTCTCAAAGGAGTCAGGTCTCGGAAAAAACAGAGTCAGACGAAAAGTTATCAGAGTCAGGGATCAGACATCAGATGAAAATTAGTTGGGTCTCAGGAAAACTGTCAGAAAAAGTGGAGTCAGACGAAAAAGTCTCAAATGAAAAGTTTTCAGAATTAGCTGAAAAATATCACGCGTCACAGACGAAGCTGAAGTTAGCTTCCGATTCGTAAATGTGTAAAGGGCAATTCCATTGAATCTTTGCTAGACTATTCTACATTAAACCAAGTCCTGATCAAAAACTGCAATACTTGGACTTTTCAAATCTGGACTGAAGTACTCTACACAGCATGTAGATTCATTAAAACTCTGTTTCTGATTTGTGAAACCTTTATTCTATTAGTGAAAATGCAAATTAGGTTAATTTTATGGTATTTTTACCATCCAGACCATATTAGACCAGGTTCTGATCAAAAACTACAATACTTGGACTCTTCAAATCTGGACTGAAGTACTCTACAAAGCATGTAGATTCATTAAAACACAGTTTCTGATTTGTGAAACCTTTACTCTATTTGTGAAAATGCAAATTAGGTTCATTTTATAACTTTTTGTCAAATGTACTGCACTGCATGCATGTGTTGGATCTTTTAACATTTTCATCAATATTACTTTAGCTCTTTAAGATTCTGTCAATTTCCTACAGTCAACCCAAACATTATATACATATTCAAATGGATTCATTCAAATCTGAATAACAGCAGTTCAAACCAGGATAGTCATGACAGTGTCATACATCATAAATATGTGATGTTGTTTTGTTCTGATCTTTTGTTCTTGTGGATGAACCTGATATTGTGAAATTGTGGGAAAAAGAGTCAACAATTTGTTAACCCGCAGTATTAGTGTAGCCCACAACACATGAATTTGTACTTCTGCCTACTGCTTTTCAAACAGGAAAAAGAAATGTAAACGTGTTTATTGTGTAAATGTTAAAACACGTTTAAAATAAACTACCCTGGCTATAGCCAATATATAATTAACTCTCATCTTTTGTTTTATTGCGCTGTGTGCAGCACAGTAGCTGTAGGCAATTGAAGTTATCCATCTATTGCAGCAAATAAAAAACACCATGACCCAGGCTGTCCCTTTCTGCTCAGTAATCCCTGCAGCAGACCCGCCGTTAGGAGCTCTGGTTTATTTGTCTCCCACTCCGTCTTGCTGCTGACCCACCTTGTCATCAAGAAACGACAAATGCCTGGACATCGCCATTAGCTTATTTTAAATAAACTTTTTAAATTAACTTTATTTCTGCTTTGGGTCCACTTTCCGCCCGCTATGTCATGTAGGTTACCAACACGAAGACGTGTGCTACTATCTGGTTTAAGGTGCAACGCCAACATGATCAGTGTCATCCAAGCTTCAACATTCTCCATGTCTCAGCCTAGTATGAAGTACAACTTATCCATTGATTTAATATTTCTCTGATCTAGGCTGCATGTTTAATCATTCAAAGACAGACACAGTTTATCCAGTTTTCACCACAAAGCTTAAGTTTCACGTTTTTACAATAAAATCTATCACTTTTAACGCACATTTCACGATTTTACAATAAACCATCAAGTTATATGTTTCACGTTTTTACAGTAGTAGTAGCCTAACGTTATAACACACATAGCCTATCAAAAACAGAGAGGACAGTTAAGTAATCCGTGCGCCTGGGTTGCAAAACAGAGAGCACAGTTTATCAAACTGTGCGCGTGGATTTCCACAGAATTGTGGTCTGGACGGTAAAAATATCATAAAATGAACCTAATTTGCATTTTCACAAATAGAGTAAAGGTTTCACAAATCAGAAACGGTGTTTTAATGAATCTACATGCTGTGTAGAGTACTTCAGTACAGATTTGAAGAGTCCAAGTATTGTAGTTTTTGATCAGAACCTGGTCTAATATGGTCTGGATGGTAAAAATACCATAAAATGAACCTAATTTGCATTTTCACTAATAGAATAAAGGTTTCACAAATCAGAAACAGAGTTTTAATGAATCTACATGCTGTGTAGAGTACTTCAGTCCAGATTTGAAAAGTCCAAGTATTGCAGTTTTTGATCAGGACTTGGTTTAATGTAGACTAGTCTAGCAAAGATTCAATGGAATTGCCCTTTACACATTTACGAATCAGAAGCTAACTTCAGCTTCGTCCGTGACGCGTGATATTTTTCAGCTAATTCTGATAACTTTTCATTTGAGACTTTTTCGTCTGACTCCACTTTTTCTGACAGCGGTTTTTCCTGAGACCCGACTAATTTTCATCTGATGTCTGATCCCTGACTCTGATAACTTTTTGTCTGACTCTGTTTTTTCCGAGACCTGACTCCTTTGAGAAGTTTTTCTGAGGCCGTTTGGTTTGAAGCAGTTTTGTCTGAGGATGACAGAGATTTTTCTGAGGCCGTTTGGGTTGAAGCAGTTTTTTCTGAGAATGAAAGAGGTTTTTCTGACGCTGAAGGAGTTTTGTCTGAAGATGACGGATGTTTTTCTGAATCTGACACCTGAGTCTGAGGATGTCCTAAAATGAACACCGTACTCTCCATAGTCTCCATAAACCCCAGACTTTACTGGTTGCCAGTGCTTCAGTATTTTGTTTGTGTTTTTAGAGAATATTATTTGAAACTATACTTTCGCCAATAAGAATGTTTATGTCTAGATTTAAAGGTAGAGAGGTTGTTGGTGTGAACTCCTACTGTGATCATTTCCTATTAAAGAGGAGCTTGGTAGCTGAAGAGACAGCCTCATTAGGAAAACACTTCTTTGTGAGATAAAAATAACTACATGGTCAAGGAGATAAGATGAATTATATTTATAGTTAAATATAACAACAATTTGTACATAGAGATGTTCAACATTTCTGTGAATACATGATAGGTGAAATTTTGAAAACCTGAAGAAACATAAAAAAAATATGATCCAATTCTATTTATGTCTGTTTTATCAGCTAAAACTCTGGCACTTGCCATTTTTTAAAGAAGGCCCCAAATTCCCCTTCATTACAAAATGAGATTAGTATTCCACTAAAGCGCCTTTACAGATCTAAATGCCTTTTGGAGAAACATTGGAATCCTAACATCCATCTTCCAATGGAAAACACTGCCGCTGATGAAACATGTGCAGGCATTTTAATTCCTATGAGTCAACTGTGGCTGAAATGATTGTCTCTTGTTAAACAAACCGACTCTGAAGCAACTTGACAAGCTCGCTTCTCGAGAAGGATGACAGTGTGTGCCATTCAGCTGGTTACACACACAATCCGCCATCTCAACAGGAGCCGCCGCTTTTGATGCCTACTTCCACTAAGTCATTAATCAGGGAACGCTTCCAATTACACAGGAGACAGCCCATTCATTCATACTTTGCTTTTGGCCTCTGAACCATTTTACCAGGAAAGAGAGGGTGGATGAGAAGAGTGATGAAGAGAAGAGACATTGAGTGATGCGAAATATCTACAAAAAGTTCACTGAGATTTACAGGTGCATCTCAATAAATACAATATCAATCTAAATTCTCCTTGTGTGTGAGTGTGTGTGTGCATGGCTGTTTGTCCTGTGTGGGTCTGTGTTTCGCTGTCATGGACTGGCGAGCCGTACAGGGGTTACCCTGCTTCTCACCCGATGACCGCTGGAGATCAGCACTTGCCACCCCGCGATGCTGCATGGATTTGCGAGTATAGACAATGGATGGATGGTTAGAAAGTTTGTTTACTGAAGTAGTTCATTTCAAAAAGCAAAAATCACACATTTTAGGCATTGTTGCTTTGGCCATATGCATTGGATTCTTATCATGGTGGAAAACCCATGGTCCTTCATTTTCTTACAATATTCTACAGTACATATCCCCACTCAATTTTCTCAATTTGGTAACATTTCCTATAATCTTAACAGAGAAATAATCACAAACCTTTATCTTTTGTAAGCCTTCTTCGAATCTTACTGGCATTCACTGGCACGTTAGCCTTGTCCTTGACAATGTCCTTTGAAAGCTCTCCACATTCTTTAAATCTAGCAAGACTGGTATAAATTTTTGTCGGTAATTTTTGTCTTAACTCTGGTTGCTTGTGAGGTTCAGTTGGAAAAGAGGGATTCTGTGTTTTTTATACACATCAAGACTTGAATACTTTCTTAAAGATGCAGGACTAAGTTGTGTGTCTCAGAGGCACATCAGTGGTCTGTGAAGGTCAGAATTCCTGCTGGCTTGTGGGAGTTTAAATAATCCTTTTTGCTGATCAAATTCAAATCAGTTTATAACCCCTATTAAAAGTGGTGTTTCTGGATTTTCTTGTTAATGTATTATTTTTCAGTTAAAATAAACTTACCATAAATATTCTGCAGTTCTTCATAAACAGAGAACTGATTACAAATTCAAACAGTAGATCAAATAAGTATGTCGTTAATGTATATAATGTATATAATGAACTGACAGAAATAATAATTAGGATACCTATTTATGCCAAGTTGATCAACTTTTGACTTTATCACTGACTTAATTATCATGTTATAAATATAAATTAGATTTGAGTTAATTTGGGATCCCTCAGGATTAGTGTTTAGAAAATATTAATATGTAAAGTTAAAATCTCCTAATTTTCATATTTCACAACATGTGCCTGACTTTGCATTTGGAAATGTGTTTTTCTTTGATGGTCAGTTCACTCATCATGCCAGTGATGTATTCCTGATGATAGCTGTTCTGTTAGGAGTTAGGTGTAACTCAGAGGGGAGGATGGAAGCAGATGGTGAAGAAAGATGGTGAGAAATTTCAGGAGAGCTCAGCTTTTCCGGCTCATATACCGACTTAATTATGAGACATAGGGGAGAATGAACCCCTGGAAAGAGAATTTGAAGAGGTACGGAAGTCTCCATTTAGCCAAGGAGAAACCCAGGATCCCTGATATAATTACTGGGCAGATGAAAACTCTGACCGAGCAGAACAGAAATTAATAAAGCACATAGAAATACAGAAATTGTCATAATGTCAAATAATTGCAAGTAGAAAAAATCATTATGAACATTTAACCCATTCAGATAAACTACCTTTTCAGGTAGACTTAATTTTCACAGGCAACGATTACATCTATGGCTTATGAACTGTGAGGCATGATAGAGTTATGACTGTTTGCCTGCTTTTTCTCCCAAATATCCCATCTGGTAGTATTCCATATCCTTTTAGTGGAACAGAGATTTAGTTTAACTCATCTACGCTTGGTATTAACAGGTAAGGTCATGATCGTGATTTGAAGATGTATGTATACATCTGATTCCTTTTGTTTCTGCCATTTGCATGTGTCACAAATATAAAATATATGAGATTATGATCAGTTATAAAGTTGAGTATTTGATGTTGAAGATCTGCCATTTTTTGTACCTTTTGCATTAACCATGTTTAGATGATATTTTCCAACTGCTGCCTTGAAATTTTCCTTGAATAATTTACAAATCATAAAATCATAAAGAACTTAAATTTTTTTTTAAAAAATGTAAAAAAATGTAAAAAAATGTAAAAAAATAAAAAAATATATATATATGTATATATATATATATATACTGTGATCGACTGGCAATCTTGCCCCTTGACTGCTGGAGTTAGCCTCCCTGCAACCATGCATATGATGGACGATACAGAAAATGGATGGATGGATGGATGGATGGATGGATGGGTTGGATATATATATATATATATATATATATATATATATATATATACGTTTTAGGTAGGTGTGAAAACATGCTGAAAACAAAGAATTTTTCTGCCAGTTCTGAGCTGTTGGCCCTTCTGGACATCTTCCCATTTCAAAGGATAAAATGCTTGATGTGTCTTTCATCTGCTGCACTAAGTTTCCTTGGCCGACCACTACCTCTACAATCCTCAACGTTGCCCGTTCCTTTGTGCTTCTTCAAAAGACCTTGAACAGCAAATGATGAAACCCCAGTCTGTTTTGAAATCTTTGTCTGGAAGAGACCTTGCTGATGCAGTATAACCTCCTTGTGTCTTGCTGCTGTGCTCAATCTTTTCCATAACATGAAACTATCTTCCACAACCTCTCCTTGGTAGCAGAGTGTGACTGTTCCTCACCCAGTTTTTAGCCTCATACACAGGTGTTTCTGTTTCAGTTAATGACTGTGTTTGAACCTATGTGTGATGTTGATGATCAATAGCACCTGTTTGGTATAATTGATTGATCATACACCTGACTATAATCCTACAAAATCCCTGACTTTGTGCAAGTGTACCTATAAGAATTGATAATAATTTGAAGGCAAACGGTAGTAACACCAACTTTCGATTTGATTTTTCTTTTGTTTGCTCACTTTGCATTCTGCAAAAATATACAATCACTTATATTTCTGAAAGCATTCTTTGTTTACAGCATTTTTCCCACCTGCCTAAAACTTTTGCACAGTAATGTGTATTTATTTATATTTATATTGTGCCTATACCCTGAAGCCGTCACCATCTAACCGAATCTTTGAAGAACCTTGTATAATTTGAGTTAAAACAATTGATTTATCTCTGGGATTAATAAAGTATTTTTGAATTGCAACATTTGTGTATGGTGGTGATGTGTGCTGCTTTTAATTGTACTGCGCCTTGTTTTGACTTTTAGTCATGTAATAGCTCCTTATAAATAAACTGATTTGATTTACATCAAACTTTTCTCCATCTTTTCAAACACATTAGGAACATATACAGTTTAAAACATTAAGACTTGTCTGTTTAACCCCATCTATGTTGCAGCCTAATTCACATTCTAATTTGCACCCTGGATACCTGGCATTTATTTTATAAACTTTAATGTTGTACTGGATGGGGATTAGAAATGGCTAAATCTTAGGTTCTTTAGGTGTTTGGGTTTTGGGTTCACAATTTAGTTTATTTCTTGGTTTTTTGTTATCCGTTATTTGAGTTTTTCCCTCCACCACTTTTTCTGACCCTCTTTTACCTTCTGGTGCTCTAATGTTAGGTTTGTCATCTTTTGTACTTTAGGTTCATAGTGTTACTAATTGGGCTTTGTCTTCCTTCTATATGTTCACTTCCTATCTTTAAATATCTTCACCTTTAGCTTGCTTGTTTAGACTTATTTGCTTTTTCCTTTCATTGTTTGTCCCGTTAGTTCTGTTATACTTCATTCCTCTTCAGTATAGTTCTTTGTAGTCATTTCTTATGTTTTGTTCTTGGCCTTCCTCTGTTTCCCCTTTGCCATTTTCCCTCTCTGCCCCAGCTGCTAATTGCCTCCACTTGTTCTCTCCCTCTCACCTGCAACTTCTTCCCACTGATTGGTCCTTGGGTTTCTCTGCCATTTCCTCATTCTTTCCTCAGTATTTATACGGTTCTCATTCACTCACTGCTCGCTGGTTCGTTGTCATTCTTCCCTGTCTGGTTCTTGCTGTTGCATTTTCCTGATCTCTGTGTCTCCCTGGTTCTCCTGAAGTTTTTTTAAGGTTATAATTCCTTGTTTAATTAAATCCTAAATTCTTAGAACTAGGTAGGAGCACTGGGAGATAAATAACAGAAAAAAACGTGAAAAAAAATAAAAATAAATCCTAAATTCTTTATTTTTGCTGTATTTGGGTCCTCATTCTACCAAAACATGACACTAAATGCCTAATCCAAAATGACAGACTGGGAAATCCCTAACAAGATCAAATAAATCCTGCTTGGTACAACATCTGGAACAAAGGGAAATGTATTGAACATGTAATGCAAAGTTTATGGTGGATGTGGAGGAGGCTTTTGTATTATTTTTCCTAAAGTTTGGTTCATTAAAGATTCACAGCTCTATTATGATAAAAAATGTTAGATATCACAGCATCACTTTGAGTACTTTCACTGAAACATTACTAACAGCTTGAATTATTTGTAAAGAAAAACAAACCTCAGCAAATAACAGTGCTATACCCAGTAAATTTGGGTGATTATGACAGTCTTACCTTTGAAAACATCACTCCAAAGCACTAGAAATATGTTCCACTGCTTTTTCCTCACTTCTAGTGGAAGCAAAATTCTAAAAGAGGCATTTCCAACACAGCATGTTAACACTAAAAGATGTGAAAATAAACTCCCCATCTCTCTGGGTAATAAAACAACTGCTCCGATTTATACTCCTAATAGTGCAAAATGCTGTAAACATCAAGTTCACAAATGATGTATGAATGCCTCAACATCATAGGGGAGAAATTAGGGCTGAGCAACATCTGGATGTTGGTTACATTTCAGTTTTAAGGAAGCGGGATATGTTGAAAGCGTTCTTAAAGCTGCAAAAAGAATTTAGTGGGTCATGGTGTAGAAAAAAAACATCTCATCTTTACTGAGAATATAGAAAAAGCTTCTGAAAGGGCCTCTGAGCCATTATTATGCTGTATCAAAGATTCTAAAGGCATCAAAGAAGCCATGAATGCTAGCTCATTAGAGTAGCTTTCACTGGAAAGATGGATGAGCCTTTTTAGGACACAGTTTGCCTGTAGTCTTTTCTGCCTACATCTCAGGGGCAAAAACAGACATCAGACTCAGTTTCTATTTACAAAAGGTTCTGTTAAAGCTGCATACTCTAAAGTAGAGGACAGTGGACATGACCTATATAGGTTTAAAAAGCGTTTATCACAGATCCATATGTCATATTTTTAAACATGATGTTTGACATAGCGCTCTGATAGAAGAGGAAGAAAAAAAACACAAAACAAGCGCTTCATTTAGAGTGTACTTTTTTCCTTACACTAGCACTTTACCTCAATGCTCGGATCAGAGGCCCATGAGCGCTACTCAGTTATGATTTTACTTTTTTTTAAGTTAAAATGTGTTTTCGAAGTGGTAATATTGTGCAACGACTTGTTAGTTGTCCTAGAATCTACAGTATGTTGAGGAGTGTTATGTTTTGCACATTTCACAAAAGGATGATGGATGATGGTTGCAGATATTTATATTGTATCAGAGACTCCTATTAAAGGGCTCCACAGCAGTGCAGTTGGTAACCTTGCAACAAGCAGTTCCTGGGTTCGAGTCCCGGCCTGGGGTCTTTTTGCATGGAGTTTGCGTGTTCTTGGGTTCTTGCATGCTTGGGTTCCCTCCAGGTACTCCGGCTTCCTCCCACAGTCCAAAAACATGACCTAATTTTTCATAACTCAATTTTGCTGCTATCCAAGCTTCAAAGCGGCAAAAGCCAGTAACGCAGAAGTTGAGTTAACTTAAAATTCGGCTTCGTCCCTTGAGCGTCGACCAATCAGAGTGTCTCACTGTAGTGACGTCACCACACATTTAAAGTAGCGCTGAAAGTGAACCTCATCCATACGCAGCTAATGGAGCAAATGGTTAAACTCCCCAAACTCAGAACACCTCTCAAAAATGGCGTGTATCCACAAACGTCGACGTTGTCTAGCTTTATTTAGCAAATAAAGCCAAGCCACTCTCTTGATATGATTCGCTATTGGTTAAAACATCCAGCAACAGAGCCCACATGCTCTTTTTTTTCTCAGCAAGTGGCAGGCATAGCAAGCTTCAGGCTTAAAAATGTATATGCTTCAAACTCGTCACTTTGTGAGCGTTTTTTGACGGTGACAAAGCTGGCGGTGTGAACGCGGAAAAACTTCTTTAATGATTTCACGTTCTTTCTGTAATATATATCGATTATGACCAATTAATTATTGTGGGGGACTTCAACATCTAAACTGACAACACACAGGATAGACTAACAAAAACATTAGGTGACTCTCTTCATAACTTCGGCATTACCCAGCATGTCAAACAACCAACACACAATCGAGGACACACTCTGGACTTAATTATCAGCAAAGGTTTAACTATATCTGACATCTCGGTAATTGATATTGCATTATCTGACCATCTCTGCTAAAATATCTAGTCACAGTGAGACAATTGTAAAAAAGCGTTTTCTCGGGGACAGTTCAGTTAAAAAGGTAGGGGGTCCATCTCCTGGGTCCAGGGGCTGGTTGCTCTACTGGGGCATCGGTACCTGGCTCTGGGAGTATAGAGTGTGTATTGGGTGTATGATTGAGGGTACAGCTTCTTGCTTTATTGCTGTTTTTACTTTATATGCTTTGTCTGTGTTTCACTGCTATTTTTATTTTACCCCTTAATCATGTAAAGCACCTTGAATTACCTTGTTTTTAAAATTTTGTTATACAAATTAAATAGCAGTGCCTTGCCTAAATTGCCCTTAGGTATGAGTGTTTGTGTGCATGGTTATTTGTCCTGTGTGTCTTTGTGTTGCCCTGCGATAGCCTGGCGACCTGTCCAGGGTGAACCCTGACTCTCACCAAATGAATGCTGGAGAATGGTGCCAGCCCCCCCGCAACCCTACAGAGGATGGATGGGTATAGATAATGGGAAGATGGATGGATGGGTAATGGATGAATAAAAACAATGCATAATGCGTAATGCAATGAAACCTGTGGACATTTTCAAACCACAATGGGACCAAAGGTAGATTTTCATTTCTGATTATACTTTTTAAAAATAGCTCAGTCTCATTCAGACTGGATTGAGAGTGGCTGTGAACATTAGTTATCAACCCTTAAATTAGATTTAGGACTGCTCTTTGAATGGACCATGCTATCATATGATCATGTTTTGATCTAAACCATTCCAGTCCTGGCTGTATGTCCAGAGTTGTCCTGCTAGAAGATGAATACCAATCTCAAGTCTGTCATGCCCACTAACAGGTTTTTCTTCCTGAATTGTCCTCCATTTAGGTCCATTAACTCTGACCACCTTGCCTGTCTCTGCTGAAGGAAAGCAACCTCATGAGTAATGCTTTCATACAATATAAGGTATGATGTGCAGTCCAAGTCTTCCTTCAAAGCACTTAATATGAAGGCCAGTAAGTTAATTTTTGTCTTAGATGGCCATGTTTGCCATGGTCCTACATAGCTTGACGAAAACACAAAATGAATGGAAAGCATCTGTGCTAAACGGATCAGCATCCGTCACCCCAAAGAAAATCTTGATTGATGCATGCCCCATAACATCAACCAATTCAATCGTAGCATGTCATGTCTTCATTCTTTTGAATATTTTCTTCTTTTATTTTGTCACAAACCGGTTTTTCTTTCTCATATTTTAAGTGTAAAATTATGTACGCTGTAAGCAGATTATTTTTACAGACAGATTTATTTTACAGACATTTTTAAAAGTAGCCAACACACAGACTTGTGTGGACTCTGCTGAAATGTTTAGATATTTTAAAGCAAAAATGAAAGGCTACACATCACTACACTGACTGTAAGTGTAGTGGTTGTTGACATTCTCCTCTGCTGAGAGTGGCATCTATCTGTGAGTTGTTGTACTCACCTGCATGAACAGAATCCCACACAGTCTGAATCAGAATCAGAATCAGCTTTAATGGCCAAGTATGACACATACAAGGAATTTGACTCCGGCAACTTTTCTCTCCAGTACAGAACTTAAATAAGTGAAATAAAGTAATAAATACAAATAAATAATAAAGGATAATATATACACCAAACCGGGGTTATTTTACAATGAGTATGTACAGCAGTGCAGAGTTATAGTTTATTGTTATGTGAATGGACTCACACTCTGTGACTACACAGAGTTCATCAGAGCGACAGCCTGGGGGAAAAAAATGTTCTTGTGTCGGGTGGTTTTGGCGTACAACGCTCTGTAACCTCGGCCTGACGGGAGGAGCCTAAACAGATTGTGGCCAGGGTGTGAGGGGTCTGTGGTGATTTTTCTGGCCCGCTTCTTGACCCTGGACTGGTACAGGTCCTGAATGGAGGGAAGATCAGTACCTATGATCCTCTCTGAGGACCTGACTGTTCTCTGTTCTAAATTAGGTTAATCTCTTCTGTACATTCACTTAAGCACAGAACAACCAATTCACCCCACCTCTTGTACTGCTGCTTACAAAATTGTTCAGACAATGCTCACAAAATAACCTGAGGTGATGTTGCTGAGCAGCAGAAGCATGTAGAAATTAACATGTAAAAGTTATGACTAAAGGATGGCTGTTTTCCTTCTCCATAGACATAGGGAGTTTTGCTTGCAGCTAAATCGATGTTTTAAATCGTTGATTAAGGTAAAGGCATGTATGAAAAATTAATGTAATATACTCACAAAAAACCTAAAACAAATGGCATTCTTTTAAGTCATAAATTTTTTACAGTTAACTTATATATTTTCACAGTTTCACTGTGTATATACTTTTAAAGAAAGCCTTGACACTTCTATCCAAACCAGTCTTTATAAATTATCCACAAAGATAATAAATTATAAAACATTCACTCACACACATGCATGTACTTGTCAGAAGCCCTTGAAAACTAATTTAAAATAACAATATGTGAATCTTCCTTGGATGTGTTCTCCCTCCTTTTCTTTGACAGCTAAAGCCCACGGAATTTGAAAAGCATGACAGGTGTCACTCAGTCTGCTAGGTGAACTATATATTATATTTTCATTGATTTTCAACTGAATTGGAAGCTAACTTCAGCCTCATTTGACCTGAGAGTGACAATGTTGCTAAGAAGAAACTAAGAATATTTGATCTTGAGATGAAATCAGATTCCTATGGTGCTTAATTAGTTTTTGGTATGGTATTCCACAGCAGAAAATAAACCCATTTTAATCAATGTCTTATTTGGTATTTGGTAATCCTAAAAAAACAAATTACTAACTTAATTGTAGGTGTGAAGGATAATTACTTAAACATTTGAACTCTATGATTGTGTATATAATGAGTCTATAATAAGTTTTACCTTTTGAATTACTGAAACAAATTCACTTTCTGATAATATTCTAATTGATTGCAAGTTACAAGTATACATCACCAAAGGGTCAAGGCTGTCTGAGGTTAATTCGTGTGACCCATTTTAAGTAATTATTATTTCTGTTAGTTTGATGATACTTATAGCTTACAGCTAATAAAAACCCAGAATTCAGTTTCTCAGAAAATTAGAAGAGTCTCAAGCTGAAAGCCGCTAGGCCACAATGCACTGATGCAGTATAGAGTGCATATATTGTATAGACATTCTTTTTCAGAAAGCTGACAATTGTGAATGTAATATATACAGTGACATTTGCTTTATCACTAAAGCTACATGAATAATCTTTTAAAACCATAAAACGCAAGTGGTGGTTAAGAGTCTGAGATTCCATCCATCCATCCATCCATCCATCCATCCATCCTCTGTACCTGTCCATCCTATGCAGAGTTGCGGGGGGGCTGGTGCCTATCTCCAGCAGTCACGGGACGAGAGTCAGGGTACACCCTGGACACATCACCAGTCCATCGCAGCAGATTCTGGAGATTTAAAGCATTATTATGTGAACAGTAAACCTGTGGTGATATATACAAGTCTGATTCAGTATAAACAAATGTCAAAGTCCACAGCCGAGTGAAAACATTACTCCAAAATAGATCAAAAGTTTTCTCAAGACATAATCACAAATAATCCTTTTTATTACATTATTTAACATTATTGTCAATGGATTGCCATACCGGAACAAATGATTAGAATTGGGGGGGGCTGAGCAGCCTTGGCAGAGGTCTGCGCTCTCCGGGTACTTTTGTAGTTTGTCAAAATGATGTCTTTGATAGTATTGGTTTGTTCGTTATTAAGGATATCGCCTTCTTCAACCCTTCCATTCAACAAGGGGAGATTTTAATAATGTAATGAACCCAACGTGTAATGATTTATCCATCTAATGAAAGGTCTTCCTCAATGTCAAGAGAAATGGACAAAATGGTTCTTGATGATAAAGAGTGCTGTGGTACTTTCTTATTCTAGCATACAGGGAAGGCCTGAGGCAGAAAGAGCAGCAACAAAGATCACCACAGATTATCAAACAAAACTAAACTAATGTACATGCAAAGGATTCATGTTATTCATGAGGTCAGACATAATTTTTATAAACTGGGTTAAGAAGGGCTGTGAGAGGGGACTGTAAATGAACCGGAATTTAAAACTTAAGGATATTGACCAGCTAATGTGAGATTAACTGTAGAGTTAGAGTTTTTGTTTATTATTTTTCTAAAATTACATATTTTTAATTCCAGTGTAAGAAAGTAGAGCAAGCTTTCAATTTCACTTTCATTTCCGAGCTTTAAGCATAGTGAGGTGAGAGACCATTTATCAGTGCAGACAGCATAGCATAGCGTCTAAAAATTTAGTTTTAATATTGAATCATGACTAAATTATTTTAGTCACAGTTGCTTCTGTAGGAGTGGTGTATATATGGACATTTAAGCCCAGAATATCTGTGGCAACCTAGCTTATCTCGTCGTAAAATTGTCCATCCTACAATATCAATTGTATAGTAAGGTGATGGTAATTGTTTTCCTGTGGCATCAGTTCTTAATACGTAATTGAAAGGAAAAGAAGGTCCAAAATGTGACAAGGTGTGACAAGGGTTTTAATCATGGAGCACAATCAACTCTTCACTGTCACAACATGCGGGCTCAGAAAGAGGGATTGCAGCACATTCTATAATTATTTACAATCAAATTGAACAGAATGTAATTAAATTGTAATCTATCTAACTAAATTGGAATTAATCTATATTAATTTATGTTAATTGTATATTTTCAAAAAATTTAAACTGGACCTTTTTTTCTTCAAAAATCTTGCATGTATTTTACACCAAAGAATATACAGAATTGACTTTTACTGGATTTATTGTAGGTACTTCTATTTCCTAGATCCACCTAAAAGAAAAATAATAAGCATAAATATGGTCTGTTGTAATATTCTACTGTTAAATTTCTTGTTTTTGATAGCTGTTCATAATATTCAAAAGCATCATAAACGACATAAATAAAAGCTTGAAAACATGAGGAAAAAATGTGTTTCACAAAGTAATTAAAACAAATTAACTTTTCAATTATATTTTAATTTATTCAATCAGTCTCTAAATATGCTTTTATACATTTTTTAATTATATCCCTAGTTCATACAAATATATTCCATTTTATTAGAGATACTTAAAACATATGTAAATAAAGTGCTGCAGTGTGGATTTGTTTACTGACATGTATCCAACTACAGGTTAAAACGCACCTAAATTATACCATAGCTTAAAAGCACACACCCGAGTGGGGGCAGTGCGGGTGTCATAACTGAGTAAACGTATGTATTGATCTGTCTTTGCAGTTAATATTACAGAATATTGCATTGCATAATGTTGGACCACATCAAACTGCAAGAATCCCTAGGGAATCAAATTGCATCGATCTGTTTTCTTGTTGGATAAAAACTTTGCAGAAGATGTGCAGCCACTGTGCATCAAAACACTTAAAGCTGCTTTTAATTGACTATATGTCTCTATAACACTCAGACGTCTTTCTTTTAAATTCAAAGGTGCAGAATTTAATCTCATATTCATACTTTTTTTCCTACTTAATTCAAACTATCATCAGTGACTCATGATGATGAAAAATAAAGAAAATTAATCATTTGAATTGACAGAATGACACTGTTTCAATTAAGAACAGATTTGGAACAGGTCCTTGTTTTCCTTCTTTATCCTGTTCCCCATAATGAAGAGCAAAATGGAAATTATGAACGAATAAAACATGATGAATAGAAAAGCCTCACAAGATTAATCTAAATCTAAATACCAGTTTTAAACACATTTATAGTCATTTAACATAAAGCTGAAATAAAGCCAGCCACTGGTTGACTGGGCCCCTTGCTTTTTAAGTTAAAATGTAGTGCTGGAAGCAGTGTGGATCTGCGGGGCCGGACCCGCCCAAGACAGATTACAACACCCATGTAAAATAAATTGCAACCATGCAATGTATTAATCCAAGACAACCAGCAGAGGGTGCTGTAGGATAATAATTGGGACTTCTGAAGGCATTACATGAAACACTTTGATACAGTTGTATGCCAAAATGGACATTAGAGCTTGACTTTAAAAAACAAGAGCAAAGCTAGGACAAGCAGGGACGATGTAATGCATCACCAGTCTTACCCCCAATTTCCACTGCATGCGCTCCGCTCCGGTCTGCCACCCACTCCGCAGCCATTTGCAATTTCCACTGCATGCGCTGTAAAACCGCTTCGCTCCGGTCCGCAGCCCAGAGGTGCTCAAAGAACCCTGCGGGGGAATTGCAAGATCTCGCGATAAAAGCCAGTAATAAATGCGGAAGTAGGAACAAAATTCTTCATTCCGTTGAAGTCGAACAGAAAAGAACAGTTATTCTCTATTATTTTGTGTCAAGATATTTTGGACAAGATATGTATAAATATACGTGGGCTTATATTAATATAGCTATGCATACAAAAATATTCTAGTTCGTCTTTATTGATTTATTTTGAAAAACAGCCGGAAATTTGTTTGTTCTATATCCGGTTGGTGCTTAGTGATTTGTGTAGATTGACTGCGGACTTGCTCCGGCGTACAGCAAAAATAGAATTGATACTATTTTTGCCAGATGGCGAAATGGCAACCTTGGCAACGGCAGTGGTAATGCTCTCATTGACTACAATACGAGCGTTTTTGCAGTGGAAATTGGGGGTTAGAGAGGCAAGTGCAACCTTGAGTGATATTGTGGTCCACACTCCATATCAGTCAGTGGCAGGAATGCACCAGTTTGTTGTTTGCCAGCCACCAATAAACATCACAAAAAAGAAGAAGGGTGCTTTGTTAATTTTAGGGCTAGTATGAGCATCCTGACGATAGTTATGATGAAAATGTTGTGAGAAATACACACAAAGAATAAATTTACCAAGGTTTTCACCAGCAGATTATGTTGGATTGTGGAAGTAAGACTTGTTGTGGACTAGCAATTTCATTCGAATAGATTATTGGGACATTTGTGGACATAAAAAGATGTAAAATTTTTTTATTTGAGATAGCTCTGTTTTGCTCTGTTTAGTACATTTTTCCAGTGATGTATAATCTGTATATATACATAAAAAGGCTATCACAAAAAAGCCAGATTGGACCCGGAAGTGTGTAACAACCAACCGTAACATATTCTAAAATTTTTAGTGGCTAAATAGAGAGATTGTGTACTCTGCCCCCCAACATAAAACTATGTCCACCCAGCTAAATTCCTCAGGTGCCAGTTCTGGCTGGAAGCATTAGTGGCACCCCTTACCCTCTTTCTTTTCTCTTCTCTACTACTTTGCAGTGCCTTTATTGGAGGACTTTAGGGAACAACAGCATGATGAAGACCAACAAACCACAGCACGGGTGGACGTATCTAAATACAAATGAGCAAAGCACTTTTGGATTTTTATGCATAAAAAACATTTCACTTTACAATTATGTGCTACCTTGTGTTGGTATATCACTTAAAATATAAACAGTCTAAAGTTTTTGCTTGTAATGTGACAAAAAAATGTATGTTACTTGTTAAACAAAGGGTCAGGGTCATGATGACACTGAAGCGGCTGAATTCTTTTCAGAACTCACCGGTTTATAAGGTGCGTGTCTTTTTGATTAACAAGGCTCAGATGAGCCCTCACCGCTAGCCCTGGTGGCTAGAGGCTGGCTTCCCCCAGCTTGTTCCAGGGAAGGCTGCAGCTTCAGAGTCACGCTAACAGTCTTGGCTATTTTGTTTCTCTGAACTTCACCATCTGTTGCATCTGCAATGTTTATTCAAGTTCGGATGTTAATCGTGCACTTGCTGTGGTACTGATTGCACCAAGAAGTCTCTGCTCTTTTTTTTTTTTTTTTTTCTTTGAGCAAGTAAAATATATTTCTGCTGTGCATTTTAAGATAACTTGGTGGACATTTCTTCTTTACATATTGATTATTAATATAATGATATATATTGGGGGGGGGCTGGTGCCTATCTCCAGGTGTCATGGGGCGAGAGGCGGGGTACACCCTGGACAGGTTGCCAGTTCATCACAGGGCAACACAAAGATACACAGGACAAACAACCATGCACACACACACTCATACCTAAGGACAATTTTAGAGAGATTGAGATAGAGATTTGAACCCAGGACCTTCTTGCTGCAAGGCAACAGCGCTACCAACTGCGCTACTGTGCAGTTTTAGTGAAAGCTATGAAAGCTTCAAGCTTTTAGAAAGCAGATGAGTAGCAGGGTTGCTCAACCTCAGTTTTCTGGCTAAAAGTGCCCGCTGACCTCAGTTAGTGGTTAGCTCCGGGTTAGCTCGTAGCTACATCAGCTCAGAGTGTCAATCATCCACCCTCACCCTCACAGCCCTACTCTCAGCGCCACCTCTTTGTCCATTTTTTGTATTTTTGGTTTTTTTTGGCATGACGAGATGCGCGATGCAGCCAAGATGGCAGTGGTGGGAACTGCCCGGTTGACTTCAGTTCAGCTCTTCAGAAACCTACGGGTGATGTCACGGCGGCTTTGTTCATCTTTATATACATTCTATGGTTAAACACTTCTTTCACATGATAACTTTGTAGATCACAGTGCTTTCTTTGCACCCAACATTCTTGCCCTCAGTTTCTCTTCTTTTCCTTAACAGTAGGGCCAGTCCAAGATAGATGGGTCATCATAGCTGACAGCACTGCATACTAACTAGAAGCTTTTCCACTTGTCAAAAATATTATACTCTCTGTATTGCAGAGACCCAGCCAGTGTTGCATTATGTTCCATAAGACTCCACTGTGGAGTATAGGGATGATAGCTGAACACAGTGGCGAGCTCAGAGCATGTCACTTTTGGTTTGAAAGGGCCAGAATAAAGGGAAAGAAAATTGAAAGACTGAAAAGATTTGCTCTGACAGGTTGGGGAAGATGTGGACCTGCCATTTTAAAATGGAACATGGTTTATTGGTCACTGGTTTTGGATTAATCCGTGGCTCATGTAAGATACACCAACATTTTGTTAAGATCTTGTGTATGGGGTTGGTGACAGGTGGCTAAGAAGTCCAGGAGTTGGAAGGTTACAGGTGGTTGATTTCAAAATTCATAAAAATGTACAAATTTTCTGACAGGTTTTAAAGCCTCCAAGTCAGAGTGTGTATTTAAGTTATGTTTCGAGTCAGGGTAAGGCTACTTAAACTAAACAGGATTAGATCTAATAATTGTGATTAAGAATGGCCTTTTCAGCTCACAGTTTATAGTAGAAGTGCTCTCTTACGTTGCATGTTTGTAACATTTTGTTACCCTGCTCAGCCAGGGAAAAAACAGGGAGAAGTAAAATTTGAGCAGATGGACATGGTAACAGGTAAAGTGGTTTAACGACAATACTTCTGAAATAGAAAACCAATGAAAAAAGATTAGTTACAAGATAAATGTGGATGACCAAACCCAAGCAGTCACCAGTATTTCTAAAACAAGCAAAAACTGTTTCTACTCCAAATCTAGAAACCTGGAGCAGATGAGAAATAAAGATAACAAGTGGACAAAGTAACAAGTTGCTCAAATTAAGCCACATTACAGAATAACTAAGCCTCTTGTTTGACTGGAGGTTAGGTCAAAAGAATATCCAATCAGAGAGTGGAGTTGAAGCCTTAATCTTCAGGGGAGTCCTCAGCAGGCAGGCAATCCCGAGCAGGAAATTACATAGCTGAGCCAACCAATCAGCACTTGTTGATCTTAAAGCAACCTGCAGCTCCAATTCAAATATGAAAATACACTGCTAAATGAAATTAAACAACTGTAATGGGTGTAACATGACATTACACTAAAATGTTTAGAGCACGTTTTATAGATTTGATGGGGTCAATGACCAACACGAAGTAGAGAATAATTGTGAAATAATTATGAAATAACTTTTTTTAGCAGCAAGTCATTTAAAGCTTTCCACATCTAAAGACTAATCTCATCTCATCTTATCAGAGCACCTTCTTCCACATGTTTGGTATGTGTCCCCATTTTCAAAAATGTTTTCTTCTCGCCGCTCTTCCACAAAGACCAGAGTGGTGGGTACACGAGTGGAAGCTATTCTGTAGACAGACCCACTTGAGCTGTGGGTGTTTGCAGCTCCTCCAGTTAAGGTGGCCATGCCTCGATATGATTCAACAATGCCTTATGAAGTTCAAAGCTTGAGGTATTGATAAACCTGCTTTAAACCTTTCCACATTTTCTTAAATCATATATTTACTGTGTTTATTGAGCTTTATTAAATGGTTTCTTCTAACAAACCTCTAAGATCTTTTAGAAGAGCTGATTTTTACACTGTGAATAAATTACACAAAGATAGACAGCATGTGACATCTGAAGGCAATTGGGTCTACTGGATCTTTTCTTGGTACAAAGGTAAAGGGGGATTAATATTTAAACACTACACTTGATGTTTAGGCCCCAGCAACGAAAATGTTGTGAAGGCAAGGCAAGGCAAGGCAATTTTATTTGTTTAGCACACTTTCAGAGAAAATATCAGAAAATGTTTAAAAGATATTTTTAAAAATAATCAAGATAACCCTTCAGTTTAAATTACAAGCATAATTAAAAAATATAATGGTTAATGACATATCTTTGTATTTTCTGATGTCACTCAGGTCTCTTAGCTTGATTTGTTTATGTTTTACAAACTTTCACTTACGGTAAAAAAAAAAAAAGTGTTTGAATAAAGCGCGGAATTTAATTCTTCATTAAAATCAGTTCATTAAATAATAGCATAAAATAACCAGGGATGAATTTAAAATACATTATCTACATTTTGGGATATCAATAATTATGGATATCGCTCAGTTTGACTATTCCCTTTATCCGGCCCTAAGTTGAATTATGGTAAAACAAAATTATCTGCAGTTGATTGTGGACTAGATTGTAAAATGGTAGGCCTATCTGTTTGACTTTTCTATAGGAACACATCTGCATCCATAAAGGTAGCTAGCCGAATTTGCGCTAGTTAGCAGCTAACGCTGGCTACAATACAGTCATTTTTCTGGGAAACATTTTGATAGAATTATTATGTGAAATAAGCGTCACTGTTGTGGTCCAATTAGTTGTATGTTGTTAATTTAGATGTCGGTGTGATTCACCATCATTAAAGCAAAAAGCATTGGTAACGAGGATAACAGATAGCAAAACAAGGATTAACGTGTGCTTGGAGCACTTGCCCTCGAGATGCAGCGAAACTTTTTCAGAAAGGCTTGTGCTGGCATGGCAGACAACGGTATGGGAAAACTGCAGGCAGAGGAATAAAAAAAACAACATTTGATTAAATAGTAAATGAGGATGGTAGAGCTACAGGCTTTGTGTTATGTAGCCTCCAACTCTAGCCTACTAAACATCCCTAGACTCAGAACTAAACATGGAGAAGCAGCTTTCAGTTTCTATGCTCCCCTTATCTGGAACAGACTTCCTGACAAGTGTAGAGCTGCTGAAACTCTGAACTGCTTTAAATCGAGACTAAAAACAAATCTGTTTAGAATTGACTTCGAGTAAATGATTGATGTCATATGTGTGAAATGTGTTCATGCTCTCTTGCTTTATTGATCTTTCTCTTGCTTTCTTGTGTATCATGTGTAATGTGTGTTTCTTTTACTTTTAATTTCCAATGTTATATTCCATGTCTGTTTGTTATGTTTTTTGTTTTTTTAAATCACCAAATCATGTAAAGCACCTTGAATTACCCTGCTGTTGGAAGTGTGCTATACAAATAAAATTGCCTTGCCTTGCCTTGCCTTGCCTTGCCTTGCCTTGCCTTGCCTTGCCTTGCCTTGCCTTGCCTTGCCTTGCCTTGCCTTGCCTAGTAGTTGTTTTGTAGTACAATCCCAAATCAAAAAAAGTTGAAAAGTTGTGTCAACTGTAAATTAAAAAAAAAACTATGCTATGATTCTCAAATTATGCAAACAACATTTGTTTGATAATAGTCCAAGAATAACATATCAGTTGTTGTAACTGGATTTTTTTATATGGGATATGAATGGTAATTTTGAAATTAAGGCCAGCAACATTCAAAAACGTTGTCAATATGGTGTTGTCAACAAAATGCAGGAAAAGTTGATTAAGACTAAAGAGAGAACAATTGAGGACACTTCAGTTAATTATGTAATTGCCATGATGATTTTTTTATAAAAATAGTGTTCTGTCTTGTCCTAAACATGATTTCAGTAGCTCAACTTGTAGGTGTCTTCGTCATTGTGTTATTCTTTTGTTATGCTTAAATTGTTACAGGAACTGTTACCATGCAGGAATGGTAACAGGCTACGTACATTGAATCAATGGTGATTCAACCATCATCTAAATGAGAATTTACATATAAATTTCAGTTGATTTTATGTTGAAAAAATGTTACTAAATCTATATTGTTTCAACCATGATCTAAATGCAAGTTCAAATGTCAATTTATGAATGAAGAAACAGCAGATGGTTTACATTGCATTACGTTTTAAAATATATTTTTTTGAAAAAATGAATGCTCAAAAGATGAACACCTATGTTCCTGAACATTTTTATTTGAGTTTATGTGCAAGTTTCCTATACTGTTCAGATGAAATTATTTTCCTGGTTTCAACAGTTGAAATGTTGTCTTTGCACTATTCTCTGCTAAATATATGGCTTGCATGTTTTGAAAATAACAGTATTTTGTTTTTATTGATATATTACCAGGCATCCCAACTTTTTTGTATTTGGGGTTGATGGGGTTGTAATTACTGTCTGCCCTGCCCTCTCCACTGTCGCTACATGGTAGATCAGTATGAAGAATTGCTGTTGTTGGAGTCTGCATGAATGGGGCCCAAACGCAAGTCAATGACTCGATGCAATCTGCTGGGATTCCTTAAATTGAAAACTTTTAAACTGACTAGAATGTTTGTATGACTGTATTGAGATGGGTTTTCTTGTAAAGTGCCTTGAGATAACATCTGTTGTGAATCAGTGCCATATAAGTAAACTGAATTGAATTGAAAATATTTTGTGGCTTAAAACCTGCACAGCGCTCCCAGAAGCAATAAAACGATGAGCCAGAAGCAATGCTTTCAACTAGGATTGTGAAATTCAGTACATGTTTGTAGTTTCTTAAGACCTATTAAAGTCTTTTGAAGCCAGGGTCCACACCCCACAGGATGTCGGCCATTTTGTTTAAAAACTGCCATTTTGGTCAAAAGCTGCCATTTGGGCCCAGTTCCAACACTTTATCATGCAGATTTGATCAGCAGGCACAGTGGAAGCATTAAGTTGGCATTGAGTCAACGGTGCGTGAGTCCCCCGGTTGCTAAGCTGCCGTTCGAGGCTGTTTGCAATTTTAATTATATTTATGCTGCATTTTTTTTTAACATAAAAAAATTTCCTTTCATTTTATCCTAATAAGATTTATTTAAGTTTGTTGCTGCAATGTAACAAAATGTGAAAAGTTATTGTATGTGTATGAGAAATGTTATCAGATTAACTGAAATTGACTTAAATGTTCTCTCATTGTATTGGCAACAGAAGGATCAGGTCAGGTCAACACACCTGAACATCCTCAGTTTCAACTAAACGTCTTTGACCAATGAAAAAAATATCTTGATTTACTGTCCCATCTATGTTCCGAATATATATATTTTAGAATTTGAGTTTATTATTACAGTCACATAAAAAAATATCTAAAAACAGCAAACACTTTCTGAAATCTAAAAGCATTATTTTAAAACAAAAAACCATTAGTACACATACTGACTGCGCTTTCCAAAGCGGGAGAGCACTCCCACAGCCACACAAAGCCTTTACCCTAACCAGATAAGACAGCTCAAATGGGATTAAAGACAATTGTGTCCTTCATGTCTTTCAGATGATTTTTTTCTTCTTTTCCTGCCAAAAGAGTCGACTTCTTTCAAACTTCTATCATCCATATCAAGCAGGCTGACAAATCAGCCTCTGAGCTTTCCCAAGTTCTGTGGGTGTTCTTACATGAATAGCTCTTCTTTTGTTTGCAGTCACTAATGCTATTCCTGCCAATCAACGCTGCCACTCTGATCGTATTTACAGAATAAAAAAGCTGTGAAACAAAGCTGAAATATGCTTCAGTAAATAAAGAGTGTCATTCATATAACATGACATTTTGACAACAGAAAATATACTGACGATACCTGTGTGGATATTTTTAATAGGGAGACAAGTGAGGAGTAAAAGTGTTTTTAATGTAATTGCATCATACTGTTTACGTCAATTGACAACCATCTGTCTATGGGCTCAGACACTGAAATTTTACCCTGGTTGAATTGCTGGGTGAGCTTTTGCTGCAACAAACAATGCTCTATAAAACTCTAAAGTAGTTTATTCAATATGTGAACACCGTTTTATGCTTGTAAATTTAGATCAGTTGACCGAGAATGAGTGTTTTAAAGGCTAATGAACAAATTGCATCTTGACACTCTTTGTTAGACCAAACCAGCAGTGAATTATTGGACAAGTGGCCACTTTTAAGCATTTGGCAAGTGATTAAAATGAAGCATCATTAGCACTTTTGTACTCTTCACTCAATTACATTATTAAAGCAAGTTGGAAAATGTCAATGGCTGTTGGCCGCTGACGTCACACCTGAAACCCACCCATAGTGCCAAGAAAAGGAGACTAACTTCCCCAAACATCGAATTATGGCTTCAGAGTGTCTAACTGCGCCAAATACAGAGTGGAGCAAAATAGACCCAGACACGTGCCTAATAAATGAGGGGAAGGAAGGACAGCTTAAGTGTATCCCAACACAATTATTACTGCTGATAAAGAGAAGATGTCTTAAGTGTTTTTCAACTGAATGGGAATATTTGTTATGTTGTCAAACTTTTTTTTAACCAGTTTAGGTACATGTATGAGTCTGTACTGATTAACAGCTGAAACCAGATATTCATATACACAGGAAAAAAATAAGTAAAAAAACATTATCTGATTGTGGTGTTATTTCTAACTTTTTCCCATTTTGTTGATCTTTAGTGTTTACGTTAAACTACCTGTCTGCTAATTGTGTTAAGTAGTCTCCTTCCTTCAGTTTGCCTGCTCAGTACCCTGTCACACTTGTTTCACATTTCGCTAATAAGACCCACCTGGTTCCAAGTCATTGACTCGATCTCTGTATTTCAAATCCCTGGTTTTCATTGTTCATTGCTGGTTCCTTCTGTAATGCTGCCCGTGTGCTATGTCCTGCAATTCCTGTGATTTTGTGGGTTTTATGTTTCCATATTAATTTCCTTCACTGCAATGCAGCTTACGTTCTACTGATTGCACTTTAGGCCCGCACACATTATGACAATTTCTTTCTTCAAATCCCTTATTTCCTTAACCTTGCGCTGCAAGCTGGATTCTCGTGAGATTTGGATTTTTCCAAACCCCTGAAAATCCATCTTGTACTGCCCCAACTAAACAGTCTGACTCGACTCCAGTGGGGGTGCGGACAGATCACAGCATTGTAATTTAAGGCAGGCGCATGGGCCGATGTTCAGGTACGACGACAGTAGCAAGTGCCCAGGCAAAGGAAAACAAACATGGCCGTGCCAGTGGACGTATGCGTAGAAGCGGTTATTTAATCTGTTTTACGAGAATGAGAGACGATGTCTTCTTTGGAACATGAGACAGGTGTTTTTCAAATCACCCTTTATGCGCATATTCTCCATGCAAAACCAGCAGAAATCACCCGAAGTAATGGCTTAAGTGAAGCTTGAGCGATTTTTTCTTGGGCGATTTGTTGTTGTTTTCCTGGCGCATATGGTATAAGTCATATGGGTTGTTACTGTGATTGGCTAAAGACAAGTCATGGTAGGCGAAAACTTGGTGGCACGTCCTCCAATCAGCTCAAAATATTATACAAGATGGCCCTCCCTTTTTCAGACGCTTTCTGCGGGAGCAGTTCCAGATTGATGTGTAGACACTGGGCGGGGCTACAAATTGATCTGGCTTTTGCCAGGTTAACATTTCATTGGTATCTAGAACAATTCCCTTTTAAAAGACCCACTCTAATGAAAATCGTGTTTTTCGTGTTGTTAACATGTTCTTGTGGTATTGTTCTGATGCCAGTTGACATCTCTTAAGAAAATTTAGCTCAAAATTGCATTTCTGAGTATTTCTGCTTTCAAATCGCTGTGAATCAGTAGCAAACGCTAAAAGGCAGTCTACAACAAACTGCGTTTGTGACGTAGCAACCACACTGGGAGGGCTACAAGCTCCTGCTCCTGCTCCTGCTCCTGCTCCTGCTCCTGCTCCTGCTCCTGCTCCTGCTCCTGCTCCTGCTCCTGCTCCTGCTCCTGCTCCGTCTCCGCTCCGCCCGCTCAGGTTCTGAGGAGAAAAAAATACCATGCCAGATCAACACCTGTGTGCTGCAGGGGGTTGCAATTCTACGAAGAATGATATTATTAGCTTTCATACTTTACCAAAACCGTGAGAGAGAAATGGATTAAATTTCTTGATCACACCAAGATTAAAAACCGAACATCGGTTTGCAGTCAACATTTCAGAGAAGACTGTTTCACCGACTGGCAGGAAAAAAAGGGATTTGCTAGTAAACTACTTTTGAAGCCAGGTGGAGTGCTTTCCATCAAGTGGACCACATGTATCTTTACCGGTAAGTTTATCTCTTTCTGTCAGGAGCTAATTCAACCATCCGCTTTTTTGCTAGCATTACGTCAGCTATTTATGGTCAACAGCTAGCGCTGCATGCTGCTGTGTTAAAGTGATGTAGAGTAAAATATAAAGTAATGCGTTTTACAAGATCTTTTTTAAAATCTTTTTATTTTTGTTTAATCTTATACAAAAGCAGGGTCGGATGCACACACAGAAGCCATTGCTGGGGGGGGTCCTCCCACAACACAGAGGCAGATTACGAATGAACTACTGACGCTCTTCTGAATCTATGTCCTAGAAAACAGCACAGGTTTTGTGATTTTGACTAAAAACGACATAATCATAATTTAAAAACCACTCAGAACACTTTAAAATAGCTCAAAAAGATGATCGGAGAAAGGTCTTTAAAACTGAATGGCTTTGAGGTAAATTCTGGTATCCTTTCAAAGCTTCTCACTGTAATTTACTGAAACTCTCGCCCATTCATTTTGACAAAACCGGTTTAATAGGGTTACATTTGTAGGCCACCTTGCTCACACACTTCTTTTCAGCTATATTCACACATTTTCAGTCTGACTGACATCAGGGCTTTGTGGTGGCCCCTCCAAAACATTGACTATGTTGTACTTCAGTCACTTTCTAACCCAATTATCTGTATGGGTCAGTGCTTATTTTGAAGACCAATTTTTGACTAAGCTTTAACTGCCTAGCGAATGTATCAAGCTGTTGCTTAGATTTTTACACAAAACATTCTTTCCTCAATATACCTTTTGTTTTGTGAAGTGCACCAGTCCCTCTTGCATCAAAACACCATCACAGCAAAATATATTTACCCCTGTACTTCACAGATGAAATTATGTTCTTAGAATCTGTAAAGCACTTTCAGTTCCAACTCTTGTATGAAAAGCGCTTTATAATTAAAGTTTGATTGATTGATTGAATTTTAAGTATTCCATTTTCACTTCAAATGTAACCACTGCTGCAAGGACAATTGGGAAGAAATAAAGAAACAAATGGTTTTATGTAACTTCAAAATCAGGACTATATTTTCCCTTACAAACAGGTCTATTTAGAAAAAAAATTTCTTGGCTTGAATTTGATAGTTGGAGGGCCCAGTTCTCAGTCCCCCTCCACCACGGGCTCGGGACAAATGTCAGCGGTTTTTGTTAGTAAAAGGACAGCTAATGTTATGTGGCGCAGTTGCACGGTGCACACAAAGGAGGCTGATTTCACTTTGTCAGTTGTCACAAGACAACTTAACAACTTTTGTATTGTAATCTAGTACTCCTGTGTAGTATATTGTATACCCTACTTACTGGTCTTACCGCAGCCTCACTCACAAAGCAAAGCAGAGGCAGAGGTATGTCAAGGATGACCATTAGTTAATGGTCTTCATGTGACTAATGGCAGCCAGAATATTTTTTTTATCAAAATTCTCAATAATTGTTTAATTTTACTGTTGAGGGACACAGGCAGGCCTCCACATGCACCCACACTCTTCAAAAAATAAAAAAGAGCACTTGGAGGAGCATCATGAAGGAAAGGGACAGGTGCCCAAGCCCCCATGGGTGCCCCCTCTGCTCATTCCTTAAGCTCTGGGCCACAGAGCCCGTTTTCTTCCTGAAAGATATGATCGCTGAGCGTTCTCATGGTGTTCATACTCGTGACACCTTCAGGCATTTGAAAACTGTACCCAGGGACGTGGAGAATCCCCTGGGTCATGATGTCACACAAGGAAGGGGTGTGTTTGGGGTGTTGCTTTAAAAAACCCCACAGAGGTATCTCCAATTAGCTCAAATGTTGTGAATGAACCAATCAGAAGCAACAAATACCATCACATCATTATCTGGGATTTAACAAAGTCTTTGAGAGCATATTATTACTAAAGTTTTAAAATTGAAGAAGGTTAAAAACATTGTCTGAAAAGCTTTTTTTGGGGGCATTCAGTAAAAAAAGAGAATAATAATTGTGTTCATAATCCTGACTGACCCAGCAGGAAATGTTTAGTCCAGTTTAATGTAAAACTGAGAGTTAAAGGATATGTGTCTTTTTATACAGTGTATATGAATTGGTTCAATTTTTTTAACTAAGCTATAATATGCGTGTTTTACACTGGGTTGGTTTCCTTATTAAAATGCTTAGATCTGAAACTGGCCAATGCACGGCCAAAGTTTGTTTCTACACACATTATTTAGATCCTTACAGTGTGTTCCAACCAAACCACACTCTGGGAAGTATTGCTGTGGATTCTACAACTGTCAGGACAAATACAATTCTGTGGATGTTATGAAAGCTGCCGAACATGAACTGTGTTATAGACCTGAAAAACTGTCAAGAGATTTCTAAGTATGCCAGCAACAATGACAGATTTTTTTCTTGTTCTTCCTTATTACAATTTAAGCATATTTAGCATTCTTTTTTTCTGTCAGACTTAATAAATGATGAGCGGAAGGTATTAATTATGTAGAACAATTCACAATGCAATATGGTTTGAGAGTTTAATTCAGATATGGCCAGAACACTAAGAGCCCAAAGGAATCTTTCATTTATCTCCCACATGCTACAACAAATTCAATCTGTGAAGTTTGGACTAAATTAGTAACCAGGCTAAATAAAGTATTTATTCACATTACACTAATCTATGTTGGATGTCTGCCAGTAATTTTTCACAATGGTCCCAAGTCAGGAGGGAGCTTAAAGACAAAATTAATTCTAACGCTTTAAATCTGAGACTTAAACTGACTGAAGTAAAATACAGTTTCTTTGTCATGTACAGGTTTAAAATAGTTGCTATTGTGCAACAGCAGTGTCTGTCAAATAGCACTTTTATTTTGATGCGAATGCAGGCCACCAGTCATGCATTTCTCCAAAATACAGGTCCTCTCACTTATTCAGCATTCTGTCAGCGAGAGCTGCATGGCAGAAATCAATTTAGTGCTTTGCACAGCCTGCTGAAGGCAAAGAATGTCGCCTTGCTGTCACTTATAAATATGGATTTGGCCCACACTAACCACAATCAGAGCCTTTTGGGAAGCTCTAGTTTTCCCTTAAATGTAGAAACTGTGACATGTATTTACTTTTAAAGACTCTTGGCAGGGTTCAAATTACACCAAAGCTATTGGGGGAGCCATATTTTTCATCCTGCTCTGCGATTTCCAAATTCACCTGCACACGTATATATTTTATGGCACATTGGTCAATAACATAAAAACAATATTTTGGTAGTTAAACAGGTTTTGAACAAACAGAAAGCAACAAGGGATCCACATGCAGTCCAACATTTTCTGCCTTATCATAGCCATTCAAAAACAACAAATCATGGAGAAGCTAACACCATCATCTTGATCATGATCATCTAAACCAAGATCTAAGATCATCCCAGTATATTATCTTACTTTAGAACAGTATGGACCACAGATGGCACAAGACTGGTTCGTGACCCAATTTCTTTAATATTTTTAACAAACCTAGCTCTCATTTGATTGGCAATGTGCCCTATTATTTCAGCATAAGCGTGGTCTGATTTGTTCACACTTAAGCGATGTGAAGTTTTTGTCATTATGGTCAGGAGCTTTCTGAAAGCCATTTTTTTCTTTTACCACCATATAGACTGTTCTGAAAGAAGTATCTGTTTCTTGCATTTAATGAGCATTCATTTATGTCAATTGCTTTTTTGTGAGCCAAACGGTCAACTAAAAAAATGTCTTAGGTTATTCTGTGACTCACTGCGGACTTCTCCATACAGTAAATCCATTCTTTGGACAGATGCACCCAAGTTTTGATTTTGGCAAGCAGCAGACTTTTTGCATTGATACATACTGTACATCCTAACTTGTGATTTCTAGTAAAGATCCAACTATTCCTATCCTTCCACTCGCTCCACTACTTTGTGTCCAGTAAAAAGGAAATGCCTGCGCCTAGGAATGATGTCGTATTACATGATTGGCTTGACGGTGACATTAAAGTGCATGATTGGTTGGATGTTAGCACGCTGACGTAGTGTGTAGTTTTTTTAAAGAACTTTATTGAACAAATAGGAAGTATACAACACATAAATTATATAGAAAGTATATAGAAGAATTTAACAGATACAAACAGCCAGGGGTGTTATACAAATACTGTGCATGCATAAATGTACGTATATGAATTGTTTTGGAAGCCTTTTTCTTGATAGTCTGAAATTGATTTTATGTATAGTTAAACATTTATCAAAATCTGTGGGTATTCTAAAAAATCCCAGGCAGGGTCCACCACGTTCCAAACATGTTTGATTAGCAAGAACCCAACACAGATTAAAATTAGCATGCTAGACATGGCCTATGTCAATCAAAATAGCACCACCACACATGTATGGTCACAGAAGGAAATAAGTGAAAGTTATTTTCAGTAGTTTTAGGAAAATTTTATGTGAAAAATTTAACTCACAAAGTGGGCAAATTGCGATTTTATTTAATCTAAAACACATTAGGATTTTTGATTTAAAATAAGGAAATTAAATTGAAACTGGACTATTTTTAGAATCCTCCCTTGGTGTGTCAGTTGAGGCCTTCAGGGGAGCCCACCTTCCTTTAAGAGGAGCTGAGCTCCCCTTAGCTCCCCCATAATTCGAACCCTGACTCTTGGCATGTAAGCGTGGCTTTTGAGACTGCTGATGTTGGCAATTAGCAAACCTCTGATTGCTTTCACACATTTATTTAAACTTTTCCTCAAGCAGAGAGAATGTTTTCCCCAGAGCTCATGAAAGTTAAAAAGCCTTGCCAGGAACACTGAATCACTAACAGGCACAATGCCCAAAACAACTTTACGTGATAACTTCCTTTTATCTGCCACAAAGGCCCAAACCAGTTTGGCAGCCATGAGCAGATGGGATTGGAAGCTTCCTCTGCTGACTTCCTGCTGTGTTTCTTGAGAGCCTCATGGATCAGACACAACAGGTAAAAAATGCAGTGCATCTGTGTTGTTGAGCACTTTCAGGAGACTTTTAGGGTTTGCTTCCAGAAAGTCCAAAGAACATGATAAATTGTGTTAAGGAACATTCTGGAGAGTCAGGTGGAGCATAAGAGAGTGCCAGGCAAATTTCAGGCAGGTCCTTTCCCATCCAAGCAGGGGACCAAAGCGCCAGACTCAGCAGTGTTGGACTCGAATGATAATAGCAGCAATGGATGCACCCAGCCAGTTCCTCTACCTGGCCATTCCTTCTCATCTGGGGCTCAGAGGGAGAGATCAGCCGAGTCAGCATAATAGACAAAATGTCACTGCATGACATCTGGTGTTTGATAAGTATTCTTCATCATGGAAAACATTACTTGAATTATTTCTGTTAGAACCAGTAACAGCACACTGTAAAAATCTTAACACCTATTTGCTCCTCTGATGGCATTTCCTTGCATGGTTCATCTGCACTTGGCCCAATGTCCTTTTTTACTGTTGCTTGTTAATGTGTGTGTGCATGGGAGTTGGGTTGGGGGGGGGGGGATATAACTGTGATCATGCTTTTAAATCTGTGGGGGAGGGATGGGACTGTAGTTTTATGTGGGGTAATTTTAATCTGTAAAGCACTTTGTGATGCAATTTCTTGTATGAAAAGCACTTTATAAATAAAGTTTGATTTGAATTGATATTGATTTTTCTCTCACTTGTCATTACAGCAAAACAAATATTTTTAGCTTATTTGAAATTTAATATGATAGACCAACACAAACTAATGAATAATCATGACAGTATTTTTTTTAATATAAATTAAGATCTGTGAAGTCTTTTCTTTGTTTGTACTCAGCCTTCTTTACTCTGATACCTCTAATTAAAATGCAACAAATTGCATTGAAAAGTTGCCTATTTAGTAATTGGGTTCATCTGTGTGTAATTTAATTTCAGTATAATTCCAGCTGTTCTGTAAAGGCTTCAGAAGTTTGTTAGAACTATTATGTGAGCAAGCAGTATCATGAAAGATGAATGAACACTGCAGAGAAGTCTGGGATAGGTCTGTTGATAACTTTAAAGCTGGGTTAGCTTCCACAACAAAATCCTGAGCTTTGAAAATCTTACAAAGCACTTTCAATTAATAGTCTGAAAAAGTGAATAGTAAACTGAACATTTTGCTCAACGTGCGTTATAGTATGTATCATCGTCATGCAATGGGAATATTTAGGGAAGCTGGTTAGAATATTTGGGATGGTGAATGGAGCTACCATATAAACAATCCTGGAGTAAAACCTCTTGGGGCTTGCAAAAGACAAAGACTAGGGCGGACTTTCCCTTTCCAGAAGGACAATCTCCCTAAATGTATAGTATAGACTGAGTAGATGTATTAGATTGAATCCCCCATCAACTCTCCAAATGAGACATATCTAATATTAGCAGATAATATTATTCATTTCTTTTTTATTGAGGAGGATATGACCTCATTTTCGAAGTGGCAAAGATGGTAAAGGTCTAACGGGAAGACGATTCACTTGTTTGAGCCAGAGACAAGTCTGGCCGTAATGATATTAAAAAGATGAAGAACCCAAATTCTGAGCCGTGATTTGACATTTGATATGAATGAGAATTTGATTGGGTGTCAGCACACGGTATACTGCCTATGTCTGGGGATTCTGAATGGGACTAATGAGAAGATATTAAGCAGAGGTATCTCCTTTGACTTGCTGGTATTTACAGCTTTTTCTTCTTTAGCCTTCCTTCACAGTTCTCACATAAGTGGACAAATTCCTTGACTGAGTTACAAGGAAGAAGCAATGAAGCGAGATAACCCTCCATTTGATTGCAAGATTAGTGCCGCAGAAAAGGGGGCTTTAAGTTACAGGTGAGCGACGTTACAACAGTAATAACTGCACTTGAGATTCAGTGTATGGCTGATGTTAGGCAACAATGCTCAAACAGGAACTAGACATGACATATCAATCATTTTCCAATCCTTGACCACTGATAGTGGGCCTTTGTGAAAGGAAATGGTCATATAGATGTCCATAGTGTCAGGATTTATAGACATATCTCTGGAAGATGTGTGGATGTGGGTTTTCAGTGAAATTTCTGGTAAATACAGAAAAATTCTAGTTGGTTTATGTAATGTAATTGCTTTTTGACTGAATTTCATCATATCATTTTTTTCTCATTGTGATTTAGCTCAGTCATGTATCTTCAAAGGTCATGAGATGTGAGTCATACTATTTCCATTCGTCTTTTTGATGATGGATTTATGCAGTATACAATAATATTTCTCTCTGTATTCTCAGACAGTTCTTGCCTGATCATGTCCTATAATAACATATAATTCACTAAGCCTACGACAGGCTGCGTATTTTTTTTCCATAGACAACAAACCAATGCTTTTCCTAAAGATATAAATTCAGATGTCAAGTTAATCAGTGTTGTTACTGAAAAACTAGAACTACAAACGGCTCTTGATGTCTGTAACCCAACTTTGAACCCTCTATCAAAGTCATTCAGTTCTGCTTATCTTGCCTTTAACTGGGTCTTGCTTTCCATATATACCACAGAGCACAACTCAACATTTATTACCTAATTTTCCCACACAGTGCTCTATTTTTAAAGCAGTTAATTGAATTGTGTTTTCCACCGTATTATCACTGTTTCCAATAGAAGCGTATTGCATTTACTTGAAACAAAATAAAAACTCTCTTTCTGAATTAATAAGATAATAGGCTGGTGCCTATCTCCATTGGTCATCAGGCAAGAGGCGAGGTAATCCTTGAACTGTTCGCCAGGGTATGGTAAGGCAATGAGATGAGATGTTCAGTTTGTTGAGTTTAATTCACTATTACTACATTGTTTTGTCTCTAAACAATGTAGATAGGATTATTATTAGTAGTTGGTTGACTTTGCGCAGACACCTGAGGAATTTGCACCTGTTCAGGCGTAAAGCCCCATCGATTTTTTTCTGCACCCCCCAGTTTATCTTGTTAATTCAGAAGAACTGAGCTTAGTTTTTTGCTTTTTTTTAGTAAAACTTATATTGTTAATTCAGAAAAAGAGAGCTTTTGGGATTGAGAAACTGGGAAATAGTTTTGTCTCTAAACAATGTTGATAGGATTATAATTAGTAGTTGGTTGACTTTGCGCAGACACCTGAGGAATTTGCACCTGTTCAGGCGTAAAGCCCCATCGATTTTTCTGGGCCCCCTAGTTTATCTTGTTAATTCAGAAGAACTGAGCTTAGTTTTTTGTTGTTTTTTAGTAAAACTTATCTTGGTAATTCAGAAAAAGAGAGCTATTTGGCAAATTTCTTCACAATAATAATTGCAAAGTTACCAAAACTAAAATTTCCAGTCAATGCAATGAAATAAACACAATTACAACTGAGTAATTGAGAACGGCTGGATTGCAAGAAATTGTTTTTGGTTTTTTTAATTGTTGAAAGTAACAGTATGTCTGAGGTTCTACGTTCTGTCATGAGATGTGTCCATCTCCTCTTACTTGATTGCATTGCTTTGTACTTACAAGCTAAAAACAAGCAGCAAGTAGCAGAAAAAATACGTTGAAATAGTTGGGGTATAACATTTGTTATAAAACTAAGGTTTTCTGTCAGGAGATCCGGGTACAGCCTGGACCCAAACGCAGATGCAGGAAAGATGTGATGATTATTTTTTGAAGATATGATGACGATGATGGTGAAGGAAGGAATGGATCAACGAAGACGGGACACCAGACCGACATGAGGCAGAAGAAAAAAACAGTACTGAAGGGGAGTGAGAGGAAGTGAAGGGCTTAAATACAGAGGGAAATGAGGATCAGGTGGTGACTGGAATTAGACACAGGGGCTGACAATAATTAAGACCAGGAGTAAGCAGGACGGAGTGCTGATATGGCTCTGACATTGACTTCTTAATGATAAAACTGTCTATATTCTATATTAGACTATATTCTATATATATTCTATAGTCTGTAAATTCACATTCAGATTTTATAAAGGCATGGAAAAGACAATCAGAACAGGATTACAAGTGTTTATGATTCTTGTAACTTTGTGACCTTACCCTTTTCCAATAAATAAAAAAATAAAGAAAAATGTTGTGCTGAAACAGGATTAAAACCATGGTGCCATGTCTGCATTTATATTTAGCACAAAACCCTAGTTTTTTCATTATGTACCATATTATATTGTTTTAGTGTATGAACACAATATGACTTCAGTTGCACCTTCAGATGTAGATACTCAAGTAGTCTATACCAATGTATTTTGAAAAACAAGAAAGCATAGAGCCAGCTCCATTACTGGCAGTGGTTGAAGCATACCAAGTCGGAAATCCAAACAAAGTAGTGTGAGTTATTGGTACATTTCTCAAAGAAACACTACAGTTTCAGAAAGGTATATTTCATATTGACATGTCAAGCACCATGAGGCTAATCAGAAATGGAGCCCAAGACTCTGCAATAACTGTGTCCTTAAAGTTACCACGCACAATGGCACATCAGCTCTTATTTTTGCATGCTGGTATTTGCAGAGCGCCTTATAAGGCATAACTGGTTTAGACCATTACAACAATTACCAGTAAGGAAGGAGAACCCTATTGGATTAAAAAGCCCTTGTCATGCAACAAATAACAGATTTACTAAACCACATAAATAAATTCAGACGAAATGAAAATATTTAGTAAGAATATTACTTTTTATGGTATTTAGAACATACCATATCCTCTGGTCTTTACTGTGAAAAGTAGAGCTTCTAATGTCTAAACCAAACCAGCTTTGACATTCACAGTTTCAGTTCTGTGGACAACAAATAGAAACTAAGAAAATACCCAATGCACACATATCTTTAAGCATGTATGTGTATCTTAAAGAAATTCGAATAGTATTGAAGTCCATTCATTTCAGTAACCTAGTCCAAAACTCATATTATATACAGTGATTACTTACAGAGCTAGATATTTCAAGTGTTTATATTTGTTAATTTTGATGTTTACAGCTTACAAGTAATGAAAACCCAAAATTCTTTAAAAAAAAACCTGTATACCACATATGACCAAAATTAAAAAGGGATTTTATATAAATGTTATGTTAAGGCCATGCTATGGCCTACACAGCCATGGGGAGAATTGCTGACTTCACTGACAGTATCCAACAACAGTCACTGGCAGCCTCCACTTGTGCAATAAATCACAATAATTGCTAAATAACCTGGCTGTTCACAGAGTAATGTTTCTAAGCATATTAATAGAACGTTAAGTGGAAGGAAAACGTGTGGTAAAAAACAGTAAAACATTTCCTATTTTATTTATATAGCACCTTTTAATACATAAGGCAATCCAAAATGCTTTGCAGGACATCAAATGAAAGATGAAAAGACAATAAAGAACTTTGAAATCTTGAAATTATTATGTCAAACATTTAAAAGTACAGTGGCCGAGAACAGTCAATAAAATACAAAAGCCACAGCACAATAGCTAAAGCAACAACATATTTTCTTAAAAATTAAGATGTCTAAAATTATGTAAATCCTTCTCAAAAAACTGTGAAAAAGTCTGTACTGGCATTACAGCAATCAGACGTGTCTTTTAAATTGCTGTCCAGCTTTCTGCATGTATTTCCTTGTATTTGAGGATTTAACTTGAGTGATGAGCTTTGAGTCTTGGAGGTAGGAAGGTCTCAAAGAATCGCCCTCATCGTTAGCTCCCTCCACAGATTCTTTATCACAGTGTTCTTAGGGCCCAGCGTCTATAAGGTCTGTCTTGGGTTCAAATGATCTCTTCAGCGCACCATCAACCGCTGCAGAAGCGTATTAATCGTTTATTCACTTAAGTGCAGGAGAACACATAAAACATACATGACAGTGGGGCCCTAGTTAGTAATCCTCCTGGGCCATTCCAAAACATTATTTCTTTTGCTCAGAAGGCATCAGAACTGCCTGGGGAATTACAGAGTTAACTTTATAAATGGTTTTAAGGATTTTGTAATACTGTTCAAGGGGATTAGTTTGATTAGCATGATTACACAGTTGGTGGGGTTTGAGTTAATAAAGCAGTCTGTGTGTGAGCAGGACCTGTCAATGCTTATGCATGTTGCATTCACTTATTTAAGGAAGGCATTTTTACTTTTCCATTGGTCACACAATCAAAACGATTAAAACTGTGAGAAACAAGGCCGTACGAGGACCCAGGTTGGGTAATTACACTTAGTGAGGGTTAAAAGAAACATTCCAACCTCACTGTTAGAGATCCACAGCATTATTTTGTTTAGAGGAGATTGCTCAACTTCAATAAAAGATGTACCATAATTTTTCAAACTATAAGCCGCTACTTTTTTCACATGCTTTGGACCCTGTGCCCTGTACAACAATGCGGCTAATTTATAGACTTTAACTGGCTAATGGCCTTTTGGGGGCACTATAGCAGGAAGTGCTAAAGTGAGACAGACGTGGGGAAAGATTATGCACCAAAGAAGACACTAGTTTTGATTTTTAATTGTTATTTTGTGCATCAAGCACACACCATCATGAAAAACACACAAATAAATGCATATGATGCAGCTTTTAAGTTAAACACAATCAAGCTGGTCGTCAAAGAAAGAAATAGCGCTACTGCACATAAGCTTGGGATCAATGAATCGATGGTGAGACGTTGGCTTTAAGTGTGCAAGAGGAAGACGAAGATGAAGATAGTGACCAATGACTTTTTTGGTTGGCTAAAGTATGTTTTTTCAGGCAAAGTCTGAAAAAACAGAATGTCTTAAATCAAAACAAAAAAAAATCTTCTGTATACTGTCTTTTTGTGTAATCTCATATCTCATGTTACAACATGAAAATCTGTGGCTGATATTCAAAGGCAGCCTATATATGTACAAAATAAATTTTATTTTCAAATGTAACTGTTGCAGCTTGTATTCAGGTGTGCTCAATAGTCTGAAAATTATGGTATTTCAAGGATCTTTTACACACCTATGACGGGGGTGCAAATATCTGTGGAAGTCATTAATTATGTTTTTTTCCATGACGATATTGCTGCCTCAGTTCTCCACTACAAAATTTCAAATGCATAATATTTCTATATTCATGTATGTATTTTATTACTAAAACTGATCAACATTGTTGAGTAGCTTGGAAGAGCCAAAAAGAGTGCATCTAAAGTCCAAAATTACAGACAAACAAACATCTTTTCATGCCCCTCACGATACTGTCGATTTCAGTAACTGAGAAAATAAATTTGATTTGTTTTAGTCCTTTCATTTTTGGAGCGCACTTTCTTAAGCGGCAAAATAAGAGGAATGACCTTTCATAAAACCCTAATTAAAGTAGTATGTGAATAAACAGTGGAGGACTGCAGATGTTGATTGTGATAAATATCCCCTGCTTCAAAGCTAAGCTGAAGGTGAAAGTTTGCTCTTGAGTTGAGGTAGCCCCAATGATTTTTTTGTAATTCTAGAGACAAAGTAAGAGACGCCGACGCGATGCTTCTGCTTTGTAATGTGCTTCAAAAATGCTTTGCTTTACAGCCCGTCTCTTTAACAGAAGGCAAGCAGTGCCAAGCATCTGATGAGATTCAGAGCAATACACCCTAGCAGTCACTTTGACAATTCATTCCCTTAAAGCCAACAGTAATGTTTCCATTTATGTGGAGGAAACACTATCATCTTTGACATTTGAGCTGTAATTCCAATGGAACAGCTTGTCTGTTTGCATCAAGGGTACAAAATAGTGACTTTAAAAAAAACAAGAAACGATGTGCTTTAATTTGACAGTCCCATACAGATCCCAAAAGTGGAACACAGTAGGAAATGTCAGTTTTACTCCTTTGTGTACCCTGAAAATATCTCAATATAGGCTTTAGTGCTTTTTCTGAATTTAAGGTTTCAAACTCTATTACAACACTGAAATTATAGCTTTATATAATTGACTGGTGTTCGTTTATTATTTAGCTTTATTTTTTTGGTATTGGTGTCATCATAAACCCATTTTTTTCTGATTCATCGTGACTTAAAATCGAGCAATATTTTCACAATTGTCAATATAACTTTACTGGTCTTTTAATATTGCCAATTAAACATCAAAAAATGCCTGTCTGTATCAGATAATCTACAGCAGTACATTGGAAACATGCAATTGCTGATTTAGTTATGGTTTTTGGAACTTGATTCCTTTCTGGTAATGTTTTCTTATAAAGGACTCGTAAAAAAGATAAAAATCTGTTTGACTGTTCGGTAGGGTGGCCCAAAGGGGTCAACACAATTCAAAACCCATTATGCAACAACATAAGCCACAACCCAACAGCAAAACGCTACAATTCACAACAAAAAAACACAACAAGGCTCTGTCTTGTTTAGTTGTTCAAGTTAGCTAAAACTTCTGATTGCTGTTGAGAAAACATGACTAAATCAAAAAATGGATGTTTCTAATGTACTACTGTAGATACTATCTCTGATGGAGACAGGCATTTTTAAGACAGACATATATATGGGCGAGTATGGGAGACTGTGTGTGTTTGCTATCTGTATGCCTATAAAAAGAAACTGTGTTCATAGATCTTAAAGAATTTGTTCTACAATGGGGTTTGATTCCTTCAGATCATGCACAGATCTGTTATTTTGGATATGGGCTTGATTTGAAATAAAATCCTCCTCTTTTTAACTAAGGCAACAGAGTTTTTTCCCTGGAGCACTCAACACATCTGCAGTTTATTCCCCATTCACAACAAAGGCAACTACAACCTGGTGCAAAGAATGTGCAGGTTGCCCATATCTGGTGGACTTAGTTGGCTTGTTTACTTCTGACTGTTTTAGTGCAATATGCTTCATTATGTCTTTTGTCTAGGTATGGGGATTCTGGCATTTACAGATACATTGTTGGGCTTAGGTTGCCATTACTAAATCTTGTAATAATCGGTACCATGAGCTTTTCAGTGACGCTGTTATTGTATTTATATATCTATTTGTGTGGTGTGGTTGTGTAGTTCTCAGATTGCATGGGTTGATTTGTTTTGTCATTGTTTTTTTCCCTCTTCCTGCCATCCTGTAGATATGGAGCGGGACTGGGATGTTTTCTTTGTTCCCCTTCCTCTCGTATCTTCAGCATACCCTATCTTCAGCGTACCCTCTTCCTCTTAACCTTGTTTTCCTACCTCTCTTCATCTTCTTTCTTTCTTCCCCTTTATTTTCTGTCTCCGTGTCCCTGGCGCATCGAAAAAACAAAAACAAATCGCACAGCAATTTCTAATAGAGATTTCTTACACATAAATATCAAGCGGAGTACTATAGCAAAAGCCATAATGCTCCACTTGTGACAGTAAAACAGTCGGGCTTCTACTTGGTACTCAGACACCAATTCTGAGTGCCACACTGCCAGACAGGACACGTGTAAAAACAAAAAGGCTTCATTATTCCAGTATAGAGAAATAAAACCATTACAAAACATAGAGGAGTGTGCACTGTGTCAGTAATTCCTTCAATAGACTCTTATTTAAGACAATATTTATTAAATCATTGATATTGACATATTACTCTGAAGGGAAACAACTAACATAATTTGCAAATGTTTTCCCTGCTCTCGAACACTATGGAAATTAAGGTAAAACAGAGAGAGGATAAAATATTTAAAGCAATGTTTTTAAAGGTGGAAGGCAGTGTTGTAGCTCTCCAACTGGTAAAAAACCAAGACAGTTTTAAATTATTATGTTTTCTTTGTATAGAACATGTTTAAAAACCAGCTTATGCACTAGCCTTCTCTCATTGGTAATTTCTAATAAACCTTTCCCCAAAAGTGAGAGTTGAAAAATCAATCAATCAATAAAGAGGGGTTGCCTGGCATTATAGTGTTGATCATTTTACTTTTACTAGGTCATGATTTAGCTGGGCTGGCATAAGATTCTCACTTTAAAGGAAGCTCAGGTGAAAACATATCTTTTTGATATCAGCATCAGCTCAAACAATTGTTTTCACCATTAATCACACATAGTAATTAATATAGGTATAGTGAACATTCTTGGTTTTATTTTGATTTTGATACATAAACTAAAATTTGAAACAATCACCCTTTCAAGAAATCTTTTTCACTGGCCAGAATATAATATTTTTGCAAATTGTGCTTAGCAGGCAGGCTACTTATAGTTACGAACTGTATTTTTGAAACAGCATTACCTTAATGAGGTATGCTACTTTATCTTCAACACTATAGCTGTCTGCAGCCTGCAATATTTCAAAAAATATATTTTTGTTATAAGGGAAGAAAAAGTAAAGTTGTTTTTTTTCAGCCAGATGACCATTAGTCTGCAGCAACAGGTGGGGTTAATGGGCATGCCCAAGAGATCTGCTCATCATTCAGATGCTTATAGTATAATGTTAATGTGAACTCACAATATGAATTCCATAAATGTGTTGCAAGAAGAGGCATATGTTCCATTTAGGCTCACAAAAAATGGAGCATAAAAATGGAACAAAGGAGAACAACAAATAAAAAAATCAATCAAACCAAACCTTAAGCATTTTTTAAGTCTCTTGGTTTCCTTCTTTCAAAATAAGAAACCAAAACAGAAGGATGGGATGATGTACCTTTTTAAAGGAACAAAAAGATTGCCTCAGGGTCTAAATCATATGAATCTGTCATCTGTCAAACAAGGTAGAGAATTATGGCATGGGCAGGTACAGCTGAAGTGGGTCACTGGAGTTTAGGAATGTACTCAGTCATCCATGTCACTCACGTCAGTGAAAAAATAAAATAAGATGATCTTTCCAGAAATCCAGGCTTGGTTCTCGCTTGAATAGTTCTTTCTTTGCATCTGGATGAGCTAAGTGATGCACTAAAAATGCAATCAGGCACCTCATTAATTATTTATATGGCAACTCTATAAAATTGCTTCAATACTGGGGAAAAGAAAGGGCATACAGTATATCTCTAAGCAACCTAGATGCAGAGAAAGACAAGAAGAGGTATTTTACTTCTAGAGGAGTTTTTTTGTTTTGAGAAAAAATGGGCAATGTGCATTGTGTTATTAAGAAAAAGATGGAAACCGGTAGAAAGAAAACAAACTGAACCGATGATGATGTGTGAACATGGCTTTGATGTGCAAGGGCAAAAAAAATCACACACCTATTTTTTTAGATCAATGCCTTATTTTAATAACTTTATAACAAGATTTATATTGTTCCCTAATGTTAAACAAAGTAAGAAATTGTGTACAATGTAGAAAAAGACTAAATGACAATAAGTGCGTTTTTGAATTTGATCTCATAGTGAAAGACATTTTCCACCTTTCCAACACTCTGCAACATCATCATGTTCTTTTTAGTACTGAAGCATTGCCACCCACAACAGGTTATGGTTTCTTCCAGAAGCAGAAAACTACTGTCAACCTCAGGGTTATTCCTTCACTACCTCCTCTTTGTTCACCTCTAATTAACTGAGATTTTGCTTGACTGAATTTCAAAAGGCTATTGGAGAAAAAAAAAATCTTCTTGGCTGTGAGCCTCTCAATCTTTCATCTAAATTATAGCTTTTTAAAAGTCAGTGCATTATGAGATTGCCAGATGTGTACACTGCTGTGAAATACAACAATGTACAAATTAAGTAATAAAAGGGGAATGTATATGACTAGGATTTCAAATCTATGGAATAGTAGTTGCTTTGAACTCATGAAAAGATCAAGACATGATTGGTTTTCTCAAGTACAGTTTACATAACCTAAAAGCCTCTGAAAAAACAAAAAGAGTGGCATAGGACCATTGAGCAAATCATCATTAAAAATAGTTAATATATATAAATAATATAATTTAACATCATCTTAATGAAAAAAAGCCCTTGCAGTAAATGGTTCTAGGAGCCACTCTATCTCTCTGGGTTTCATTCGTTGATTTTCACAACCTCAATCAGGTTGCTTTCCTGATATTATTTAAATCCCCCATTGGCTATACCCACTTATCCTTGCAAGGTTGCTTGGTGCGGGTGGTTAGCTCCAGCAATCATTGGGCAGGAGGCGGGTTACACCCTAAACAGGTTGACAGTCCACCGTATGGCAACATAGAGATACACAACCATGCACACTCACCCCTAAGAACAAGTTACAGAAACCAACTAACCTATTTTTTCCATATTTTTGGACCAGAGGAAGAAGCCAGAGTACCTGAAGAAAACCCACATATGCACTTGAAGAACATGCAAACTCCATGCAGAAAGACTTCAGGCTGGGATTTGAACCCAGGACATCTTGCTGCAAAGCAACAGCTATTAACTGCGCCACTGTGCAGCACTTATCTATTTAAAGAGTTTTTCACTTTCTTCAGGTGGAGAAAATATGTTTTGCTTTGAAATATATCTCACAAGCAAATTAATAATACAGTTTATTAAGAAAAAGCTGTGAAAGAATACTACAAATACTACACTGTTAAACAGACACAATAACAGTTTTCTAATTCTGTGAAGAGTAATGCAAGAAATTGAAGGTGGGGAAGGTGATTGGAAGTGGGGAAGCCTCAGCTTCCTCAATATTATTACTGAAACATTCTCAGTTACTGCAGCATTCTTCTGCATTGTCTGCACGTCGAGTACATCCCATTCCTTGCTTTTCTGAGAGAAATTCAATAACCACTTTTACTGCCCTTTCACTTTAATTGTCCTTTCACATCATTCAAGGTGGTCCTTAAGATTACAGGCACTGTAAGCATTCAGATGATTTGGCTGGAATTGTAGAACTACATTACACCGGTCTTAAAATCATTGCATTGGCTCCCTGTACATTTCAGGATCGACTTTAAGGTTCTTTTAATGGTTTTTAAGTGTCTTAATGGTCTTGGACCTTCTTATCTCTCTGAACTGCTTTTACCATATAAACCTTCGCGGTCTCTGCGCTCCTCTGGCAGCCGTCTCCTTGTCACCCCAAAAGTCAGGACACACAAGCATGGCGAGGCGTCTTTCCAGTTTTATGGCCCTCACCTCTGGAACAGGCTGCCAGAGGACCTCAGGGCTGCAGAGAACGTTCATGTTTTTAAGAGCAGGCTCAAGACTCACCTTTTTAGCTTAGCTTTTAACTGATTATTATTTATCACTGTTTTTTTAATTGCTCTGGATGTTTTATACGATTATATTTTTATCAGTTTTACTATTTAATCTTAGCACATTAATTTACCGTTTCTTTTTATACTTTAATTTATCTTAATCCCCGTTCCAGTGTTTCCTCTGTGGGAGCCCTCTGCCCCGGGAGCGGTGGTCGGCTGTAGCTGCCTGGGTGCTCTCCAGGTAGCGCTTGGGTGGAGGTGGGGGTCTTGGCCTTGCCTCCACTGGGTGCCCTGTGTCGGTGCCTCGGCTGCTGCTGTTAATCTACTGCTACCGGGGCAGATGGCTCCTCTGATGGCGTTTCCTTGCATGGTTCATCTACACTCGACCCAATGTCCTTTTTAACTTTTTCTTTTAACTGTGTGTGTGCATGGGAGATGGGTTGGGGGGAGGGGGGTATAACTGTGACCATGCTTTTAAATCTGTGGGGGAGGGAAAGAGAAGGTGGTTTTATGTGGGGTCATTTTAATCTGTAAAGCACTTTGTGATGCAACTTCTTGTATGAAAAGCGCTTTATAAATAAAGTTTGATTTGATTTGATTTGAACTAAATGAAGCCTCTGGCTTACAACTTGCATCCTTGAGGTGGCTGGGATTTCCCCAGGGAGATTTCCCTAGGGCTGAGCACTGTATTGCAATCCTTATGCACACTGTTCAAATATACCTAATACTTTAAATACAAGCGAAACACTCATACTGATGGGTTGACTTCAACCCTCTGATTCATGGCGGGACCTTTTAGTCAATTGCAAGGTGTTACACCTATAAGTCACGGAACAAAAGCAAGATCTGAGAGGGCTCCATCACTAGCATCATGGTTAGGATATTGGCTACATCAGCTTACCTTTAGATATTTTTTGTTTCAGTAACATAAATTAAAAGTTAGTCTAGAACAAATACTGTTTTTTTTAAACTGTTAATGCTATTGAAATATTTACAAGACCAGAAAAGTACCAATATAAGTAAAAATTATTTTTAGAAAATATGCTGTTTGCTTTAACTGACAGATAATTAACTGCAATAATTTTACCAACATAAAATTTGTATTTAAAAATGTTAACAATTGTCAACAGTATATTCTTACATCTGTAGATCTCTTACATCAGAAGGACTGACAATATATTTGCCAGGTACTTGCTATTTCTGTCTCACAGTCAGAAATGTGGATTTTGTGAGGTTGACAAAATATATTCAAGGAAAGTGTCATAAAAAATGATAGAAAACAGCACCGCCATGATCAAATGTTTTTAATCCCGTTCTTATTTAAACAGTGCAGCAGAGCACTTTTCCTTTGTCAATGAATGTTTGAAGCAGACCTTGATATTTCAATGCAAACAATTTAAAGTGTTGCTGTTTGACTTTTGTTTTATATATATATATATATATATATATATATATATATATATATATATATATATATATATATATATATATATATATATATATATATATATATATATTTTTTTTTTTTTTTTTTTTTTTTTTTCTTCTTTTTTTTTTTCTTTTAATATACTGTGGTCTCAGCAATTCCCTGCAGAAAATCTATTTAATTTTGGATATTTTTAGCAACAAGGGTGAGCATGGTTTGCTGGCTCTTGATTTGGATGATTAATCTATTGGCGCTGTTCTTACTGAACCACCTCCTCCAAAGTTGTGTGGCATTGTTATTAAGTTATTGCCAAGTTTCTCCCACGCTTTGGAAAAGCAGTAATTGTTTCCTGGCTGTGCTCCTTCTATAATTTCCTTATTAATTTTCATTTTTGTCATCCACAGTTCATTAAATGTTTCCTGAAATTAATGCAACGTGCTTTAGCTAATGGCTTAGCATATTGAATTCCACAGCCATGTGTTGTGTAAATGTTGCTCTGCATAATCATAGTTAAAATCAACCAGGGAGAGAAAATTAGAGATAACATCTTTATTGTAACTCAAAATTTTTGAAATGTATTTCAAGAGTTGGAGACAAAACCTGGAGGGTTAAATAGAGGGCAAATATACTAGTGAGGTTCAAAGTACAATGTAAAAAAATAACAAGAAGTTAGTTATTGCAGGTTGGCCTGATGATTTGGCATACTTACTAACAATGAACATTTGGATCTGTGGCACCTCACTCATGGGAGCAATTAAGGAGCTCCTTTCAGCACTACTACTGCATTTATTCCAACAAAACAGATCCTTGTTGGAATTAAAGGTCCTCAGAGGCTCTGAAAGCGGCAACATTTGTTACAAAGACAATGAACACCCTGTTTTATTTGGATTTTTAAAAAAACATTCGAAATACAAGTCATTTTCAACTGAATTGTTATGCAAATAGAAAATATGTACAAATAAATAATCTAAAAGAAAAATAAAACATGGTCTCCAAAAGTGCCAATGAGGCAATATAATTGGTGGAGTGTTAAATATGAGCTAAAAATGTTCATTAGGTTCAGAGTGCATCAGAGTTTAAATAACTTTGTGATTGACCTAATCATCAACATTCATTGTAATATATAGGACAGGTTAAGATAAAAAATCAAGACTCTAATGGTACATTGGCTGCTTTATGCTTATTATTGAAAATAACTAATGGCAGGAGTATTCAAACACCAATAAATGGTCGAACAGCTTGTAGGTATTGCCCTGCTGATAAATGTTGCAGTGCATATAGTGTTAGTTGGATACACACAGCTATAACACAATATCTAAAGTGTCCATATATTTCTATGCTATAAGTGGTTTACATCATTTAATTAAATTCAGAAATATTCTATTAATCATAAAGGGAACGTAAATGTTGTTGTAACTGATATCCTCCAAGTTTCTTCAAAGATTTGTTGCAGATGCTGATGGCCCTGGGGATGGGAAATCTCCTGTAGCACTCTGTAGATGTAAAGAAGCCCCTGACTGAAGAGACTCTGTTGTTTTATAATAGTCTGATGAAGAGGATACTCATGGTTGTCTGTAATGTTCTTCATTTTATGAAGAACCCCTCTTTGCAGACTAATCTCCAGAAGGTCCACAGCATCCAACCTGTTTGCCAACTATCTCATATTGCCCATAATCATCGATGGAAAAGATGGTTTGAACTCTTTATCTTTCTCTTTCTTTTTCTTGTTCCTGCTCGGGATCCACGGCATCTTCATTTCAAATCATCTGGGACTTGTAGCTGCAGCTGACGTATTATTTAAGCTTTTGTGATGTTAATTAGCTGCTCCCAGTTGTAAACCCCTTGTCACTATGGTTATGCATCATGTCCAAAAGTTAAAAAAGTATTAGCAAAAATACATCCAGCTGCACAGCATTCAAAACCAGAGAGAATAGTTGTCCAAAAGTTATCTTTCTGCCAGAAACAGAAGAATTAAAGTTTTAAAAAGAAAAAAAATTCTGACGATGAAAAAGAAGCTGTACGTCTAATTTTATTTTATTGAGATTTTTAAGATGTTTAAGCCCAGTTTGACAATACAAAACAAAGTGGAAAAGCTGGGCTTAAGCTCAGGGTTCCTCATTTACAAACACATGTTTGTAAATGAGGAGCCCTGAGCTGATTTTTACACCACTGACTTATTAATAACCTGGACGTTTTTTACCGGATCATTTTAATCGGTGGGAAGCGCAGATTACTTCTCCACCACCATGCCTCCACTCACCTGCAGTCCTGGGTGTGATGGCCTCACAAAATTTAGCCAGAGGGTTCTGGAGCTAGAGCAGAGGATCCCAACACTCCACCAAATCCAGGACCATGAGCGCAACGTGGACATCATCTTCAGCCGGACTTTCGCCGCCGCCAGCAGTGCACAGCTGGCGGACACCATTCCCTGCCAGCCCGGCGAAGCTGTGGAGGGAGGATCCATCGCTGGGCCTCCATGCAGACTCGGGGTGCCAAACGCCCGCGAAACATCTGCAGCAGAGAAGGACCGCTGGTTCCAGCAGGGGGCTAAACCAAAAGCCCCCATCAGCTCAACTCCGGTGCTCCAGGGTGCCACGGTTGGGCCAGGCCGCGGTGGAGGCGCTTGGAGCAGGCGCCACCGCTCTCCTCCAACCTGCCTGCCTCTATCAAACCGTTTCAGCGCCCTGGATTTCCCTCCTCTGACAGCCCCTGGTTGCCGTAGCTCCGTAGGAGCGCCGCCTAATCCTTCCCAGCAGCAGGAGCAACAGCCGGACTCCCGCACCCCTCCACGTCGCGCCAAACCCCGGGCTGCAGCCAGAACATCAACACCTCTGTGAGAACTGTCAGGAAGCGCCATCTAACCCCTGAAGTGGCTGCAGGTTTTCTGGAAATTTTTAAAAAGAATCCTCCTATTGTTTTACCTGCCCCCTGTGATTTTATTGTCAATGATTTTAACAGAAGGCTTCAGTCCACTCTTGACCGGCTTGCTCCACTACAAGTTAAAAGTGTAAAATCTAAAGCTGCACCGCCGTGGAAAAATGAAAACCTCCGAAAAATTAAGAGAAATTGTAGGGAGGCAGAGAGAAAATGGAGGAAAAGTAAAACCACAATAAACCATCAAATATACACAGATCTTCTCAAATTATACAACAATGCAATAAGAAATTCATACTTCTCCAAAATCATCTCGGAACATAAAAATAATTCCAATATCCTTTTTTCCACCATTGATAAACTTTTTAACAGAGCTACTACTGCATTTCCTAAAACCCCCTCAAACACTCTTTGTGAGGAGTTTGCAGACCACTTCAGAGGGAAGGTAGACACCATCAGATGTAAGATTTTATCTTTTCAGAGTAACATGGTTTTAGACAAATCTGATCATGTGTCTTTACTAGAGAAAATGCTGGACAGTTTTGTCCTGGTAGAAGCTGGGACTCTTGATAGTGTTCACCTCAGTGAGGCCCACCACATGTGTTTTGGACCCGATTCCCACTTCCTTTTTTAAGCAATGTTATGGATCTTTTAGAGATGAGATTTTAACCATGATGAATTGCTCCCTTCAGACGGGGGTCTTTCCTGCCGCCTTTAAAGGGGCGGTAGTGAGGCCCCTCTTGAAGAAGAGCAATTTAGATTTTAATGATTTTAACAATTTTAGACCGGTATCTAACTTACCTTTATTAAGCAAAATTTTAGAATTTTTTTTTTTAATTCAACTTAATGATTTTATTAATGAGCACAATGCCCTGGAGAAATTTCAGTCTGGTTTTAGGGTGAACCACAGCCCAGAGACTAAACTATGATGCACAGAGGGTGACAGTGTTGGTTCTACTGGATCTAAGAGCTGCCTTTGATACAGTGGACCACACTATTCTTTTAACCCGTTTAAAACAGATTGGCCTCTCTGGTGCTGTTCACAAATGGTTCACATCCTATCTCACAGACAGGACTTTTATGGTAAGTTTAGATACCTGCTCCTAGGCCCAGTGGTTTTGTATATGCTCCCTCTTGGCAGCGTCATCAGAAGACAGGGAGTCAACTTTTACAGTTATGCTGATGATACACAGTTATACATCTCCATGTCTCCTGATGACACACGCCCAATGGATGCACTTTTTAACTGCATTTTAGACATCAAATCATGGATGGCAGAAAACTTTCTCCAGCTCAACCAGGACGAAACTGAAGTTTTAGTCATCGGTCCTGAGGCTCAGATAGAATTTTTTTTACCAAAACTACAATCACTGTCTTTTAATCCCTCTTTACAAGTAAAGAACTTGCGCATGATTTTTGACTCTGAGCTGACTTTTATTCCTCACTTAAAAAATATTACTAAAATAGGTTTTTATCAACTAAAGAATATCGCTAGAGTCCGCCCCATTCTCTCTTGGGCCAACACGGAGACACTGATGCATGCTTTTATCTCCAGTAGAATTGATTACTGTAATGCCCTGCTTTCTGGTCTTCCCAAAAAGAGTATATCAGGTTTACAACTACTACAAAATTCAGCAGCACGTGTCCTGACGAAGATCAGGAGGCGGGAGCACATTACACCGGTTTTAAAATCATTGCATTGGCTCCCCGTATGTTTTAGGATCGATTTTAAGGTTCTTTTAATGGTTTTTAAGTGTCTTAATGGTCTTGGGCCTTCTTATCTCTCTGAACTGCTTTTACCATATAAACCTTCGCTGTCTCTACGTTCCTTTGGCAGCCGTCTCCTTGTCACCCCAAAAGTCAGGACACACACGCATGGCGAGGCATCTTTCCAGTTTTATGGCCCTCACCTCTGGAACAGGCTGCCAGAGGACCTCAGGGCCATGGAGAACTGTGACCATGCTTTTAAATCTGTGGGGGAGGGAAGGGAAGGTGGTTTTATGTGGGGTCATTTTAATCTGTAAAGCACTTTGTGATGCAACTTCTTGTATGAAAAGCGCTTTATAAATAAAGTTTGATTTGATTTGATATGATATTATATGAGCTACACACTCTTCAGCGTGCAAATGGTCTTTACGTACAGGAATTTCATGTTTAAAAGTCATGATTTTAATGTCATTGCTGTATAATCAATTATGGTTCTTATGATTTATGCTGAACAATTAAAATGTTTCTTCTATGAAAACAAACAAAATGTCATCTGGTAATATCAACGGCGTTTTGTGCTCATTGCACAGCAGTAATATGTAAATCTTTTGCCATATTTACCAGTATTCCCTCCGTTTTTGGGAAAAAAATATACTTTTTTGCCAAACAGTGATACTATTAAAATAATATGTGTCATGATGTGTTGCACTTTGAGCTTAGTTTGCTGCTAGAATCCTTGTTCTGTTCTTTCCATTAAATATCCATTTTCACCATCCTTCCTGTGGTCCTCAGATGCAGATCTGGTGTCCTTGAGTTTTAGTTTATGCTTTTCTGCAGTTTTGCATGATTTACAGAATGTACAAAAATACTTTGGATGTTGCAGCAACATCCCAATAACACCACCTAATGTAAAATTATGCTATGCAGATTATTTCTCTCCACTGATGAAGATTCACACTGCTCAGTATACTGGATCTTTGGGGTGGTGGAGACAGCAAGGGGGATTGGACCTATTTTGTGGTTAATTCTTCAAAACATTACCAACATGGTGGCAGTCATAGACTGTATATAACTCACTGAACTCTAATCTCAATTGGTGACAAGGCAGAGTAATTAACTCAATACTTATATAGAAGCAGACTGTACATTTCACAGCCTTCATCCCAATAAACAAATGCAATCAAAAGCATCAGACATTCTTCATTCAATTTTAGTCACATGGAAAATGAGTGTTTGCTCCAGCTTTTCTGTTTGCTTTACAATCCTTCTACAGACCAAGAAGAGCATTAGAACTTTTGAAAAAAATATAATCTGAGGCATAAGCAGTACTTTTGTCACCTGTTTCTCATTGAGGCAATTCTTAAATGTTGCACTACTGACTAGAATGCATGTAATTTGCTCCCTTTTCTTGATGCCAGTTAATCTAACTCTAATCCTGAAGAGTTTCAGATAACATGTAAAGAATAGTAAACACGAGACAAAACCCAATATTCTGTTTAGGACTATTACCTCACCTGATTTCTTTTCTTGTTCATTTTCACAAATTCAACAACATAGCATATTGCATGTCTCTTGCTATCGAGAATCACGAGACTTTGGAGCTGAAAGACTATCAGTGGGAACATCTAGATTAACTCGCTCAAGTTATGGAAAATAATTTGCCAATAGGCCAAAAGTCAAATCCTTTGGCGAACTGTATTTATTCTGTTTCACATCTCAATACATTTCAATAGGAGAGATTAGCATTTGTGATTGGTCAAGTGACATTTTTTCTATTGGTGAACTACTTTCCAATTCAGAATCAGTTCTGCATTGGAAGCTCAGAGACTCTATCAAAGTATTTGCTTTATCGAAAGGTTAATGAGATGAAAGGAATCGAGGAAATGGCATGTATAGAAATGGTGGAAGTTGGAACCCTGAAAGTTTTCATTTTCATTACCTTTATTTCTTGTTAATTATAAAGGTTATCAAAGATAGTTTCTAATTGCATAAAATTAAAGCAGGCTTTTCAGCTCTACTCTTTTTCATATCTTAATGACTGTACAGTATTTTAAAACATGCTTAATTTCTTATTTGTATTTCAAATTCTTAAAATGAAAAATAAGAACAATGAATAAATGTTTTTGGTAAATCAAAAAAAATGGCACCAGTTTCTCCAATAATCTTAAAATAATAAAAACTAATTTAAATGATTCATTTTCTTTTTAAGTGGCAGGTTACCTCATGCCTATCTGCGCTACATGGTAACATTCATGAAAGTAAAGGAGATGAGTGAAGCTGGACAAGCCATTACTGACAACAGGTCACAGTGGGGACTCTTTTACTGAGCTCTAATTAAACAAGTACACTTAAATGGCAGAAATACCTCATGGTAACCTGCGTTTTCTTTCTTTCACAATAACTGCTGCCATCAAGAAGATTATTGAGAGCATTTTACTGCCCATATGAAATATCAAGAACTCACTACAATCATTCAGTGCCCTTGCATATTAAAAATGTTATACATCAGTGAGTAGTGAAAAATCTCATTGTTTGTTGTCGAATAAAACTATTCAGTACAGTTCTCTCCATCAGTAGCTCTGTTAGTGTTTGTGTGGCACACAAATACTTTGACCCATGTTTTTTTATCCATCTAATCTAACAAAGATTCTTCTTGAACAATTGAATTCCACAGTATTTTCTAGTTTACCATGATGTATGTTCTAATTACTCTGGTTCATTTTGTAGACTGTCCTGTTTAGGGCTTGATTTATTGGTTGTCTTTCAACAGTCAGGAATACAAGAGTAATTACATGAATTTTAGCTAAAAGAGCATTTGTGAATAGGGACAGGGATGATTAGTCACAGACATGAGTCTTCAACACGGACTCCCACAGCATTCAGTAAAATTCACAGCACTGACAATGTTACAAGGATGTGGTTTTTTGGACCTTATATGGGGTTCAAAGTCTGTAAGATCCCTTTAAGAACCTTTCTCAGTCATGGGTGTTGACCAGAGGAAAAGTGTTATCCTTTCACTTTCCTCAGGTGTTTTGCGGATTTGAGCTGCTCGTCCTCCAATCAGAACTGCACCCTTCTGAGCCTTGAGGCCATACGAACTGCAAATTGTTTAACAAGGTGTAATTTCTCTGTTTTAGCTGCAATCATGATCATATCCCTCAGGAATGGCTTCACCCTGCCACCATGGCACTCTTATCCTACCTGCAGGGCTAAATCGATTGGTAAAGTGAAAGCGTGTCAGGTGGGACATTCAGAGTTTGTAAGGAGGAAATGGAAAGTGAAAGGCTAATCACAACCCTTTAACATCATTTGTCACTTTATATGAACAGAAGTACATTTTTATGCACCAGACAGCTACAAAGCAAGTCACTTTTTTAGAGTAGAAGAGGAAATAGAATATAGGGAATTCACAATTTGCACAAAACAATACTATAGAAAAACAATATATCCTTTCAAAGTGGTACTAGAACACAATTCCCTTACACTAACTGGCAGGTTGGTGGTTGTCATGGCTATCATCTATTACTTAGTGCCTGTCACAGAAAATGCTGTTATGACAAACAAAAAGGACATGGACTGTGGAATCTTCTTAAGTCAGCATACACATTTCTTCACCACAATTGAATTATGACAAACTAAAGCTAAAAGGAACAAAAACATAATGTAGACTTCCTAAAACTTAATATCCCAGCGATGGATGGATAATAAAGGCTAGGTTATTCCATCAGACATGGAAAACCATAGAATTAAAAGGAGGAAATATGTTATTACTGTAAAACAAGCCCAACATATCACTTACTGAATTGGATACTGAAAAAAAAAAATCTGAACAAACTTTAAAAAATGACAACAAACTAGTTTTGGTCCTACAGTTGGTTGTGTGCAGCCACACAGCAATGATGAGTCACCACACGCAAACAGATTTTACTCACAAACATTACTGGTTCAGACAACAAATCTCGCAAAACCTCACAAGATAAAACACTTTGGAGTAAATAAACATGACGGCTGAGGAGGAGTTATTGGCAATAGTTTATGGACTAGTTTTAATGAAGAGAAAATTGACACAAAAGGAAAAGGTGTTGAATAAAGGAGCAGGAGCTCTACACAGAGACATGGAGATGAGTAATCTTTTTTATTTTTTACTCTTTGGCATTGGTGGACTTCTGTCAATAAGCTGACGATTCAAAATAGTAATAGATGCTTCAGAGACGTGTCCCTGCCCTTCACCTCCCTTTCTGATTGGCTACTCCTCACATTGAACTGGCTGCACGCTTGTTTGTCCTCGCAACACACCACAGCGATATCAGCCCTAGACAACCCAACATGTTGAATATCCCCGATTTGTGATCAGAGCAGTCCCGAAGTCCTTCCGAGAACACCAGAGCACTATGTACGCAAAACACATGGCAGGAATATCTGTTAGGATTATATTAAGCATCAATAAGGGGAGAATCCGCCTGAAATCAGCTTAAAAATATTGCCATTTGAACTAGCCTTAAGTTAGTCTGGTGTTTGTTTCCATGGTCTGCGATTCTTGAAGAGACCATCCATATACATTATGATCAAAGGATGAGAGGTCCATAAGCTATTGCATTCAGACAAGCTCCCTCAGTTAATATTTTCTTAAATCTCACTTAAAAACACACTTTTGCTCTGTAGCTTTTAACACAAGGTGAGTCTGGCATTGCTTGTACTGTTTAGTCTTATTTTATTGTGTTTTTAGGATTTAAGGTTTTTTTCTGTTTTGTTTTACCTGTTGTTCATCACTTTGGACTGCTATATAAAAAACATGGTATGGTATGGTTTGTATAAAGGTTATTTTAAAACTGTGTATAAAAATAGCCACTCTTTTTTTTTTTTTACCAAACAATCAGTCTGCAAGAAAAAAACAGCAACAACAAATACAACTATCCTAAAGAGAAGGTTCATGGTGGTATTTTTCTTCTTCAGCTAACCATGCATGGTGATGAGATGAAGATGTAATTTTTTGGCTCACCTACGGTACAATATCAGGATAACTAGCCATTATATTCATTGGATAAACTGGCACTTTGACATGCTGCAATCCCGTTCCCAATTTATTTGTGATGCTGGAGTTCATGGTGTGTCTTTAGAAGCTGTTAGCACCCTGCTGGAAGTGATACCACCTGCTGTGGTGAAGATGTTTTATAGTGTGAAATTTCCAGGAGGGGTGCTAATTTGTCTTTGCATTCTACCCACGTAGAGCAGAAAATAGTTCCCTTCCATAATGAGTCGAACTCTGTAAACAAATTGGAAGGAACATTCGAACATAGAGAGAAGAATTATGGAGACACAGCAGTTTGCTTCCTATCAGAAAAAAGGAAGAAAAACAACAAACGGGCACAGTTTGCAAATGATCCATACGTCAGTGTTACTTTGATCAGAGACACTGATGTTGAAATGCCGATTGGTGTATGCTCTGTCTCACTGAAATCCTTGCAAACAGATGTCATCATCATGTCTTCAGTTCATATTTGATTGTTATTTGGGGCTCCAGAAAACATGAGAAGAAGGGAACTGATGTTTTATTGAGTCTGTTAGGCCTTTTTCCATCTGATGTTTCCTATTGCTGGTCTCTTTTTTTAAATCTGTCTTTTTTATTTATTTGTCCGCCTCCCCCCTTTCCATCACTTCTGATCTCTTCAGCATTCAGTTTAAAGGCTTGGAACCTTGCCTCAAAACCATGGCCCACATTTTTATCCTCTGATCTCCCTTTGTAACTTCAACCTTTCTCTGTCAAACAGTTTCTGTCCCTTTTATGAAATGCTGACAGGTCGGCTTACATAAAAAAAAAGAAAAATCAATCATTTGTGTGAAAAGGATCTTCTAATACAGTGTTTTGCAAAAGTATTCTTGTATAATTCTCAGGTAAATGGAAACTGATGCATGGTTTTCCAAATTTGATATTGAGAAATCAAATAGTTTGGCATCTAATTCAATTCAACCACCCATTATTTAGTAGTTTGATAAACCATCTTTTATTTTACCCAATGAATCTGTGAGCATCAATTTTCATATCTTGCACATTGAACTTGCCGTGGTCATAATTGTTAGATGGGTTGATCTGAGTAATAAGAAACTACTGATCCACAGTTGAGTGGATGGAAACTTGTTGATATCAAAAGCCAGGTGAGCCAGACTGGTTTGAGATTACATAAAAGGCAACAGGGGTATTAAAAAAACACTAATTTCAACCAAGGCATGCAGAACACCACATTTGAATACACAATATGTTGAACCTTGAAGCCGATGGGCTGCAGCAGCTGTAGACCACAAAAGGGTGACAGTCTTGTAAGCTAAAAACAACTAACGGAAGCAAGTTGCACAGGCTCACGTTGGGTCTAAATTTAATTTAGCAATTGAAATACAGAGCAATTTGTTTACTTGTGACCTATTATTGGAAATTGTTGATGTTTTGTCATATTTATATGTTACAAAGTTTAATGCATGTGTGTGTAGCTTAACAATATTGCAGACAGTTATTTACTGGGATTTAACATACAGTATACTGTGATCATATGCAGACTGCTTCTACAATTGGGTCTTAGTTCGCTAAAAGTTCTATGGCTCTGTCTGACCACAGATCTGCTGGAAACACCATAGGAGAGCTGTTGTAAATTAATGTAAAGAGACAGGACTCAGCTGAGGAATGTAAACGGATAAGAGAGATTTATGGAGCTGGACCAGGAAGAAACAGTCTTGGGGTGTGCTAACTTTATTTCAGAGAGCAATCTCAGACTTCTCCAGGATCAGTCCAGACAAGGAGAAATTCAAGAAGGCAGACTGAAACTAGAGACTGGCAAGGGGTCTCGATGACACGCTCAACAACAAGCCAATTAGTTGGATCCACAAGGCATTTAAAACACTGTACTCCTAAGATAGACATCTTTGGGGGAAAAAACTGCAACAAGCCTTATATCCAAAGATCCATTGGTGAAATTCTACTTGAATAATTAAATCTTTAAACTTTATCATTTTCTCCTGAATCTTGTTTCCTGTAAAATAATCTCGAGCCGTTTTCAGACAGAAGTTCTGGAATATTTGCAGACAATTCCATCCGGTCTTTAGCCAGAGTTGTGTTTTCAAACACACCCCTTTTGTCCGGAACATTGTCTTTCGGCTGCTTTCACACAGCAAGAAATGTACCAGAGGATTGTGATGAATGTCTGAGGGGTGCAGGGTACGGGGGAGTGGGGGGTTGTATGTGGATATTACATAAACTTAGTGCGGCGGGCGTACGTCGTTTCCCCAAACAAATGGATTATTACAAAGATGGTAGATGAAACAGCCGATCTACTCGCAGTGCTCGTCTTTGTGATGTGTGCAATTTTGCGCACATGGAAACGCTTAAGAGACAACGAAGAAGAAATTGAAAGGAAAATAGTGACATTTATACGTCATCCATGTGTGCACTCACCGCGATCACCACCGCCCCACACCCCTCCAGCTTTCGCGGAACATTACCTGACAGTCTAAACGCAAACACCATACCGCGAAAAGTCCGTTCTTCTTACTAGGTCTTCATCTGTAAAATTACCGGTAAAGGGTATCCGGACAAAGTCCGGAAGATTGCTTTCAGACTCAAAAGCGAAACAGACGAAGTCCGGAAAATTACAGTTTTTCATGGCCTGTTTGAAAGGGGCTATAGTCTAACACTCACCAAAAAACAAGATTGGGAGAATGTTGCCTGGCTCAGTGAGATTTATTCATAGCTTATTTATTTGCAATGATTTCCTTGACATAATTATGTTACATTACAGAAACCTTACATGTTTTTATGTAAGTATGCTACTTTAATGCAACTTTCAATTGTGCCTTTAAAAAAAATTTTTTATCAAATTTTGGCTATGTAACTCAGACTGGTCAGGGTCAGAATTTTGTATAAACTACAATGAAGCAAGAATCCATCCTGCCATGTCTCAGTGCTACATGGTGGTGGTGCAATGGTGTGTGGGATATTTTCACACTTTGAGTTCCTTAGTACTAACTGAGCATTGAGTATTGATATTGACCATATCCATTCCTTTATGACCACTGTGGTGGAAAATTGTTATGCAATTAGGAATTAAATGTATATTATCTGTTTAGTGAATGCATCTAGGGTAAAATGACAAGGTTATTGCTCCAACTTAATGTTTATGATATATATGTGTCAGGTCACCAGAGTGAAGGTTGGAGAAGACATCTACAGAGATAAACAATGATTGCTGAATACTATTTAAGCGGTTAGTTAGAAAGGTTGGTTAGGGTGATGCACCAGTAACTCTGTCCCCTCCATGGTCTGGCCAGACATGTTTGAATTAAATACTTAAACGCCTTCTGGGACTCAAATCTTCTTTATTATGTAAACCCTGAGATACTTTTTTTGCCATAACACCCACACTGTACCCTTTTCTAATTGTTAAAATGAGAGTTTTCATGAACATGAAGAGTAGTTATTTGTACGACAATAGTCTCCAGGCCACAATGATGCATGGTGACATGTCCTAATGAAAAATTAAGTAGGCAGGTATACTTGTTAAAAATTATGAATTGTCTTCTAATTTTGAGACTGTTATGGGGAAAAAAAACATATCTTTAACAAGGAGGAGACTGGTGTCCGATGCTCCCTCTAAGCTGTGCCCGTGCGCAATTGCGCACTGCCGACACAGTCTTCGTGCACAGAAAATCTGCTCTGCAAACCAAAAATAATCTAACCTGAATTGAAACCCCCCCCCCCCCCCCCCCAAAAAAACGACAAAGAAATAATTCATTTTGTGCTATTTTGCAGTATCAATCAATGAGCATATGCACCGATTTACAGTTCCAGTGGTGCCCCTGCTCCGGTCCAATTAGAAAAACACACACGCCCGAACCCGTTATCCGGTTATTGCCATATCAATGCGGCAGAGACCCGCACATTGACACAACACAGATTAAAGATAGACAAGGGTATGCAAATAAGACTAAGGTAAAAAAAAATTAATTAATCCAGACACAAACTCAGATCCTTCTGTTTATATAGGAGTAGAGCGCTATCGTCTATGCACAGAGCGGCTGAGAGCGCCAAGTTTGTGCGCTGTGAAATGTACTTGATTTATTTAGAAAGTCTGTAGTGTTTTGGTGACATTTTCTTTAACAAAAAGGGGATTAAGGAATGTTCTGAAAACATCTGAAGTTTCCGTTTTATTCCTCTCAGAAACAGGCTCATTATTGTCAGTCTTAGTTTGTAACTTTATCACTGGATTGTTTCAGTCGCCACAAAAGAAAAAAAAAACTTTGAATACGAAAATGGATTTTAACAAGAAATCAAAATTGAGCCTTTAACCTACAATGGGAACATAGCAGTGCTGCTCCTGCTCCTGTTAGTTAGCAGGGCTAGAGTTTACCTGCTCATACTGTGTGAATACATCTTTTAGTGTTTGATCTCGCTGTTTGATTCTGCATTCGGGTTAAAAGATTTTGGTTCAAGACAATAACGTTTGTGTCATTGAGTGACCAGTGGCTGGCTGCTCCAGCCAATGATGCAATTCACAAACGTATTCACGCAGCTAATCAATCGATATTTGTGCTACATTTCAAGCATCCCGCGCAGACTGTGAAAGAGGCTTTAGTTTAATGAATCATATAAAACAGCCTCGAGAAATCGTCTTGAAGTGGACCATTTGGATCAGCTGATGCGCTTAAAGTCAAAGCTGCAAGCGGGTGAGGCCATCAACCTAGACAACGTGTACAAACACGTGAGGACAGATTAAAAAAATAAAGTGAAATTTAAATCCTCAATCAGATTTGGGCTTATCTAGTGTCAATGTCATTTATGAAAATTGATCATTAAAACTGTCTCCAGTTTATGAGTAGCAGAAATACAAATTATCTTGTGATTATATACTGTATTTTGCAGACAAAAAGTTACAGGACCCTCTCCCAGCTACAGGACCCTCTCCCAGACCACTCTTAACCAGTGCACAGCAAGAGCTTCACACAATGGCTCATGCTTATAATACAAGTCAGACCTATATAATAAAAAAGATTGTGTTTTCAAAATTTGAGTTCATAGTTAGCTTGGCTTACTTGGCAGTTCATGTTTCTCCACAGTTATAATGAAATATTTATACCTATAATAGTGTTAACACACTACACAGGTCATGAATAAGATCTTTATCATTTTCATTGTAAGTGGGATAATGTACTTAATTAAAAAGTATTCTCACAGAAATTTCAATGCTGTATTTTGATTATTTTAATAAACTATGTAAACTGGATGGATCCAATGCTGGCATGACCACCGCGCACACATTTGATGTTGCTCACAATGGTCAAAGGGACCGCTCAGGGCATTTGTGTGTTTGCTCAGACACATGAAAAATTAGAGGGAACATTGCTGGTGTCCTTCAGGTCTTTTAAGGAATTAATACAGCATGTTGATCAACATGGACGAACAGTGCATAAAAGCAGTTTGCATCACTAGAACCTGCCAACCCATCAATTCTAAAACATTATATTGTATTGTATTATTATATTGTTTACTTTAACTTGACCTACTGTCCTGGTTGTTGCACACACTAAGACAGGGAATTTAGTCAAATAACAACTAAATAAAAAATGTCCTTTTACTTTCTACAGTAATAACACAGACTAAGATATTGAAAGAATTTTCAAGATGCTATTATAAGACATATACCCAAATAGTTCACTTTAATAACTTCAATGAACAAGCACCAAATTCTAGTAACTGAACAGCATGGATGGAGCTGTCAAACAAGACTCTGACATAAGCATAAATTGAAAATGTTGAAAAGTTGTCTTCATTGGAAGATCCTGCACACTCATATGCAACTCATTTCGTTTGACTTTAGAACTTACTCCTTTGCTTATCAGAAGTTTCTCTGGGGAGCATGAAAATAGGGAATTGAAAACATACATCAAACATCCTGGAAGACGTGGTGGCCTACATTCTTGTGAATTCTGCTGTGAGCAAGGCCTGCACTATCATGACAGGCTCTATCTTTTAGTACACTGACTGCGCTAACCTGCAGAGGCAAGATAAAGAAAAACGGGTTCAATTTCTTCCATCCGGGAGAGTGTGCTTGTTAGACCACAGGATCTATTCCAGTTACCCCGGGACCTTTGATCTTGGATTACACAGGAAGCTCCAAGATGAGAGGTCTATGATTGGCCGGGGAGAGCTCATGATGGAGCAGCCTTAGGTGGTCGTGGCCTGTGAAGTGAAAACCACTGCTGAGTACGTTGTGAAGCAAGCTTGCACACTCATAAGTGGATTATTACATGATTGGCAATTTTCATCACTCGAGAATAGGATGAGAAGAAAAAAGGGCTTGATTCAATTTGCCTGCAGCAGCATCTAGTCCTGGGGGGGTAAAAACATGTCAATGTACCTCAGATCAATTGGAGGTAATATTGTTAAATTACCTTCTAAGGATAGGTTTTTCTTAGATTTTTATGGATATTTTGCTTCTTTTCTCTCTTCAGTAAGAGGGTGTTGTTTCTCTTGACTGATTTTTATTCATCTTTTATTTTCATAAGTAATCGCTGTGGTTACAAATATGTCTCAGTAAATTAGAAAAAAAGGAACAAAATACCTATTTGCCTTTTTGATTCATTACATACAAAGTGAACAAGATTTTATTTTTGATACAATTAATTAGAAAAGGTTTCTGACACTACCTCTGCTCGGATTAATTCTCTCAAACGCTCTCGTTTGTAACCTGAGATATACCAAGCTGGTGATGGAAAAGTGATTGTAGAGGATGAGTTGTTGAATTTCCTTTATTTTAAAATGAAGATTATGAGCCAGGATGAGATTGTTATTCTGGGTACTAATGCTTTTGACTCAAATAAGACCCTGTTTGAACTCTGTCTTACTTCACAGAGGAACATCTCACATAAAGGAGCACAAAAAGATGCCAACAACATAAAAAGTTGCCTTAAAGTTTTGAACGAGTGTGGTGAGAACGTCCCCAGGTTTATATCTTGTAATCTGGAGGACGTGCCACCTGTGACGTTCAATAGCTTGGATGTCTCATGCCTATTAAGGAGAATGGAGCAGCTGAGTGCTGAGGTTGCAGCTTTTAAGGATATAGCGAAAAGACAGAGTTATGTCAACTCTGACATACATAAGGTTACGGAGCGTATGCGTGACCGAGTGAGTGCTTTGGAACAAAGATCCGCAACAGAACGGGCTAACAATGATAATATGGCTGCTGCAAGAACATCAGAGGAGACTCACGGATGTAATTATGCAAGGCCTAGATAGTGCAGCTACAATAGTGGTACCGCTTCTGAATAACGACACAAATCGGGTGGAAACTACAGCGGAGTTGAACTTGCGTAGGCCACAGTCGCCAGCGTGGAGTCAGGTGGTTTTGAAAAATAAACCCTGACGTGTAACGGCTCAGGATAGTGCATCTCGACCGCGCCATGTAGCGCACGGACAATTTAAGGAATCCGGGACCAAGCCTATAGTTGGAACTGGAGCTGTGAGTAACATCAGAATGGTCAGAACCAGGCTGGTGAGCATTTTGGCTTCCAGATTTTCTCCGGATTTAGATGAATTGACTTTATTTATGTGTCCGAAAGAAAAACTTGGTCGTGACATTTCTTGTAATAGAATTGAAACTGTGCCCACCAATTCAGCTCCTTTAAAGTATCTGCTGAATGTAATGATGTGAATAAGATGTATGAGCCAGATCTTTGGCCGGAGCGTGCCCTCGTTCTGCTGTATTTTGAGCCCAGACGTGTTAGGCATGCCAGAGTCGAGCCGAGCACAGGGGATAAACGAGCACTAAATGACACTGCAGTGGTAGCAAACCAATGATCAACTATGGATTTACAAGTTTTGTCCTATAATTGTCGTAGGTTACGGCTTGGAAACAGCGCCGGGGATACAGCTCGATGTTTGGTTGTTGAAAATCTGCTAACTGATTGTGATATACTCTGTTTGCAAGAGACATTTTTAGCGCAACAAGACTTGCAAAAGTTGAACTCTTTTAATTACCTTTTTCGTGGAGTTGGAGAATCCACTACTGACTATAACAGCAGTATTGTCAGGGGGAGGATATCTGGGGGTGTGGCAATACTGTGGATAAAAACTTTTGACAAATACATAAAAGGTCTTAGGCTGAGCGTAGATTGGTGCATTGGAGTACATTTTTCTTTGAGTAATAGGGACTTTGTTATTTTAAATATATATTTACCTGAAGAATGCAGACAAAGGAAGATGAATACATTAATGAGCCTGCCTTTTTAAATTATTTTGTGGAAAGTTGTCTTTTTACATGTATATATGTTGTTGGAGATATGAATGCTGACATCACAGACATGAATTCTGCATTTGGTAAACATTTGGTTCAGTTTTGTGAGGACCATAACTATACTATGTCAAGTAAGCTGTTGCTGCCTCATGATAGTTATATATATATCAGTGAGGCATGCCATACTACTTCGAGGCTAGACCACTGCATTAGTTTATCCGATGCTCGTGCCTCTCTTGGATCTATGGAAATATTGTATAATGTGGTTACTGGTGATCATATACCAATTTCACTCTCAATTAAAGTTGATCAGCTGCCTGAGCTGTCTGTAAGTAATGATACTGTGCAGCACAGTAAGCTGGACTGGTCGAGCCTCACAACAAAAACCTGAGGTCTTATTTTATTAAAACCAATGAATTACTGGGCAGGGTTACTTTACCCTATGAAGCAATTACAGGTCCTTCTCAAAAAATTAGCATATTGTGATAAAGTTCATTCTTTTCCATAATGTAATGATAAAAATTAAACTTTCATATATTTTAGATTCATTGCACCCCAACTGAAATATTTCAGGTCTATTATTGTTTTAAAACTGAAGATTTTGGCATACAGCTCATGAAAACCCAAAATTCCTATCTCAAAAAATTAGCATATCATGAAAAGGTTCTCTAAACGAGCTATTAACCTAATCATCTGAATCAACTAATTAACTCTAAACACCTGCAAAAGATTCCTGAGGCTTTTAAAAACTCCCAGCCTGGTTCATTACTCAAAACCGCAATCATGGGTAAGACTGCCGGCCTGACTGCTGCCCAGAAGGCCATCATTGACACCCTCAAGCAAGAGGGTAAGACACAGAAAGAAATTTCTGAACGAATAGGCTGTTCCCAGAGTGCTGTATCAAGGCACCTTAGTGGGAAGTCTGTGGGAAGGAAAAAGTGTGGCAGAAAACGCTGCACAATCAGAAGAGGTGACCGGACCCTGAGGAAGATTGTGGAGAAGGACCAATTCCAGATCTTGGGGGACCTGCGGAAGCAGTGGACTGAGTCTAGAGTAGAAACATCCAGAGCCACCGTGCACAGGCGTGTGCAGGAAATGGGCTACAGGTGCGCATTCCCCAGGTCAAGCCACTTTTGAACCAGAAACAGCCGCAGAAGCGCCTGACCTGGGCTACAGAGTAGCAGCACTGGACTGTTGCACAGTGGTCCAAAGTACTTTTTTCGGATGAAAGCAAATTTTGCATGTCATTCGGAAATCCAGGTGCCAGAGTCTGGAGGAAGACTGGGGAGAAGGAAATGCCAAAATGCCTGAAGTCCAGTGTCAAGTACCCACAGTCAGTGATGGTCTGGGGTGCCATGTCAGCTGCTGTTGTTGGTCCACTGTGTTTTATCAAGGGCAGGGTCAATGCAGCTATCTATCAGGAGATTTTGGAGCACCTCATGCTTCCATCTGCTGAAAAGCTTTATAGGGATGAAGATTTCATTTTTCAGCACTACCTGGCACCTGCTCACAGTGCCAAAACCACTGGTAAATGGTTTACTGACCATGGTATTACTGTGCTCAATTGGCCTGCCAACTCTCCTGACCTGAACCCCATAGAGAATCTGTGGGATATTGTGAAGAGGAAGTTCAGAGATGCAAGACCCAACACTCTGAATGAGCTTAAGGCCGCTATTGAAGCATCCTGGGCCTCCATAACACCTCAGCAGTGCCACAGGCTGATTGCCTCCATGCCACGCCGCACTGAAGCAGTCATTTCTGCAAAAGGATTCCCAACCAAGTATTGAGTGCATAACTGAACATAATTATTTGAAGGTTGACTTTTTTTGTATTAAAAACACTTTTCTTTCATTGGTCGGATGAAATATGATAATTTTTTGAGATAGGAATTTTGGGTTTTCATGAGCTGTATGCCAAAATCATCAGTTTTAAAACAATAAAAGACCTGAAATATTTCAGTTGGTGTGCAAGGAATCTAAAATATATGAAAGTTTAATTTTTATCATTACATTATGGAAAAGAATGAACTTTATCACAATATGCTAATTTTTTGAGAAGGACCTGTAGATGTTCTGATCCAAACTGTGTTTATATGAATCATAAGAAAGACATCTGTGTATTTTATGATCAAATAATAAGTGCTTTTCTTGAGAGTGGTAAACCCTACTGTAAATCTTTGTGTAAGAATGATACTAAGTGGCCTGGCTGAAACAGGTATGTAGCCAGGTACCATGAACAGGCCCGTCAAGCTACAAGAGAGTGGGCGCAAGCTGGTAGACCTAGACAGGGTTCTGTCTATTAAAAATAAAAAGCTGACTAATGCAAGATACAAGTATGCCATTAGGTTTATCAAGAAGAATGAGCAAAGTATGATATCAGACTCCTTGGCTGGGAAGCTCCTAACTAAAAATGTGTATGGATTTTTGGAAGGAGGTACGAGCCCTTAACAGCAATAAAGCAGTGTTGCCCTGTACTGTAGATGGCATTTCCGGGTCAAACAACATAGTTGAGCGGTGGAAATAGCACTATTATGCTCTTTTTAATTGTGTTCAGAGTCAACAAATGAAGCACTGGACAAGAATGAGTGTTTAAGTATCACGGCACATGTGGTGTTCCAGGCTAATAAAAAAGCTCCAAGACAATAAAACCTGTGGTGTGGATGGTATATACGCTGGGCATTTAAAACATGCCAGCATCAGGCTGTCACCCATCCTGGCCATTTGCTTCACCAGTTGTTTGACCCATGGCATCCTGCCAGATGCACTCCTGTCTATTATATTGGTCCCGGTCATAAAGGATTATGCAGGGAGGTTGGCAAGCTTGGACAATTATAGGCCAATTGCTCTGGCAAGCATTGTATCTAAGGTATTGGAAAAAATACTGTTTTGTAGGCTGCAAGATTTGACCTACTCTGCTGACAATCAGTTTGGATTTAAGTCAAAGCACAGTACGGTTTTATGTATATTTGCTTTAAAAGAAATTATCATAAAGTTTAAAAGTGGTAACTCCTCAGTATTAATGTGTTTTATTGATGCGTCCAAAGCATTTGATCGTGTTATTCATTTAAAATGATTTATTAAAATGCGTCAGCGAGAGATTCCTAAGTATCTGTTGAGAATCTTAGCCTACTGGTATGCTCACCAGGAGATGCAGGTGAGATTGGGCAGTAGTGTCTCGGCTTCACTTGGTGTAACCAACGGAATGAGGCATGGAGGAATCCTCTCTCCTGTACTCCTTAACCTGTTTATGGATGAATTTTCGCAACAGTTAAATAAATGTAGAACTGGCTGTATGATTGGTTCTACTCTTGTCAATCATCTCATGTATGCCAATGAACTTGTTATATTGAGTCCAAGTAGTGAGGGATCCAGGAACTTTTAGATATTTGTTCCAAGTATGGCTTGGATTATAATATGAATTATAATCCTAGCAAGAGTGTCAATATGATCTGTAGAACAAGGGAAGATAAGGGTTTGAAGTTCCCCAATTTAGGTTGTGTGGTAATAACTTGGCGTTGAGTGGCAAATATAAATATTTGGGTCATTTCATCAATAATGATCTGACTGATGATGATGATGTCTACCGGCAATGCCGCATGATGTATGCACAGACCAATATGCTAGTGCGTAAGTTTGGTGTGTGTTCTGATGCAGTGAAAAAGACACTTTTCAAAGTGTACTGTACTCAGCTGTATACAGCACACCTGTGGTCCAATTACAAGCAATTGAGCTTAGAGTAACTCAAAATAGCATATTATGACTGTTTAAGAATTCTGCTAAAAAGACCTCGATGGGAGAGTGCCAGCCATTTGTTTGTTTCTGCTGGGATAAAAACATTACATGCTGTTTTGAGGAATTTGATGTACAGGTTTATTTGTCGGCTCAACCAATGTGAAAATGTAATTATAAAGAGCTTGACTAACGTCAAAAGTAGTGCCACCCGTTTCCAGTCAGAACTGTGACATCACTGGTATAGTTGTCTACTCTGAATTTTTTATTGTTATTATTTTCCTCTGGGTGACTGTCTGTTGACATTTTATTCTGGACTCTGTGTCTGTCAATAAAAGTTTTATTAATTGATTGATTGATTTCAAGTGTTTATTTCTATTAACTCTGAAGATGATGACTTACTGCTAAAAACAGGAAAGACTGCAGACCTGACAGCTGTCAGGCAGTGCAGATATGGTAATCGACATCTTCCACATGTAACTTTCCAATTTTCTGATAAACCTTAGCCATAAAAGGTTTTATCTGAATAAGATGACTGTTCATAGAGTGTTATTGAAAAGTATAATGAAAGGAAAAAGTGTGGTTAAAAAAAGGTACACAAGCAACCGTAATTGTGAAGCAAAGCTCATTCAAGAGTATGGGAGTAAATTCACAAGGGTAAACAAGTCAAAGTAAAAGTAAAATCATTTTGCAGATAAAATCAAATCTGTTTTTGTTGGTGTCATGTGATATCAATTTTCTAATAAAAATAAATATGGATTTTGCATGTTCTTCATGAGAAGACAAGGAGGTAGTTGAGGAGTATAAATACCTTGGTGTCCACCCGAACAGCAGACTGGACTGGAGACTCAACAGTAAAGCCGTCTCCAAGAATGGACAGAGCACACTGTACTACTTGAGGAAGCTTATGTATTTTAATGTTAGCAGCAGGATACTGCATATCTTCTACAAGTCTGTTGTATACAGTGTAATCTTTTCTGCCATCATCTGTTGTGGTAGCAGCATCAGAGCCAGGGACTTAAATAGGCTCAACCACCTGATGAAGAAGGCTGGTTCTGTTCTCGAGACTACTGTGAACCCTCTGGAGATTAGTGTGCAAAGAAGGATTCTTCATAAAACAAAGAACCTCATGGACTACCCTGAGCATCCTCTTCATGAGACATACAAGTTTTCAGTCTGAGACTTCGTCAGTTTTGCTGTAACACAGACTACTACAGGAGCTCCTTCTTGCCCATGGCCATTAGCGTTTACAACAACTCCTTGAACAGTTGAATTTCCCTCTGGGAAAATAACCGGGTTTTTATTGAATTGAACTGAAATGAATTGAACATGCACATGTGGGTTTTGTCCCCTGGCTTCCTGTTACATTCCAAGAAATATACATAATTTGTCATACATACATACACTCAACAAAAATATAAACACAACACCTTTGTTTCTGCTCCCATTTTTCGTGAGATGGACTTAAAGATCTAAAATTCATTCCACATACACAATATTACAATTTCTCTCAAACATTGTTCACAAATCAGTCTAAATGTGTGATAGTGAGTACTTCTGCTTTGCTGAGATAATCCATCCCACCTCACAGGTGTGCCACATCAAGATGCTGATCTGACATCATGATTAGTGCACAGGCCAATTGCACGCTCCCTCAATGCTTGTGGCATCTGTGGCATTTTGCTGTGAGACAAAACTGCACATTCCAGGGTGGCCTTTTATTGTGGGCAGTATATGGTACACCTGTGCACTAATCATGATGTCAGATCAGCATCTTGATGTGGCACTATCACACATTTAGACTCATTTGTGAACAATGTTTGAGAGAAATGGTAATATTGTGTATCTGGAATGAATTTTAGATCTTTAAGTCCATCTCATGAAAAATGGGAGCAGAAACAAAGGTGTTGCGTTTATATTTTTTGTTGAGTGTATATGTAATTTTCAATCAATTAGAATATGCATTCTGATGAGGCTGTTTGAATCAATGTACCTTTTGAAAATAACAACCTTTAAGTAGCTATTATGTATACTTTTTATTGAGTACAAGTACAAATAGGTATTTTATAATAAAAATTGGATTAAATAATAGTGAAATAATAATTAAATTGGTATTATTCTAATCTTAAATGTTGTTTTAGTTAGTTATAAGAAGAAGATCGTAATTAACATAAATATAGCTTGAAGAAAATCAGAGATTACTCTGTAGATGATCTATCTCAGTGAGTTGAATTACTGAAACAAATGAACTTTAAAAGAATATTCTAATTCATTGAATGCATCTTGGTATACTCTGTAAATTGTACTCTCTAAATTGCCTCTGTGTTGCCCAGTCATAGACTGGTGAGCTGTCCATGGTGTATGCCACCTCTTGCCCAAAAAGCACTGGAGAGTTGTTGATAAGAAGGTAAGATGGATGGACGGATGAATGAATGGATGGATATTTCTTTGTGGAGACTTAAAGCACTCACTCTAGCTGTGGTCTACACATTATGAACCCCCCTCCCCCCGTTTCCTGTAAGACTTTTTCTTAAGTTGAGTCAGCAGTACCCCCCATGACTGTGAAGGTCAGAATGCAATATTTCTGTATTTTAAAAAATTACTTATAGCAAAAAAATCTACCTATTTGAATTTTTTAATGTAATTAACCTTTTTGAATATCTTCCGAGTTATTATTGTTTACTTTTAAATGATTTTTTCATCTGAACTTATGTATTTTTTGTCACTGTATACGGATGACATTAAACATAAGCCCCTGAACGAAAGATATTCAAGAAAGATTAACTATTTAAATGACAGTTACAATTGTAACAAAGGTATGTATATCTAACTTTTCAAGTTCTCATAGCTTTATTTGATGCAGGATTTATCAAAGTAAGTTTTATTCAACATAAAAAACACTTAAATAATTTTAATATATACCATAAACATAGTTTAAATTACTGTATCTAGTATAGGAGTGTTAACTTTTATAGCTAATCTTAATTTTGTTTTAATCAGTTCTTTCAAGTATCATGGAGCTCATGTTCAGATGCAGTTTTCAGACATAATTAATAAACAAAACTATTCATACCATAAGGAATTTAAAGTGAAATGATATACAATAGATTCTGTATAGAACCTTCCTCAAAACCTGTCAGAAACAGGACGTGAGAATCTTCAAGTACAGAAATACTCAGCAATAACAGCCTTTTCGAGTCACACTAAGCAGTGCCTATGGTGGCATTGATTGGTGTTCTGGAGGACCCAATGGCAGACAAGAGACTGGCGGGTAAAACAGACATGACTGAACAACTGAACAAAAACAGAAGCTAGAAAAAACTAGACATTCCAGGTGGAACAAGAGGGAAACCTTAAGAGCATAACAGGTTGAGGGAGTTTGACTAAAGGATCTGGACGAAAGCTGAAAAGACCAGGGGATGCAACAGAAACCAAGTAGGTGATAAACTCATGTAGTGCAACCATTCCATACTGTATATTTTAACACATTTGGGATTTAGTTTATGCAAAAAACAAAATTTACTAACAGATTCTAATGCAAAACTCCAACTGAACCTTAGCCTGACACGGCTTGCCCTGTTTACAAAGTTTAAACTAAAAGTCACAGCTTAAAGACTATATTTCTATTTTTATCCATAGAAGTTAAAGTCTAAAGCACATAACTGTTTCAAACCTCTGTCCGCTTCACCTCAATCTCTTTCCTCCCTTAATTGGTTTCTCTGCTTCAGTGGCAAAACCACAATTTTTACGCTGTAAGAGGTACACAAGAGACTGTGTGCTTTTGGAGAGGTTTTTAATATTATCAGCTTTGCACACTGCATCTAAAATGACTCTGATAAATGTGCAGACCAGAGGGACCTGTTGTCAGATTGTATTTACAGATTTCAGTTGATGTCAGTGATATTTTCTGTCAGTATGAGTCACATGGGGCAACCCTTTAACCACAGAGATGTTGTTACATTTTATTTAGCTCAATTACTTTTTTTGTGTTTTTTTTTTTTTTGCCAGTAAACTATCTACAATGCACTACATTCAAAAGAGTGTGGTTTTACTGTCAACTTAGAAGGGTTGTGGTCTATTGCTATTGTGTCTTTTAGAGCATTGCAAGGCTTTCTGGTAGAATTTTTAAAATGACTTTCTTTGATCTTATACCATACCATACCATCTTTATTTATCACTTTAAAACACTGCCATACGGCTGACCAAAAGTGCTTGACAGTAGAGCAATACAATGCAAAACAATGAAACAATAAAAAAACTGACTGACAAAACAGTTAATATAAAATTATATTTGTAAAAGAGAAAAAAGAAAAACAATGTTAAGGAGCCAATCTACAGTTAACTGTCGAACACAAAAGAAAAAAAAGGGGTCTTTAATAGAGACTTATAAACAGCTACGGTTGACGCCTGCCAAACCATGAGCCGAAGTTCATTCCATAATTTAAGACCTCCTAACGAGAAAGTTCATTGTCCACGCAATTTATAGTGTAGTGTAGGGACCTTCAAAAGTAATGAGCTTGAAGGCCCAAAGCATGCGTGTGGGGGAATATAGAGAAAGCAGGTAGATACTGTATGTAGGAGGGAGCAAGACTATGTAAGGATTTAAAGACAAAAAGAAGCACCTTATATTTTATCCTGAAAGCAATAAGTAAGATCGTCGTTGAGATCGTTGTGCGCTTGCGCGGACAGTTGGGTGGTAAGAAAACAAACAAAAATGGCAGGCGGTATAAAAGCAGCTAATGTTTTTAAGAGAGTTAGTGGGCGAAATCCCCGATATATACACACTTTAACGTCTGAAGATAGGAAAATGTTTACAGAGAAGATTAAAATCTGCATTTGTGACAAAATCGAGATTATTCAAAGCCAATATGAGATCTGCAATTATCAAAAATGTTGGTCCGATTCGCCGGTGTCTTGGCCACAAATCTGGTGGGGAGACATTTATTCCTACCTAATAGAAAGCCCTGGACCATTTACTCATGACAAATTAAAGGCTTTCAAAATTATGGAGGCCTACAATTACTTTGTTACTTTGTTGGTTGGGCTAATCTCTTCTACGAAATAGAAAGCTGTGGTCCTCCTGGAGGCAGAGGTCAGACCTGGGTGATCGCTAAAGAGAAGGGGAAAATCCTCACTGCTCACTGCGACTGCAAAGCTGGGTAAATTTTCATTGATCAGTGTCCTTATTTATTTTTGGAAATGTAGTCGCTGTTGTACAATTTTAGTAGTAGAGTAACATGATAATTTTAATGGCGTCTGATCTCTGGTAAAAAACAGAAAATCACTGCTTACACAGTTCTAATTTTAAATTCAGTCTCGAAGCAACATGCAGTCATGTAGTGGCTTTAATGTTCAAAGTAGAAGCAGCTGTCAGGATAGGACTAACTGCTGCACATAGGCCTACAAGTGAAGCTTGCAGGTATCAAAGTGTTGTGATTCCTTTTCTCATAAGATGAACTGAACAGACTGTTGGGTGGCTGGGAGCCATTTCAAAGATGGACTGAGCAGACCACATTTCCAGCAATCCTAGCAGTGACCTCCGACATGTTCCTATTGGTCCGTGGCCACCAATGGTGACATCAATGGTGACATCAACGATGACATCACGGCAAAAGGGCTATAAGAAGTGGGAGTCGCGCCCATTTCAAACCGTTCAAGCCAGAAGTCTTAGCAGAGACCCTGGCTAAACAGAGAACATCTCACTGGTGAAGATTCTCTTTTGTTCTGACCCGCTGGACCGGGAAGAACTCATTTCAAAGCTTCATAGTGCTCATCCTGTTCGCGTAACCAGGGTGAGCCATATCCAGACTGTTCCCAGACAGTTCGTTAGACGTCGACCTGCAGGCCACCCAGCCTGCCTTTGGGCCACACGGTCCTTGAAAATCCTGCGCAGGCTTTTTTTTTTTTTACTTTTCATGCTCAACTACGGACACAGTTTGCTCTCCTCATAGTGGACTGGACCTCCTTCAAAGCAAAGTAGGACTGAACCAGATCATTTATACTGATGTTATGTCTGGTCGGAGATAAATAGAGAAATAAATAAATAGAGAAAATAGAGAACAGTGCTGGTTCTGTTGGACCTCAGTGCAGCATTTGACACTGTTGATCATGATATTTTATTGGAACGACTGGAGAGCTGGGTCGGACTCTCTGGTACACTACTTGGCTGGTTCAAATCTTACCTAAAGAACAGGGACTTCTATGTTTCAATAGGAAACTTTTCATCAGAATGAACAGAAATCACATGTGGGGTGCCCCAGGGGTCCATCCTGGGGCCCCTCTTATTTAAAATCTACATGCTCCCACTAGCCCAGATTATAACAACCAATAACATTAGCTACCATAACTACGCGGATGACACTCAGCTCTACATTACAATGTCACCAGGTGACGCTGAACCCATTCAAACCCTAAATCAATGCATTGACCAAATAAATGGATGGATGTGCCATAACTTTCTCCAGCTGAATAGAAACAAAACTGAAGTAATTATTTTTGGACCCAAGGAGGAACGATCAAGAGTCAGTACACAGCTTCAATTAATACAGCTAGAAACTACTGATCAGGCTCGAAACCTAGGTGTAGTAATGTACTCAGACCTGAACCTCCAGGGTCACATAAAGGCAATAACAAGGTCAGCCTTCTATCACCTGAAGAACATCTCTAGGATTAAAGGACTGATGTTGCAACACGGCCTAGAAAAACTCATCCATGCGTTTATCTTTAGTCGGATTGATTACTGCAACAGCATCTTCACAGGTCTGCCTAAAAAGTCAATCAGACAGCTCCAGCTGATCCAGAACGCTGCCGCTCGCGTCCTCACTAGAACCAGGAAAGTAGAGCACATCACCCTAGTTCTAAAGTCCTTATACACTAGCTCCCTGTAGCTCAGGGAATAGACTTCAAAATACTCCTACTAGTTTATAAATCATTACATGGCTTAGCACCAAAATATGTTGAAGACCTGTTGTCACGGTGCCAACCACTAAGACCAGTCAGGTCCTCCAACTCTAGCCTACTAAACATCCCTAGACTCAGAAATAAACATGGAGAAGCAGCTTTCAGTTTTTATGCTTCCCTTATCTGGAACAGACTTCCTGACGAGAGTAGAGCTGCTGAAACTCTGAACTGCTTAAAATCAAGACTACAAACCCATCTGTTTAGAATTGCCTTCGAGTAAATGCTTGATGTCATATGTATGAAATGTTTTCATGCTCTCTTGCTTTTTTTTGATCTTTCTCTTGCTTTGTTGTGTATCATGTGTAATGTGTGTTTCTTTTATGTGTTTTTTTTAAATCACCAAATCATGTAAAGCACCTTGAATTACCCTGCTGTTGAAAGTGTGCTATACAAATAAAATTTCCTTGCCTTTTAACGAGTTAGATCTCGTTCATTATTGGTTTAAATTGTCTCTAAGCGCTGTGCCTATTTGCTCAATTTTGGCGTCGCCGCACGCATAAGTTTGAGCTGTAATTGCTGTGTTTGAAACTGTTTGTTTCATCCTGAGCGGATGACGCCTTTCTTTCTTTTTTGTTCTTTTTTTTTCTTCTCTCTCTCTCGCTCCCTGATCACCCTGTCAGCAGAGTCGGACTCGGTCCGCCCTGCGTTAGCTGGTCTTAGCTGAAAAGTTTACCTCCATTGTTCTTTAGTCTGTTGCTAAAGCAGAGGCCTTCAACATGGACGCTTCACACCATGTGCTCCTTTAGCCAAAGCTAGTTTTTTTACCCTTTTTTTGACTCCACGTGCAGCTCTCTACCTTAGCACAGAGCTAAGATTTATGACTCTTTGTCCCAGAGGCTACCTTAGCTGAGCCCCCTGGAGTGAGGGCCACCCCCTCCTTTTCTGACCCAAACCTCAGCTGTTCTCACTGATTCATTTCATGTTAATTGTGTTTAATGTTCACTTATTATTGTTTTCTAAGATCTGTAGTAGTAGTTGCATGCTTTAGAATAGATGGGATAAATTGTTGAAATGTTTGGTTGTCAGGTTGATCTTTTTTCTAAATAAATTCCCCTTAACTTAAAGAGAAGTTGTCTGGGATTACTTAGAGTAATGCGTACAATTAATGTCCACAGCGTAAGAATTTATTCCTTCATGTATTGTTTAATTATCTCAGCCTTATCAGGCAGGTAATCAAAAGCATAAAATGAGACTGAACAATTTGGCTACATATATATATATTCCTGGAATCCATTCCCTAACCCATAAAATTATTAATCTTATTAATAATTGCCCTAGGCAATTATTCATATTTATTCATAGCCAAATCCTACCTATCTGTGGCACAACAAAAGCAATGCTGCACAATATATATTTTTTAAATCTGATAAGATAAGACATAGACCCTCTCTAAATATGATTTAGGTGAAAGAATAGATGTTTGAATCTCCTTAATGCCCGGAGCCATCTCTTTCGTTTTTTTGTGATCCTTTTCGGAGGGAATTTGAAAAGAAAAACTTTTATCAATCCCCCAACCGGCCGTACAATTAACCACACAGCAAGAATGAACCATCAGCTTTGCTAAATCGTCCTCGAAAAATGCAAAACAATAGAATTACAGGTAAAATACGCTGCTTCCTGCCACACAGTACCATGATGCATTGCAAGAAAACATAAACATTGACGTCACAAAAGATCCTCCTACAGGCAACCAGTGAAGAGATTTGAGAACTGGTGTAATATTCTGCCGTCTGTCAGGACATGTCAGAAATCTTGCTGCTGCATTTTGCACTAGTAGGGTTTGATTTATTAACACCCAGCAAAATTGCACCTGAGAAATCAAGCCTGGATGTAATAAAGGCATGTAGCAAAGATTCCAGATACTTTCTACATAAAACGGACCTTAACTTGGGTAGACTGTGTAGTTGGAAGAAACATGACTTCACAATGGCATTGAACTGGGAATCCATCCTTATTGGAGTCCATCTTAACATCCAGGTTTGTCAAGGTAGTTTTAAAATGCGAGGAAAGAAAAGAAAGATCCAAAGATTGAAATGAACTGTGTCTGGCCGGATTAAACAGTATAAGTTCTGTCTTTGAATCATTGAGATGAAGAAAATATGCCGCCAACCAACACTTCACATCACGTAAACAATCCAGTGAGGGCTGGATGGATTGCCTGTTTCATCGACATGTAAACCTGACAGTTGTCCATAAATGACAGTGAACAGAATGCTGTCTTAAAATAAAGCTAAGGGGGAGAAGGTAAAGGCAAAACATTAAAGGCCCCAGAATGGAAACTTAAGTGACCCCACACGAAAGTGGAGCAGACCAGGATGAAATGCCGTCCAACACCACCCGCTGGGACCTGTCAGCCAGATAGGACCTGAACCAGCTTGAAGTTGGACCACGTATAGCAAAACCTTCCTCCAAACCTGATAAGAGGATGTTGTGGTCAACCGTATCAAAAGCAGATCAAGAAGCAGTAGAACAACATAAGAGCCAAAGTTAGTTGCAATAAAAATATCATGGAACACACAAAGAAGAGAGGACTCCGTGCTATGCAAAGGTCAAAATCATGGAGATCATCCATAACATTGTGTCTAGCTAAATAGTTTGATAATTGATCATAGACTACCTTCTCCAGAACTTTTGACAAGAATGGAAGTTTAGAAATCGGACTATAAGTTGAGAGGTGTCAAGGCCTGGTTTCTTGAGAAGTGGCTGCAGCAATTTGAAAACTTGAAAACAGGGTGTGCAACACAAGAGGACAGACTATTATTTATGATGTGCAGAATATAATGGCCAATAGCCAAGAAAACCTCTTTCAGAAGACACAGAGGAAGAATGTTATCCGGAGAACCAGAGGGTTTCATCGACAAAATCAGCGACTGAAGATGTGAAACGGAAATGGGCTCAAAGCTAAGTAAGGGCACTCTATTAAGGATCAGGGTAGGGAGAGTATGGGAAGGAAGAGATAAGCTAGCCCTAATAGAGGAAACCTTATCACTAAAAAAGCTGAGGAACTGATCAGGTAGGTCCAGGGAAACAACTGAACAGTTTGGTTCACGGGGAAGAAGAGCAGCATTGATGGTTTTGTAAAGAGCCATTTGATTGGACCAGTTTGCAGTGATTATTTTAGAAAGATAATGGTTTCTAGCATGCATCACCACTTGTTCATATTTGGACTAAACATCCTGCAGGATCTGATAAGAGATTTTAAGACGGTCTTTTTTCCACTTGCGGTCAGCCCGCCTACAATGTTTTCTCAAAAGTCCGAGTATGCGGGTTATGCCAGGGGTCAACTTTGTGTTTGGAGTGAGGAGGTTCTAAAGGAGCAAAATAATTCAAAGCATTCAGACACTCAACATCAAAATAAGCAACAAGATCACCCAAGCTGAACTGACTAAGGATAGGCAGATTAGGCACAGAGAAGGGACTAACAAAAAGTGCAGCATTTGCGGCGTTAATGATACATCGCAAGGATAACGGTGGACAGGGTAGATGTCAGCTCACAGGCAAAGCAATATCAAAAGAAATAAGCACATGGTCAGACCAACAAACTTCAGACAAAGATAGATCATTTAACACTAAACCAGATAAGTGTACAAGATCAAGAGTATGAGCAGGCACATGGGTTGGAGCATTTACGGACTGGATCAAACCATAAGCATCAATTAGGTCGAGAATGTCTGTTACACATGGTTTATCCGGACAGCAGAAAAAACTCATATATAGCGAAAATCTCAGCTAGAAGAGCAGAGAAGTCAGTTATGAAGTTCTTATTGTACCTGGGAGGGCAGTAGATTAGCAAGTAGAGTGATGATGGAGAAATTGGCAGTTGAAAAGCGTTCAGTTCAAAAGTGGTATATTCAAAAGAGAAAGAAATCGGATTAAAGATAAATGAAGATTTAAAAAATAGTTAATGGGCCGCCTCCGCATCCACATTGTTTAGGAGAGTTCATGAGGGAGCATGCAGAAGAGAGAATCTTCGCCAGCGCTGCTGACTCACCCGGAGCGATCCAGGATTCCACAACACAAAGGAAGTCCAGGGCTCTGTCACAATAGACGTCTCTCAATATAAAAGTTTTTAGTCCTGATGGATCTAAAAGAACAAAGCTGATGGAAGCCAGGTTTCAATGTACCTCACGAGCTGCGGTGGAGGTTTCAATGTACCTCACGAGCTGCGGTGGAAACATGGTCACATGGACACAGGGAGGAGGTTGACAGAGCTGATTCCACAGCAACACAACACCAATGGCGCAAGGCAAAACGGTAGAGCCACTGGATCCCCAGACACCTCCAATGGGACCAAACAATTGACTGCCAGATCCAGGGAGCACAAAGAAGACACAGTTATTGTTTTTAGCTGAAATCACATCACAGAATAAAATGCTCTACACTAAGTCACACAGTATGATTAAAAAGAATTTGGCCCCTTAGAGCCAAATGCTTTTCCATTTTTCCTGATATATATATATATATATATATATATATATATATATATATATATATATATATATATACGGTACTGTGAAAAAATGATGTAAGCAAAGAATACTTTCAAAAATAGAACTGTTCATTATTTATTTTCATCAATCAACAAAATACAGTGAAACAACAAAAGAGAAATCTACAACCGTCAGGTTCCTCGGGTCAAACCACTTTTGAGCCTGAACCAACATAGGAAGCGTCTCAACTGGGCCAAGGAGAAGAAAGGACTGGATTATTGGCTTGTGGTGTGCCTTTCATTCAGGAATCAAGGTCCAAGGGTTTGGAGGAAGACTGGTGAGGAACAAAACCCAAGCTGCTTGAGGTCCAGTGTGAAATATCCACAGTGGGGTGCAATGTCCGGTACAGGTGTTGGTAAACTCTTAATTCTTAAATCCAAGGTCACTGCATCAGTTTACCAGAATGTTTTAGAGAACTTCATGGTTCCTTCTGCTGAGGGTACAGAAATGCAGATGTAATCTTCTAGCAGGACCTGGCCCCTGCCTATACCACCAGCATCAAAACCTGGTTTGATTTAATTTAATTTATTATAAGGAGGATATTGCATATTTATGAACAGCAGAATATTTGTAAATATGCCAGATTATAGCTTTAGGCTAATTTCCATCTGCAGTCCTCTGGCAGGTCAATGTTGCTAAAAAAAAATCAAACACTCAACAATATACAAATAAGTATAATACAAACAATAAAAATACAATAAACAAACAAATAACATATTATACAATAAGGACACATGCATATTGGTTTAAGATCGATGTCAGTTAATGTGTCTCTTATGTATTTATTAATTCCAAGTCATGTATTATTGCATATTTGAGCACATTGTAGCCACAATTTCAATTCTCTTTTGAAAATAACAAGATTTGTGCTTTCCCTCAATGCAGTAGGTAGGCTTTTCCAGAATGTTGAGCCCTGAAATGACAGTACGTCTTGAGAAAAGGACGTTTGTCTAAAAGGGAGCTCATAGTCACCTCTAACGGAGTTACTTTGGAAGAGTACCGAAGCGATTTTTGCTTAATAAACTAATCCAGTGGTGGGGGGCTAAACCATGAAGGACTTTATAGACCAAACGGGCAGATTTAAACAGGTTAAAATTATGGAAACTCAGTAGAGTATATTTATCAAGAATAGGGCAATGATGGTACAAAGTTGGTTTCTTCTACAGAATTTTCAGTGCTCTTTTATAGCATGACTCAACTGGTCTAATAACAGAAGCGGCAGCAAATGACCAGCTGGTAATGCAATACCTAATATGAGATAGTATCATAGAATCTAAAAATGTGATTGCTGCTTTGTCTGTCAGGGATGTTCTTAAATGTTTAAAATTATGCAATTTAAAGTTAACAGTTTTAACAATATCTTGAACATGTTTTCTTAACAATAATTTTGAGTCCAGCCGCACCATGAGGTATTTGAATTGTTCAACATTTTGTTTTACTTCTCCTTTCAAATAAAGCATTACTGGGGCCAGGCTTAACGTTGGCTTGGAAAAGAATATACTCACCGTTTTTTTGATGTTCAAACAAAGGCACGAGTCAACTAACCATCCCTAAAGGCCATCTAAAGTAGTTGAAAGTTGTTTAGCCGCATCATGCAAACTTTTGGAGTGTGTAAAAATTACTGTCATCAGCATACATAATGGTATCTACATTTTGACATACATTTGGCAAGTCATTAACAGAATGAAAACAATAACGGCCCCACGATTGACCCTTGGGGGACACCTACTGGGGAATAAATGTAAGATGACTCACTGTCACATACCTGTACACAGTGCCTTCTGTTTGATAGATATGATTGGATCCATTTAATTGTGTGATCCATGAAATGAAATGCTATGACTCTTAAAGTGAGTTTAAGAGGGTTCGCTGTGTCAAACGCCCTTTTAAAATCTATAAAAACAGCAGCAACACATGTGATGCCAATGCCATCACGGTGCTTGACTGGCCAGCGACCTCGCCGGACCCAAACCCCATTGAGAATCTATGGGGTATTATCAAGAGGAAACTGAGGGGCACCAGACCCAAACACAAAGAAGACCTGACAGCGAGCATCAAGGAAATCTGGGCTTCCATAACTCCCAGGCAATGCCACAGGCTGATAGCTTCAATGCCACAACGCATCGAGGCAAAGGGATTATCTACCAAGTATTGAAGATTGACATATTGTTTTGAAAGTACCATAATTTTATTGATTTGATGTGATCCTAATTCCTTTCTTTTTATTGTGCAAAAACTGAAAGTAAATGGTGATTTCTTCACAGTATTCGTATTTTTGAATTCCTACTATTGTGGGTTTTATGAGCTAGAAGTCTAAATTATGTACCAATAAACAACTAAATACTTGGAATTGTTTACATTGTAGGCCCTGAATCTATAATCTATGAAAGTTTAATGTTTTTGAATGGAATTATGGAAATAAATAAACTTTTACATGATATTCCATTTATTTTTGGAAAAGTCTGTAGATATATCTTTTTTTTTCTTTTTGGGTAATCAATTTAGGTTGTAATAAAGTTCTATTTATTACTTTGCTTTTCCCTTTTTTGGTTATGACTTGCAGAGACCCACCTACTATGGCTGTCAGAGCATGCTGATACTCATTGAGAACAACCATCTTGCCCCTAGGGAGCAGCTGGTGCAGAAAGAATGAAATTGTGTTTCATAAATAGACTAAGACCTCCATACATTTCCTAGCTTTATTGACAGAATGCTATTTAATTTTGAGATAACTCCTTTGTAATGTTGTTTCCTTAACAATAATACCACAAGAGCCTACACTTCAATACAAAAGCTATACACCTCTTTATTCAGTTGGTGTTCTACAGACTGTCTCTTAGTCTTTTTTTCCCTCCCCCTTGAACTCCTCTCTAAAGATGCATGTTGTGATCTTTACGTTATAAATGGGTTCTCTGGCAGTGCTTAGATTAGATTTGTTTCTATGAGATTCATTTTAGCCCTAACTCTGGTCTCTTTGCTCATGTGGCTTGTTTTCTTGATGAATGCCCCCTGCACTGTCAACAGTCATTTGCAAGACCTCTTCTCATACACTCGCCCAGACAGAGTGAGGCAAATATCCTCCCTACTTAATCCACACTGCACACTGTCCTTATGCCTTTAACCTTTACTAAAGTCCTTCAGCCTATTGCAAACAAAACATACAGACCTGGATATTCAGTAATTATATTAATGAGACAATTAAAATTTAAACTAAATGGCTTCTGGTGGACAGCTGCTGTATGGCCTCAAGGATGTGTGTGAATGTGTAAGAAGAGTGCATGGGTGATTGGGTTTTGATTTATATGTTTGCTGTGTTCCTAGGGGAATAGAAAGAGGAGTACTTAATGCCTATTGCCTCATGCCGAGTGAAGTATTGATTGTCATGGCCTCCATCTTGCCTTTGTCACACACCCGTAAGCCTGACATCTCCCATAGGTTGACTAAGCTGTCATTATTTCTCGGTTAGCTGGATGTTCACAAATTTGATCATGACATTTGGTTTGGTTTGTCAAAAGAAGAGCACGAGGGAAGAAAACAACATTTGACTAGTCTAAGTTTTATGCAGTTCATTGTTATGTGCAATAGCAAATTTCAAGAAGCCTTTTTGTTATTTCTGTTGATGAATGCGCTGTACAGTTCAAAGAGGAATGTGGGTCAACAAATAGTCTGACAAACAAATTAATTATTTAATATTCTGAAAAAAGAAAGAACCCAGAAGCAATTAGTGATCCTAGGGCAGAGTAAACGAAAATACTAGTGAACAATCTGAAAATACATAACTCAAGAACATAACTCAACCTAACTGTACTAAGGCATTATTAAACTAATACCCAGGTGTAAATGTTTTCTTTTTTACAAAAGTGGTCATTTTTATTGCCTTTTTTTGTTTTTTGTTTATCCCTTAAAGATGGCAAGAACAGCAAGTTGTCTACAGTTACTCTATAAAAGGTCTATATGCCTTTTTTGTGATGTAAGTCAGTCAAAACTTTTTCCACTCTCAATTTGACATATATCATGTACAATTCATGAACTTACATTTCAATCTGTTTCAGCATTCAGTACTCAGTAGTTTTGGGAGTTTATCAGCATACCACATGTTGACTTGACTACATTTACCATTGTACATTCGAAAAGTTGTCCAGTTCTATAAGACAGTGAGGACATTTCTTGCCTACAGTCTTCTTTATGTGATCCCTTTTCAAAATTTACTCCTGCACCCTTGCTGAACCTTTCTCATTTTAATATTCTTGAAGTTTGGAGTCACTGTGATGCTAAAAATTTTAATCCCTCTTCATTGTCTGCCCTCTAATAGATACTTAAAGGTTCTAGGTCGAAACCAACTGGTATTGAAAACGTCATGATTTAATCCAGCAGGTCAAAAAGTCCAGTTCCATCCTAAGAAAAGTATTCCCAGAACATGGTGCTACCACTTAATTATATCAAAAATAATACATTTTATTTGAGGGTGCTTTTCTAAAACCCAAGGTCACCTTACAGAGAAGATCAAACAATAAACAAAACAATTATCAAATAGCAAATAGGTGTAAAGTACAACAACCAAAATCAGTATCTACAGTGAATAAGCCAGTTTAAACAGATGTGCTTTGAGCTGTGATTTAAATAAAGGAAGAGAGTCAATATTTCTGATGACAGGACAAAGTGAGTTCCAGAGTCGAAGAGCAGAGCGCCTGAAAGATCTGATTCACATTGTGACAAACTGGGCAAAAGGAACAAGATGAGTGGCTGACGAAGATCTGAGAGAATGGGAAGGAGTAGCGATGAGAAGCAGGTCACACAGATAAGGAGGGGCAAGGCAATTGTTGAGAAGGTGTTTTCACTCTAATTTAAAGCCTATTTTAAAGGAACAGACACACATTTAATTTATGACCCTGGGCTCTCTCTGAGCTCTCATTTCACCTTCCCGCGTGCTCGTTCATTTCTGTAAAAAGGAGCATTAAGAACAACAAACAACAATTATATCTTTTAACAGTGAGACGTCGTTCACTGGACTCAGTTCTAGTAACTGAGTACAGCTTTATCTCAGCATTAGGTTTTTATTTGAAACAACAGTTAAAAAGAAAACTCCTCCCACATAGATCTTCGTTCACAGAATGGTCAGCTTCTTCACAAAAGGCACACAGGATGTGCCACATTCCTCTTGATTATTCACGGTTTCTAAGTGTTTCCACATGCACTACAAAATTAGACCCTCATACCACATTAACAGAATTTATATCTCTTCACTATGGATGCACTTAAATGCGAGAATTAGAATTTTGATGTTGATCTGGGATTCTAAAGGCAAATGTGTTCTCTTGAGGGAGTCTTACCCCCCAATTTACACGGGGCGCGTCAGCGGCACGGTGCCTTTTGGTCGAGACCTCCTCAGCGCGTCAATCCCCACCATGCGCGTCAGCGGCACCCTACAGCAGCTCCGCGGTCACAGCAGCAAATAAAAATCATTACAGTCTATGGAGTGGTTTACACCGGGCGCGTTTCAGGCACGTCCCAGAAGTGTAACACCGCGCCGCTAAAGATAGGATTGGGTTCTATTATTGACGCGACACGCTTCCAAAAAAACGCCTCATGCTTCAACAGTTAACATAGAGCTAACAGGAAAACACCCGTGCAGCATCTGGTACATTTTAAAATAGGAAACATGTGCAGATTTGTGAAAGCTTAGTGCTAGATAAGCATCACATACAACGCAAGGATCTTGTTTGCTACCTGCATCTGAAATTGTAGTTGTTTTTTTCCAGCATGGACAACAAAGCATTTATTCGAGCTGTGCAAAATCACAAATCCAACTCTAAACAGAAAAAACTAAGCAGAAAAACCCCCCACATACCTCTGTCTTCCATGCCGGCGTCTATTGTTGTTGTCACACGTGATCTTAATTCTTGTGTGATTTTGTGATCTCACGAGTCAACTCGGTCCACTGAGTTGACTTGTGCTGCTGCTGACTCGCGCCTTAAACGCTCCCGGTGGAGATTGACACGCCGAGGAGGTTGTGACCAAACCGTGCCCGGTGTAAATTAGGGGTAACTATGCAGACCAGTTGACATAATTAATATGAGACTGAAATGAGAGAGTACTTTCAAGTATGACACCTGGACTCTTTTCCTGAGGTGAAGGATGAACGGGGGAGTTATCAATGCTAATGGAGAAACTGTGAAGTTTTGTTAAAGTGGAGGCTGTGCCAATGAGTAGCGCTTCAGTTTTATCACTGTTAAGTTTTAGAAAATTAGAGGAGAACCATGATTTAATCTCCATGAGGCAGTCTGAAAAGGAGGTAGGTGGAAGGGAGGAATTGGTTTTGGAAGAAATGTAGAGCTGGGTCTTACTGCATAACAATAAAAATTTATATGAAACTTACGGAATATTTGGCCAAGAAGGAGGATGTAAATAGTGAATAGACGGGGCCCTAATACTGAACCCTGGGGTACTCCTGCAGAAACTCGAAACAAAATGGAGGAGTGGGATTTAAACTTGATAAACTGGGTGCTTTCTGAAAGATATGAGGTAATCTAGGCGAGGAGGATATGACTAATGCTAATGGATGCTGATCTGGTCTGAAGAACATTATGAGAAATGGTGTCAAATGCTGAGCTTGAGAAGGATGAAAATGGTGAGGAGACCAGTATCAGCTGCCATCAGAATGTCGTTAGTGATCTTTACCAGAGCTGTTTCTGTAATATGGTGGGGGCGGAAACCCAATTGAAGTTGTTCATAAAATTGTGGTTATTGAGGTGTGAGTGGTATTTGACTGAGAATGGTGTGCTGTTTCAGACCATAACACGCTCTTCCACAGGGTTTTGGAAGATTTAGGTGATCCCTGGAAGTTTTCTTTGAAAAGAAGGGGTTCTGTCTTTCAGCCCATCTCCTTAGTACAGATAAATTGGTAATTGGATAATACTGAAGACTTCTCACAATGTGAACAAAACTAGCATTAGTGTAAACATTTTTGCAGCTCCTTATAGTGCTCTCGGGCTCTTGGCAGGTTCCCTGACTAGTTTCTGCATTGTCGTTTTATCAGTTTTAAACCAAAGCAAGGAAACAATGTCCAGTTTTGACACTGTTACTCAACATTACTGATTAGAATCCTCACTGTGCCTTGGGGTGCATATCTATCTATCTATCTATCTATCTATCTATCTATCTATCTATCTATCTATCTATCTATCTATCTATCTATCTATCTATCTATCTATCTATCTATCTATATCTATCTATGGAGAGAGAGAGAGATGTAAATACATGCAGTATGTATATATTACAAATATATATGTAAAGGGGGAGAGAGATTTTGATTCTTTGTAAACTCAATGCAAAGTTGATGAAGGATGAACATGTCTGGATATAGGATCAGAGAAGTCGTGTGCAGATCTGAAGCAGGGAGAAGTGAGTGAGTGATTGATATATGACAGGTTTGCACAATCTTGTTCAGATCAGGATTGACCAACCTGTCGGGGGTTATTGCAGATGTAAAAGTAAAACCCACGGGAAACTTGTGAGCAGATTATTCTCAGGAGCTTGTTGGAAGACAAGTAAGACTTTACAGCTGACTGACTGTACTCAGGTAGGTAACACTGGATGGAGAGAAACAGAGAGGGTTCAAACTTCTCTCGACATACAGCAACAGGGGAAGTGTGGTCAAAGAACCAATTTAGGTTTGGTTTACAGGGGGTCCACTGTATGACTGTATGGTTCAAAAATCTGGAAGGCAGAGAGGAGTCAGCACTCAGGCAAGGGTCAAAAACCATTAAATTAGAATCTGTCAGAATAACTAGACAGGTGTGGGCAACTACCAGGGGTTTAGATAGCAGAAACAGGGTGGTGTTCTCAATGAATTGGTTTGACTTGAAAATGCTGGATTTTATCTGCATGAAGTTTGGGATAATCTGGCACCTGGGCTGTGGCTTGAACAGACCATCATTCTGGAGAGCACAGGGGGAGATAATCAGACGGCACAGGTGAGTATTGATAAGTGATTGAGTCATGGGTAAAGAGTGCAGTGAGATATGGTAAGTGATTCATAGAAACAGTCCGGTCGCATAAATTCTACACGCTCTTCTTTTCATTCACTGCGGTTTGTAGACATTCCTTCATACACAGCCACAGCCACTGACGGGGGGGGGGGGGGCAACCAGGTCAGTTGTCCTAGGCCCCAGAACTGTGCCCACCAATTATTAAACTATGGACAAGAATATATATATATATATATATATATATATATATATATATATATATATATATATATATATATATATATATATATATATATATATTTTTTTTTTTTTTTTTTTTTTTTTTTTTTTCAAAATAGGTCTATTGGGGAAGAAAAATATAAATCTAATATTTAAGTTTAGGTCATAAAACCTGTTAGGTTTTTTTTTGTTCCTAACCCCTAATTTCCACTGCATCCGCTCCGCTTCTCCACGCACATCGCAGCAAACATGCTCCCTTTGTAGTCAAAAAGAGCGTTTCCACTGACTGCCACCACTGAGTGGCGCAGGACGCCGACCGCCGTTTCGCCATCCAGTAAAAATAGGATCGGTTCTTTTTTTTGCCAGATGCCAGAGCAAGTTCGCAGTCATCTATACAAATCACACAGCACCAACAGGATACCGAACAAGCACAGCATCCGTTTTTTCAAAATAAATCAATAAAGACAGACTAGATTTTTTGGGACGCATCGCTTTATTAATATAGTCACACATATATTTATACATATATGCTGTCTAAAATAACCGTGAGTGTTTATACATAATTTACACACATACTATAATCAAAAGGTATTTAATTCTGAAAGCTATTTTGTCATTTCCTGCCACACAAGACATAGTAGGTGCGTGGATTCAGATACGAGAGAAAAGCAAAAGGATAACATGGATGAAGAGAAACTAATACTCAAAGTGGAAAATCATAAAATACTTTATGATTTTACTATTTTCCGCATTTATTACTGGCTTTTACTGCAAGATTTCGCAATTCCTACGCATGATTCTTTGAGCACTTCTGGGCTTCGGACCAATAATACCCAGCTGCAGCCGCTGCCACTACAAACCACACCCCCTGCAAACCACGCCCCCTACAAAACATGCCTGCGTGTTCCAAGACAAGACGGAAATGGCGGTTCAGGTAAGACAGATTTCTATTTTTACAACTTAGGAAGATGTTGATGTTTAATTTAACGTTTAAGACATTGTTTGATAGAAAAAAAGAGCATTAATGATTGTTTTTCTAAAACAGCGTACTCTTATATTTTTTATTTTAATTTAAAGAGGCTACATACAAGCTTTTGCCCAAAATAAACGCAACAATGGCCTTTTTATTTATTTTTTTTACTTATGGAGTAAAATAGACACATTTTTAGTGAAATTAAAAGGAAAGGGAGATCCTCCTTGTTGAACTTTAGGAAATTATGAATATTTACCTATTTGCATGGTCCAGTTCTTGGACATGTTCCCTGTTCTGTGGATTACAGATATTGATACTGTTCATATTATGACATACCATCAGTTTGTTTTTTCTTCCTAACAAAATCATAACAGTGTATACTTTTTATGTTTTACATTGCTGTGGGGTTTTTTTTGTTTCTCAGTGGTGTTGCACAGCCGACTGCTTTGGGAGCCTGGATGGAGAAAACTGCTCTGGATTTGGAGGTATTGCCTGCAATATCACAATCAAATTGAATTGTAATTATCTGCTATTTGTTGACTGTACTGGAACTATCATACAGGGTGTTCCTAAGCAGACACATGGCAATGATTGGGGTGTCTACATGATAATGGTGAGTGCGGGTAATGCCATATACAGTAAGGAGACACGATTTTTTTTCTTTCTTTTTTAGTATAATTAATTTTTAATTGCATCTTTAAGCCAAGAATTGTTTCAATCTTAAGTAAATTTTGTTCCAGCTATAGAAGCTGGAAGTACAGATTTGATAATACATCGGATGATATGTAGTATTTTCCATGGCTCCAATAATTCAAGAACTATGTTTGGCTCATGTAAAGCAATACAACACAACTTAATGACTTAAAATCAATACAGTAAAAAACAACAACAAAAGAACAGTGTAACTACGAAGTAAATAAATGGATTGTGGACAGTGCTCTGTTTTCTATCTATGCACTATGTCATGTCTTTTCTAATATGCAATCTGTTGTAATGATCTGCACTACATATTTCAGTCTAAATGTATCCCCACTTTTTCAATGAGCAGTGTCATATATATTGTTTGAAAATTTATCATCACTACAGTATGCTTTGCCATGGGTGAATGCTTTGACTTCAGTGTTGTAAGTTTTCAAAAAAAATAAAAAATAAAAATAAAAATGATATCACTACTTTTAAAATCTTTATATACTATAGAAATAACGTGTCCTCATACAGTAACTGTTCTCTTTAATAGGATGACATGTGTCTCCTGAGAAGTTGGTGGTGCATTGTCCTATTAGAAAACAGTGGGCTGGAAGGGTACACTGGAGGGCTTCCTGAAAGATAACTCGATTTTTTATTTAACTAAGAACACTTTATGGTGACACTTACTTCTTGATTCTGGGTGGAAATGTTTGTTTTTTACAGGTATTAAAGGAAGTATGCCCATTTTACAGAAGAGGAATAGGCAACCCTTCATTGCAATGTACCACCGGTATTCAGAATCAAACGAAAAAAAAAAAACATGAAAGCAGCACCATGGTCAGTGAAGACTTTACACAGTATCCATCACTCCTGCATGTTGAAAATAGGTCACCACATGCGGGTTTGGAAAGATTTTGAGACAGCAGAAGTCACACAATTATCATGTGTTGTCTTGAACTTTTCCAATGTGTTTTGGTTGAGTTTTTGATTGTAAAAAGCTGAAAATTTACTATTTGTCAATAATTTACAATGGGGGTGGAATAATAAAGTGCAAATGTCAATCCTCTCTGGATCCCCATAAAACAAACTGATACAATTATGGTTTGCTTTCTGCAGAGTCCACATGACACTGACCACATGCATTTTAAGAGGCTTTACAGCTTTCCGCTAGAGAGCAGGTTAATGTGAGTGAAGATTATTGCATGAGAACAAAATATCCAGATTTTACAGCTGTGCACTAAGTCATGTCTTTGTGTGTCCTGATTAGTGATGAGATGTCTTACGACAGGCTTGTGGTAAGGACATGCAAAGGATCAAGAAACAACAAATCTTATATAATACACTTAACCAGAATAATTACGTTTAACATCTAAATGTTGTTTAATCAAATTTTAGGAGAGGGCTCAGCAAGCTGAACACCAAAGAAGAGTCAGCATTGACCTTTTAACATTCATCACTCAGGATAAAGGCCTACTACAACATCTTGAAGTGAGTTTGAAATTTAAATTTAGTCGCATACTGTAACTAATTTTGGTCAAAACATGATAAATGAATTATTTAAGTGAAACATTTTCTGCTAGCCTAGTGTTTGTACATTTACTTTGAGCATCCTCCCAAAATATTTATATATTTACAGGCGGTCATCGCAGGAAAAGTGGCATCCTCCTGGGCTACGTCAAAGCGCAGGGTGAACATTTTCTTTGAGGAGGATGAGCAGCTGGAAAGAGTGCTGGCTTCTTGACAAGCCTGGTTAAAGCGTACATAACCAGATGTCACAATCAAATGGCATTTGTTATGGATGTGCTTCTGCCGGAAGTACATTTTGAAACTTTTTATTTATCATATTAACATATTTTGTCAGTTTTTAACCCGTGGTTAATATCTTGTTAACTGCAAACATGATAGACTACTTTAATGTCTAAATGAAAGATGTCCTTTTGTTCACCTCATGACACAGGCAACCGTCCACGTACTTTCAGCGGTCCATGAATGTTCAATCGACAGAGCCACGGAAATGTACAGCTGTGGGCTGCAGTATGACTGGAGGTATTCAACAAACATAAGGACAGTGCTAATACCTATGTGTATTGTTTTCACACTGTTTTTGACAAGCCTCTCAGTGTGAATGTATTTTTACTAATTGCTATTTCATTTTGTCTCATCAGTGAGAAGCAGTTGATGTCTTATGTTATGAAAAAAACATGAGCAAGGAGGCAACAGAAAAAATGGGCATATACTCAGAGAAACTCAGAAGAGCTCTGGATTCGTCAGAGTTTTTGAAGAGGCTGTAGCATTCTTTTGAAATTAAAATGTTTGTTTTATTTGAATGATATTTGTAATATTTGTAAAGCTAATAAAAGTTGTTGCTCGCTGTTTCTGGAACTGGAACGCAGCCGCCTATGGGTAGCTGCGGAGCTTGGTGGATCGACTCCGGACTCTGCAACTGGACGAACTCCTGCTCGTGGGTGGGGACTTTGGCCATGCCTCGCCCTCCTCCACTCTTCCTGCGTTACCCCAGTGCATTGGGTGCCACATCAGAGCAAAAGAGTACACTTATTCTACTTTTCCACACTTTCCACAAACTGCTATTGGCTAATCACTATCACCTGCTCAGTGCAATATCCTATTGTGTATTGTATATTTACATTTATTTTTGTGAACTCATTTTTTTGTATTTTATCATATCTTATCCTACTTTTTTTCATCTTCCACTATTGTTATACTGCTGACTGTCTTTTACCTCATCACCTTATTCCTTTTCTTGTTTGTAAATGCTACCATAGCATGTGAATTTCCCCCCGTGGGATCAATAAAGTAAAATAACAATTTCATTTGTCCAAACTTTTTTCTAAAACAATACTTTTCAACTATTTTTACAGTATTTTTTTAAATATTAGTGTATGTTCAATATCATTTTACTAGTCTTGTGAATTTTTTACTTAATTGAAAATATTTTATTTAGTTCAAAATAAATACATTTTGTGTCAAAGGGCCAGCAATCTTTCCTGTAAACCCATCAGAAATCATAACCTTAGCCAGTGTTTCTCAAACATTTTTATCATTCCCCACTTTGGACAAAGGAGCATACACAAGCCCCCCATGCTTTTATCGCCCCAACAGAATGGTGACCATGCATGATTTTTAAAGTGTTTTATTTATTTAAATAGCCGAGTTAGTCTACAAGTTTTTAAGGGTATAAATTAGTTGGAAATAAAACCGGCTCAGAAATATATGCTGTCAGTAGTTGCTACATGTAGAACTTCCGCTCACAGTTGGAGAAAATAAAAGTCGTAGTTTTATCAAATTTACAAAGCTTTCAAAAGTACAAAATAAAAAAATAAAAAATAAAATAAAGAGCAAGATACTCATCCCTGTATTATTCCGTGGTTGACAGTGTGACTTCTCTTACTCTGAAACGTCCCTGATCTTTTTAGATATTTGTACATATATTAGATGGAATCTCTGATAATGCGGCTACCTCAGCTTGTTTTGTTCTGCTGCGATATATTCCAATGTCAAACTCCCAGCCGGATGTTCCAGGTCCCGGTTCTGTTTACAATGATGATCACAATTGCTAATTTATTTGAGTGTGTTTAATTTTGTGAGAGGGGGGAGTTGGTTGATTTAATTTACAGTGCCGTGAAACATTCACAACGACAGAATCTAGGGGGAGAAAAACTATTTAAAAAAACTATTTAAATCCCATTGATGTCACGCCCCACCTGCAATACCTCTGCGCCCCACTAGTGGGGCTCGCCCCATAGTTTAAGAAACACTGCCTTAGAGTAATACTTATGGCATCAGATGTAAGTAGGCCAAGATATATGACAGTGTGGAAACAACCTATTTTAATTGAAATAACTACCACTAATTATTATTATTGCAAATATTTTATTGAGTTTAAAATAAACGTGCAGATACATTAGTCACTCATAATTAAATATATATAAATCTGCCGTCTTATATAATCTCTTTAATTACATTGTTTTCTATTTTTGTATACATTTATTGTTTTAAGTGTATTGTTTGCATTAAAAGGTATTTAATTACATGAATCAACTGTTAAAGTTAAAATTGCTACCATTATTGCTTCGTTTCCCTTTTCTGAGTGTTTTGGGCCTCTACAGTCACATGGGGGCGTGGTTTGTAGGGGGCGTGGTTTGTAGCGGCTCTGGCTGCAGCTAGACCCATAGATCTGTATGTATGTCTATAGCTAGACCTACTCCTTCGGACCGTATCGGAGCGGATGTAGAGCGCATGCTGTGGAAATCAGGGACGGAGCGAATGGCTGCGGAGCGCATGCAGTAGAAATTAAAGCTACATTTTGTAAGAACTTCTCACATCTAGCGGTGAAACAACCAACTGAATATTACGTTCTAGCCCCACCTCCCACCCCTCCATTAACTCCTACGGTGGCAGTTTCATGTCAAGGTTAACATGGCTTCCAGTACTACGACTTCGTCCAGTGTTCCTTCCAATGATGAGGTTCCTTTAGAAAACTACATGGCATTTAGTTATATAGTGAGACGTCTGCCGCGTCACGAGTAGACAATCTCCCTCTGGCATTCGTCACGGTGCAACTGAGTGTAACCAAAGCGTGAAAGGCGGAGCTAGAATTTCCAGGAATGTCCCTCGTTGGCGAATGTATTTCAAAGACATGGATTCAGCCATTCGCGCGACTCGCGCGTATGTGTTCTGAATAGCAGATTCTACACTTACGAGAATACTTTCATTAGTGGGTGGAAGTATATACACATGAATGAACACATATTTTTGAAAGAACAAAGGGGTTTTTGCTGAGCATTAACTCAAAAAATACACAATGTAGCTTTAAGGCTATTTGTCCTTTCAGTAGTCGAAGAAAAACCCTGCACCCAACCCTACCCCAAACACAGAATTGTTTGACATAACTTGTAACTTAGAGTTTATCAAGCTGCTCTAGTAGAGTTTAAAATGTAACAGGTAGATAGAAGAAAATGTGGAGGTTCAATTTGTCTCCCTGCTCTGGGTCAGGCAACCTACATCACTTTGACATGTAGATAGAGTGCCGCAACTGTCACCTGAGGAACACGCCTCAAGCCACAGGCTCTACAGCTGGACCTCTCTCATCTGTGTCCTCTGCTCCAATGGCGTGTAAGTTTGTCAGACATACTATGTATCTTTGTCCGTGGAAGAGCTAGAACAGGTCTGATAGGTAATAGTTGGAGACTTATAAATGTTAATCCGCTCTTTGGAAACTTGTTTTAGATCGGTGTTCTTAACAGGCGTGTTCACACTGCTGCACCTGTGAACAGGATCTCTAGCTGGAGGTGAGAAGTCATGAATCAAATCAAACTTTATTTATAAAGCGCTTTTTCATACAAATTTTCTTTGCAGTTTAAGCATGAACACATTAATACCACCCTCCCCTCAATCCAATCCCCATGTGTGGACACACTCAGGAGCAACATTAAATGGACATTAAAATAGACAATAAAATGGACACCTGGCAGAGTACAGATGAGCAGGTTAGGTAAGGAAACGGAAGAAATGAAGATACTGTTTTAAAGCCTTGACTGCTAAACAGAAATTTCAGCCTATCACATTTGGAGCTCAGACAAGCAAAAGCCTAATAAACTATGTATAATTTGGAGCACAACATGTATAGAAAGCCACAAGGGCGGTAATTCAACAATTTAAAATGTAGCAATATTAATATTTATGCATACCAAAATTTTTACAAAACCAGAAATTTTCCTTTAATATATCACTATTTAAAAAATCTTTTGTAGTTATTTCATATATATATATATATATATATATATATATATATATAGATTGCTTTGTCAGAAACTCCTGAAGACACAGGTGGAGCACTCAACAATCACCTGGATCAATGACTACCTGACCAACAGACCACAATTTGTGAGACTGAAGAATTGTGTGTCAAACCAGGTGGTCAGCAGCACAGGAGCACCACAAGGGACCGTACTCTCACCATTCCTTTTCACTCTGTACACCTCAGACTTCCAGTACAAATCAGAGACCTGTCATCTGCATAAATACTCAGATGACTCTGCAATTGTTAGGTGTATCAGAGATGGACAAGAAGCTGAATACAGAGAGCTGGTGGACCGCTTTTTGACATGGTGTGGAAACAATCGTCTCACCTTGAATGTGAACAAAACAAAGGAGATGATTGTAGATTTCAGAAGAAACAGGGATAAGTCAAACAATGTTTCCATCATGGGAGAAGAAGTGGAGGTGGTTGAGGAGTATAAATACCTCGGAGTTCACCTTGACAACAGACTGGACTGGAGGCGCAACAGTGAAGCCGTCTACAAGAAGGGACAGAGCAGACTGTATTTCTTGCGGAAGCTTAGGTCCTTCAAGGTTTGCAGCAAGATGCTGCAGATCTTCTACAAGTCTGTTGTGGAGAGTGTAATCTCTTCAGCCGTCATCTGTTGGGGTTGCAGCATCAGAGCCAGGGATTTAAAAAGGCTAAACAACCTGATAAAGAAGGCTGGTTCTGTTCTTGGGACAACTGTGGAAAATCTGGAGCTGATAATGCAAAGAAGGATTCTTCATAAAATCAAAAAGATTATGGACAACCCTGAGCATCCTCTTGTCATACAACAATAGAGCGTCTTAAGTCGGAGGCTTCTTCAGTTTCGCTGCAATACAGAACGCTACAGGAAATCCTTCCTGCCCACAGCCATCATCATCTACAACAACTCCTTAAAGAATTAATTATATGAGCTATACCAACACTTAATTTCCCTCTGGGATCAATAAAGTTGTTTTGAATTGAATTGAATTGAATTATATTTTAATTAAATCCCCCCAACCTAATTATTTAATTGACTTAAATGACATGTATTATATTTATACTTATATATAATATAAGTATAATACATATATATATCTCCAATTTTATTCAAATCATCACATATACTGTCAGGACTGCAGATCCAAAGCCTGTGTCTAATTCTGGTACAATGCATCAAATGATGCATGATCCTTATGTAATATATCCCTGTTAGCTGTCTTTGGCAGCATTCAAACTGGAACCTGTTTTACGGTGGAAAACGTTAAAATGTATTAATGCTGGGTTTTTGTTGCGGACCTAAACACAAATAACTGAGCTTGGAGGGAAAAAAACAAAAAACATTTATATTATCAGACCTGTTCTAGCTCTTCCACGGGCAAAGATACATAGTATGTCTGACAAACTGTTGGGTTTGTAAGCGCCATTGGAGCAGAGGACACAGAGGGGTAAAATAAAAATAGCAGTAAAACATAGACAATGCATATAAAGTAAAAACAGCAATAAAGCAAGACACATACACAAATACATCAAGGCATTACAAATCATGTAAAACAGCAATAAAGCAAGAAGCAGACAAAAAACATGATACATCAAAGCATTACTCAAAGGCAGCTCTAAACAGATACGTTTTTAGCCATGACTTAAAACAACTCAGTGTTTCAGCAGCTTTGCTGTTGTCTGGAAGTTTGTTCCAGATTAGAGGAGCATAGAAACTGAAAGCTGATTCTTCATGTTTGGTTCTAATTCTAGGAAAGTTGAGTAGACTGGAATTAGAGGACCTGAGGGGTCTGGGGGGTTGATATAGTAACAGTAGATCTTCAACATAGTTTGGTGCTAAGCCATTCAATGATTTATAAACTAGTAAAAGTATTTTGAACTGTATTCTCTGAGCTACAGGGAGCTAGTGTAAGGACTTTAGAACTGGGGTGATGTGCTCTACTTTCCTGGTTCTAGTGGTGACATGAGTAGCAGGGTTCTGGATCAGCTGCAGCTGTCTGACTTTTTAGGCAAACCTTTGAGAAGTCTGTTGCAGTAATCAATCTGACTAAAGATAAACACATGGGTCAAATCAAATCAAATGTATTTATAGAGCACTTTTCATGCAAGCAGCAATACAAAGTGCTTTACATGATAAAAACAGTTAAAAACAGAATAAAACAAGCCTTCATACACAGAATATAACGCAACAATCAAAAATATACACACACACACCTGATCTTAGTGATCTTATTTAATATCTAATCAAGGCACGCTACAAGTAAAGTCGTTTCAATTCAAACGTACATAAAGTCCAAATAATCCTTTAGTTCATTATTCCAATCAGTTTAAAAGTTTGCTATCTAAGGAAACCCAGCAAGGCAAGGCAAGGCCATTTTATTTGAACATTTTCAACAACAGGGTAATACAATGTGCTTTGCATGATTAGGGGATAAAGAAAAACGTAGAATATAACAATTGGAAATCAAAAGCAGCAATTTAGCATGAAACACAACAGCAGCAAATTGCATTGTCATGGACTTGCAGCATTCACTCCTCCTGGAGGAACGTGTTCTGTATTTTGTAGCTAAAAGAAGTTTACTGCTTGGTGCAACACATTTACGAGAGATAGAAGTAAGCACAAAGGAGGAAAAGAGGGGGTTGAGAGAAGAAATAGACAAAGAATACAAAAGCAAACTCTCAAAAATGATCCATGGTCTCTTTCTGGCACCATGGCAACTAGCAGACATTGTCATTACATCTTGTTCAACACACAAATGCAATGTACACAAAAAGAGACATTTCTGTGGCCTGGATGCTTTACCGTTCTCCTGAGACAGATAAAGAATTCAGACCTTTAGGTGAGAAATGGCATCTTTGATGAACCATGCTGGGGTAAAATGAAAGCTCATTTAACAGGGTTGACAAAAGATAAGCATGTGTTTGTTGCCACGGAGGTGTGATCCAATCAAGCTTACAGAGCATAAAACATGAAAAAAAACGGAACAATGTTGTTAAATTTGATAGAAGAACGTGTGCTCTGTGGGATTTGGTGTCAGCTTGTTTTGCTGAATGAAACAGTGGATAAAATAACTCTTAATAACTATAACTAATAACTATAACTCTTCATTTTCTTGCTCAACTACAGACACAATTTGCTCTCCTCCTAGTAGACTGGACCTCCTTCAAAGCAAAGTAGGACTGAACCGGTTCATTTATACTAATATTGTGTCTGGGCGGAGATAAATAGAGAAAATAAAGTTTTAACGAGTTAGATCTCGTTCATTGTCGGTTTAAAGTGTCTTTAAGCGTTGTACCTGTTTGCTCATTTTTGCGTCGCCGCACGCATAAGTTTGAGCTGTAATTGCTGTGTTTGAAAACTGTTTGTTTTATCCTGAGCAGGTCACACCTTTCTTTCTTTTTTTCCTTCCTCTCTTTTCCTCTCTTTCTCTCGCTGCCTGATCACCCAGGTGGCAGAGTCAGGCTCGGTCCGACCTGCATTAGCTGGTCTTAGCTGAAAGGTTAACTCCATTGTCTTTAGTCTGTTGCTAAAGCAGAGGCCTTCCACATGGACGCTTCAGCCCATGGGCTCTGTCCATTTTAGCCAAAGCTAGTTTATGGCCCTTTGTCTCCTTACACTACATGTGCCCCCCCTCCATCTTGGCACAGAACTGAAATTTATGACTTTGTCTCCTAGGCTATCTGTGATTTGAGCCCCCTGGAGTGAGCCCCCCCCCCCCAGCTGTTCTCACTGATTCATTTCATGTTAATTGTGTTTAATGTTCACCTTTTATTGTTGTCTAAGATCTGTAGTAGTAGTTCTATGCTTTAGAATAGATGGGATAAATTTATGAAATGTTTGGCTGTAAGGTTGAGCTATTTTCTAAATAAATTCCCCTTAACTTAAAGAGAAGTTGTCTGGGATTGCTTGGAGTGATGCGTACAATTAATGTCCACAGCGTAAGAACTTATTCCTTCATTTGTTTAATTATCTCAGCCTTAGCAGGCTGTTAATCATAAACATAAACTGAGACTGAAAAATTTGGCTATATATTTATATGTTCCTGGAATCCACCAGGAAGGTGCCTCAAACTTGGTAATTTTTACATGAAATCATTATTCTTATTAATATTTGCCCTAAGCAATTATTCATATTTATTCATAGCCAAATCCTACCTATCTGCGGCACAACAGTGCTATACAAATAAAATTACCTTGTCTTGACTTGGTGTATTGAATCCTGTATTTTTGTCCTGTGCCCTCTGGTAGAGAATTGGAATACCTTAGTTGATGAGTACCAGTATGTGGGGTGCAAAAAGATACTGGGACGAAAACCTAAACATTGGTTTTAATACATGTCAAATTTGCCCATCTACTTATTCAATACATTGGATACATGTATGTAAACAAAATCAAGGTATTGTGGTTTTAACACTGAAATTTAAAGCATCAATGTAAAAATTTGCAATTGATGCACTCTGCCTCATGGCTGAAAAGGCTCAGGAGTGGTTTGAGAAACACATCAGTTACTTCTTAGGTGTTGGCCTCTAAATTTCACAGAACACAATCCAATTATGTACCAGTGGGTTGTGCTAGATAGACAATGCATGGAGGTCCCACCTCGTAGGAGTTAAAGGATCTGCTCAGTGCCATCAGACCCCATCAGGTGTCTAACGTGGTTGCTTGGACAGGTCAGGACTTTTTCGGCACCAAAAGTGGGATTGATACTTGATCCGGTGGTCATGATATGATGCTCATTGGGTGTACATGTTTGGAAACTCTATAACTTTAAGACACAGTCAAATGTTTCAATACTGCCCATCACTGTTACATGATCTACATTAGTATTGAAACTGTGTTCTATTTAACTCTCTCACCAATAATGTTCATGGTCTAGCTGTATTAATTGTTCCCAACAACAGATATTCTGTCCCAGCCAGAATTTCCAGAAGAAAGCATTAATATGCTGCTCCAACATGGGGCTAACTTAGCTTGGAAAGCTACTGTTTATACATTTGTTTCTTTAGCTGTGTGAACACAAATAGCTATATTCCTCGATAAACTTATGTATTCTGCTGAAGGTGTTTACTTGCGGATCATTTAGCTAAATGACTTAGTTAAAGATAGCCTGTATTGGCTCTACTTTGATATGACTTGTGGAATATTTGTCTAAAACATATTTCAAAATGTGAGTTAATTGTGTGAAAACATAATTGTTCTTAAAAAACATAGCTTTTGCTTTAAATATAGAAAACTTTAATGACCTGTGTTTGTATACACAATTTGCAACTTCAATACTTAGATTTAGCCTTTTAATGAGTTTATCGTTTTTGCACCATACCTTAAAATTTGTACTTTGACTATCAACAAGTTCAAGTCTATTCGTGACTGTAGGTAATGGGCCTCTGCTTTATGCCATTTCTAAACTCAAAATACTTTAGGTGCATAAAGGAGCAACTATATATATATATATATATATATATATATATATATATATATATATATATATATATATATATATATATATATATATATATATATATATATATATAGTTGGTAATAATGTGCGTGTGGGATTTTGTGTGTGTGCACATGTATAAATGAGGAAGAAGACAATTATTAATTCAACGTGGTGTCTTATCTCTATAACCCAATGCACTGAAATTAAAGGTTGAATTTTGTTTTGCAGTATGAGATTATGGTTTCAGTAAATGTGGAGGGCTTTGTAATTGGTCCAAATTAAAATGCACTCAGCGTTCCTTTCCAAAGAGTCCAGAAATGTTGAATTTATAATTGAGGTGATGTGTTAAAATGAGCTGCAAATCCTCAGTCTATTAATATAAAACTGAGTTATGACCCTGATTTATGCCACTGTAAAACTCTGAAGCTAAGACTGCTAATGCATTCATCCTCAATGGGTGTTAATAAAGGAAATAAAAAAATAATGACACTCTCAAAATATGTAAAATGAGATTCAAACTGTTGTACCGAAATCCAACAAAGGAACAGATATTGATTAATGCTTTGGTGGGTGCCTTATATAACTGAAACCATCACACAACACTACTGTCTTTTATGTTTTAAACTAAACTAGATCATACCATGATTTTATAAATAGAAAATAACAGAGTCAGACAGAATATATAGTTTTCCAAATATCTGATATACCTGCTAAAAGTCAGAGGTGTCCCTCTGTAGAATAATTCCCCCACGATCAATATGACAAGCTTGATGAGATTGAATTTGTGGAAACCACAGACACATTAAGATCCTAACATGTGTAAGCTGAGAGGTTGCCGTTTTTCCCCCCAAGTCAAGGATGAACTTTGGGCATCGTTGAACTTAAATGTGTGAGTTGTCTTGCCAAAAAAGGTTAAATCTCAAAGCCTATAAAATTATTCATAAACATATTTTTGTCACATTATAACCCATTATAACTAGTCTTCGGTGTGATTTATTTACATTTTATGGGATGGACTAACACAAAGTTGCACATTATTGTGAAATTGAAGAAATAGGGTAGATATTTATTTTTCATAAATTGAATATCAAAAAATTTATAAAGGTGTTCTGTGCATGTATATTCAGCCCCCCTTACTATAAAATCCATCATGCCAAGCACACCATCTCTACAATTAAACATGGTGGCAGCAGCATCATGTTTTAATAAGCTTTACTTAGCCGGAACAGGACAATCCTGTAAAAGACTGCAAAAAACTAGAATAAGAAACATAGAACCAGAACTGCAATGTAATTGTCAAAGTCTAGACCTTAATCCAATTGAGGATGTGTGGCAAGATCTAGAGATGCTCTCCATCCAATCTGACTGAGCTTGATGTATTTTGCAAAGAAGAACTGGCAACATTTCCAGATCTACACAGCTTTTAGAAATATACTCCCAAGGACTTGCAGCTACAACAGTGGCAACTAGTGTTTCCACAAATATTGACTTATGGAGGGTGAATATAAATGCACAACACAATTTTAAAATTTATTTGCAAAAAATGTGGATGGTTTTGGTCCATAATACAAAATCTAAGTTCAACACATCAAATGTTGCAATCGCAACTTTACAAAGTGTAAAATAGTTCAGTGGGTATGAATACTTTTGCAAGGCATTGTATAATGAATATCCCAGATTCAAAGTTCTTAAATGCAATTACAAATTTATGTGCAGTGTGTTTCCTTTTGCAGCTTTAATTATGTGTCATCGTCTCATGAACGCTTATGCTGACACACAATGAGCATCTGCACAACCCCATGTGGTCTGATGAGATTTTCATAAAGGTCACTTTATGCTCTGCAACAGGTGCCAGCCCTTTGTATTTTCTCCCAAAAGACACATGTATTTCAGTCATATTTTTCTCTTTGCCACTGTTGGTGAATGCTTGCACAACAGGAGTTCTCAGCTTGCTTAACGTATCTTTATTGGTTTGCTCAGAGAAGGACTCAGGCCAGGGAGGCCACATGGGGAACGTGGCGAAAGCATTCCAGATCAAGATAGTAACAGTGAGGTGAAACCCTCAGAGATTGGAGGGGGGAAATCAAGGTCTGAGGTGGCTGCAGTGTCCCTTGGCTGAAGCCCTCTGGCAGACTTCGTGATAGGTTTGCTATGGCAATCATACATCACTTTTCACCTGTATCAAACCAATTGGCTGGCCTTCTATAGACAGCTGCTCCCTTGCGCACAGTTTGACACATTGATGGATAATGGATAGACATAGCCTCCATATGGCAGATTTGGAGCAGATTTAGATGGTCTAATCCTAAATCCCTTTTTTCCAACCCTCACAAAATGATTCGAAGAGCATTGCGTATACAGAGCATAATCCACGCACAGAACAGTGAGAAGAAAGTAGCAAACATAATCCTTCACATTTAGTCCATGACAGACTTTCTGCAAATATAAAGATCCTGATCCTTAAGTGGGCAATTTTTTTTCTAATTAGCCCTTAGGTTTTCTGAGAAACCAGTTGATTGGTTGTAATGATAGCTTTTTTGTGGTGATGGCAGACTTCTCCTTGTTTGATCATGCTGCTCGTGAGTTGTGCCACACATTGTCTGCATGATGCTTAAGAGAACTCCACTGTCATCAGGAAAACACTCCATAAGACAAGATAAATATGGACATGTACACTGTGCTTATGTCCATACATTCTATTAGCTCAGTTGCAGTTCTTGCAAAATGCACTTGGAAGTTTGACTTATTTTCCTTAATGTATTAATGGTTTAGTAAACAGCATATAAAGTAACTCTGAAAAACAAGCATTCTTTCTTCTCATAGTTTGTATTTTGCTTCTTCTAATGAGGGCCAAAAATGTGTTCTGTTTTCATTGAATTATAAATATGTACCTGATTTAAAACCTGTATAGCTAAGGGAACAATTCCATTCCTTGAAAGTTCTGGTGATGGACCAATTAAAAGTGTGGCATAATTGCAAAGTGAAAAGAAGACCATAGATGCTTTTCAAATCATTTTATAGATAATAATCTGAAAGATGTACCACGCATTTGTGATCAGCGCTCCTCCTGAGTCAACTTTTATACAACTACCATTCACTGCAGTGACAGCAGCAGGATATTTATAGTATGTCTCTACCAGCTTTGCACATTTCAGCAGACATTTTTGAAAATTTTTATTTGCAACGTAGTTCAATCTCAGTTAGCTTGGATAGAGAACAGCTATGAATAGAAATTTTCATATCTTGTCACAGATTCTTAATTGGATTTAGTTCTGCACTTTGACTGGGCCGTTCCAGCACATAGAAATGGTTTTAATCTTAACCGTTCCATTGTAGCTCTGGCTACATGTTTAGGGCTGTTGTCCTGCTGTAACAACCAGTTCATCCTCAAACCTTTTGCAGAGTCTAACAAAGAGTTATCTTATACTAATCCTCAAGGCTGTCATCTTGCATAATATAAGTGGTTCCCCAGTTCTGAACCAAATGAAAGTTTCATTACCAGAACACTTTGACATGTTGAGGAGGTACTATTGCTCTGACAGATTTTCTTCCAGAATTGCCCTGTATTAATCTCCCTTCATGTTCCCATCCACTCTGACCAGCTTCCCTGTTCCTGCTGAAGAAAAGAATCACCACAGCATGAAGTATGCAGCCACCACTATGTTTAATGATGGTTGTTTTAAGGGTGATGTGTACTGTATAGTGTAATGTCCCACAACACATTCCGCCTGAATGCAATTTGTATCCATAGAACAAGGTTTGTGCAACTCCAGTCCTGAAGGTCATTGAGGTCCACCAGGTTTTCGATGTGTTCTTGTTCTAAAACAGCTGATTTAAATTGATACATTACCTCATGTTTTGAAGTAGTGTAGAGGCCTGGTAATGACCCAAACATTTGATTCAGGTGTGTTGACCCAGGGTGACATCTAAAGCTTTGGACACCACTGCCATAGAGCTTCCAGTTCCTCTAATACATGAGAAATTCTGCCAACTCAGTCAGTTCGGACTCATCCTTCCCCCTGTTCAGACCCATGTGTTTTAAATTCCCTTTAAGTCTGCATGATAATTACAGCACCATCCGAGCTGTCTCAATCCAAACATTAATTGAACTTAATCCATTCCTGTAGAGAAGTCATTTATCTGTACTGTCATCAACTTCATTGTGTTATATGGCAAACATATATTGTGACCTAACAATAAAAAGCATCAAGTAATAATGTGAAAACTTTATTGTTCAAACAATATAATTTACATGTTTGAAAATATATGTTGCTACAATATAATATTTAAATGGTAGGAATATGAAATGTTTTTTGCTATTATGTGATAAAGTATATCGTTGTCATGTGATATTGTATTGTTCAAACGAATACTATGTTGATAGAACCATTAAGCTTTCCCATTCTAATATGATATTGCTCATTTTTTCTTTTTCCTTGGTTGCAGGACTACGCTTCCGAAGAAATTGCTTCTTTTTTTTATTTGAAATGCACTGTATAAACCTTTAAGCTGTCCGCATCTTTGCGTTTAATAGTCTTTTCACAAAGTTCTGTGGTTATTTACACAGAATGCCGTTTATCCAGGTCCAAAAATGTTTCTTGTGACACATAAGTGCCAAATTGAAAACATGTCTCCCAAAAACTTTTGAAGCTCTGCAATTGTTATCAGAAAATTAAATCGTTTTGATTCAGATCCCTGTGGGGAATTGCTAGTCAATAAAACTGTAGGTGTACTCAGCACCTTTCTGTTTCCAGACGTTGTAACCTAATTTTGTTCCGGACTTGAAATGCTGCCTTTTACATGATGCATCCTGTAGCAGTGGTAACATGACTCGCCAGTTAAAATTGTAACTTATTGTGGCCTAACTGGGGCCTGGTGGGTCTGGTGATAGAATGCTTTCCAAAACTTTAGTTAAAATTCTCAGTCAATGCAAAATTCTACCCAGAATGAGTGATGACTTGTAGAAAAACAGTTGGTTTCAGGTACAAAAATTGTTATAGTTTTTATTACACTTTTTCATAAAGGAAAGCCTACATTTTAAATGAAGACTGGAAAAGGTTAGCTTGTACATTGCAGCCTTTTATTAAAAGGCTCTGTCAAAGTGACTGTCAAATACACACTGGGTGTGAGAAAAGAATATGAAGTTGCTAACTTTTTTATTCTTCCTTTTGGACCCAGAAAGGTGCTAGATGATATATTACATGGGTGTTAAAGCAGAAAACTGCTGCTGCAAGAGATCAAGGTGCAGCAAGTGAAATATAATGTAACAAAGATTTATGAGGCTCCTTTAGGTGACAACATATTACATCCATTATTAAACATTGTTTCACTTTCTTAATTAGGTTTATTTTACCTACAGAATCTCTTATATATATAGTTCCTTTTGGTGAGTTGTGGGCCTGACCTTTGTCTGTTTCATATATTATGAATTAAAGAGAACCATGCAATATTTAATCACTTCTGGGAATTGAGCTGCCGATGATCTTCCCTTTTCTGAAGAGCCTTTGATTAGTGAAACTTCACCGTGATAAGCAAAAAAAAAAAAAAAAAGAAATCCCCCTCCAGAGCGCTGCAGCATTCATTTTGTCATCACACGTGTACACAGAAATTAGAGCGCATAATTGTTTGCATTATTGGTAAAGAGTTTCCCTCCTCCATGTCGATGATGAAAAGTGGATGTCCTGAATGAAAGTGAATAATTAGTGAATTCCTACGGTGCCGTCTGCACTGTGACTGTTGTGTAACAAAGGTGGCCTGCTTCTATTAACCCTTACCTGTGCCATATACAGATCAGCACTCTGGAGAGGTGATTATTCTCCAGCCTGGTTAATGGTCCTTTCTGACGGCATTTAATGAAAATTAATGACCAGCTTTAGGACACCCTGCACACAAACTGGAAGTCTACTTCATGTCTCAGTGTGCACTTATTTCCATTGTTAAACTTGCTTCGAATGTGGGAACAGCAGCTCGGACTTGCTTCATGAAGATTCATCGGCAGCTCTGGGAAGCTACTGATGAAGCTGTCTGTGTTTTGTTTTTCCGGAGAGCTGAACACCACGCTACCTCAGTTTAGTAGCTGGCACCCCGGCATAAGAGAACAGAATATTAGGACATTTAACACACTTCATTAGCTTTCCATTATATTTTGCTTTGGGTTATGGGCTGAAATGAGCAGTCAGATTTCGCTTGTTTCTGTCGGTGATATGCAGACAGCAAGATGACATGATTAAGGGGTCATTTGGTTAATTGCACAATACTGCCAGTATGTAGCATTCCTGGATAGGAAATAGATGCCAGCGGCACAGTAATTCATGAGAGTCTCATCATGACGACAAGCTGAGCAAGTTATGATTGCTTTTAGCTTCTTGTTATTGTCATTTGAACGTAATGTTCAAATGGCAATGGGGTATACATTCTTTTGTATGAAAGTGAATGAAGAGAAAGTAAAGTCAAAAAGGAACAGGTTTGAGGAACACTGTTGCTATTTGTCACGTTTTTTTCAGTTTCGATTTTGGGAAATGGTCTCATATGCTACGTGGAAGAGAGCTCAGAGGTTTTATGGGCATGATTGTGTGCCATCCAGAATGTAATCAAAAGACATTAATAGTACAATTAAATTGAATTCCTGTGTAATCTCGAGAATAAAGTGCTCCAAGGCCGTGGCAGGAGCAGACAAATATCCCCCCCGGCACATCCCTCACTGCATCCTCATCTGTATGAAAGGGGTCCTCTGCAGCTATCCCCCTCGTCTCGTGTGTCCCAGCCCCTTTAATCTCTGTCGCTCACACAGCCTGCCTCTCTGTGCAACCTCCAACCTTCTCTCCCATTTTATCCCTCCGACTCACTGTTTTCCAGTCATTCGTCACACCAACAACCCCCAACCCCCCACCCTCACTCCCCACTCTGAACCAACAATGAGGCAAGACTGCCATCTCAGGTCAGGAGATTATTCTCCAGATGCGATCATCTCTTCTCCATGAGTTTGATGCTGGAGTCCTCCTTGTCCTCAGGAGTGTGTTCAAGCTTAGCCAAGTAGCGTTGTAATAAGGCTAGACTGCCATCTACTGTCTGCCAGGTGGATTTCTATAGTCCGCCCCCGCCCCCCTCATCCCTGCAACAAAGAACAAACAACACTGCCACCTACTGTTTTTGACTGATTCATCAGCTAATATATTCTGAACACAGATTGTTTTAGTTGCAGTCCAGCTTTTAATTCACTTTTCTTTCTTAAATTAAAATGCATGGCTTATTTTACTAACATTATTTGCATAGAATAGTTAAGTACAGCCATAATCCTGATAAATTTATCTTCACTGTTATTTTTGTCAAGCAGCATGAGGTATCAAGTCAAATTACCTACCCATGATGTGTTAAAGAAGAGAAAACAAAAAAAAATAAATGAGCAAGTTACATCTGAAGACACAAAGAAATATCAAACAGGAGTAGTTTCAAAGGGAATGAAAAGCAAAATGTGCTAAAACATTTTTTGGCAGGAATAGTTAATTTATTTGGTTCACCCCGAAAAGAGATTCAGTTAAACACACCAACCCTGGACCATGGGTACTTTTTATTGGATGAAAAAAATAATAAATACACAATGTTATTGGCAGTAATAGCTCCTTGAAAGGGTCTGTTCTGAAAAAAAAAACAATACTAAAAAAAGGAGCTGCTAAGCCAGGAGTGCAAATGTAAAACAAAGGTACACAAAGGTCCTGGGAGCAGTAATTGCACATAATGCACAAACTAAGTTGAGAGAATAGTTACACAAGATGAAGCAGCAGTTCAGTCTAGAGTTGCTGAGGTTATTTTATGTTGATGCTTTTTCTTCTGCTTTATAAATTAAATGAACTGGTAGGGAGATGACAACCCTGCCTGGTCGTAATTTGTTTTTTAACAATAGTCCTCTCAAACTTGCAGCATAAGTGTGTTCACCTGTGAAGACAATTTTTTGAATTGATCTGTTTAGGTAAAACATATTTCAAACTAGTTGAAAACCTAAAAATGATTGCCCAGGGAAAATAGATGCAAATAAAATCCACCCGAATTTGCATCACAAAAACATTCACATTTTTGAGATCACTTTGATTGTGTTTGGTTTGGTTTTTGTTTAAATCAGCTTGTGCTTATACTTTGCAGACATGTTTTCATAGCACATATTTTGAGCATAAATAGGACTAGTAGCAGTGTATAAAGTGCTGTGTTATAATAAAGCACCTGTGCATGCTGGTACTTTGTAGAATGTGTGCAAAACAAATGAGTCTCTCAATGTGGTCCTAAGTAATACACCTGTGCTTTTAATATGATTTTAGTGCAAAATGTTTGCTGTAAAATTTGCATAATTAATTTGGATAGGCATTTAAAATACATGTCAGAAGGAAGTAATTAAACATCAAATATTGAGCTAAAAGCATACCTTGTAATAACTGCAAAAAACTTTGGTATGCCAGATGATCGCCTGACAAACACTTAGCAAATTAGTATATAAATATGATTTATGGTACAGGATTAGGGGGACAAAAAAGCTGGGCAAGGCATTAAGCAGGATTTACAGAGAAACAGAAACGTATTATTATTTTCATTATCACGAATAAAACTAAAATCTAAAAATGTTGACTTGATTAAAAACAACCCTGGTATCTAACTCTCAGTTCATTTGTGGGTTTGACCCAACATATCAGGATTGAATGAAATACCATATGTGGTGGAGGTATTCTGCAAGGTATAGTCTTAAATTTATTATTTTTCTAACCTTTAAAGACCATTTTCTGCTTAAAATCTAGGAACTACATAAATTACAACAAACATATAAGTAAAGTCTTTAGTTGTGTAGATATAGCATGTATATTAGGTGTATTACTGTCTCTAAATTGCTTTAGGACTGAGTATATGCATACACCGTTGTTTCTGTATATCTGTGTTATCTTGTGATGAACTGGTAGGATGTCCATGTGTATCACTGGGGGGGTTCTGTTCCAGCCGCATAAACTTTGCATTTGGGTCAAAGATATAACCCAGTAATTTGTGTTTGTGTGCATGGGTGTGCGCGTGTCTGCACGTGTGTGCGTGCACTCGTGTGTGTGAGTGTGTGTCTGCATGAGAATCAGGAGGATAAACGCACAACTGAACGAAAGCTTGGGATTAGATGGACAACAAGAGGACAGGGAGAAAGACGAATATGTTAGAAAAAACATGTCACCAGAGCAGTGTGTATATGGAAAGAAAGAAAGTTAAAGATGAACTGAAGTATATGTAAATTAGAATAAAGATTACTGGAACTGGCCATTTGTCACTTTACATATGTTTTTTGCATTAACAGTTAATGTTCATTTCCATATTAAGTGTTTGTGCTGGTTTGGTTGATAAAATTAATTATATAAATCAGCTTTAATTAATCCCATAATATACATTGACAGATGTCTTTGAGACAACAAAAAACCACAAGGTAAGTGTTAGGAAAAAATGACCCTAGAACATAAAGAGAACAGAAATGAGGAAAGACACAGCTTCTGTGTTTTTCTTGCGAATACTTTCACAAGGGGGAAGATAAGCATTGGCTTACTCAGTGTCTTGTCTCCAAGAAAGCTCAGTGCTTACTCCCACCGAGCTCAGTATCCCAAAAGCTTTTATTACTAAACAGGGATTCACAACAGGTCACAAACCACACCCACATTAGGCCCGTGGGTATTGAAATGGAATAACAAAGTACATGTAAATTAGGCCTTCCAGACAACTCTCTCAATCAACTCTTTGAGAGGATTTACCACCCATATGAGGAATTAGCACAAAATAAATTTTGAAAAAATAAGCACGCAGACTTGCATGTTGACAGGACATGTAAATGATACATCAAATTTTACAGTTTTAGTATTTCTTACAGCACTTGGACTACATGTTCTTGACTTTTTAGCTGCAGGTTCAGAACTGAAATCATGCAGAATAGAATGTAAATCCTAATGAAAGTACTTTCAGAAGTAAAGAGGTTCTGCAGCAACATTCATTACATAACATTTACAGTCTGATGGATCTGTATTTATGTATAAACTGTTACAACCTCCAAGTGTCTAGGACACATACACACATTTTCTTTGCAGGCTAAAAATTGATTTATTCTGATTTTAAATTGTTTTTAAAGAAGTGCAGTGAGTGCTCAGTTTTCCATGACAAGTTAATCTTCTGCAAAACAAAGCACAAAAAAGGCTGTCAAATCCCCTCTGCACTTGTTGGATGGTAATAAGGGGGTTAAGTAACACATTGACTTGTTTTACATTGACCAGCATAATTACAAAACCCTAAATCTTAATTTCAGTCCATGGTACTCTGGACTCCTCTGTCCAGCCAAGCCCCAGGTAGTTCAATGTTATTTTGGATTCTGCCTTGTCCCTAGAACAACACTCCCAACAGCTAACCAGGAACTGTTTTTCAATTAAGAAAATATCTCCAAATTGCAAACTTTGTCCTAATCTGACTTGGAAAACTTTTAAACCATGCTTTTATTTAATGTTATTATTTATTTAATTCTAACATTTTAAGACTATTTTCTGCTGAAAATCTAGGAACTACATTAATTAGAACAAACAAAAGTAAATTGAGTCCACCTCTTTGAGGTTTAAATGCTTTCTTCCCAACACACCGAGTTTCAGCTCAATCCACAGATTCTATATCAAATTTAGGTTGGGATGCTGGCTGGGTCACTTCCAGTATAGAGAAAGTAAAAGATTACTCTAATCGTAAAAGTTTGGCGTATATAAAGAATATGTATATATAGACAGACCCATTTAATCATCCATGCTTTTGTTTAATGTTGTTTGGATTAGATAAGATTTTAACCTCGTTTGCAACATTTTTATTTGTTTTAACAAAAAGAATCTCAGTCGTCTCCAGTCAGTCCACAATGCTGCTGCAAGGCTTTTAACAAAGACTCAAAAAACTGAGCTCACACCTGTTTTCTCCTCATTAGACTGGTTTCCAGTTCATTTTAGAGTTCAGTTTAAAATTTTAGTACTGACTTTTGAAGCTCTGTGCCGTGACACTCCTGCCTATATCTCTGATCTTTTAGAACTCCACTCCCCTTCTTGCAACCTAAAATAATCTAGTCAAGGGCTGTTTGTAGTCCCACAAACCCATTTTAAGACCAGAGGAGACAAAATCTTTTAGAGCGGTGGCCCCTTGGTTGTGGAACGTATTGCCTCCACTTTTATGTTGTCTTGACTGTATTTATTCTTTTGAACAGGAGCTGAAGATTCATTCATTTAGACAAGCTTTTGACTAGATTTCGGCTGTATGATTTTATGTTTTATCAATGCTAGTTTGCTTTTTTGTTCTTTTTATTTCTTTGTGGTTTTTATCCTGTGAACAGTGCTGCATAAATAAAGTTAATTTCCTCACTTGCTAATTTAGAATTTAAAATTCAATTTGAAAAACAGCACAACTGTCTCACATGTTTCTCTGGAAGCCAGATAATTTCATATTAGCTAGTGCAGTTATTTTAAAGTCCAACTTTTAAAATTTTTAAAGACTAACATAAATAAATAAAATATGTCCTTTGGGGAACTGCCAAAGCACAAGACCATAAAGCTTAGTTGAAAATTATAGAAACTGGCCAAATTAATCTGTAAGAAGGCTACTTATTAGGAACAGAGCATAGGATCCTGTTGCACAAGAAATGTGTGAAGTTTATGAAAGTAATGATGGACGACTTAACTCCATCAACCAAAAACAGTGTTACAGTATTTCTTCCTCCCCCAGGACTCTAAATCAATTCTAAACTTTTGAAGCACCCTTTGCCAGTAAAAATATCTAATGTTTGATGTCTTCAGACTGTGTAAATTTATAGCATCTCTCTTCAAACCTCCCCCCTGCATGGATTTATCCACGATATTTAGCTGGAGCTGTGGAATAATGTTAATTTAAAATGTTTTGTGAAGTTGAAAAAAAATTAATATGTAGTTTTTCCACACAAAAAATGCAACTGAAAGGGGGCAGGTGCCTGGACATAAAAAGAGAAAAAGAAAAATAATAGATAGATGCAGAACTTACAGTGGCTTGCAAAAGTATTCGGCCCCCTTGAACTTTTCCACATTTTGTCACATTACAGCCACAAACATGAATCAATTTTATTGGAATTCCAAGTGAAAGACCAATACAAAGTGGTGTACACGTGAGAAGTGGAACGAAAATCATACATGATTCCAAACATTTTTTACAAACAAAAAACTGAAAGTGGGGTGTGCGTAATTATTCAGCCCCCTTTGGTCTGAGTGCAGTCAGTTGCCCATAGACATTGCCTGATGAGTGCTAATGACTAAATGGAGTGCACCTGTGTGTAATCTAATGTCAGTACTAATACAGCTGCCCTGTGAAGGCCTCAGAGGTTGTCTAAGAGAATGTTGGGAGCAACAACACCATGAAGTCCAAAGAACACACCAGACAGGTCAGGGATAAAGTTATTGAGAAATTTAAAGCAGGCTTAGGCTACAAAAAGATTTCCCAAGCCTTGAACATCCCACGGAGCACTGTTCAGGCGATCATTCAGAAATGGAAGGAGTATGGCACAACTGTAAACCTACCAAGACAAGGCCGTCCACCTAAACTCACAGGTCGAACAAGGAGAGCGCTGATCAGAAATGCAGCCAAGAGGCCCATGGTGACTCTGGACGAGCTGCAGAGATCTACAGCTCAGGTTGGGGAATCTGTCCATAGGACAACTATTAGTGGTGCACTGCACAAAGTTGTCCTTTATGGAAGAGTGGCAAGAAGAAAGCCATTGTTAAAGGAAAACCATAAAAAGTCCCGTTTGCAGTTTGCCACAAGCCATGTGGGGGACACAGCAAACATGTGGAAGAAGGTGTTCTGGTCATTTGAGACCAAAATGGAACTTTTTGGCCAAAATGCAAAACGCTATGTGTGGCGGAAAACTAACACTGCACATCACTCTGGGGGTGCTTCTCTTCAGCAGGGACAGGGAAGCTGGTCAGAATTGATGGGAAGATGGATGGAGCCAAATACAGGGCAATCTTGGAAGAAAACCTCTTGGAGTCTGCAAAAGACTTGAGACTGGGGCGGAGGTTCACCTTCCAGCAGGACAACGACCCTAAACATAAAGCCAGGGTAACAATGGAATGGTTTAAAACAAAACATATCCATGTGTTAGAATGGCCCAGTCAAAGTCCAGATCTAAATCCAATCGAGAATCTGTGGCAAGATCTAAAAGCTGCTGTTCACAAACGCTGTCCATCTAATCTGACTGAGCTGGAGCTGTTTTGCAAAGAAGAATGGGCAAGAATTTCAGTCTCTAGATGTGCAAAGCTGGTAGAGACATACCCTAAAAGACTGGCAGCTGTAATTTCAGCAAAAGGTGGTTCTGCAAAGTATTGACTAAGGGGGCTGAATAATTATGCACACCACAATTTTCAGTTATTTGCAAAAAAATTTTGGAATCATGTATGATTTTCGTTCCACTTCTCACGTGTACACCACTTTGTATTGGTCTTTCACGTGGAATTCCAATAAAATTGATTTATGTTTGTGGCTGTAATGTGACAAACAGTGGAAAAGTTCAAGGGGGCCGAATACTTTTGCAAGTCACTGTAATTACAACAAAGGGGAACACTGGAAAATACCAGAGGGGCTTGGCAGGAACAAAGTAGAAAGGTCAGTAATAGAGTTGTGGAGAAGTTTAAAACAGATTGAGGTTATAAAATAATATCCTAAGCTCTAAAGATCTCACAAAGCACTATTCAACCCATCATTTGAAAATGGAAAGTGTCACCTGAGATGTGGAGATCTTGCAGTCACATTTAAAGTTTGCCACAACTCGTGTGGAAGGACATTCTCTGCCCAGAGGAGACCAGAATTTATCTTGGTCTTTTTACAAAACAATGTGTGTGGCTACAAAGCACCACCAAACCTGAATGCAACCATTCCCACAGTGCTAAACTGATCAGTGGCAGAATCATGCTGTGGGTGATGCTGTCTCCACCAGGCAATGTTTTTCTTCAACAGAAACAGGGAAGCTTGTTGAGTTGAATAGAAGATAGATAGAGCTATATATAGGACAATAACAATAAAAAAACAGAGGCTGTAAAATACTTGAGACTGGAATAGAGGTTCACCTTCTATGAGATAATGACTCTAAAGAGAGCTAGAATTGAGTGGTTCAGATCAATGCATATTCATGTTTTAGAATGGATACTGAAAGTGATAGCCTAAATGCAGCCTTTAGTGCTATTTTAGACTCAATTGGCTTTACTCAAAAAAGTACAGGGATCCACCCACTCGGGTAAACACACTTTGGACCTTGTACTGACGCAATACGGTATGGAGTGTGAGGAAATAACAGTCCACCCACATAACCCGGTCCTGTCTGACCACTTCTTGATAACTTTTGAATTTACTTTAACTGACCATCTTAAATCTGAAAGAAAATTTCATTATAGTAGAGCTTTATCAGACAATGCTGTAACAATTTTTAAAGAATCTGTTCCATTCTTACTTTCCTCAGTGTCTTATGGTAACACAGTGGATGGCAGCAATTCTATCTCTAACCCTTCAGAAATTGATGGTCTGGTTCACAGCGTTACTTCCTCATTGCGTTTGGCATTAGATAGAGTAGCCCCCTTAAAAAAGAAAGTGGCTAGCCATAGGAGGCTGACTCCTTGGTTTAACGCAGAGTTGCGTACTTTAAAGCAGAATACTAGGAAGTTGGAGAGAAATTGGCGCTCTACACATCTAGAGGATTCCTATTTAACCTGGAATAACAGTCTACTGCTGTATAAAAAGACCCTTCGACAAGCTAGAACAGCATATTTTTCATCATTAATAGAGGCGAATAAAAACAATCCTAGGTTTCTTTTTAGTACAGTTCTCAAACTTACACAGAGTCATAGCTCTGTTGAGCCAACTATTCCCCCAGCTTTTAGCAGTGATGATTTTATGGGATTCTTCATAAATAAAATTAATTTTATTAAAAATAAGATCATTTGCATCCTCCCAAACATGATAACTTCTTCCTCAGTAAATGAGGCAGTATCGGAAAGAACTGCAGAACCTCAGTTGTGCTTAGGCTGTTTTGATTCAGTCGAGCTTTCGGAATTATCAAAAATATAAGCCTCATCTAAACCTTCAACTTGTATGTTGGACCCAATCCCAACCAAATTATTTAAAGAAGTGTTCCATTTGGTTCCTGGCCCCATTTTGGATATGATGAATCTATCCTTAGTAAACGGATACGTACCACAGGAATTTAAAATAGCTGTAATTAAACCTTTAATCAAGAAACCTTCCCTTGATCAAGATGACTTAGTGAATTACAGACCTATATCTAACCTTCCTTTCTTATCCAAAGTCCTTGAGAAAATTGTTGCTAATCAAGTCTGTGAGCATCTAAACAGTAACGAGCTGTTTGAAGAGTTTCAGTCAGGTTTTAGAGCTCATCATAGCACTGAAAAAGCACTGGTGAAGGTTACTAATGACATTCTCATGGCCTCAGATAATGAACTAGTGTCTTTTCTGGTTTTGTTAGATCTCAGTGCTGCTTTTGACACAGTCGATCATAATATTCTCTTAGAAAGGCTTGAACATGTTGCAGGGATCAAAGGAACAGCACTAGGCTGGTTTAAATCATATTTGTCTGATAGATTCCAGCTTGTTCATCTAAATGATAAATCATCTTCACTCTCAAGGGTTACTTGTGGAGTTCCACAGGGTTCTGTGCTTGGACCAATTCTTTTCACCATATATATGCTCCCAATTGGTAGAATCATTAGACAGCATGGGATAAATTTCCACAGCTATGCTGATGATACACAACTATATTTATCCATATATCCTGATGAACCCAGTCAGTTAGGTAGATTACAGGCATGTCTGGAAGACATAAAAACATGGATGACCCTAAACTTTTTGCTTTTAAATTCTGAACAAAACAGAAGTTGCCGTCTTTGGACCAGAAGTGCTTAAACAGAAACTGATTAGTCAATCACTTCATCTGGATGGCATTAAATTGGCCCCCAGTAATAACGTAAAGAACCTCGCCGTTATTTTTGACCAAGACTTGACATTTAAATCCCATATTAAACAGCTTTCTAGGATTTCCTTCTTTCACCTCCGGAATATTGCTAAAATTAGAAACATCCTGTCCAGGAGTGATGCTGAGAAACTAGTCCATGCGTTTGTTACCTCAAGGCTGGACTACTGTAATTCTTTACTGTCAGGAAATCCACAAAATGCCATTAAAAGCCTTCAGCAAGAGTTCTGATGAATATTAAAAAGAGAGATCACATTTCTCCTGTTTTAGCTTCCCTTCATTTGCTCCCTGTTAAATCCAGAATAGAATTTAAGATCCTTCTTCTTACATACAAAGCCCTTAATAATCACGCTCCATCATACATCAGAGATCTAATTGTTCCATATGTTCCTAACAGAGCACTTCGCTCTCAGACTGCAGTTTTACCTGTAGTTCCTATGATTTCTAAAAGTAGAATGGGAGGCAGATCTTTTAGTTATCAGGCTCCTCTCCTGTGGAACCAGCTCCCAGCTTTAGTCCGTGAGGCAGACACTCTGTTTACTTTTAAGGCCAGACTTAAAACTTTCCTTTTTGATAAAGCTTATAGTTAGAGTGGCTAAGGTCATTCTGAGCTATCTCTGTAGTTATGCTGCTATAGGCTTAGACTGCTGGAGGACAGACTTACCAATTTTCTTCACTCTGCTACTTCCTTTTCTCCTACGACTCTCCAGTTGTATTACAGTACATTCTGTTATTTCGACTGTTAACTTTGTTTTCTCTCAGTGTTTTTCTCTCCACAGAAGATATACCTGGTCTGGTATCCTGCTTGGCTGCAATGCCCTGTTGTACGGGGGGCATCGACTGGGACGAACCTCCCAGTAACTGAATAGCCACTGTGTCCTGTTATCAAGTTTTTACTTTCTGTAACATAGAAAGTACTCCTATATCAGATCATCTGTTCCTTCTGTGTTTCTGCTCTGTCTTCTCAAACCCCCAGACGGTCGTGGCAGATGGCCGCTCCTACTGAGCCTGGTTCTGTTGGAGGTTTCTTCCTGTTAAAGGGGAGTTTTTCCTCTCCACCGCCACTACATGCTTGCTCAGTATGAGGGATTGCTGAACGATTGCTGTGGTTGGAAAGTCTGCCCAACCCAATAGGAAACTTTTTAACTGATTGGAATGTTTGTATAAATGTATTGAAATGACTTCTTGTTAAGTGTCTTGAGATGACATCTGTTGTGAATTGGCGCTATATAAACAAACTGAGTTGAAATTGAAACTGAATTGAATTGAATGCTCTAGTCAAAGTTCAGACCTTATAAAAAATCTGGGTAACAACTTGGAATTTGCTATTAACAGATGCCCTTATTACTGATGACAGTTGTCTGCCAATGATTTCTATAGTTTACTACCATTTTAAAAGTGCTAAATGATCCTGAGAAGGTATTACTAACAGGATTTTGCTTTCATTGTATCTCATTGGTGGCTTAGATGAGTAAACACTGGATGTCCAACCATCAATTTTATTCCTGAATGCTTCTTCCACAAGAGGGCGGAACTGTATCATGTTAAAGACATTCTCTTCGAGTCTTCAGTCTTGTCAACAGTTTTGATCTCTGAGCTCTACACTATGCTACACTGAGTGGAGTTTATCAGTTCTTAAAATTGTGCACTGTGTCAACCAGTTAGGGGAATTGTGAATAGCCTTTAGAAAAATAAGGTAAGAGTTTGTCTGTGGCAGGTACTAATATCAACCTGACTACTAAAATAAAGCTATCCCCATTTATTATTTACTGTAGAATATATGTTAAAAAAAAATTTAATTTAATGATAGTAACAAATATTGATACAGTATTTTATTGCTAGTTTTTGTCAGGGAAAGAGCAGACACATAAGGGAGAGTGGATTGAATAATTAGTATTATTCGTTATTCACATAATTTTTTTAAAATATCACTTTATATTTACAAGCTTTTCTAGACCAAAAAATAGAGTGTAGATGAAATAAGACCAGATTGCTTTTTATTTATTTCTAACTTAAAATTTCAAGAATAAAAATCTGAAACATTTATTCGTTGGCTGCCTTTTATTAGATAATAAAATCATGGGATGTTGCATTGCATATGCAGTAAAAAACATGTACACTTATTGCTTGAAAAATATGTTTGCACACCGGCATCACAATTTTATTTTATCAAAATCCTTGTGTGGCAATTTGGTGAAAGAAACGTCATAACCTTCAAAAATAAAACATAACCTTCAATAATATCATTATTTTTCAATCTTATCTCTCCAGTTTCCTTTTTAAATATAAAAATACTTTGTATTTGCATTGTAAAACCCATCCCTACCATTTGTTAACCTTTCACTTTCTATATGCAAAGGCCCGAAAAAAGGCCCTGCATGCCTTAAAGATGCCTCTCTTTGCCTCTCCTTGGTTAGGATTTTTGAGTTCTGAATTATAAATCATTGTGTGTAGTTAAATTGATAGCTATTTTTTCAATATTAATATTTTTCTTTAGAAAGGTTTTGATAATTACCTTATATTATATCAAATGTATTTGTAATTCAAGCCGGAAGCCAGGAGTAATTTCTCTCTCTCTGCTTAAGCTGCTGCCCCCACAACCTGACCTTGGATAAGCGGAAGAAGATGGACGGATGGAAGACTATTCTTTTGCTTATGTCGATAATCACCTGTTCACAGTGTAATATCTACCTAAGATATTTATCTACCCAAATGAAACTCTCTGTCAGGCATCCCTTTTGCTATATGGATGCAGAAACAGATAAGGTGCAAATTATTTATTGAAGGTGAGGATGATAATGGCTGGAATGGAGCGACGAGGACAGAACTCCAAACTGACATGGACGAGCAGGAAGAAACAACAGGAACCAAAAGGGAGTGAGAGGAGATGAAGAGCTTAGATACACAGAGGGAAAGAAGATCATGTGGTAACTGTGATTAGACTCAGGTGCAGACAATAATTAAGACAGGGAGTGACCAGGACGGAGAGCTGATGGCTCTGACACTCACTGAGGGCACCATTTATGGAAGAACTGACATTGCTTACAGCAGAACTAAATTGTGTACTTGTGTGGGAACTGTATTTGCATACAAACTCATTCCAAACTCCAATAGCATATATGTTTATTTGTGGTTATTTTGGTTGGATTTGATTGGTTTTGACAAAACTCCCATATTTCTAATGTGTTAATTTATGGCTGCTACAGTAGCTGTCCGTGTGTGTCCTGTACAGTGGTGGAGGCTTGATGAGATGCTCCCTTGATCATTTTGTCAAACCTTTTCCTTTAGATTGTCAATATCAAAGACAGTAACAGCAAAATGGAAAGGGAAGCAATGTGAAAGGAGAAATGAAACTGACAAAAGGTGAAATCTTATAAATTTAATAACTTATTGCTAGAAATGTTTTAGCCTGAACAGCAACAATCTAAATCTCCACAACATGTAGTGAAAGTATAAATTATTGCTGCAGAAAACATCCTGTAAAAACTTCATGTTTTCCATTCCCAGCATTAGATTGTAAGACCAGCACGATTAAGCTTATTTTGATATGCTCTTACACTGTCATCCAGCCTCCCTAGTGGCTCCTTTTCCATACCATGCTCCCCAAACTTTGGAACACAAGTATAAGCCAGTGGCGCCACACTTACTATTGACAGCTCAATACTGCTGCAGAAACTGGGCAAAAATCATAAGACGGGATATTAGGAGGCTTCCTTTTGAGTGCACTTAGGTGCACTGTATTCCTCATCAACTGTCACAGCTGCCTGTTTTAGTAATCTTAAGTGACAAAGCAGGGCACAGCTTGTACAGCAAGATACACTGCCTGCTATTGTGCCTTCATCTTCCTGATGATGGCTTGAGGTAAATGTTGTGACGCTGGGGAGTATTTCCACTGCAAGGCAACATTATTTCTTGCCAAGTTAACTCTGTCAAACAAATCTTGGTTAGGATTCCCAGTACTGAAGTGTTTTTTATTATTTTCTTCTGCACTCTGCATTGTATCCATGGATTTTATTTCATTAATGTCAAACGTTCCATTTAAAACTAAAGATTCCCTAATAAGCATTTTTTCTTGCTCAACAGGCATAATAGAGGTAGCAGGCCTGCCTCCTCAGAAAGAACAGCTGTTTATGCTAAACATAGGATCATGTACTCAAACATGGGCATATAAGTTTGTGATTTACAGGTTAATCAGAAGCCAGTCTGAATGATAAATGAGTGTGCGAGTAAGGAAACATGAGAATTCATGCCCTGCAGAAACCGCACAGTTGGGCCATTCTTTGTACTGGGATTGCATCACACAGCTGTTCCAACCCTCTGATTTTCTCTCAACAACGTCCCCACAAGCCAGATTCCAGTTACAGTGTTTGCCCTTTAATTAAAGCCAGTTAGGCCCACAGATGCATTAATCATATTACCTGAACTGATCCAAGCACATTTACACAAGCCAATAAGTTTAGAGACAGGTAGCTTCTGCAATCTATTGTATTTGGCGGTGAAGCAGCTTCATGCACAAAACCCTCTTTGTTTCACTCAGAGAGATGGTACTGGAGAAGGAAACTGGGAAAAGTGATGTAGTATCTGTGTTTTCCATCAGTGTGTGAACTAATGCTGCAATGCAATCATTTATTTTGATTGTTTTCTTTAAAGCATATTTGTAAAGCTTACTGCAATTCTTGGAATATTGAGTGTACCTGAATATAAGCTGCACCAGCTAAATTTTGAGAGAGAATACAATTCGCACATATAGGCCATGCCTGAATACAAGCTGCACGTTTTCGTGAATATAAGCTGCACCAGCTAAATTTTGAGAGAGAATACATTTCGCACATATAGGCCATGCCTGAATACAAGCTGCACGTTTTCGTGTTGTAACATGAGATATTTACACAGAAGGACGGTACACGGAAGATTTGTTTTAGTTACCTCCACTAGGAGGTAATGTTTTTGTCCCGTCTGTCTGTTGGCAACATAACTCAAAATGCTATGGACGGATTTCAATTACATGTTCAGGGAATGTCCGCAATGGGACCAGGAAGAATTGATTATCTTTTGGAGTTGAGTCGGCATGAAGCGTGTATCCACCAACCAGTGGTACTGAAGTCGTCTTCTTCAGTGTCTTTGTCGTTTGAAAGCTTTTGTTGTCTTTTTACACTGACTCAGTTCTTCCCGCTACCTCCTCCAATGTAGCTATTTCCTTTTTTGATGGCCAGCTCGATTGCCTAAGACTTAACCTGTTAAGCCCCACGACCCTGGGGCCAGGTCCAAACCTACTTCCGGATGAAAATCCACCGATCTTCTAAAAATACGTCTATGAACATAGACGTATTTTATCTCATTGGGAAGATAAGAGTCTTGTAATTCCAATTATGGATGCCAATCAATGATGCAATCATAACTGTAGACACAGCGAGCTGCATGCATTTCTCCATATGTTTTCCACAACTACTGGTAGTGTCTTCTTTGGCGCATAATTTTTCCCCACATGTCTGTCTCACTTTTATGTTTCCTGCTATAGTGCCCCACGGAGGCCGTTAGCCAGTTAAAAAAATAAAAAAATAAAAAAAATAAATAAATAAATAAAAAAATCGATGAATTAGTCGCATCGTTGTATAGGACGCAGGCTCCAAACCGTGTGAAAAAAGTAGCGGCTTATAGTCCAAAAATTATGGTAAGTCAAATAACACTTGCAATCGTATGCATCCCCCTTTACACTAGCGCTCCACAATAAAATCCATCTGTTTGATCAAAGTAACAAAGGTATGCTTGGAAAAGTCATGTTAATGCTTAGAGACATACAAGAACTATACCAACTGTCAACCATTGTGGAGGCAGTATTTTACTGTGGAGCTGATTTGCTGACTGTGTTACTTGTGGATGGCACAGAGCTGATAAATCAGGATAAACCAGCAAAATATTAAGCCCCTGAAATGGTCCCAAGCTCATCTCTATGAAAATGTATAAATGTATCTTTTTTTTGTTTGTTTGGAATTTGCATGATTTTCCCATTTCTGCATGTATGCACAATTCTGATTCTATGTAAACACAATCCAGAAAGATTAAATCCTCTTGTTTTAATTTGTTAGTTTCACTGGTTCATGGTTTAATAATTTCAACTTGAAAATGGTTAAAATATGTCTTTAAAAGACCTAAAGTAATCTGAAATTAATGACAACAAATGTATAATAGAAGCTTCACTATCACTGAATCTTCATTGAAACTTTTCTTTGAAAAAAATTGAAAAGACAGATTTGCCCTCTAGAACATTTTGTTAATCTCACTGGTATCTTTAAGATATGTACAGGAATCTCTTTCCAATCCAATCTGCTTCAAGCAAAAGAGACAAGCATGATCATGGAGAAGCAGAATACCGTCTTCAGCTTAATTAGATTCAGTCAGTCAGTCATTTAAACACTTTAAAATATAAGCCGAGTTTGTTTTTGATCGCTCATTGGATCCTCTGTGGTCTGTTTTAGAGCAATTGTGCATCGTAGGGAAAATATGTGAATCATGACTGCTCAGTCCTCTCTTATTTATTAAAATATGTATTTTGTCTTTAATTAACAAAGGAGATCCCACTGACACACTATTGTTCTATTCTTCTTAGGAGACCTGATCAAAACAGTAGCTTCCATGGAAACAAACAAAACTGATTTAAGTGAAAGCCTTCATATTAAAGTAAAAATCACACAAAAATTAGGAAAAGGTTGAAAATTGATGTACATGATGCCACAACTAAACAATCCAACACATTTTACTAAATGCAAAAATGTAAAGTAATGCCATGTGTTTGTGAGTGCAGCTCTAAGAACACCCTGTATGGATGAGTGGAAGGAAGGCTATTTAACAGATATGAAACATGTGATATGAACTAAGTTCTTGGTTCATTGATATATTGGAAGGTAAACCTCTGCCCAGTCTTAAGCCTAAGATTTTCTTCAATGCCTGCCCTGGATTCAACTCTATCCATCTTCTTATTAACTCTGACCAGCTTCCCTGTCCCTGCTGAACAAAAGCATTCCCTCAGCATGATGCTGTCACTACCATGCTTTACTGTGGAGATGATCTGTTTAGGGTTACTTTCTGTTACTCCTCCCATTTTGAAGAAATGGACTGAACAGGGCTCCATGATGTCCAAAGTTTAAAAGGTTGTTTATTAACCTAGCCTTTAACCTTCTCCACAACTTCATCACTGACCTGTGGACTCTATTTACTAATTGACTGCATTCAAAAGGCAACAAGTTGCATATAACAGTTTGTTAGCTGGCCTGGGTTGTATTAGTTTAAAACCTAGGCAGGTAAATTCCCCATGATTAGTGTTGATCGTTATTTTAGATTAAAAATGTTTATATTACATGGACTGTGACAGCATCTAACAAAATGTGTGACCTTGGTTTGCTTGGATTTTCAAGAAAGCATGAACTGTCTGCTTTTCTCATCAATCAACCGCTAAACCCTGAGGAAAATTACCCACACATGTTGGACTTTCCGTCTGCACATTTTAAAGCAAACCATTTCAGTTCATTCAACATAATGTCATATGTGTTTGAAAGCCAGACCAGACATCAGAAGAGGGGAATGAGAGGAAATAAAACGCAATAGCCATACTGTGGGAGGCCTTATCTCAGCTGTAGGACTGACAGGCCTGTAACTCTTGTGGCAGGCTGCAGGATGTGGGGTTAACCTAAGGTGGCAGCGAGCCAAATGCTCTGAAGTAAGCAGGGTTCAAGTTTAGGACCCTGTGACCCTAAAATGATAAGGTGAGGGGTCGTGGACAAGTCAGGAAACCATTGTTTTTAGAAATTCCACTTATTTGGTTATTTAAGTCGAGTGGGATGTGTACCCCCACCCTGACACACGCCTCCTCCTGCTGAACATAGACGTCTGCACACCATCAGCACATAAACCACATGTGTGCTGGACAGAATGCAGTGGAGGAGGGGTAAGGGAAATAAAATGATGTATGAAGAAAGGGAAAAACCTGCTTACGAAAGTATCCATGCAGCTTGAACTTTACATTTGTTACATTAAAGCCACAAACCTAAATTTATGTGAAGGGAATTTTCAGAAATTAACCAGCACAAGTAGTACATAATTGTAAAGTGGAAGGAAGACGACACATGGATACAGAAACAGATGGTTTTACAACAATTAGACATGTACCCTAGAAATCAGGCAAAAATAAATCTACTGTAGAAAGGAAGCCATAAGAAGTTGTGTTATCTGTTTGCTACAAGCCACATAGAAAACACAAAAACCTTTTGGCTTACAAGCACAACACTGTGTGGCCAGTCAAAGTTCAGATCTAAATCATACTGAGTATCTTCTTTGCGATACTCTGACCAATCTTAATGACGATGAGCTGTTTTGCAAAGAAGAATAAGAGCAATCTCCGTTGGTATGTACCTTGAAAGACTTGCAGCTGTAATTACAGGGAAACATGGTTTTACAGATGCTTTACAGAAAAACTTTTAAAACCATGTTTCATTTGTATTATGCACCGCTTTGTGTTGCTCTATCACACAAAATTACAATAAAACATCAAAATACATGGTTGCAATGCAACAAAAAAGGTATAATCCATGATTTGTCTAGACAGTGGAAATTAGCTAACTCAAACTTTGTGTAAAGAATAATTTACTATATTAGTTAGTTTTACTTCTTCCAAATTTAAGAATTTTTTACATTAAACGGTGCATGTTTTATTTGATATAACCACAGTTCTGCATTTCTTTTGGTCTCTTTGTTTTTATAGCAGACATGATGGAAGCTAAGCTTTGTCTAGACTTTAAGCACTCCTCTGTGAAATCTGTTCTCTCCCTCGAAATGAGTACTTAAACATGCTAGCCTCTGGATGACCTACATCTATTACAATAAACCAGAAATGTAGCCACTCAATAAACATCTTTTTAGGAATTTGCAGGAATCCAACAGTAAAACAGAAGAAGAAAGGTAATTAAAGAAATAAGTGTCTATTGAGATTTGACCTTTGACTGACATGAATGACTCACATAAAAATGGACCACTTCCATTATGTTTCTCTAATTGGCATTACATTTGCAAAGATGTACTTTTTGTATACAGTATACCATTAAAATGAAGACCATTCTCATCTGCCTGTTTTTATGTTTTCTGACCTGTTGACCAGCTATTATGAAACAAAACAACTCATTATGATCACCAGAACTGTAAAGGCGCTGCAGAACATAAAAAGCAGTAAAGCAGATAATTAAGGGTCATGCAGATGTGGTGAACCTGATTTGGCATCACAGAAGACATAAGCATAAGAGTGCAAATTTACAAACATCAATTCTACTTGTGGCATTCATGCAAGGGTTGGCATCTCATGATTTAAAGAAAGATATCAGAGTCCCTTTTCATTAAACAAAGTTCCTTTTCTTTCTTTCTTCTTTTAAAATTCTGAAGGCCTTTTGCTCTGAATGCAGTACATGCTTGTTTTTAACCTTCAGCAATTCCCTTCTATATCTCTTTATTTTATTCCTCCAATACCACAGAAACATTTTTCCATGCATTTAAATTCTTGAGATCATTCCAACCCAAAGAAAATGAAGGTCACTGTGAAAGTGTGGCTTTAAAAGATGCATGGCATTTGATTATCTTACACTCTAGACGAATCAAGCTGTTTTTGTGTTTACCTTTCAAATCTGAATGATTACTATTTTGCAATGCTTTCATTCTTATCATCATCTATCACATCATATCAGCTGAATCAGGGAAATGATATGCAACCGAGACTTGCCTTGCTATGCTTTTTCTATCAATCGCAAGTGTTAAATTGCAATTTGTATGGTACCACTCTTGTTCATTGCTGTGATAAATGGAAAAGTGATTTTGCCACAACCGTTTTTCATTCAAATTAATACTAAATGGAAGAAACAAGGGGGAAAGTTTTTTTTTTTTTTCCCATCTACAATTTTTCCTCTCTTTTTGTTGACATTAAAATGTGTGAGCCATGTCCAGAATAATGATAATGTCAAAGAACAAATAGTTTAAGTTGAGGGGGAAAAAAGATAAATACTCGAACAATTAGATTATGTAGGTTTCTGCACACGTAACCACGTAACTGTACCATTCGATTTCAAGTTGTTTCATATTTTTTGTTAATTTGTTAAAAACAAGGGGAACATTAAATAGTAAAAACAACCAAAAAGTCCAGGGTAACTCTGGCGGAGCTATAAAGCTCTGGCAGGAGGGGGGGTGTACAGAGGTCTCAGTCCTCAGTACGGTCTTCCCGGGTTCGAGTCCCGTCCTAAAGAACCTTTGCCGCTTGTCTTTCCTTGCTTCTCTCCCCCATTCTATACTATCCATAGAATCTTTTAAAAAATGAAAAACTTTATCACTCTTGGTATGCTGTCTGTTGATAAAACTTTTTTTGAGCAGGCAAAACGCCCATCACCACTAAATTATTTACTGTAAATTAACCAGAACTATTTTTTCTTTGCTATACAAAATGTGATAAAAAAATCTGAATATTGACATGTGGAACAATGTCTCTCCATTATTTTTGAGATAGCTGTAGTTAATGTAATTTACTGTATTTCTAATACTGTAATAATAGTCAAAATGCAATGTAATGAAACTTTAAAAAAATAATTAAAAAGCTAAATTAATACATCAAGATTAAAAAAACTGGAAGTAGTTGAATAGATGTGTCATGGTTGTGTATTTTAAAAACCCAAAGGCAGCAACAATTAAACTTAAATGATTTAATAATTAACAAAAACAAGGAACAAAAACTTACAGAACTCAGAGAATCAAAAATGCTGAGATGAGGGCGGAACAACAGGAACTGGGCAGGAATCAGGATCAGACAGGGAAAGAATGACAACGAACCAGCGAGTTGAGTGGACTGTATTTATACTGAGGGGAGTGTGAGGATGTGAGCAGAAAGAGCTGAGGACTAATTAAGGGAAGCGGTTGCAGCTGAGAGGGAGTGAGCAGGTGAAACTAATTAGCAGCTGGGATGGAAGGCAGAATGGCAAAAAATTGGAAGGAGGCAATAATAATACCGATAATTAAACCAGGGAAAGAGCCAAGTAATCCAGAGAGCTATAGGCCAATAGCACTGACTTCTCATATAGGGAAATTAATGGAAAAACGATTACAGAAAGAATAAATTATTAATTAGAAAGTAGGAAATTTATAATAAAATATCAAAATGGATTCAATAGTAAGTTTGGAAAATGAAATTAGGAAAGCACAAAACAATAAAGAAAGTTTAGTTATAGTTCATTTTGATATAGAGAAAGCATATGATATGGTGTGGAAGGAGGGATTAATGATTAAATTAAAGAGATTAGGGATTGAAGGAAGAACATATGATTGGATAAAGGATTTTTTGTTTAATAGATATATTCAAGTAAAAATAGGAGATAAAATGTCAAATAGTTATAAAGTAGATAACGGGACACCACAAGGAAGTGTGATCAGTCCAGTTCTTTTCTCTATTATGATCAATGATGTATTTAAAGATATAGGATATGATATTGGGAAAGCATTGTTTGCAGATGATGGAATAATATGGAAAGGGGGAAGAAACATCCAATATCTACAGAAAAAGATACAAGAAGCAATAATAAAAGTAAAAAATTGGTCATATGAATGGGGGTTTAAATTTTCAGTAGAAAAATCAAAAAGTATGGTCTTTACAAGGAAAAGGAAGGTAAAATGGAACTTAAATTATATAGGGAGCAATTGGAGCAAGTGAAAAGTTTTAGATATCTGGGGGTTATATTTGATGAAAAATTAATTTGGAAAGAAAATATTAACAAAATAGAAGAAATATGTAAAAGGGTAATAAATATAATGAGATCTTTAAAAGGGAATGAATGGGGAGCTAGTGCTAAAGCATTAAAACAAATTTATATAGCAATGATTAGGTCTGTTATTGAGTATGGTAGTATAGCATAAAGTTCAGCAAGTAAAACATTATTAAAAAGGATTGAAGTAATTCGAAATCAGGCTTTAAGAATATGTTGTGGAGCAATGAGAACCACTCTTATAGTATCATTACAAGTAGAAATGGGAGAGATGCCTTTGAATCTAAGATTCAAATTATTGAAAATGAATTATTGGGCTAATGTACAGGGATAGGAAGAGGATGAACATCTGGTTAAGGGTTAGATGAAAGCAGGAGGGGAATATATTAATAGAAAATACGAGAGTATGATCTGGAAATCATGTAGACTAGCGGAAGAATTTAAATTAAATGATAAAACATTTGTTGAAAAATGTTTATATTCACCTAGTCATTGATTTTTATATAAAAAAATGAATTGGAGAGGAGGAAAGGTAATGGAAATTGGGATAATATTGTTGAAAAAAGGTTGAGTGAAACACATAAAACATTTATCCCTATATTTATAGACGGATCAAAAGAATCAGGTAAAGAAACAACAGGTTTTTCTTTTTGGATTCCAAAATTAGGTATATATAATAAAAGTAGAATTTCTAATAATCTATCAATATACACAGTGGAAATGTTAGCTATTTCTTTTAGTTTACAGTGGATAGAACAAAATGGAATTTAAAAGTGTTATATGTTCAGATTCAATGTCAGTATTATTATCAATGAAAGCATTATCAGCAGATAAAAGACCAGATATTTTACTTGAAATATATGAATGCTTATTTAGATTAATAATGAATAATTCACAAGTTAAATTTATGTGGGTTCCAGCACATAGAGGGGTAGAGGGTAATGAAGTAGCTGATTATTATGCAAAGCATGCAACAAAACTAAAAACTATAATAGAGGTACCATGTAGTGTGGAAGAGATTAAAGCAATTATTAAGAAACAGATAATGGAGGAAATTTCAAGAACAATGGATAAAGGAAGAGAAAGGAAGGCATTTATATAATATTAAAGGAAAGGTATGGAGAATGGAAAATATTCAAATGAATAATAGAAATCAAGTAATAGTTTCAAGGATGAGATTGGGACATACAGGTTTAAATAGTACACTTTATATAATAGGAAAACATAATACAGGATTGTGTGATTGTGGGAATAATAGGGAAACAGTTGAACATGTATTATGTTATTGTAGGAAGTATGTAATAAATAGGAAAGTATTAAAAGAAACATTAAAAGTTAAGGGATATGGAAAATTAAGTCTAAAGAATCTGTTAAATGGAGAGATAGAATTGTATAGATTAGTACTGGAATTTTTAAGGAAAAGTAGAATAATAAATAGAATTTAGTGGAAATATTAATAGGATACTTCCCACTACGACTCACACTCCCATACAGTAGGTGGCGGAAATGCACCTAAAGTTGGTTGCCACCCGCCAATAAACAAAAGAAGAAGAAGAAGGCAGAATGGCTAGGGAAACTGGGAGGAAGACCAGGAGCAAAACATAAGGACTAGACAGAGGATAATACTAAAGAGGAATACAAAATAGAAAGGAGCAAAGGGTGAAAAACATCTAAGAACAAGGAGAAATATGGAAACAAGAAAGTGCAGAAATAACTAGTAGAAACAAAGAATAACTAAACACGATAATAGAACTAAATAAGGAAAATAACTAACACAAACACAAACACCTAAGAACCATGACAGGACCCCCCCCCAGGGGCGGATACCAGACGCCCCTAAGAGTCGAAACAAAAAGAAACACACCCAACCAGGGTGGGCGGAGGGGGCCTCGGAAGGAGGGCCAGAGTCCAAAAACAAACAACTATAGGCTAAAGTCCTGAGGTCTGCAACAAAGAAGCAGGAACCAGGGAGGTCTGTGACGAAGGAGCAGGAACCTGGGAGTTCTCCGACGAAGGAGCAGGAACCTGGAAGGCCGGCGACGTAGGAGCAGGAACCTGGGAGGCCGGCGACGAAGGAGCAGGAACCTGGGAGGCCGGCGACGAAGGAGCAGGAACCTGGGAGGCCGGCGACGAGGAACCAGGAGACGAGGAGGCCGGCGACGAGGAACCAGGAGACGAGGAGGCCGGCGACGAGGAACCAGGAGATGAGGTGGCTGGCAGAGGGTGTTCCCCAGAACACCCTCTGCGAAGTCAAGAACCAGAAGCGTGTTCTCCGGAACACCCCCTGTGGAGACAGGAACCAGAGACGTTGTCTCTGGAACACCCCCTGTGGAGACAGGAACCAGAGGCGTGTCTTCCGGGACACCCCCTGCGGAGTCAGGAACCAGAGGCGTGTCCTCCGGGACACCCCCTGTGGAGACAGGAACCAGAAGCGTGTCCACAAAGACACCCTCGGCGGAGTCAGGAACCAGGGGCGTATTAACCCGGACACCCCCTGTGGAAACAGGAGTCAGAGGCGTGTCCTCCGGAACACCCCCTGTGGAAACAGGAACCAGGGACGTGTTAACCCGGACACCCCCTGTGGAAACAGGAGTCAGAGGCGTGTCCTCCGGAACACCCCCTGTGGAAACAGGAGTGAGAGACGTGTTATCCGGAACACCCCCTGTGGAAACAGGAGTCAGAGGCGTGTCCTCCGGAACACCCTCTGTGGAGACAGGAACCAGGGACGTGGTAACCCGAACACCCCCTGTGGAAACAGGAGTCAGAGGCGTGTCCTCCCGGGCACCCGCTGTGGAAACAGGAGTCAGGGGCGTGTTCTCCCGGGCACCCCCTGCGGAAACGCCGGCAGGCCTGAACCCACTGGAGAGGTCAACGGGCTTCTGCTGGGATCCGCTGGAGAGATCAGCGGGCTGCTGGCACCTGCTGGATGAGTTTGCAGGCTGAGAGACCACTAAAACTGACTGGAAATAGGCTGAGGTTGACTGCGGTGGCTGAGAGGATTCTGATGTGGAGATGACATGCTTAGAGAGTCTCTTACAGCGTGGTTTGGAGGTTAGAGGTGAAGTAGAAACTGGTGGAGAAGATGAGCAGCTGGAGTGGGAGTTAACCGATTTCAAAGGTGTATGAGGATTAAGTGAAAAATAGTCCGGTTTGTCTTGGTAGAAAAATTCCTGTAGATCCAATTCATTGATGCCAGGAGGGTTGGTGGCTGTTTTGGGCTGAAAATTGTCTGTAGAGGTGTGGACTAAGTGATCACCAGAAGTGTACCGAGAGTCAACAAGATAACGAGGGATATGGATAATTGAGGGAACGGATGAAGATGAGGTGGACGGTAAAGTGATTTTAGCAAGATCAGAAATGGCCTGGTGTCTGTGGACTTCAGCCTCATTTAGCATTTCTTCCAAACCCAGTCTCTTTAAATGGGGCTTTACACTTAACAAATGATAAATGCTAAGCTCAGCCACCCGCAGTCTAGTCCTGGGATCGGATGTGGTAGCCATGGTGTCATAGAAAAGTTTAACTGTAACGTGCAATCTGTTCCAGTCTTTATCGGTGAGGTCAGCTGCTGGGTCCTGTAACTGGCTGGTTCGTTCTGTCGTTCTTCCCCGCCTGGTTCCTGCCTTCCCTGTTGCCTGTCTTCCTTCCCTTCTTGGTTCCTGGTTTGCCATTGCTGTGATTTTTGATCCTCCTGAGTTTGTAAGTCCTTGTTTTGTTAATTATTAAAACATTCTTATTTACTTCTCTGCATTTGGGTCCTCAATACAAACCTGAACATGACAAAATGCTAAAACAGTTCTGTATGACTTTAGAACATATTTACTTTAAATTTCAATGAATGAACTTTACATTTAGCTGTATAATTATATGTGAAGTCAATTGAATATTAAAATGATTGAGGAATATTTAGTATATTTTGGCACCATTGACTGGTGGAAAGCTTTTTTATGTTCTTAACAATAATAATGTATTTATTTTATTGGCCTCAGTTTATATTATCTGCTGTTTTTCAGAGATTAAATTTAAATCCACCACTGTGGATTTAATTGGGGACCTTGGCTTCTTTCGGCATCAGGGTGGCAAAAGAAATTTGTGTTAACTATCTAAAGTTTAAAGTGGGAAAAAAAATCTTTTCACATAAAAATACAATTGCATGATTTTAAACTTATTTTTTCCACTGAAGAACAATAAAAGATCATATTCTATTCCTATCTTAAAATATGTGGAACTCTTAAAAGAGACCACAGAGTCCACTGATCTCAAGTTCAAAAGAGGAGAGTTCCAGAGGGCCACTAAATAAAATGCTCTGGCTCCTTTTGTTTTCATATTACTATTGGGAACCATCAGCAGACCCTGATCTGCCAGGGACTTATAGGTGCAGAAGCCCTCTGATATAACCTGATGTCTGTCTGTGAAAAATAATCTGAAACTCCATGTGAAAATAACCCAGAAGCCAGTGTAGTTGCATTAAGGCCCCGTTTACATGAAGGAAAAACGCAGATATTTCCCTGCAGTTTGGCCTCTCATTTACACGAAAACGATTGGAGTCAGAAGCCTGCCAGCTACATTTTGAACAACTTGCAACCATTCCAGGGAGGTTAGCAAAATCCCCTCCTTCTGTCAGGCATGCTCCTGACTTCTTTGTTAATTATCCATACTCCTCCCAAAGTGCCTCTGAACCCTGAGGTCTCATATGAATAATGCCTCATGTATTTCATTCCAGTGCTTGTAACATCATCTCTTCGGGGGGCCATTTGCCATACAGGGGGCGGTCTTTGGGGGAGGGTGGGGGGTCTCATGTACACTTCCCTAACAGTTTGGCCTACATTTGTTGAAAAAACAAACATTTGCTATGATAAGTAAGCTGTCACTGCAAACAGGAGGGTGGAGGTGGGACAGGGAGAATGTATATGACTTCTTCAGCAAGTTTAAAATTTGTTAGAATTATCATCATAGGTAGAAGTAAAAATGTTTTTTTAAGCTAATAAATTTAACACAGAAATAAATAAATAAATCTAGAATTCTTCAATTAAAATTTCATTCATGGCAAGGACCACCATTAAACATATGCAGTATAAGGAAATACCTAAGGAACCCTGTGATTCAATTTATTTTGATAAGATATATGTTTTCATTATCATGATGTCAAACATTTTGAGTAAATTTTTTTAGAAGAACAGTTTTTGTAAAAATAAATAATTTTCAGCAGTTTTAGTAATGTATTTTAAAGTCCAATAATCAGATTGCTTCAGTTGACCTGGTTTCTATTATGCCACACCTGTTGTTCATTAGCAATCATTGCACCTGGTTTCATGCAGTAATCATGCTCCCACTACTTATACTCTGCAGTCTACTCATGTCATTCTCTAGTTTTAAACCTTTTATAGATGCACCAAATTAAAAAGTTATTTTGTAGTGAATACAAGTATTGAGAATGCATATTTTTCACGCAAAAAAACTTGGATTCAAGCTTAGAAACCAGTCTATGGGGCAAGGACCGAGCACAGTTCATGCCACACCTACCAATGGAAGAGTGGGAAGTAAACCAGGCCAGAACTGGAATGCGGCTGTCTACAAACAAAAAATGTATCGGATAAGAAAATGTTTTTCTTTTAGATGTTTTTTGTATTTATTATGTGTCATCTGTTGCTATGAAACATTTCCTGTTGTCTGCAGATCATGTTGACTTAATAACTGTACCACCATCATGAATCTACATAATGCTTTGCTATGATTATTAGCTTAACATTTGGCTAGTTTGTTCTCTCGTATGACAGAGTTTTGTGCTCCATCTGCAGTCTGATTATATTTCAGCATTTTGACAACTCTTTCATTCACAATTTACTACATTTACATTTCGTTAAATTCTCAGCAGTATAACATGTATTAAATATGTGGAGAAAAGTTAGACTTATGCAATCACTGCACTAATATTAAGCAGAACTGGAGCAGAAACCTTGTGGTGTACTTAATTACTGTTAAAAGTTTTTTGTTTGTTTGTTTTAAATAGCAGTTAATGTCACAAACATTAGTCAATGCAGTGAACTATAGGCAGATAGGCTCAACACTTTTATTGTGGCAATATTTCTCATGATTTCCGATTTCTCATTGGTTAAATCACTAAATAAATCTTCTTTTAATTAACTCAAATTTAAGCTGCAAACTTTGCTATCACTAGACTTAATTGCTTGTCTGTGTTTTGCATTCATGCCTGAATTTAACCATACATGGTCAAACTTTAGCAACATTTACTTGTGTTCTTGGATACCTTGTACTTGCTCTTATTTTTTCACACATTACTTGATCTTACACATGTAAACGAATACAATTTATATACCCTTTACTGGAATTTTCTGTAAAACTTTAACAATGAGCGCCTAATCTCTTTACAGCATATAGAATATGAACCTTGATTAGAGGGGAGATTCACCTGAAAGTCTGGTTGATTCTCTTTAAAACAGGTATGCAAAGATTCCTCAAGTTACTACACAATGCTTTGCTTATTTCATTAAGCTGCATACAGTTCAGAAGACTGGTGTTTCACAGGGACAGTAATTGCAGATGTACAACTGCACTGCTGTACTGCACTGATTTACTGCTGTGTATGTTTGGTGTGATGGAAAGATGGAAGTCAATCAAAAGAGAATTGAAGGCAAAACAAAAACTGAAATATCAAAAATGTACATAACGTGAGTAGGTTCTTGCAGCTATATTACCTGTGCACACAAACAGATATTCCTGTTAGAGCCATATATCAGATGCACAAATATCATGCAAAAAACGGCTTTCAAAGATTAAAATGTGACCATAGCCTAAAGCTATGTATGTATCAATCACTTCAGAGAGATGCAGAAATATGATTCATATGTATGCAGCATGTTTTGTATAATGATTAAGCTTTATTTTGTGTAACCGACATTTAAATTATACAAGCCAAAGACCATGTTTAATATATCACTTTTACAAGGCATCACGCTACATGTAAACTTAGCCCTAAAAGTAAAAAATAAAAAAAATAATAGTGTTTTATTTTTTTCTTTCGTGTAACAAAGCTTCTTGGCAAAACATGGAGGAAGTGCCAGCCTACTGCGAATGTGACTGATTATTTTACACACTTCTAAGGCCCTTGTTTATTAAAGGAATAAACTGACTACACGTTTTGTTTCCAAAATAGCAAAATACACAGAGTTTTCATGTGTGCAGCCCAAATACCTTGCTGCTAAATCCACAAATGCTTTTTCCTTACAAATATGGAGCCCGTTAGGGGAAAAGAAACTGACTTCTCTACATTATATGATTTATTGACAATAAGCTTTGTTATACCTGTTGTCACACTGATAGGTAGGTTTTGGATGTGAATAATAATGAACAATTGCTTAGGGCAATTATTAATTTATATCAAAATTACCAAGTTTGGGGCACCAGCCTGGGATCCAGGAAATTAATGTTAGCCAAATAGTTCAGTCTCAGTTAATGTTAATGTTTACCTGCCTGATGATAAGGCTGAGGTAATTAAACAATACATGAAGGAATAAGTTCTTGACGTTCTTTGAACAGCAAGTTGCTACATATCTATGTGGAATAATAACAACTTTCCAAAATACAAGAGTTTATTACAAAATAAATTCAATTTTCAGTCAAAATACTTTGATCAACAAACTCACTAACCCAGAAACACACAATTAAACTACTAAGTAAAAGAAGAATGGATAATCAACCTAACTACCAAAAGTAAAACCGTAAAATAGACAAATATGCAAAGAAGTAAAAACAATAACCAATAAATGGAATGTGATGTCACTGTCCAGTATGAATATGTATGCTTAAAGACCAAGGCTTGTATTGAAGAGTTTTGCAGGATTTAAACAAGGGTTTCTATTAGTCAGAAACCTTTGAAGACACTGTTCATAGCCAAACAATTGAAAAACTGAATTCTTACAAATGCAGCAAAAACACAATGAAATAGACAACCGAATAAACCTTAATTTGCTTATCTTATGCTAATTTATCTCTGACCAGACACAACCTTACTTGAACGATTCTTAGATATCCAGGGAAGGGTAGCTCAGTTGTCTGGGTAATCAGCGTTGAAGAAAGGAGGCCAGCTCTTAGCTAGCCACTTGGCAGCAGCTCCATGGAGTGCCACCAGCAGTCAGTCCTCGTGGGTACGAGCCACCGTTAGCTAAGAACGTTGCCCTCCTCTCAGCTTGGTTCTGTTGGGCAGTCTTTTCCCAAGGACCGGTCCCTTTCAAGGGCAGCCTTCAACTCAGCTGCACTGGGTGAGCAGGTCCACGTTAGCAGCTCCCGGCTGCTGTAGCATGCAGCAGCGTGTTGCAGAGCAGCAGCAAAGACAGTCTCTCCCTCTCTCTTTCGATGAATCTGTAATTAAAAAAGATTCTTTCTGCAGAGTATAAACAAGTCAGGTTTAGGATTTATGCCATTGGCCGGTTACAGTTCACCCGATCAACAATCTGTAAGCTGTTGTGTCTGTTGGATCCAGTGAGTTTGGATCCGCTCCCCTCCCCTCGCCAGTGAAGGAAGTTTAAAGCTCGCGCCTCTCCTTTGTGGTTGTTCACGGACAAAGAGGAAGAACGGAGCGGACCTTTGTGCTTACATAGGGTTGATGATGTCCAATGAAGCCACCCTTTTCCTATTGAAGCTGATGCATTGTGGGATTAGTTTTTATCACTGGAGGTCTGCGTTTTGGTCCAGTAATCACAGCTGTATTCCAACATGCCAAAGAAAAAAATCAAACTCAAATTCCTTTCCTTGCTTAATTATGACACCATGACATTTGCTTCTCCTTTTTTACCAGGCCACCATACAATCACTATTCAGTGCTATTTGTTTAGCTATACTTAGAAGTAAACATGCTACTATGGTGTAACTTTAAAATTTGTTTTTAAAGAAGAATACTTGATCTTATGTTAGATCCTGTTTTCAAGAACATATGTGCCAAAAAAATATTTTAAACTCACTATATGATTTTAGTATATTTTGAAGTTTTATTATAAGCTCCTTAAAATGTTTATTTTGTTACTATGTTAAAGAACCTGTTGCATGCATTCTCTTTTGTGGTATCGTCCTTAGAATAAAATAAAAAAAATCGAATCAGCAGGCCAGACCTGGAAGAGAAAAAAAAATTTAAATTGGGAATCATTGTGCTTTTTTGGTTAGATCTAAACAACTTAGAGCTTAGCCGAGACCAGATTTCTAATTATCCTGTCATGTAGAAAATGATGTACTTTTTCTTGTGGCTTTATATCCCTCCTTGCTAAAGGGGGTTTGTTAAATCCAAATTAGTAATTCAAATGTAGAGGCCCCTTCTTATCTGACTCTTGAAGGAGGAGCAGCCTCTCCTTATCTTCCACCTTATTCACTTCTCTTATTTTCTTTTCTCAGCTCCTTATTGTTTTTTGTTTGTTTTTGTTTGTTTGTTTTGTTTTTTAATTACTATATACACTCAGCCTTTTGAACTACTGCATTAGAAAGGATTTTCCTTTTTGCATTACTTTTTAAAAGACTGTGAGATAACAAAATGCACTTTTGCTCAGCTGAGGACTTTGACCAAGTTCTCCAGAGAATGGATGCAATGGAGAAAATGATCTGATGCCCAGAAGTGACTGTGGAAGTAAATATTGGATATGGAAATGACACAACTTTTAACAATGATTACACAAAAGGATGAACAACCTAGCAGCCCTATGTTAATCGCTACCCGGTCCAACAGCTTCAGACCGAAACCACAGGAAAACACTACTCCCCCAGCTAAAACAAGAGAACGCCATATTCAGAGTTAGAGTTAGAATGGCCCGCCTTAAAGAGCATTATCACATCTACATCTGCAACGAAGAAGAGAAAACAGAAGAAATTCCAACCTAAAACAAAAGACAATACTCAGCTTAAAATCCCACTGAAAAACCGTTATGGATCCCTCAGTTCCCCGAAAGACAACGCAGCCATGGTTCCTTGCAAAAGCAAGGAACCATGCAAGGAAACGCCATCAGAGGAACCATCTGCCCCGGCAGCGGTAGACTAAGACTACTAACCTCAAACATGTTCTGCTATCTTAATCAAAAACCTCTGGATGTTCTAAAACATGCATGGCCTGCAGAGGTTAACTGAGAACAAACACTTCCAACACACCAAACCAAGATGAAGCCGCCACCCCAAGCAAATACACGGCCCACAGAGATAACCAGAGAACAAACACTTCTTTCCTCTTCCATGACCACACCAGCAACGAGCAGAGACATACAGCCCTCACCAAAGTGTTCTTTAACCTATTCCAACTTGTAGACACCAAATGATTCCTCCTTCAAAAACTTCACTGACAGACTGAAGGCACAAATTAGGATTTGGATACAACTACCACAAAAACTTGGACTACATCAGACCCCTGGGGCTAACACTAAATCTACTTTGCCCCTACCACAGCTGGAAAAAACAGATATTGTCATGGTTCCTGGGTGTTTGTGTTTTGTTAATTTTCCTTATTTAGTTCTATTATGTTTTAGTTATTCTTTGTCTCCCTCTGGTGGTCTTGTGTTTGGTTGCAGTTGTTTGTGTTAATCTCTATTTTCCCCAACTTCATATTAATACTTATCCTTCATTAGTCCCAGTGGTTATATTTTATTCCTCCTTCTGTTTTCCAGTGTTTCATTAGATTCCCTTCCAGACTTATCTTTAGTTTCTTAAGAGTCTTCTGTCTCCCAGCCTTTTTACCTCCTATCCCAGTTGATTACTTCCACCTGCTCTCTCCCTCCCACCTGCATCTGCTCCCACTAATTGATCATTGGTCTTCTCAGTCACTTCCTCATTTCCTCCTCAGTATAAATTCGGTCCTCTCTCAGTCACTACTCGCTGGTCCGTTGTCGTTCTTCCCTTGCCGGTTCCTGCCCTCGTTGTTGCCCATCCTGGTTCCTGTTTTTCCCTGTTTGCTGCCTGTATCCTCCTGAGTTTTGTAAGTTCCCCTTCCTTGTGTTTTTTCATCAAATCCTTTTTTTGATGTTACTCTGCTGCATTTGGGTCCTCCCTAACCTTGCATCATGACAGATATCTAAAATAGAAGAGGACCGGACAGTATTTCTACCCCCCGTCGTCTTCCAGAATTTTTCTGGCCACCCTGAAAGTAGTATTCCAGTGTTTGTAACCAGAAGAAAACAGATAAATGTAAGCCAGATGCTCTCATATTAAACCAAATCTCAAATTGATCACCTGTCAGAAGGTTCAGATACCCATAATCAAACTACTTAAATTAACTTTAAACATTTGGTCTCTGTCAGGGAAGTTGTTTCTAATTGATGACTTCATTACTGAGAATAATGTACATCCTCTGTTTCTATCGGAAACCTGGTTAGATGTAAATAATGAAACGTCTACATTAATAGAATAGACTCCTCCAAATTACAAATTGATATGCGAGAGCAGGAAACACAGACGAGGTGGAGCCACAATTTTACATTATTTAATGAACTTTAAAAAAGTATTTCTGACCTGATTGGTTTCCTTAGACTCAGGATCAGCACTCAAACAGAGTCGGACAACAGGTAATAGCTTAGTCTTAAAATGTAGATTTATTTAAAAACACCAAGGACGACGTCTCAGGCTCGATCGGGAACCGGAATAACAGGAGCGAACTGTTTGAGAGGAAAGGTGGATATTTAACGGCGGGGTAAGTAGAACATGAGATAATTCTGAAGGAGATGTTCTTACTGGAAGTCCGGGAGGAAGAAAACTCAGAGGAGGTAAGTTGGGTTCTGTGATCTGCAGTCGGCTGAAGTTGAATGTGGGTTGTTGATTGTCCAGTTTAACGTCTGAGGAAAGTAAGTGTTTCTGTTCCTTCTTGTAGGTGCTGGTGTGAGGGCGGACAGGCGAGAAGAGGAAAAGCAACAGGACGGCAGGTGAGTTAGATGATTACCATATGGGGAGCGGTGCAGGGGCTCACCAGGCACGGATCCGGAGGAGGGAGTGTTTCAGCACAGAGGAACCGGTAAGTAATCTCCAGGTTCAGGAAGGATCTGTAGGTTATAAAGGGTTTTAGTCACGAGAATACTCAGGATCAAAATCTTCTTACATGGAATCAGGTTTGGCCATGTACCACGCTTTAGGCGAGAACCAACTGGCGCCAGCATGCAGGAACCGCTTTCCTCTTGAGCTGGAGGATGATGAGGGACAACCAGGGGCACGTGCTGACTGCTGCCTGCCACGCCCTACAGGGAAGGTAGGAAAGGAACACAGCCACCCACCAGCACACAGACACAGAATCCCAACAATTTCTGGGTGCATTTGACTCTTGAGTATCTAGCTCTCCAAATTGGGGATCCTAACAAAGCCTTATTTCTAAGTTTATATAACCCCACAAAACTTAACTCTAACTTTACTGATTTCAGTGACCTTCTTTCCATAATATGTATCAACCAAGACCAAATAATCACTGTGGGTGATTTCAACATCCATACTGATGGGCAAAAAACATTAAGTGAGACTCTGCATAACTTCTACCTGATCCACCATGTCAAACAACCAACATACAATTAAGGACGCACTCTGGACTAAAAGCTGCAGTCCGGAGTATTTGAGGGAGAGAGATTTTTTGAATCTGACGTACCGAGGCCCCTCCCAATACACTTCCCCCTTCCCTCCCTCCAGCCCTACCGCAGCAGTTGTGCACGTGCATCACCTGTGGTGACACAGCAAGTCAAAGAAGTAAGCAGTAAGCACTATTGAGCACGTGCTCTCTCACAATATGGTGACTTTAAACGGGAAGACATGGAGCGGTCTGTGTGCGTGGCCCCGTTTTCACACGTTTGGGCAATCCGCATGCAAGGTGATTGACAGCCGAAAATGCGGAAACTCGAATTCTATTGGCTAAAAAAAATTGCCGCTCAGTGTGAAATGCATGGGGGTCTACGGGAGGAAGGTGGGATTAAGAAAAATTACAAGTGGTGTTAGTTATTTTGAATGTTGGACCAGGTTAACATGGAAAGATATTGAGTCCAGTTAAACAAACAAACAAAGCCAACACAACTTCAGTTCTGGAATACAGCCTCTGCTGGTTTATTAGTTTACATACCCTTCTCTGAGCAGGACAAAGCATTGATGACATACAGTTCTGTCGTCTTCAAATACCCCAGCAAGACTCTCCGGCAAGCCCCAGACTAGACTCTCCTTCTATTATTAACACCCAGATTTTATACCTAGTTCGTGCGTCACACCGGCGCCAGTGCTATCTGCAATCCAGCCGCACCCCCCCGACAACACGCTCCCCGAGAGAACATACTCCGCCAGTCAAGTTCACAATCCACCGCGTCAGAGTGACCTTCTCTAAATAGACACACAAATTCCTTCACGTAGCATTTTCGATAAGAACATTTTGGACATTCACCATTCTACCACAACATTCCCCCCTGTGGTGCTCTCCAAAAAGCTAATTAGACTAATTAACAACCTTTAAATGTGAGTAACATATATACCTGTGAATGTTGAATGGTAAAACAAGAAATAGTGGGGATATACTAACACCTATATGAGCTTACATGTAACCTGGATAAATATTGAAATAAACATTGTCAATCCTATGCCAGTGGTGATTCGTTGTGTAGAGTCGAAAAACCTGTCCGCTGTTCTTGAACAGGAAAATTACTCTACAGCCCCCCCGGCCTGGGCAAATACCTTATTTATGACAATGTTTCGGTACACCGAATCACCTTAACCGGCATGAGGAATTGTCTTAACTCAAAACGTGAGTAAATGCAAACATGGATAAATTCAAAATACAATGAAATTACATACATGTTGACTAACACCTTAAACATACACTACATGTAGTATATAGGAATGTTAAAATGTCACTATTGTCCATAGGAAATGGGATTATGAAAATGTTTCAATGTCCCGATTGTCGACAAAAATTTACTTAAGATTGTTGAAATGTCTCGATTGTTCATGAAAATAAAAAATATATGTGTGAAGTAGGTTAAGCAAAGAACAAAATAAAGAGTCTTGGTGTGGGTTCCGTTGAGGGCTGATGGAGTCCTGGAGGTGGACTTATTTATTCAAAAGACACTTTATTGCTTGAGCTGGCTCCACTTAAGAGTCCTTGGCTTGGATGTTCAGATGCTTATGAGGTGGGGAGGACAGTTCACAGTGGTCCTCTCCATCTGGACCAACTGGGATGCAGCAGGCAAGTTCATCTGAGAAGTCAGTGTCCTTATCCATATCCGCTTCACAATGGGTATGATGCAACATGCCAATAAGAAAATTACAATTATTACTATGGTCACACTAATTGCCACCTTAATAAGCATTGCTTTCCAATCCCCTAAATTTAGATCTAACCACCCCCCAGACCAGTCATCCTTACCTGGATTCATACTAAGTTCTTCTCAAAGGATTTTAAGCTTAGACATTGCTGCAGAGAAAGTTCCATCAGGCGCAGTATTGCTTGGAATATATGTGCAACACTGATCACCAAAAATCTGGCAGACTCCTCCTTGGTCTGCCATGATCCAATCTATGGCCTGCCGATTTTGCAATGCCATCCTACTAGTTTCATGCAACTGCTGGCCTAACAGTCCAAGAACATCACTAGTATAATTGAGAATTCGCTGTTGATTGTAATAAATGTACTTAATCCATTCCAAATTTGTATTAATTGCTATCTGAGGTATTATGGACTCAAATCCTGCTTCAACTTCATGTCTTGCCTTAAATTCATTTGGAATTCCTCTAGGTTGTCCTGTTATGTCAAGATAAACAGTCTGATCAGGTACATATTCTCGTTTTGCTCTCGGGTTGTTATTCACTTGATCAAGGTTAATTATTTTATTAACACCTTCATGGAGTATTGTTGCAGACATTTTCAATCTTACCATAGTACACAAACCTATCCACCGTGGTGGCAAAATGTTCACCAAGATGTCATCTCCACACATAAAATAACTGTCTGCTAGTGCCCAAGTTTGTTCACTCAAAGTATAAAGTAGGAATTGTCATTGTCATGTTATCACATGTCTGGCTTAATGGTTCAGGGTTTTCATACCAAACTGGTGTAGTAATAAAACTAGGTGTCATGTTAGCATGTGGAAACCAAGATAGAACCCAAGTTACCTTACATTTTACTGTTGTGTTTCCCACAAAAGTTGATAGCACGGAGGCCAACCTTGGACTACGTTGTCAAATTTTACACTATAGTAGGCAATTGGCTGTTTTTGTCGACCGCTGCATGATTCCTGCATTAGAACTGCTGAGGCGTACATGTTTTGTCGATTAGCTACATATAGTAGAAATGGTTTTGTGTAGTCCGGTGTCGCGAGACACGATGCTGTCTGCATGTCTCGTTTGATCGTTTCGAAAGCTATTTTAGCTTCAGTTGTCCATTTTAGCTGTGATTTCAGTGAATCAACACCTGCATCTTTAATTATTGCTCTAAGTGGTGCCGTTTTTTCAGTGTAATTGTCAATCCATTCAGAGCTGAAACCAGTCATTCCTAAAAATGTCATAATTTGACCAACTGTTTTTGCCTGAGCTTTACTGACTCCTTCCACATGTTCTGGTGAAATGGAGACAGAACCATGGGAGACCACTCTCCCCAGGTACTCTACCTGTGGTTGACAGTATTGGAGTTTTGCTTGTGAGGCCTTATGGCCTCCTTCAGCCAATCTGGTAAGAACTTTAATTGAGTCTTGGTGGCAACTTTCAATGGTTTTTGAGCAAATTAGTATGTCATCAACATACTGTATTAATGTACCCTCGATGTCAATCCCTTCAAAATCCTGTTTAAGGATTTGGTTAAACACATGAGGGCTGTGTTTAAATACCTGTGGGAGTCTTGTGTATGTGTATTGTTGTCCTCTGTACCTAAAAGCAAAAAGGTACTGGGAGGCTTTAGCCAAAGGAATACTACAAAATGCCGAATACAGATTTATGAGTAATTTTGTGAATAATGTATGCGGATTTGGGACTTCTGCAGGCCAATCTTCGATTATGTCGTTGATAGTTCTTAAGTCATGCACCAAACGATACTTGGACTTATCTGCTTTTAAGACTGGAAAGATAGGCGTATTACAAACACTATTTGTTTCTTTCAAGACTCCTGCTTTTTGTAGGCCATAAATTGTTGCACTCACTCCTTGTTCTGCTTCTGGTTTCATTAGGTATTGGGGACGATTAGGTAGTCTGACATTCTGTTTTAGGTGTATTTCAACTGGACTGGCTGATTGTACCAGACCTACATCTGTGTCTTGTTTTGACCAAAGCTCTTCTGGGACATGGTCTAACATGTCCTTTTTCAACGTGTCCTGGCGGGTTTTGGATTCTCCAAACTGTTGTTTTTGCTGTTTCTTTGGGATTGACACTACTTGTGGTTTAGCAAGTGTAGAAGTTTTGCAAAGGATTTTAATCATAGTTGAATCTTTAGTCGTAAAGATTAGAGGATTATCTGTTGTTTGCCATGGAGCCTGGTTTGCTGTTAACATCACTGGCCCCAAAGCTTTGGATTCAAAGCCTTCATTAACCAACAGAGTAATGTGTGGTGCAGATTCTGGTACATTGTGCCATCTCTCAATGAATGGGTTTGTCTTCACATTTATAGCTGCACTATCACTATGTACTCTGTTATAAATTCAATCTGTGAGTGTTTTGTTGCTTTGTCCCATTCCTCTTCAAAGATTTTGCTGCATGATGGATCAGAGAACATTGTGCAATGAGGATCGCTAAATGGTTTGGTTGAATTTGGAATTTGTGCTTTAATACATTTTCCCACTTTTCAAAAACTTCTGTTATTGAATTAGATGTCACCAAGCCAATAAACTTTTGCCTGCTCGGTGTTGGCATGCATTTGGAAGTCTACGCCTGAGCTGTCAATATAAATTCCTTGTGGTGAACACCAAATTTTTGCATTTAATTGACATAACGCATCCCTTCCCAAAAGGTTTATTGGTGTCTGATTCGAAACTAGAATTGGAATTTTTATTTCACTGTTGTCGACACTTAATTTGACTGGAGGAGTTACTGGATTTAATTGCTTTAACCCAGAGAATCCTACTGTCTTAACGAGTTTATCTGACATGGGGAGGTTTTTGGCGAAACTGGCGTTTACGCATGTGTAACTAGCTCTTGTGTCGATGAGCCTTTTGATCGGATTATCTTCCAATTTTACTTCAATGATTGGTTCAACTTCTGCATTTAAAGTAACTTGGAACTCCCCTGTAGGATTCTCTAGGCTCCCCTAATACCCTTGATTTTCTCCCCACGTGTTAACTGGACCTCTAAAATTTCCTCTACCCCTCCGGCGGCCCCGCCCACTCCACTCGGGCTTTAGAGGTGGACTCCGGCAATTTCGAGCAAAGTGACCTTGGCTGCCACACATCCAACAAATGTCTGTAGAACGAGCACCTCTCTGCTCTCTACTCCATGTTCTGTGGTTGTAAGGTCGCCTTAGCACACCCCGCTGGTCACCTGGTGGATTCGGGAACACAGTAGGAGGGGGAAGAAGGGGGAGGTTGGGCTGTCACGAACATCTGTGACGTCTGTCCTCCAATCTCTGAAACAGTTTGTGATGTCATGGCAGTCCTGTTTGCATTGCAGGTGCTTGCGTTTTTGCTTTAGCCTTATCTTGTTACTCCGCAATGTGGAGCTGGGTCAGCTTGCGTTGAGCATTTCTTTCATTTTCTTGTACCTTTAACTGTTCTTTTCTGTGTTTCCCGACAGCATGGACAACATGATCAGGGAACAGTGCTTGAGACATTGAGTGTAGTCCCACGACTCCTTCCAGTTGGTCTCTGGCTTTGTCTAGGAGGGCAGTCACCAAGACTGATCGAAACAAGGTTGTCATTACAGGCTTGGTGTTTCGGTCCACTTCAGTCTCTTCACGCCATCTTTTGAGCTGACGCTCAACGTAGGTGGCTGGATTTTCTCCTTCCAGTATTGCTTCACCTTTTAAAGCAGATGGGTCAATTTGGGTGGGGTATTGTTTTCTCAACATTTCCCACACCTGGTTTCTGTATGGATTAAAGGCCACACCATCGTTCTATGGATCCATCATCCAACAGTGTCCACCATCATTCAGCATTGCGTCCATGGCAGCTGTCCCAATAATTTTGCCCAAACTGATTTTATGTCCCCCAGGGCTAGCATTAACACTGTAGTTTCGTTTTCAAATGCTTTTATCCATCGCCCCCCCCCCCCTCCCCCTCAAGGATCGAGGGCAGCCGCGAGATGAGTCCCTGGAAATCTAAGGTCTGCCAAGGCACGTATTTGATTCGAGTGCATTTTACCAAAATTGGGTACATAGCCCCTTCATCATAAACTTTGAGGCTTTTTATTGCCTTCTCTGTCTCGCAAATCATGATGTTTTTGTGTATTTACCACGCCCTCGGCTGTATTTCCATCGGTTTCCTGTGTTACCGATGCACATGCATTTAATCTGTCAGGTGAATGGGAATTTGGTCAATATTTGAGGTTAAAATCTTTTTGTTTTGGTTTGTCATTGTTTTGATGAGATTGTGGATTCTCTATAAAAGTTTTTACATGTTCATCTATCTCCTGTTCCAGCTCGGTGATAATGGGTCGTTTCAATTCTCAATTAGGGTTTGCATCTTTGTTTTGCAATGTTTTCCAGAAGGGTTCTTTTTCAATCTCTGATTTCGGGTTCTTTAATCCAGCATAGCAGTCTCTGATTTGGGACTGTGTGATGCCTGTGCTGCAATAAGCCGGTGGCTTTAAATGTTCTGGGGAAGCAACTTCATTTCCTTCCCTGTCTGCTTCTGAATTATTAGTCCTGCTCAATCTCAAAAGTGGCTCATGGACGTTCAGGCTTCATTCTTTGTCCATTTCAAAATTAGCATCGATCTGGATTTTACCTTCCAGAACTGGATAAAGGCCTTGTTGCATCTCTGCTTTTAAAGGTTGCTGTGTTTTGATTTGTTTAATCTCATTCTGTTCTTCTGCCAAGCTTGAAATCATTGCTTTAAAGTTTTGTCTGAATTTATTCCCTTCCTCTTTAAATAACTTTAGGATCTGTAACTCTTTTTTTCCTTTTTTCAGTTCGCTTTTTGGTTTTTTGATTTGCCTTATAATCAACAATCCTTTGTTCCATAATCTCATTTACCAAAAGGTCAAAGGTCCTACTTTGTGGCCATGGATATCCTAAGTTTTTTTTGTTCGCTTGTGCCATTTATGAGAAAGTTTCTCAATTCCTTTTGCCAATTCTAGGTTTTTAATGCTTAAAATTGCTACTGGGGTGGCAGACATTTTAAAGTTTGTTAAAATCGTGTTTCAGTCTCAAAATGAATTGGAATGAATCAGAAAAAGCCTATTTTATTGGTGTTTAAATTCTCAAACCAGCATTTAAAGGGTTATTGCTCCAAGCTTTCTAATCTGTTTGGGAGGGGAACGAGCAGTGGGCATTAACTGGGCAGTGTCTGGGCGGTAACTGGGGAGGAGATTGGGAGGTTTTGTGGGAGATCACTGAGGAGTGGGTTGTCACTTCTCTCTTGTGTTCACTTCCTGCTCTCTGACAGTGCGTAGCTCTCTTCGGCCAATGCCTATTTGTAACACACTGAAAAGACCTCGACGCTCCAGAAATCTGGCAAACCGACAAGACTCAGCAGCCACACCAGTTCCTCACAGTTCTCAACTCTCTGGTAAGTTATGAAACAACTTTCAACCAACTTAATCAGCGTAACACTCTTGCAACTTGCCTCTTTTCTTTCTTAACAACTTTCTCGTTCCTCACAGTTCTCAACTCAACTCTCCGGTAAGTTATGAAACAACTTTCAACCAACTTAATCTGTGTAAAACTCTTGCAACTTGCCTCTTTTCTTTCTTTCCTAACAACTTTCTCGCACCATGCACTCAAAAACACCACATAACTCACATAACTATACTCAGCAAAAAAAGTGTGGCCACCAGCTGCTTGAAGTACTGCAGTGCATCTCCTCCTCATGGACTGGACCATATTTGCTGTGAGATGTTACCCCACTCTTCCACCAAGGCACTTGCAAGTTCCTGGACATTTCTGGGGGGAATGGCCCTAGCCCTCACCCTGCGATCCGACAGGTCCCAGACGTACTCAATGGGACTGAGATCCGGGCTCTTCGCTGGCCATGGCAGAACACTGACATTGCTGTCATGTAGAAAGTCACGCACAGAACGAGCAGTATGGCTGGTGGCATTGTGCTGCTGGAGGATCATGTCCGGATGAGCATGCATAAAGGGTACCACATGAGGGAGGAGGAAGTCTTCCCTGTACCGCAAGGCATTGAGATTGCCTGCAATGACAACAAGCTCAGTCCGATGGTGATGTGATATACCGCCCCAGACCATGACGGACCCCCCACCTCCAAATTGATCCCGCTCCAGGGTACAGGCCTTGGTGTAACGCTCATTCCTGCTACGATAAACACGAATCCGTCCATCACCCCTGGCGAGACAAAACCGTGACTCATCAGTGAAGAGCACTTTTTGCCACTTCTGTCTGGTCCAGAGAAGGTGGGTTTGTTCCCATAGGCGGCATTGTTGCTGGTGATGTCTGGTAAGGACCTGCCTTTCAACAGGCCTACAAGCCCTCAGTCCAGCCTATTGCGGACAGTCTGAGCACTGATGGAGGGATTGTGTGTTCCTGGTGTGACTCGTGCAGTTGTTGTGGCCATCCTGTACCTGTCACGCAGGTGTTGTTACACGTGGTCTTCCACTGCGAGGATGATCAGCTGTCCTTCCTGTCTCCCTGTAGCGCTGTCTTAGGCGTCTGACAGTGCGGAAATGGCAATTTATTGCCCTAGCCACATCAGCAGTCCTCATGCCTAATGCACGTTCACGCAGATGAGCAGGGAAGCTGGGCATCTTTCTTTGGGTGTTTTTCACAGTCGATAGACAAGTCTCTTTAGTGTCCTGCATTTTTAAAACTGTGACCTTAAATGCCTACTTTCTGTAAGCTGTTATGGTCTTAACGGCCATTCCACAGGTTCGTGTTAATTAATTGATTATGGTTAATTGAACATGCATGGAAAACATTGTTTATACCCTTTACAATGAAGATCTGTAAAGTTATTTGGATTTTTACAACATTATTGTTGAAATACACAGTCCTGAAAAAGGGACGTTTCTTTTTTTGCTGAGTTTATATACATAAGAGCAGGTTATGATTAGTGTAAAATCCCACATGTGCAAAAATACAACACAGGGTCGTATGACTGAAACAGATTGGGTGGTGCGAACAGTCTTAAGGTTATTGTTCTTGAGTCCAACAGCAGAGCGGATTAAACTGTACTTATGTTAAGTCTCACGCAGGAGGTCTGGTCTGTGTCCAGGGTGGGAAGGGTCAGCTGTGATCTGACCTGCACACCCAAGTGTCCTGGAGGTATACAGGTCCTGTAGAGATGGGAGTCTGCAGCCAATCACCTTCTCAGCAGAGTGTACAAAACGCTGCAGTCTCTTTTTGTACCTGATGGTAGCTCCAGCATACCACACGGTGATGGAGGGTTTGAGGTTGGAGTCGATGATTGCAGTGTAGAACTGGATCATCGTCCATGCCAGCAGGTTGAATTTCTTCAGCTGCCTCAGGAAGTACATCCTCTGCTGGGCCTTCTTTATGATGTAGGTGATGGTGGGGTCCCACTTGAGGTCCTGGGTGATGGTGGTACCCAGGAAGCGGAATGAGGCGAAGAGCCTGGATCTCAATCCCATTGAGCACGTCTGGGACCTGTTGGATCGCAGGGTGAGGTCTAGGGCCATTCCCCCCAGAAATGTACGGGAACTTGCAAGTGCCTTGGTGGAAGAGTGGGGTAACATCTCACAGCAAGAACTGACAAATCTGGTCCAGTCCATGAGGAGGAGATGCACTGCAGTACTTCAAGCAGCTGGTGGCCACACCAGATACTGACTGGTACTTTTGATTTTGAGTCTCCCTTAATTCAAGGACACATTAATTATATTTCTGTTAGTCACATGTCTGTGAAAAATTTTTAGTTTGTCTTATGGTGTTGACTCTTTTAGAGTTCACACAAATATTCGCACACATTAAGTTTACTGAAAGTAAAAACTGTTGAAAGTCAGAGGACGTTTCTTTTTTTGCTGAGTTTATTCATCTGTTTACCCCATTTCATTTTTCATTTATTGCATGTTTAGAAGTGTTTATTTTATGTTTGCACAAAATACTGCAGCAATTTCCTAATGTTGTGTACCTGTTCACACATATGGCAATAAACCATTCTGATTTTGAACCCTAGAATTAGAGCCAAACACGGAGGAGGAGGTTTCATCTTCTATGATCCCCTTACAAACTTCCAGATGACTGCAAAGCTGCTGAAAAACTGACCTGATTTAAATCGTGGCTAAAAACCCATTCGTTTAGAGCTGCATTTGAGCAATGTTTGAATGTGTCATATGTTTTGTGTGTATTTTATGCTTTATGTAAAGCACCTTGAATTGCCTTGTTAAAGGTGTGCTATACAAATAAACATGCCTTGCCTTACACAATAAGGGCATTACCTAATAAGTTTGTCTACTTCATCCAAACACTTTTATTATACAGTCCCTATCAAGAGTTTAAGACCATTGAAAAATGGCAAAAAATAAAAAAATTTTAATGGTTTGATCTTACCAAGGCTCGAAGTAGAGCTTCAACATGCAACCAGAATAAATGGGAGTGAGACAAAACATTTAAGCTGATCCAAAGTTTAAGGCCACATGCCTTTAAAAGGCCAAATCTGTGCAAGAATGTGAATTCATTGTCATTTTCTGTCAGGAATTTACACTCTTGCAGCGCACCATCGCAGCTCAGGTGGGAAGTGATGGGAATTTCGGCTCCTTTACGAGAGCGGGAACTTACGGCTCAGCTCATCTAAAAGAGCCGGCTATTTCAGCTCCTAAGCGGCTCCTTATATTAATTTACCATCAAAAAGTGTGTAATGTAAAATGAATTACTAATCTACAAATTTACACAATTTTATGTTTTAGTTTTATGACTTATTATATTCACCATGGAAGAGTGCTACAAAATAATTAAATGTTAAAGTACAAAGACCAACTGACTAAATGTAAAATATTCATAAACTATATACAGTGAACAACATAGAAAAGCTAAGATAGTGTAGATAACTGTAAAGTCTGCTCGATGTATTTTAACTTTGCATACTCTACATTTTGTCACTCATTTTCTCACCTTTCCAGCATGTTTTGTCTGTAGCGCTTTTTTCTCCTGGTTCTCTGTTTGTGGCACTGAGTGTGTAAAATCCTCCTCCACTCCCCTCCCTCCTGCTCCCGCTCAAGACGTGCAGCTTGAACAGAAGAAGGGAAAAAAAACGGATCCAATCCGGCTTCCAGAAAGGAACTGGTTCAGATTGGTAACTTCAAAGAGCTGTTTCGTTCATGACCGACACATCACTAGAGGTGTGATGCAGTAAGAGTCATTTGGAATTTCTTAAATGATCCTAAGGGTTATAGAACATAAAAGGCAAGTGGAAAACACACTTTTTTTTTTTTTTTACCAGCACTGAGCCGGAGTATACAACTGGCTGTCCATCAAGGCACTGGACGATCCTCGACACAAATTAAGGCTGTTACTGGTGCAGAGTACAGCCCCATAACCATCGGACAGCATCTGAAACTGAAGGGCTTCAAAGGCCTCATCTCTTTGAACACCACAGAACTGACCGTTTGGACTTTGTGAGAGAGCACCAAACAGGGAACATTGAAAGGTGGAACAAAGTTTTACTCTCTGATGAGAAAAAAAACTAACCTTGATTGTCCTGATGGTTTCCAACGTTACTGGCATAGCAAGCAGATCCCACCAGAGATGTTTTCTACACAGGTTGAGGGGACACCATAATAGTCTGGGGTGCCTTTTCCTTCAATGGAATAATGGAGTTTCAGGACGTGAAGTAGTGTCAAATAGCTGCTGGTTATGTCAAAATGTTGCAGAGAGCATTCCTCATGACTGGGGACCCTTGTCTGTGTGGTAAAGACTAGGTTTTTCAAGAGGACAACGCTACAGTACACAATCCCTCCAGGACAAGGGACTTCTTCCAGAAGAAAAACATCACTCTTTTGGGCCATCTTTTTCCCCTGATCAAAATCAAATTGAGAACCTTTAGGGATGGATGGCAAAGGAAGTTTTTCAAAATGTACAACGGTTATAGACAGTAGATGCCCTTCATGCAGCCTTCTTGACCACTTGGAGAAATGTCCCACTCCCCTCATGGAAACGCTTTCAACAAGCATGCCCCAACAAGTTTTTGAAGAGTAGTGGAGCTACTCAAGACTAAGTTCATGTTTGGAACTTTGATTTTTGTTTTGAGGGCGTTTACGTGTTTCTTTTGGAGGAATGGTGCTAAACTTTGTATCAGATGAAAGCTAAAACCCCATCTGTTTAGAGCTTCCTTCGAGTAAGTGATTAATAATAACTGGAATATCATGTTTCAATGTGTCAAATGTTATATCTCTAATATTGTTTTATGCTTTTATTCTTGATATTATTTGATTCCCTAATGATGTAAAGCACCTTGAATTGCCTTGTTGTTGAAAGTGTGCCATACAAATAAAGTTGTGTTGCCTAGCTGTAAAACAGCCTGTTTCAGTCTAAGCGTTGATTTCAATAAGTTACATGCTCAAATGTTTTGTCTCACTCCCATTTCTTCTTGTTGCACATTAAAGCTTTACTTGGAACCTTGTTAAGATCCAACCATGCTAAATAGTATGTTTTTTTTATTTTAATTTTTTTGGTGACATTTTTCAAGTGGTCCTAAACTTTTGATCTAGACTGTAAATTTGTAGGCCACATTCCACCCCCCCAAAAATGGCTTTATAAATAACTGTCCAAAATTTTATGAAAGCGGATATTAAAATCAATGTTGCAGTGTTTGGAAAGCAGTCGAATGCAAGGTAATTTTAGAAATGTTTCCCAAGAGAATGTGTGGGTAATCATGTCTATGGTGACAAAAGTCTTATTAGTTATAACATGGAAATTTAAATTCAGAAGGTATTTCCAGACACTCCAGTGAGTCATTATGTGTCCCGTTTTGTTCATCTGTGATTAATATAATTAAGCAGTTTAATTTTAGCAGCTAGGCTAATCAGTGACAATATACTAAACCAATAATTTAACTAAGTGGATGTTTTTTCAGCTGAGATGAGTATGCAGACACAGGAAGCAGAGTAGGAACGAGACCTTGTTTAGGGAGCTATTTGTTCCTCATAAGTTCATTAGGGCTTGGTGTACTCTTGATGGTGTTCCCTGGAGTCAAAATGAAAGACTAACAGAACTTTGATGTTAAATGGTGCAGATGTTATCTTGTCGTCAGTAGTCATGCCTTACACAATGTAAATGTCTCCAACACAGAGATGAAAAACTAAGTATTGCTTGTTTTGGTTCTTTTCTCTTTAAGCTTAAAGTTTTAGGATAAATTGTTTCAGACTCCATGCTATTCCTGTCATCTCTAATTCACCTGGTGCTATCAAGCAGACAGAGATTGAGAGAGGTTCGTGCAGCATAAAAGGCTGTTGGCATGATTTAGTGATGATAGAGAAGATGCAGTATAAAAGCTGGAAAAAGGCCGCTTGGAGTTAACCCGTTTGCAAGGCGTTGATCTGTGGCCAGTAGCAGATGAGATGGTACATTGCAAGGTCAAAAAGCTAGAAAGTGAACTATGGCCACAAGGGAGACAATGGTGCCACAAGGAGACCAACTTAAGGCTGGCAGAGGAGGCTGTAGAATGGGCACTAGTAAGCAGGAAGGTGCTCTGTAAAAATATAACCAGTTTGGAATCTGTAGTAGGAGTGGGAAGTGTTGGTAGAAGAGGACCAACCGAAGGTGGAACCCCAGCATAGGACATTGGCCTCTTAAAATAAAATTTAATGAAATTAAATCATTGGCTTCCTCCCAAACATTAATATTTTTTCCGCAGTAAGTGAGACAGCATCGTAGGTAGCTGTTGAACCTCATCTGTGTTTGGCCTGTTTTGATTCAGTCAAGCTTTTGGAATAATCAAAAATATTAGCTTAATCTAAACCTTTAACTTGCATGTTGGACCCAATCCCAATCAAATTATTTAAGGAAGTGTTTTCTTTGATTACTGCCCCCATTTTAGATATGATAATTATATATTTTTAGTAAATGGATACGTACCACAGGATTTTAAGCTAACTGTAATTAAACCTTTAACTAAGAAACCTTCCCTCAATCAAGATGACTTGGTTAATTACAGACCTATTTCTAATCTTCCTTTCTTATCCAAAATCCTTGAGTAAATAGTTGCTAATCAAGTATGTGAGCATCTAAACAGACGACTTGTTTGAGGAGTTTCAGTCAGGTTTAGGAGCTCATCATAGCACTGAACCAGCACTGGTGAAGGTTACTAACGATATTTTAATGGCCTCAGATCATAGACTTGTGACTGTTCTGGTCTTGTTAGAGCTCAGTGCTGCTTTTGACACGATCGATCACAATATTCTTTTAGAAAGGCTTGAACATGTTGCAGGGATTAAAGGAACAGCATTAGGCTGGTTTAAATCATATTTGTCATACATATTCCAGTTTGTTCATGTAAATAATGAATCTTCTTCACACTCAAGCAGTGGCGTAGCAAACATTTCTAAAGTGTGGGGGATGTGAGTTGCTGGATTGTGCCTTTCAAAACGCCCATTTAAATCTACTGTGAAACGCTTTTCACTCGTGACATAGTAGCTCAAGAAAATGACCATGAGTGCAAAATGTTGCTTACAGTAAGTGAGTATTCTTATAGACTAAAGGATTCAAGTGTTTATCATGTTCTCTGACATTGTTTTTCTTCCAACCTTGTCTTCTATTTGTGTAATAACACGGTATATATTTAAAAATTGAGCTCATGTTGTATTTAGCCTTTTTTTATTTATTTAAACATCTTCATTGAGAGCAAAGCGAAACTGAAGTTTCCACAAAGTTGCCCAACAAATCTGGTGCTGACTCTCGAGTGCAGTATTTTTAAGGAATACTCTGACTGACTTCCCTCGGTTTATGAAACTGAACACAGGTATTTCCTTTGGTTTGCAGAAACTGTGGGTATGGTTTTGGCATGCTCAAGAACTGCTCAAGAACTCAAACTGTTGTGAAATGCTGTTGGAAATATCCTGCCAGTGTTGCACTCTCTTAACCACCAAATATGTAAATGTATGACATGCGTGTTACTTTCACATATATATATATATATATATATCCATCATCTGTACTTGTCCATCCTATGCAGGGTTGCAGGTGTCCATTTCCAGCAGTCACGCGCTGACCGGGGTGAACACCCCATTATGGTTTGGATGGGTTCAAAGTCATCTGGTGACAACGTAATGTAAAGCTGAGTATCATCTGCATATTTATGGTAGCTAATCTTATTGGTTGTTATAATCTGGGCTAGTGGGAGCATGTAGATATTAAATAAGAGGGGCCCCAGGATGGAGCCCTGGGGCACCCCACATGTGATTTCTGTTCATTCTGATGAAAAGTTTCCTATTGAAACAAAGTCCCTGTTCTTTAAGTAAGATTTGAACCACCCAAGTACTGTACCAGAGAGTCCGACTCAGCTCTCCAGTTGTTCCAATAATATATCATGATCAACAGTGTCAAGTGCTGTACTGAGGTCCAAGCTTGCTTTTCCTTTGTCCTGACCTTCACCATAGTGTGCCCCAAATGCGCCCCAACCTATGGTTCCATGCCAACCTATGGTTGCATTTGTGTAGTCTTCACACAGCAGTGCGGCTGTTTTATTTTCCTTGCATGTTCCCCTTGTCCATCGGTAAAACACACAGGTTTACCGCCATGGACACTGCTTTTCACACTACAGGAGATGAAGGGGGAATAAAATGTGGGAATAAAATATGAAGCAAGGACCTCTAGCACCCGCCAGATGGCTCCTCCGTTGCACTGTGTGTGGCAGCTGTGAGAGCCATGTCCCCGCTTTCCATGCATATGCAGGAATGGGCAGCGATTTCTGCTGCTAAAAACAATTTTGAGAGGGTACTGACTTCAGTTTGCCTCAGTTCTTCCTGGGTTTTCTGGCATGGTGCTCTCTCACGCTCAGGGGGCATCAGCTTGCCTCCTTCGGGGGGAGATTTCTTCCTTTCTGGAGAAATTTGCATTAAACGTTTACAGCCCGCTTCTCGGTGTAAGTGCTCTCTGATCCTGCCTCGTGCCCTTTTGCCTCCACAGATAGGTGCATTTAGGGCTCTGCCGTCGACTGCTGGTTCTGTTGACGTCATCCATTATGGTGGTGCTGTTAGGCCGCCTGTACATGAGGGAGTCGCAATGCTGGGTGGCTTCCGTGAGAGTCTCCAGTGCACCACAATAGTGGAGCCTGCTGCTGCTCTGCTGCTGGAGCCTGGGCCCAGGGGCAAGTGGTGGAGGCTGCTGCTGCTCTGCTCCACCTGGTATTGGAGCCTGGGTCCAGTGGCTGATGGTGGAGCTTGCTGCTGCTGCTTGCTGCTCCAACAAGTTTTGCTCCAGTGCAGTCTCCCTCAAGCTGTTTTCAGACAGAAGTTCTGGAATATTCAATCCAGTCTTTAACCTGAGTTGTGTTTTCAAATACACCACTTTTTTCCGGAACATTGCCTTTCGGCTGCCTTTACACAGCAAGAAATATACTGGAGGATCCTGATGAATGTCTGGGGGGGTTGTATGTGGATGCGACGTAGACTTAGTGCGGCGGGCGTACATGTCATTTCCCCAAACACAGGGATCATTGCAAAGATGGCCGACAAAAAAGCAGATCTATTCATAGTGCTCGTCTTTGTGATGTGTGCAATTTGGCGCACATGGAAACGCTTAAGAGATATCGATGAAGAAGCTGAAAGGAAAATGGAAGGGAGAAAAAAGGAGTGTGAAGCAGCCTCTCGTACAGCAAGGGTACATTTCCTATCCAAGAGAGCTACCATGTTCAGAAGCATACTACAAGAGCGAGCTACTAGGCGTATATGGAGACATTGAAGACCAAGTGGCGAACTTTTCTGGTCTGACGTTTTGCAAAACTTTGGTGATGCGGAGTGGAATCAACACTTTTGAAGCACCTTCAATTACGTGTTAAGTTTGGTTAAGACTGGTCTGACACGGAAAAATACACACTGGCGAAGACTGTACGAACCCTCCCGCAAGCTAGCCATTGTTATCTGGTGGTATGCCACACTGAGCAAATACGGGATCATCTATTTGGTGTGGGTTTGTCCACCGTTTGTGTTTTTTTGAGGGAATTGACACGCGCTCTGAAGGAACGTCTGCTGAGGCATTTTATTTCACTACCAAAGTTTGATCAGCTACAGATGACACTGGATGGATTTGCTGTGTGCGGTTATCCAATGTGTGACGGTGCAATCGATGGCAGCCACATTCCAATCATTCCCCCAAGGGACCCAGTGTCATATTACAACTGAAAAGGATGGCATTCCATTGTGCTACAGGCTGTTGTCGACCACAATTTCTGGTAAGAGTGTTTATGTGTGTTGAAGAAAGTGGAGTTTCTTCAAATGAACTGAACAGACTGTTGGACAGCTGGAAGCCAATTTCCCTAGATGGACTGAGCAGACCACATTTCCCAGCAATCCTAGCGGTGACCCCCAACACACTCCAATTGATCCGTGACCACCAATGGTGACATCAATGACGACATCAAGGCCAAAGGGCTATAAGAGTCGCAGTGGCAGCCATTTTAAATTTGCTCTCAGCAGAGGTTCTTAGCAGAAACTCCTGCCATACAGAGGACATCTCACCGGTGAAGATTCTCTTTTGTTCTGACCCACTGGACCAGGAAAAACTCTTATTTCATCGCTTCGAAGTGCTCATCCTGTTGGTGTATCCAGTTTGAGCTATATCAGAACTGTTCCAAGACAGTTCGTATGACTTCGACCTGCAAGCCATCCGGCCTGCAGTTTGGACACAACGTCCTAAAAATCCTGAGCAAGTTTTCATTTATGCTAATCATGTCTCTGGGCAGATAAATAGAGAAAATTGTGTTCTTAATGAGTTAGATCTTGTTCATTGTTGGTTTAAAGTGTTTTTAAGCGCTGAACCTGTTGGCTCATTTAGCGTCGCCATACGCATAACTTTGAGCTGTATTTATTTGCTTTGTTTAAACTGGTTTTTATCCTGAGCGGATCCCACGCCTTCTTTCTCTCTCTTCCGCTCTCTGATCACCTGGTCGGCAGAGTCGGACTCGGTCCGACCTGCGTTAGCTGGTCTTAGCTGAAAGGTTTACTCCATTGTCCCTTTTGTTTGTAAGTTAAAGCTGAAGCCTTTCACATGGACAGTTCACCCCATGTGCTCCAGAGCTAAGTTTTATGGCCCTTTGTCTCCTTACACTCCATGTGCTGCCCCTCATCTTGGCCCGGAGCTAAGTTTATGACCCTTTGTCCCACTGGCTATCTGTGACTTGACCACCCTGGGGTGAGGGCCTTTCTGAACAAAACCTCAGCTCTCTGTCTGTCCCTGACCCACTTTGTGTTGTGTTTAATTTTCACATATCATTGTTTTCTAAGATCTGTAGTAGTTAGTTGCATGCTTTAGAATAGATGGGAATTATTGACTAAATGTTTTGGCTGTAAGGTTGATCTAATTTCTTAATAAATTCCCTTTAGCATAAAGAGAAGTTGTCTGTGTTTAAATGACGTATGCATACAATTATTTCCCACAAGCGTGTGAATTCACACCTTTAAGAAGAAACTGGATGTCTGGTCTTTTAAACAGAAGTGGTGCCCCTAATATTAATAAATTAAACTTACACCTCATCAATAATTATATTAATATTAAATTATTGATCATAATTTTTGATGGTTATGTAAACCAGACAAAAACTCGCACACTCTGTGTCACAACATGCGTGTACCCACAGTTTTTAGGTTGTTGTTAAGAGCTGAAACAGATGTGGCCTAAGTAACACACTCTTGTTTTAGACTGTCACGTTGCTTTGCCAATGAACCTCTTTCTGTAGTTTCACATATGTATAAGTGGGTTGGCCTGGTCGAACACATGATGCCAGAGTACTGAGCAACTCTCCCATCTTCATCACAGCCGAACAAGAAGATGGCTATCTGTTCCCACATGAGGTATGCATCAACGACAAAGTGTATATGCATTCGTTTTATGTGTGTGTGTGTGTGTGTGTGCGACTGCGTGTGTGTGTGTATGTATGTGTGTCTATATATATATATTGCTGTATTAATTGAAGCTGTGTGCTGACTCTTGATCGTTCATCTTTGGGTCCAAAAATAATTACTCCAGTTTTGTTTCTATTCAGCTAGAGAAAATTATGTCACATCCATCAATTTATTTGGTCAATGCATTGATTATAGGGTTTGAATGAGTTCAGAGTCACCTGGTGACATCGTAATGTAAAGCTGAGTGTCATCCGCGTAATTATGGTGGCTAATCTTATTAGTTGCTATAATCTTGCCTAGTGGGAGCAGGTAGATATTAAATAGGAGGGGCCCTAAGATGGAGCCCTGGGGCACCCCACATGTGATAAAAGGCTAGTGCTCCACACCACTTGTAATTTTTCTTAATCCCACCTTCCTCCCGTAGACCCCTATGCATTTCACACTGAGCGACAAATTCTTTAGCAAATATAATGTGAGTTTCCGCATTGTCGGCTGTCAATCAACTTGCATGCGGATTGCGCAAACATGTGAACATGGGGCAGCGGACACAGACTGCTCCGTGTCTTCCCGTTTACAGTCACCATATTGTGAGAGAGAATCAGTCATGCAGAAGTTGATCACCTCCAAAATTTTCATAGCAAAAATACAATCCGGTGGTGCTCAATAGCGCTTGCTACTTACTACTTTGATTCGCTGTGTCGCCACAGGTGATGCACGTGCATAACTGCGGCGGTAGGGCTGGAGGGAGGAAAGGGGAGGGAAGCGGTGAGTGTTTTGGGAGGGGGCTTGGTATGTCGGATTCAAAAACCTCTCTCCTTCAAATACTCCAGACTGCAGCTTTAAGCTCTGCTCAAATGGTTGTTGAGAATGCTTTTGGGCAGCTCAAGGGGCGCTGGAGGTGTTTGGCCAGGCGTTGGGATGTGGATGTTGCAACAATGCCTGACATTGTTATAGCTGGTTGTATTCTTCACAACATCTGTGAGATCAAAAAAGACAATTACCTCGCTGACTGCAATACTGGTGGCTGTGATCACCTACATCAACCTGATCCAGAGGCTGTTTATGTACCTCCAGCTGCAAGGCTCAGCAAATTCGAGAGGTAATCATGTCTCTTTTGTAACTACATTGTTAACTGAGACTATTTTTAGTCAAATATGCAGTTTTAAATTAGAGTATTTGAAATCCATGTGCTTCCCTAATTTAAATTAAATACATGCATTGTAACCGTGTGACTCATGTTAAGCACATAAGGAACACATTAAATACAGGCTTCCTACAGAGTTCTTCAAGTTAAATTCAAGGCTTTGTAAGACCATTTATATCCAAAATGAATACCTATGTCAAGACCTATTTCACAGCCCTACCAGCAGAGGAAAAAAAAATTATTTCTCAGAAACGTGGAATTAGTACAAGATAACCAAGAACATTTCAGCAGGTCAAAAGAAAGTTAGCTTAAGAACCTTACGTTTTTTAACATGGCAAACTTTGTCAAGGTCAGTCTTCATTTACTGAAGACATCATGTAAGTGTGTAATTGAAGTGTTTCAGGAATTAGTCAAGTGTCTTAATTTTTTGGAAGTCAAAATATGGTCACCCTATAATAAATCAAACTAACTCACTTCATACACACATAAACAGGGCCACCTTAACCAGCTGATAGGCCCCGGGGCAGAGAGGCTCAGTAGCCCAAACAACCCCCCCACGGCCCTTATATATGTGTGTGTTATATATACGGCTCCTATAAATGTGTGTATAGATAAATAGATAATATGCTGAAAATTGAAAATGTATTATCAAAGCCAACATATCAATTTTATTTTTGTATTGAACACCATAAAACATATAACAAAGTAGTGAATACCACCATCACCTCTGCATAAACATCAAATAGTGATGACAGCAGAAACAAAGAACAGCAGCTAACAAGTCAGTGCAAGGACCTTCTCTTTAAATAAGGCAAGGCAAGTTTATTTGTATAGCACAATTCATGTTACAGGACAATTCAAAGTCCACACTCCTTTCAGCACCATAGGCAGCAATATGGCCAATCTGTCAGCAAGTGCTTATTGATTTACATTTAACCTGTTCCACCCCACAGCCCCGCCGCCGGGTCACTGTGGGGGAAGGGCGGAGAGAACGTCTGAATTTAGTTGACCTGTGGTCACTGATTGCTAAGCATGTCCTACCATTATAATTCAATTCAGTTTATTTATATAGCGCCAATTGACAACAGATGTCATCTCAAGGCACTTAACAAGAAGTCATTTCAATACATTTATACAAACATTCCAATCAGTTAAAAAGTTTCCTATTTAAGGAATCCCAGCAGATTGCGTCAGTCATTGGCGTGTAAGTGCGTGAAAGCCAGCATCTCATAGATTCTAAAGCAGCAAGTTTCATCACGCTACGTGCACATTTCAGCAAATGAGCAGCAAAATAAGCCCAAGAATACATACAGCATTTGAAAAACAAGAGCATAAATTTTTTCTTACCTTAGTTTTTTCCGTGTTGAAAAGAATAATCCACCGTGATATGACTGTATTTCCAGAATAACTAAAATATCCAGTGTGTATTTAGAAAAGAAAAAGTGAAAAAAATGAAAACCTCCAGTAGAATGTATCCAGAAATCTCACATGTCTCGCTCCTATCGGCTGCGCCTCCTCACCTGCGGTTCCCTGCTGCGCGAGCTGTTCCATGCCTACAGGTGCTGCTGCTGCATCCTCCTCTCTGCCCGGTGTGTCAGAGAGCTAGCTATGTCCTACTTCTTTAGCTGACTTGAAGAATTCTGTCAGCTTAGGTGTTTTCTTTCATATTTTTTTGTCTTAAAGCTCCTTCTCACAAATCGCTTTTCTTTTCTGAGCACTGCTCTCAAATTTCTTCCCCGACATTTTTCCACGTTAATTACATCTAGATGACAACGCCCTGAAATTGTCTAAATTGTTTGATTGGTGAGCTCATGGTGCAATGGGAACTTTAGAGGCCACATGGGTGAAGTAGGTCACTTGTAATTTGGATAAATCAGCAGCATTAAATTAGCATTTAAGATGATTGACAGAAAACCTGACAAGTAATAAAACAATGTTTCTTTTGTTTTTGTTTTTTACCTGAAATGATAAGCCCCCTGAGTGTCATAGGCCCCTGGCCACCGCCCCGGTTGGCCCGTGCATTAAGGCGGCCTTGTACATAAACACTTTATTTTGTTTTCCTAGCCAAAATACCAAACATTAAAGTGACTCAAAGTGACAAATTTAGCACACACGACAAAAGGCAGCAAAAAAAGGTCAAATGAAGTGTAAAAACAAACGGTAATAAGGTGTGTGTGCAGAAGTAAGACTACATATGGTGGTAGGTTGGGCCCTGCATCCATTGTTGCTGGGGCTTAGGCAACCTATTGACAACATAGTGTAAAAGAGAGTCTTCGAGTGCAGTCACTTCTCGCTCCCTCACTGCCGTGGTTTCCCTTCGAACTTGCTCCTCACACTGTCTCTGCTCAAACAACAGTTTCTGCTCACGCTGTTGGAATTTATCGTCCATCTGCGTGAACACCTCCAGTCATTCTGTGTGGGAGCGGGAAGTTTCTCTCTTTCTCCGTTTTGGCCTTGGTGTGCTGCATGACAACGGCGTTGGTGTACTGCATGATGGCCCTGGCAACAAAGACAGACATTAGTCACACATAGTAATGCAAGAGTGTTTCAAGTTCTTTAGTGCAATGCTTGTTTCATCACATTCTCTTCAATGGCAGCATTTGTTTAGATATTAAAAATACTACTTTTGGTCATTATTGTTTGCAATGACCATTTTATAGCAACAAAAATTATATTTGCACAGCTATGTATCTGTAGGTCGAAGGTAAAAGTCAAGCTACATATGTTGTTCAATAATCGAAGTTAGAGTGATTTTTACCTGGTATGGAACAGGAGTCATTTGCCGACATGTCTGGAGCCATCTGGTTGGTGCTGCAGCTAGCGTCTGAGTTCTTCTCTGGAAGGATGGACGCCTCAAGGCTTCCACACACCACTGCAGGACTCGTGGTTTCATGAGTACCCCATATCGCGTCGCACAACTCGAGGTAGCACTAATCCCATCTCTCGTTACCACTTTTCTGGTTGTGGTCAATGACCTCGTGGTATTGACCCTTTATTGTTTTCAGCTTAGAAATGATCTGCTGTTTCATTCGGTGCGCTCCGAGCTCATGTAACCTGGGTGTGATACAGTCGTACGTGACAGAATCTCATGATGTTCCTTGTATGCTCTTCTTCATTTTTAGTTCAGCCCTCACCGTGAGGAGGTCACGAATCTCAGAATCTTTCCAGTTGCTACACATATTGAAGATGCTCTGTGCTGAATGCGTACGCCTTGAGTTCTTCTGTGTTTTGGTCAGGGGGGAAATCACGTGTTCTTATGCACTGCCATTCAGTTACTTCTGGTCTCATGCACCTCAGGTCTATATTGCTGCAGAACTGTCTGTATAAATCAAAGAAAACCAGAAGAGCTCATAATTCACAAAGACAATCTTAGGGAAATGCGTGGAAAATGTGTGCCAATCTAAGGGAAATGTGTTTGATCATTAAGGGGTACTGTGTTAAAATATTTGTCTTACTATGAATTGACATATCATAAATGGCTGGGAAGCAAATAGCAGTAATTGGTATTTTATAAACAGTGGCGACCCAGTTTAAAAATTACCTATATTGACTAAATAAATCTCAAAGATTCCATCCATCCGTCTTCTTCTGCTTATCCAGGATCGGGGCAGCAACTTAAGCAGAGAGACCCAGACTTCTCTCTCCCCAGCTACTTGGGCCAGGTCCTCGGGAGGAATCCCGAGGCGTTCCCTGGCCAGCCGAGAAACATAGTCCTCCAGCGTGTCCTGGGTCTTCCCTTGGGCCTCCTCCCAGTGGGACGTGCCAGAAACACTTTACCAGGGAGGCGTCCAGGAGATATCCTGACCAAATACCCAAGCCACCTCAATTGACTCCTCTTGATGTGGAGGAGAAGAGGCTCTACTCTGAGCCCCTCCAGGATGACTGAGCTTCTCACCCAATCTTTAAGGAAGAGCCCAGACACCCTGCGGAGGAAACTCATTTCAGCCGCTTGTATCCATGATCTCGTTCTTTCGGTCACTACCCAGAGTTCATGACCATAGATGAGGGCAGGAACCTAGATTTACCGGTAAATCGAAAGCCTCTCCTTTTGGCTCAGCTCTTTCTTCACCACGAGAGACCGGTACCGCGCCTGCATCACTGCAGACGCCTCACCAATTCGCCTATCCTATGGGGAGCAGAGCTTTCAGTCGCTCTGCTCCTCGGCTCTGGAACTCGCTTCCTCCTGTCATCAGAAATATCGACTCTTCCTTTATTTAAATCACAGCTTAAAACAAATCTATTCAAACCAGCGTATTCACTTTAGACACTGATTTTGGTTGTTGTAGAGTATACTTATTAGATAATTATTTTTTTGGTTGTCTACGTTTTTTTCAGTTTTTCAGTTTTCTGTGTGTGGGGGGGGGGGTTCTTCTCTGTGAGGTGACTTTGGATTTTAGAAAGGTGCCCTCAAATAAAATGTATTATTACTATGAAAACAATGACTTTCACACCCCTTAAAAGTATGCATTCATTATACAAAACTGGGATGCATTAAGAGCTACGCACAAATTTCAAAGACAGGACATGCTCTACAAACCCATTTGCTCATTTTCTCACATGGCCAAAAAGTTTTTTTTGTTGGTTTTTTTTTCGGGGGGGGGTACACCACCACACATGAAAAGATAAGTACTCCCCATTTTCCCTCCTGTGATGAAACTCCTTCTTCTTCTTCTTCTTCTTCTTATTTGCTTTGCCTCTGTCTCAGTGTGCTTCATATAGAATAGGGAGAAACGGACAGGTGATTGAGACCCGTCTTGAGGTTGAAATGAGTTACATTACCATGGTGTCCTTCACTGGGAGAAATTCATCTCCTATAAGAGGCATGGCACGGCCAAGTGAAGGTGATGATGTTATGAATTAGGCCCACTGGCTGTACAAGGTAAGGCTGGGCACTCTGTCACTCAAGCCAAGAGCTGACAGATCTTTGCATTGAAGAGGCCTTGGGAATGCAGGCAAGGTTAATATGGAACTGATGGAACACTAACCATGTTAAAAATATGCATCAGTTGGTGTGCTGTACATTTTAAAAGAAGACATTCCTACCAGCATGATAAGGCAACTTTCTAACAAGTCTATGCCTGCTTCACCTTTTGTGCCATGGCTATCAGTTCTCAGGTAATTGGAATGTGGGAGAAACACTGAGCAGGTTGATACCTCTGAGCAGAAAATCCTATTTTGCTTTGATGCCTCACAGGAAAGTAGATTTTAGTCACAGTCAAGCAGCTTTTGATCTTCTATTTCCATTCATCTCATTGCTTCCTATGCCCGGGTAGCTGAAATGAGCTAAACAGGTGATGATGCAGGGCAGCATCTTTCACCAGCCTGTCCAGGAGAAAAACTGCTCAATGATGGCAGCCATGTGAGGAGATATAAGGTCTTTCACTTAATTTGCTTTTTCGCATGACATAGCTTCCTGCGGCTTTGTCAGTATAGGGGAGAAATTAGACACTGAGTAAGCAGTGTCCCACACTTTGTCATATTTTTTCAGATGTCCACAAGCAAGGCCCTTTAAGGTATTCCCGCAACAGCTGGACGATAGTTGGGTGTGTTGAACAGAGGCTAAGGGCTTCCTGATCCTCTTTTTAGAGGCCTTGGGGCTGATGTAATTGAAGTGGGCAGAGCGAGGACGAGATGATCCCCCCCCACCCCACCACCAAAACACACGCACTGATCTCTCCAGCACTCATTCTCTTTGCTGGATCTGTCAGGCAATGGAGCTGTCTAGGAGTGAGCCTACTAATGGAGCACCCAGCTGACTAGAGACCTCATCATGCTGCAGTGAATTATTCAGCTTCCAGAGGGCTCTTCCCAAATTATTTAAAAGCCAGCTGTGGCAGCAGCAGAAGGAAACTGTGGACCGATGAAATTCTCTAAATTTGACTGTTAGGAGTTTCCACAACTTTAACCCATTTCTGTTACTAAAGTTACTAAACTATGATAGATGAACCAAGATAGAATTTTCCCCTCAAATACTAAAAGTGTGTAAACCTACTCATGGCTATACCAGGACTACCCTAACTGTTGCTTGGTAGATTTCAAATCTAACATTTTGAGGTTGTTACCACATGCTTTGCTGACACTGTCAGGACTTACAGGTTTAAAGATTAGAAACTTTAAAATTTTAATTATGCAAGAATATGAGTCACAACAAAAACAATCTGTACTGATTAATAAATAAATTATTTCTCTGATCCAGAACATGAAGTTCAAATTAACCTTATTGCAGGAGAACTGCTCAGTTTATCACACCTTCTGGCCAGGTGTTGTAGCAGGACTCACTGATTGGAATTCCCTGTCTATATTCATCACACTCTATCCTCATCCACTCGGCAGAGAGTGGATAAATCACTGCGTCTGGACCCTCCCTCAGCAGGCCCCTGAAAGCCTTTAATAACAGGCTCAAGCTGCCTGCAGTGCCATCCCCCGATAGTTTTGAGTGAAAACAGATGTGGTTGCTACATAATGCAGCCCGCTTGACTGAAGTTTTAAACTGTTCTTCCACAAGGAGTTCACTGCCACTTGAGTTTCCCCACTCCGCTCCCCCTGGCGCACAATGTGCAGCACTTCCTGATAGCCACACTCTATGTTAAATAAATATTTCCAACAAGGTGGAAGCAGGCTTTCCTATTTATCCTCATAAAGTCCGCCTAAGGGTGTGAGGGGGGACGCATTCGTGTCCGAAACTCTGATGAAATAAAACACCAGCACTGTGCCCTTTATGTGAGCCAGAAATGTCCGCCATTTTTATGACATCTGACCATCTGGGTTTTATGCGTGCACCTCTGCTAAATGGCTTTATGCTACCCTCCACGCTCACACATGTCAGAGGTCTCCCAAATAGCCGATTGCAGACTGCCTTTAAGTTCACCATAAATGTCAGCGGATGGGATCTGCCAAAATACTTTTATGCTAAAAGCAAACAGGCACATGCTTTCTGAAATTTGGAAACTTTTCTATCTTTTTTTTTTTTTTTATAAAAAAAAATCTGTCTCCCAAGAGAGACAAATGCCTCTGCAGCAGGGGAACAAACTAACAGAATATCCCACAAGGTTCTTGGTGACTGATATTCTTCACTGATTTGTTTAAACAGTCTCAAATGTCTCCCCCAGCTTTGCCTATTGCAACCCAACTACCCCCCTCTTCATCTGCACATGTGGCGCAGAGCTCAAAGCAGTGGTTGGGAGTCCCTTCAGGCCAGACATTTTAATTAAAGGCAGGGCAGACCTTAAACCTAACTTTTGTAATGACTAGCATATAGATTCCTGGGCTAGTCTAATCATTCGTCCACATGGAGATAATAAAAACACCGACCTAACTTTCATTTCCCACCATCCTCATCTTGTCAAACCTGTTTCACACCTAATGTTATCTGACTCAGCTGCTGAAACCACAGTCAGACTCTTCTTCCCAACTGAGCTCTTTATGTGAAACCAGACATGAAAAATTTACCCGAAGCTGGTGTGAAGAGGAAGCTGCAGATCAAATGGCAGGTCAGGTTGTGGATGTTGTGAGCATGGTAAGGTTTCAACACTTAATACGCTATGGCAAATTTTAAGCTGTCAGTGGTTTGAGACTGCATTATTATTCTTTGTGGTCATTAACTGAGTCATTAAAGGCTCTAGATTGACATTTGAGTTTTATCAGCTCTCACCACATTGTAAAAAAGAGAATGGGTGTCATGATTTTAGCTTTCGGACTCTAGTGCAGACACACAAACGACTCAGTGAGACTGGAGGTAAAGTTTGCAAAAGTAATTTATTTTCCCCTATTTGCTCGAAGGGTCCAGGAACACAGGAACTCAGAACCACGGGGAACTTGGAGGACAACCACTGGAGACAAGAGATGGAGGTGAGTGATCTTTCAATGTTGCTTGGCAGGAGGAAAAAACAGAAGTTTGTGGATTCTTACTTTGCCGTTGGTGCAGATTCCACTGAGGAGGGATTGGGGAGGATGTGGTCCTTGGTGCGTGGAAGAGGGACCGACCTTGGGGTGTTTGTCTCCAGGAAGCAGAGCAAGGGTGGACAGGCAGTGGGGACCCTGAGCTCAGCCAGATACCTTGAGGAGGAAGCCCAGGGGACTGTCGGAAACCAGTCTAACTTGGGAAACGTGGAACGTGGGATGTACACGGATATGGGCTGGAAGTTTCAGGCGAAGGGCCGAGGGACTGATGACCCTTTCAACAGGATATGGACCGAGGAACCGGGGAGCCAATTTCCTGGGGACACCTTTGAGGGGAAATTCCTTGGCGGATAACCAGACCAACTGACCGGGTGTGTACTGGGGTGCCGGGAGACGTCGCCGGTCGGCGTAGCGCTTATTTAGCGCCGAGGAACGTTGGAGGGCGACTCTGGTCTGTTCCCAGACCCTTTTACAGGCTTTGATGTGTGACTGGACCGAGGGGAGTACTGTATCCGGGACTGAATTGGGAAGAAGTGATGGCTGGTAGCCGAGGGAGGCTTCGAAGGGTGAGATCCCTGTGGCTGCTGAGACATGGGAGTTGTGAGCAGAAGTGAGTTATGAACAGAAGTTCTTCCAGACTTGGGATATGAATTGAGGCCCACTGTCGGAAAGGATCTCACTGGGGATCCCATGGAGCCTGAAAACATGGAGGATGAGGAGTTTGGCGGTCTGGGCCGCGGTGGGCAGCTTTGAGAGGGCGATGAGGTGGCATGCCTTGGAGAAGCGATCAATGACTGACAGGATAACTGACTTGCCTCGGGAGATGGGGAGTCCGGTGATGAAATCGACCGCTATATGGGACCAGGGCCGTGCCGGGACTGGAAGGGGTTGGAGAAGGCCGGATGAGGGTCGGTGAGTGCTCTTATTCTTATTACACATCGGACAGGCCAGCACGTAGTCCCTGACATCCTTGTTCAGGCCCGGCCACCAGAGATGGCGGCGAAGGAGGGCGATGGTTCGACTTATGCCAGGGTGGCACGAGAACTTGGATGCGTGGCCCCACTGGATGGCCCGGGAGCGAATGGTGGAGGGGACATAAAGGCGATTGGGTGGACCGTTGCCAGGATCGGGTTCGTCGACTTGTGCCTTGTTGATCTGTGCTTCTAGTTCCCAGGTGAGTACCCCTATGGTGCATGACGGAGGGAGTATAGTGTCGGGAACCTCCGGCAAGATGTCTGGGGAGTACTGACGGGACAAGGCATCGGGTTTGGTGTTTTTGGAGCCAGGTTTGTATGTAATGTTCAGATTGAAACGGGAAAAGAAAAGGGACCAGCGATATTGGCGGGGATTCAGTCGTCTTGCCGTCTGGAGGTACAGAAGGTTCTTATGATCGGTCCAAACTATGACTGGGAGCTCCGTGCCCTCCAGCCAGTGTCGCCACTCCTCCAGGGCCAGTTTAATGGCTAGGAGCTCCCGGTCACCGATGTTATAGTTTCGCTCAGCTGGGGTAAAGCGTCTGGAAAAGAAAGCACAAGGGTGGAGCTTTTGGTCGGCGGGGGAGCGCTGGGAAAGAACCGCTCCGACCCCCGTGTCGGAGGCATCCACCTCCAAGATAAACTGGGAGTCAACATCTGGGTAAATCAGGATGGGGGCTTCTACGAACCTTTTCTTCAACACGTTGAAGGCCTGGTCGGCCATCTGATCCCAGACGAAGGTCCGCTTTGTGGAAGTGAGGGCGGTCAGGGGAGCAGCAATGGTACTGAATCCTCGGATGAACCTCCTATAGAAATTTGCGAAACCCAGGAAACGTTCCTTCCTGGAGGTGGGATTGGGCCATTCCTGGACTGCTCTGATTTTATTTGGATCCGTCTTCACCTGTCCACCCTCGAAGACGTATCCAAGAAAGGAAACAGAGTTTAGGTGGAACTCACACTTCTCCCCCTTAACGAAGCGTGAGTTCTCTAGGAGACGCTGGAGAACTTTACGGACGTGCTGGCAGTGTTGGGGACGGTCCTTCGAGAAGATTAGGATGTCATCTACGTAAACGAAGACAAAGATGTTAAGAAAGTCTCGGAGAACATTGTTCACTAGATGCTGGAAGACGGCAGGGGCATTGCACAGGCCAAAGGGCATAACCAGGTACTCAAAATGCCCAATATGAGTCTTAAAAGCGGTCTTCCATTCATCTCCTTTGCGAATCCTGACGAGGTGGTAAGCGTTGCATAAATCCAGCTTGGTGAAGACCGTGGCACTCTGCACGGCTTCAAAAGCTGAGGTGATAAGTGGAAGGGAGTATTTGTTCTTGACGGTAATGGCGTTAAGGCCCCTGTAGTCTATACATGGGCGTAACGTCTTGTCCTTTTTCTCCACGAAGAAGAAACCTGCACCCACTGGGGAAGTAGATGGGCGAATTATGCCAGCTGCGAGGGAGTCGTTGATATATGTTTCCATAGCTGCCCTCTCCTTGGCTGACAGGTTGACGAGGCGGCCCGAGGGCAGCGGAGCACCTGGGAGAAGGTCGATGGCACAATCGTAGGGCCTATGAGGAGGGAGAGAGAGAGCCTGGGTCTTGCTAAAAACCTTGTTAAGGTCGTGGTACTCTGTAGGGACTTTTGACATGTCTGGGTGCTCCTCCTCAATCAGGCTGAGTGGCACCAGCTGCAAGAGCACGATCACCAATCTGCACCCTTGGATGGAAAACAGGTGAGGCAAGCACACACACACACACACACACGCACACACACACACAATCCTCACAATGGGTTGCAGAGCCTACAAAATTAAGTCCCCTTTTTTGTCTTAATGTATTAGTTGATGTGGTTTAAAATGTGGTCTTAAATATAGTGATCATGCACGCAGATTTTGAAATGCATAAAAATCAATAAACAGCTTGGTTTTCAACTTGGAGGAATCCTCTTTTCTTTTTTTCTTTTTTAATTATACAGTACATGAGTATGGTAAGCTTGATTATTTCCTGTGAAAAAAGGAAGATTTACTAGGAGGTTGCTTCAAGTGTCATGTAGAATAAGTAAAAAAATCTGTTTTATTCATGGCTATTTTAATGAAATCAAAAAAATACATCTGGCATTAATGCCTTGTTGCTGGAAAAACCATTACTGAGACTGAAATAGTTAAAGCCATGTCTTCTTAAAGAATGATAATTAATATATACTGTGAGCATTGGTCAAGTTATTACTGACATTAGATGAGTATACAGTAACTTTCCAGAATATCACATCCTTTGAACTTGGTCATATTCTGTTACATTACAACCACAAACCTCACTGTATTTAATTTCAATGTATTTTATTCATACAGAACAGAAAACTTAATCAAATCAGTCAAACTAAATGGACAGTTTTAAACTCAATTAAATTCTAATTTGATTTATAATTCAGTTAATTGTGCCAACTGTAAATTGTATGTTTAAGTTTAATGTCAACACATAGTAGTGTAGGAAGAATAATGATCCTTAAGTTTCAAAGTACTACTAAAATAAACATTTGAAAAGTGTGCTGAGCATTAGTTTTCAGCCCTCTGATTCAATACGTTGTAGAACGCTGGTGAACATCAATTTTTAACTCTTCCCACCATTTCTCAATTGGATTTAGGTCTGGACTTTGGGCCATTATAACACGTGTGTGCTTTGATCTAAATCGTTCTGACTGTCTATCCTGCTGCCCTGAAGTCTGTGGTCATGAAAGCCTTTGAGCTACTGATGCTGAAGCACCTAAAGCGCATCATAGGCCCTCTGCTGGAGCACATGCAGTGGCTTACCAGGCAAACAGGTCGGTAGATGATGCAGTCAGCTTAGGACTACACTTCATTCTACACTATCTTTGCTAGGGACTTGTATCAGGATCCTGTTTGTGGACTTCAACTCGGTCTTCAACACCGTAGTCTTGGCCAATAAAACTGATTCTAACTCTGATTCACTCAAGTCTTCTCTTTTCTGACTAAAACCTTTTATTAATTTTTTTAATATGCTGTATGTTAAGGAGACAAATTTACACTAACGACACAAAAACTGAGTGGTAAGTATATATTATTTCTAATTATTTTTCCTCTATTTTCTTTCAAAAACAATCTTGTTTGGGACTCTGAATAGTGCAGCAACGAACTTCAAAAAGATAGTGTGAATTGTCTCAGTACTATCCAGAAGTGGTATTGCTAACCCTGAGATGTCCAAATGCCAAATGATGCTCCTATGTGGCCATGGCCTTATGTGACAATTCATGTGATGGAATGATGCCATAGATCCTTACAAGTCTGCAAATACAGTATGCCCAACAATGCTCCTTTCATTCACTAACAATTTTCTTGAGGGAATGGTATGACTGTTTTATTCATGCATTTTCCCTGTTTCTTAATGCATGTCCAACTTAAAGATATAAAAGCTGCATTGCATTGCCTCATTTCGTCGATTTAGCACCACAAATCAATGTATTTTATTGGGATTTGATGACAATTTTTCATTCAATACATTCTCAATGGTCAGATTATATCATCTTAATTGATTGCTTGATTTTCCATTAGCGCAACTATCTTTAGTAGGTAATGCTGTAGAAAATGTTGCCTTTTTTCCCCAATAACAATTATTTAAAAAGGTCCATCTGCTTTTTCTGATAAAATGTATAATTATGTTCTTGAGCAATATAAACTGCCAAATCCAAAATTGAAACAAAGTGGTGTTGAAGCCTATAAAATAGTCAAAACAATTCAAAAACTGGTTGCAGTGGTATTTTCCTCTTTCCCTGCATGCATGAGAAAGTTCAGCCTAAACTGTTTTCTTTCAACTGTGCTATAACTAAAGAAAGCCAGGATTTCCTAATGTGGAGAATGGAGACCTCTCAACAGATTGATATTCAGCAGGGGACTGTCAATTCTTTCAAAACAAATTGGACAGAGGGAGAAGAAAGTATAGTTTGGTCAGACAGCAGTCTGAGAAGGCCTTTGCTGGATTTGAAGTTTGCACCTGGCAAAGAAGGAGATAAAATTGTCAATCTGTCAGTCTTCCAGAGGATAGCCCACTATGGACCCTTTCAGTCTAGATGTTATAGTGGGTAAGTCAAAACAACTTTTTGTACAATGATGGGTGGCATTTCATGGCGAGGTTGTTTTATCTTGGACAGCTGTGGATTCTGTTGCATGGGGTTCTGTCCATAAAACTGTCCTTATGACTGGATTGAATCAACCATTTGTTTTTTTTGGGGGGGGGGCTTTAGACGGCGTGTTTTGAATTGGCTCTATATAAAGCAACTGAATTGAACTGGAGAATTAAACCAAGTTGAGCTATGCAAAGTTTATAAACCAATTAGTCTCATAATCCATCAAAAATCTTTTAGCATCATTATCTTAAAGCACTCTGAATGATGACCTCTGAGAGGAAGGAAAAGGGAAGATGAATATAAAGTATCAAAACTATATTAGATCTGTCACCTTTTAAAGGGGCTATATGCAATTTTCTGAAATTTAAACTCGCGACTGACCCCATGTGGCCAAAAACGGAACTGCTCTTCCTTTCTGCTCACTCTTGCAGCGCGCGCTCCTACTCCGGTCGCTCTCAATCTTCTATCTTTTTCGGGCACTTGTCAGAGGTTTAACTTTCTTAGTCTTATGTGGAGTTACTGGTGGTGTCAAAGTTGTCCTGGGTCTCTTCTGTGTATTTGCACAATCCATTTAACTGCTTGCGAGTGCTGACTAGTGGTGGTGGCAGAGTGATCTGAAACATTTAACATGAACGCGCTTGACGTCACATCCGCATACAGCGCGGAAAAAATCGGACCCGACAGAAAATTGAAAAAATTGGATACAGGCTTATAAGTGCACCCACTGTGAGCTGACAAGGTGACAGTATGCTCATCAGGAGATGTTTGAGTCATAAATGGTCAAATAAAAAGGCTATTGTTACGTTTATTTTGGGGAAAAAGTTGAATATAGCCTCTTTACGTTCAACTTATTAGACAGAGCTGGAAGGAGAGTTTTAGTTGGTAGTTCTGACTGTGCTTACATAGATCCAACTTTATTTGGATTTCTACTCTAAAGAAAAGGGATAGTCACCCTTTCTTCTCAAGCAGCAGTTCCCTGTGCTGTGGGTTACTCCAAAATTGTATGCAGAATTGGCTTTTTCTAGCATTGGCTTTTGGATGTCTGGAGACTTATCACCTGGAACTGGATGATAGGGTTACAAAGTTAAAGAAACGTAAAATCTTGACTGAATTTTCCACAACATCTTAAAAACATAGTGTAGCAGACAGCGAATAAATTTACCAAGTCTTCTTTACGGGTTCCGAGGTTTGGTTCTACTAAATATCCCTAGACTCAGCTCTCCTCTCCACAAGATGAAGAGTCATGACAAGAATCTGATTGACCAGTCAGAATTGGACTTAAAGGAGCATGGGGCAGAATGAAGAAACGAAACTCACGAGCGACGCGGCCGGCTCTGCAAGTAACTGCAGCTAGCCGCACGGGAGCGCGCACAAACGCTTCACAAAAAAACATACCTCTTCACAGTGACATACTTCTTTTTCTTAGTGCCACTTTTTAGTGGGCTGTGAGTCGTCCTTGGTCGTTTCCAAGTTGCAGAAGAGAAGAATCCATTCTCACAATTAAATCAATGGAGGTCTGCGACCATTTTTCTTCCTCTTTTAAAGCTGTCGAGTACATGCAAGCCGTGTCAATTGACGTCACATCCGTGGGACAGAACGGGAAATTCGGGCCCCGAACTGCAGCACATTTTGCAGCACACAGACAGTTTAAGAAAATGGAGTGATACGTGGATGGGCCCATTCTTTTTGGTTTATAACACTTCATCACCCAACAGCATTAAAAAACTGGACATGGATGTTTATTTTATTTACAAATCCTGCCCCCTGTTCCTTTTAATGTAATGCAAAAGTTCAGAGGCCAAAAATATCAACAAAATTTAACTGTAGCTAAAATACTGTATTGTGACTGGGACTGTTTCCACATTAAAAATTTATCGCACTGGAAAATTAAAAGGGTGTCGCAACTCATATCATCAAAGTGTCTTCGAAGAGTCGTGAATGGTGATACTGTGGGCAAGGTGGATCTCTGGTAGCGGTCAGTTTTGCAACAATCTGAAGGAGCGTCTGACTGAAGATTTTGTTGCTGTATTGACAGGTAACAGCTCAATTTCTGGGCAACAGAGATCATATTTCACAGTAACATTTCCTGGATGCCACCATCAGTAGTTTCCAAGGACTGTTAATCCACCTCATTTGCTTTTGAAGCTCAGGCCCGGCACCAAGACATTACAACGGCCATATAATTCTAACTATGTGATGCATTGACTCTGGCACACACTCCATACCAGTCCGTGGCGGTAATTTGTTGTTTGCAGGCTGTTTATAAACATAAAGAAGAAGTGTGCTGTGTTATTTGTAAGGCTAACAATCATGCTAACGGTAGTGCTGATTAAACTTTGTTAGAAATCCATACAAGGAAGGGAATGATCAAGGCTTTGCGTGGCAGATGATGTTGGATTTTGGACATAAGATTCTGTATGGACTATTTAAAAGGAGGACATTCCTGGACCAGGATGCGCAGTTAGTAGCACCTTGCAGCAAGAAGGCCCGGGTTTGAATCCCAACCTGGGGTCTTTCTGTATGGAGTTTGCATATTCTCCGTGTGCATGCATGGGTTCTCTCGGGGTACTCCAGCTTCCTCCCACAGTCCAAAAACATGACTGTTAGGTTAATTGGTCTCTCTAAAAGTGTGTGTGTGCGTACATGGTGGTTTGTCCTGTATGATGGATGGATTGGCGACCTGTCCAGGGTATACCCCGCCTCTCGCACAGTGACTGCTGGAGATAGGCACCAGCCCCCCACAACCCTTCATAGGCTAGACGGGTATAGATAATGAATAAATGGATGGATGGGCATTACTTGTCTCTTGTGGATGTAAAAAGACCGTTTTTGTTCGAGATGGCTCTGTCCTGTGTTTTGATATGTAGTTTCGAACGGTAAGTTGTCATTTATATGCTTTCTGAATGGTTGGCCAAAAGCTTGTACTGTGTCCACAGGTATGATATCATTGATTGGCATGCATCAATTGATTTACAAGCAGGGATAGGATGGTGTTGAAATTCAACCTGGGAGCTAGGTAGTTTCTTTACCTCCAGTGGGTCATGTATCCGAAATGTTTTTTTTTTCATGAATATCTCATACCTTCCAAGGCAACCTATATTTGGTAGCACTGTGAGGTTAGGCGGGCCTACTTTCGAAGCAGAAGAGACCTACTGACTTCTAGTAGCAGCTAGCAAACAATATCAGAATAGTTAACAGCAGAATCCAACGTAGAAGCGAGAGTTTAATCACTTGCAGCTGCACCAGTATCACGTACAAAGATCTTCTATACAGCAAAAGGGATCACTCACACACACAAGCAGACACACAGCAAAATCATGACATTGGCTGAACCGTGGCTGCCTTTGGAGTTTAAAAACAAATGTTCTGGCCACTGATCACGAACACGAAAGACTAATTATGATTTAAGTTTTCTGCATTTCTAAATTGCCAATGTGAGATCTCTTGTTTAAGAAAAACACAACACTGGCATTCAGATAAAAATGTTTTTAAGCCTAATGCTGATGATAATGATATAATATATTTAAACCGTATGATTATTCTGATCCACACAAATGCACATGTAGGGCTTTGCATCAAAGTCCCTTTATCACAACAGAATGACTTAAAAAAATTGAAGATAAAGGTTCTAGTCCACAGCTTCTGCTGTAAACTTGCACTGTAAAATGTTCAAACTTCTATGGGATCTAGGTTTTGAGCACATATGGAAACTCTTAAACCAATTGTTTTATTTCACCATCTAAAGTAAAATAACAGCCAAAAGAAGGCACTTCACAACATTGTGGGCTAATACTTGGCAGAAAGAAGACCCATTATTTCCACAGAGAGGCTCTAGGGTTCATTTTTGTGAAGTGGGACTGAAGATTATTTATTTTGAAATCATTTTGGTGTCTGTACATCTATTCTTGTAAACTGTCGACTTCACTTTTTGCTGTTGTGTGTCTGGCATATAGCCACTGAATGTAAGCAGCTGATGTTTTAATTGCTATAGTAGTTTTGAAAGCAGGCTAGACTGCACAAACAAAAAATATCATGACTTTATTTGAAATTGCTCAATAGATATGTATATAAAGTCCATGGATACATGTTGCACTGTAGGCCAGATGCTGCTTTGTTTCATAACATTCATCCATACCCGTAGAGTAACGATAAAGTTTTTTTGTTGTTTTTTTTTTTTAATTTTTTTATCCCACTGTTTTTTCCAATTATTTAACACCCAGTGCTCCTACCTACAGTAGTTCTAGTCCTGGGGTTCCACTCTCCCTCTGCCAGCCCCGGGAGGGCCCCACACTGAAACCCAAGTCTCCTTCATGCTTGGGCAGTGAGCAGGCCCTTCTTTTCACCTGATGGGGTGGGGTTTCCCCGGAAGGATCTCGTTATTCCAGCCAGATCCTCCCCAACCCTTCAGGCACCCCGGCTGGCCAGGAGGAGGCAGTACATAGCCCCAGGACTAGTGCATGTTTTTTGTGGGAGTAGCTCACATTAGCTGCTCAAGGGAACACCAGGAGAACATGCAAACTCCACACAGAAAGGCCCTTTCGCCAACCCCACCCGGGGTGTGGGTGCCGATGATGCGGGAGAACAACACACCGTCAGCAACCACAGCGTCCCCGGCGTTAATTGAATAAAGTTTTTTTTTTTAAGAAATTAAAATTTATTAAGAGTAGGTTACTATCTCTCGATAAAATAGCATTAATATTTTAAAAAGTACATTTTTCAAATCTGCGAGCTATTATCTAATCAGAAACCTAAAGCTATTGATCAGACAAAGTTGTACTTCACTAATATTGGTTTACACAACATTAAACTCAAACTTTGGGGAAAGAGCAATTAGAGTGGAAAGGGTTCAGCTCTACCCCAATGGACCCTGCTAAGAAATTGATGCTACATGTTATAAAATTATGGGTATGATGGTATTTGGAGAACTTATCCAAGGCAGAAATGTTACATTAGCTCAATCTTTCAAAATAAAATCCTCACTTGTCTGTCTTTGATTTTTTTAAGATGCTTTCTAAAGAAAACATATAGTTGAATTTGTCCATCTACCAAAGCTATAAACTGATGTAAGAAATAAAAGTATTTTGACAGCTTTTACTTGTCTTATTGCACTGTCAAATCAATGTCAACATGATGAGGATGTATGACCCCCTTGTTATTGGTTTAAACCACCTTACAACCTCCACAACCTGTTGGAATGTGACTAGACAGTGGTAAATTTAAGTTTTACCTTTTTTAGTTGGTTTTTTGCCATTGTCAGATGATGTGGAAAACTCTGGTGGTACAACATCTGCACTGGAATGTTTATCTGACCTTGTCACAATCTGCAAAAATTCATCTATAGACGTCCATTCCACTATTATAGGGTTGTGTTTAATGAGGGGTGCAGTAGATCTACCAATCCTCTCCTCGGTGCATTCTCTAGCTCTTTTGGGGGATCCCATCGTGCTTGCAGGCCAAAGGAAAAACAAAGTTCCCTCCGTTTCTTCTGGATCTATAACCAGGGTTTTCAGCCAATGGGACATATATGAAACAAATCACAAAGGGAAGCTTCAAGGACAAAACCTGGTCGCACGCAGGAATCAACTCAACTGTCTTTTTCAGGGGACCAGCGCCTTTTCTCCATGATAAAGCTCTTTCCTTTATTTATTAGGCTAATTTCAGTCAACTTATAGAGAAAGTTCATTGCAGCTCCTTGTATCTTTAGTTATCCATAGCTACACTTGAGGCGAGGCAAGGCACATTTATTTGTATAGTACACTTTCAGCAACAAAGCAATTCAAGGTGCTTTGGGTGATTATTGGAAAAATAAAAGCAGCAATAAAACACCAATAAAAATAGAAAAAACAACATCAGAAACATAAAGAATGTTAGAACACACTTCTGTAATGACATTACAGCTGTTATTAATCAATTAATCAAAGGCAGCTCTAACCAAATGGGTTTTTAGCCTTGATTTATTAGAACTCAGTGTTTTAGCAGCTTTGCAGTGGTCTGAAAGCTTGTTCCAGATAAGAGGAGCATAGAAACTGAAATCTGTTTCTCCATGTTTGGTTCTAATTCTAGGGAAACTGAGTAGACTGGAATTGGAGGACCTGAGTGCTCTGATCTTCAACAGATCTTCAACATACTTTGGTGCTAAGCCAGTCAAGGAATTATAAACTAGTAAAAGTATTTTGGAGTCTATTCTCTGGGTGATGTGCTGTACTCTCCTAGTTCTAGTGAGGACTGGAGCAGCAGCGTTCTGGATCAGCTGCAGCTGTCTGAATAACTCTTTAGGGAGACCTGTGAAGACACTGTTGCAGTAATAAATCCAACTAAAGATAAACTCATTGAGGTCTTCAAGGTCCTGTTGCGGCATTAGTCCTTTACTCTTAGAAATGAGCCCCCGATCTGTCCAAAAAACTCCTACTCCCTTCTACCACCTCTTGTACAAGAGGCAACACGATACTTGAACTCCTGGTTGAAGCATAAATTGACCCCCAAACCAGAGGGACCACTCCACCTTTTTCCAGTTGAAAATCATGGCTTAAGACTTTAAGGAGCTGATTATCATCTTATCTTCATGTAGATTCAAAGATATCTCTTTCAGTCAGTTTCACTAAGGTTTATGAGCCTAAAGTGTCATTTATTATTCAATCAATAAGACTTTATTTATAAAGCGCTATTCATACAAACATTGCAACGCAAAGTGCTTTATAGATTAAGGGGCTGTTTACATGACAATATTTTTCAGCAAACGATTCGGCCTCTCGACAACACGACAACGGGAAAACGGGGGGGGAAATGCATCTTTTCGAAAAAGGCTTCCAGAGTGGAGGGTTCTGAAAACGCTGGGTGATTCGTTGTCGTGTGAACGCGAGCTGGAGACTTTTGAAAATGTTGACGTCACTGCCAGCCCCGTACAGCCATGTTGAACTTGTGCACTCTGCCTTTCTACAGAAAAACAATAACAATGGCAGATCCAGGTATGCTGTTGCTGCTGATGCAGCTTCTGAAGTTATTTGGTCTCTGTAAGAAGAACTTAGAGATCATCAGGCTTCTATGCGATCGCCAACGGAAACGCATACAGTACGTGCATCAAATAATCAATACGCTTTCATTTAAGCGGAGTAGAACTACAAAAAGACCGCCATTGTTAGTTATCATGAAATGTTTCTTTTCCAGATTGTGAGGGGGAAACCTTGGAACATTGCATACACGGGTTACACTGCCAACTAACGGCTGGACATATGTACTACATTGTCTTCCATCACTCACCCTGTGTAAACACAGTGCGTTTTCACTATTCAATCAAAAATGGCAACGTCGTCGTGTAAACAGCCCCTAAAATAACCACACATAAACCACCCCACAGATTTAAAAGCATGATCACAATTATACCCCTCTCCCCCTTCCTAACCTCCATGTGCGCACACACTCAAGAGCAACGTCAAAAAGGACATCAGGATGAATACAGATGAGCCAGGTAAGGTAAGGAAACACCATCAAAGGAGCCATCGGCAGCAGCACATCAACATTCCACCCACATTCCGGAATTGCGCCGCTCAAGGTGGCAGCATGTTGGAGTAGCTCTGTTACTTTGGTTCAGATTTTTTTCTTTTTTTAAACTTTAATTCTTCCATTTCTGGTTGAAACATTGTTTTTGTGGACAACTGTTCTCTCTGGTTTTGAATGCTGTGCAGGTGGAAGGATTTTTGCTGATACTTTTTATTTTTGGACATTTGTTATGATGCATAACCATGGCAACAAGGTGGTTTACAACTAGCAGCAGCTGATTAACATCACAAAAGCTCAAATAATACCTCAACTACAGCCACAAAACCCTGATGAGTTGAAAAGAAGACGCCATTGATCCAGAGCATCCTCTACATCAGACTGTCATACAACTACAGAGCGTCTTCAGTCAGAGGCTACTTCAGATCTGCAGACTGCTACAGGAGATCATCCCTACCCACAGCCATCAGCATCTACAACAAATCTTTGAAGGAACTTGCATAATGAGTTACAACAACATTTAATTTCCCTTTGGGATTAATAAAGTAATTTTGAATTGAATTTTGAATTGAACAGCAGCAGCCAAAGCACTGACACAGGGCGCCCAGAGGAGGCAAGGTAGAGACCCCCACCTCCATCCAAGCGCTACCTGGAGAGCACCCAGACAGCCACAGCCGACCACCTCTCCCGAGGCTGAGGGCTCCCATAGAGGAAACACTAGAAGGAAGAAGGAAGTAGGGTCTGTTTTGTTCGTGCTATTAATTCGAACAACATTATTTTCTTTCGAATCAATGTCAAGTCAATGGGGACGTGCACACCACTGATGAAATTCCATCCTGCGATTTTGCGAGTTTTATTTTTTATTTTTATGATTGAGGACGATTTTTTTTTTTACTCGTATCCGACAGATAAACACTTGACCAATCAGAGAAGGCGTGGTGATGGCGTCATCAGAGCCGAGAGTCGCGAACTGAAGTAACTAATTTTCTCTTCACCATGGCTGAGCGTCTGATCCTTTTTGTGTCCCAGCACCCCTGTCTCTTTATTAAAAAAGAGAAAAACTACAAGGACAACGATCATAAGGAAAATTTGTGGCGATCCATTGCCGAAGAACTTGGATATGAAGATGGTAAGTAAATCAACGTGTACAAAATAGCTGTGTACTCTCCAAACTCTCCTCTCTTCTCCAGAATAGGATGTACCCAATGCTCTCTTTTCTTCTTTTCTTTCTCCATCCTTATCAGCACAATGTTGTTGTCACTTGATGTTGAATCCATTTTTAGTTTTGCCGCCTTACGTTTTTTTTAATAGAATCTTCATAATTTATTTGCAATTTCGCAGCTCGTCTGGTGTGCATACACAACACGGTGATTTTCAGCCTCCGATTTTTCACAATTTCATGTTGTTTATTCGCATCGGACCCGGTGTGTAAAGACCTTAAAGGAGCATGGGGAAGAATGAAGAAATGAAGCTCACGAGCGACGCGGCCGGCGCTGCAAGTAACTGCAGCCAGCTGCACGGGAGCGCGCACAAATGCTTCACAAAAAAACATACCTCCTCACAGTGACATACTTCTTTTTCTTAGTGACACTTTTTAGTGGGCTGTGAGTCGTCCTTGGTCGTTTCCAAGTTCCAGAAGAATCCACAATTCCACAATTGAATCAATAGAGGTCTGCAACCATTTTTCTTCCTCTTTTAAAGCTGTCGAGAACGCGCAAGCAGTGTCAATTGACTTCACACCCGTAGGACAGCGCGGGAAATTCGGGCCCCGAACTGCAGCACATTTTGCAGCACACAGCCAGTTTAAGAAAATGGAACGATACGTGGGTGGGCTCATTCTTTTTGGTTTATAACGCTTCATCACACAACAGTATTAAAAAACTGGACATGCATGTTTATTTTATTTACAAATCCTGCCCCATGTTCCTTTAAGTATTAATTAATAAATTATAAGCAAGTAAAACATGCTGTGCAATTAAACAGACTATAATAAATAATCAGTTAAGAGCTCGGCTAAAAAGGTGAGTCTTGAACCTGCTCTTAAAAACATGAACGTTCTCTGCGGCCCTGAGGTCCTCCGGCAGCCCGTTCCAAAGGTGAGGGCCATAGTACTGGAAAGATGCCTCGCTGTGAGTGTGTGTCCTGACTTTAGGGATAACAAGGAGAGTGCTGCCAGAGGAGTCTTTTTGGGAAGACCATAAAGCAGGGCATTACAGTAATCAATTCTACTGGTGATAAAAACCTGCATCAGTGTCTCCATGTTGGCCTGAGAGAGAATGGGGCAGACTCTGGCAATATTCTTTAGAACTTATAAAAGCAGTATTGCCTTCCCTTTTGCTACTCTTTGTGGAATAAGAGGCACAGAGGCAACTGGGGCCGGTGTGGTAGACAGGGGGGACATGGGCATCCCAGACTCATTGCCAGCTTGTTGCTGCCATGTCTGTTGAGGTGAAGCTCATCCACTCCAAAAAAGTCCCCCTGCCCCAGAAAATGTTAAAGTTGTCTATAAAACCAATGTTGTGCATCACAATGGCAGATGGAAGCCAAGTGTTCAGAGATAAAAGTCTGCTAAAATGACCAATTCCACTGACAATGGTGGGAGTGGGGCCAGAGATAAAAACAGACACGTACGTTTTTTCAACGAAGCTGGATAAACTCATGCTCAGACTGCCACTTGTGAATGTCATTGGTGCCAGTGTGAATTAAAACTTTACTCACACATTTGTGGAGCTGAAGGAGGTCAAGGATCTTTTCTGCTATGTCCACTACGGTGGCTCCAGGGAAAGACAGACTGAGGGCTCCTCTCATCCTCACATTCCTCATGATGGAGTCGCTGATGATAAACGTGGTTGGGTCTCCAAATTGTTTACTGCAGGCCTGAGGTTTGTTCACCCTCTCAGACTTGCTGTATGCCAGTCTGAGAAGCATCCCCAGGACTGCAGCGATGTGTATTAAAGGCCGTGGGCTCATTCTGTGGGTTCAGGGTGAATTGCAGCACTCCTCTGCGTTCTCCAGCTGTGGTCCGAGGTTTGGTGTAATGTGGAGGGCTGCAGGAGTTGGACTGCTGTAGTGTCTTCTGAGAGGGTTTGAGCGATAAGCCTGCGGAGTGATGGGGGCCAGGGGCTGTCAGTGGAGGAACATTTTGGGTCTAGGGCACGATTTGTTAACGGCAGGAAGGCGGGAGGAGAGCTGTGGCAACTGCCTCGTGCACCCCCACTGTGGCTGGACCCAGCCGTGGACCAGGTACCCAGCAGTACCGGAGTGGAACTGATCGAGGGTTTTGGCTTCACCCCCTGCTGAAACGAGCGGTCCTCCTCTGCAGCAGAAGTCACACAGACGTTAAGCACCTCGAGTCCGTTTGGAGACCCAAGCAGTGGATCCCTTCTCCACAGCTTCATCGGGCTGGTAGGGAATTGCTTCAGCCAGCTGAGCACTATTGGTGGCAGCGAGAGTCCGGCGCAGGAAAATGTCCATGTCGCACTCGTTCTTCTGGATTTGGTGTAGAGTTGAAATCCTCTGCTCCAGCTCAAGAACCTTCTGACTGAGCTTGACACAGCTATCACACCCGGGGCTGCAGGTAAGTGAAGGGATGGTGGGGGGAGAGAAGTAGTCCACGCACTACTTACTTATTAAAACACCTCTGATAAACGTCTCTGACGATTAAAAAAGTTCACAGAGCAAAGTTAAAAAGCAATGTAGAGCTATGATTCCCAGTCTTACATCAAAAAAATGATTTAAAACCAGATAAAACCGTATTTGTTTGGAGGGTCTTGGAGGGTCTCACAGATGCTGACACATGCACCATGAAGATGATGAAGGTTGCACTGCAGCTGCTGATAATTTATGTTACAAAACGTATGAACTGTTGACCAGGTCTTTTGTATTCTCTGACCATCGCTCTTTATTCCCAAATACGATGTCAGAGCCTTTCTTTGATTTTTACCAAAAATATAATGCATTAAACCTAACAACTTTTGGCCCTTTTCTACTAGCACCTATTCATCACTGCTTGACTCTGCTCTACACGGTTATGAGTTTTCTACTGGTTATGGTTATGTGGTACCAGCCATTCTTTTAGAACCCAATTCATCAAAGTTTTAAGCATGCGGAGTCAGGGTGAAAGCACAAAGTCAGAAGACTGTCGGTTACTGATTGGCTAGGGGGTGGAGTCACTGGTTGCTTGACAACTGATGAACTTATAAAAGCAGTACTCCCTCACAATTATCCAACCTGCCATTTGTAAGGCAGGTAGGGCTGAGCCAAGTTAAGTCGCACTGCTAGGTGCAAGTGGATAAGGGCCTTTTGGTTTTTTCCCAGCCAGTACCACAGTGGAGCCAAGGTAACAGTGGGATGCATTGTGCATGTAATAGTCACAGTGCCTAATAACTTATCTGAAGCAATGCAACTCTAGTTTGGAATTGATGAGGTTGCAGTCAATGTGAGCCTTACAAAATACATGCACAGCCACTAATGCCACACTCCTCCATGCCCCATGCTACCCGATTTATAATAAGCACCCCCAACCTTTTACACATGCTGAAATTCTTTCATGCTCTCATAGGTCATGGAGAGTCCACTGAACTCTGAGATAGAGATATTCTTTCTGAGTTTTACTATTTTAATGCTTTAATGTCTTCTGTCAGTGTGAGGGGGGCTACCTTGTGTGGAGAGGACAGGATTATTGTATACACTCTGTTTCACAAGTTGAGCTTTATTTCTAAACTTTTTTGGAAAGGCTTTGGTATTCATGTTCCAGGTTATAAATCATAATAATTTAGCAAGCGTTGCAAGAACTTGCTCCACTTGCAAAATATTCCTACTTGCATCGTCAACCGAGGAGAGAAAATGTATTTTCCCTTTTGTGTGGATTTAGGAAATTCAGAGTTCCAGCCAGTTAAAATTTGAGAAATGTCTTCATTACTTTCATTACATTTCATGATCTTGTTTCAAACATTATCCAAGCAGAAGAGATGGAGATTGTGGTCAATAGAAATATGATTATTTGTTTTTTTCTTACTCCATGTTTTTGTGTGGGTTTTTCAGTTAAGGCTTTAGAAGGTGTTGCACTAACTCACTCTGTCAGGAGGCTGTGAGGTATTGATCGCTGAAGTGTATGAAGATGATAAGCTTTGACAGCTCACTGAGTGGACCTGAGCAAAGTCAGACTGCAGCCTCCTTCGCCTTCCATCTGTAAGGGCCTAAGGGTCATGTTGGTGAATGACTGCATCACTCACAGAGCACGAATGCTCCAGCACGCAGGCTGGAAGTCTGCAAGGATGCGGGCACCCAGGAAAAACATGAATATTAAAAGAAGTGTCTATACTAAATATTGACATCACAGCATGAATTACAATGAAGAAAATTATCTTTTGAAGTGGCCAAGATAAGAGTTTGGACTATGGTTATCAAGCAATATTCAACTTTAATTTAACAGTGTTTTTTGGTGACAGCCTTAAAGGGGAGAAAGGGAAGGAAGGAAAATGTTGTTTTATATTTCATTTAATATTTACCTGCAGCTTTATTAAATGTATTGTGGACCTTTGATAATTGTGTTCTTCCTGTTTTTATTCTGCGTAGAGAGCTCAACTGAAAATAGCCAGGTGCAGCCAGTCTTCACCTCTGTAAACAGCTTTAATGGGTTTTCAGAAACACAGGGAGCCCTGGGTTTCTGGGAAACTATGACAAACACACTGTGGAGAGGATGCTGATTGTGTCTGACTTTTGTGAATACATTTGGATTCAAGCTGGACATGTTGACTGGGAAAAAAAACATTTATTTCTTTAGCACAATATCCTGTCAGTAACTAACAGCAGGGTACCAATGTCAAGGGCACTGACATTTTTAAAGCAGCCTCTTTGGTGCATAACGGTTTATTTGATGAAACAACATCTATTCTAATTTCCCAATGCAGATGTTTGCAAAAGGCTGTTTGAACAATACCAATCTTGGGCAAATCTAAAGTATACCTATTACACTGTAAAAGGGGGGAAATATTTACAAAGGCAAAAACCTGAAATTTTATATATTTTCATTAACAATCCCTGATATGTATCTAAAACTCTGTGTGGGTAAAGATACAAACTGTAAAATAGCCCCATTAATATTCTATTACATTAATGCATATCTGCCTTGCATATTAATGTCGTACTAACTAACCCTCATAGCTTTAGTGGATGGGACTCCAGAATCTTCTTTCCACATGTCTGATAGCAAAGGCATAGACAATTTTTAAACCTTGTTCCTAAGAAACAACATTTGTCTAGGCTGCAAAACCTTTATGACCCTTAAATATTATTCCCTATCCCTTTTTATAACTACTACATAAAAAACTATAACTATGAGTATGATTTATGATTATGGATCCAATATTATATTTCTATATTTGAATGTTGTGTATATTGGTTAAGGACGTTTTATGAAGAGGATGAATACATTTTCCTGAATGAAACTTTTAATATTTATACAGAGGAACAAGAAAAAACATTTAGTTTGTGGCCTCATGACAAAAAAGCATTCCTAGTAACTATACAGATGCATCTTGAAAATATACTAAGTACTTGTTCAATTTGACAATCCTTTTGGTTCAAAGTTATTAAAAGCCACTTTCATGGTCTTTAAGAACTGCACATGATTCATTGGAAACAATTTAAAGAGCTACTTTACCTAGGTGAGCATGTTTTGTAATCTCAAACTAAGGCCAGTTATCAAGATGTTGGAAAATGTAGCAGGAGCGGAAAACAAATTGAAATTCCTTATATTTTTCACAGAATTTCATGTGATGTTATGGAGACTCAAGATTACCTAAGCATGCCAAATTCTTTGATAGGCTTCAACTTCCTTATTAGTTCAGCTAATAGTTATTTTCCTGCTTGAGGAAAATTGAACTTTTAATCCTAGACAGATATAGGAATAGTGAGTATGGGGAAAAAATGTTTGCATGTGTGAATCTAATCCACAGAGTTTGTAACTATTTAAAAATATTACATTAATCATTAATTTTCATTATTGCCTCCTATATTGAAATTCTAAACATTGCAATGGCTGGCACAGAAAATGACGCAGAAACTAATGGCTTTCCAACCTGTATAAAAACTTTGGAGCTTTGAAGAGACAAAGCTTCATTACATTGTCTCCTTGTTCCTGGAGCTCTTCTCTGATGTCACTGGACTGTACCACAAGGGTAACACAGATAGACAGAGAACATGCTTAGACTTTTAGCTATGATTAATTCAGCTTTCCTACTTAACCTAACATGCATACACCTTTGGGGTGGGGGAAGAATATGGAGCAAACAGAGAAAACAGAAAGACTGATGTACTAAAAGAGAGACTCCATGTCAAGAAATGAACTGAGAAATTCTTGATTAAAAGGTTACTCCCTTCTGACCATACTGACATCTCCTCTGCCAGCCATATGAAGGGTAATCATTAAATAAGTTAATTTAAAGAAGCCTAAAAGGTTACTCAAGATGGATTGCAAAGTGAAATGGAAGTCTTGATTTTTATTCGGTCAGTGTCAGAAATATATCATACTTTGATATTGGAGGTTTTTATTCTAAGCTTGACTGTTTTTGTTTTTCTTAACAAAAGGTGTATACATTTTTGCAAAAATAATAAAAGTATCCTTGTTATTTTTAAACTCCTGGATATGTTTAGGCACAAGGAAACCACCTGGGCCAGGTCAGGAAAACAAGGTTATTGAAAGACATCTATATTTACCCATACTCTATTCTCCTTATCCATACTTTTTCAGAGCTGGAAAATAAATCAAATTTCATACCTTTCCTGACTTTCTCTGACTGTACAGGGACCCTGCATCTCGTTTTTAAACTCAGAGTAGGCATTAATTATACAGGAAACCACCTTCTGTGGTACTCAGTGTTTTAAATGTTTTACTTAGTGTATTAAACGGGAAAAAATCAGTTCATATAAAATAGCTAACTTTATATCAGCTTTTCTTTTACTTAACCAAAGCTTCATTTGAAAACTCTTACCTTGATTTTTTTTTTTTTTGAAATCTTTGATATTTGTTTATTTTAAACCCAAGGTTGACATTAAGTGCTCTGCTCTATGGATTTATTGTGCTTCAGATTTGTGTGCCTCTTAAATTGTACTGCTAAAGAAGACAAGAAAACATAAACCTCTTGGTATGGCAAAATTGGTTCATGGTCTTTTGGTTGAATAAATTCAAAATGTATGGTTTCCAAGGTTTAAACTAATGACCTGAACTCAGTAAAAGTGTGTGGTCTCGGTGGTTGTGATTGACGTCTTAGATTTTCACTCTCCTTTACCCCCTTATTTAATAACTTTTCAAATCAAAGTTAAATCTTTGTGTTGAATCTGTTTTTAGTCAAGTAAAAGCAGTCAAACAATTGTTCATATTTCCCTCGATATCCTTTTGTAAGACTGACTGCAATGACAAATCAACCAGCTTATAACATTGTATTTAAAAAGGGGACTGCAGGATATGTTCTAACTACAGGAGAATCACACTCTTAAGCCTCCCTGGTAAGGTCTATTCAGAGGTTCTAAAGAGGAGAGTCCAGTTGATTCTCTGGCTCAGAAAGAACAGTCTTGTTTTTGGTTTTTGTGGAAGACATCATGTCTCATACCGGTGCCCAAAATAGGGCAACAGGTAGAGTTGAACGACTTCAGACCGATGGCCTTGACATCTCACATCATGAAGACCTTGGAGTGGCTCCTTGTCCGTCGAAGGAAACTGCAGGTTGCTGAGGAACTAGACCTCCTCCAGTTTGCCTATCAGGAACCCTTGCAGATTGAAGATGCGGTCCTTTACATGCTGCATCGGACATACTCCTACCTGGATGTACCTGGTTCTTATGTCAGGATCATGTTCTTCGACTTCTCCAGCGCTTTTAACACCATGAAGTCTCCCAGAAACAAACTTATGGGTATAGGTGTAGCCCCCTCCCTGACCTCCTAGATTATGGACTATCTAAAATCCAGACCTTAATACGTCAGGGTGGGGAGATGTATTTCTGCGACACTCGAATGCAGCACTGGGGTCCCACAAGGGACTGTTTTGGCCCTCTTTCTGTTCACGCTCTACACATCAGGCTTCAGATACAACTCAGAGTCCTGCCACATCCAGAAGTATTCAGATGATACAGCTGTTGTGGCATGTGTGAGTGGTGGACAGGAGGGGAGTACAGGGACCTGGTGGAGATCTTCACTGATTGGAGAAAAAAAACTGTCTTGTCCTGAACACCACCAAGACTAAGGAGCTGTTGGTGGACTTCAGAAGGTCTAAACCACCAAGACAGCCAGTCTGCATAGATAGGGAGGAGATACACTGTGGAGTCCCACAGATACCTGGGTGTGGTTCTGGACCAGAAACTGGAGTGGACCACAAACACAGACGCAGCATACAGGTAGGGACAGAGTCACTTTTTCTTCCTATGGACCTTTGATGTCTGCAGTAACATGCTGCAGATGTTCTACAACACAGTAATCTAAAGTGTGCTTCTGTGTGCTGTTGTCTGCTGGGGAAGTAGCAGTGCGGACAAAGACTGCTGATGTCTGGGCAAACTGGTCAAAAAGGCCAGTTCTGTGCTGGGTCGGGAGCTTGACCCTTTAAGAGCTGTGGTGGATAGGCAGATGAGGAGGAAGCTGCAGGGCATTCTGGCTAATACTAAACATCCCTTCCATGATGTGCTGACCAGCCAGAGAAGCAGCTGTAGTGAAATACTGATCTCTTTGAGATGCAGGACTGAGAGGTTCAGGAGATTGTTTGTTCCTGCAGCCAAAAGACTGTTAACCTGTGACATCCAACATCTTTCTTAAATAATTTATTTGCTTTAGTTTTATTTTTTTAATCTAATATATATATTTATAAACATGTGAAAAACATATCTATCTATCTATCTATCTATCTATCTATCTATCTATCTATCTATCTATCTATCTATCTATCTATCTATCTATCTATCTATCTATCTATCTATCTATCTATCTATCTATCTATCTATCTATCTATCTAAAAACCCTTTATTGGGAATTGCATTCCCTGGTGACTGTGGACTTCTTCTGCTGGATGATGTAACTTGCCATAGAGCTAAAATGGTTGAGGAATGGTTTGAGGAGTTTGGCAATGTGTTTGAGGTTTTAACTCGACATTGAAAGTACCCAGATCCCAAAGCCAATTAAGTTTCTATAAGATGTGCTGAAAAACATGCTGGAGACCATACCTTAATGGGTCAGGGTTGCAGGTTGTATCACATCACTGACTGCTGAGGATGTAATCCTCACTCCTCAAACCCTAAAATGTTTTAGCAGATATAGTAAATGGAAGAATGGGTCAATATATTGTTATACATGTAATAGTTCATGCATTTATAAACAGACTATATATGTACTTTACTGTATTGCTGTGCTGTGTTTTTTCCTATGTTCAAAACCCCCAGTTTCCATGTAATTTCTTGTTAGATCACATCTGACAAATTAGACTAGTGGTTCAAATAATAATTCCTGGAGCTATGTCTTCAAAGAGGCTTGTTGTAGCAAAAAGCTTATCTTTGACATTGTTGTGTATTTAGGAGCCATCAGAGACAAATCTGTATTACTTTCTGCTGAAACTGTCACCTTAAGGCAAAGGCGTACCGTTTATGCTGTAAATGATTATAAGCAGTCACAGCAACCTGAGCAAAGGAAAAATAATACCACTTGAAACTAAAAGAAATCAATAGTTGTAATGGCCATATAGTGAAGTGAAGGACAGGTAATAAACCCTGTGAATCCAGTTGATAAGAGAGGGTGCTAAATAGCTTTAGATTTATTGCCATTGTCTTTTGGTATTTTTATGGTAAAGGTTACAAATTAGATTCTGTCCTTGGTTCAATGGTTGTCATTTCTAACCAACTGACAGGCAAGGTCATTGTTTACAAATTTGGCCATGATGAATTGTATATAGTCAGACTATAGATTAGTCTGGAAGACTAGGTTTTGATTTAAGCTCACTATTTGTTAAACATTTTACCTCTTCACTATCTTGTGACTATTGTTTATTCAAACTCCAGCATAATCAGCAAAAATACACTTTTAAAGATGAAAGCATTGGAATTTGCATTAGGTGTAACTTATTTGTACCTTTGTAAAGAGCTAAAAATAATAATGCTCAAGGTATTTGTTACCAAGCAAGAATGTAAGTCTATAATACTACCGTGTCTCTGCTCTTGCTCAGCTCACACTTAAGAGAATTATAATCCATTTGAAGAATACAAAAAACACAGAATCTGTTTTACCCTTTCGCAACATACTTAATGTGAATAAAAACTTTCTACAGCAGTGTGGCAAAACATTAAACTATTGGAAGCTCAAGATATTTCCTACATATTCAGCACCCAGAGGTCACACTAGATATTTTGATATTTTTTAAAATATAACATATTCATTAGTATTTTTTTTTAAATAATATTCAATCCAAACAAGCTGAACAGAGAACTACATATAAAAAATTAAATTAAATGATTGCACTTACCATCATAGGCGGAGATCCCAGTGGGGGATGTATTCCCTTCCATGAAGTTGTAACCCCCTAAAAATCCTTGTAAACTTAAAAGTACAACACAAATTATACTAAAAGTAGCATTTTTGTGTCCAGTTGTAATCGAAGTATTTTGGAACATATGATTTATAAACTTTCAGTCTTCATACTGACACACTGAACTCTGACACCAAACATGAAGCTAAGGTTAGCTAGATAAGATTTTGCTGGTGTACATACATACAGTACAGGTATAATATATTTACAAAATTCAAACATAAAAATTTTTCAATCTTACTGGTGAAAAGTAATCCACCGAGCTTTATTCTCAATAGTCTGCTGATTCGAACAACGCAGAGTACTCAGGCATCTTATATCTACTGCCGTAGTTCTGGTTTATGATGGTTGGTAAGCATGAGGTGCTATACCGCCACTGTACTGTGTTCATTGACTTATCTAAGCTCCATTAATAAACCCTTGATCTTTTTGACAATGCTCCAGATTGTAAATTAATATTCTGCCACAAGAAATGTGTATTGTCAAACACTCCTCTTGTTCATACCGAGGAAGCCACAACTGTAAATGTGCAATTTGAATTTGTGATTTATTTTAGATGTAACTTTTGAAACTGCCTTCTCAGAGGGAAAATATACACTTCTGTTTTATGTGTGATTTAGTTCATTCAATAGTTTACAAATTTGTGGTTATGCACAACTATTGACCAAGATGCACACATTTTAACCTGTGAATTAGCTTTTATTTTGACAGTTTCCTTACCCCATACCATTCCTCAAATTGGCACAGTCCACACAAGCTATTTCAAATGGGCGGGGCTCCGCCACTGCTCCTACTTAGTTTGAATTAATAAAGCTATTTATTAATAACTTTAAAATATTTGGATGTGCAAAGCACTTGTTTAAGGTCAACCAGCATTATCTTAACAGAGCTGGATGTAGACTGTTGACTTCTAATATGTTCTGTTATTTGTTAACAATGACGAAATGCTTTGATGTTTTTCAGTCTGCTTTCCGTGCTCACCACAGCACTGAGACTGCCCTCGTCAAAGTTTTCAATGACATCCACATAAATACAGACTGTGGTAGAACCACAGTGCTTGATCATGTTATACTATTGGAACGATTGCAGAGCTGGGTCAGACTCTCTGGTACAGTACTTGGCTGGTTTGAGTCTTACCTAAAGAACAGGGACTTCTTTGTTTCAATAGGAAAGTTTTCATCAGAACGAACAGAAATCACATGTGGGGTGCCCCAGGGCTCCGTACTGGGGCCCCTCTTATTTAAAATCTACATGCTCACACTAGCCCAGATTATACCAATAAGATTAGCTACCATAACTATGCAGATGATACTCAGCTTTACATTACATTGTCACTAGATGACTTTGAACCCATCCAAACCCTAAGTAAATGCATCGAGCAAATCAATGGATGGATGTGCCATAACTTTCTCCAGCTGAACAGAAACAAAACAGAAGTTATTACTTTTGAACCTAAAGAGGAAAGATCAACAGTCACCACACAGCTTTAGTTAATACAGCTAGAAACTACTGATCAGGCCCGAAATGTAGGTGTAGTAATGGACTCAGACCTTAACCTCCAGGGTCGCATTAAGGCAATAACGCGGTCAGCCTTCTATCACCTGAAGAACATTTCCAGGATTAAAGGACTGATGTCACAACAAGACCTAGAAAAACTCATCCATGCATTTATCTTTGGTCAGATTGATTACGGCAACAGCATTCTCACAGGTCTGCCTAAGAAGTCATTCAGACAGCTGCAGCTGATCCAGAACGCTGCTGCTCGTGTCCTCACTAGAACCAGGCAAGTAGAGCACATCACCCCAGTTCTAAAGTCCTAACACTGGCTCTCTGTAGCTCAGAGAATAGACCTCAAAATACTTTTACTAGTTAATAAATCATTGAATGGCTTAGCACCAAAGTATATTGAAGATCTGCTGTTACTATACAAACCAACCAGACCACTCAGGTCCTCTAATTCCAGTCTACTCAACATCCCTAGAATCAGGACCAAACACAGAGAAGCAGCTTTCAGTTTCTATCCTCCTAATCTGTAACTAACTTCCAGAAAACTGTGAAGCTGCTGAAACACTGAATTCTTTTAAATCACATCTAAAAACCTATCTGTTTAGAGCTGCCTTTGAATAATGCTTTGATGTATCATGTTTTGTGTATGCTTCTTGCTGTTTTTACATTATATGCTTTGTAATGCCTTGATTGCTGTTTTACTTTATATGCTTTGTCTGTGTTTTACTGCTATTTTTATTTTACCTCTTAATCATGTAAAACACCTTGAATCATGTTGTTGTGTCTTAATAAAATTGCCTTTCCTAGCCTTGCCTTTCAATAACGAAAGTCACTGGGAGAGGGGAAGCAGCAATATGTGAAACTATTAAGTCGTTTATCTCACCACTGCTTCTATACGCTCAAATATGTCTGTTAGAGGTGGTCACAAAGGTGGAAAATTACCACCTAATGCTGGACAACATCAGACTACATAAAAAAAACACTAAAAGCAGCTTCATTCCGTATATTTCTCCTCATCAACTGCAGCAGGTCCTCTCTGAGGCACCTTGCTCCTCCGCAGGAGAGCTCTCTCACAGCGGGGGATAAAAAAAAAACAGTGGCTCGGTTTTGGATTTAAAGCTTCAGATGAGCTGCAGAATAAGGTTAACTGCTGAGAATGATTTAAACGAACAAGCACAACAGAGGGTTTTTCTTCTTTAAGGGGTCGCATTAACAGAATATTTCCCGAATTTGCCAGTTGTTGTTTTTTGAGAAGAGTGACAAATAAATCTGCCCGTCACTTTGATAGATTAGTATTCATACCCTTTACCATTTGGGGCAGACCCGCAGACAAATCAATGATTTAAAAAAAAAAAGAGTTTCCTGCACCCTTCGCGTGCCAAAGAGTCCGAGGCTGTGCCAAGCACTTTCGCAAAAGCAGTGCATGATCCGGGATTTCCTTTTGCTGAAGCGATAGTTTGTTGGTCAGGAAATGGCTCGTTCAAAGTCTTTCCGACTTTTGATTACTTCAATTGCAGAAATATTCCCTGATTTTTTTAAATCACAACTAAAACTGTATCTGTTTAGAGCTGCCTAAGAGTAATGCTTTGATGTATCATGTTTTGTGTATGCTTCTTGTTGTTTTTACTTTATAGGCTATCTTTGTAATGCATTGATGTATCTGTGTATGCTTCTTGCTTTATTGCTGTTTTTACTTTATATGCTTTGTCTGTGTTTTACTGCTATTTTTATTTTACCTCTTAATCATGTAAAGCACCTTGAATCACCTTGTTGTTGAAAGTGTGCTATACAAATAAAATTGCCATGCCTTGCCTTGATTTCAAAGCCTTGACTGAAGTGGCGCTTGTACTTCAGTCTCCAGTGTGGCAGCGAAGCATGGATTCAGCCTCTAGAATATCATCAAACCCCCCAAGAGAAGTCATCAGTGATCGATGATCAGTCCCAGGCAAAAGTTCAGAACTTTGACAATAACCTCTGCGGATATCCGGTACATCCGAACCGAGGAAGTTGTGAGTGCTATTGTTTGATTTCATTTTTTATATCAAGTTCCTGGGGCCACAATTAGTGATTTTTGTCACTAAGCAAAATTAAACCACACTGAAGTTTGTTTTAGGTTGTAAATTTCACAGATTTTCATCCTGGTTCAGCAGAGAGTTTTCAACGTTTCACCAAGATGTGACACCAACCAGCAGGTCTGATCATCTTGTGGTGCTGCTGATCACAGCAGGTCAGCTGCAGCTGTAGTAATTAGAGCAGAGCTGGCAACCCCAATGCCGAAACAATACTGACTTCATGATTGGTAGATAGGTCGAGGGTGGTGCTTCAGGCCAAAACACAAGATGACAACATCAACATCAGTTGAGGGCTGCAACTTCACTTTTTAAATGACAATATCCTGACCATACTACTGTTGTCAGTGATATAAGTATTCTGTGTTCTGGAGGCTGAATTTGTGCTCCCCTGGACTGGAATTAAGCCTCATATCCGCCAAAATTTTGAAATTAGGGAACGTTTCTCCAATTGAAGTGATCAGAAATCAGAAAGACTCTCTGAACCTGCAAGCTTCGAGTAATGTGCTCCAAAGCCTCAATAACTCTTCATCACACTGTCAGCTCCCGGTTAGTGAGATGCATTAAGTACAGTGTCCAGGTCTGAGATGATGCTCAGATGCTCTCACGGGAATCTTTTTTATTTATTGATTTATTTTATTGATTGATTGATTGATTGATTTGCATTTGCACCAAGTGGTCAGAGGTTTCAGACTTCAGATTTTTCTCTTTTTTAAAAAAAGGTCAAATACAGAAAATATTTGGTTAACGCAACCCCTGAAATCAGAGTGAGAAAATGTTACAGACAGGGGCCAGAAGTCCAATTACCAGGTTCAAATATGTTTTGCTTCCATGCAACATTAGCATCTTTGTTAAATAAAATAAATTCCACATTTTTGCTGATATCGGGTTTTAGGGTAATTTAAAAACGTAAGAATTTCCGTTTTACCATTATTGTGTAAAGTGAATTAAATAATATAACTGTGTTTCATTTAATTGCATGTTGCAAAGAGTAGCATTCTCCCCCGATCTGGCAGCGCACTGGACATGTCCTGAATTTCAGTACTTGCAGTGGTGTGTCTAGGGGGTGGCACGTGCCACCTCTAGAATCCAATAGGCCACCCCAGACGTTATATCCGTAAATGTAAAAGCATTTACACAAAATGCAAATGCAAAATTATTTGGCAGCCACCGATTGTTAGGTAATTGTTGTGGTTTACCTAAAACGAGTCACACACAAAAGTCGGAGATTATTTAGACAATAAGCTCTGCAGAGGTAGATGTGGTTCAATCAGTTCTGCAGAGGGAGACCAGTAAAATACGGTAAGGAATGAGCCAACCGTCTGTCTGTTATCAGCTCCTGTCACTCGTCTCCCACTGATCTCATCACTGGTCTCAAAGGGTTTCACCTCTGCAGGCTCTTTTTATTTAGTCACACTTCATTAACATATTAAAAGAACAGGATGTCATGCACAAGAGCATGTGACTGAAACCAAAATGACATTTAAAAAGTACATTAGAACTATGTGATAAAAACACCCTAAGAAAATAATAATACATCATTATTATTTTCCCTAACACCGATTGTGCAATTTGTCCCACTTAAAAAGATGAGAGAGAATGTTGAAAAAAAATCAAGGGAATCACATTGTATGATTTTAAAAGAATTTATTTGTATAATGGTGCAGAAAATAAGTTTTTGTTCAATAACATATGTTCCCCTCAACCCTTTGTAATGTAACCTTGGTTGGCAATGACATAGGCCAAACATTTCCAATTAATGCAAAACGCCAAGAATGAGTTAGGTTGGGCGCGTACTTATGTCAGTGTAAAATAATAAAACAAAGGCCGCACATGCGCCCACACAGCTTTTTCTGTTTCTTTCCCCTACAAAATAAATATTTCTGTTCTGCTGCAATAACCTGTACTCAAATCTCATCTACTACTACACTGGTAAATGTGCAGCCTGCAGGTTTAACAAACTGACATTAATCCTGGGTTAGCTATTAAAACATAGACAAAATATATATTTTGGAGTCGGAAGGAGAGTAATTCTAAGATATTAGTTATAACCCTGTTCTGATTCCTGCCTGGTTTCTCCCACCACTAGATCTCTTTCTCTAAGCTGGTTTGAATCTCTCCTAACCTGTGAAGACCATCTGTAATCTTCCCTGCTGCTGGCCTCTAATCTTATTTCTCCTCCCTGACTCTGATTTTTCCATTGTGGCAATTACAGTGACATTAGAGTGAAAATTAGCCTTAAAGTCTCTTTTGTTCCATTGATATTTGTTTTTAGTCACGTATATTCTCTTTTCACCTGTGCAGACCCTCCCTGACCTTGCTATGTCTTTGTTGACAAATATATCTTTAAAATATGTGAAAGCAACAGTGAGCACAAGTTCTGAACATAAATTAAAGAGGATTGGGTTTATTCTTAGCATGGACTGACTATTAAGGGATGTGAAAATAATTGGTATTGTTAACTAGCTTAACAAGATATATTAACATGTATGAATTAGTTATTTAGTTAACATTATCTACATGCAACAGCATAACTCAATTTAGGCTACAGCTTGTTTAGGGGGAAAGAAAAGCTGTCAGAAGTGTTTTTCCCTTTGCTGGCAGCTGAAAATGCTGCCCTGCTCTGCTCAGCAGCATCTCCTTGTCTGTGATTCACTGCTGCCCGCATGCGTTGCCGTATATTCACGGATTAAACGGCAGGAAAAAAATGCAGGGGACAATTACAAACTTTGTGTTATATTGAAGATTTTTCTAATTTACAATATGCCTTTATCTCTAACTATATTTAAGATACAAGCTTTTGAAATAGTGATATCAAAAGTTAAGATTTTACTGAAAAAACCTCGGTGCCTAAAGAGTTAAGTGTAAAATAGCATGTAGTATAGTCACAATGTGTGTCCCTGTGTTCTAGTAACACACTCAGATCGGGTAAATTACCATAGTTTGTAGTGACAGGCTTTGTAATGCTATTTTGTTGTTGTTAAAGACTGTTAGTTAATAGCTCACACCTTCACTTACAATTACTCAAAATATGCATTGTAGTTTCGGCAATTGTTTTACAAGAGGGAAAATTGTCTGTTTTATTTTTAAATATTTATCAAAAAGAAGCGTGGGACATACATTTCTTTTTTTACTGCAGATCCTTGATTTAAGGGTGCCATCCCAGCAGAACTAGGTGCCCCTCCTGTGCCACCCCTGAAAAAAAAAGTTTGGACACATCACTGAGTACTGTAGTTGTGTAAAGTAAATAAGCGTGTATGAGAAAATGTGTGGTAGATAAATATACAACAGTAACAGAAATTAACTCAATTTTTACAGAATAGTAAAGCCCACTGAAGAGATTACAGGAGATTCATGGTAAGAAGGGCCTGCACTTGTATAGCGCTTTCTCAAATCCAAGGACTGCAAGGTGCTTTACATTACAATCAGTAAGTCACTCATTCACACACCGATTGTGGTAAGCTACATTGAGCCACAGCCCCCCTGGCGCAGACCGACAGACTGAGGCTCCCATTTAATCAGTGCCACTGGGCCCTCTGACCACCACCAGCAGGCAAGCTGGATGGACTGTCTTACCCTAGGACACAACAGCAAAGTGACTGAGACAATTGCAAGACAAACCCCTACCTCCTGAGCCCCTGTCGCCCCTAAATCCGCACAGTACTAGTTGAAGATAAATTTTTTCTAACACTACAATACCACACAAACAAGTCCCACGATTGCTTAATGTATTCCCAAAGAAACGGAGCTACAACTCATTATGATGACTGGTTGTCCCTTGTGTCATGGCCCACCTACCATAGTGTCAGTGATCCAACCGTTGTTTGATTTAACATTCAAGATATTTGAAAACATTTAAACTTCACACGGGAGAGTTGTATTGCAGTGGGGCAGAAAAGTATTTGGCAGCCACCGATTGTGCAAGTTGTCCAATTTAAAAAGATGAGAGAGGTCTTTAATTTTCATGATATGAGCACTTCAACTGTGTGAGACAAAATGTAAAAAGAAAATCCAGGAAATGACATTATTATTATTTTTAAATCATACAATTTGTATAATGGTGCAGAAAATTCAGTATTTGGTCAATAACAAAAGTTCACCTCAATACTTTAAAATGTAACTTTAGTTGGCAATGACAAAGGTCAAACATTTCCTGTAGGTCTTCCCCAGGTTTGCACACACTGTTGCTGGTATTGTGGCCCATTTTTCCATGCAGATCTTCTCTAGAGCTGTGATGTTTTAGGGCTGTTGCTGGGCAACACTGACATTCAACTCCCTTCACAAATTCCCTATTGGATTGAGGTCTGGAGACTGGGTACTCCAGAACCTTGAAATGCTTTTTACGTAGCCACTCCTTCGTTGCCCAGGCTGTGTGTTTTGGATCATTGTCATGCTGGAAGATCCAGGCATGTTTCATCATCAGTCCTCTCACTGATGGAAAGAGATTTTTGTCCAAAATCTCACAATACATGGCCGCATTCATCCTTTCCTTAATACAGAGCAGTCGTCCTGTCCCCTTTGCAGAAAATCAGTCCCAAAGCATAATGTTTCCACCCCCCATTCTTCACAGAGGGTATAGTGTTTTAGGGATGCAACTCAGCGAGTGGCGTTTATACCTAAGAGTTCTATTTCTGTCTCATCTGACCATATGACATTCTCCCAATCCTCCTCTGGATCATCCAGATGGTCTCTGGCTAACTTTAGACGGGCCTGGACATGTGCTGGCTTAAACAGGGATTTTAATCCATGACGACGTAGTGTGTTACTAATAGTAACCTTTGTTACTGTGTTCTCAACTCTCTTCATTGATCAGTTCCCCCCTCTTAATTCTGGAGCTGTTTTTTCACCTTTCAAGATCATGTGTAACCCACGAGGTGAGATCTTGCATGGAGCCTCAACTCGCAGGAGACTATCAGTGATCTTATGTTCATTCCATTTTCGAATTAATGCTCCAACAGTTGATCTTTTCTCATCATACCGCTTGCCTGTTGTAGATTGGCTCATCCCAGTCTTGTACAATCTTGTCCCTGGTGTGCTTGGAAAGCTCCCTGGTCTTGACCATGGTGGAGGCTGGAGTCTAACTGTTTGAAGATGTGGACAGGGTTTTTTATACAGATAACGAGTTTAAACACGTGCCATTAATACAGGTAATGAGTGGAGGATAGAAGCTTTTTTGTAGATGCTAAATACTTATTATCTGCACCATTATACAAACAAATTCTTTAAAAATCATACTTTCGTCAGCGGCTGCCAAATACACTTTTGCCCACTGTAAGAGTTACTCAACCCACATTTAAGGCAAAATTCATGAAAAACCTGTTGAGTAAACTTTACTAAAAGCAAAATTTCAAACTGGGTTAAAAAATGTAATAACTTAAAGATGTGTGCAAAACATTTATAAGCATGCATTTGTAAGCTTTCTATGATATAGGTTATAAAGGAACACTGTGTGACGAAAAACAAGGAGTGAAACGTAGGTAGCATGTGGCTTTTGAAGATTGATATGAGCTAAATATTTCTGCATACAAAGATAAATAAACAATTAATGGTAGGGTTGTTCACAGTGCCCTAAATGCTTAGTTCCACTACTTGAAATATATTTTATTAAAATAATGTAACACACTTCTATTTACTGAAAAATGAGGCTGAAAAAAAATCTATATTGCTATAATCCATTGTAGGTTTTTACCATCATAGTTGTGCTAGATCCAATGTTTCACCTTCTTTCTATTTGTTACAGTGCCTATGTGAATATTTTACAACCACTGTTTGGAGTAAAAATTGCAAAAGAAATAGCTAATTCTGCCAACCTTCGCTCTTGTTTCATCTATTCAAGAATGCACTATAAGATCACTCCAATTATTATCAGAGATCATTAACTGAATGAGTTAGGTTTAAAGTTGGAGGTCTTGTTACATTTCTCCTTCTGCTCAGTTTCACCGATCCTCACTGTATTTTTCTTTGCAATCTTTTGCAAACAGAGCAGGCAGAGGGACACATGAGCAGCTCTCCAGAGGTCTACTCCTGGTGTTCTCAGGTGATCTGCCCTATGTGGATCCGTTTACCAGCCGAGCAGCTGCCCCGGGAGGTTTGAGCCCTCTTAAAAGTCTACGTCCAGCTACAGTTACAAAATGCAAAGTCAGGATAGAGAAAGGACAGCTTAGGGCCAGGGGGTGTCGTAGATCTCCTGCTGCGAGTTCAAAGAGAGGTCCCCGACAGCTGTGGCTCTCAAGGGATGTTAACAGAACTGTTTGGGCAACTCAGTCTAACCTCAATAAACCAAGGTGCCGTATTCTCCTTCCCACATTCTTTTAAGGAGAAATATATACTTCTTGGATTTCATCAAAGGAGGAAAAAAAGAAGTTGGACACTTTTTCTGGCTTTTCGAGGACTCAATGCTTTTTTGAGGGAAAGCTGTTGTAGCTTAGTCAGGATCTAGAGGGTATGCATACAGTGCCTTGAAAAAGTACTACCACTTCTTATTTTTTCCATTTATTCTCCAATGATGCTACAACTTCCACATTTTTTTAGATAAAACAATCCAATGATGCTACAACTTCCACATTTTTTTAGATTAAAACAATCCAATGAAGCTACAACTTCCACATTTTTTTAGATTAAAAAAATCCAATTTAAGTGCATAATTGTGAAGTGTAAGGAAAAGGACCCATGGTTTTCAAACCTTTTTACATAAGTAAATGATTGAAAGTGTAGCATGTTTATTAATTTTGCCCTGTGCCTCTGGTAAGATTCATTAACCTTTGAAATGCAAATTAATAAAAAATTTGAAAAAAATCAACAAATGTTCATACTTTTGCAAGCTACTGTATGCCATGGCAAGGCAATTTTATTTGTATAGCACACTTTCAACAACAAGGTAATTCAAGGTGCTTTACATGATTTGGTGATAAAAAAAACATAGAATATAACATTGGAAATTAAAAGTAGCAAATTTGCATAAAACACACATAACACATGATGGACAAGAAACATACACAACACGTGATACACAACAAAGCAAGAGAAACATCAATAAAGTAAGAGAAACGTCAATAAAGCAAGAGAGCATGAACACATTTGATACATATGACAATCATTTACTCGAAAGCAATTCTAAACAGATGAGTTTTTAGTCTTGATTTAAAGCAGTTCAGAGTTTCAGCAGCTTTGCACTCGTCAGGAAGTCTGTTCCAGATAAGGGAAACATAGAAACTGAAAGCTGCTTCTCCATGTTTGGTTGTGGGTCTAGGGATGTTTAGTAGGCTAGAGTTGGAGGACCTGATTGGTCTTGGTGTTTGGTACGGTGACAACAGGTCTTCAACATATTTTGGTGTTAAGCCATTTAATGATTTATAAACTAGAAGTAGTATTTTGAAATATATTCTCTGAGCTACAGGGAGCCAGTGTAAGGAGTTTAGAACTGGAGTGATGTGCTATACTTTCCTGGTTCTAATGAGGACGTGAGCAGCAGCATTCTGGATCAGCTGCAGCTGTCTGATTGACTTTTTAGGCAGACCTGTGAGGACACTGCTGCAGTAATCAATCTGACTAAAGATAAACGCATGGATAAGTTTTTCGAGGTCCTGTAACGACATTAGTTCTTTAATCCTAGAAATGTTCTTCAGGGGATAGAAGGCTGACCTTGTGATTGCCTTTATGTGACCTTGGAGGTTCAGGTCTGAGTCCATTACTACATCTAAGTTTTGGGCCTGATCAGTAGTTTCTAGCTGTATTAATTCAAGCTGTGTGCTGACTCTTGATCGTTCCTCTTTAGGTCCAAAAATAATTACTTCAGTTTTGTTTCTGTTCAGCTGGAGAAAGTTATGGCACATCCATCCATTGATTTGCTCGATGCATTTACTTAGGGTTTGGATGGGTTCAAAGTCAGCTGGTAACATCGTAATGTAGTGCTGGGTGCAGTTGACAAGCTTCATGTAGCTCATTACTGCAGGCTGGCTACCTGAGCAGATAGCCTGACTAATTAAATAGTATATTATTTTGTCACATTGCTACTACTACTCTTTGTAGAGCAGAACAGCAAAAGGGTCTTTAACAATTAAAGTGTACCACTGAATTGAATGTGTTTGTTCCATATTTAAGTATTTAAGTTTACACATACTTAATAAAATAACAATAACTAAAGCTTTATATATATATATATATATATATATATATATATATATATATATATATATATATATATATCTATATATATATATATATATATATATATATATATATGCAGTCTATTTTAATTCAAGAACAATTCCTCAAAATTAGTTAAGTGTAAGTTTTACCCTTTCTTATCAGTACAATCTAGTTTCTAAGCATATTTGTTTATGCTTTCAAAGTAGACTTGCAGCTCACAATATGGAGGACATGGTGAGCATTATTTTACTATACAACATCGCTACTGAGTCATCTTTACTTCAGTGGTTATACAATTTCAAGCTAGAAAAAGTATTTTTTTTACTTAACTGACTTGATAAAAAGCTATCATATCAGCAAGTAAACCTGTCCCAAAGGTGGTTAAGGAGCTTATTGTTGAGAAATTAACAGTTAATGTTTGCTGTTCAACCTCTGTGGGATAAAATATAAACACGCTACTGGTTCATATAACTAATTTAAGTCATTGTCTCCAAAAATAAATACTTTCCAAGTGTTTGGATTCCATTTTCTTGGCCTTGGTCAGCAGAGGATGCAAATGTAGATCCTTAGATAAAGTAAAACTGTTGTACATGTGTATCTGACTTTTCAATCACCTTACCTATTATTGTCTCCCCTAGTTAGACTGTTCCAGTAACATGACACTATATAAATATTTGTCCAACATAACTGTAGGCCCATTCAGCTGATCCTGTGGCTTGAGCTCAGGCACAATAGCCCCTTATCCCCAGCAAGTAACTCTACACTCCCCTCCCTGGTCATTATTGATGGCCGAGTAAGTGTTACAGTTACAAACCAATTACTCCACCATTAATGTTAGATGAGCTGCTTTACAAGTACAGCTTGATGGTTATCAGGTTTTTCTCTGTGGTTGCCTGTTTTTTTTTGTTTTTTTTTTTACTTTCGCTAAACTGCACATCGTCTCGCCGCACATGGTTTCAGTCTTTAATAAGTGGAAGGTGAGAATGACAGCTGGCAGTCTTAGTTGCATTTCAGGAAAAATTTTCCCCAGTTCAAGAGGTAAAGAAGTCAAAAGGTGAGCAGCATGTACTAGTTTTGACTTTGGGAAATCTGGTGACACGGTAAGGTGATATCACGGCAGCAAACAGTAGTAAAGGGGATGCCGGGAGGGGGAACAGTACAGTGAGGTGTAAAGGATCGAATGAGTTCTGCTGCCACCTCCACAAGGAGCTCTTTACTGGTGCAAGGAAACCGTGAATCTCCAGGTCAATGAAAGGTTGAACTTTTAAGTTTTGGGTACACACCCCAGCAAACAACCATCAACCCCCATCCCTTCAGAACCTGGTGGGTGACTTGTGCCAGATAGGTGGCTTGTTTGTGTAGAGGAGGGAGATGAGGGAGTATTCACAGATCAGGTCAGCACCTCTCATGTCTCTGTCAACAGCATCTGCTGAGGGATCTCTTACAAAACTCATCTGTACAACTCATCTTAAAAAAAAAAAATAAATAAAAAATAAGTAAATAAAAACCTATTATTTCACTACTAGCTTACTCTTGTATTTACATATCTGTTATCTCTAATGCATGTTATAATGTATGTTTCTGTGTGCATGTTTTAAAAATATATTAAGACTTATCAAAGGAAAAAATAAAATACCAAAGACGAAACTGGCAAACTTAAAAAACAAAATTAATTTGGTCAACGTTTAAAAAGCAAATAAAGCTAGCCCTGCTGGGCTCAGTTTCCGACAGTAGAAGAAAGAGATCCACATATATTTCATAAAGACGTCAACTTTTTTTTCACTGTCTGATAGTAAATCTGGTTAAATTGTTTGTGCTTTGTGTCAGTAATTAGAGACATTATTTCAACTTGCCACATGTTAAATTGAGGGGGCATTTTTAAAGAATTCTATACATTTCTTTATAATCTGAAGTTTTCAAGCATTTTCATCATCTTTTTTTGAAACCGGTTTGGTTTAAACTGTGCAAATTGGTTTTAATGTTTTGGGTATCCTTCCACTAGCTTCTCAAAATAGTCTGCTGGAATTTTGGTCATTCCTCAGATATATCAATTCCTCAGAATGGATATGAAGCCCAAGCTTTAATTTATTGGCCGATATCTTGATATCGTGCTTCAGTATTTTCAAATAATGTTCTTACCTCATAATTATCTATCTTGTCTTTATTAGTGCTTCTGGAGTTACAGCAACTTCTTTTTTGAGTAGGCTTTCAGTCCATGTGACTTGGACTTGCCAATCAAAGACTTAAGAAATTTGTTGTACTTGAAAAATGACTTGTGAACATCTCTGTTGCATTCACAGTTCAGAGTACAATTGTTCAGACTCCTCCAACTTGACCTGTATGATCTCCACTAAATTTCCACTCGATGGTCTCACTTTACCTCAAAAGTAGAAAGTCAAAACCCTTTCACTTCTGCTTTTACACTTTTCTATTAATAACAAATAATCAGAGGTTATGCAATGCACTTACATGCCCATTTTAAGTGTTTTTTTCACTAACTAGTAACCTATAAACTCCTGTACTCTGCTTTACTCAAATAATATGCCATAAACCAGGTGGGTGCACTAACACACACACACACACACACACATGTGCATGTCTGTAGGTGGTAGCTATGAAGTCATTCATCAGCAGCTTTGCAGAGGAGTTTGTCCTTAAGAGTATGATAAAAAGGAAGCAGGCATTTCCTCCTTAAGAGGGATGCTTTCCGCTGCACGTCCTGATTAGTGAGATCAGATCCTCTTCCCCTGAACCCCATCACACATTTGGAACCACAAAAAAAGATTCAGGTTTTATACAACACACTGAGAAAATGTTCTCCTGCATTAGGAAGGAAAGTGAATAATTCATAACTCTAACTTTTGACTTATGAAATTAGCATGAGACTGCCAAGCATCTGCAGTTATATTGTGACTTTTTCTCTTTCAGAAATGATTGGATTACACCTGGATGCACTGCAAAGTATGTGATAAGCAGTGTAAGTGCCCTATAGATAAGAAAAACTCATAAAGTATTTCTAAATGATAAATATATATAGATAATTCCAACACAGTTGCTGCATCAGAAACGATCACTGCTGACAGAGATTTTAGGCAAAGGCTGTTCAGTTGCAAACAATCAAGACCTCGCCTTGCTTCCTCTGCAGTCCATCTGGGGGACATAAAGGAGGAGGGGCTTTATCTGAGTGGCCAGCGAAAGTGGGGGAGAGAGGCTGACTGAAGTTTATGGAGATTTATGACTCCTTCCCCAGGCCTTTATTGCCTCCTCCTCTGTGGATAGTCCTGGGAGGCCCATGGTGAGCATCAACCAGTCCGGAGCTCCTGCAGGTGGGCCCACTGAAAACATTGCTCACTGCAACTTGTTATAGAGACAAATGGTGTCATGGAGCAGATGACAAACAAAGGCGAGGGAAAAAAAAGCCAGAGGGAAGGACAGTTGCTCAGTCAATGGAATCAGGACTTCAACTTGGCCCTCAGCAGCTAAAAAGATTTATGGAAGCCTTGGCTTTGTTTTACTGGTACCAATTAAATTTCTGTCATTTTGGAGTGCTGTGATAAAATTCTGACATAAAGGAACATTTGAACTTGATCCCAGGACAATCATTTTTGCAACTTCAAGTTTGAAGCCAGAATTGTTGCTTTTTCTTTCAAGCACACATTTGTTTTATCTTTCGTTCCTTTTGGTGTAGTTCGTTGCACCACCTGCTTGGAAAAGAACAACAGCAGCCAAACAACTAAGTGTTAGAAATATTTTTGAAAATTATTTTGTCATCTATTTTATTACTGACAGAACCTGCATATTTAAACACTTTCTTGCAGTATTACTTGGTATTTTAACCAATAAATCTACCAATCGGATTTAATTTAAAGAGTCCCTTTTTACTATAAAATATATCACAAAGTGCTTTAAAAAGGTTTTAAAAAGAAGCAATAATGCAAAAACAATCAAATATTCTACTAGAAATTACCAAATAAATAACATGAAATAATTATTAGACAATCAGGTTTAAATTGTCACACATGGTACCCAGCTATCTCACCTATTTTTTCTTGAGAATGTGTTAACAAGACAAGTAATAGTCATTTATTCTACAAATACGACCTCTATGAAAGAACAGCAAGAAGAAAATAAATATAAAGGAAACAAAAAATATAAGATGCTACAAGATGTCACGCTTGCAGTTTGCCTCAAATCATGTAGGGAGGAGAGCAAAGATATAGAGGAAAGTGCTCTGTTCAGATGTGACCACATGTATGGTGGATGACCAACACTAAATATACAGTCTATACAAAGAAAATAGGTTTTGGTAGCGTCATACTATGGGTATACGTTTCATTAGCAGGGACAAGAAGGCTAGTCAGAACTGACTGTAAGATGGATAAAGATAAATATAGGTACAGCTACAAAAGAAAATTCTGTAATTTTTGTCACTCATTTGAGAAAGTAAAACTCTACTTTATGCACATTCATTACACATTGAGTTGAATATTGCAAGCCTTAATTTCTTGTCATTTTGAAGGTTATGGCCTTGATTTTCCAATGAAAAGCAAACTTTACCTTCACTCAAAAATGAAGGTAAAGACCACTGAGCAAGAGTCCAGCATTTTCTTTTTCCTTAGTCCAAGATGCTTTTAGCCGGTATATAGGATTGCTATTTGCATAATTGCTCTTGATGCTCTCACTCCAGCCTTACGGTGCGTTCACACCAAAGCATCAGAAACGCGTCGCACACCAAAGTTTGACGTGCGTTCAAAGCAAATTGGTCAAACCATAAATATGCAACTTGTGGGGGGAGCTAGTGCCAGACGGTGTTTTTGCAAGATGGCTGTCGATCTAGCGTTGGAAGAGAGAGTCTACATTATCTATTTAGTGTGGCTGTTACCAGGATTTCCTCCATGTTGAATAAAACATTTTACCGGACCTGACCCCGTGAACTGGGTCACAGCATCACTTGACACTGCATCACCAGGCTCCTGATTGGTTGACGCGGTGCAAATTGATGCTGAAGTTCAGATTTTTCAACTTCAGCGGCAGATGTATATTTTCTGACGCACGTCAAAGGCTTCATTCGCGAGAATTTGACACGCGAATGAGGCAGAAATGCATTTTTGCGACGCAAAAAACACGTGTGACACGACGCAGAAACCCTGACGCATGTCAGCACGCTTCTGCATTGACTTTACATGTAAACCTGACGCCCTTGACGCTTCAAACGCGTTCAGTGTGAACGCACCGTAAATCCTTCTGTAACTCCACCAAATTCTTGAATGGAATTTGCTTGAGAATCCTCTCAAGGATGTGGTTATCTGTCTTGCTTGTGCACCCTTCCCTACCCTTTTCTTTACATCCACTCAATTAATTTCTATGAATGTGCTTAGATACAGCACTCTTTGAACAACCAGCTTCTTCACCAATACCATATGTGGCTTAGCCTCTTTGTGGAGGGTGTCAATTAATGTCTGCTTGACATCTGCCCCCTCAGAAGTCTTCCACATGATTGTGTACCCTACTGACCCAGACTGAGAGACCATCTGGAGGCTCAGGAAACCTTTGGAGGCATTTTCAGTTTTATCCTGAATTTACAATATTTTACTTTCTCAAAATATTCAAATTTTCTGAGACAGTGAAATTATTGCTTTCCCTATCTGCAAACCACACTCATCAAATCACAAGAAATAAAGGCTTGACATATTTCACTCTGAGTAATGATTCTATATAATATATGAGTTTCACTTTCTCAAATAAATAACAAAAATATTGAACTTTTTGACAATATTCTAAATGTTTTAGATGTAGCTGTACAGGTTAACCCTCCAGTGGGACAGCAACCCTAAATGTCCAGTCAAAGTTACAATTGAATGGTTTAGATCAATTAACAAGTTGGAATAGCCAGACCAAAATCGTATTCAATATTTGTAGCACAACGTGAGAATTGCTGAAAACAGATGCTCTCCGTCCAGTAAGCTAGAGCAACTTACACTTAAAAAAGGCCTTTAGGTCTTTGATGTCTTCTGATGTTTAAAGCTGGCAAAGATATATCCCAAAACACTTGCTGTTGTAATAAAAGCTAAACATGACTCTGCAAAGTCTCAGGGGGCTAAATGCAAAAAAACAAAAGAATTGTATTTGTAAAAATATTGAAAACTATGTACAATTTGTCTTACACTTCACAAGTATGGACTTTTTTGTGTTGTTCTCACATAAAATCACATGAAAAATCAGAAACCCTAATTGACAACATGTTTCATTCATTGATGGAAAACATAAAAACAGGGATTCTGTTTTCTGATCTGTCTGATCATTTTCCAATATTTCAATTCACTGAACTATAAAAAAAGAGATCTATAAATACTAAGAAAACATTGTCGTACAGGAATATGAGTAAGCAAAACCTTAATAGGTTCAGGGAGATGTTGGTGAATGTGTCCTGGGAAGATTTATGCAACGTAAATAGTGCTTATCAAATGTTTTCGGATGTTATTGCTCATTTTTACAATAAGTGTTTTCCTTTGATTAGTTCCACAAAAAGAATCAAGAAACCAAGCCAACGATCATGGTATACTACTGACATGCTAAAGTTAAAAATATATATTTTTTATAAAAAGTATATACTAAATCCCACTACACTTAGTTACTCAACTTACAAATCATGGAGAAATAAATACACTAATTCCATTAGGTCATTAAAAAATATTTATTTTAGCAAGGAATTTATTAAATGCTCCAATAATATAAAATCTACTTGGAGATTAATTATTCATTTGCTTCAAAAAGACAAAGCTATTTCTGATTTACCTCAAGTTTTTATAGAGGGAGAAAATATTTTTAATAACCCTTTTCAGATAGCTGAACACTTCAAAGATTTCTTTGTGGGCATCGGTTTAAAACTAGCCAAAAAAAATCCTAGTTGTGAAGATAATCTTTTGGATTTCATCAATGGTTCTTTTTCTGAAATGTCCTCTTTTAAGCCCCCTGATTGTCAGGAAATTAGCAATATTATTGACCAATTAAAAACATCAACAGCTGACTATGATAATATCACGACGACACTCTTTAAGCAAGTTAAAGACTTCCTTTTGGAACCACTTATTATGTCATTATCTCTAAAGACAGGAGTGGTACCAAAGGAATTAAAAACTGCAAATGTCATCCCTTTATTTAAAGCTGACAATCCCTCAAATTTTTAAAATTATAGACCAATTACGATTTTGCCCTGTTTTTCGAAGATACTTGAAAAATTGGTCCATAAAAGAATGATCCTTTATCTAGACAATAATGCAATTCTTAATGGTTGCCAATATGGGTTTCGCAAAAATTATTCCACTTATATGCCCTTACTTCCTCCTACCAATGAAATCAAACTCTCTTGAAAATAATGAATTTACATGAACTATATTTTTAGACTTCAAAAGCTTTCGATACTGTAAACCATAAAATTCTATTAGCTAAATTAAAAAAAATATGGCTTTAAAAATACAGTCCACAAATGGTTAAATAATTATTTTTCAAATAGAACCCAGTTTGTTTCCATAAATGGATGCCTTTCTAATAGTGCTACTTTACAATGTGGTGTACCACAGGGCTCCATTCTTGGACCTCTGTTATTTCTTATCTACATCAATGACATATTTAATATCTTCAATGTCCTCTCACCGATTATGTTTGCAGATGACACAACTTTAGTTGCGTCACAAGCAAACCTCAATATGTTGATTGAGTTGGCCAATTCAGATACGGCATCTTATGCTTATTTGTTTAGAATGAATAAATTATCTCTAAACACAAAAAAAAACGTTATTATTTTTAGTGGTAAGAAATTCTATAGCAAAGACACTATAAAAATTAAAATAGATTCCACTGACTTACCCCAGGTATTAACGATCAAATTCCTGGGTGTTTTATTGATGACAAATTAAGCTGGAAATTACACGTAGACTTTATTAGTTCAAAAATTCACAAGTGTATTAACATAATAAGAAGAGTCAGTGATCTTGTACCTACTTCTCACCTTATATTTTAGCCTTGTAAATCCATATTTCTTATTCTAACATGCTTTGGGGAAGTACCTTCTCCACTACCCTACATAAAATTTTTCTTCTTCAGAAGCGATTTGTGAGATTGGCAACTAGATCAGAACCATACGCTACTACTGCTCCGTTATTTAAAACTTTAAGGATTCTGTCTATTAATCAGGTAAATTTTTTTCAAATGTGTTTTTATTTATAAGATTTTATTAACGGAGGGGAAAATACCTATTTACTTCAACGCCTATTTTACTGCAAATTAATCTATTCATTTTTATAACACGAGACAGTGCATGAATCTCAATCCTCCAAAATATCTCTCTTGTTTGGGTCAATTCTCTATTCGTTTTAGGGGCTCAGTTAACTGGAAAGGGTTTTCTTATTTAGCAGGTCTATGTTCTACTGTGACTAACTTTAAAAAGCATCTTAAAAATCATCATCCTTTTTGTAGTTTGTTTTGGTATTGTATTTAGTTTATTTTCTTTTTTGTAACTTTATTTATTTATGTGTTTATTTTTTCCTACGTGAATATTTTTTGTTGAATTTTATGTTCACATTTTTCATGGGTAGAGGCGTTTGATTAGCCAAATTGGCTTTTTGCCTCTTCCTGCACTGTATACTAAAGTATATTTCTTCTTGTAAACTGTATACTTATTCATTGTGAAAATAAATAAAAGAAAAAAATGTAAGCTTGTGGTTGTAACATGAAAAAATTTAGAAACGTTCAGGGCACTGACGCACAAAAACCTTGAAGCACCATTGAAATTATAGAGAACTAGAGTACATTTCTGCTTCAGTTGGCTGTCTTGTTGATATCTTTCTCCTCGTGGTTACAAGGAACGCTCTGTCTTTAATCAATAAGAAGATCCATTCTAAGAAGTTTGTACCCTGTTTTACCTGGTCAGTCAATACAATGATGGGTGGTACCTAACATGCTTACTGAGGTTTGGCCTTTTTTCCCCATGTGCTCAGTTTTCCCAACAACAAGAAATCTTTCTGTCCTGGAGAGCCAAATAAATGGCTGATGAAGTCATTATTTGTAGAAATGATCAACTACTGATGTATGACTTGCCAGAGCTTAAAAGGATGAAAAAGCATGGATTGGTAGAAAAACATGAAAGATAAAACCAACTATGCAAAGATTAACCCTGAAAAAAAATCTGTACATATAAAAATGTACTACATTTAGGTATTTACTTTGGTAAATTAACTATAATTTGGAAGATCTCCAATCACTAGATGGTGGCAAACTGCTTTCGATACAATCCTTGGGCTAAGTAGTATGTGCATCAACAGGCATCAGTGGTTTGCATAATCCACTTTTTTTCCACTATCTATGAGAGGGTAAAGTTCAGTTGTCATTAAAAAAAAATTCTTAAACGTTGCTAATTTTCACCTATTAAATGTTTTATTTGATAACACATTTAAGCACTAAATTATTCAAACCCCCAGCAGACATAATTTTTTTATTCAACTAAGAAGTTCGCTTTTAACAGACAACTTTCAAAAGATAATGGAAAAAAACATATAAGAGTATCAATAAAAAATGTTTTATCTGTTATTCTTTATTCTGTTAAAAGAATGTCATATCGAAAATTACTTAGACCCTTGTTAAAATTGCTATCCAGCTTTTTCCATGAGTCTTTGAGTTGGAAGTCCTCCTTGCCATCACCCTAATCTTTAGCTCCTACAACAAATTATCCGTATCTATTGGATTGAATTTGGCAATCTGGAGATGTCACTACAAAATATTATGATTATTACCAGTTAAAAGAAGTATATTGGTAATATTACAAGACTACTGAAAGTCATCACTGGAGTAGGCTGCTGGCTGCATCATGATCTGAGGTTACTTATCTTCAGATTGAACTGAGGTTTCTGGTAGAACGCTGATGGCTAAAATAGGTGTTAAGTTTGTAGCATTACAATGGCCTTGCCGAATTCTAAAACTTAATTTAACAGAAAATCTGTGGGGTCACCTGAAGAGGGGTATGGACAAGAAATGTCCTCAAAATCGAATAAATATTTGGAACCTTGCAAAGTAGGGTAGACAAATAATGTCAATTCAAGATGTGGGATTCTTAAAGATTCTTATCAAAGAAGATTGAAGCCTGAAACTATATGAAAATGTGATTCAACAGAGTATTAAAGAGTGTGCACACTTTAACCAGATGATTGCATGTTTTTACATTTTCCTTCAAACAGATTGGATTGTTTTTGAGATTAATTGTACGGTTAAATACCACATTATTTTTTTGGAAATGGTTTTGAAATGATTTATCATGGCCTTTTTTTAACATTACAAAACCTGACATTTTGACAAGATGTATAGACTTTTGAGAGTCACTGAACTGTACTTGAACGAGCAGAAGACTAGCTTGTCGATGGTACTTTGGAAAATGGTGTCATCTGTTCTAATGTTTTCTAATAAACAGCACAAAGTAAAATAAAAACTTGAGAAAGACAGAGATGCGTGGTTTATCTAAACAAAAGTCTTCCTACATTCAGCTTCCTACATTCTTGCCCATATCTCAGGGGATTTTTGACATGTTTTTTATTTAAAAAAAACTATTGGATAAAACTTGCCTTTTTCATATTCTTTCTACTTTATGCATTGGGTGTGAGGACATGAGATAATAACAGGCTCATGTTTCTTGCAGCAGAACACATCTTGAGTAAGTCACTCTATGATGAACCATAGAGCGAGATGGCAGAAATTGCACTAATAAATGGCTACAGTTCCACCACTCAGACCATGAATATTGAATATGTATAGCTGTACATTAACATCACACCCCCTCTTTCCTTTCCTGCTGAAAACAAGCTGCTTAATGGCACACCTCACGTAAATAATACCGTATATGCACACATGAAGAAACTCTGACAATGAGGAAGTGAGACATGCTTGCAGACAAAATACCATTAAGCACCAAACTAAAAAAGAAATCGTACCAACTGAAATACTGAAAACCTTAACCATTTCCTCTTAAAAAGCCATTTTGTTCTGAATAATTGCTATCATTAAGGTCATTACCTTCAGTCTGTTTTGTTCCACTCCTCTTCTGCTGAAAAAGATGATAATTTTATCCTGCAACATTCAGTGAACCAGCCATTAGATAATTAACCTCTCTCATCATGTTTTTCTTGGAAAAACTTTGAACGGCTAGTTGCCTGCAATTAATACATAAAAAAATTCTGCATTCTGAATACCTTTCCTGATATACTCTGGCCTAGATATAAAAGGACTGATGCTTCTTTATTATGCTGTGCCAATCTTAATTCATTATTTTGAGGCTGTTTTGCAAAACTGCAGCAAAGTGTTCCCTATTTTCTAGGAAACAATGTTGATGCTGTTAAGGTAATTGCATTAACTATGCATCCAAAATAATCAATTTTTTTCTCTTTTAACAGTGAATAACAGTCATATAAACACAAAGTCTTAGAAATGCAAATATTAACAACTTAATAGTGTTTACTCCTTGTACAACAAACATACCTAGAACTCTTGAATAAAACGCACCTAATCAAAGTCGAAGGTTGTGACCACTCTTAAAAGTAAAATTAATCCATCTATTCAGACATCCCTGCCCCCAGCAACTCTTTCTAGCTATTCTCAGGGATCCAGCAGGTACTGTCTTTCCTAGTGTCTCTTCCATGTGGACATACCCTGAAAATCCCAAAGGAGGCATCCAGGAGGCCTTCCTGCGTAGTCGAGCAGCAGCTCCATTTCCAGTTCAGCCCTGGAGCAGTTCATCCCATCTCTCAGACAGAGTCTAGCCACACTATAGAGAAGGCTTGATCTTGATCTTTCGGTCATGATCCACTTCATGAGCATAGTAGAAGGTTTGAACAATAAATCAAGAACTGTACTTTTTATCTCAGCCCTTTCAACACCACAAAAGACTGAAGTAGCACAGTCAACATTGTAGGCGACGCCCCAAATATTTCTATCTAGCTCCTACTTCATTCACCTATCACATGTAAACAAGACACCAAGAATTTCTTTATTTGAGATGAACAAATACCTACTGCATTTAAGCTTGACGTCAATGAATCGATAGTGAGACGTTGTAGGAGGCCCCGGAAAGAACGGACTCAGTATAAAAAGATGACAAAAGTTTTCGGAGTCGGATCAACCTCGGAATTTAATCAGTTGTTCCTGGTCCCACTGCTGACATTTTCTGAAAATTTCATTGAAACCCGTCCAGAACTTTCTGAGTTATGTTGCCAACAGACAGACAAACATGAAAACCTGCAGAGCATATTCAGGGGCGCTTTATATATGTACAAAATTAATTTTCTCTTTAAATTTATCTGGTGCCTTATATTCCGGTGCGCTCAATAGTCCAAAAATTACGGTATTTAAAATGCAAGTAAACATGGGGTGTTCAGTCAGCATTTGTAAACTACATTAGCTGAAATACGAAACTGGAGTGATTCAGAGGTCCGGGAGCCACTGGCCTTTAAAGCTTAAGACCAGATCGCCAGACAGTTCACGGGGACCGTGAAGGACAGCCACCTTTTGGAGTGGCTTGCAAAAAGACTTGAGGAGTGGGGCTTCAATCGGGATAAAAAACAAGTTACATCCAAGCTATTTTGTTTGTTTACTACGGACTCTTCCATCTCATGGTTTTTACACAACCCTGCACGCCGACAGCCTAGACACCACCCCCCTTTATCCCACCATTGCATAATGTTTTGTGAAAAATCACCAGATCGCACTACATTGCCGCGACAAGCTGAACACTTATGAATGACTAAAAGGCTCACTGATGCCTGCATCGATGCTGGCACTGATGGTGGCAATGTCTGTTGAAACAGCCTTGTGTGTTTGACAGCAATATAAATAGTAATGTTAACAAATTAAATTACAAATAAAAATATTTTTTATTTTAAGAATACAGTGGTTTCTCAACATTTTCTTGGGGTTAGGACCACAGCTGCCCACAAATATCAAATCTGAGAATGCTTGAGATCCCTTCTAAAAACACATGCCATATATACCTTACCATGCTTTCATGCGCTCAGTGAAAAATGTCTCAGCCTACTGCAAAAGTTTATGTCCACAGTCTTCCTTATTTTCATTCTTGGGGGGACAGTCAATCAGTGCCAAGGAAAATAAATGGCCCTCCTAGATTGGCTGCTTTGTAAACGCCAGCAAATACCGTGTAAAGTAGCATAGCTTCTAAATGTTTCAGCTTCTCAAGTTGCAGTTTTTGTTTGTTAATATTTTACTTGTGTGCTACGAAAAAAATCATTGGAGTCACGTTCCACAGAAAAATCTGCAAAAAGGTGAATCCACGAAGACTGAACCTTGAATATGCAGTAACCATTAATCAAACTCTGTCTGGGAGTGTCATTCAGGGTGCCATTAAAAGTACAATGTAATATAATTTTATTTTAAACATGTGTTGAGTGAAAATCAATATTTTCCTATGCTGAGATATACAAGGATTTTAATTACTTACCATAAAATAATCAAAAGAAGAACCACTAAGCTCAGTTGTTTTGATATCAGAACAATTGAGCAAGGTTAACTAAAGCAAGCTTCAACGAAATCATTTGAGTTTATTTGGTTAAAATCAAAACTTAAAAATGTACATGTAGCCTCCTTCTGACACTAAATGATATGTTAGGAAATAGTCAACGGAAACATTTAGGGTGTTTCTCAATGCCAAGGAACCTCGCCTTGATACCTTGGTCCCGCCCCGGTTGCCTAGGAGACACGTCATCAGGGACCGCCAAGGTGTGTTCCAATGTTCATGTGCTACCGAGGCGTCTGTCCTCCGTCTGTCTGCCGTTTAGCTAACTGACCGAGGATACATGGGAGGTGCCTTGATGCCTTCCCTCGGTCAAACATTTCCCAGAATACATCGCGGTATTTTCGAAGTTGCAGCTTCGGTTGCTAGCAGGTGCTAACTCGCTTTCACATTTGATTTAACCAATATATACACAATTAAAAAAGTAAAACTCTCGTTATAAATCTATATTGAAACTTATACGTATAAAATATAACGATGGGCGGGACGTAAACAGAGCGCGTAAGCAAAAGTCGGGGCCTGGGCAGCCGCGGTCACGTGATGTAAGTATGTTCCATTTAACTGTTTTCTTTGACCAAGGAAGGACAGTGTCCTAGTAAGCAAGGCGCCTCGCCTACCGAGGCATTGCCTTGGTAGGCGAGGCGCCTTGACATTGAGAAACACCCTTAGAACATTCATAGGTGTTAGAAGTCAAAAGTGGTCTATGACCCCCCATCCCACCATCACCCCAGGAGTCCAGCGATGTGTAGAAAAAGTTTGCTGAGTAAATATGCAGCCCCTGTTGTGAGGAACCCCCCTGCCTTCCCCCCATTCCTCTGTCTAATGAAGACCAGAGCAGAGGATATCAAGTCCTCAATCAGCCACAAGTCCACTTCACATATGTTCTGATGAATCTCCGCTCATGTGTTGAGCCCTGCGATCTCAGGGGGATCATGCCGCCGAGCCTTATCAGCATTCCTCGGAGGGCTCAGTCAACAGAACCACATGGCTTTCGCTGACAGGCAATGCCTTGACACACAATGGCAACACTTCAGGATTTGATCATGTGATTCTTTGAAAAGATGGGGGCTGGATTGCTTGTGTGATCATGACCACATGATGTAATTTGTCAGAAGCTTTGTGAAGACTCTGTTGATGGAATGGAGTTAAAAGAGGGCTTTCTGAGTTGGGCTTTTTGGATGTGTTTGAAAGTGGGGCTTTGTAGCACAAACAGTCTGAAGAAAAAAGCTGGACACAGGCTTACCATATCAGTGCTGGATTTCATTTATATCTTCTTGTCGAACAACCTATAATGTGTTTGTCTGGGCTTCTCTTTTTTATCCCTCTGTTTATTTCATTTTATCCATACATCTGCTATACCTTTTATTAACACCCATGAGGAGTCCCACTTGTCAAATATAAGGGTAATAATCATTGATGATTACATTTAAACACCAAAAATGACTTTACATTACTCATATAACAAAATACATCATCAACAATGTGTTTTTTCTATCTGAGGTTAAAGTTAGGACATCATATACCCAATAGCCATTGTTACCTTGATTAGCTGAAATGTCTTAAGTGAGACTCTTCTTGTATCTACCAGTTTCTGACATCAGTCTTAAAAAGGTTTGCCCATCTCTTCACTTTCAACTGTGAGAAGTTTAAGACACTTCTAGCATGTACAGCCTGCTCCAAGTCACCCCACTCAGTGAGATCAAGATCTGGGCTTTGACTCGGCTCAGGACTTTCCATTTTTTAATTCTCAATCAGTCCTCGGTTGATTTACTGGTATGTTTTGGGTCTCTGTCCTTTTGCAGGGTTCTGCTTCAGCTATATGTTATTTTACAGATGGTCTTGTATTCTCTGATCTACATAATATCGTGAGCTGGCCAGGTCCTGCAGTAGCAAAGCATGACACTTCCGCCTCCAAGTTTCACAGTTGGTTCTTTTCATTGAACATTGTATTTGATTCAGGCCAAATGTGCTATCTCTTCTCGTGTCTCAATATTTCGATTTTCTTTCCAAAAACATTAATCCAGATGTCCTGGTCTTTGTCTACTTTATCTTTAGCAAACATCACCATGGTCTTGGGGTTTTCCTAAAGGGCAAAGGTTTGCTTAAACATACTGCCTCTTTTAGATTGCACATGCATACATTTTATATCATATCAAAAGTAGCAACTCCGTGCTGTAGGTCAGATGACATATTTTTCTGTAGACTTTTATTTTAGTATCTTGGGTTCCGCTTTTAGGGTAAACTTGCTTGGACAGACTTGGGTATGTTGGCAGTTTTTTTAACCGCACCTATGGACTATTTTTTCATTGCATTTTCTTTTGTTGTATTTGGTTATATTATTTGAATTTTTTTTCAGTATTGCTAAAGTTGATGTTAAAACTCCACATGTGCAAATATGTCCCAAAGACACAGACTGTCATAGAAAGTCATATTTTTTCACATATCTGTATATTAAATACATTATTATCATATATATATATATATATATATATATATATATATATATATATATATATATATATATATATATATATATATATATATATATATATATATAAACACAACTCATAAAAAACAAACTGCTCCATTGATGTTTTGTAACAACCTCAGCTAGCATTTTATGTTTTTAAAAAGGGGCTATATGCAACTTTTTCCCCAAAATAAAAGTAACAATAGCCTTTTTATTTGACCATTTATGACTTAAACATCTCCTGATGAGCATACTGACACCTTGTCAGCTCACAGTGGGTGTTCCCATAAGCCGGTATCCAATTTCTTCTAATTTCTGTCTGGTCGGATTTTTCCACGCTGTCTGCGGATGTGACGTCAAGCGCGTTCATGTTAAATGTTTCAAATCACTCTGCCAGCACCGCTAGTCAGCACTCGCAACCAGTTCAATGGATTGTGCGGATACACAGAAGAGACCAAGGACAACTTTGACACCAACAGTAACTCCACACAAGACTAAAAAAGTAAAACCCCTGACAAGTGCCCGAAAAAGAACGAAGATTGAAAGCGACCGGCGTAGGAGTGCGCGCTGCGAGAGCGAGCAGAAAGGAAGAGCAGTTCTGTTTTTTGGCCACAGGTGTCAGTCGCGAGTTTAAATTTCAGAAAATTGCATATATCCCCTTTAATCAATTCAGCTTCATTATGTGTGTTAAGTTTTAATTGAGTTCCTTGAAACAGTTTTTTTACTGCTAAACTTACTGCCTTTTTTTCTGTATGCTTAATGTGTTTTTACAAACTCAGCTTTTTTTAAAACAATATAATCACTACTAAAAATAAGTTTGCTCCCTCAAACTGTTTCATATTAAATTTTTAACATGCTGCTACCAGATGCTGTTCAAGATCTTGCTCAAATATTTCATCAAACCTATATGATGTACAGATCACTCAAGGCTGAATGAAATATTGAAATGCACGATGTTTTACTGCTGCATTATTGTATTAATAAAATATATTCCATCTGTGCAATTTTTACTCCTTGCCCATATTTCCTAGAAATTTGGCAAATCTTGTCAGTTCTTTAGGAAATTTTAAAAGTTCACACAAAAGTAATTTTGGGACTTTTCCTCATCCAGAGTTCGCACATTTACAGCTGGAGCTTAGACATGGGTAATTGAAGTGGAATACTTCTGGGAATGCTAAACCTTTATCATTGTAGATTATATTTTTTTCTTTTGTTATATCATCTCAGAAAAATATGAAGTAAGTGTATTACCCCTTTTCAAACATGTGGTGAAATGATCAGCTGATAACGTGGAAAGAAAAACTTCTGACAAAGGAAATCCACATTTTAGTACAATGTCTTGAAAATTCTTCACACCCCTAGAAGTTTTCCACATCTTGTCACTTTCCAACCACACACTTTATGTATTGTATAGGGATTTTATGTCACTTGCCCACACAAAGTAGGACATAATTGCGTAGTGAAAGGAAATTGACACATAACTCTCAACTTATTATACCCAAAAAATACAAAGAATCTGTGCTTTGTAGATCTCTTGGTTCAGTTGCCTCTGCAGGTTCTTGGGGGGTATCTCTCTACCAATTCCACTCAAACTACTTTGCAAAATAGCTCAAGCTCAATCAAAATGGATGAAGACAATCTGTCAACATTATGTTTCAAGTCTTGTCACAAATTCTGACCAAAATAAAGCCTACATCTGGACTTTGACTGGGCCATCCCAACAAAAATCATTATGTCCTTAACTAAACCACTTTGCTGTAGCTCTGGCTGTATGTTTAGAGTTGTTGATCTGGCAAAGGGGAACCTTTACCTTAGTCTCCAGTCTTAAAATCCTCTTCAGTTTCTTTTTTGTTTTTTAGATTGGTCGTGCATTCAGTTCAATCCATCTTGCTATTAAAAGTGGTCAGGTTCCATTTCCCTGCAGAAAAACATGACACTGCCACTGCTGTGTTTCAGAGTAGGGAGGATATGTCCAGGGTGATGTGCAGTGTTAATACTTTTGCATAGCACCATAGATGCTTATTAATAGAAAAACAGGACCACCCGAGAGACGTGTAACCCAGGGTAACATCCTTCGCTAAACTGATTTGTTTGTAGTTAAACAAGCATTGTTTACTGGGGACGCTGACCTTTTTGTTGACCCCTACTCTCTATTATGCTCCCTGCTCTATTATTAGTCCACTTGAATTAAACTTCATGTCAGACACCAAACTCTCCAAGCTACTTTTCAACGGTTTATGTTGTTAAAGAACAGCAAAAGAGTTTTCTAAAAATAAATATGATGTCCGAGCTTGTTTTTCTTCCTCCACTCCTTTCTTTTTATTATAAGCAGAAGGTTTTCACAGTAAATGAAGCAGGGCTGAACCGCAGTGTCAGCCTCTCGTGGCACCCCGCGTGCAGGATGTTGAAAGTGTAAAAAAAAAAAAACAAGCTGTGGCAGAGGAAATAGAAGAACACAGTGTGTTTGACTGTTGCACAACAACATGCAGTCACGCAGCGAGCTGAAGACAGTGGTTTTGCTTCAGCTGTCCTCTTGCAGGACAGGGAAGACATCTGATCTGCCTGTTTGGATGCGTAAATAGTTATTATTTGAACCATTCTGTCAATCTACTTTCAGAATGCTGGTGTTATTTGAGGCAAAAAGTGCACATAAACATGTTCTTTGCTGGAACTAGACATACTTTTTTCCCCTCTGTATTTTACCTGCTCTGAACATCTTGTTTTCCTGTGGCAGAAGTCACACTTTCCATAGCTCTATTTCCGTCTCTGGGTTAAAGTGCAGTGCAGACAAAAGAAAGAAACCACTCAGCTGGCTAACTTCCTGTTTTCTCACTTGGTGCCTGTTCTTTTAAAGCAGAACCCCCAAAAACTGACTTTAGTCTGTTCAAGTGGTGTACGCTGCTCCGCTATTTCACCAGTGATAACACGGAAAGCACCCAAAGGGGCTTTATATGCCATTTTGTGGGATTTTATAAGGCAAGAAAATAAACTGAATATTTCATAGGCAAGAAAAAGACACTTTGCGATTTAGAGATTTAGAGCTAAAAGTGAAAACATGTTTAATTCCCTCAACCCCAATGTGTGTCCTTTTACTGTTGCAGGAAAGATGTACAGGCAGCTCATAGTGGACCGTCTGCGCCAAAAGACTGCACCTCTGAGAGCTTTTAAAGTTTCTGTGTTCTCACAGAGTAGAGGAGGGAAATAAGCTGAGCACTTTGTGAAAAAGAAAACACCCCAGTTTCCAAGAACATTCAATAGAAGCAGCAGCGTATCCCTCACCCTACCAGTTCTGCTTCAGTCTACTGATCATTTGTTCATTACCTCTCCATGACACCCAAGATGAATAAATCACAGCAGAAGTGCAACAGCTTGTGGGTTTAATTCAGGTTGCTGTGACGTAGAAAGTTGAAAGCAGGGTACACATTTTCACTGTCTCTGATGATGGCGCCCTACAAAACCCACACAGGTAGTGTCTCACTTTTCCTCTTCCATCAATATGCATGATATTAAAAAACTAATGTGATTATAAGCTCAAAAATTCTAATTGCATGGTGTGCAATTCTTTTGTCGCTAAAAACTTTGCATATCAAAGCAAAACTGCTCACAATTGGATGGAGAGCGTTAGTGAAGATCAGTTTTAATGTCTTACCAATGATCCTCAATTGGTTATAGATCTTGGTTTTGACTGGGCTATTCTAACACATGTATATGCTTTTATTTCAAGCATTCCACTAAAGCTCTGGCTGTATGTGTAGCACAATTCTTCTGCTAGAAGATGTTCCATTCTTCTGCAAGTCTCCTGCAGCCTCTGACAGATTACAATCCAGAATTGTTCTGCCTTCCTTAGCTTTCCTTGCCCACGATAGAATGGTGCCATCACTGTGCTTAACATTTGAAATAGTATATTCAGTTTGTTAATGTTTCTCCACACACAGCATTTTGAATTTAGATCAAAAGTTTAATTTAGGTCTTATTTTACCAGACCACCTTCTTTCAATTGTGTATTTAGTCTCCTATTTTAGGACTTCCGATAACTTCCTTTCAACAATAACTTTCTTGTAGCCAACCTTCCACAAGTGTCAAGTTGACAGATTCTCCCACTTGAGCTGCAGATCTCTGTAGCTCTGTAGCTTGTTGCATGCATATTGGTAAAATTTAAGAATTGGCAAGTCTGCCAAAGGCATTCAATAAATTCAGGGCTAATTTTGCAACAATGTATATAAATGGCCTTTTGAAACATATTGTTTGAACCCCCAGAGACAACAGAGCTTTACAAGAGCATTGAACTATCCTGTAAAGCAAATGTGTTACATCATATCCCAAATTGGGTTTTGCTAGCTGGTGGTTTGAATTTTGGTTTTGAGACTGTAGATTGTTAGAGATGCATTGCTGGCAGTTAGGTGTAAAGGGACAGGTAATGCCCACAGCTGTAGTCATGATGTATGTTTGCTGTTTATTTTGTTCTGCTTGGCTTCATAGACCCCTGGGTTAAAAAAAGAGGGGGAGAGGAGGACATAAGGTGAAAAGGTCAAACAGTAAAGCAACAACTATAAAATGGGAAACAATCCCTTCTTTGATTCAATGGAAATGTGCACAAATTTCAAAAATTCACTGGTTATGGATAATCATATTATCATAAAAAGTTGATGATAGAGAACGCTAATTCAAAATTTCCATTAAGTAGATTTCTCCTTTCCACATTTCATTCCTGATAAAGGAAAAAAAACTGAAAAATAAAATAAAAAACACAACAAAACACATTCAAAAAGGTCTGATTTGAATTAAACAATAAGGCAAGTCCTTGTCAGGAAGTGTCAGTATTTCTGAAGATTCAAGACAGCATTTCATCTACGAAACCAAGGTCACCCCTCATAGAGTGCCTTAAAAAAGCATTGAAACCCATTAAATTTAGCATTTATTACACTTTGACCAAAAACCTCTATGTATTTTAAGGCAGAACATAGTTGCGAAGTAGAAGGAAAATGACACAAGGCTTTGAACATTTATTTTTTACAAGTCCCTTTCAAATGTGATACCCCCACATAAAATGCCTTCTGAACTCCCCTAATTGGTAAGCAAACCCAAATCTGTGTTAAATTTGTATCTGTATATATGACAATATGGGGACACATGTTGACACATTGTGATGGGAGCGTTAGGCTATGGGGATGCTAATCTTGAGCAGGGAAAGGGAAACTGGTCAGAAACTTGTTAGAAACCGCAAAAGTTTGAGACTAGGGGAGAGTTTCACTTTCCAGCAGGACATTAACCTTTAACCCTACAGCCAGAGATACAATAGAAAGGTGTAGATAAGGGGTGTCTAAGTCCAGTCCTTGAGGGCTGCTGTCCAGAAACTTCTGAATGTCTCTCAAGTGACATCTGTAGTTTAGGTCAAAGCATGTCCATATGGTGGTATGGTCCAGTCTAAAGCCGCGTTCACACCGGTCGGCGCGTCCAGGCGTCAAATCGCTCAAACGGACGAAAGTCGACGCTTTAAAATTAAAACCCAGCTGCTTGCACACTTGTGGTCTGCGTCGGCGCGTCGGGGCATCAGCGCGTCACGTCATTACGTCAGCGTGCGGGCGTGGATTTGTCTGTTGCTAGTTGTTTACAACATGGCGGATCTTGTCGAGAGAGTGGCTTGGGCTTTAATTAATGAAGCCACACAACGTTGAAAGTTAAAAGAAATATATTTAACTGCTTACCTGGCACTCCAATTTCCTCCGATATCTTCCTCCAAATCAGATCCGATCTCTTCCTGTCTTTGTAAAAAGACGAAGACGGGTCATACAGTTCACAGACATTACATACAGCGACGATCAGTTTGTCCTCCATCTTGAATAAAAAATTTGCCGATTCCCCCATGGAAGGAGTTACTACGTCAGTACAACGAGTCGCTCTGATTGGTTGACGCCGCGCGTCTGCTGCCCGAAAGTTAAATTTTCCCAACTTGAGCAGCAGCGCGTGGACGCGCTGATGCCAGCTGCGCCGACGCGCGCGACTTGCTGCTTGGCAGTTTGACGCCCACTAGATGCGTAGATACCATAGACTTGCATGTAATCTAGCTGCCCTGCTGCCTGGACGCGCTGACCGGTGTGAACGCGGCTAAAGTCCAGAGCTAATTTCAAAAGAGAATCTGTAGCAAGACTTTAAAAATGCTGTTCACAAATAATCTCCATTCAGTCTCACTGAGCTTCATCTATTTTAAAATTTAACACTGGATTGAAATCGGGCAGCACAGCCCAGGGCATGATGCTGTTTAAGAGCAGTAAAAATTCTCAAATCTGCCTTTAACGGATTTTGTATTACTTAATAATATGTCCAGTTAATGGGAAACATACAGTGTCTTATCTTGTGCTCAGGGTAAGAAAATAATGCATCACACATCACACAGTACATCATAGCTGTCTAAAAGATGCTGAAGATGGGATACCTGGGAAGGAATATGCTGATACAAACAATATCTGATGTTTACAAAAAAAAAAAAAATTATTTTGCCCTTGTATCTCACAGGAGGGCTTTTTTATTGTATCCTGCTGGCAGAAAAATTATGTTTTTGTGTCCTTTTTAAAAAAGAAATGAAAAAAAGAACATATTACTGCAGGTATTTGTCTTATCAACCGCTTAACTAGTATGATAATGAATGATTTGCCATTAACTTCAAATTCATTGAGAAATTGGTTGTAGTTATTGCTCTTTAATAAGTCCCTGAGCGAATTTAGGTGAGAAGAACACAGAGGTGTAATCACCATTTAAATTAATATGGCAAGCATGTCAGCAAACAGGTGTCTATTTGCACATCAAGAGGTTATGGAGCAATATTAACATGCCTTTGTAGTAAGAGTTATGTTACGTCGAAGACTCTCTTTAGCTGGAATATTTTTTTCAGATGGTGCTTCACAACTTATTTAATACAAAATGTTTCTTATTTCTTACCATTTGAATTCCACATTCACAGTCTGTGAGTTAGGGAGGAGTGGAAATTGAGTAAAGAGGCAATGTTCACTTGCAAACTTGCTGCTACAATGAGACCAGCACAGCGGAGGACAGCTTTGCCATTACAGCTCAGCCTTTCTATAAAACTCTTGATACAGCAAGTACAGTTTTGAAAGAAAATTGTTTATAAAGCTGTGCACCATGGTGATGGAATGTTGCTCCATGTTTCTTCTTCTGTATTCCCTCTAGATTTAAAACAGTTTTCTAACTTGTTTTCCCCTTTGTTCAAGAGCAAAGGCATTGATCTTCATGAAACACAAATTCTAAATTCTGCAAAATCAGGCATATATGTAACTTTTATGACATTTACATGTATGTATTGCTGAATAAACGGATCGTGATTTTATTTTTATATTGCTTAGCAAAAGACTGTTAGTTTAAAAGATATAAATAAAAAATGTAAAAAGATCCTATCTGGGGAAAAAAGTTCACAAAAATCCTAAGCATATGGTTTTGCATATGTGGTGCATAATGCAAACATATCCCGAACACACAAAACCTATTATTATGACATCAGAGGAGTGAAACTAAGTGTAGATGGAGGGAGAATTATAGACATAGAGAAGAAAACATTTTTACTTGGACCTTTTTAGACAATAACTCTCCAACAGGAAGTTTTCTTTGTTCCATTTTGACTCTAAAGAACAACTACAGTGCCTGAGAAAAGTATTCATTCCAATAACACTCCATACCAACCAAGTGCATTTCAAACCAACACAATGTATAATTGTAAATTTGAAACATGATACTTTTTTAATTCTTACTTTTTATAATAAGCTCCTTACTGCAACAGTGTCTTCACATGTCTGCCTAAAAAGTCAGATAGCGGCAGCTGATCCAGAATGCTGCTGCTCTCATCCTCACTAGAACCACTAGGACATTACCCCAGTTCTAAAGTCCTTACATTGGCTCCCTGTAGCTCAGAGAATAGACTTTAAAATAAATAACAAATAAATTGAATGGCTTAGCACCAAAATATTTTGAAGACGTGTTACCACTAAATCAACCCCCCAGACCTCTCAGGTCTTCCAACTCTAGTTTACCAATCATCACTAGAATTAGAACCAAACATGGAGAAGCAGCTTTTAGTTTATATCCTCCCCTTCTCTGGAACAAACTCCCAGACCACTGCAAGGGCCACAGAAACACTTGGTTCCTTTAAATCAATACTAAAAACCCATCTGTTTAGAGCTGCCTTTGAGTAAGTGATTAATAATAGCTGGAATATCATATGTTTTGATGTGTTATGTGTCTCTGATGTTGTGTTTTATGCTTTAATTGCTGCTTTTGCTTTGTTTTATCCCCTATTGATGTAAAGCACCTTGAACTCTTTTGTTTTGCTATACAAATAAAGTTGCCTTGCTTTGCCTTTACTTTGATAATCTAAATTGAATTTCAATATAGCCAATTGCACTGAGAGGACAATGCAATTGGGCATCAGAGCATCATGAAGACCAATAAACACAGCAAACAGATCAGGCAGAAAGTTGTTTAGATGTTTAAAACGAGGTACGGTCACAGAAAAAGATCCCATCTCAATATCACATCTCAAAGAGTGCTGTTCAATCTGCCGTCTGATTCCTGGAAGAGAATGAAAGAATTGCAAACCTATAAAGACATGGCCAATAACCTAAACACGATACATGATAGGCAATGATAGCATTAATCAGAGTACCAGCAGAGATGGTTTGACATGGTAGCTCTGTAGGACACGGCTGTCAAACTCCAGTCCTCATAGGCTGGTGTATTGTAACTTTTAGTTGTGTCCCTGGTTTAAAACAGCTGAATTAAATGGCCGAATTTTGTTCTGAGCGTGAAATCAAGTTTTACAGATCCCTGCTTGACTTGTGCTGTAGGAGATGCAGCGATCCACAACTCTGGTGGAAGAATCTGTCAACAGGGCAACTGCTAGTTGTGTAAGTCTCAAATCTGACTTTTGTGGAAGTTTGGTAAAAAAAAAAAGGAAGCCATTACTGAGAGAAAGCCTTAATAAAATCCCTATTCCAGTGTGCTAAAAACCACACAGATAACAGCAATCATGTGGGAGAAGGTGCTGTGATCAGATGAAGCGTTATTTTCAACACATCATCCCCACTGTCATCTCGCCCCTTGACCGCTGGAGTTAGGCACCAGCCCCCCGCAACCCTGCATAGGAATGACGGGTACAGAAAATGGATGGATGGATGGATGGATGTTCTTTTTTGTGTTGATCTACTGTAGTAAATATAAATAAAAGACACAGAAATGTCTGGTTATAATGTAACAAAATGGGAAAAAGGTTCATTTAATTATCCAAAAGTAAAATTAACAAGTTGTGGCTTCAAGCATAAAATGAACTAAAATGCAAATAAAGGCTAATCATATAATATTTGTACTTAATAAATAGGAAAAAACACAAACTCAAACACCCTCAACCCTGAGGTGTAGAATTATACAGTAAACAAAGCAAGTGCAATTGCTTGCTTCTCAGTGATTTTCCTAAAGGTTGTCAGCACACACTTGGCCAGAGTTCTGTGTGGCTAGTTCAAAGGAATAAGAACATAACTAAACACCAAGAGATTGTTGTTGAGTCCCTCTCAGTTCTGGTGAGCATCTACTTGTGTAAATAAAAAGCGGCATTTTACAAGCAACTACTGTCCAAAGGTCTTGCTGCCGCAGTTTGACTTCCAACTGAGGATTGTTCTGTGGATGTGTTGCTGTCGTCATTTGACTGCAATGAGATAAAAATGAGACTGACTGTAAGCAGCCCATTATGTCCATTAAAAAGAATTGTACAGCCACAAGATTGGGTTAAAAACCAAAAAACATCAGAGTTATTATTATTTTTCTATTGCTAAAGAAAACTTTGCTTAGTGTTTGGATCTTATCATTGGTACTTAAAAAGCTAAATGATAACACTTTATTGTAAGCAGAAAAAGAACTAACTAAAATGCAAAAGGAAAGAAAAACTACCTCCACGTCAAATGAAGTGAGCCAACTCAGGTGCTGATCGTTTTATTCCTTTGTGTAGCGTGATTAGGCTGGGTCAAATTTTAAAGTTCTAAACTGATCACTTTCATAATCTCAAAATCAAAAAGATGAATTGTTCAACTTTTGATTGAGTGATCTTCATCAGATTAAAATAAGGACAAATAATTTTCATATTTTTCTCAGGATAACAATTTATTTAGATTCAACACATTAAATAAAGATCACAGAAACAATAAAAAAGTACTAGTATTCAATATACTGATGTGGAAAAATTATTTCTGGATCTAAAGTCTATGATATTGATCTAATCATTTTATCACAGTAATCAGTCAAGGGAGAGGCCTTTCACCTACTCTAGTCTAACTGTTGACTCCTCGACAGTGAGGAGTGTTTTGGTTAACCTTGCAATGAAGACATAACATCAGGGGACTGAAGGCAGAAGCTGCTTGCAGAGAAGGCAGACATGAGCTGGGCGCGAAAGAGTTCGAGCGTTGGCCCAGATGGGTTTATGTTTAAGCCTGGCCATAATAAAATCTGAAAAACGCCGATGCAGACTCCAGCCTCATTCCTATGAAGGGAAGAAGATACATTTCTTCCCATAACAGTAATCAAGAACTACAAGTAATACTATTGAAAGCATGATCCATGTACCAAAAGCGAATACTGATCGAAATATGCTGAAAGAAAACTCACAAATAACCAGAACAGGATGAAAATCTGCTTAAATAACAATTCATGAGTGGTTGTTTTCATAAAAAACAACAAATTTCTGGGGGGAAAGCTCAATTAACATGAAGGTAGTAAAAAAAGTTTCTCTTTAGATTACACTTTATGCCAGGACAACCACAACACAAATCGATAAGGAAGCTTTTTAAAAAGAAAAAACAATATTAGTAGATTAAGCAATAACCACACAAATTAGACAATTTAGCTCTCATCTACTTTCAAGTTGTGTTGCATTCTTGACGTTGAACCACTTTTTTTCATTTAATGATAAAATTGACAAGCAAGAGCCCTGTTGCATCCCATCCCCACAAGGGTAAAACTGTAGACTGTCTAAGTTAAGCATTATGGTGCAGATGACCCACAGATGACACACAATGTTTCTTTTCTCATTTCTTTTAATTTCTCTTACATATTTTACCAATATACAGCAAAAAAATCGCAATGTACTTACTTAAAATTTTAAGGAAGAGAGCAGTACAAACTAGTATTACTAGTAGCATAATTGTGAAGTGGAAGGAAATTAGATTTACTATTGGATTTGTTGTCTGGTCAACAGCTGGTATTATTTGGAAATAAATAATACCACCTGTGTGTGGTGCACAGGTGAACGTCGGAAAATGTGAATATCATGCAAAAGTTCATTTGTTTTAGTAATTCAACTTAAAAAGTGAAACTAATATAGGATATAGACTCATTACATGCAAAGTGAGATATTTCAAGCCTCTGTTATAATTTTGATGATTATGCCTTACAGCTTATGAAAACCCCAAATTCAAAATCTCAGAAAATTAGAATATTGTGAAAAGGTTCAATATTTTAGGTTCAAATTGTCACACTCTAATCAGTTAGTTAATCCAAAACACCTGCAAAGGGTTCCTGAGCCTTTATATGGCCTCTCTGTCTGGTTAATTCGAAAGTGTTGGGGAACTTCACAAGGAGTGGACTGAGGCTTTGTAGAGCCACCACACACAGACGGATCCTGGACATGGGCTTCAAATGTTGTATTTCTTTTGTCAAGCCGCCTCTGAACAACAGACAAAGTCAAAAGTGTCTTACCTAAGCTAAAGAATAAAATAACTGCAAATTCTGCATCTCATTTGGAAACCAAGGTTCCAGAGTCTGGAGGAAGAATGGAGAGGCACACAACCCAAGATGTTTGAAGTCAGGTGTGAAGTTTCCACAGTCTGTGCTGATTTGGGGACCCATGTCATCTGCTGCTGTTGGTCCACAGGCTTTATGAAGTCCAGAGTCATTTAGCCTCCTAGCAGGACATTTTGGAACACTTCATGCTGCCCTTTGCAGATTAGCTTTATGGGGACGCTGACTTCATTTTCCAGCCGGACTTGGCACCTGCCCATCTTGCCAAAAGTACCAAAACCAGGTTCAATGACCAATATATATTCAAAAATATATATCAAATAAAGGCTTGAAATATCTCACTTTGCATGTAATGAGTCTATCTAATATATTAGTTCTATCTTTTAAGTTGAATTACTAAAATAAGTGAATTTTTGCCCGATATTCTAATTTCTTGAGTTTCACCCGTACGTTGAGGGCCATTGTCCTGCTGGAAGGTGATCCCCTTTTTGCAGTCCCTAGCAGATTTCTTACAGAGTTTGCCTGTGTTTAGCTCCATCCAGCATCCATGTTTTCTCTACATAACTTATGCCAAACTCCAAATAGAATCTCTTGGTTTTCTTTGGCACCATTATCCTTGCCACTCATTTAGTTGTTCTGTCAGCAAATTATCCCACCTGAGCTGAGGTTCTCTGAAGCTTATCTGGAGTTATCACGGGCTTCTTGGTTATTTTTCTATTATTGCTCATCTTGCCCTGCCTCTCTTTATTTTCAAATGATTATTTGAACAGTGGACTGTGAGAACGATTGGGATTTAGTTTTATTTACTACCTTTATTACCTAACCTTGCTGTAAGATTCTCCACTCCTTTATCCCTGACCTGTCTGCTCCACTGGTCTTCACACCATTGCTTTTCGTTAGTATTCTCTGACAAACCTCGCAGAACAGCTGGATTTACACTGGGATTTAACACAAAGGTGGACTCTATATCAGAAAGAATAGATGCAGACTTGCAAAGAGAAAGTTTAACAGACTAGCATTGGTGTGAAGGGAGAAACAGAAAAGGGGAAGAACTTCCTAACAAAGCCTGAAACCCCTGGAGTTGCACTATTTTCACAGAATCCCCAGACCGTGAGGAATATTATCGCTCAGCTCTCATGGGACTTGAAGAGTATTTCCTGAGAAACGAAGCCAAGATGGTGTGAGCAGAAAACAAAGGAATGCAAAAAGGACAAGAGGAGGTGGGTGAACAGACTTTCTGAGTCTTCCTAATTCAGGCTGGGACACGAACTGGAGGAAACTAACAACCTGAAGCTACAAAAATACAAAGCAAGAATAAAAACACAAACAGAGCCACTCCTGTAACCCCATGTGCCACCTTTTCACACTCCGATTTCCACAACAAAAAAACATCCGTTCTAGATGCCGCTGGGTGACAGTCAGAGATGCACAAAGCCAGCCTCACAGAGAGGAGTGCAGTGCATGAAACATTTGCCAGATTGCAGCGTCCTTTTTGCTTAACATAGTATTTACCTCAAAGTCACAGAGAACAGAGAGAACTGGTATCAAAAGGGAACGGAAAGGTAAAGATATGATTTAGTGTTTCTGCTAGAGATCTTAGAGAAAGGAAAAAGCCTTCAGTGTAAAGTATCTGCAGGGACCAATATGAGTCAGACTGGGCTTTACTCGCTACATAGTCTACTAGAATCAGCCTTTAATATCTGGTTGTCCAACTTCTAAATGAGTCAATCTGTTTCAGGCAGGTAGTTGAGGGCCGGCTCGTGGAATTTGACACATGGGCCCACCGAGGCTCCGGGCTGCTGTAAGGAAATACTCGGGGCGTGACCCGGACCGCTACGGGCACTTTCACTACACGTGTAATATGGCTTTTTACTTGATGTAGCTGAGTCTGAAGAGTGCCTTTAGAGGGTCATCATCCAACAAAAATGTACATTAAGCAACATTAAATAATGATGCAAATAGCAGAATAATGACTATGATTTCTAAAATCAGGCAACCTTGTTTTTTCACCTGTTGTAGCATTACATCTACAAACCTCAATATATGTATGTTTTATGTGCTAGACCAACATACAGTTGTATATAATTTAGTGGATAGGAAAATACATTTTCAACATTTTCTAATCTGAAAGGTTCAGCTATCTTATAGCCTTAAATGAAATCTAGCTGCTGCGGAAGTGGGCACACCTGACTTCACTCTACTCATCAGGACAACATATTGCTGAGAGATTCGACAGCTTTCCTAGCAATTTGGCCATATCTGGCAGTGTCTGGACTGCATGTCTATGGGGGATTTGGTTGCCTTTTTTTCTGAAGTCTAGTTTGGCATTTGAACTAGTGGTAGTGACAGAGTGGTGGGGTTCTGGTTCATTGGAGGATGCCTGTAGTGATAGAGTGGGCCCCGAGGTTCAGTATTTTTTTTTTTGGTGTTTGAACTATTAATATAGGCAGTTATTGATATAGTTTAGATGGAGATTGTTAACATATTTCTTTGGTTAGCCCCTTAGTTGCTTTTTCCTTGGATACCTTTTGTGTTCTTTAGATGAACCATTTGTTGTTCTCCAGATTATGCTTTGATTATCATTTTAATTTTTACTAAAAATATTCAATTTTACATGGACTTTTTTTCTGCTGACTCGCCATTCTCTGACTTTGTCATGGGCCACATCTTATGGATATTTTCAGGAAATCTAATGATGACAATGACAGCATTAGTCAGAAAAGCGGAAAGAGGGCCACGGTAACCATGGAGGACCTGCAGAGATCCACAACTCATCTTGAAGAATCTTTTGACAATACAACTATCAGTCCTGCAATCCACAATTCTGGGCTTTAAGGAAAAGTGGCCAGAATAGACCCCAAATACGTTATTTTAACAGTTTGCCACAAGCCAAACAGGAGACACAGAAAAGATGTGAAAGTGGATCTTTCCAGTCTCATGAGACAAATATTTAATTATTTGGCCTTTGTGTGTTTGGCAGACTTGAAAAATTTAGGCTTGGGTAAAAAGTGGTTATGTGAAAAAGTGGCTTGGGAGAACTACACACAAATGTAAGCCAAACACTACATAATTTCATTTGCTTTGTTTTGTTATGAAAAATGTGTCATTTCACTTTGAGTTGGTTCAGCACATACCTTCCCAATAAAAGAAAGATTGTGGCTGTAATGTTACAAAGACATTCATATTGTAGTGCATCTTATGCATATACGATTATCCATTCATTTATATTCACTTATACACAAACACCCTTCAAAGAGTAAAAACAAAATCCATCTGTAAAAGTTCAGAATGTGAACTTTTGTTTTAACTGACAGACGTTCCCTTCTACCCTTAAAAAACATACCCAACCTTGGAGACTTGCTATCCGGCTGCTGTGACTTTAACTGTCACCGTTATGTATGATTTAGGATGCTTGAGCTCAGACAATTTCTGCACCACAAATTCAAGTGATCATCCACACGGACTACAGAGCATCAAATGCATAAAATCCATGTTTTATTCCCATGTGGAAGAATCCACAGCAGTGTGAGGCATGTGTCTGTGTTGATGTATTTTTTGAACAGTGGGGGGAGGGTTCACTATGATCCACTTCATGAAACCCACCTTTCCTTGTCTAGTGTACTTTCCTTGGCCATCTCAAATACACACTCAAAAATAGGGGTACCAACTTGTACCTAAAAGGGTACAAATGCTCGTCGCTGGGGGTGTTCCTTTTTGAGAAACATTTCTGTACCCTTTGGTCCTGGTCCATTTGTGTACCTTATGGAGTTGTACCATTTGAGGTACAATCATGTACCTTTTAAGACATAAATGTACCTTCAAACTATAGTACAGAAATGTTCCCTTGAAAAGGGTACAATAGGGTACAACAGGGTACCTCCATTTCTGAGAGTGTAGACTGTGGCTCAGAGTGGGAGACTTAGCCTCAATAAAGTGAGACAGCATAAAGGAAGGTCCTATCCTTCTCCTTTTTAACAGTGAAAAAAAATAGACAGGAGAAGCTGGGTGTGGACAGGACATCCATCTGAAGGGGATTTATGCAAGCAGCCGCTGACATGCCTTGTTGTCAGACTGTGCTGAGAACAGGGCTGATGAAATGGACAGGGTTATGGTCACCTCTTTAACACAGCTTGAATGCCTCCATCTGCATAAGTGAACAATCCTATTTAATCAACAGAAGAGATAAAGTGGAGGGGATGGATGCACAGCACCTTCTTAAGATTTATGATAATTTATTTTTTCTGAAATCACAAAACCAGACTCAATGCACCTTCTTTTAATTCCTATAAAATATGTTGTTTTGTGATGATTGTTTTCACATATTAAATGTATTTTTTAGTAATCCATGTTTGCCTAAAGAATAAATACAATCTGAGCAAAAAATATATCGTTTTTTGTTTCTTTCATATTATTACTTTACATTTTATGCTAAGAAAATATTGAGGAAAAAAGTTAATTTTCAAGAGGACCTCAGGCCTGCTGGGTGACTGTACGTAGAAAGCATAGTTCTAGAACCCAGCCCACGGGTCATCACCAACCCGTCCACTTTTCTAACAGATTCCTCCCGCTCAAAACACTGACAACCCAGGGTCCAGACCTGAAAGCAGAGTTGTAGTTTAACCCACCTCTCTGCAGCTTCTGTACTGTTACCCACCCATTACCCCATAGAGACAGTGTCTTGCCCACAGCCAAAATCAAATGGATAAAAAGTTAACCTAACAAGAGCAAATCATGAAAATCTCATAAAGATAAATACGGCTTTGACTAAACAGAAAAATAAAACTATTAAATGTGGTTTATTGAACATAAGATCTCTCCCCTCAAAGACTTTGTTAGTAAATGATTTGATGTGTGATAATCAAATTAATTAATTTTGCCTCACAGAAACTTGGCTGCAGCAGGAGGATTATGTCAGTATAAATGAGTCAACTACTTCCAAATATTTAAATTTTCACATTCCTAGAAGTACTGGGTGAGGAGGAGGAGTTGCAACCATTTTTCATCCTGATTTACTAATTAATCCCAGACCAATTAATAGCTACAGTTCTTTTGAACGTCTAACCCTTAGTTTTCCTCATGCAAGTTGTAAAAAATGAACACCACTTTTTCTTGTGGTATTGTATTCTCCACCAGACCCTTACTCTCAATTCATAGGTCAGAACTCTTTCATATTTTTTATCTGAATCAGTATTAAATACTGATAAGGTCATTATAGTGGCGGATTTCAATATTCATGTGGACAGCCTAAATACAGCCTTTAATGTTATCTGCTTTACTTAAAAAGTACAGGGACCCACACACTCGGGTCAACACACTTTGGACCTTGTACTGACATACGGCATTGACTGTTAACAAATAACAGTCCTCTCACATAACCCGGTTCTGTCTGACCATTCTTTGATAACTTTTGAATTTAACTGACCATCCTAAACCTGTAAGGAAGTTTAGTTTTGATTCAGTTGAGCTTTCAGAATTATCAAAAATATTAGCCTCATCTAAACCTTCAACTTGTATGTTGGACCCAATCCCAACCAAATTATTGAAGAAAGTGTTCCGTTTGGTTCTTACCCCCATTTTAAATATGATGAATCTATCCTTGGTAAATGGATACGTACCACAGGAATTCAAAGTTGCTGTAATTAAACCTCTATTTAAGACACCTTCTCTCGATCAAGATGACTTAGTTAATTACAGACCTATATCTAACCTTCCTTTCTTATCTAAACTTCTTTAAAAAATAGTTGCTAATCAAGTACGTGAGCATCCAAACAGTAACGACCTGTATGAAGAATTTCAGTCAGGTTTTAGAGCTCATCATAGCACTGAAATAGCACTGGTGAAGGTTACTAATGATATTCTCATGCCCTCAGATAATGGACTTGTGACTTTTCTGGTCTTGTTAGATCTCAGCGCTGCTTTTTTTTTTACGTGTCCTGTTTGGTAGTGTGGAGCTCAGAATTTGTGTCTTAATACCAAGTAGAAGCCCAACATCTACAAGAAGGGACAGAGCAGAAGCCCAACATCTACAAGAAGGGACAGAGCAGACTGTACTTCTTGAGGAAGCTTAGGTCATTCAAGGTTTGCAGCAAGTTGCTGGAGATCTTCTACAAGTCTGTTGTGGAGAGTGTAATCTCTTCCGCCGTCATCTGTTGGGGTAGCAGCATCAGAGCCAGGGACTTAAATAGGCTAAACAACCTGATAAAAAAGGCTGGTTCTGTTCTCGGGACAACTGTGGAAAATCTGGAGATGATAATGCAAAGAAGGATTCTTCATAAAATAAAAGAAATTATGGACAACCCTGAGCATTATTATGAATTGCTGTAGGTTTTATTTTCTGATGTTATAGACATGGAGACGGAAAATAAAGGGAAAAAAAAGAAGATGAAGAAGAGAGGTAGGAAACAAAAAGGCAAGAGAGAGGGTGAGTTGAAAATACAAGAGAGGAAGGGGAACAAAGAAAACATAGGAAAACATCAAAGCCTGCCGCCATACCGACAGGACGGCAGAGAGAGAGAAAAAAAAACGAAAAAGAAACATCGACAAAACAAACCAAACATTGTGAACTAAGAATTACACAACCACATCACACAAAAATGGATATAAAAATACAACGACAATGTCACTAAAAAATCTCATGGTACCGATTAATCAAGATCTAGTAATGATAACCTCAGTGCTGCTTTTGACACAGTCAATCATAATATCCTCTTAGAAAGGCTTGAAAGTGTTGCAGGGATCAAAGGAACAGCACTAGGCTGGTTTAAATCATACTTATCCCACAGATTCCTGTTTGTTCATGTAAATGATAAATCTTCTTCACACTCTAGGGTTACTTGTGGAGTACCACAGGGTTCTGTGCTTGGACCAATTCTTTTTACTATATATATATATATATATATATATATATATATATATATAATGCTTCCAATTGGTAAAATCATTAGACAGCATGGGATAAATTCCCACAGTTATGCCGATGATACACAACTATATTTATCCATAAATCCTGATGAATCCATTCAGTTAGGTAGATTACAGGCATGTCTGGAAGACATAAAAAATCTGGATGATGCTAAACTTCTTTCTCTTAAAGAGTAACTAAACCCCAAAACAACTTTTTTTTGCTTCTAAACTGTATAAATGGGTCTTTAGCAATCCAATCTTTCAGTTTCTGGGGATTTTTTTACATTTTGGTGTAAACTTGTTTCATTTTACACTTTTTTCAAAACAGTATGTTAGCTATGCTAACTAAGTGCTAATGTGATAATAATTGTAACCTGAAAAACGCAATCCCACTCCAAACTCGCCTCGAGGGGGGGTATGTCTGATAGTTTTATACCCAAACCCACGGTCGTGTCTGTGAGACCATGGCTGCTGTGACATAGGCAATGCCTGTGACGTAGAGATGTACCGCTGGCGGTCTGCTTGTCTCCGTCCTAGAAGGTAGGGGGTCCACCTCCCGGGTCCGGGGGCTGGTGGCTCTACTGGAGCATCGGTACCTGGACCTGGGAGCATAAAGTGTGCATGGGGTGTGTGAGTGAGGGTACAGCGTCATTTGTTTGGGTGTCTTGGTGAGTCAGTGAGAATGTATGGGTTTAAGAGGGAGGGAACGTATGACTGTGTCTGTATGTCTTTGTCTACCTGTCAGGTTGGATCTTGGTCTGCCCCCTCGCCTGGCGCACCTCAGGCCTTACACTTAATGGGGGGCCTATCTCCCCTGCCTGCCGGTGCATCGGTGGTCAATCCGGTTCGGACCTGGTGCGTGCCTGGCCGGGCCTGGGGGGGCCGGTGTGTCGGTCGGCCGATGCGCTGGGCCGATATCTTCCTTTGGTTGGTTGGTTGGGGCACCACTTTAGAGGTGCCAGGTTTGGGATTGTTGGGTGGTGCCTGCTCGGTGGCTCGGCGGGATGCGGATCTGGCGTCTCTGCTCGTTTGATCACCTGTTCTGTGCGCACCGTGCGTGGCCGGTTCATTGGCGGGTTGTACCGGCCCTGGCCCTCGTTGGATGCCTGGTCTCGGCGCCCTGCGTTGCGCGGGATCAGGACCCGGGAGCTGGTACAACTTGGCGTCCAGATGCTGGCTGAGCCCGGCCTGGGGATGCTGTCTGTCCCCTGCGGCTATCGGTGGGGCGCTGGGATGTTGGTGGTGGGGATTGGCCTAGGGTGGAGGCGGCGCGTGGCCCTGCAGTGCCGGGGGCCCCTCGTCGGCCGGTCCCTTGTCGGGTCCCTGCTGGGGGGTGGGGTGCCCCGGCTCCCCCGGTCCGTTGACCGGTCCGCTGACCGGCCCGCCCCGGCGCGGCCGGTTGCCGTCACTGCTGCCCCCCGGGCCCCTGCATAGTGGCCGCTGGATGTTCCCCTGGGGTTCTCCTTTGCTCCTCTCTTGGGGGATGCGGTCGGCCCCGCCCGGGTCCGCCTGGGGCTCTGGCGGTCCTTTGGACGTCTTTGCTCCGATCTCCTTCATGTCTGCATCGATTCCTTGGAGACGGATTGATGTCTGCTCACACCAACTAACAAACACTCTTATGGAGAAACCTTATATGCACCAGCATGCTAACACACACACATAGATGTGGGGTCTCTGGTGTTTAAGGAAATATTCTTGGGCTGAGGTTATCATTACTAGAGCTTGATTAATCGGTACCATTAGTTTTTCTGTGACATTGTTGTTGTATTTTTATATCTATTTTTGTGTGATGTGGTTGTGTAATTCTTAGTTCACAATGTTTGGTTGGTTTTGTCGATGTTCCTTCTTCATGTTTTGTTTTGTTTTTCCCCCTCTCTCTGCCATCCTGTGGGTATGGAGGCAGACTTCAATGTCTTCCTGTGTTTTCTTTGTTCCCCTTCCTCTCTTGTATTTTCAACTCACCCTCTCTCTTGACTTTTTGTTTCCTACCTCTCTTCTTCATCTTCCTTCTTTCTTCTCCCTAATTTTCCGTCTCCGTGTCCATAACATCAGGAAATAAAAACCCCAACAATTCATAATAAAGATTTTTCACACATATATCAAGTGGAGTACTATAGCAAAAGCTGTACTGCTCCGCTTGTGAAAGTAAATCTGTTGGGCTTCTACTTGGTACTCAGACACCAATTCTGAGCTCCACACTGCCAAACAGGACACGTAAAAAAAAAAAAAAGAGATGTACCACTCTCCACCAATCACAAAATTCAAATGCAGTAGCCACCGTTCAACCCTAAGAGGGCAGCACTAAGACGTTTTTAGACCAAAAGGTGTAGAATTAAACAAGTTTACACCAAAATGTAAAAAAATCCCCAGAAACTGAAAGACTGCATTGGTAACGACACATTTATACAGTTTAGAAGCAAAATAAAGTTGTTTTGGGGTTTAGTTACTCTTTAACTAAGATAATAAGTCTAGGAAGGGGACCTAAGGAAACACTAGAGAGCAGCAGGAAGAAATAAATTAGAAAACTATCTAGAGGGAATAAACTAAGGAAACAAATGAGGACACAAACAAAAAGGTGAAAATATCTAAGAGCAAGAAGAAGAAACAGAAACAAGGAAGTGCCAGAATAAACTAATAAAGACAAGGAATAATCTAACATGAAAAAACTCAATAAGAAGAAGAACTAAGTTTAAACACAAACAGGAGGGACAAAACAAGAAAGTAGCTTGGGGTACAGAGTGGAAGGAAATTAAGTGGAAGGAAAACAAAGCATGAATCCACGGAACCTGACACTATCAGGAAGTCAACAAAATGTAATTAAAAGACTTCTGTTGATCCAAAATGCAGCAGCAAGAGTTCTGATGAATATTAAAAAGAGAAATCACATTTCTCCTGTTTTAGCTTCCCTTCATTGGCTCCCTGTTAAATCCAAAATAGAATTTAAGATCCTCCTTCTTACATATAAAGCCCTTAATAATCAAGCTCCATCATACATCAGAGATCTGATTGTTCCATATGTTCCCAATTGAGCACTTTGGTCTCAGACTGCAGGTTTACTGGTGGTTCCTAGGATTTCTAAAAGTAGAATGCGAGGAAGATCTTTTAGTTATCAGGCTCCTCTCTTGTGGAACCAGCTTCCAGTTTTAGTCCGTCAGGCAGACACTCTGTCTACTTGTAAGGTCAGGCTTAAAACTTTCCTTTTTGATAAAGCTTATAGTTAGAGTGATTTAAGACGACCTGAGCTATCTCTGTAGTTATGCTGCTATTTGCTTAGACTGTTGGAGGACAGACTGACCACTTTTCTTCACTCTGCTACTTTTCTCTTCTACTCCTCTCCAGTTCCATTATTTGCTGTTATTTCGACTTTTAACTTTGTTTTTTTCTCAGTGTTTTTCTCTCCATAGTAGCTACACCTGGTCTGGTATCCTGCTTAGCTGCAATGCCCTATTGAAAGGGGGGCACCCCAGTCACTGAGCATCCTCTGTGTCCTGCTATCAACTTTTTACTTTCTTTAATATGGAAAGTACTCTTGCATCAGTTCTTTTGTTCTTTTTTGTGTTTTTGCTCTGTCTTCTCGAACCCCCAGACGGTTGTGGCAGATGGCAGCTCGTACTGAGCCAGGTTCTGTTGGAGGTTTCTTCCTGTTAACCTCCTGAGACCCAGGCATTGTTTTGTTGTGCATTTTTTATTTTTCTTACCTGTTTGTGTTTAGCAGGACATCATAAGTATAATAACAAAACTTTGTCTTTGTACAGGAAGTAGTTTTTGGAAGAAATTATGTCCCCATCGTCGTTTTATCTTTACATTTTAAAATGTTCTTAGTTATTTGAGATCAGATGGTATCAATTAGTCTAAAATCCAAATTTTAGCATTTTGTTATAAGTAGTTCTCTCAAAGATCAGTGTCCACATATGAGTACAATGGGTATATCCTAATGTTATGACACACAAGACACCATTGGATAAAAAAATTTATAAACCAGTTTATTTTGACCTTAGAACATTAGTAAATCAAGCTGTTTGTTTCATGCCCCTAACATGACATGGCTATACAAAAAAAAGTACAAAACATACTTAGACTCTTATTTCAAGCCATGAATTTTGCTGTTCAAAAACAAAAGTGCAAAATATATGTAAATCTGTTTACACAGCCCAATTGCCATTGGTTGTAACCATGCAAACTCTTAATAATTCATCGTAATACCTGAACAAATCCATATAGATCAAAATAAAAAAAGAAAAGTCAACAATGTTACTGACCAGCCTTTTGAGTTTAGCCTTCTCTAACTAGCTTCCTCTAACAAGCTCTTTTCCACAAAGCAGTTTTCAAACCTGCATGGAGAAGCCATACTAACCTTTGTGAAATGCCGCAAAGCAGTTGCGTTCACTCTTTAAGCACAGGAACACATTGCATGTCACGCACCGCACGCGAGATTTCCCAGAACAGCCTTGTGCTCTGCAACGCATAGGGTTTTTCAAGACAGCCATGTCCGGGATATGAACAGCAGAACATGTGCGGACTGAGACATGTGGGACTGGAGTGACCCGAGATCTTTTGCCTGGTTGTGGTGGGTGTACATTCTCTTCCTCTGCATCTACAACACTAGAATCCTCGTGAAGAATACCATTCTTGTTGAGGAATACCTGAGCTACTACCATACAAAACTCAAGAAACTTCATGATAGCCTTTCTTGGGGTGCCACTTTCTTGGTTATCTTGGCGATACAAAAGCCAGCTGTTCACTAGGGCAAGATCAGTGAAGTGCATCAACATGCGAATCGTCCATTTTATGGTCCGGACACTCATTCGATAGTAGCTTATCATCCTGTCTGACAAGTCTACCCCACCCATTTTGGAGTTGTACTCTTCCACAATGCTTGGACGAGTGACGGTTACATATTTTTTATCTTTCTTGGACCATCGCTGGCAGGTGTCTTTAGGTTGTTCAGCATGAATGGCAGAAAGCATCACAACCGGCTTGTTGTCATACCACTTGACTATACACAGTTTCCCATCTGCCCGGGTGATGGTTGCTGAGACCCCTCTTCCTTGCTGTTTCAGGGTTTTGTCACTCGGTAGCTTCTCCGTTGCTTTGGAGACCCGGTTCTTCATCACTGTACCAGTAAGGTACACCTGCTTCTTCAGCATGAGATCCACAGCTGGTATGGTGGTGAAGAATCGATCACAGTACACCTTTGTACCAGCATGTAGTGTTCCACACAGACGTTTGATTACCAGTGCGCCTAAACCCAGTCCTTCTGAGTCCTGAACCTGCAAACTCAATGTTTTAGCACCTTGGTAGACTTCAAAGTCCAGCACAATTCCATCTGTTGATGCCAGAACAAAGTTCTTCATCCCCACTGGATTGGGCTTTAGTGGTACATACTGTCGGAATGGACATCCTCCAGTAAATGGGATCATCTGCTCACCTACTGAGACGCATTCTGGTTGAGCCTGAAGAAGACATCCTTTGAGTATGCGATCCATAAAAGGCCTCACCTTCCAGAATTTGTCTGCTTTCTTGTCTTCTGGGATGTCATTATCAATTACTACTTTCAGATTGCTCCTGAGTTTGAAAAACTGATCACGTGACATTCTGTCCCTAATGGCAGGGATCTGAAGGGCATTGGACCAGAACATTCTTGTATGTGGGTGATGCACACAGGACACCAAGATTGCTGCCCCGAAAAAGTGGTACATTTCTTCCACTGTAGTATTGAGCAACTTCCCATTGTTCACTAGTGACATGGTATTTGTGCAGTCAGCAATGAGTTTCATCAGCTGTGAGTCAATATATTGCTCCACATAATCTATTGCCTGCCAATTTGCTCGCTCATCTTTCAGGTCATCCTCTTCACCCTGAAACTGGACAACGTTTGGAGTAAATGGAGCAGATTTCCAGCGTTCTCCACGTCCATCATTGCTAGGTCCAGCTCTGGGATCTCTATGTCCTGGCTCATCCTTGTCCAGTTCTGATGCAAAAAATATATTACATTTGATTATTAATGCACTTGTAATTTTAAAATCAACTGAAGAGCTACTAAGTAAAAATATAAGAATTTTGTTCTGGCTCACCATCATTCTCAACACGTTGTCGTTTACACCCATGTTTATGCACATGTGGATGTTGGGGCTCACTTTCATTACTGCTGTCAGAATCTTCATCAGGGGGTCTATAATCTTCATCTGAATCATCCTCTGGTGAATCCGGTGAATAGTCTTCTGAATCATCAGGTTGATGCTCCACAGTCATAGTGTCAAAATAAATTGGAATATTTCCATCCACAGCAGAATCATTGTCTTCACAGTCTAAGAAATCTTCAAGATCAGAGTTTTCTGTAATTGCCTTGAGCAATTGTTCTGCTTTTGACAATGAATGTTTCACTGTAATGATAAAAATAATCAAATCAACTCCAAATTTAAATCAAAATCTATAAAAGACAGATTGCATCGAAATGACTGCATTTAAATGTTTTTTTTTGCTAGCTAGCTAGCCAATTATTTCTACAGCTGAATAAAAGTATCACTAGCAAGAAATGATTACTCAAAATTTTGCCAAGCTTATCTGAACACATAGTTGTAAAAATGTCTAACTTGCAATATTTATTTACACTTGTAATTTCTTCAAAAAGTTTTTAAGTTTATCTAACCACATGGCACAATCAAGAACCTAACATAGTCCCAATGTCCTCAAACAAGTACTTCACATTTAGTTACATTTTAGTTTGCTAATATTTTCAGAATATGGCAAATTTACAAGCATTATGAAGCTACAGACCTTATTTTGCATAAATACTCTAGATTCATTTATAAAATTTTTATTTACTTCTTACCTGGCTCTTTTTCTTTGTCGGGAGTGGTCATAGAAGTTTTTTGCTGACATTCCCTCCATTTTATTTTCAGTTAAATGAGGGCAGTGATGTACTGTAACCACTAGAAGGTGCTGCCAGTGCCCCTGAATGAGGCCAATAGGTCAAAGCTGTAAAAAATAAATTATCATGGTGCAGAAAGGCAAAAATGTAATGTCCTCATATGAGTATGCAGGGTCTCAGGAGGTTAAAGGGGAGTTTTTCCTCTCCACTGTTGCTACATGCTTCCTCAGGATGAGGTATTGACAATGGATTGCTGTGGTTGGAGCCTGCATCAATGGGGCACAACTGCCACTACATGACTCCATGCAATCTGCTGGGATTCCTTACATAGAAAACTAGCTAAACCTTTAAACTGATTGGTATGTTTGTAATCAAATGACTTTCTTGTAAATTGCCTTAAGATGTAGGCGTTATATAAATAAACTGAATTGAATTGAAAGAGAGACCATTTAAAAAAAACATTAAATATAACAATCTTGTTAAAGGAGATAAGCAATACACAAACAAGACATGAGCTAAACAGATTGAATGAAGCAGGAGACAGAAGCATAAATCTGATGACGATTTCTCCATTATCTTATATATATATATACATATATATATATATATTCATTACATACTTAAATACTACAAAATGTGATCCAAAAGAAAGAAATCTGTGAAAACTGTGAGCAGAGGTTGTGGGTTCTCTGTGCAAGTAACATACACTGTAGGAATTACGGCTGTCAAAATTTGCACGTTAATGCAGGTCAATTAATTTGTAGAATTAACGCAATTTTTTTCCAATAAAAATAACGTGCACAGCATGACTCGCCCCCTTGGTTGTCCTACAATTCAGCCCACGCTGCATTCAGCGCTCCTCACGTATACAGCATGGCAGACCCAAACTGCATTACCGCATGCACAGGATGACCCGCCCTGTTTATCCTACAATTCAGCCCACGCTCATGTATACAGCATGGCAGATCAGAACTGCCTCCACGGTTCCATGTGAACATCTCTTCTCTGTCACAGGCCAGATAGAGGGATAATCGGTCTACGTAACTCCCTGCTCTACTGCGCATTTAGTCTGCAGAAAGAGACACAAGTGTTGTAAACAATCAGAAGAAGCGACTGGGACAAGCAGATGTTTAAAAATGCAACAATCAGCAGGTATAACTTCACATCAGGTAAATCTTGGCTAACAAACAAGCCTAACCAACACTGCAGCTGCAAGATAACCACAAATAATAACAGTGTGAACTGGAGTTATGTAAAGGTTTGGTTCCACACCATTTTGCTCATGTTGATAAGCAAATAATCCCTCTATTGTTCAGAAGAATACAATTAAAATAAAAAAATTTAAATTAAAAAAAATAATTTATTGATCCCAAAGGGAAAACAAATGTTGTAGCTCATTCTATTTAATTCTTCAAGGAGTTGTTGTAGATCCTGATGGATGTGTGCAGGAAGGATCTCTTGTAGCAGTCTGTGTTGGAGCAAAACTGTTCGATTCAATTCAATTCAAAAATACTTTATTGATCCCAGAGGGAAATTAAGGGAAATTAAGTGTTGAAGCCTTTGACTGAAAACACTCTGTTGTTGTAGGATAGTCCCATGAAAAGGATGCTCAGGGTTGTCCAATACTGATAAGAAACGGTCAGCTTAACCAGTTAGTTTGCATTAGCAATAGGCTAAAAGATGAATAGGTTAAAAGGACCACATCTTAATGTGAATGTAAAATTCAAAACAAAAGTTCCATGGATCTTCCCTGTATTTCCTTTAAAAAAGAGCAACGGCATCTGGTTTTAACCTTTATATACACCGGAAATTCTAGTTTTTCAGTCATATTAAGGAACGTTAATTAATTGTGATTAATTCTGATTTATTCACAGCTTTGATTAATTATATTAAAAATGTTCAGCGTTTGACAGTCGTAGTAGAAATACAATGGCCCTAAACTAGTTATTGTTGATGTAAGGGAAACCCTACCAGTCCAAATAGCTGTCTAAGGACAATAAAGGCCAGTTAACAGGGAATATTAAGCGCAGTGGTAAGACTCTAATTTAAATTAAGTTTTTTATTATTTTTAGTAAAATATGTCCAGTACAGGACTTAATAACAGACCATCATACTGACAATCAAACATGGTGGTGGTGGTAGTGAAATATTCTGGAGTTGCTTTGCTTCCTCACAACCTGCATGACCTGACACATTTAATGGAATCATGAATTTTGTTGTCTACCAGAAGATTTTGCAGAAGAATGCCCGATCATCAGTAGAGGACCTTAAGCCCAAACACACTTTTTCTGTAATAATCTAAAGTGCAGTAGCAAGGTCACCTATGAATAATTTAAGGAAATAAAATAAAAAATTTCTTCTTTCTGGGGGTGGGGGGTGATCTAGCCAAAGACTCAATTTAAATCCAGTTCAGATACTGTAGTATGACCATGATCATGGTGTTCATACTCAAGAATCCTTCAACAGGGCTGAATTCAAACATTTCTGCAAAGGAGAGTGGGCCAAAATTCCACACTGAAGATGTTAAAGACTCATCGTCAGTTATTACAGACTGTTTGTCAGTTGTTGCCTCCAAGAGTGCTGTAACCAGTTATTAGGTATTAGGGGGCCATTACATCCCAATGGGTCAGGATGGTTTAGATAGCTTTTATTCCCCCATAATGAATGAAATAATATTTTAAAAACAGCCTTTTAAATTACCTCAGGATCTCTGTAGCCTATAGTAAACTTTTTTTGATGATCTGAGACATTTACAGTGGGGTTAAAAAGTATTTAGTCACCCACCAGTTGTGCAAGATCTCCCACTTAAAAATATGAGAGGCCTGTAATTTTCATCATGGATATACCTCAACTATGAGAGACAAAATGAGAGGAAAAATCCAGAAAATCACATTGTCTGATTTTTAAAGAATTTATTTGCAAATTATGATGGAAAATAAGTATTTGGTCACCTACAAACAGGCAATATTTCTGGCTCTAAGAGACCTGTAACTTCTTCTGTAAGAGGCTCCTCTGTCCTTCACTCGTTACTTGTATCAATGGCACCTGTTTGAACTCGTTATCAGTGTAAAAGACACTTGTCCACAACCTCAAACAGTCACACTCCAAACTCCAATATGCCCAAGACCAAAGAGCTGTCAAAGGCAGCTTGGTGTAAAGAAATCAACTCTGGGAGCAAAATATTAGAGTGCATTTGGATTATCCAGAAGAGGATAGGGAGAATGTCATATGGTCAGATGAAACCAAAATAGAACTTTTTGGTAAAAACTGTACTTGTCGTGTTTGGAGGTGAAAGAATGCTGAGTTACATCCAAAGAACACCATTCCTACTGTGAAGTATGGTGGTGGAGACATCATGCTTTGGGGCTGTTTTTCTGCAAAAGGACCAGGATGACTGATCCATGTAAAGGAAAGAATGAATGGGGCCATATATTGTGAGATTTTGAATGAAACCCCCATTCCATCAGCAAGGGCATTGAAGATGAAATGTGGCTGGGTCTTTCAGCATGACAATGATCCCAAACACATCACCCGGGTAACGAAGGAGTGGCTTCGTAAGAAGCATTTCAAGGTCCTGGAGTGGCCTAGCCAGTCTCCAGATCTGAACCCCATAGAAAATCTTTGGAGGGAGTTGAAAGTCTGTGTTGTCTAGCGACAGCCCCAAAACATCACTGCTCTAGAGGAGATCTGCACAGAAGAATGGGCCAAAAATACCAGCAACAGTGTGTGAAAACCTTGTGAAGACTTACATAAAGCGTTTAACCTCTGTCATTGCCAACAAAGCGTATATGACAAAGTATTGAGATGAACTTTTGTCATTGACCAAATACTTATTTTCCACCATAATTTCCAAATAAATTCTTTAAAAATCAAACAATGTGATCTTCTCATTTTGTCTTTTATAGTTGAGGTATACATGATGAAAATTATAGGCCTCTCATATTTTTTAAGTGGGAGAACTTGCACAATTGGTGGCTGACTAAATACTTTTTTACCCCACTGTAAGTGTGACAAAACAGCAAAAACAAAATAAAAAAAATAAATCTGTAAGCGAATAATCCCTTTTTTCACACCACTGTAAAAATGAGTGTTAAAAGTCCCTTTTCATGCCTTTCCTTAATGTCTGCTTTTCTATTTTTACCAGAAGGTTTCGCTTTCCTTTGAACAAGGAGTTCTTAAGATTGAGAAAGCTTCCAGTTCCTACCTCTACATATAAGGCTATCCTCTTTCTATGATTATTACACATCCTTTCCTCTGCCACATTACACTTGAACTTTTGCAATGCTTTCAGGTTTAAAAGAGTTACATTCCTTTTGCAGAAATCAAATTCTATCCACACAATGTTGTGGCTTAATAAATGCTAAATTCAATTCAATTCAAAAATAAGTTTTTGATCCCAGAGAGAAATTAAGTGTTGGTATAGCTCATATAATTAATTCTTTAAGGAGTTGTTGTAGATGATGATGGCTGTGGGCAGGAAGGATTTCCTGTAGCGGTCTGTATTGCAGCAAAACTGAAGAAGCCTCCGACTGAAGACGTTCTGTTGTTGTATGACTGTCTCATGAAGAGGATGCTCAGGGTTGTCCATAATTCTAAATTTGAACTGTACTACTTTTTTTATCACAAGATTTGGTTGGCCTTGTATCCTGTTCTGAGGTCTAACTGGGTGGAAGAAAGGGGCTAAATTCTGCCATGTGGCTGTGGTTTCAATACAGTAGTGGAAAACATGATTAGTTTTTGTGTCCAAAAGTCCTTGTGCATGCCTTATTTCTCAGCATTGTGGCAAATTTTATCATTCTATTACGTTCTATTTTTTCTTTGTGTACATACTGTGCATTTTATATAGGGTTGAACTGACAACTGGAGGGGGTTGAAGGCAATTGCTAGCTTTGAAAGCAGTGAGTTTTAGAAAATGTACATAAAAATTCATTCAAACTAATCAACTCTATATTATATAATGAGTACATTATTCCTTAATGAACTTTGCACATTAGCTTTGGGGTATATTTAGGCAGGTTGGTCTGTTGTAATTAATGATAAAAAAAACATTAATAAAAACAATATTTACTCTGCATACCAAAACATAGTGTACGCAGGGATCTCAAAATCAATTGTAATACATTTTCAATACTTTTTTAAGACCTTTTTAAATTAAAATTGACTTTATTGCAATGCACTATTAAATTATTAAAATATTAATTGTTATTATTAAACTATTCAATTATTTTTGCAATGGCCAAATAAAAAAACATAGCCTGGAAAGATCAATTTATTCCCTTGTTGAAATTCAGTGACTGGTGGTTAACCGGTGTGTAAACACCAAATCACCTCAGCCTGGTGCGTAGGTGTGCCCGCAAGCGCCACTCTGAGATCTGTTGTGGTAGATGACGGGGCCGAAGTCATTGCTGTGGAAATGGTCATGTTGTTGAGTGGTGTACTCACAGGGGTTGCAGGTGCTAAAGTTGCTCCTGCTGTCACAGGAGCTGCTTTAGGACAAAAACTCACTGCTGATGTTCACGGCAGCTAATAGCGGCAATTTTGTGGCTAGCTCCGTTCATGTTAATGCCCATTGAGGCAACACTGATCATCTTTTTACAAAACGCACAGTAAGCCCCCCTGTCCTTTTTGTCCACATGCTTCAGCCACTGTTTAAGATCCTCAGCTTCTAGCCAAGAATCTGCAAATGTATACTTTATTTATACCCATTTTTATTCATACTGCATTGCTTCGCTGCACTTCACTATAAATTTGAGTGATACGTCAGGTTGGTACATCTGTAGCGATAGTACATAAAGTCATATGGTATGGAAATCAGAGCAAACAGCCGGCATAAAACAACCAAAAATTATTTGACATTATTAACATTAGTTTACATGTGTCTATTTTTGATAGACAAACTTATTTTAAAAATATGTCAATACTATCCAAATTTAAGACTTTATCAAATCAATTTAAGAGTTTTTATTACTTTTTAAGGGTCTTGATTTTCCTAAAATCAATTTATCAGCTTTAATACTTTTCAAGACCCCACAAATACCCTGCAAAAACAACAACAAAGTACTTAAACTTTTTCTCATATTTTCACCTTAAAAATAAAAAGCTGACTGTGTGCTGTACATTTGTACTAAGCCCAATTTACCCTGATACCCCTAAATAAAATTCAACACTGCCAATGACCTTAAAGCGATTAAAACAGATTACCTTTGTGTGATTTAATCTCAGTATAAATACAGCTGTTTAATGGCTACAATGGCTTAGAATAAAGTATATTCATGTGTTAAAATGGCCCAACAAAGTTCAGATCTAAATCTTTTTGAAAATCCATGGCAAGCTTTGAAAAAGTATGTTCTAAATCTAATCTCACTGAATTTAGGATATTTAGCAAAAGAATCAGCTTCCTTTGCCACAATCTAGGCAACCCCAGATTGATCCTATAAAATGAATATCATTTTTAAATAAATATTACATTTTGTTTTGAATTTAACAAATGAGAATGTGGAAAAGCACTAGCCTACAAGAGGCTGTGGGCTTGTTTTTCCTCCAAAGACCCAGAACCTTACAGTGTGCTGTGTTGTGGACTTTAACCAGGTTCCGGGGCAAATGGAAAAGAAACAGAGCCACACCATCACAGATCCATCACTGTACTTAACAGTGGGCGATAGGCGGCAGGACACTTTCCATGAAAACCTGGAATCCTATGCCAGAAAACTGAATATTATTTGGTATTCCATTAGGAGAATGATACAACGATATATAGCCAAATCAATACAGAAATCAAAGTATTGGACGTTGGAGACCTAAATCCTACAGAAGCCATGTGTAGTTAAGCTAAAGGTGGCATGAGATTTACTGATTGTAATTGATTTTTGAAAGGACAAAGAATTAAGAATCTTTTGGTTTTAAGTTTGCAGATTTTTCTTTCTTTTAAAAAGTTCCCTTCAGCTGATCCAATTTACTCAAACAAACAAAAACCTTCAGGCCAGAAATAACTGCTTCCATCGTTATTGTCTCTTTCACTGTACCAATTATTTCTCTGTACAATTCAGCTTCTTAAATATCAAACTAATTGCAACGCAAACAGAACGTTAGTTGGTTCAAATGACAAATGGTCTGCCTATAAATCTTAGAGAACAAGTGATAATCGAACCATCTGTGCAGACATTGCAGTAAATACTTCAACATCAGTGGACTAAACGGTCCATCTGTGGGTGAGTAGCCCTCCCTGTTTTTTTCCTCCAGTTTCTCACAATGTGATTAATCCATGACTGGATTTCCATCCTTTGTTTCTTCAGTGTTGGGGATTATTTTCTGTAATGCACCTATTTCTAAATATATCTGGTTTTCTAAAGAGAGGGAGAGAGAACAAAGAAAACATACTTTTCTCTCCCTCCCTTTCTTGTCACTTCAAACCTGAGTCTCTTGCAGCACCCAGACCAAGCATGAGAGAATATATCTTTGATTTTACACAATGATCACTCTTGGATTGTGCATGCAAGCCAGTGAGCCCACAGCTTGTTGCCTTTGTTCCTGGGCTCACCTGCTGTGTTCGAGCTTACTCCTTAGTGCTGTGTGAAGACAATTAACTTAGTCGGAGAATCGGAGTGCCTTGAGATATTAGGAATACTATTTGAACCTTTTCATATTTTTTCATGTTTAAATTGCAAACTCAAATGTATTTGGTGTCGATTATTTCGTCACACCATCACAAAATAGTGCATAATTTTGATGTAGAAGAACAAATGTGCTATTTCTTAACACTGTGTAAATATACTTAAATTAAAATGGCATTTTTCAAAATTAATTTTAAAATTATCCTGCAGCAATCAAACATGAATTTATTTCAAGGATTTTTATACAACTTTAACAGGGGTGGCATTTAATGTGTGCAACACTGAATAAATTGTGTTTTATGAAAGACAGTAATACAGTTACTAAAAATGTGAGAATCTGGGAGAAATAAGAAAGGTTTGAAGGCCTAATATTCAACATTTCACTGGCATCCCTTTTTTTCCAATTAAAATCGCTCCAAGTGTTAGGGATGACCTATCACATTGCATAATTTAAGCATGGAGCTTGTGAATAATAAATGTTAATTCCCCATCTGATATGACTCTATGAAGGTGCACAGGACTGCAATCTGCCTAGCTTTGCATCTCCCCAAACCAAACACCAATCCCACAGGCTGTTTCCTTTTGAGTTTTTCTTTTTCTTCTATTGAAATCTTGGACAAACTGCTATAAAACAATCATGCACTTATAAATTGTTTTGCTATTTTTATTGTTGTTATTTAGCCAGGAAGAATTATTTGACTGTACTGAGAGACCTTCAAAATAAATCATCTTCAATCAGGGGTGCATCTCCCATCTGACCAACTGTCTATGTTAATGTTCCATCAGGCCTTTCGGGCCCATTCATCTTCTGCCTTTGTGTTGATGCCAACGAGGCATCAGGCTATGGGAACCCAGTGTTCCTAAAGAGCCAGCAGCTATTTGGAGTTGGTGACGTTATGAACCTGAATTTTATTAATAAACAAAAGCTGATGTGTTGTGGGCCTGAGAAACTGCAAATGATTAGGCCCTCATTAGAAGTTTGTCAGAGAAGGAGTTTGGGAGTCACAGCCACAGTTGGTATCATTAGCAGTGGAGCAATGGATCCAAAACCAGCCTGAGGCTGCTCATCAGTACTTGTCAAAAAGACGACTTCATTAGTCACTGTCCAAATGACGAAGGCTATTGTAAAGGATATCTCACCCCCCGTGCAGAGCCAAGTGTCCTCACAAATAGGTTGCTGACCTCCAAGGATTCTCTGCTCCTGAGGGGGAGGAACTGAAGATAAGGAGAGGCCAGGAGTGGGGTGAGGGTTTACCGACCGCAGGGCATAGCCAGGACAGAGCCTCTCCTCTCCAAACAGCCCCCAAGCTGAACTGCCACTGACCCCATCTGTACAATGAAGTTAGCAGGCTGGTGACTCCTGTGTGTTCGGATGAAGAGGCAGATTCCCAAGAAGAGGAGAGAGTGGGGAAAGTCTGACAACTATCCTGACCCCCGGTAAAAGTTTGAAATGTTTATGTGATTTGAAGTTGGAAGATTTGAATTGAAGAGGCAATGTGAAATAATTTTAAACATTTGGCACCTTTTTGATGTCTGCCTTTGATTTTGTCTATCTGCTGTGCAATGTAAATGACAGCACTGACAGCATGCGGGCATGTGTCCAGCAACTGACTGAAGATGAATGCTTTGATGTTAAAGTTGTATCTGGATCTTTCATGAGTGAGTGTTTTTGGTATTCATTTGATGCACTTTTGCAATCTTTACTTACAAACCTGACTGAATAAAGTCATTCAAGGAATTGTGGTGGTGTTGATTATGTGATGATAGTCATTTTAAAGAACAGAGTGATTAATATTTTACAGGAATTGAATAAGAGCCAAAAGTTTTGCATTATAAGTAATGAATACACATTGCTTTCAAGTGATTTCAAGGAAATGAACTTGTATGTAAAGCAAAATGCATCTAATTCAATGCTAAATGGTTAATGAGGTGCAGATTTACTTTTACAAGGCTTGTTTATTATTATGGTAATATCAAAACATTAATAGAACAGAAGTTTGCATCAATTGTTGCGGGGGGCGGGAAATCTTTAGAAGGAATGCATCTTTTAATGCAGTCACATTTTCTCAAAATGCATAATAAATTTGAAAACCCAACCTTTAATCTGAGTACATTTACTCAATGGAAAACAACAAAATAACAAGTGGTACAGTTATGGGCATCTCTGTTAACCGACTTCACCAAATAGGACAGCATTTCATCTCCTATAATATTTCACAAGTTTGAAGCATATTGAGAAATGTTTTTTGATCTCTCTAGATTATCCAGAGTCATGGGTCCTCTCTTCTGATCTTCACCTCACTCCACAGGTTTTCTACAAGATTTGGGTTTGGGCAATTAGATTGGCATGACAGATAGATTACTTTGTGTCTGAACCATTTCTGTGTTGATTTTGCTGTGTATTTTGGAAATGTTTTTTCACTTCTGCCTTTACTTTATTTAACAACAGAAAATTATTAGAAAACAGTTCAATAGCACGGAAAACAACATGCTATCACCTCAAATGTCTTACAGCTGTTGAAATATTAAATAACAATAAAATAAATAGTTTTAAATGGCTTTGAATGAAAAAGTCAGTCGTCTGTCTCATCTTATCTTTTCCCCATTTTCATACTCCATCGGGAAGCCAAAGTGTTCCCAAACAGGAGACCTCAAAAATTAACATTGTTTGTTGCAACTTACCCGGACACTGAGCTCTCCTCTTCCTCGCTGATGACTTCAATGTGCTTCTGTTTGAGATGCTGCATCATCACCATCGTACTCCCGTGCTAGGCAAGGTCTGACTTGCAAATGTTGCAGATAACAAACATCTTTGCTTTGTTTAAGGTAAAGTGCCCCCAAACTTTTGAAGTTTTTATCTTCTTACGTCTACCTGCTTCTGCCATGTTTCATGTGTGTCCGCCATGTGCTGCTCCACTGCAGCCTACAGCCTAATTGGCAATTTGCGCGCATTGACTGTCAAATAAAGGATGCTCGGAAAAAAAAAGTTGAGCGACTGCGTATGGCACCGTAATCACACTACACAACCAACAGATAACGAAATTCGTTGCCAACCCATTTTATCATCAAATTTTATCGATTGGTTGTTGCAGCTCTACTTTTGAAATGCATGTATAAACCTTAGTCCGGCTGAAGTAAAACCAAACTGGATTTCTCATAATTGGACAAACCCACCAAGATAATGTGATTAGAAACTTAACTCCAACTCTGCCTTAGCCAAGCTTTTCACAGAAAGTGATGAGATTGCAGAAGCAGGAAAAACAACACCAGTACAAAAAACACTGCAGCAACAAGTGTATTAATTAAACAGCACAACACTTACAAAATATTCTGTGCTGCTACGTTGTTGTCGTCCATTTCTTCACTCATTGTACATATCCTGCTTTTTCTCTGTCTGCTTCACTGCTGCCAGCATTTGTTTACTATCTGTGTGACTCTAGTCCAACAGGAAGAATGCCAGCGTGAAAGGGCGCATGTCACCACCTAGCATCGCGGAGTCGAAACGCACTTCATTCAATAATTTGATTTTCTGACTGACATAAACTAGGATAAAGACTCCCTTTTTAGTTTAGCTATTAGTCCAGTTACTACCAACATTCAATTTAGATGTGCATTAGAGCTGTAACTGGGCCTTAAAAGCTGGACCGACCCGGCCGAGATTGAGAGAATTCAGCCCGAGCCCGAAACGTATATTTTGATTGACAGCTTATTAAAGCCCGAACCCGATTACAGCCCGACATTATTCAAAAGTCACACATCAGGGTTTCCGCTAGAAAAATGGCACCGGACAACGTGACCAGCAGGTTTTCAATTTAGTGGACATTTTACTTTTTATTAGGTGACCATAGTCTGAAAACCCAAAAAGAGGACCTTGGCAGTGACTGAGAGAATAGTAAGATCCTCAGCTTTAACCGCTTCTTATGCGTAAAAGTCTGTCTCGCCTGCGTGCGTTTCTGTGTGCGCTCTTGACCGGTTGCTCTAGATTTCAGGAGATTTTGTCTGACTTTTGGGCATCAGGGAGCTGCTATATAAATGCAGGAGACATTTGCTAGTTGAGACTTTACACTTGAGCATTTACACTTCATCATTTTCTGTCGAGCGCAGTGCAGCAGTCGGAGCATATTTTATTTTGATCTGAGAGAAGGAGTGGCCTGACGCCTGGGTATTTCACATCATGACGCATGCGGTGTGCATGCAACATCTTGACAGATAGATCGGAATATTATTAGGGGCCCAGTGCAGCGCTTTATTATAAATATTCTTGGTCTGTAAAACTGAGCAAAACTTGGACATTTTCAACACTATTAGTTCGCGTTAATGAGATGATCAGCTGACCGCTAAAACCCGAGCCCGGCCTGAGTCCGTGAACAATTATAGAAATTAAGCTCGAACCCAGCCCGACCTGTCGGGTCCCGACGGGTTCAGGCAAAGATCTTCAGCTTTAATGTGCATGTAAACGTACTGACTGACACTGTGGAAATGTGGTGCGTCTAAAATAGAACCCAAGGGTATCTTTAGCAGAACACTGCGACAAGACGCTACTGGGACGTGCCTGAAATGCGCAGCGGCGCATCCGGTGTAAACCAAACCGTAGACTATAGGGGTTTCTATTAGCAGCATTGACAATGAGCAGCTGTAACATGCCCACTGCTTGTCTGGGGTCCCATTTGTGATGATAGGAAACATAGTTGTTCCTATCTTGGTTATCTTCCATGACAATCAAATAGCGTCTAATGGTTGTTATGGATACCCTAAGAACCCACATCTTCCTTGCTGTTTGCTGTAGCAACATGAATGTAAATCCTTCTCTAGGTATGTTTTCTGGTGTTGCAGTTGTTTTAAACTTTTTTAAGAATTAATCTGACTGTAAGTTTGGGCAAGTTTACACAAGCAGATGTTTTTGTTGCCATTTCCTGTCATAGCAGATCAACACGCATGTTTTCTTGTGTATCCTTTTGTTTATCCCCTTTTTTAATTGTAATCAAGAGAAATGTCTGAAACCCATAGTTTTATTCCCCAAACCAAAGCATCAAAAAATACTAGCTTTTTGTCATATGTCAGTGCTTCAGGTTATGACTAACTGATTATTATTTATTATAGTCTGTTTAATTGCTCTGTGTGTTTTACTTAATACATTTAATCAGTGTTTTACTATTTAATCTTATGCACTGTTCATTTTTATATTTTAACCTGTTATTTTAATCTTCCTTCCAGTGTTTCCTCAATGGGAGCTCTCTGCCTCGGGAGCGGTGGTCGGCTGTGGCTGCCTGGGTGCTCTCCAGGTAGCGCTTGGGTGGAGGTGGGGGTCTCGGCCTTGCATCCTCTGGGTGCCCTGGGTTAGTGTCTTGGCTGCTGCAGTTGATGTGCTGCTGCCGGTGCAGATGGCTCCTTTGATGGTGTTTACTGACCTGGCTCATCTGTACTCAGCCCAATTACCTTTTTATTGCTGCTCTTAAGTGTGTGTGTGCATGAAGGTTGAGTCTGGGGAATGGGGGTATAGCTGTGATCATGCTTTTAATTATGTAAGGGAGGGATGGGAATGTGCTCTTTGTGGGGTCATTTTTATTCTGTAAAAGACTTTAAGCTGTAATTGTTGTATGAAAAGCACTTTAAGAATAAAGTTTGATTTGATTTGATTTGATGATGAAATAAATGTTCACATTATATAAGCTAATTAAATACTAAATGCAATTTTTTAATAATTGTTAAAAAAGGCTGGCTCTATGAAAAAGTTATAGCTGTTTGCTGCTAAAAGCAAATAAATGATAGGGAGCAACAACAGCCTGCAGGCCTTGGTGACAGGCTTTCATATAACCTACATTTGCAAAATTATTTTAATTCAGTCTCACTGGAGAGTTTGTTTTCGCACAAACAGCCTGTTTAAGATCATGTGACAGTATCACAATCAGATTTAAGTCCAGACTTTAACTAAGCCATTAAAAAAAAAAAACATTTAATTTTGAGCCATTAGAAATGCACCACTGTCTTGTTGCATCTACTTCTGGATTTTCTGATAGAAAGCAGAATTGATGGTTCTTGTTAATTGTGGCAAGTTGTCCGGTTCCTACCACAACAATGTTTGACTGGAAGTGTAATTTTCTGTTTTCTATAATGCTCCAAGGTTTGACAGGTGTGAAAGAACTCGTATCTTTAAAAAAAATCTGCTTTTGTCTTGAAGGTCCCCAGAATATTTTTCCCCAAAAAAACTTTTTTCACATAGGCCCAGGTAAGTTTGCATTGCATTTTACCCTTAATAAATGAAATCATCATTGAATATTTTTTTTTGTAGTTACATATGATCCTTGTCTGATGTTAAAATCTATTTGATGATATGAAACATTCAAGTGTCACAGAATAAAAATAACTGAATAAATCTGCAAGAAGGAAAATAGTTTTTCATGACAGAAAACCAAAAATATTGGTCCATTTTACCAAGATTCCTTGGACCATGTAGTGCTGAACCAGAGAACACAACAGCTTGGCATATGTTGATTAAATATGGATCAGCCTGTACTCTGTTTTTAATATGCATACCAGACCTGGTAAATGGTTGATAAGCTATTGTTTTCTCTTTACTGCCCATTCAAATGTAATATTTAAGTCTTAGGGGAATATAAACAATCAAGTCCTCTTCATTGTTTACATTTCAACGTAAACACAAGTTATTCACCTTATGTGCTATTGCACAAACAGCAAGCATGCTCATGCCATCATTTGAGAGGAACTCAGTCGCATCATTCGCACAGCTTCCTTGGCTGTGTGCTGCTAAACGAGACCTTGCAGGACGTCAAATGCATATGAAAGGAGATTTGCATAAAGTGGAACTCTGTAATTTATTTATTCTCTTCTCTCAGCTCCGAAAAATGCCAATGCCAGCTGCTTGTTCAAAAAGCCCCCAGAGGTGGATTAAACAGGTGCTGCTACAGAGGTGGGGACTTCATTAAGGACATTACAGTAATAATGACATAATGACCTCATCATGCTTTCAGATGTAAGTGAGGAGGGAGGTGAATTTAGAGCATGCAAAAAGGTGAAGGCTCATTAAAGAGTCGTTCTAGCGTATATCTTTTTGTGCCAAATGGCTTTGTGACAGCAATGGGAAGGCTATCAGATTATAGAAAATTACTTTATTTATTTTATTTTTTTACATTGATCATTGAGAAGATTATAAATATTTTAAATTTCATTATCTTTATTATGTATAATTTATTATCTTTTAAGAGAAGCCTGTCTGATTTTCTGTTTTAAAAAATAATCGGTTGAGTGAAAATTTGTTTAAATCTAGACCATAGTATGATAATTATGGGGTTAGCTGTATAGGCAGAAATTGTATTTGTTTCTGTGTGGATTATTCCTACCAGCTTATACAACACTATAACCAAAAACAACACTAAATATTGACATAATAGCATTCTGGACTTGAACATATTTCTGAATTCTACAGAAAAATATAAAAAATAAAGATGAGATTTTGGAATCAAATCGGAATAAGAAAACCTGGATCAGAGAATCTCTATAGATACATACAGTGGTTTTGTATATGTATTGCTTTTTTTTATAACTTCAAATGTTATAAGCAAACCTTCATACTTTAACAACTGTAATACTTGGCTAAATTTAGGCCACCCGATTTTTCAAAAACAAAGAGATGTGATCATTTTTGACACAGTTTCTCTTGTTTATTATTTATTACAGTACAGGAAGGAAATTTTACTAAATCACATAAATTTATTTATGAGGCTACGGTTTGAGTGTGTACCGTTTTGACTGCATCCAGTTACATACTTGTTTATATGGGTAGCTGTATATAGCCCTATGTTGTCTAGCAGCATATGCAGGATTTCCTATGTTGATGTGGCCTGGAGATTTGTAATCATTTAGTCAAATATGTTGAAAATATTTATAAGCACAACACATGGCTTAGTATATTTTCTCAATGTAAGGTACTGCAGTCTTACAACCCCACTGAATACAAACTAATCAAGCTTAAATCTAAGGCAGCTAGCTCTATTAATTAGCTAGTTGTCAATGCCAGTACCGTAACCCAACAGTTCAAATTTTTTAGGCCAAGCAAGCCACTACCAAAGTCTAATATTGTCTGAATTTAAGGATGCATCTGTATTTCTGCTTGCTGTCTTCATCCCGGCTTTTAAGGTGGTTGTTGGCTGATTTATTAAAGGTCTTGTTCGATGAGAAACTGTTTAAAACTAGGACATGTATGCTGCATGTGAAACTTTTGTCCGAGCCCCCATTGCTTTCACTAGCCACAGAAAGGCAAAAACGAGGGAATCAGAAAATGCCCTACGTAAAACTGTATCCTGGCCACGCCCACCTTGATTTGTGACCACCTATGGGAAGCTGGGGGCCAGAGAGAGGACAGCACATCTCGGCTGGTGGAAGCTAACTGTTAGCAATTCCACGGCATGGCAGAACACGGTCAGGGTTGGTTTATTTGAGGACATTGACATCAGTGTTGCATGTTCACCTTTAATAGACTTTTATGTTTTTATCAAGGTTTACTGCTTGACCTTTGGTTTTTAGCCCCAAAAGAGTCCAGATAAGTTTTGATATCTAACCTCCCACCTCTTCCAACAATGGCTTCTGTCCATTTTGAATGAAGCTGAAGGAATTGTCAGCCATCCACTCATTGATATTTAGGACGTACTGGAGGCATACTCTGCGATGAACTGGCAACCTGTTTAGGGTCTACCCCGCCTTTCGCCCCGTGACTGCTGGAGATAGGCACCAGCAGCCCCCCCCCCCAGCAACCCTGCATAGGCTGGACAGGTACGGATGGATGGATGGATGGATGGATGGATGGATGGATGGATGGATGGATGGATGGATGGATACCTGTAGTGGGACAGGTGACAGAAATATAAAACTGTCATCAGCATATATTGTGAGAAAAGTCGAAGTTCTCCATGATCCTAGCTACTTGGGTGATATAGATGTTGATAGATGTGGAATGGAGCCTTGAGGTACCCCGCATAGAGGCCTCATTAACCGAACATTTTCGGTATTTCACAAGTTTTTTTAAACAGTGACTGAAAAATCTGAAGGCAATCATTTTGAAAGGTTAGTATTCACACTTCTGACCACTTGGTGTAAATGAGCAGACATTTTCAACTTTACGCATGTAGTACAGCTAATTAGGTCAATCAAAAAAGGATTCCTATGAGACCGGATTGAGAGAGTAACATTGAGACACCGTACTCAATGCATCTCAGTTACCGGATCTGACAATGCGTTGAAGAGTTACTGAGGCTTTGGCGCAAAGAGCCCATCATGTGCTAACCAATGCTGCGGGATTTCCCCCTGCTGAAGCGATAGCTTGTGGGTCAGGACATGGCTAATTCAGAGTCTTTCTGACTTCTGATCACTACAAATGGAAAATATTCCCTGATTTCAAAATTTTGACTGAAGAGGCGCTTGTAATTCCAGTCTCCAGTGTGGCAGCAGAGTGCAGATTCAGCCTCTAGAACAATGTCTAAACCTCCATGGGAAGTCATCTGCCTGTGGCAACAGTCCAAAGCCTCATGACAATAACCTCTTCAGCAACCCCACTTGAAACATTTAAATACTCACAAGTGGGTGCACTTGTGAGTATTTAAATGTCCATGATGGAAATTGTGGTGAACTGTTTGTATTTAAAGTGCAATCATTTAATTTGATTGTTTATATGTAGTTCTCTGTTCAGTTTGTTTGGATTAAAAATTAACTAAAATGCATAAAAATAAATACAGCTGAATGTTATTTTGAATTGAATTGAATCGAACTGGAATGTTATTTTAAAAACTGACACGTAAAAATAGATTATGACCATATATTTTTTTTTTACCCTGTCAGTCAAAATGATGGACAACAAAAATGTCTAGCACGACCCATGACATTGATTGATGTGGAATGGAGCCTTGAGGTGCCCCACATGTAATCATTGGTGGTTCTAATTTATTATTACCGAATGGCACAAAAGAGTTCCAGACTGACAAAGAACTTATCACGTATAGCACAGAACCATTGTAGGACCTACACTTTCCTAAATTATAAAAAATTAAGATGTGGAGAATACTGCACAGTGGCACAGTTGGTAGCTGTGTTGCCTTGCAGCAAGAAGGTCCTGGGTGTACCATGCCTCTCGCCCGATGACTGCTGGAGATAGGCATCAGCCCTGTAACCCTGCCAAAGACAGATGGCATATGTAGATAATTGATGGAGAATCATGCAAAGAAACCTAATTGATTAAAAAATACGTAATTCTTTGTCATATTGACTAGTATAAAGTACCTACCTAACTACTTACACAAAAACACATTTATAAACAATATGTTTTTTTTAAAACCTGTACCTCAGAAGAAAAAGGTTTTGTTTACTTATTTGGCAGAATATTTGTTTCCTCTTCATTAGTGAGCTGCTGGTGTCATTTCATTTCATGACACCATGCCCCTCCACAATCCTAACAAAAAAAAGGTTGGCAATTGGAGTCTCTACATCTCTAAGGTAGTTAGCAATTCTAAAACTATTGTGATATTTTGGTTGTGAGTTTCTTTAAACATGATAAAAAATATTTTATTTTTCAAAAAGTGTACAAGTAAAGCTCTCAGGTAAAGAACTTTTACCAGTCTGAATAACTCAGAGCCTGCTTAGAGCCAGTACACTTCTGTTGCATCAGTCTTCAAAAGAAATTTAAATGCCACAGCTTGATTAGCCACAGAAATTTTTTTCAAAAAACTGTCTCACGAGTGTCCTCAGCTGGAACCCAACATGAAAAGCCTGACTGACAGTGAGGAGATCAAGCATCTGTAAGCCGTCCTCCATGAATAATGAGAGTGCGTGCGTGCGTGCGCTTGTATGAGTGGGCACATTTTGCAGTGCATAATTGTGCATATGTGAAAGTGGGCTAGTGAAAGGGTCTGTTTGTTGCCTGCGTGTGTGTTTGTCTTTTAAATTAGGGCACGTGCCTTAAGAATGATGCCCCAGTCTACTGTCAACACTACAAGCCCTCCTCTCTTTTCTCAGTCTGAAATTTCATAGACGTATTCAGGCAGCTCAATGACAAGACATCTCTATTCCTACTGTAACCCCCCTCCTGACAAATTGACATGCTGGGACTGTTGCTTCACTCACACAGAACAAGCCTTTTGAGGTTTTGAAACCCTTTTGAAAATATTCTCTTACATTGTCATCAGGAGCAGAATATCGCTTTCATGACAGAGAAAAAAAGATTAGCTTTTAGCATACTGTCAGGGATGTTAACTGTTACGTGTTTTATACTATTATATTTCTTTGTGCTTTCATAAAACAAATCCAGTCTGTTTATTTAGACACATTTCCTTACCAAACATCTTGAACCTTTTTCCTGTAATACAATCATGCCCTTTTGTCTTTTCATGTCAGATTTTCAAGAACCAACTTCTAATGCGTAGGTTGAACTTTATTAGCTTTTTCCTGTGCGGTAAGAAAACTGCCTAATGTACAAACTTCCTTGCCTCTGAGGTGTGAATGCGAGCCTGCTTTTTCCCGCAAATGGGCCCCTTGTTGGGGTGGGAAGAGGATGGAGGTTGTCGACTGTGTTCAGAGAGAGGAAAAGGGTTAATCGTGCTTGGGACAGGCATCTCCTTGAAGTGGGAGGCAGCGCTAGGCAGTGTCCAGATTTATGGCACTACGTCCCTTGTAGTTGCCTTCACCGTGGCAGTTGACCAGTAGACAGAAGGGGAGAGCAGAGAGGAGCTGTAAATCATGGCGAGAGTGAGGCCCAGACACAGACACGCATACACAAACACTAACACAGCCAGTTTGCTGGCAGATAAAGTGTGAAGGAAGGGCGGCTCTCCAGTAGTCTGCTGACAAACAGATAAAGCTGAGAGATTTATTTCCTTATTTCTGGCTTTATTTTTAAGCCAAAATATTCAGTAGATCTACAGTTTTCAGTGAGTGATGACAGACCACACTAAGTCAGCCATAGTTGTGTGTTTATAATTATACAATTTTGTTTTCTTTAACAAACTCACATAAGAAAAAAGTTTGGACATGAAACTTTTTCACATGTTGTGCAAATACATCACTGTGTCTCTTGTCTTCATAATTTGCAGTTAGAAAAAATGTATACATTGGTGAAAAGTCACCAAAATTAAAAAAAATAGGCAATGGACATGGAATCATTCCCTGCTCGTAACCTAAAAAAGAGTTTGAATTGCAAATAACTATGATTAATGATGAAGCAGACAAGCTAGCCTAATTCTTAAGAATAATTAAAAGTGTGTCCACATTTTATTTACAATAGAGCATTTTCATCTTCCAAGTTTGATCAAAATAGAAAACATAATCTATTCATATTAATATTTACTTTTATAATGTTCAGTTCATTCTAATTCATTTCAATACAGTCCAAATTTTATCCAATACATCTAACTTGTCGGCCACCTTTATTTTTTCATTGTCGTAACAGTTTTTATGGAGTATTTTGAGGGTAGCTGATGAAACAGCTCTGAGACTGGAACACTTTTATGCAAGGGGTCTATACAACATTATGGTATTGCAAAGGATAGAATCAGATCTTAATGTACTGTATTGCATCATATTGTATTATATCTTTTTCTTATTTTTTATGTATAGAGTCTTATAAAGAACTGCATTGAGCATCATATTGTCTTTTTATGGTTTGGTATCTTAAAGTGTTGGATCACGTTATATAGTAAGTCTTCTTATACAATATAGTATATTATTGTTATGTATTGCCTCAGTATCTAATCGCATTGTAAAGTCTAGTATTTTATTGTAATGTCTACTATCCTGTTGTGTCATGTTGTATAGTATCATTTCATATAGTATCATATAGTGTGATGTACGGTATGATTTCAGTTGGTATTGTAAAATATGATATTGTATTGTTACCCATTATATTACATAACTTATCAGATAGTAAATTATCTTACCGTGATGAATTGTACACTATTGCATAGTATCGTTTTGTATCGTGCCATACAGAGGCGTTGTCAGACGATTTTGCCGGGGCTTCAGCCTGGAATGTTTTCAGTCTAGCCCTGGATGTTTTAAGTCTGTTGTTTCACTCACCAGCCACAGGCTCACCGCTGCAACCACACACAACAGGCCGGCTGTACTCTACTCTGATCAGCGCTACCACTGACTTGACTCAGTGTCAGGTTACAGTCAGTTATGGGAAGCCATGAGTATAAAAAGAGGCCTTTTCCACACGTAGCCAGCTATCTCACAAAACAAATAGATTTTTCTACGGTTTGGCCTGTCATCCACCCGAAAACGCTGTTTTACGGGACCTAAAATGAATCTTTAAAAAAAAAAATGTTTTCCTCCATTTTAAGTGTTTGCGTGTGGACAGAAATAAGAGTTTTCGGCTACGCAACTTCACAACCAAAATGCTCCAACATCACATGTGCGACCTGTGTTTACACTCAGAAACAGCATTTATGCCCTCAGACCTGTGTTGGCATCATTGATTGTCCAACCGCTTTTTGTTTGCTTGTTTTTCAAGCTCAATTACTGCTCTATGTAGAAGTTAGAGCACAGAAAGTTACTCTGAGTGGATAGGATTTGGGTGAACTACTGCCCCCTACAGGTTTGGCATGTGTATGAATGTGCTTAACAATGCACTTAACAATGCACTTATGTGGTTAGGTGTGGACGGATATTTTTTTATAAAACGAGGTGGTGACAACATTCTTTTTTTTTTAAACCCAGCTACGTGTGTACATGGCCTAAGGCGTGTATTATAGCCTTATTAAGGTATTAACATCCAAGGGGTATGTTAATCCCTTTCCATACCATGGCTTGCCATAGTCATTATGTCGCTACCGTGGGCACAAGGCCCCTCCCCTCTCCTAATGAGCCCGCTCTGTACAAATGCATGCGCAGAAAACTGCATAACGCCAAACCAGAAGATATATTACGATTAGCAACATTTTTAACTAAAATCAATGGATCATAGAAAACTTACGAAAAAACTGTTGCACCTCCTTAGCTTGTTTTAGAGAGGCCTAGGGTAAGAATTTATTTTTGTAAAATGAAGTGATTAGCAAAGGCAAACGTTGTCTAATGCATAATTTTCTTTAGGTGTCCTGTTGATAGCAAATTAGTTATCCTTAGTAAGCACACTGACTAAGGATATGCATTAACAATTACCAATACAAAAGCAACAAAATAACTTTATAATTACAAGACACACACTAAAAAAGAAAAAATATATTTGCAAACTTGATGTGGGAAACACTAACATAGCAATGTTGACTATAAAATTAGATTAATCTTGTTGAAATATATAAAAATGTATATATATATATATATATATATATATATATACATATAAACTCTGATCATTTATTTAACACACTGTATTCTGTATAACCCATTTGAGAACTGCTGCTTTAGACAGGCAGGCTGAATGCTTCCATTGTTGTTGAACTTTTTGATTTGGTTTTATTGTCCGCTTGTTTGTATTACATTATTATAATGCTATATTTGCGACTTGTTTTCTGCTGGTTTGTTGCACACTTTGATTTGATTTAATAATTTTGTAGAAGGAAGAATAGCTGATGTACAGAGAAGGAGCCAGCAGTTCCAATCAAACATGGAAATTGGTCACAGTTATTTAAGTAGAATTATTTTGTTCTAGAGATTGCTAACCATGTAAACACTTTTGTAACACTCTTGATGCATCATGACTTGATGTAGCCCAGTTGTTTGCAAGGAAATTTAGTTTGTGTTTTGTATTATTAGTTTGCAATAATCATACTTGACATGATTTTGTAGAGGGTAGGAGAGATTACCTAAAGAGAGGAGCTGTAGCTGCAGCCCCAGCAGAAGCACCGGCAACATCATTAGGCATGTGAACTGGTAACAATTAAATATTCTAAAATTGTGGTATAGATAATTAATAAGAAAAGGTCATTTATTCCAACTATGATAACACCTATTAAAATACAGATAGAAGCAACTTCAAAACAGGTCAATAACAGTGCATCACTGAAGACATAATAAAGGAAATTGGTAAAGCTTTTCGTCATTTGCTCATTTACCATTTTGGCATTATTGACAGAGCCAAACAGACTATCCAAGACAGTACCAATGATGAGAGAAGACCAAGTGATGAGAGGGAGAAGAGGAGAGACAACAGCTAGAGACAAAGACAGAGAGAGACAGCAATAGGTGAATAGTGTATGAATGGTAGTATGTACACAGTATTTGTCAGCAATCTAATTCTAAATTTAAAAAAATGGGGAGTTCACTGGTGGAAGGAGAGAGATGGAACAAGCAAAGACAAATGAAAAACCAAAATGGACATTCAGATACAGAAGAGAAAAGGGAGACCAACAGAAGCACGTGAATAAAGATTGATCGAACTAAATTAGTGTTTGGTTTTGCTGTTTTCAGATGTAATTTTCCAAAACACAAAACATTGACCAATTATATCTAATTAAACATTAGATATAAAATTATAAGTCATTGTATATTCGATGGGACATTACACTGTTTTGACATGCATTGAAAATAAATTATGATTTAGGCATCTTATAATGTATGCTGTAGTCTGTAATATATTGTGCCTCTTTTTTTTCTTCTGTTTTTTTTACAAAAATATCACATCTTGTCTGGGCTAAGCCCATGTACTCCTTAACGGCTGGAAACGCCCCTGGTACAATACAATTTTGTGTGGTATAGTATTATACTGTATGTAGCCTGTTTTGTTGTTAGAGTACACAGCATTTCTTTGTAATATATTGTATACCATATTGCATCATAAAGATTAGAATGTAGTGGTACCTTTTTATGACGATGTATACTACCTTTACTTATTGTATAGTAAAATATCATATAGTATTTTACTATATCCTATTGTAACTCTGTGAATCATACTGTGTTGTAAATCTTTTATAGTATGTAGTCTCATTGTTATGTATTGTGTCTTATGGTATCAAGTAGTTTCTTATCATTTTGTATAATATGGCAAGGCAAGGCTATTTCATTTGTATAGCACACTTTCAACAACAAGGTAATTCAAGGTGCTTTACATGATTAAGAGGTAAAATAAAAATAGCAGTAGAACACAGATAAGGCATATAACGTAAAAATAGCAATGAAGCATGATACACACACACAAAGTATATGATACATGAAACATTACTCAAAGACAGCTCTAAACAGATTAGTTTTTAGTTGTGATTTAAAAGAACTTGGTTTCAGCAGCTTTGCAGTTGTCTGGAAGTTTGTTCCAGATCAGAGGAGCATAGAAACTAAAAAAAGCTGCTTCTCCATGGTTGGTTCTAATTTTAGGGATGTTGAGTAGACTGGAATTAGAGGGCCTGAGTGGATGGGGGGTTGGTATAGTGACAGTAGATTTTCAAAATACTTTGGTGCTAAGTCATTCAATGACTTATAAACTAATAAAAGCATTTTAATGTCTATTCTCTGAGCTACAAGGAGCCAGTGTAATGACTTTAGAACTGGGGTGATGTGCTCTACTTTCCGGGTTCTAGTGAGGAACACGAGCAGCAGCGTCCTGGATCAGCTGTGGCTGTCTAATTGACTTTTTAGGCAGACCTGCGAGAACACCGTCGCAGTAATCAATCTGACTAAAGATAAACGCATGGATGAGTTTTTCAAGGTCCTGTTGCAACATCAGTCCTTTAATCCTAGAAATGTTCTTCAGATGATAGAAGGCTGACCTTGTTATTGCCTTTATTTGACCCTGAAGGTTCAGGTCTGAGTCCATTACTACACCTAAATTTTGGGTCTGATCGGTATTTTCTAGCTGTATTAACTGAAGCTGTGTGCTGACTCTTGATCGCTCCTCTTTAGGTCCAAAAGTAATTACTTCTGTTTTGTTTCTGTTCAGCTGAAGAAAGTTATGGCACATCCATCCATTGATTTGCTCGATGAATTTACTTCATGCAATGTGGTATTGCAATAAATTATATCATGTTATCTTAGTATCCTCAGGCATATCCTCATATAGTATTGAAAAGTATAGTATCTAATGCACTGTAATGCATTTTATGGTGCAGAGTCTTATCGTATCATATTGTATCATATACTAACTTGACTTCATCATGGTGTGTCACTACAAATATCATTACGCAGTGTACTGTATCATAATGTTTTGTGTCGGATCATATTATATCATCATTCAGTGTAAACAATATAATCTATTCATAGCGCATAGTATCTTTTTACAATGTATGGTATACTGTCACATTACACCCATAGTTTAAAACAAGTCAGATTTATATTTGGATCCAATTATATGCATTCAAATTTCCTCTAAGTTTGTGAGTTCCAATTTAGTCAAACTAAATTCAAATTATAATGGATATTGCTGCAAATAAAAATGGCAACATGATGCATTCATGAGAGATCACAATGGAGCCCAATACTAATACCTCACATACAGTTTTAGGGGGAAAACTCACCACTTAAACCACTTAAAAAGTTACCATGTAGCAGTGTTGTGTAAACTAAATAAACTATTCAGTTACATTTGCAAAATGAATGAATGTTCCCAAACTTAAATGCCCAATATGGTTTTTAGAAGACTAAATGAGGAAAAACTAATGTGTAACAACACTATAATAGCATATCATTTGTTAGGTTGATTTTTCTGAGTTGAATGCGAAGCTCATGAATGCTAAGGTTAATGCTGAATCAAAGTAAAGGAAACATGCATTCTTTTTTTATTTTAAAGGCAAGTAAACAGTGTATATTTAGATAGTTTTATTTATAAAATAACACTGCTGCTATTCTCTCCATCCATTGAGGTGATTTGGAGTCTCACACCCCAATGTTTGGCAGTGAGATCGCCAAAGGCCTCCTTTTCCCTTTTATTTTGGCGAATGAAAATCCATCATTTCTATAACATCCGCATTTTCTGACTCACAGACATTTATTATTAGCTGTGGTCTAGAGCGTGTGCACAAAAGACTGTCAACACTAGTTGGTGAGCAACCAGGAAGCCACAGAAGGGGTGTCTTGTTACTTCACTTCACTCTAGTGTTCCTCTCAGTGAAATTACTCTCTGTTGCTTTTAAGAGCCGCTGACTCAGGTCCCTTCTTCTGCGGTCTGAGGATCAATCAGCATGCGGGCCGTGAATGTGCACACTGTGTCCTTTTAAGCCACAGTTGTACCATCATGTCCTAAACCTACACCAGCCTAGTATCTCTTCTTTAGATTTTAATGGTTTCAGTAGACAGGCGGGGTGGTCTCTTGTCACACTTTGACTGCTGTGCCCACATGGACTCTGGCCTGGTTAGACCATCCATCCTTGTGGCAGCCGTGTGGCCCCACTCGCTGACCGTGTGCTGTGCCCAATGTGTACACAAGATCTCTGGCCTCAGCAGGGAGTGTTTACCCAGCTGAAGTCCAACTGTGACGCATTATCTCCCCTCTCGGTACTGTAAAGACTGGAAAGGAAATCACATTGAATAACATCTATTGACTGATAACTCCATGATGTTTTGAGGGGTTGAGGCTGTATAAAAAGCATTAGGTTTCATCAAAAGGCCAGTTCTACACTTAAATATATGACATTTTTCCCCATGATAATTTATAAGGTTATCATTATAAGGTGAATGTTTTCAACAGCAGCATCTTGTATAAAAGGGTTTGCTGCTGAAGAATATTAAAGCACCTATTTCTTAGGCTAATTAAAGAAATGGATATAATGCATCATGCATTTCCAGCCAAAGTCCTTTAGCATTGAAGTAAGCAGGATCTTTTTGTTGCAGGAAGAGTTTTCTAGATGTCTTGCAAAGCAGGGTAAGGAAGTGGGATCAGTGGGTGCAAGTCATTAAGCGTTACACTTACTTCATTTGAGTTTGTGCATCCTGTTTTGGTTATCTGTTGTCACAGAAATTAAGTTAATTAGAAAAGTTAATTAAAGCCCTTTTCTAATACAAAAACAGAGCCTTCTGAGTCATGTCCAGGAAGACACGACCATCTATAGATGATGACATAGTAGGTGTGATGGCACTGTCCTGGTAATTACAGAAAATAATGTTTTCTTGACAAGAAAGTAGTTTTTAATAGGAGTACGTCAGATAAACTTTTGAGAATTTTTTGGCAATGCAGAAATATTACATAGCAAGGAATTCTTTGAAAAAGATAATCTAAGCAAGAATTGTGGGCACCATGAAGTAAACACAGGTACTAACGGCAGATAACTCATCACTTTTTTGCTGCAGGATTATAAAAACAAATGGAATCTAGAGCTGCGGGGAAGGGACAACCCAAAACCTAGAGATGAGGACACAACAATGGTTCATACCGTGACTACCACACTGTAGTCAACAGCCAGATTGTTCAAGCGACATTGTTGTTTTTTTAACAAAAAGGTCATCATGCAAGAAAATGATTTAGCTGTAGCTGTATTATTTTGTCTTTGTGTCTGAGCCAATGAAGTAGTGAAAATGTGTCTCCAGTTGCTAAGTATTTTCCTTCAATCCACCACATGTGTAGCGTTAGCTAGGAGGGACATTTTACAGCCAAGCATCATGCTGCTGTGAGAAAATTAACTGGAGATTAACATACAGTGCCCTGGGGATAATGTTTTAACAGTTAATGTTTAAAATGCATTAGTTTTCATAAAAAGGTCAACTCTACACTTAAATATATAAAAAAATTTCATCATAATTTTATACTGTAGTTTCACTTGTTTTACTTGTTTCACTTGTTTTACTTGTTTCACTTCACTACTTACTGTAGTGAGGTTTCACTTGTTTACACTTACTGTAGTGAAGTTTTACTTGTTTTACATGTTAAACACAGATGGGTCATGCCGAAAAGGTGAGACTTATGAGGCTGTTACAGATTGGGCACACCATAAAGAGCTTTAACATTCCTTTGTAGGGTGCTGGTTTGTTAAGACCCAACGCTACTGCAGTCACACAATTCTGCTGACGTCCTCCTCCTCAATGAATAATTCATTATACAAATTTTTAACTTATGAGCTTAGATTAGAGCAAGAAACTTTACTATCACTGCTCTTGTCTAATGCACCATCTTTTGTTTCTGTTCCTGCATTGTGCTCTTTTTAATTTTCGACCATACTCTTTTTCATATTTCTAAATTTCAGTAATGGAAACAACTTTAATTTCTCACATGTTAGAGGCCTGAACACAACCGAAAAGTGAATGATGTAAAAATGATGATACATGCTTAATTTAACACACATTAAATTGTTTTGGTGTGTTTTGGTTGGCAAGACACCTTGACCATCAACCTGCTGTGGAGAAGGGTGCCAGATTCAGAGGCCAACCAAACAAGCAAGCAAGTAAAAAAGAGTGGCATTTTCCTCCCTCTGTTTCAAGTCAGGACGAAACTGTTTTTCAAAGGTGAAGTGAGCTGGATAACAAGGTGTTTCTCTGCATTAAGCATTGTGAACTCTGAAGAGTGTCTGATGAAAATATTTTCAGTTGATGCCTTAGATTACTGAAAGCTAAGGGACTTCCTAGAGCTGACACATTGCAAATCTAGTTGGTACATGCTTAAAAAGAAAAATGGATGCAGGATTCGATACAAGTCTTGTGTTTATAAAGATCTTGGGAGACAATAAAGCAAATAAACATAAATGAAATGATGACATCTCTGCTTATCAAGCTGCGTAAAAAACACAAGTGCTTGACTACACCTTCAACCCACAGCACAGTCATAATTCACCCGCACAATCTGTCAGCCCCAGCAGCAGTAGCTCCATCATCTTGCAATAATGCTTCACTCGATTGTTGGGAGGAAGATGATGCTCTTCAGGGAGGGTGATTTTCCCCTCCGTGACAAAACCATCCCGAGCCGAGAGCTGACAAGATTTATTGTTGTGTCTTTTTAAATGTAGCCAATTTCACTTTAATATGATATTAAAAAATGATGCATGCCTGAGCTTTGACTATTCCCATTGAGCAAGTCTCATTTTGGCCAGAGGCACCATTGAAAGTCTAAGATGGCACGTTAGTGAGATAGCTGATGGAATCTTCAGTATGAATAGTGGCCCTTAGCAAAATAGGCTCCAATCAATTACGAAAATACTGTCCACTTTTATGTTAGATCTGTGAAATGCCTTGATCTGATGACAAACATTCACAAAACAAAAAATGTAATATATTTTGTATTTATTTTCATCTCTAATGAGTACTGTACATTTGTTCTATTTTTTAGGGGACTTAATTTGTCTAAATTAAAACAAGTCAAATTCTCTCTAATTTGTTTGGACACCCCACTTACACTCCCAACAAAACATGCTTAGCACTCAAAATCACTGTAACATTTAGTAAAATAGAGTAATTGCACCTATTTTACACCATTGCTAAAAGCATTGCTTGTAGAAGTGTAGTTTTTTGTTGTCGTTTTTCTTCCACAGTGAGTATTCTGCACAGCCACATAACTCACTGTCTACGGACTTACAATTCAAAAGAAGTCAGTTTATTCACAGCTGTTTCTGCCTGGCCTAGAAATATTAGAAATAAACACCATAACATTGATATTAAACAGCAATCTGCTGCTTGAGAACACTTAGTTTGGCTGCAAAAAGAACCATTTCATTTTGATCAACATTGCATACAGAGAAAACAACACAGGAGAAATGTGCAAGTCAAATGTTGAGCCTGTACTTGCACAACAAATATTAAACATCTTGTTTAATATGACAGGAAAGTTAAAAGAAATCAGTCAAAATATCAGGAAGAGAATTACGGAGCTGCAGGTCTGGTTGGTCCTTGGGAAAAATTTTCAGATACTTGAAGATGCTGCGTTCATCTGTTCAAACAATTATATGCAAGTATAGACATGATGGGAATGTTCAACCATCTTACAGCTAAGGAAAGAGACCCAGAACAAAAGCCAACGACCTTGTATAGATGCTTGCTGAAGCTGGTGAGACAGAGTCATTATCCACAGTAAAACAAGACATGTGCCGACATAGACTGAAAAGCCACTCAGCGAGGAGGAAGCCATTACTTCAAAAGAAACATAAACAAGCCAGATCGCAGCTTGTAAATGCACCTAAGGACAAAAACCTTAATTTTTGGAGATATGTCTTGTGATCTGAAGGTAAAACTCTTTGGCCATAATGACCATTACTAGATCTGGAGGAAAACGACGAACGCCAGTAAGGCTGGAAATATATTCAGATACATCATATACCTTACAAGAAGTGATTTTTCACAAAATGTGGTCCATTTCTTCATGGACCTACCCAACACCTTTTTAGAGACACCAGCAAACAGTATGAAACTTTGTGATAGCAATGGAAATTTAAATCTGTTATTCCTTTTTGTCAAAGGTCTCATTCCCTCATTTTGTCAATTAATTTTCTCTAGCTTAAATGAATGCCTTTTGAGTCATTTTCTGTGGAAAAAATGCTCTCTCGCTCCTGTTGCAGGAGGTTGCTTCATCAGAGGAGAGGGTGGGGGTAACCGTCAGGATTACGAGTCTAATTCATTATTATTTGTGTTATGAAAATGTATCTCCTCTCATTGGCTAACAGAAATTCAACTCTTGGGCTGTCTTCAAACAAATAACTAACATAACTTACTTCACTGGTGGTGTTCCAAGTTTCTAATGTTTTTTCTTGGGTAAGAAATGTCCACAAGTACACGAGCCTAAACGTGTTCTGCCATGTTGTGGAGTTGGGGCGGTGGGACAACAGTATCACTACTAAGAGTGAAGGATTGTATTTCAAAAAGAGCGAGTTTTAAAAAGTTTCTCGGTGAATGAATGAGACCTTTAAGATACATTAGCTCACAAACCAGGCATATACATTACTTACAGTGGCTTGCAAAAGTATTCGGCCCCCTTGAACTTTTCCACATTTTGTCACATTACAGCCACAAACATGAATCAATTTTATTGGAATTCCACGTGAAAGACCAATACAAAGTGGTGTACACGTGAGAAGTGGAACGAAAATCATACATGATTCCAAACATTTTTTACAAATGAATAACTGAAAAGTGGGGTGTGCGTAATTATTCAGCCCCCTTTGGTCTGAGTGCAGTCAGTTGCCCATAGACATTGCCTGATGAGTGCTAATGACTAAATAGAGTGCACCTGTGTGTAATCTAATGTCAGTACAAATACAGCTGCCCTGTGACGGCCTCAGAGGTTGTCTAAGAGAATGTTGGGAGCAACAACACCATGAAGTCCAAAGAACACACCAGACAGGTCAGGGATAAAGTTACTGAGAAATCTAAAGCAGGCTTAGGCGACAAAAAGATTTCCCAAGCCTTGAACATCCCACGGAGCACTGTTCAAGAGATCATTCAGAAATGGAAGGAGAATGGCACAACTGTAAACCTACCAAGACAAGGCCGTCCACCTAAACTCACAGGCCGAACAAGGAGAGCGCTGATCAGAAATGTAGCCAGGAGGCCCATGGTGACTCTGGACGAGCTGCAGAGATCTACAGCTCAGGTGGGGGAATCTGTCCATAGGACAACTATTAGTCATGCACTGCACAAAGTTGGCCTTTATGGAAGAGTGGCAAGAAGAAAGCCATTGTTAAAAGAAAACCATAAGAAGTCCCTTTTGCAGTTTGCCACAAGCCATGTGGGGGACACAGCAAACATGTGGAAGAAGGTGCTCTGGTCAGATGAGACCAAAATTGAACTTTTTGGCCAAAATGCAAAACGCTATGTGTGGCGGAAAACTAACACTGCACATCACTCTGAACACACCATCCCCACTGTCAAATATGGTGGTGGCAGCATCATGCTCTGGGGGTGCTTCTCTTCAGCAGGGACAGGGAAGCTGGTCAGAGTTGATGGGAAGATGGATGGAGCCAAATACAGAGCAATCTTGGAAGAAAACTTCTTGGAGTCTGCAAAAGACTTGAGACTGGGGCGGATGTTCACCTTCCAGCAGGACAACGACCCTAAACATAAAGCCAGGGCAACAATGGAATGGTTTAAAACAAAACATATCCATCTGTTAGAATGGCCCAGTCAAAGTCCAGACCTAAATCCAATCGAGAATCTGTGGCAAGATCTGAAAGCTGCTGTTCACAAACGCTGTCCATCTAATCTGACTGAGCTGGAGCTGTTTTGCAAAGAAGAATGGGCAAGAATTTCAGTCTCTAGATGAGCAAAGCTGGTAGAGACATACTCTAAAAGACTGGAAGCTGTAATTGCAGCAAAAGGTGGTTCAACAAAGTATTGACTCAGGGGGCTGAATAATTATGCACACCCCACTTTTCAGTTATTTATTTGTAAAAAAATTTTGGAATCATGGATGATTTTTGTTCCACTTCTCACGTGTACAACACTTTGTATTGGTCTTTCACGTGGAATTCCAATAAAATTGATTCATGTTTGTGGCTGTAATGTGACAAAATGTGGAAAAGTTCAAGGGGGCCGAATACTTTTGCAAGCCACTGTATCTAGACCTAGGTAAACATACAAATGAATAGCCTAAAAAACCATGGAATGGAAACCTTGGACATTAGGCTATTAGCTGCCTGTTCACAATTGTTTTGGTAGAGCACATAGAATATATTTAAAGGAAAGTGCAGCTTGAGAAGCTGAGATACTTAGGAGCAATGCTACTTGACAAACTATTGGCTGTCGTTTGCAAAGCAACCAATCCAGGAACCCACTCATTTTTTCTTGGTGCTACCTTGCTATACCCCCAAGAGATAAAGAAAACTGTACATTTTAGCTTCTATGATACCGCTAAGATAGCTTACACTGCGTGTTTTAATACACATTAAGGTATATTCTGTTTGAAGTAATAAAATAGGCCATCATAAGTGGTTTTAGAGGGGCATCTCAAGTATTTGCAGATTTTTGCTATTAGCATGTTCTCATGCTTTTTAGAAACACCAGTGGTTTTTCAACAAATATTTGTTGCACGTATGGTGCTCCTCTTTCCTGCCTCTGTGCTCGTCTGTAGCATTTACTGTGTCAGCTCGTGTTGATTTCCGCAGGGGAAGTTGCCTCAGTGCTATCCTAAGACAAAGCCCTGACCTCGGGGGTTAAGGAATGTGAACCCAGGATGTGATGATTGGGACCTTCCAGAGGGGTGGACAATGCAAATGACCTAATGATGTCAAAATACTTTTGGTGCTCCTTGTTGTTAACCATATTTCTTAAGAGCCAATCTTCTGGCCAAATTAAAAAAAATGGGTACCTACATTTTTAAGACAAAAAGCATATGATTTACAAAGATATTCAGTTATTAATTGCTTTAAGAGTTTTAGATGAAGACAAAGAAAGCACTCTTTCATTGTTGAAACTGTACACCATTTTATAGACTTAATGATTTATTCAAAAAGTCCTACATTTGTACATACCAAACAAAACCATTGTCAAAACTGAAAAATAACTTTCCTTGCCACAATAACTTTTACGAATGAGCTTCTAGTAAATGGTTAAGGCACAAAGGACACCAAAAGGCCCTTGTCCCACTTATCACTCATTTTAAGAGAGGGGAAAAAGGGAGACGAGGAGAGCTGTCAAAGCAACCACAGCAAAGCGTAGCATAGCAGTGGGGGTCTCTCATCCCCTGAGGCCCCAACACGTTGCATAAAGTTGAGAAACAAAAGACATAACTGAGCCAAAAGATATTGCGATTCAGAGGTAAGTGTAGACTCAAGCCCTTTGAAAAGCCCCTAAAATGTTAAGGACTGAGGAGAGCTAATACACCCTCAAGAGAATTTATGTGGATGAAGGTGAAGGGTCAGACTGCTATTAATCATGGCTTGAGTCGAGGATTAAATAGCTCGATCCAACGGAAAGATGAGAGAACCCGTCCAGATTGAGGTGTTTCAACAGACCGTGTTACGTCTGCCTTGCATTACAGAAAAGGGGCTCAGGACACATATAAAGTCATTTGAAGTTAGCACAAAATACACATAAAACTAATAGATCATCCAGAATAGATTATTCAAGTGTTTGATGGGAAAGATTTTAGACATCTTAACACAAAAGCAAGAATGAGGCATTTGAAGAACAAATTGTATTTTCTTCGCTCATCTGCAGCTTTTTACAAACACACATTTATTCTAATATTAAAGGTTTTTTTTGCTCTCTTTCTTTTCCCAACTGCCTTTGATCTTAGATGTGTCATGGATTGCATTAATTATGCATCATAACTGAGCACATGCAGGGAACACCTTTGAGTTCTTATGCTGCGTTCTATTTGTCCACCGAACACGGTTTCCAAGTCGGTTTCCCGAATTACGAACCGGAAGTAGCAAATAGAACGCCCCCGAGGTCGTCTATACAGGTCGTCAACTCGTCGAGGTTCAGAGGACCCCGAGTTTAGTTCCAAAATGGCTACCACGAGCATCACACATAAGTAAACATTGTGGTTTTCTACTATTTTTAGCACTTTTGTCTTTGTTGTAACCAAATGTAGAAGTCGTACACGTAGCAGTGTATAGGCATGTCGCTACAGTCTAAATACGTGCTAAATTCTGCCTAATAAGCTATTTTGTAGCTTGTGCAGTTTAAATTGGCTAGAGACGCTCCATGTTGCTATGACAACAATGCCGAGTCTTGAGCTACGGAATTTTCGCTTAAACAGCGGTTAAAACATTAATAGACTACAATCAAATAAGATGAAACATTAACTTACATTCTCCGCTTGCTATCATCTTCTTCCATATTTTGATGATAAACCACAAACTTTGATATTAGCTCTCTGTACTCTTTCAGAGCTAGCGCAACAGCTAGTTTCCTGGAGGCATCCATCTTTTCTCCGACCTGTCGTGTTGTGTGCAAAACAGAACGCAAAAACCTGCTGTAACTTGTTTTCCAACACGGATGTGACGTCACTCTCGAGTTGCTAGTCGCGCTTACAAGACAAATAGAACGTAGTATGAGTCAAAGCAAGACCATAGCAAAGGCCTACAGCTGGCTGCAGGATGCATTTACATCTCCTACAGGACTTCTATAAGAAGTCTATGTGAAAAGAATGAATGTTCTGCTTTTGTCTAGTTCATGTATCCAGGATTGGGCATGGAAGTGCACAGAATGTAAAAGGAACATGGGTTAATCCCAATTGATTATGCAAATAAAGCAAATAATAATAATAATAACTGGAAACATTAAGACTGCAGATTGGTCTGATGCAGTGAAAGGTATGCAAGCAAGAACAAAATATCGTATTAATGAGCAGATCGATGGCTGTAAAAAAGTATTCACTCCATATGGATTTCTTTTCCTTTTTTGTCATACTTCAGTGTTTCAGATAATCAACAAAATTTAAAGATCAGAGAAAAAATTTAAATAATTATTGATGGGAAAAAGGTATGAAAAATATTCTAGCCCTCTGTGAGAATATAATTACTCAGTGACAACCACATTAGAAAATAAATAAATTTCACTAGCCTCATGCAGGGACGATTACTGGCTAACCCACAACATAAAAACTAACTTGAATAGAATTATTATGATGTCTTCAAGTAGGCCAAAAGATTTCAAAAAGCACCAAATTGTGCCCTTATCTAAAGAAATTCAATAATAGATGAGACACAAAATTGCTTACATGCATCAGTCAGGAAAACCTTTTATCATTTAGTTGACAGAGACAGTGCACATTAATGAACAAGTGAAGTAAAGGTGCCAGAGTGAGCCATTCATTCACAGAATTCTGTTTAAAACCAAGTATCTATTTTTCTTGGAAATTATTCACTTCTGTCATATTTTGTTGTGATTTTACTCCACCTCAACACCTCAGACTGAGAGTGAGTAGAAAGTTCAGAACTAAAACGCCTAACTGAAGAAACTCCATGAATTAGTAATAGCCCCCAAGAACCCTCAAATACAGTCTAATTCCTCTATAAACCAAGCCAAGGGACACCAGCAGAAGAAAGTACTGAAAAAATTGAAATATTTTATTACCACAGAAGTAAAACAATACATTTGAAAAAAATAGCAGACCTGTAAAGACTGGATTCAGTGATACGGCTCTGCAAAATTCGTTGCAAACAAAATCAGCACAGCAAATAAAGCTGAATCTGTCAGAGCATTACAAAATTAAAAAATGTCAAAAGATAGCACTATCAAACGGACTGAAATGAATCCTGTTTGCAGGTTGCCACAAGCCATGTAGGGTACACAGGAAACAGGCAGAAGAAAGAGTCTAGTCAAGTGAGACCAAATTGGAACTTTTTTGTCCAACATGCAAAATGCTATTTGAGGTGAACTGACACTACACATTACCCAGAACATACCATCTCCAGAGTGAAACATAGTTTGGGTAGAATTGTGCTGTGAGTATGTTTCATGACCCTAAACACACAGCCAGAGTTACAGAGTCTATGATATTAAAATCCAATTAAAAACACCTTGAAATGTTTGATTGTAAAAGACACACAATTGTGAAAAGAAGCATGAATGTATTTTGCAAGGTCCTGCTGGTTTTTATTTATTATTATTAATCTAATCTATTGGAGTCAGTGGGGGAGCTGGCACCCTGGGAAGGCATATTGTCCCCCAGTCCTTCCCTACCCATCCCCGGAGACCTCGGTATCTCATGTAGGGCCTTCGGGTGTGGGCACGTCACTGAGGTGCGGGGAGGGGTTTCCATCTCTGCTATCCCGTGGTGACCTGGGTCTCAATTTTACTGTACAGCTTAGACACTCTAACTTATAACATTCTCATGAGACACACATATGGAGTTTGGGGTGAGCACACTTTTCGGCATCCAGAGGGGGAGCTGTTCAATCAGCTTCCCCTCTGGTGCTGGTGCCCACTGTTAAATTCCATATCGACACTAAAGGCTCAGGGTGGGGGAAGGGGGGTGTGGCTGCCTTCCCCACATCCCACCCCTCTGTTTTAAATGCACATTATAACAACACGCATCAACACCACACTTGAGCAGGAGGAGGGAAGGGTCTTTCCATACCCCTGTTCGCTATTGGTCATCAGGGGTTGGGGTCTGGAAGGAGGAATAGGAGGTCCGGTTGGGGACTGGGCTGGTGGGTTGCTTCGCTACTGTGGGGGCTTGTCTCCATCCTAGAGGGAAGGGGGTCCGCTTCCTGGGTCTGAGGGCTGGTTGCCCTGCTGGGGTATTGGTACCTGGGGCTGGGAGTATACAGTGTGAATGGGGAGTATGAGTTGGTTTACAGCGTCAATTCTTGTGTGTCTTGGTGTACAGGGTCTGGGGCTCCCCCGTCTCCTGGTGCATCTCAAGCCCCACACCAAATGAAGGGCCTATTTCCCCTTCGTCACTCCCTGACTGATGCCTCTGCCCGCCAATGCGTTGTTGGCTGGGGTGGGGATGGATACACAGCGGGGATTCTGTGGGTTTATTGTTTGGTGGTAGCTGTCGGCTGGCTCGGCAGGGGTCAGGTCCGGCGTCTCTATTTGATCACCTGTTTTGTGTGTTCATTGCTTGGTCAGTTTATTGGTTGGTCTGATTGGCTTTGGTTGGATGCTTGGTATTGGTGCTCTGAGGTGTATGGGATTGAGATTCCCATGGATGGGTTCGGTGTTCGAGTGCTGGTTGGGCTTGGCCTGGGGATGTTGTCCGTCCGCTGTGGCTATTGATGTGGGGCTTTGATGTGGAGCGGAGGGGTATTAAAATGTTGGCTGTGGGCATTGGCCCGGGGTGGTGGCGGCACATGTCAACCATCGGCTTGCCATGGCCTCTACAGCTTCCCGGCGGCAGGTCCTTGTCGATTGACCTCTGGTCGGGTCTCTGCTTGGGGGTAGGATGCCCTAGGGTCCATGGCTAAATCTGCCCTGGAGGAGCCCATGGGCTCGTCGTTGTGACCCCCTAGGGCTTCTGCATTGTAGCTGCTGGATGTTTTCCCGGGGCTCTCCTCTGTTCATCTCTGGGGGTGTGCGGTCAGCCCTGTATTAGTCTGCCTGGGGCTCCTATGCTCTGGCCATCCTTTGGATGTCTATGGCCCCGGTCTCCCTTGTTTCTGCATCGATTCCTAGGAAGCGGATCGATGGCTCCTCACACCAGCTATTGAACATTCACATGGAGAAACCTTTTATGCACCAGCAAGCTCACTCTCACCCACACACACGCATGCACACACATACATATGCACAGCACACAGGTGTTTCGATTCAGGTGTTTACAGAGTGGGCTGAGGTTATGTATATATATATATATATATTGGTTGTGTAGTTTTCAGTTTGCATTGCTTGTTTGGTCTGTTTGTTTGTTATTGGGTTTTCCCCCTCTCTCTGTCATCCTGCTGGTATTGAAGCAGACTAGGATGTTTTATGGAATTGTTTTATTCCCCTTCCTCTTGTATCTTCAATTCATCCTTTCCTTCTTAATTTTGTTATAATGGTATAATGACAACAGATCTTAAACATAATTTGGTGTTAAGCCATTCAATGATTTATAAACTGGTAAAAGTATTTTTAAAGTCTATTCTCTGAGCTACAGCCAGTAGAGAGATACGTTGAAGAATTCTCCCTGATTCAACAAATGTGACCATGTTAAAACAACAGAAGTAAGTGCTGCAAAGCTAAAGGGTGCTCTAGGAGGTGTAGATAACTGCACACGATGCGCTCCTCTTCTTCAATGTTAATTTCAAAGTTCCCAAGAACTCTTTCTTGTCTGTCCGCCTGCGTCGCTGCAGTGCGGTGTGCGTTGGTGGGAGTACCCCCTGCACTGGTCCCTTTCTGCTGCGCTGTTCCAGTAGTTGGAGTTGTTGTACAACCGAGCACGAGAGAGAAAGAGAGAGAGAGAGAGAGAGAGAGAGAGAGAGCAGCAGCTGAGTGTGCAAACAGGGGCAGAAACATTAGGTTATCTCCTGATACTATCATCAGACACCGAGCTGTCACTTTTACCGCTCAGTCAAGTCCGCTCTCTTCCAAGAGGTCCCCCAGCAGCCGCAGGAGCCACAGCAGCAGCAGCAGCAAGCCGGAGCAGCAGCGCCCAAGTCCGGTTCGCTTTGCTCCAGCAGCCGCCTGTGAGAAAACTCCCCGAACGCGGTCGTCTCAGCTGGCATGAGCTAACCTCCGAGTCCGACATGGAAACCAAACCGTTCCTGTCATTGGGTAAGTTCGCCTCACAGCATTAGAAACGAGATTTTGTGTTTTTAGGACAGCCTTTCTCTGGTTTCTCGTGAAACGTGTCCTTGCGTTGCCCCCCTTTTCTCTCGCTTTTTGACAGCGCGTGGAGCGAGTTGCCAGACGCGCGAGCTCTATTTCATTTGCACAGGCAAAAGCAACATCATAATCCGTTGCATTTTATTTGAAAACAAACGCATGTCTGACTCGTTGTCTAGTTAAAGCTGTTGTGTGAGTTGATGACATTTAACTTTGATACGGACTGACTGCGCTCGAGGTTCGCTGCGCGCAGAGGTCGCGTGCGCCGCATCAAAATCGACTTGGTTCAACTTTAAACTTTCGAACTAACTGTTGACACATTGTATCAACTGTATTTGCAACAGTTTAGCAACAGATATTCCCTAGTTTCCTGCGCAATAACTGGTTGGAGAAAACCAATGTAAAGTTCGCTGCAGAAAAGAAAGCTCTAGCTTGAACGTACAGCTAAATATTTCTTCAATCTTCATGATTAGGGCATATTTAAAGGGCAATACTTTAATTTTCCTGCTTTAGTTTAAAAAAAATATTATTATTATTTGCTGTTGTGCATTTAAATGCATGTAAAGGCGAGTTGTTGTTTTTTTAACTTAAAATTGAGTTTGAGATCAGATATAGATAGACCATTCTCAGATCATCTGCAGAAAAGTGACCTCTGCACGTTACTCAATAGTTTAAATTTGGACTGTTTTCATGGATGGGAATAGTCCAGTTAAACTTCGCCTAGATCATGGTGCAAGATGTTGGATTTTGCACCGTTTTAAACTAAGTTTATATGTGCTTTTTTAAACAGATCTTATTTTTTCATATATATGTAAATTTTCCTTCTCAGTTTTTTGATACAATTTGGTGTTTATAAGTGACATCATTTTAAGTGATTAAGTGAACTCACAATGTGCTTCGCATTGATAAAGTTATATGGAAGGACAAAAACAAAACGTTAGGTTATTTGTTATAGTCAGCTTAGTTTGTCTTTGTTAGAGAGGCACCTATTAGGCTTTTGTTGGTCGATCCCTAACTTTTATTGGATTCCATTAAGGTAAATGCTATCGCATCCATTTGTATGTATGGCATATTTTTATGTATATATATATATATATATATATATATATATATATATATATATATATATATATATATATATATATATATATATATATATATAAAGACCCAGAGCTTAGCTTGCTATTGAGTCTGTAACACATATACATTTAATTAATCAAAAGTAATAAAACCTATAATTTTAAGTCTAAAAATGTATGCAGGGGCCTCAAGTCTCTTTAGCCCAGACTGAAATCTCTAACTGAATTCTTCCCTGAACAGGGGTGCCAGTGCAAAAATAATCAAGGGTGTAAATAAGTTAAGAGCTTTCAGCAGCTGCAGACTATCCTGAGTGGATGGAGGCAGTTTAAATGGAATTGCCATAATCTGAGATCAATTCTAATTTGTACTAATTGGTTGTTTGAGTTTGCAGCTTGAGCGAACACAAGCACACGGCAGTGTGAATCATTACTGCCCGGTTCCACTGTAAGTTAGTCAAAGTAAACAGAGCGGACCCTTGTCCCCTTGTGGCAAAGCTAAGCGCAGAGCTGCAGGTGAGCCCCCCCGGCATTGTGTCTGTTGCTCTCTCATAAGGGGGTCGAGTTACACCTTCACGCATTTCATCAGCTGCCTTTTCTCTTTGCACCGGGGAAGGTGATGATGAGGCGTGCGGGGGGGGGGGAGGAGGAGGCTGGATTCCCAGAAAGCTCCGGAGCACCGGCCCCGGCTCTTTTCAGTTACTGCCTCTGCTTGCTGACGTTGTCGCCTCTGTGCCCCTTTATGTGGCTTCCCAGAGACACGCCGAACCTCCAGCGTTGCACACACACACACTCACGGGCTGTTATTACAGGTGCGCTGTATTGTGTGTCCACGCTGATGCTGATTCAAGTTTCAGACTGTCTGGACGTGCACCTAAACTTGCCCAACCGACAGAAAAAGCCTTACCTGACACTGAAAGGGTTGGTGTAAATTTCAACTCTTTTTCCATCCGAGTTCAACCTCATCATTTTCTGCTTCATTAGCTGCATTTACAGTGTGATTCTTTTCCTCTTTAAATCATCATTTATGTCTTAGATGGCACCATCAAAGGGACCGATTGAGCTGCGATTGTTTAATTGGCCTCTTCAAGGAGGCCCCGATCCCTCAAAGCCCTTGACGCTATTGATTATCCACTTGCTCAGCGTAATTATCTAAAGTTGCACGGCATTTGAAATTCTGACATGCATCTGAATGAAATGACAGTGAACACATTTTACAATTATAGATTAGTTGTTGGCCAACGACACCCCGCCTTGGCAGCGGATGCTCAGCATTATGTACTGATGTGTTGCCTGATCCTAACTACTCCAACCTCCCCACCCATATCTGATTTTAAGCTACAAAGAGAGGAGGGGTGACATTGAAAAGGAGAATGTGTCTTTTAGTCAAAGCAATAGGAGGATGATCATGACTGTCAGGAAATAAACAGTCTGAAAGACATGAAAGAGTTCACCTGCCTTGTATTCATGTATTCAAGTATTCATGCTCCTTAAAGTTTTTCCCATTTTCTCACATAGACAACAAACCTCAATGTATATTACTGGAATTAAATAAAAAAAATCCTAAAACATTGGAATGCATTTATATTCAGCCCCCATCTCTCTGATACCCCTCAATAAAATCCAGTGGAACAAACTGCCTTTCAGGGTCACATAATTAGTAATGAGGGTCCACATGTATCTAATTGAATCTAAGTATAAATCCGCCTGTTTTAGAAGGTCCTCAGAGGTTTGTTTGAGAACATTAGGGAACTATCAAAAACAAGCTTTGAACATTGCACTGTTCAAGCCATCATCTGAAAATGTGAAGAGTGTGATACTATTGTAAGCGTTCGGCCGTCCACCTAAGCTTACAGGCGAAGGAAGGAAGATGAGCCATTATTACAAAAGCAGCCAAGAGGCCCATGGTATGTCTGGAAGAGCTGCTAAGATCTACAGCTAAAGGCCGGTTTATACTTCTGCATCGTGTCCCTCGCGTAGGGTACACCGTAACCGCCGTAACCTCTGCGTAGGTCTGCAGAGGCTTGACGCGCACCTCCTCGGACCTGACGTGCAGCCCGGCGATGCGACGCAGAGACGCGGAAGTACTCGCTTGTGATTGGTCAGTGAGATTACGTACGCACGTACCATCTTCTACGTCTCTGTCTTCTCATTTGCTTGCGTTGCAAAGTGTTCAAATAAAGGATAATTTGTTCGTCTGCTTCCACAATCTCATTGAGACACTGCACCAAGTCGGCCGCCATCGTTGTTCTAAAACAGGAAATACTTGCTTGAACTGAAGCAAACATAAGCAAACTATCAGAAAAACTCAGCCATGTGGAGTTTGCCGACCGATACCAGCCTGCTGCCACCTGCAGGTCTGGAAATGAAACAGCAACATGACTGTTTCAGCCATACGCAGAAGTATAAACACAGCAATGGGTACGGCGGTTACGGCGTAACCTACGCGACTGACGTGACGCAGAAGTATAAACCAAGCTTAAGGTGGAAGAATCTGTCAGACAGAAGAAAGCTGTAAACCAAAGCGGTGGCCGCATCATGCTCTGGGCTTTCACACATACATTGGTCAAAGGTGATGGGCTAAATTCAGAGTATTCATTGAAGAAGACCAGTTGGAGACTTCAAAAGACTTGAGAACTTCCAAAAGGACATACAGCCCAGTGTTCAAAACACTCGTGAGTGGAAGAAATTGCTTTTGCTAAACTAAGGTACTCACTTTTCCTGCGAAACTTAGCACAGTGGATTGGCAATTGTTTGGGAAATTGCACGTCGTTAACCATTTTCTTAGACTGTCTGGAAGCACATACTGCTCTACCCTGAGCAACTAGGTAAAAGTCTGTCTTAGGACCTGATTCATGGTCCCCCAATCAAAGGCCTCTGTACAGAGTAGAAATGAAAATTACAAAGCAGTCAAGGAATCCTACATAGCAAGAGTGTTTATGAAGAGATCTTTATAAAATCTGACAAAAAGACTATGCTATTTAGATAATAATAATTTGAAGCACAACTGGCCACTTCAAATAATAGAAAATAGCTCTCTGAGCTCACTTTAATAACCTTTAGTACTATTAAAGAAGGTCTTGATTTTTTCACCTGCAAGAGCTGTGTTTATTTCTCATTTTATGAAGCGCAGCACATTTTATATTCGCGTGAACTTACCTAAGTCATATAAACTAGCCAGCCCTCATTTCCCAAATCAATGAAGTTCATGATCTTTGATGGGAAAGGGGATGTGTCTGGAGAAGGAGGGGTTTGCCATGGTCCGCATTCCTGCTCTGGCAATAACTCAGGAACAAAGGTAATACAGGGAGAGGTTGTGTGTCTGCCGAGAGCTAGGTGTGTATGTGTGCGTGGGTTTGTGTGTGTGAGGTAAAATTACTCTGCCAAAAGCATTTGGCCAAGTTTGTCTTTTACGGCCGTCCAGTTTTGTGTTCCCGATGTGACGCTTTTGCTCCCCTTTTGAGGAATAAAAGGGGGCTGCAGCTGTCATTTTTATTGGAGGAGTTTTATAGTGAGACTTAATGGCTTAAAGTGACAGCTCTCTCCCTCTCTTTTCTACTTTTTTTTTCTCTCTCACAATCTCACCCAGGAGGCCTTTTAACTGAAGCAAGTCAAAGAAAACTTGCTTGCCGTCTGTGTGCCATCCTGGACTTTCCCACCCCTCACCCATGGTTGTATCCAAACTAAATGGATGGGGGGGGGGTCATTTTTTCTCAGTTATGACAACAGTTTAAGCATGCAGAACTATGCATGTGTTCCAGTCACTTGAATGTTTTGTTCCACTTAGAACTTTCTCCAACACTAAATAAAATAGTTGTTTTTTTGCCCTTTGAATTATTTTCCTGATCCAAACTGCAGCCTACAGTTGTTTACATTCAAAACATAGAATGAATCGGAAAAAGTGCTCAGAGGCTTTCTGATGCACAAATCTAGAATGTGCTGAAAGGCTCGTTAATTATTTGTGTAAGGAGCTGCTCACTGGCAGGAGGTCTTTATTGATAACGGCCGCACCGAACTCTGCACCTCAAACCTTGACCTTTACACCCCCATATGCTCGATCATTTTAGGAATTTGCCCTTGGCGTTCAGTCCTTTTTAGCTGTTTAAAGACAGTAGCGTGTAGTTCTTTGTGTTGTCTTATGTTTCTCTTTCCTCTTTGTTCTTATCAGTTTACGTGCATTTTGGCTCGAAGGTTTCACAACCTGTGAGCCGCTGGGATTGATATGTCTAAGATTAGTCCAAAATAGTGTAAATATACATACAACATAGGCTCTTTATGTCATAAGCACCAATTGTTAGGCCTTCTATTGGGATTTCATGACCTAGACCAGCACAAAGACGTTCATAACTGAAGCGAGAGGGAGGATTTTGAAATTTTTCTACAAATCTTTAATATTAGAAAAGGTTGTTTGTGTTTATCCTTCCCTGAATCACATATTTGCAGAATCTTTTAACTTCCATTACTGCTGTAAGTATTTTGCCTAATCTTCATTGCAAAAAAGCTCAAACTCAGTCAGATTCGATGGAAAGCATCTGTAAACATGAACTTTCAAGTTTGGCCACTTGGATATAGGTCTGGAGTGTGACTGGGAGTTTTTAATACATGAATATGCTTTGATTTAAACCATTCAACTGCAACGGTTGCTGTAAATTTAGGGTTGCTGTCCTGCCTGAAGTTTTAGCTCCACTCCGTCTGCTGCCTCTAACAGGTTTTCTTCCAGGATTGATGTAGAGAAAAATTCCCACAGCATGATGCTGCTAACACCATGCTAACATCATCATTCAATGGGAATGGTAAGTTCAGAGTAAGAGTTTTCAGTGCTAGTTTAACTAAGTAACTTTTGAAGGCATATATTTTATTTAGGGGTATAGGGGTAAAGGGGTTTGATTATAAATGCATGTCACAATGCTCATATTTTACAGATTCGAGGTACCATAACTCTCTATTCTATTACATAAGATCCCAATAAAATACATTGATGTTTGTAGTTGTAACGTGACAAAATAAAAAAAGAAGTTTGAGGCACTGTAGAATTTTTAGAATAACCAAAAACAGAAACTGTAAATTTCCCAATTTCCATTCTTCAAGCGGGTAAACCTTTGTTTTATTCATGTTCTTTTTTTCAATCTTGTGGATTCAGTTAATTTTAATTTTTTTCTACACAGAAGCTTGGCTGTTACTCCAAGCGCTTTCCCTCCTCAGTTATTGGAAATCATCTAAGCATTGTGGTTTCAGGGTTTATTGAAGGTCCTCTGAGTGTCTGAATGGGTTTTTTGTGGGCTGGTAATATTCAGGGTGCGTACAGCCACTCTTTTGAAGCGGAAACGTTACTCTGTGGGGATTTGGGACAGATCACACTTATAATTCGCTTTGAGGGAAAGGTCGGCTTGCCCCCTACTCCTGCCAGAGCTCTCCGCACTCTGTTCTGCGTGCATCCCAGAATAAGACAAGGTGGATTGGCTGGGAACGCGAAAGCGCACGGAGACTGGAAAAGCTCAGTATTGGACGTTAAACAATAACCTCTGCATCCTCCTCAAACTCTGTAAAGAAATGTAAGATATTACAAATAACACATCCATCCATCCATTGTCTGCCTCTTATCCCGGATCAGGTTGCGGGGACAGCAGCTTGAGCAGAGAGACCCAGACTTCCCTCTCTCCAGCCGCTTGTGTCATCTCCTCAGGGGGAATCCCAAGGCATTTCTAGGCCAGCCCAGAAACATAGCCCCTCCAGGATGTCCTGGTTCTTCCTCTGGGTCTCCTCCCGGTGGGACGTGCCTGGAACACCTCACCAGGAAGGCGTCCAGGAGGCATCCTAACCAGATGCCTGAGCACCTCAACTAGGTTGTCTTGATGTGGAGGAGCAGCAGCTCTACTCTGAACCCCTCCCGGATGACCAAGCTTCTCACCCTATCTCCAAGGGAGAGCCCAGATCTTAGACACCCTGCGGAGGACACTGATTTCAGCCACTTGTATCCGTGCTTGCATTCTTTCAGTCTCTACCCAGAGCTCAGGACCATTGATGAGGGTAGGAACATAGATTGACTGTTAAATCGAGAGCTTTGCCTTTCAACTCAGCTCTCTCTTCACCACGAAAGACAGTGCCCACATGACTGCAGACGCCACACCCATCCACCTATCAATCTGCCTTTCCATTGTTCCCTTTTTCGTGAACAAGATCCCAGATACTTGAACTACTGGACTTGGGGCAGGACCTCATCCCTGAACCGGAGAAGGCACTCTACTCTTTCCCGGCTCAAGACCATGGTCTCTGATTTGAAGGTGCTGATTCTCATCCCAGCCACTACTCATTCAGCTGCGAACCGCTCCAGCGAAAGCTGTAGATGAAGTTCTGATGAAACCAACAGAACAACATCATCTGCAAAAAGCAGCGACCCTATCCTTAGGCCACCAAAATGGATCCCCTCAACACCTTGGCTGTGCCTAGAAACTCATTCCGTAAAAGTTATGAACAGAATTGGTGACAAAGCGCAACTTTGGTGGAGTCCAACTCTCACCGGAGACAAGCCCGACTTGCTGCCGGCAATGTGAACCAAGCTCTGACACTGGTTGTACAGGGAACTAAAAGCCTGTATCTAGGGGCCACTGCCACCGAGGAGCTGTTTAAACACCTCAGCGACCTCAGCACCAGAGACTGGAGAGCCCGACTCAAACTCTGCTTCCACATTGGAAGGTGCGCTCAAAGCACTCCACCCAATGGCCCACGTTGTCCAGAGTTGAGATCAGCAGCATGCCATCCCCACTATAAACAGTGTTGGTGGTGCACAGGTTCTCCCTTCCTGTCGTTCTCAAGTCGTTCTCCATGGACTCACAGAATTCCTCCCACACCCGAGTTTTTGCCACAGCGACTGTCTGAGCCACACTCCGCGTCGCCTGCCGGTACCTATCAACTGCTTCCTGGGTCCCACAGGCCAAAAAGTCCAGGTAGGACTCCTTCAGCTTGACAGCATCCCTCACCACCGGTGTCCACCAGTAGGTTTGAGGGTTGACACCATGACAAGCAACGACTACCTCGCCGTCAGGTTTCACTGTCATTGCCCACGTTAAAGTTGAAGTCCCTCAGCAGAACAAGGGAGTCCCCACGAGGAGCACTCTCTAACTCCCCCTCCAAGAACTCCAAAAGAGATGGGTAATCGGATCTGCTGCGTGGTGCATTGGTGTGAACAACAGTCAGGACCTGTACCCCCACCCGTTGGCGGAGGGACACTACCCTCTCGTTCACTGGTGTAAACCCTAACGTACAGGCGCCATGGGGGGCAACACCCCTGCTCTTCTCCTCTCAGCAGGTGCAACTCCAGAGTGGAAAAGTGCCCCTCTCGAGGAGACAGTTTCCCCTACAAATAATATGTTACATTATTAATAGTAAAATGAAACAATTTACATCTAAAACTCGATTAAAGTTAATTACTTCCAGCCCTGATTTTATTTTATTGTATACAATTGTATTTATTTTCATAAAAAAGCTGCTGGTACAGTTTAATGAACATAGCTAAGATTAAATTAAATTATGTTTGGAATAGCTTTAGAGGGAAAGATAGGATGAGTTTAAGTGAATTTTAAGCAGACTGTTTTACACAGACAGAATCTAGAGGGACCAATATGGTCTCTGTTTGCCAGTAATCTTTCATGAACCTCATGTTCATGGGAAAAGAAAGGTAAGGGAAACCGATTTTATTATATCACATCTACATATCAACTAAATTTTACAATGTTTTATAGTTTTACCCTGGATTGTCCTGTCTGGTGAGATCATTTAAATGGTAATCTTGACCTTATTTTTCTAATGGTTTTGAGTAGAAATCCATATTAAAATAAATTTCCATTTAACTCCACAGAACTAGTTCTTGACCTGTACTTCATTTGCGTCTCAATGTTGGCTATAAGCACATAAATGAAGAGAGGCAAATGCAATAAAAGTCTTATTGTGAAAACGAACCCTCGCTTCATCTTCACAAGCTTACAGCTGGCATGTTTTCAGCAAAAAGAAAAAAGAAAAAAACAACTCTATCTTTGATTTTTCTGGCAGTCATGATGTGTTTATTAACTGCGTTCTGAGCACATTGGCTTTGATGTGGATCTGCTTGGAAGAGATGATGAATCAACTAAATCAAAGATCACTGGCTCTTTCTCTCGTTATATTTTTTTGCATACACGCTTTCTTGCTTGTAATTGGTTCTTTTTATGATTATTTCTGTTGATTTATTACCTGAAAACTGTTTGTATGGGGAGAAGTTTTATAGGGTTTCATTATCTAGTCTCAGTTGGTGCAAGAAAGACGATTAGACTACACTGGTTCATGTTAAGCATGTTTATTGGTAATAATACGTCTGAAAAGTCATGATCATTTTAAAATCAAAAGCTATAATTATATATTTGATATGTCAGTGCTCCTTGACGGAAGCAAAAGGATCATATTCTGGTTTCCTGTAGCGAGCTTGTTTTATACTATATTCAGGTATATAAACATTACTCTACCTGCCTTTTTTCATGCTTGCACTGTGTGTGTGTGTGTGTGTGTGTGTGTGTGTGTGTGTGTGTGTGTGTGTGTGTGTGTGTGTGTGTGTGTGTGTGTGTGTGTGTGTGTGCATGTACATGTAAACAATGTCTGCCGCAGCCTACACCGTGTGAGGTAATTAAGACCGTGATTCACGCTGCTCTATCAAAGTATCTTCTTGAGGTCACCGACAGTTAGAGGAGGTGTCCCGGTGTGCCCCCAGGCCCTTCTCTGTACCCACCACAGCAACCACCACTGTTACGATTGTCTGTCACCTCGCCAGATGCCAGTGGGGGTAGGTGAATGATTCTGTCAAGCACTGCCGGGCACCGGGCCATTGAAATCCCACAGCGTGCACAACATTTTGGTTATGTTCCGAGTGTGCACGTGCGACTGTGTGGAAAAGGATGATTGTAAACAGAATACAGAAGTCTTGAGAGCTAAAGGATGGCAATTTATTATGCCTTTCTATACATATCTTCAGCTGGCTTCACTATGAGTAATTTTACACTTCAGACAGCTGGCTAGCGCAAGCTTTTTTTTTTCTATCTATCAATATCTATATTTACACCCCTTGTACTTTTTCTATTTTTTCCCACTGCAATCACACAATTATATGTATTTAATAGCGATTTGATGTAAAAGGACCAACAGAAAGTAGTTCATGAGTAATAAATGTGAAAAGTTTGGCATGAATTTGCATTTAACCCCCTTTACTCTAATACCCCTAAATTCACCCAGTACAACTAACTATACATTACAAAGCAAAAGCGACACATATACATGTGTGGGAAAGTGCCAATAAAAGGTTGAGAACCACATTTTCAGTCCAATCTGACTGAACCTGAGCTATTTTGCAAAGACGAATGGGCTAAAAATTCAGTTTATCAGTAGATGGCGTGATAAGTATTTAAGTTTCAGAAAAAGGAAAGTTACCCAACTTATCGATGCTGAACTGTGCTGAGATAAAACTGAGAAGCTGCAGTGTTCCCCAAAAGCTGACTAATCATAGAAACGGTTGTTTGTCTGTGCCTCCGATGCTGTTTTGTTTTTGCTTTATGCACATCATTTTAAAAGTTGCGTCACGGGAAGTAAAGTTCTGCACTTAACTGTTGGCATTTGTATGTTTAAAGGAACACTTTAGTTTGATATACCAATTAAAAGAAATATGCTCCCGGTCAACACAACCCTTTTTTATTACACTTGCATATAGCAGTACAACCACCACTACTCAGCCATGTTGTTTCAGTGTAAACAGAATTCGCTGTTCGCTGTTATCTTGGTGAATATTAGTAAAGCCCTCCGGAAACAAAAAATAGTTTGCATCTTTCAGTATCTTTCTTGAATAAACGCAGAAGGTACTTATGTTCCACATGCACCCACAAATCATCACGGATGCTGACTTTTGCTGATGCTGCTAACATGATAGTTCATTCCAATTCTCTTATCCTTTTAGGAGCTTTCAGTCATCATTTTCCAGTAAGTTTGAGTTCATCAAACAGAGAAGAAAATTCACTTAACCTATTTTTTTTAATAGAGTTTGATGCAGAGGTTTGATGCATTTTATTCTTATGTAATAAAATTATAATAAAGCATTTAATTTTACTTTATGAACCACCAATATAATAGTGATAATGCTATTCTGCTGCATCCTATTATTTCTCTTCCCTTGTTGCAACAGACCTGACGTGTTCTCACTTAGCATTCAATAGTCTCACTGCGGTGGTTCGTTTCATGTTGCAGCATGCAAATAGCATGCCGTTTCAATGTTGCCTGAGGTAGCATGACTACCATGCTGTTTTGTTATTTCATTATATTATTTTACCGTTTCTCAAGACTTGTTGCAGACTTTCAAAGGCTTACTCATAAAAGCGTCTCCAAGGAAACATCAGCAGCCTACTTTACTGTCTTGAATACTATAATGGCTTGGGAGTCAGAGTGACAACAGAGGCAGTGCAGACTGAATGTAGCCGTTTTAGGAGTTTCATGCTGTTGAAAAGCAAAGATCCAGTCAGGATTATATTATTTTATTTTAGGAAAATTACTAGAATGGCCAATAAACTTTAAGTAATTAGTAGTTAGTGTCTAAATTGTTACATGACACATCTATCTTTTCTCATTTTCTTGCACATGTTATTTTTATTATTTGTAATTTTCCTGTTTAATTGTTATCACTGTGTTATTTTCCACATAGTCTTCTCTTTGTAATGTCCTAAAGGAAAATAAAAAATTCTGCATCTGTGGAAAAAAATGACTACAAACCTTGGCAGAATATGGATCATAGTCAACGGCAAATTTCTTTTGCTTATTGGTTAAACGTCTGTAGGTGTGGGCACTTTATGTGATATTCCCAATATGATGGGTTTAAGTAAAACCACAACAGTTTTACATTCTATATACAGTAGTATCTCTAGCATTAAAAAGTTTTCTATGATGTTTACGCTGCAATAAGATTACCGGATTTGTTTTCTTCTTGTTTTTTGTTTTTTTTTACTTACGCGGGGCCGTTATAGTATTATGTGAGGGTAAATGCTAAGACTGCAATTATAATAAAAAGTGATCTCATCAGAGGAACTTTAAAGCACTCTGGATTATTCGTGAAATGAAGGATGTGTATTGATACCGACAGATGGAGGAGTATCAGTGCAGGTCGCCTCTAGTTTTCTAAACACATACTTTTTTTCAGTCTTAACAGTTTATTGCCTCCACAGCAGTTTCACAAATTGCCATGCGTGTTTGAGACAGAGAAAAAGATCTCATGTCAGATAACAGAGTTCCTCTGTGGGTTTTTGCTCTGCCTGCAGTAGTGAAAGAGCGATTAACTGTTTGTTGACGCCTGCAGGTCTAGCATGTTCGTACATCCGCCCAGACTGTGGCCTCTCTGCCCCTCAGTGCACACACATGCACACACAGTCAAACAGACAAACACACACCTGTTTGTGAGTGCACACACAGACAGAGAAGCATGCACATGTACAGGAGTCCAAAGAGCTTTGTCACCTATGGTTAAACACCTTACTGCGACTGTCTGGTTTCAGGAATGTTCCCAATGGCAGGAGGGTATAGGGTGCTGAGAAGAGAGGGGAATAGGGCTGTCTATCTGGAAAATCTACACAAAGGCAACACTTTTACATCTGATTTTGTACTTACCTTTGCAGTCCTTTGCAATAGGGGATTCATAACCCCTTAAACAGTTTCACATTGTCTCATAAAACACTAAGCTTTAATGTGTTTTATTGGGATTGTATGTGAAAGACCAACCTTGTAAAGGTCCTTTTCAGTAAAGGCCTCAGAGGTTAGTTAAATAGGACATTGGTTATGTGTTATAAAGGGGATGCCAGCAACATATGGAAATAGATAATCTTGTCAGATGAGAACAGAACTAAACTGCTCGGCCAACATGTAAAACACAGCATTCGGCAGAAACGTAATATGGCACTTTGTCCAGAGTGGACCTTTGTCATGGGTATACATGCTGGTGGCAGCATCATGCTGGAACAGGGTAGCTGGTCAGAGTTGACAGACAGACAGACAGACAGACAGACAGACAACTTTATTGTCTTTTTTACAGTAAAAACTGAAATTTGTCTTTGAAACGCCTTCGTAAAAAAATAAGACGGGATGGAGCTAAATATGCAAAAATATTGAAAGAAAATCTGGTAACTGCTTAACTTCCCTCTGGTATCAATAAAGTATTTTTTTAATTAATGGGAATTGTTAGAGCCCAGTGACCAAAAACATACTATAGATGCAATTGTGTTGATTAAAACATATTCATGTTTTAGAGTGGCCTACTCAAAGTGCAGACCTAATTTCAATTTAGAATTTGTGGTAAGACTTAGTAATTGATATCTAAGAAAGAATGGGCATTTTTTTTTGTCTCTAGCTGTGCAAAGCAGATAGAAATATAACCCTAAAGAACCAACAATGTGCTTGTACAAATTATTGACTCAGGGGGCCAAATACAAATGTATGCATCTCACTTGCTCAAATGTTCAAAACTATCTATCATTTTCTGTTCATGAATAAAACTACCTTGTTTTGAGCCATCACACAAATTTCTAATAAAATAAAATTTGGGGCTGCAACTTGACAAAATGTAAAGATCAAAGAGTATGAATACTTTTGCAAGGCGGTGAACCACAGTGAAGCGGAACCTAAAACAGCATTTTTATTCTTTTGGCTACCAATATTGTCTTCTTTCTTTAATCACAATGGAGTCTTCTTGGCTATCATGACTCTAGAATTTAGTATGTTTGTTTTTTAAAAGAAGGCTGAGAAGTTTTAACTTTTTTTTAATGTAGTCATATATGTAAGATTTTTCTATAGGACTCACTGTTAAACAGTTTTCTAAAGAATTATGTTGAAAAAAATAAATGTCCTGGAAATGTAAATTAAATTGGCGTAGAGCTGTAAATCTCAGTTCCAGTAAAGCATGTCTTTTTGTTCACTCTACTGTTAAGATTTTAGCATAAAGTGTGGGCTGTTTAGGGGAAGAAAGTTGAACAACCAGGTAAACTGGATAGAGACAAGGCACCAGACGTGCAGATACTGGTTGGGTCTTCGTCACTGCTGTTCTACATACCAAAGTGCTGACAGCGTTTAGAAACGGCTCTGACAGGTTTTAAGGTGTCACATTTAGGTTAGCTTTTTTTTTTTTTTTTGCCAAGTCGTGAAAAAAAGGGAAAGCTGCCAGATATTGAGATCAGATCTTAAAATCTAAACATCTAAATTTGTCTACCTTGTTGTTTTTGGCTAAATTGTTTATTGTAAAAAATAACTTTATGGGTTGGCGTATGGTGAACGAGGCTATAGTCCTCAATGCGGTTCGATTTCTGACTTTGAGACATTTGCTGCATGTCTCCCCCATCTCTCTCTGCATATTTCCTGTCTGGTAATGGTCAATCAAGGCCACTAGTACCAAAATATCTTTAAAAAACATAGCTTCATAGCACTTTTCAAACACCAGTAAAACTCAAAGTGCTCAATAAAGCAAATCCAAGACACTAGACCTTGGATTAAAATATCTTTTTTTTAACACTGGTTTGATGTACGAGTTAAATGACATATGCTCTAGGTTAAAAATGATGCCACTGTTTCTGATAGTGGTACTAGACGCTGACATAAGTTTGTAATACGTGATTATTATATTAGCTACTGAATAACACAGCTTTTTAGGACCAAGAGTGATGACCTGGGTTTTGTTACAGTTCAAGAGCGAAATGTACCACTTGGGTTACCATAGTTCGATGTGAGCCTGCCCAAGGCCTACCATCTTGTTTTACAAGCATGTTTTATAGCGTGTGTTTATTTGGATTTTGAATTTGGGTCAACTCCGAGAAGGGATGATTAACATAAAATCAAGTAAAAAAAAAAAAAATTCTGTCATGTGTAATTTCTTTTTAAGAATAGAAAAGGAGAAAAAATATTAGATTAAATTCAGAAATTGGATTTGGAATAAAAAAAAAATTTAGATTTTATTTTTTACCAATATTGCCAAGCCCTAGTCCAAACAATAAGAAGCTGACCAGGAATATTTACCTTAATAGATAGGAAAGCAAGAACCAGGATAACTTTAAAAGATGTTAGGTCTCCTGATGGTGTCACCTAAAGAACGCCTGTAAAGTATGAATAAAACTGGACCATGTCCAGAACCTTGAGGAACACCAGAACTAACTGATATATGTGAAGGATTCATCATGAGTATGGACAGATTGAAATCGGTCTCACAGATAATATCTAAATCACTGCAAAACATCCCACATACAAGTTCTGGTCTACAAGTATCTGAAGCAACAATTGTTGTACTTTCTTACCCTGATTAATGCAGTTTCAGTGCTTTGAAGATCTTTAAATCCAGACTGGAAGCTTCATCATGGACATTGTAGCCAGTTGTTATATCAAAGTATTTATAAATTTTAGAAATCAGCAGGTTGGACATTGGTCTTTAATTGGATCAAATGTAAGGAAGGGTTTCTTTAATAACAGTCTAATTATAGTCAACTTAACAGCAGACAGATTGATCTCCTCAACCACAAATGTCAATGTATCTTATCAGGATTTTAAACCAATGCAAAGCAGCGCACATATTCTGAACTGGAAAGGGAATGGATACATGACCTTAATTTTTATTTTATTTTAATAACCGTTTAAAAACTGGTGTGCATTTGCTTTAAGCTCTGCTGGGTCGGTAGTTTGAAAAATCTCCTTTAACTGAAATTAGTACTGTTGGGTGTATGTCTCTACCTGGTTTGCACATCTAGAGGCTGAATATTTTTCTCGTGTTTCTAAGCCAAATAGTTCACGCTTACATGCAAAGCAACTGCAAACATTAATTTTCAAGTGTAGTTACAGATTCACTTTCAGATTTAGGTCTGGACTTTAACTAGACCCTTCTAATGCAACTTTGCTTTTATCAAAAACATTCCAACTGCAGTCGTGGCTATATTTTTATGTTGATTGTTCTGTCATAAAGTTGCTTTCTCTAGCCTTTTGCAGCCTCAAACAGGTTTTCCTCCAGAATTGCCCTGTATTTAGCTCAACTCAGCTCCACGCAGACCAGCTTGCTTGTCCTTGTTGAAGAAAAGCATCCCCACAGCATGCTGGATCTGCCCCAGTCGACGAACGACAACCTTCAATTTTGATCAGCTGTCAGTGTTACTGGACGGCTAGAGATTTAGTAGCCGACCCGGCGATTAGCGGCTGGCTCGCTTCAGCACCTGAGCCAAAAATGGCTTTCCGTCATCTGATGAGAATCCCCCTGACAGCTAGATTTGATGAACTGATCTATGTGGAGCGGTAAATGGTGGCGCGGCTGAGAGTCGCTGTGCTGTCTGGGAGTGCTAAGGTCAGGGGTTGTGGCTCGGTCACCCTCTGTGGGAGAGGAGCAGCTTCAGCAGACATGACAGCATTTCTCTGGAGGTGAGGAGAATGGATTCAAACAAGGGAAGAAAAACAATAGGAAAAGGAAGTGGGACGGATGTTTTCGTTTAGTTCGGTACATCGCTTTTCGTCTTATTGGTACAGCTTTTTTTAGTTACAAAATTAATTGGTAATTGATTCAAAGTTCCAATAAAACCAGGTTGGCCTTCCTTCTGCCAGACACACACACGCACACTCACAAATACAACAGCTGTAGAGAATGAGAGTGGATGTTTATTACAGGATCCTAGTGAATGCTGAGGTGCCCCGGGGGCTATTAAAGCATTCACTTAAAAGGCACTATCAGAGAACAGTTAATGTGAGCTGCTTGAGGGAGACAGGGGTGGAGGGGTTGTAGAAAAGAAAAAGAAGCCATTGGAACAGCAAGCAGGAGGAGGGAATAAACAGTGAGCACATCTGGATTGCCTCAGCAGAATATTTGTGCAACATCTGGAAAAATTCCCTGGAATTTAAGGGTCTCCTCCTTTCATTTAAGCCCCCCCTCCCATCTTTATTTCTTCTCCATCCCATTTTTCTGCATCTTCAAAGTCACTTACCTTATTGCGGCAGCCACGTAAATACTCTCAAAGTAATGTATGTTGAGCCTTTGCAGACTTTATTGCTGACCAAATTGGGCCCATGTGACCAACTCCCCTTTGTGCGAGGTTTGGCTAATTAAGTGGCAAAGGAGCGGTAGGGCACCCGGTTGTGGATGCAGACTCAGACCAGGCCCAAGCCAAACTCAACCCCTCATAAAACATGGGGGGAGAGAAGAAGGAAATACAGCACTTTCTTCTCACAGGGCCCTTTAACTCAAACCATAAAGACTAGCCTCTTTGTTTTTAAGTGTAGACACACACCCTCTAATTCAATTGAGTTCAGTTTTGTTACTTCACATACAGCATATTGCAAATTAGTAAGAAATGTCATTTCAAGGGACTTCATCTGACAAACAGCTCTGATGCATATCTGAAATAATTAAAATTAAGCCATTCCAACACAATTCAGTCATATATTCAGACTTAAAACCAATCAGAAACAATCCAATTCAATTCAAATTTGAAACAGTACGATCAATGTGAGTTGATCATATAATGCCTGTTGGCAAAACAAGGTTGGGTCCAACTGATTGGATCAATTCCCTGACTATACAGCAATCCTTTATTCTGAGCAAGCAAATGGCAACAGTGGAAAAGGAACCCTACCCTCTGTCCATACATATGTTCTATGTGAAGGAAACAAAACAGCTAACGACAATACAAAAGTGACAGAGCTAAGCACGGAGCCACGGGAAAGGTGTACTTCCAATGGAAAAGGACAAAAAAAAGAGTATGCACATAACTAATTGCAACAATAACCTGTGTCAATAGCTCAGTCTAGGAACAAAAAGACAAAGCTAAACACTAAAACACTGGGCCAGGGGTACTTTCCATGAGTAAGAAAGACAAATAGAGTATACAATGTTAATGGCAACTATAAATCTGTAACTGACTCTGTGTAGAGACTAGACACAACTAAATGCAGAACTGTGCTGCGGGTACTTTCTATGGGACAAAAAGCACAAAGTACACAATATCAATTGCAGCAATCTCCTCTACAGGTAGGAAAAATAAAAAATAAACACAAAGGTAATGGCAGAAATATCCCTGTATGTGACTCATTCTAGGAAAGAGACACAAATAAATACTGAATTATTGGGCTAGGCATCCCTTCAGAGAAAGGAAAAAAATAAGTCAGAACCCAAAAGTTAATGGCAGCAATTATTTCAAATAATCCATAACTGGAAAGTGGTTCGAAAAAACAGCTGATTAAGAAATCTGGTCACTGGGTTGTCCAGCAGCCTGATCCCATAGCAGGATAACAGATAGCTCAGAATAACTTAAGCCACTCAAACTATAAGCTTTACCAAAATGGGAAGTTTTAAGTCTCGTCTTAAAAGTAGACAGGGTGTGTGCCTCATTGACAAAATCTGGTTTCACAGGAGATGAGCATGATAACCGAAAATAAGATGCGACTAATTCTACTTTCAGAAACTTTAGGAACCACAATTAAATGTGCAATCTCAGTGCCTTTTACACGATTCTCTAAACTTAAAACTTTGAGTCTGCTGGGCTGCATCCATCTACTTAACATTACAATATAGTTGCACAGGGAAGCTTTTGTAGGTCCACACTGCAAGATCACATTTGTCTTTTCATTTCTGCCAAAGCTAGTTTATGTTTTCTAATGTTTAGGATTCAGAGGAGCTCAGAGTACTTTCACGGGGACGGGCAGGTATCAACGAACGTGGACGGTAGAGCTGCAGAGTGCCAAGCTGTACGTTTTAATGTTTTAGGTGGTGATGATCAAAAGATACATCGCAGTTTTCTGATGGGCTTGCTGATGCCGAAGTCACCAGAGCCCTGGTATGCACCAGCAATTGTGGGTCAGCAATCGGGGAGAAAGAAAGAGACAGAAAGAAAGGAGGGGAAGAAAGAGATCACAAACGGAAGGAGATAAATGACAGTATATGAGAGTAACAAGAATAGACAGACAGGAAAATTTAATAAAGGCTAGACAGGCAATAAAAGACGCTTTAATTTATTAGTTGAAGGGAAAATTTCAAACAGTTTTGATACAGTGCGTCCTGGCGAGCCTGACTCTGTTTTCTTTCATCGTCTGGCTATCTGCATGAGGCAGAAAATACATCGTCAGTCATTCCAGTCTCTGTGAAGATACTGAGCTAAATTTTGATCTTTATGTATTTCTTTTCCTTTCGCCCGTGTTGATCTGCAGTTGGCCTACATCTTTCTACCTGGCTGAGCTGACAAGTTGCACTCCTTTCTAGGAATGCTGATGTTGATGATACAGTTGACTGTGTGTGTTTGTGTATGATGTTAGATTATGTTAACCCAGATCAGCGCAAGCCTCCCCTGTTATTGGAGCGTGACTCTTTGTGCAGGTACACTGAGGCTTTTTGTGCATCTGGCATGTAATTGATTAAAAGACACATAAAGACAGCAGGCAGAGCTTGACGTTGCATTCCAATAGGAAGCAGACAGGATTTTCTCCCTACATGGAATGTTGACATGGGTTTCGCTTATTTTAAAATTTTTAATTCGTCAGCACAGAGGTCATGTAAGGCACACTGCCTCCAGAGCAAGCTACAATGGGAAAACCTTTTCTTCATGCCCTCAGGTTATTGTGTATGCAGATGATCTCTACAGCCCCGCAGCCTGACCTTCATCTATCTCGTCCAGTGGCCCATCTTTTGATCCAAATTAACTTTGCTGCTTTAGATCCTGCTTTTTGAAAGCATCCACCTCTTTTTATCTCTAAACTGTTCTGACGGACTGTCTCTCTCAGTATGTAATTGTTATCTGAGATATAATTTTATTTATTTACCCTGGGAGGCAGATTTATTTTTTCTGATCAACCTTATGCTTCACTTGCCTCATCAGATCTTGAGGCATCTGCAGGTAGACATGCACCTTGACATTTCGATAGCCTTGGAAAGGGGCCTCACCCTTTGACCTGAAAATCTTCACCGCATTAAAATAAACCAGATTCTTATTGTTGTAGCTGTTGTTATATTGTGCCTTAGGCTCTGCATTCTCATTCTGCATAGCTTCAAACACATTTCTGAAGATAAGCAAGGAGCTTTCTTTTTTTAATCATTGAAGTCTATACATTCAAAGTGAAGTTGTTTAAAAATGTCCGAAGCAAATGGCCAGGTACCCCTTAAGGCAGTGACTGCTCTCACAGTTTTGTGCAACAGTGTGGAAATATAATCACTGGCAAAACTTATTTTTGAAGTCAAAATTGATGAAAAACACTATGGCTAAAATACTAATCTATCTATGTGTCAATATTTATACCTGGTATTTTAGTTTTCTCGGGTCGGAAAGGGTGTCTGCTTTTTGCAGAAGTGATTCTGTTGGCTTAATCAGACCATGATCTCCATTTTTTTCTCTGGAGCAGCTCGCAGAGTGTGAACAAACTGGAATGAACATCTGCCCCTCCAAATCTGAGACCATGGTCTTGACCCTTAAAAGGGTAGGGTGAGTTTAGGAGTTTAAGTATCTCGACACGTTGTTTACGAATGAGGAAAAAATGGAGAGGGAGGCGGATTGGTGTGGTATCTGCAGTGATGCAAGCACTATACTAGTCTGTCGTGGTGAAGATCTACATTGCCACCCTCATCTATGGTCACTAGCTCTGGTAGTCAAGGCCGCTATTGGAGGATGTGGCTTCTAGGGTTCCAACCCTAACCCTGACCTAAAGAATAAGATAGCGAATACAAGTGGCCAAAATAAGTTTCCATTGCAGGATGTCTGGGCTCTCCCTTAAAGATATGGTGAGAATTTCAGTCCTTAGGGAGGGGCTAAGAGTAGAGCCATTGCTCTTTTACGTGAGAGGAGCCAGTTAATGTGGCTTGGGCACCTGGTTAGGATGCATCCTGGACACCTCCCTGGTGAGGTGTTCCGAGCATGTTCCACCAGGAGGAGACCCAATGGAAGACCCAGGACACGCTGGAGGGACTGCGTTTCCCGGCTTCCTTGGAAACACCCTGGGATTTCCCTGGAGGAGCTGGCCCAAGTGGCTGGGGCGGAACGTGATGGATGGATAGATGGATGGATGGATGGATGGATGGATGGATGGATGGATGGATGGATGGATGGAGGGATGGATGGATGGATGGATGGATGGATGGAAATTTTAGGGTTTTATTTACCAAAGCACATCAAAAGCCATATAAACCATATTTAGAAATGGTTAGAGACTTTTGGAAAGGTGCAATCGAATTGGCTCCATTCAGTCAAAGAAAACTTTGTGATTACTTATTTGTTTTGTTTGTTTCTTTGTTGCTGTTTTTTAATCAATGTATAGACTAATCAATGTGAAGACTAAAAGCACACAGAACTACATCAGCTTATATGTTTTACTTTGTCTTTTCACAGTACGTGGAGTATTGTCAACAGCTAGGACCAGTTTCTTAACACAATTTGAAATTGCTCTGGCCCAGAGAAAGTAGGAGATGTGTTATGTGTTTTTACTTCATGAGAAGTGAAACATAGGGCACTGGAGGAATACTTGTAGCTTTATTTAGTTTGCCAGATAGTTCCCTATGAGAATGTAAATAAAAGTAGTTTTGTCACATAAGGTGACAGATGCATCATTTGCTCAGAGCCGAGTTTGTGAAGCCTGTAAAACTGATTTACCTACACTCTGCGGATCCTCTGATCCTAAAGCTTAAAGGGGACGAAGAGAGCCAGATTTTGATCTGGGTCATTAGTGACATTTTATCACCGTGATTAGCACGGGGTTTACTTCTTCAAACTGCAACTATAGCACCACAGTTTGTCTTCATCTCCCAAACTCGTGCATGGACATTAGAACTCCTCTCTTTGCTTGCTGCTTCCTAATCAGTACAGATGGTAAAATGGTAAATGGAATGAACTTATATACTGCTTTTCTAGTCATACTGACCACTCAAAGCGCTTTACACTGGAACCTTATTCGCACTCCCAAGTGAGCACACATTTATACATGGAGATGTTAATAGGTTGGCAACTTGGGGTTAAATGCCTTGCCAAGGGTCATATCGACAGGTGACAGGCGGAAGCTAGAATCAAACCTGCAACCCTCCGATTACAAGCCAACTACTCTAACTAGCGAGCCACAGTTGCCCCCCAGATGTGCATGAATGATTTGTATTTGGTATGCTGGGCTTCAGCGGGATTTAGTTAGCTTTTGACCAGCTTAGACTGCTGTTCTGAGCTTGATTGGCAGGTATAGTTTTCTCTTTGGATGTAGCAGTGCAGGGGATGATGGGGCACCAGTGACATTTCCCTTCTCATGACATGTCACCCTACATTACAGTGTTTGTTAGACTCCCTAATATGTTTGATGTTCTACCAGGCAAACTTTGAGTCACAAGACTGCTTTAGTTAGTGTCACCATCAAGTGGCATGAATTTTAGCTTTTAATAATTACATCTCTTTCATTCGTTGCTTAAATTACATTTAAACATAAAATATCCACACACTTTTGGTGTCCTTTAATACAGAGTTAGAATCCGTGACATCTTTGTTTCCTAACATTTCACTCTCCTCTGAATTTATCGAGCATAATGGGCATTGCATGTTACAGCCATTAGCCTGTCACAATGGAAGCTGTCTGACGCTAGAACCATGTCCTGTCCTGTTATGATCATTTCCAAGCTATCCCGGGCTCCGGCATTGTTTCCTGTCTCGGAGGGAAGAGCTTGCTCAAGTCTTTAATACTCTGTTTTTTTGTTCCTAGTGAAAAGCGTTGCCTCCAACCAGCCAGGCAGCATAGCATCGTGCTCGCTCTGCGAGGCCTCAGACCCCATGGTGGAGAAATAATTCATAAAATGAAATCTACATTTGTTGTGTAAATGACCACATGCTGTAGGATATTTAATCCTGCCTTCTTTCGATCCCAGTCGTGTGACTTGACCTAGTTTTTATGCCTCCCTCTGCATCTCTCTCTTCTTTTTCACTTTCTCCCTTTCTTTTTCTTTCACAGGCTGTAAGCGTTCCTCTCCTCTGTCTCATCTGTTTCTCATTTAATTCTTTTCACTTTTGATCCCCCATTCCCATGTTGGTTGGTATTCCTTCTTATAAGTGATCCAAGGACTTTTCTTTTTCTCTTGATGTCCTAATATCTTGAAATATGCATCTAATAGCTTTGTAGTGACAAAGGACACCAACTTAATGGCTTTTGTGCCAGAATATTCATTATTACTAAAATCTTACGTCATCCTATCATCTTACCCCATAACATACTGCTTTTAGTGCTGATGTCAGAGAAATATTGATTGGACTAAGCTCATAATTTAAACCATTTGGTCTGTGTGAGTGGATATTTAACACATTCAGAGCTGATTTAGCTTCATTGTTGTGCTTTTTCTGGTTGTATAACGAGATCACGAGGTTTGGTGATAAAATGTCATGATATTTCTCATCATATGAAGTCATGCTAACATCAACTATCATGATTTAATTTGGATACATTACCATTGATGAAGTCTGGACTGCTTTTAGATTTATTGTGGCAGCACATTTGGTGACAAAGTGACAGACAGGACTGTATTAAACATGGTGACCTGCTATCATGTTAAATGTTAGCATCCCAATAGCATATTCCTATTTGTTGTTCCAAATCTAAAATGTGTTATCCTGGTTATTGGTTATTGGTTATTAAATCTAGCATGTGATAAGCAGATTCCAATTTGGTTTAAATGGCTATTTTACATTAAAGAAGTATGGAGCGTAGATGATGACAAAGACACAAGCTTTTCTGTAACTACTGTAATGAAATTCACTGTATGCAGACTAATAACGCTATGTTTGCATCTCATTAGTGTGTTCCCATTCAAACGTCCCAATTTAAAGGAACATGGGGCAGGATTTGTAAATAAAATAAACATCCATGTCCAGTTTTTTAATGCTGTTTGCCCACCCACGTATCGTTCCATTTTCTTAAACTGGCTGTGTGGTGCAAAATGTGCTGCAGTTCGGGGCCCGAATTTCCCGCGCTGTCCTACGGATGTGACGTCAATTGACACTGCTTGCGCGTTCTCGACAGCTTTAAAAGAGGAAGAAAAATGGTCGCAGACCTCCATTGATTTAATTGTGAGAATGGATTCTTCTCTTCTGCAACTGGGAAACGACCAAGGACAACTCACAGCCCACTAAAAAGTGGCACTAAGAAAAAGAAGTATGTCCCTGTTAAGAGGTATGTTTTTTTGTGAAGCGTTTGTGCGCTCTCCCGTGCGGCTGGCTGCAGTTACTTGCAGCGCCGGCCGCGTCGCTCGTGAGTTTTGTTTCTTCATTCTGCCCCCTGCTCCTTTAAAATATGAGATTTGGTTGTTAAAACATAATCTAAAAACCAATACTTTTTTTTTAAGTTGAGACATCCCATTCCATCTAATTTCCCAAAAACTACAGCAGTGTTTTCTCTCGTTTTATTCTAAAGGACAGTATTTGTTTGGTTGGTGTGAGTGCATTAGCATGTCTTTTCACAATCACAAACATCATTATCCTACCGGTAATTTTTCTGGACTAACATTAAATAAGCATTTTATTTCAGTGAAGGTTTTTTATGTCCTCTGTGATAAAGATATCTTGCAAATTGACTGCACCTCATATGATATCTTACTCTTTTGCACATTTAATGTTGAATCTCCTTATTGTCCTTACTGATTAATCTGGAGAGAACACCATTTTGATTTGTTTTTAAATGCACCTAAATGCCGTTAATGCAAAATAGCTAACTATAAGCTTTTATTGTCCCCCTCCCCTGGAGATGTTTAATGCCCCGGGCCCCCCCAGGTTGAGAATCACAGATTTAGATGAATAATTAGACGTTTATCTAAGGCTGGCAGCCAGCTTTGCATACCCACAATTGGAACGTCTCCTGGAATGGATGGCATGCCTCTGTTCTTGGAGTGCGCTGATGTTCTCTTAGGCTACAGAATACACTGTAACTCATTAGCAAAAGCTCTGGCAATAAATATTTTAATGTTCCACGACTCTGCATCCCATTGCAGACTTTTTTATGCTTGTATCTGTCTAAATAACTTTCAGCATACCAACTGAAATCTTTGACAGACTGTTATGTCACTGCAGACATAAATCGATAATACTGCCTGAATGTTAAAAACTTTCTATGTGAAAGCTCTGCGAACAAAGTGTTCCCTATTTCTGAGTAATACCAGAGGAATAATCTATTTTTTTTCCCATCTTTACTGAGATGGGCTATAATCACCATTTGTGGCTAGCCTGTTTCACAATTTGAGCATTTCTTCCTGCTACAAAAAACACAGATTTCATAAAATTATTCATAAAGATTCTTAAGATACAGTAATATAATAAATTGTAATGGCAGTCTATTATCACAAGTCCTTTTTGCAGGCTTAGTCCATTTAGGAGCAATTATTTTACTGCTGGAAAGTTTTAGCTAAGTTCAGCCCCTGGAAGTATTTTATAATTTCATGTAACTTGCATGAAGAGCCAAGTATATAGTTGGAACGCTAATCCAGAGTGTTCTTGGACATTCTCAAGAGGATTAATTAGTGTTTTGCTTTTTCAAAACTGCATCATATGTTATGTTTATGGAGAGTCGATATCATCACTTAAATTATTCATGTCTACATTGTGCTTATAGATAGAAATGGAGCTCTGCATTCCTGTTGACTCCCTATTTACGTATATATACATTTTCACAATAACACCAGATCAACAAAATTGTGATGCCTAGCAAATCAGTTAAAAAGATTTGTCATATGTGTAAAAATAAATTTTAATTATCATCCGTTGTTTTGCATCATACATGTTGCTCTTAATGGCACAAGTATTATACATAGGCTACAGTTTAAAAAGTATATTTTGAATACCTTACTCTATATATACATTTAAAGTAAATGATATTTCTTTTTTTTCTTGGCACATTTAATCAGTAAATGGCATTTTTGAAATTTTATTTGCCAGTTCTGTCTCAAGCTTCAACACTTACTGGCAGCAATACTGAAATATTTAGTCAGATTGAGAGCGCTGTCGTCTCCATTTATCCTGGTAGCCAGCCCTTCCCTTTGCCCTGTAATCCCTGATAACTTCTCCTTATCTCCCTGTAAAGGAATGATATTGAACTTTTGTTTTCACGCTTCACAATCGTCACAATTTGAAATCCTGCTCAGGATTACAGCAATATTTTTCCCCCTGCTGGATTCCTCCGCTCCCTAATGGAGCTTTGCCGTCAACATGTTGAAATCAGCATTGCTGTTTTCATTTTTTTTTTATCCTGCATTCTTATTTAACGGTTTTGACTGAAAAATGCATTTAAGCCAAAGAGAGCACTTAAATACATCCCAGTTTTATAAACCATCATGTAAATGTCTTTATATTCTCTGTAGTATTTCAGTGCTTTCTTTTCTCTTTTTCATGTTTTGTTGTTCAGGTTTTCAGGCCAGTCATAAAGTGTGGATCCAGTTCTAGATGCTTTCCTTTAAAAAAATGTATTTTGCCAACATTATTTTAATACCATAACCTGCCCAAATATACATTTTTGTTGGTTTTAAAAAGTGTGTTTTCATTTGAATTAAATCAGATTTAAGTCACTGGATCTCAATCTGACTAAATGTCTGGATTGTATTGGAATAGATTTATTAGGTTTGAGTTTAATTTTGACTGAATTGGATTTTGTATATTTGGACATGAACTGAACTGCTTTGTATTATAAAGTGCTTTAAGATACTTCTCATGAATTTATACAAATAAAATTAGCTGAAATCGAGAATTTTATGGAGGTTTCAGCTGGTATTTTCAGTCTGTGCATGTTACTTATGAAGTATGCTAATCATTTTTTTGTTATTTTTTTGTATTCCATTCAGTTCAGTGTATTTATATCCAGTTTACAACAAAGACAAAGAGAGAAACTTGGGCCAGGAGTACTTTTAGTAGAAAAAAAGACAGAACACAAACTTAATGGTAACAATAATTGCAAATCTTGCATAATTTAGAGTAGAGATGTTTTAAACCAAAGATATTTTTTTTATTATTCAAAGTATTTCTTAAGAAAAGCATTTGCTTGTTCCAGCTTTTCGCCTGTCAGAAACAAAAGGAGAGAAATTGCATTTTCTTTCTACTGAAGCTTATTGTGACTTGATTCAAATTAAGTAAAAGTGATTTTGCCAGGTCAGTTGAATGGACATATCAGCAAATAAAACTGAAATAATTTTGCTGAAATAAATGAACATTTTGTTTTAACCCTCTGTTTTTCATTCAACACAGTTATCTTTGTGGTTAGCGATTCCTTAACTTTCTGTCTTACTAAATGTACAGGCTGCAGACACTAGAGAGTGATAAGTAGAAGAGCTAGCAGTGTAGTGCAGAGTCCATCGGCTTTATCCTGTTGTAGTGGGAACAATTAGTGGACACTATATTTCCCTCAAAACCAAACCTGAGAAACCCACAATCTTGTATTACTCAGTAGTTTGACTTAATATCTTGAAGGTTAGTCAAAAAAATCGAGCACCTTGTAAGTTTTCCAATTCATCTAGAACAAACAAATGGAAATAGGGTGTAATATGAAGCCTTCGGAAAACTACACATTTGAATTAAAAGTCAGATCTGAGCATTGCTTTTGACTATCTTCATAATCCATGAAAATAATAAATTAACAGGAAAAATAAACATATACAATGGCTTAATGACATGAGTATGAAGCGTATTGATTATTGGTACGATAACTATTTATAGAGTTTTTATGCTCCTATAATGTGGAACAAACTTCCAGAAAACTGCAAAACTGCTGAAACACTTGAGTTTCTTTAAATCAAGGCTAACAACCCATTTGTTTAGACCTGCTTTTGATTGATAATTATGGGAACATCATTAATTCTAGTCTGGATTGTAAATTTTTGTTTGCCTATTGTGTTATGTTGTCATCATGAAAAGCAGTTTGAACTACATTGTTGCTCAAATAAATAAATAACTTTGACTTGACATGACTTGACTACAAATTGAAAGTCGCAAATGATGAAATGAAATGAAGTGTTGCTATGAAATGGGGGAAGAAATTGACTAAGGGGTGATTCTAACTGCTCTTCCTTTCTGCTCGCTCTAGCAGCGCGCGCTCGTGCGCCGGTCGCTCTCCATCTTGTATCTTTTTCGGGCACTTGTCAGGGGTTTAACTTTCTTAGTCTTATGTGGAGTTACTGTTGGTTTCAAAGTTGTCCTTGGTCTCTTCTGTGTATCCGCACAATCCATTGAACTGCTTGCGAGTGCTGACTAGCGGTGGTGGCAGAGTGATCTGAAACATTTAACATGAACGCGCTTGACGTCACATCCGCAGACAGCGTGGGAAAATCCGACCCGACAGAAAATAGAAAAAATTGGATGCAGGCTTATAGGTGCACCCGCTGTGAGCTGACAAGGTGTCAGTATGCTCATCAGGAGATGTTGGAATCATAAATGGTCAAATAAAAAGGCTATTGTTACGTTTATTTTTGGGGGGAAAAAGTTGCATATAGCCCCTTTAAGTGCCATTACTGTTTTGCAGTGTTTTCAGAAAAAAAAAAAAAAAAACCTTCAGTAGTATAGTCTTTCGCAGTAGCTGAAATTGATGTCATTTGATAAAAAATGTTCCACATGAGTAGGAGTAAGTTGAGAGTTTCATAAAGATGTGTAAAACAAAATGATTAAGGTTTCAGTTTTAGCTGTAACCATACTCAACTGTCTGGACCTAGTTGAGTCTTTTAGGGCATATTGTTCACAAGAGAAAAACAAAATTGAGTACACGGGTGGCAGCACAGGTCCTTCCTTTTGTTTTGTTCTTGGATGTTTGCAATTTTCATGTTTACATCCTCAGTACATGGACGCAAGATGAGCCAATGTGGGAGGATGAGGTTAATGGGGGGACTCTGTGGAGGTAGAAGCGTGGGTGTGTAGAGCCAATTTAGCAGGCTAACAGGAAGCGTGCTCTGGGATGTAGGCAGGCAGTGAGTGGGACATGGGTCGCACAAGCGTTTTGGGCCTCAGAGCTTCTTTTTAATATCCCTCCACAGATGATTCATCTGCGTATTGGAAAGCCAGGCTTTACTTTTACCAGAGTTAAAGTTCTTTAATGCACACAAAAACCTGATTGAATGACCTCTTTCAGAATGTAACCATTAATCAAAGTTTTTTTTTAAACATAGCAGGTTTGACTTAACACTGGAATATTGAAAATCACAGTGAATGTTGCAAGACGGTGGATAAAAATCCGCCCCTGATCCATTTGAGGAAGCCCATAAACCTACGTTTTTTTCTTTTCCTTTCTGGTGGTAGTATTTCACAGCTGAGAGAGACCAGTTTGTGCTTTGCCAAGGGCTGTTGGTGTGGGTAGATAGTCTGTCATGTGAACAGCTACTGTAAAGATCAGCAGAGGGATAGTAGATTGTTAAATGTTTCTTGTCTCTGTCCCTTTGGTGAAAGGAGCCTCTTTTACCCTCAAAGTCCAGAAATCACACAAATTTGATTAGGAGTCATTTGCCCAAGGAGCGGCTCTGGCTGCCAGACCGAAGTGAGGCCCTTGTTCTCTTATTTGCCCCGGAGAAAGGTTCTCACATAGAGAAGTAGGCTTTGAACCGGCCCCTTTCTTTTCTTCCCCTCTAACCTCATTTACCATACACTTTCAGTTTTTCTTCCTCCCCCGTGTCTGTCTGCGGCTGCTCACCGTTGGCCTGCCTTTGGCTTCATCATGTCACAGCAAGTGAGACAAATGACTGTTATAAATAATCAGGAACTGGGGCTTTGGTGTGATCTCTGTGAAATGCCGTTGAAGTTTCATGCTTTATACAATCCAGAGAGAGAAATCCAGAGAAATGGCAGTTCATCTTTTTGGAAAAGGTGAACTTGAGAGTCGGGTAGTAATGGAGGCACAGCCAAAACACATCCATCTGCCGTTTAGCCTCAACTAGTCTCTAAACACAGTTGCTGACTCTAAATCTACTTATTGGCTTATATCTATGCAGGTGTACTGGATGTCTGAGAGAGCCAAGAGTTTGGTTTTGGCATCAAAGTGGGTACAGAAAAAGAGACTTTTGCAGGTGCTTGAGTTCATTATTCACACCCACAACGGCAAGAAAAATTGAGGCCTTTTGCTTAAATGTTCTGTTTTGTCAAAAGTAGATTTACTATTTTCATAACACATGCTTATATGAAACTGTAAAAAAAAAAAATATATATATATATATATATATATACTTTTTATATAGAAATGACTCTGTTCCTTCTGAAAAGCTTCATCTGTTTATTGAAGGCACTAAAGTTAGCTTGAGATATTTACTTTTTAAACTAGAAAAAAAAATATGTACTAGTTCCAGCTTCTCTACAGTCTTTTTTTTTTACTTTTAGTTAATGCTGAGGTAACAAAAATATAAAACAATCAAAAAACAATTTTAATGCTTTTTAAATCAAACATAGGAACCTCCCCTTGACTGGGCACAAAACCTAACTTAACTTGTTGTTGGGAAATTTTAATTCATCCCAAAACACTTCATACTTTTGGAAAATTTTATTGTATTGCTGCAAATATATTAAATAGTTATTGTAATTCCATGTAGCCCAGATACAATGATAAAGATTTAGATTACATTTCTAAATGAAAGGGTTATATTAATGGTTTCACTGGTATTTTTTGAACTGAATTAAATTTATTTGCCAGAAATATTAACGCACAGAACAGTGGTAACTGCACATATACATTTCTATTGTTTTAAAACTAATACTTATATGCTCCACCTTTTCTGTAAAGGTTTCCCTCTGTGAATATTATTCATCTGCTACTACCAGTTTCACACCTGCAAATGTGTTAAAATCTACACTTAGCATCGGAAGACAGAGCTGTTACAGAAAGGTGCTCTTGTTCATTTTTAAGTGCCTCACTTTGGGTCTCACAGAAATTTCAGTTGCTTAATAAGTCATTCAGTAAAACTGTCCAGTTAACTTTTTATAGCTGCTTTAGACCTAAATAGCAGGCGGTTCTGCGCAGTTCAAGAAACAGATGCCTGTTTGCAGATTATAGCCACCTTTGTCCTTTCAGGCAAGGACAACCTTATAACCCAGTGACGTTGTCATTTTGTTAAGGAACATTTTGCATCAAGGGGTTTGCGTTGTTGTGGCTGAACTTGAAAATGTTGTCTTCCTGCCAAGGTCTTTTTGGGCATCTGTTTCTGCAGAGTCTGTTTATGCTTCCGTTAGGACTCAAGAAGCCCTCGGGTAGCTAATGTTGCCCTCAAGGCAGAGAAAATTGTACATCTAAGAAATCTACACCGCTGTGTGAAATGTCAGTTAGAAATCTTACTCTTTTTTTTCAATTACAAGCTTTTGTACTCAAGTTTCAAACGTACTGCAAATGCAATCAGACCGTTTTTAAACCAAACATCTTTTTATTTTATTTCCGACTGCGGGTAAGCTTATAAAAAATGTCAACTGTCTTTGCTATCAATACTGATAGGCATGAAGCCATGAAGGATGTATCTAGTATACAACAATGATCTGCACATACTGTAGTTATTGCCTACATTAGTAATGAATAAAACCTTGAAGGCCTTTTTCTCTGATTTAAAATGAATTTCAGCTATCCGGGGGAGGGGGAGATAAATTGCTGATGAAGCAGATATGCCCAGAATTGTGAAAATGCTTTCCATGCTGACGACCCGGATAACAGAAGAAAGCAGTATATTAAGTGTTTGATTATAATATGAAGGGCGGATTAGCTTTTTTTTTTGCAAAAAAGAAAATAGAATGGTATCAGCAGCATATAGGCATGCAAATCATTTGAGAATAAATTATACAAATGCAAACAATGGTATACATTAATTACGAGCATTTTGATGTTTGTTTGTTTGTCTGGTGTTTTTTCCTGGGATTTGATGGGTAATCAATACTGAATAACTAAAATGTGCTTTCTTTTTTTAACATGGTTTTTCAAGGCCTTTTTTGTACTCGTTTTATCTAAAGCTCCCACCTATTCAGTAGCGTCAAACGAAACCAAAAAGTACTGCACAAATGGGAACATTTCATTTGAATCAAACAGAAAATCCTCTCTGACAGACAGTATTTTAGGGACATGTAAAATAATCAGTCGATTAACAAAAGAGTCTTCAAGGCTGCTGTGGAGGATAGACAATGGAGATTGCTCAATGGTTGTGTATGGGGATGGGTCTTTTATGGTTTCCTTTTCCTCATGTGGACCTTTGAGGCCTACTTTAGAAAATGGCTGAAGGTGAATGGCATTCACAATGGTTAAGTGTAGCAATTAATGACCGCTATTGGTCCATCCCTCTGTGCAATTTACAAATGTCTTAGCCCTGGTTTCCCATGAGGGAAACTCTTTTTTTTTATTACACCTTGGAGATGCAGTATGGCCCTGATGAACTTTGACCTTGGACTTGATTACCTGGGCAGTGTGGAAAATGAACAGTTTTCAGGAACTTCAATTTAAACTGGTATATGTGTTAAGTTTTTGTTTTTTTTCAGAATCTAACAAAACCTGCTCATTTAAAACGGTCCCTAAATAAACATGTTTCACTTCTGCTCTCATCTGTTGGTTTTGTTGTTGTGGTAAATTTACACATCTATGTTTAATTAGAACCTTGTCATTAAGCCTTTGTTTTACAATCTAGTCTATCAATAATAATCCTACTTTCATTAGCAGAACATATTTAAGGCTCTCCTTCATTAACACAAGACTGTAAAAGCTATATGTGCTTTTCTTTTTTTTAGCAGCCCGAATTTAATGAGGAGACCTCCAGCATGTTTACATTGGTCTAAACATCTATGATCTCTCTGAAAGATAATAGGGTTTGGCTGCTTGTGGCAGGAAAGCAAATCATCACCTAGAAGATTGAAAATATACAGATGCAATGCCTTGCAAAAGTATTAATACCCCTTGAACACATTTTGTCATGTAACAACCAGTAACTTCCATATTCATTGGGATTCCTACAATAGTCCAGTAAAAAGGGGTGCCTAATGATAAAGTGGAGCAAAAAATGACAACGTGGATCAATAGTTCAAACAACGACTATACCTTAATATGCTTTAATACGCTCCATGGAAACCGTCTTGGCGTTCCGTATAAGCTAACATCTATGGTCTCTCTTATCTCCGCTCTTGGGGGTTCAACCAGTCAACGCAAAGAAAAATGAATGCCGCTCCTGGATTGGCTTCTTTGCAAACACTGGCCGATAGTGTGTCAGGTAGCATTGGATCTCGATATTTCAGCTTCTACGCTGTAGTTTTCCCCAAAAATATTTTAGAAATGGTCTTCAAAAGAATCGAATTGAATAAGCATATTTTCTGTGAATAGTTAAAAAACAGGCAGGGGTCCACTGTACAGTTTTAAACATTTTTCACAAATCAAAATAGAGTTGTGGTATCAAGCCAAATATAGCATAGAGCCTGAATGCATGGCTCTAAGATCTCTTGCGATCTTGATATTGGACATACCGATATTATGATTAGAGCTGCAGTTTGATATATTATTTAGGTTTAGTCTTTACTAGTGTTGATCATCAAAGACTGACATTTTCGCCCTTTCTTCTTAGAAAAAGAGCTCATGTTCTGTCAAACTGGATGGAGAGCGTCTATGGACACTGATTTTTTTTAAGTATTGTCACAAACTGTCAATTTTTATTTAGGTCTAAGCCATTTTAACATGCAAATATGCTTGAATCTAAACCATTCCACTTTAGTTCTGGGTGTTTGTACTGCTGGAAGGTGAATCTCTGACAGCTTTTATTTCACTCTGACAAGCTTTTCACTACTATGTTTTATGATTTGTTGAGGTTGCCACACATCTTTTTCCATGCAGGCCAAAAGTTACATTTTGGTTCTCAGAACACCTTCTTCCTTCCTTTAGTTTTCCTGTTCCTGTGGCACACTACTTTTTTTTCCACTTTTCTTTCATTTTCCAACACCTGATCGCTGATAGTCTTAACAGGTTCTCCCACCCAAGATTTGATCTCTGCAGCTCCTCCAGAGTTACTATTGGACTCCTGGGCTACTTTTGTTAATATTCTCCTTGCCTGGCCTGTCATTTTAGATGGACAGCCAAGGGGTTGGTAGGTTTCCAGTTGTGCTGCACGTTTTCCATTTTCAGATGATGTGTTGAACAGAGAGCTCTGTGAGATTTTTGGAGCTTGGTAATTTTTGTTTAAGATGACATCACAGCTTAAGTTTCTTTACTAATTAGGTTGTTAAGGCAATGGTTGCCTTAGGGGTACCAAAATAAAGGGACATGCCACACTTGTCAGATCTTCATTCCTAAAATTAAATACATTGAAACATGTGGTTGTTATCGGAAAAAATGTGAAAAGCTGAAAGGCTCAAAATAGTTTTACACAGAACTGTATTACATCCGATTAAGATCCTTTCTGTTTCGAAATGAAGAGCACATCAAACATTCCTGCTCAATTATGCGAGCCAAGACATAACGATGCTGCATGAATGCTGAGATTTTATGATGAGACATGTACCAACCTTTACCACTCATGGCAGCAGATCCTCTACCTGCACAAGCATGTTTGCCCACTTTCATCATTCACTTCAAGGCCAAGAAAGCAAAAAGAACTGAAAATAATTCAGTGTCCGGCCAAGAGAATAAGATGGATATGTGCCGCTTAAATCTACGGTTTTCCAAATATTTTCACAGCTGTCACATTGCTGAATGTTCTATTAGCTTTGTAATTATATTTCTTGGAATTGGTTGTTTTTAAGTCAAGTAATGAATCATTAGCAATTGACAACATTTTCGTTTAAGCCAGAGAGTAGAGTGTTTACATTGAAAATAGCAACGGATAAAGTTCCTTTCTATTTTGTTTTTAAGATGCTGAGATCATGTTCTGTCTAAAACTAATTTGTCCCACTTTCCTTTACTCCATCTCAGCTTTAGGTAAAATTCCAACTTCATACTTTAACATTTCTCTGTCTCGTGAGAACATTTTTCCAGTGGATGCCTTGGAGTGTGTGGCTTTTTTGTGGGGGGGGAGCTGCTGTCTCCTTAATTTACTCCTGATTTGGGAAAAGTGCAACTTGACTGGGGAGGCTTGGCTCATATGTTAATGCCTTAATGTTCAGTGACATTGCTCAGAACTTGGAGCATGTGTCACTGTTTGCCCTTCAACCTCTTTATACAAAACAGTTTGTACTATGTCTCTTTAAAAGTTGATGCTTTTGGCTAAGATGGAGAAAATGTGGTTAAGTAAATGAAACCCTTTCTCCCCCCTTCTCTAATTCACTCTTAAACACAGCTCCTGCTACTTTTGGACTCATAAGATGGAGGAATATTTCCGGGTATAACTTTGAAAGACTCTTTGTCTCTAAAGCCTGGGAAGAAGGCAAATGTACAGACTACTAACTTTTCAGTTGTAACTGTTATTTATTATCTATTTTTGCATATTAGACTCGATTATTAGTATGTTTTTTTTCTGGATTTGTATTAATTGCTTTTATGTCAGGCAGATCATTTGAGATCATATCTCTTCTGCTGTCATTTGTTGGGGTATTAGCATCAATGCCAGGGTCTTAAAAAGGCTAATCAAGGTGATGAAGAAAGCTCGTTCTGTTCTGGCACCTCTGGAGATAATTGGGATTCTTCATAAAATGAAGAATATTACAGACAACCCCGACCATCCTCTTCATTAGACTGTTTTACAACAACAGGGTGTCTTCAGGCAGAGATTTCTTCAGAATTGTAATATAGACGGCAACAGAAGATCCTTCCTGCCCACCGCCATTTTGGCTAATGTAGTATCTACAAAAACTTTTTGAAGAAACTTGGATAGTATGAGTTACAACATTTCATTTCCCTTTGTGATTAATAAAGTTTTTTTGAAATGAAATTAATAGAACACTTACATTTGTGAAAACCCGCAAAATATGTATGTCAGTACTATTTATACTGTTACGACCACCCATCTGCTTAAAAACTGCATTAATTAGGGAATTCAAACAAGACTGAATTATTGTACACTGATTACAATCCTTTAAGGCCCTGTTTTGCAAAAATATAAAAAAATCATAGCTTTAAAAATATGGTTAAAATCTTGGGTTGCTTTCTTTTGGGAGCTAGACATATCGTTACATCCTCCCTCAGAACTTGATTCCAATTGTTTGAGTATTTGGAATCCAAGCCAGGCTCTAAAAGTTATTGAGCAGATTTATTAAAATAAACTGTCAGTACATCGTAGTTTTGGCCCTTCAGTTTGTCATTGTTCTCAATGATACCCATAAAACTGTATTTGAAAGACATCTCTGTTGTTTTGAATATTCCCCAACATCTGATAACAATAACAATATGTTGCTTTGTACACACGATAAATGATCTGAGGGGAATCATGTTTATTCCTTGTGTAACAGTTAGAAGTCCCTTTTCATCTTTATATTTAATTAGTAAGTTTTAAAAAATGATCTCATTCCATCCACATTTGCTTTTGCTCCACCAGATTTTATCAAAGCTTTGAGGCAAAATCATCCAACATAAAGGCTCGCCTGGTCACACATCTACATAACTGCACACGTGCACACACGCTTTTTCACTCGCGCGCCTGCAAATGCATGAAAAAAAAAAATCTGCATCCAAGACAGCCTATCATGGGGAACTAATTCAATATCCCTTTTCCTGTTTTAAATGTCATTCTCTAAGCTCATCTAGAGTGACATGTTTTTCATGCTGGAAATAAAGGAGCTTTAATGGGCTTCGAACAGAGTGACGAGGAAGGGGAGAGGCAGCGGGAGGGCGGCTTCGTCTACTGGTGTTTGCTGAAAAATCCAAAGGTCTTCAGAAGAAATGAATAAAGTTAGAATTTTCATAAGTTTGTCGCTGCCTCATGATCCCCCTCGAGTCAATAAAAAAAGGAGCGTCTCAAAGTGCACAAATAAATCTCGGCTTTGCTAGAAGCTACAATGTCAGTCATAACGTAAAATGCCTCTCGTATGTCGCTTAAAGTTTGTTTGAGGAATCATCAAGAGAGGAATACTGAATCTCATTTTGACATGTTTTTGGTCCTTTGGTTCCAACATCCTGTTGCATTATTAATCTTCTTTATTTTATTTAAATAAATAAAAAATCGCTCCCTTAGTTTATTTGTTGCTTTTTTTCTGAATGATGCAAATGACCGGTGAGTACTTGGCTGGAGGGGTTTACAGCCTCCACAGTTGCCTCATTGTGCCAGATAATGACCACCCCATTGAGAGTGACCCCATGACCTCAGAGACAGACAGTAAGACGGCCTCGTCCAGCCCCCCGAGGCATCCCCCATTGTGGCATTTTGCCCACACAGAGTTCTGCACTCATAGATGTGCCCAACAGCCTTTTTCCTTCTACTAGTCCAGGATTAATTAGCATCCTCCTGGTTCTCCACGTTATTATGTAGTTTTAATCGGGATGCAGTCTGATGTGGCGAAATCCAGCTTTACAGGCGCAGCTCATTTTATTAGAATATTATTGAAAAGTTCATTTATTCCAGTGTTTAAATTTCAACTCATATTTCATAGATCATGATTCGTCTGTCATGTGTCTCCCATCTTGCTGTTAAAAACACGTTACATGGGCCTAAATGGGAAGAAATGAAGCAGACATTGTAGAAAATCAAATCCTGTTATGTCTTTGAATTCTATTTATCACTCTTTATTCTTTGCTGGTTTGTACGTTGCATGCATATTGAGAATAATTCACAGTGCTCTGGGGCGTCAGGCCAAGGTACTGTACCTTACTTTTACATTAACATCACCGTCTTATTTTATTTTATGTCTCTTGTAAGGATCAGCTGGCCATCTGAAATCTAAAATGTTATCCTCTACAAATATATATATATATATATATATATATATATATATATATATATATATATATATATATATATATATATATTCTGTCAGTGTAAGATGCTTCTAACATCTCTGGTTCAGGAGTGACTTAACACAAGGAATGAGAGAAATATGTCTGAGTGTGTTAGCTCTTAAAGCACTGGCTTCACACACCTTGTGAATCTCCCTCAAGCTTTGGATTTGACTTTGTTTCACACTCACCTCAAGTAATAACTTTTGTTTGTGCCTTTTTTTAAACACTATATACTATATATTATTTATATACTTTGACACAGCACTCTACAACCTCCTAAGCAATGATCTATCAGACACAGCGATATCATAGTCATAAACCAGGTATTAGTACTTTTGCCGTTCCCAGGCCATGCTAGAAAATGAAATAAGCGTCTCCATAAATATTGTCCTCATAGGGAAGCTTGAAGTGCTCTAAAATTTACAGGTAGACAGGATTTCTGACTTTCGTCTAGATTGAACACAGTGGACCGATAGTAACAGATGGCTCTCCAAATTATCACTGAGTTAATTCTGGACTATTTTCTATTGCACTTTTTCCTTCTTCCACTCAACTTTTCATTAATATTCTTGTATACAGTACTCTGTGAACAGTCAGCTTATTTTGCAATGACCATTTGTCGCTTATTCTGCTTGTGAAGGTCTCAAATCAGCCAATTCATCATTTATGGGTTTTGAGTGATACAATACTTTTAAACATGTCCTGCTATCTTCTCGTCCTGTTGATTAGCAGCTGCTGAAAAAAACATAATTTTTCTCTTTTTTGCCTACCAAATGTTACCTTTGATTTATAAATTCCTAACGTATTTTCTCTCGTATGTTGCAGGGTTTTTGAAGCCCCAGTGCTCATTGGCTCCTCCCATGCAACGAGGTCGTTCGTCTGAGGCGTGTTCGTGTTTCAGCGGTGTTTGTCCCCTCCATCAGCGTCGCCTCTCCTCAGGTAACTGTGCAAACAAAGTTGTTGCTACCTGTTGTTTCCTATGCATCACATATGCATTATTTTCTTATTATTTGGAATACAAGAAAAAAAAATGTCAGACACAAGGATTTTTATTTTAATTATATATTAAAGTGCACATCATGTTTCAATGTGCTGTGCAAAATGTTCTAACCTGCAACAATGCAATTATTTCTCTTTTTTTACTCTTTTTTTCTGCTTTCATAAAATATTCTGCTTTGTCCGGCATTGCATTTTGTCGAAAATAACTTGTTTGCAATTAAGAACACACTTCCATATTTCATGTTTCGTACTCCCTCCTGGTGTTTTCATGTTTTGGAAACTCGTGCCCACGCCACTGCCTCCGGTCAGAGGTGTGATTGTGTCTTTCTTCAAACGCAGAGCTCAGTCTGTTTTTATGATTTATCCTGTCTTTGCAAGCTGAGAACTGATAAACAAGGTAATAGAGGTGTTCTGAGATCAGCCCCTTCCTTTCTAGTACTTTTGCCCGCCTGAACTGAGCCCTTCCTGGTGTGAAGCTAATGAATAGGGGTCCGAGCTACGCGGAACATGTTGTTAATGCTGATATATTTCTTCCCTGAGGCTAGCTCCGTCTGCCGCATCGGTGCTGAGACTAGCTGCGCTGCCCATCATGTGAGGAAGGCATGACTTCTATGACTGGATAAAGCCACTTCAACTTGTAAAAAGCTCTGTTAGAACATTTAATTATATATTTTTATCTGTGAACTTGGATTTCCCCAGTATACAAAGCCTTGCAAAAGTAATCATGCACCTTGAACTTTTCCACATTTAGTTAAAATAAAACTCCAATCTTCAGCCTGTTTTACTTGGATTTTATGTGAGAGACCAACACACATTTTTGCGTTGTTGAGAACTGGAAAATGATTAGTTTACAAATAACCTATGTTGAAATTGTGACAAACTGTTTTATTGAGTCTTCTTGACTTTGATACCTCTACACGTAAGTAAAATATAGTGCAATATATTGCCTTCAGATGTCACGTTGTCAGTACATAGTCTGTCTGTGTAAATGAATTGAAATGGTTTGAGAACATTAGAGAACAAACAGCATCATGAAAAGCAAGGAATATGTCAAGTGTAAATTTATCGAGACGTTTATAGCGGGGTTAGGTTAAAAAATACTATCATAGGCTTTTACACAGCCCTGTTCAATCTATCATCTGAAAATATGAAGAGCATGACACAACCGCAAATAAACCCAATCACATCCTAGAACGTGCTGGTCAAAGGGAGCAGAGTTACCTGAAATAGCCAGAATACCCATGGTTACTCTGGAGGAGCTGCAGAGGTCCACCGTTTGGGTGAGAGAATCTGTTGACATGGCAACTATATGTTGTGAAATCAGGAAATCTGACCTTTATGACTAGCATAAAGAAAGCTGTCTTTAAAGAAAAGCCATAAGAAATTCCATGTAGGAACATAATCCCCAAAACACATCCTAAATGTTAAAACTAACGGCAGAATTATGTAGTCGGAAAGATGGATAGTGCTAAATACCAGCATACTGGAAGAAAACTTGTTAGAAGCTCCAAAATATTTAAGATATGGGCAGAGGTTCACTTTCCAGTGGGGCAATGACCCTAAACATACAGCCGAGGTACAGTGGCATGGTTTAAATTAAAGCACATTCTTGTGTTAAAATGCCCAAGTCAAATCCCGGACCAAAATCGAATTGAGAACCTGTGGCAAGAGTTGAAAACTGATGTTCACAGATCATCTCCATCCAGTCTGAGTAGGCTCAAGTTATTTTGGGCAAAGGTTTCAGTCTGTGTTTGTGCAAAACTGGTAGACCACCTGCAGCAAAAGGTGGCTCTCCAGACTGTTGACTTAGGTGGCTTGAATAGAAACAAAAATTTTAGAACCACACATCAGTTTCCTTTAATTTAACAATCATGCACTACTTTGTTTTGGTCTGTGAAAAAAAACATTGACATTTGTAGTTGTACAATGACAGAACATAGAATTCAAGGGGTAAAAAGATCTCTTCTATGCACTCTGTGGAGTAGATAATATCGCAACGCAAACCACTACCTTTGAATCTTTTGAAATCTGTTTATTTATTTCTGTTTCTTTTAGAGTTAGAAACCAATTGCTTCCTGTTGTTCATCTTCTTTTTAATAAGTTAAGATTGATGACTATGTTCCATTTTTATATTTTCTACAATAATGTAAAACTCAACCTTGATTAGTTATTTCAAACTGTGCACTTACTGGTAATCATAATCTTAAGCTTATTTGTCTCTTGAAGAATGCAAACATACTCAAAACGAAAATGTATTAGGCTCTGTGCTTAAATTACAGTTTCATAAGATCCATTTCAGCTTGATAAGCATGGATCAAAACTGCCTGTTTATTTAAATTTTCCAAATTAAAAATCATTCAGGGTGACAGTTGAACTTTTTTTTCTTTAAATGTGTCCTGTCTGGCAATGTGGAGCTCAGAATTGGTGTCTGAGTACCAAGTAGAAGCCCCACAGATTTACTATCACAAGTGAAGCACTACAGCTTTTGCTATAGTACTCCGCTTGATATATATGTGTAAGAAATCTTTATTAGAAATTAATGTGGGTTTGTTTTGTTTTTTCGATGCGCCAGGGAAACGGAGACGGAAAATAGAGGGGAAGAAAGAAAGTAGATGAAGAGAGGTAGGAAAGAAAGGCTAAGCAGGAGAGGGTGAGTTGAACATATAAGAGAGGAAGGAGAACAAAGAAAATACAAGAAAACATCCACCTCCAAACCCTCAGGACAGCAGGGAGAGGGAAAAAACAACAACAAGACATGTCAAACAATGCAAACCAAGAACTACACAACCACAATCCCCAAATAGATATATGAATACAATAACAGCGTCACTGAAAAGCTCATGGTACAGATTATTACAAGATTTAGTAATGGTAACCTAAACCCAAGAATCTATCTGTAAACACCTGAATCCACACACCTGTGTGTGTGTGTGTGTGTGTCTGTATATGACCATGCTGGTGCATATTAGATTTCTCCATACGAGTGTTCAATAGCTGGTGTGAGGAGCCATCAATTTGCCTCCCAGGAATCCCAGGCGGACCAACGAAGGGCTGACCGCACCCCCAAGAGAGGAGCAGAGCAGAGCCCTGGCGGAACATCCAGGAGCTGCAATGCAGGGGCCCAGGGGGCTGCAGCGACGAGCCCACAGGCTCCGCCGGCAACCGGCCATGCCAGGGTGGATCCAGCCATGGGCCCAGAGGCCCGGGACCCGAGGGCGCCCCACCCCCCAGCAGGAACCCAACCAGGGACCCGCCGATGAGGGCCGCTAGGCCCCAGGGGGCATGGCCAACCAATGGCCAACATCTGCCGCCTCCACCCCAGGCCAATCCCCACAGCCGACATCCCATTCAACCCATTCAAAGTTCGCGATAAACAAACAGAGACCGGACTGCGACAGAAAAGCCTTTCAGCTGATCATTGATCAGTTTCATGATTGAAGGAGCAACAGGAGAGGGAGGGGAGAGAATGAGAAGAGACGAAGCAGCTGCGCAGTGTAAAGACCCAAAATAACTCCAGCTTTGTATCTATTTTTCATTCTAGCTGAAATACGGGACAAATCGCGTTCCTTCTCAGCTTAATATGGAACGTGTAATATTTTCTCCGACTACGGGACGATTCCGTTTTTTATGGGACGGTTGGCAACTCTAGTTGATCCCCCTGCAGCCTGCTTCTCAAGTCAGTCTTCACCTACACTGGAGCTCTCTTCCTCAGATGCCTTTCGTTTTTTTGAAAAATACTTGAGGAGGCTCATCTGAAATTGTAACCAGTGACACAATACAATGATAAAATGTGCCGCGAAAAGCGTTCGTTACTGTGGCAACATTGTTTAAGCTAGTGTCAACTTCACTAATCTACTTTAGTGCTACGGCCTTACCAGTCAATGGCTACGGCCATTTACTTAACAATACAATCGTGAGACCTGCTCATCAATATCTTTTAACGAAATGCCTGTTTAACTTGTAAAATCAAAAAGCAATTTAACCACAGCTACCTTCTCTCTTGTCCTTTTACGCTTGTAGGATGCGGCCGACCTTCACTTAACGGGACTGACGAGACTGAATCAGTTATGCCCCCTCCCCCTCCTCGCGCCTCTCGGCACGCTTTGTTCACATGCAGATCTCTGACAGTAGAGAACCGCTGCTTCCTTAGGAGGCGGCAGCGCAGGTTCAATTAAGAAATAGTCACCTCGTCCCCATAAAATAATTTACTTTTAGCATTTTGTTGCCGTGGCGCTGAAAATTTAGCCGTGTGCCATAGCTAAGTCTATGTAGGGGAACACTGAGCAATAACCTCAGAGAAGTCACTGCTACTTCCTAGAAGGCAATTTCCAAACAATTTGAAGTCCATCATAGTTCAGTGACAAAGATTGTTCTCAAATTCAAAAAATTTTAATAGCGTTTTGAATATGCAAGTCAGAACAATTGTTTCCCGGGGCTTAGGTTCCCAGAGGAACACCTTTATGTAAATTTTGTAAACTCTAACACCGTTGCAGCTTTGAACACATAACAAGAAAAGGAAGTGCACTACATCCACTTTATGTTGATTGAAATCAGACCGTTATATCTGAAAATGTTTTATTGCAGTGGAAATGTGTAACTAATTTATTTTTAATCCATTGTGCCAGTCCCAACATTTTGTTCAGCCTTTGAGTCTGATTCAACATGGTGGTTAGGTTTAGGATCCAAACAAAAATACGTATTTCTGTCAGACTGTGCCATGCTCACAGTGAAAAATAAATAAATACAAGAAACATCTTAGACTCTACAAGCCCCTGTGTGCATGTCGAATGTTACATTTTTTTAACAGGACAAATGGAAGAAGATGAAAACATCTTCTCTATTTAAAAAAATGGCAGCAGGACTTTGCGATGCTGAATCTGAATAGCAAGTAAATAAATTAAATAAATTTCTATTTTTATACAGCACTGACTGGTCACAGATAGAAAATTATAAAATGCTTTAAAAATAAAAAAAAGAAGCCCAGGACTGGAGTAAATCAAATCAAATCAAAGGTGATGGAGACATTGATACCAACATGAACTCTTCTCCAAAGTGCCATGGTCTGGGTCATCAGCAACAAAGTTTTCCTAAACACAGCCGCAGATCTACACCCGAATAGCTGAAAAAGAAGAAAAAAAATCAAGGGGATGCAATGGTCTAGTCAAAGTCCAGGTTTAATGTACCACAAGAAAAAAAAAACACGTCCAAAAAGCGGCTCTACTGAGTGGGTCAAAATGTTAAACATGGAAAACAGAAAGTATATTCACACACCAAATTAAGCTCATGCTAAGTTTTTTCTTCTGAACGCGATTGAAATGTTATGGAGGTACCTTAAGAGAGTTACATATACGTGAATCTAAATATGCAAACCCCAAATGAACTGAACCCAAATTGTACACAATACACCAAACCTCTTCTATGACTGACTGATGTTTAAGGTGCTCTACAAGCTCCTGAATCTTGAATTGTTCTGAGTTTTCCCCATAACCGCATTCACAGTTGTGGAAACTTTCCTTTTCCCATGACTGCACACCTTTTGAAAGTTGATACTCCTTACTTGCATAAAGTTTTGCGGGAGAATTTTACGGCAGACTGTCTTTGCTATTCATGACAAGATACAGCACTAGCAACAACAAAAAAATGCCTTCAGCTGCTACTCAGTTCCCATCTGCTGCAGCAATCCCTGAAGACGGTTATTTATTTTCCTAATTTTACTTTCTTTTTTTAGTTTAATGAAATAAGTTATTTAGATATCTTTGTGTACCCCAGCGGAAGATACAGCTTTTTTTTTCTTTTTTTTAAATCTAAAGTAAAATTAAACCCCCTCTTCTTCTCAGACGAATACATTTCCATGGACAAGTTTCAGCATGATGAGGCACAGTTATTCCAACAACCTCGCCCCCATCTTTGTGGATTTTACACAGTTATCTTGATTGATTGCCACATATTTTACTGTCACAGCTTGTGGGGAGGGCGAATGTATTTCCAGAACAATCCAGACCATCTGGATTAGAAGGATATAGTCTTGCTGAAGTATGTCAAAGGTTTTGGGATATTTTAGGAAGTTTCGAGTCCGATTGGGTTATTTTGTCTGCCTCAAAGTCAGGGGGCACATGAAGAGGAGAGGCGGAGTTTCAGGGTTGATGAAGTTTATTATCACAGCCTTGTTGCTTTTCTTCTAACATGAAATGGTAAAGTAAGTCAGCAGTATGTTCGGCAGCCAAGTGAAGGAGACAAGCAAAGCAATTGTTTGGTTAGAGTGGACAGCTGCTCTGGACTTTATAGAGTCTATAATAATGGTGGGTCTAATTATGGAAAGTGTTGTTATAAATCCACGAGTGTCCCCAGATTGTGTGATTGTCCTCCAACCTCTGCCTGCACCCACAATGACAAGCTGCTGTGGGAGCTATGAGCCGTGTAGCGGTGACCAAGCAGGAAGTTTTCTGGGAACTGAAGCGAGCCTCGCCGGGGGGGGAGCCATTTTCATCTGCGATCTGCTGAACTCCAGGCAGTACATTGATGTGGTTGGGCTCCAGTTTCAGCGGTTTTTACATTGTTCTTTTTTTTTTTACCCCCCAAATAACACGTTTTTACTGGAAAGGGATCGTGAGAACTGTTGAATTTGTTGCTTTTCCTCAAGATTGTTTGAAAAAGAGGGCAACCTTTTGCCATGTTTTTTTCTTTTCTTTTTTAATGAGAAAAATGATTTATGATGGGGAATTGCTTGTTTTTACTTTTTTGGAATTGTGGTGTATGAGGTGAGGCAGAGGGGAAAAAAACGTAAAAAGAAAGAGACGGCATTTTAAATAGGGCCCTCACAATGCAGGCCTTGTACTGTGATTTGGTGTGTCCTCACCGAGCTGAGCGGAGGAATGGAAAAGATTATCCGCAGGAATGTCTGGGGTGCCCTCAAACAGAGCGGGCCGCGTGACTGGCCAATAGGAGCAAGGCTTCCATAGCGGCGGGCTAATTTTTTCCTGATGAACTCAGCCGCCTGCTTCACAATGCAGCCTGATTGCCAGGGCTGAGCTCACATATGGTCCGTGTTTGGAGGGTCCAAATGACAGGACCAATCATGCCTGGAGAGAGAAGGGGGTTGGGGGGCTTGGATGTTTATTAGTAACACCCCCCTCCTTAGATGTGAATCAGAAATCTATCTGACTTTTCTACACTAATCTAACACCACTTACCCATGAGATTCATGCTTGCCGTCTTTATTGATTCCTCTATTATACCTAAAGCTAGTAAGCATTTCCAGTTCGGCACTACCAATGACTGATAACGATTTGGATTTAATAAATAGAAACTCAGAATGTGTGACATTTGTATTCAGCACTCTTCTACTCTAGCACACCCAAATAAAATCTAGAACTGCCTGTTGCAGTTCTGTTGAGAAAACAATGTAAATGCTCTGCACAAATCAGGAAAGAAAGCCATTGTTGAATGAAAGTAATAAGTCCTTTCTAGAGTTTGCCACAAGCCACTACATGGAAAACCACATGGACGAAGGTCCTCTGCTCAGATGAGACAAAAATCTACTCTTTTTTTTTACGTTGGAGTGGCTGAGTCATGCTATGGTGATGCTTCAGCAGGGACAGGGATGTTGGACTGAATTCAGGACAGTTCTGCATGAAATCCTGTTACTGGCTCTAAACATGCAGCCAGAGCTACAGTAAAATGGTTTAAATCAATTCATTAGTTAGAATGACCCACTCAAAGTTCAGTCCTAAATTTAATTGAGAATCAGTGGCAAGTCCTCAAAATTGTTGTTTATAGCTTCTCTTTATCCATTCTGAGTGAACATGAGCTATTGTTAGGGGTGTTTCTACCTGACCGCATGCAGGATGTTTATGTGTGGATCTCAGAGGAAACCTTAATGGTTTCTCATGCAGCTACAGTAGAAAAAGAAAGATGGACCGAACCAGAACTTTGTCAGCAAACACATCTTTCAACAGTAATAAGGTACATAAGATGCTCTGCACTGAGCTGAGTTACTCAACTGAAACAATTTCAAGCTGAATGTGAACATCCCTGATACTAGAGAAAAACCAGCTGACGTCCAAATGGCTACCAGTAGCATTCAATCAGCCCAAACTCCTTATATTGAATAGAGCACAAGTTGATGAGAAGTTAATGAGAAGGGAAGAGCTGCCCATTCTGCATAATACTGCACGGAAACTAGGTTGTCAAAATATCAACACAACTCCAAATTGTTTTAAGCATGTTTTGTCCTCAAATATGGACAAAGTATTATTTAAACATTTCTAAACATTAGCACTGGCTGTTTTTTAAGTGGTTATATTGTTTTCTGCTCTGGCTATGTCTACTTAGACTGTTTTATTTATGTAAAAAATCAAGTCAAATCTCCAGTCAGTTCTAAACGTTCAACGTTTTTAAGTTATAGCGCATATTAAGATCAAATTAATTTAATGAATTGAACGGAAGGAGTTCAGGAAAAGATTTCTCTATTTTTCTTGATTAAAGTGTACCGAAAATGTACAGCACCATGGCTTTAAAATGCTAAATACCCCAAATACTTTCCGAACTGTGATTTTTGTGTACCATTACACCCCTAGGTATTGTGCAAAAAAAGAACAGGCCTAATTATCAGTCTCATAATCACGATCTATCCCAAAAGATTTGCTGCTGTAACTGCAGTGAAAAGTGATTTACTTTGTTCAGATTTATTTTGAAAAAAATTATGAAAAATGTTCCTTACGCTTCACAATTAGGCACTACTTTGTATTAGTCTGCCACATTAAATCCCAGTAAAATACATAGAAGTTTGTGGTCAAAACTTTACAAAAGATGGAACATTTAAGGGGTATAACAACTTCTCCTAGGTACTGGATTTCTGTGTTTTTCAAATCCTGTTAGCATCAGTGCAACTAGATTACTATTTCTGCTTGCCAAGAACCCTGTTTTTCTGCCCACCAGATTAAACAACATACAGTACAAGAGAAGTGACAGGGTTCCAGCTTTTGTTAGTAATGTATGTTTATGTGCCCATTCTTTTAGGGGCTTTTTTTGTGTAGCTTTTTAGGATCAGCAGTGCAACAATAAGCCATGTGGTGGACCTCTGGAGCAAAGCAGCGTGTGTTTTGTAGACCTTGTGGTCACGCAGCGGGGTTTAAAACCAGCAGTTGAGGTGAAAAGAGTGTGAAGGAAGTTAAAGAGAGCAGTTCAGTGGGTAATGGAGGGGGCCGACGTCAGGTTAAAGTGGGTCCTCATGTTTCCCATCGCGGGGTCCCGCAGAGGTGAAGAGGGTCACATAGAGGGGCCTCATTATCCTCAGCGTGCTCCGTGCTCCCTGCACTATAATTGGCTGGCCAGAGTCCACGGTCTCCCAGGCTGCTTCCTGCTAGGTCAAGAGCCAAAGATGCTGGAGTACACCACGCTGCTGTTTACTTGTGCTGGCCTCCATTCATCACAACACAAGGGAGATATTTTTAATGTGCGACTAGAGACGTTTATCTCAAGCAGCAATGCGCTAATCTGGGGTTTTAGAAGCAGTTTACTTTAAGACTGAGAACTGGAGTTTGTTAAAACAAGAGAACACTTTTAATTGGCTGCTTACATTTTTGTTTAAGTAATTTATTACCATTAGTTGGTTGTTTAGCTAACAGTTTTAAAGTCTTTAAATACATTTTACAAGCAAGAGGTTTAAATAAATGAAAAGATGTTATCATAAACAGTCGTACATTTTAATGAATAAAAAAAACCAGACTCGCTATAAAGTGCATCTGGTAAAATTGGATAATGTCAAAACATTTTAAAATAGCAATTAGTATGAAGAAAGAAAGAATACCTTGTTTCAATTTAGGGTTTTACTTAATAAAGAAAAAAATTATATGGTTTTCACAATTTATACAACAATTTAAATCTAACTTGAATTGTAGAATAACACACAACCGATTCCACATTCTTATTTATTATAAGTCCAAAAATGCAAAAGCTAATTGAAAATCTAAGTACACCTTTGCGGAACATAATAAATTAAGACATTAGCAACCAGATTTTGCTACTACAATCTTTGTGTGATTTGATTGATTGATTAATCATCAACTATAAAATTTGGAGTTTTGGCGGTCCACTGGTCTAGACTATGCCAAGACGGAAAGCCATCAGCAATGTCCTTGGAGAAGGATTTGTTGAGACTAGTAGTGGGCGATATAAAAGGTATAAGGTATATAAATTTATATACCTTATATAACAAATTATATAAGTTTAGCCAAAGGTAGAGATTTTGACTTTACCGCGAATGCACATTTTGATGATGTCATCAAGCTGTCATCAAGGAGGATAAATACTGATGTTCAGGTTTCGTCTTTACACTAACTATTGCAATTTTAAAATTAGTTGTTTTCCATTTAACAGAAAAGAAACCCTTTCAACTTGAAGTATGTTTAATTCAAATATGTGCAGGTTTATTTTTGTGCAATATTAAATAAGTAAATAAAGCAGACAATTGTCTTTTCATAACATTTAGCTTTTAATTTATTTCAAATATATAAATCTTTATGTCGTTAGAATTTTTTGTTGCATTTTGTGGACAAAAGATTCTAATTTTTTTTTTATGCATTTTGCACAATTAATGTTCTTTAAATGGCATTCTAAACTTTTTTTTAAAGTTATTCTGCTGCAATGTATCTGGAAAGTGAGAATGTTCATCATCATTCTTTTTGACATAAATAATGAAAAGAATATATCGCAATAAATATTGTTACCGCACATGCTTTTGATTATATCGCAATATAGATTTGAGGCCATATTGCCCAGCCCTAGTTGACAAACCACTTTAAGTTTATCATTAAACATTTAAAAACCATTTTTACAAGTTTTGGCGTGGTCCCGAAGTCCTTCCGAGCAGACCAGAGCACTCTAAACACACCACACACGGCAAGAATATCTGTTAGGGTTATCCTAAGAGCAAATCTGATAATCAGGGTGTCTTTACGATTGTTGAAAGGGGAGAATTAAGTCCAAAAACTGCATAAAAATCTTGCAGTGAGAACCAGGCCTTAGAGTCATTTTACTTTATGTTTTCTGATGCTGTACATATGGCGTTATTTTAGGTCATCGTTAAAAAGAGATGGTTTACTGTAAAGCATAGTGGTAGAGCTTTGATGGTTTGCTTTTTTTGCAGCCACAAGACCTGAGCATCGAAGAGTCATTTCTGCTTTTAATTTGTTGTTTGTTTTCCAATGGTATGCATTTAGTTATACTCTCGATCATCTTTAAGAAGCATGTACAACATATTAAACGCCTACAAAAACACACAGCCTAATGTAAGGCACAGCGGTGGATTCATGATTCATTGGGTTTTTCCTGCCGACACAGGACCTGTGCACCTTCCAGTTATTGAATTGACAATGAACTCCAATGTATACTAAGCTATTTAAGGCCACCTGTCTGAAGAATGAGGGTTTGCCTCAACAGGCTTTTTATAGGCAATCAGTGACTGTTGTATAAAGAAGGGTGGGTCAAAAACAGCTTTTTTTGATGTTGTTGCTGCTTCTAGGGGTTTTACAAGCTATTAAATCATATAATCTGCTTTGTTTATGCCATCTTTGTATCTACAGTGTAGCTTTAAGAAGATAACTGATTTTATTTCGCTCTTACCCATACCCAGCATAAATATCCAGGTTGCTTTAGCGTTGTCTCAGAAGAATAAGGGTGTCTTTGCAGGATATTAACTGTTTATTTTGTTTTGCTCGCTTGTATTCTTTCATTTAGCCCTCCTGTCAAACAGAAATTTGGGGAAAAAATAAAATCAATTGTTCCATCCATGGAATATCCCAAGTGACACGGTCCCTTGAGGCCAGCTGCCACTGCAGACGGGATGGATCTGCAGAGGTGGAGGTCTCTGCGCTGGTACACTCATATGGCAGCCATCCACGGCGGGTCAGTGGAAATCAGAGCGACTAAGCTTTTGATAACTCTCTGAGCCTTTAATCCCCTAGCAGCGGCATCACAGTGAAATGCTACCTCATTGTTACAGCTCAATCCCAGTGGAGAGGCAGAAGAGCAGGCAACCAGGGACATAGGGCAGGAAGTAGAGGCTCACAGCAAGAAGTCACATCTCTGCTGTCTCGCAGTCATTATCATCTCCTCTGTGTAAATGAGGGTGGTAGAAACAAGGGTTGGGATTTGCTCGAAACTTTTTAGAAGCTGTGTATATGAGTAAGCCATAGTAGTGCAAAGGCAGCAGCATTTAAATTTAAATTATCATGAGAAAAGCATAATTTAAAGTCTAATGAAGTACGGAGAGGAATAAAAATGTATAATTTTTTCAGTTTTCTTTGTTCAGATAGAACTTGGTGTTAAATGCATCTGCTGTTGTATTTTTTTAGGTATTTTTAGGCTGTAATGTATTTTCTCAGAGGCAGTTTGCACAGATGAGGTGAATTACCACTGTTCGACTGATTCCAGCACTCCTCTGAGTTTTCGGATTATCCTGACCCCCTTGAGTGAGATTAACAGTACACTGTGTGAGAAAAATATGAAAATAATTAATAGATTTTGCATTTTTTATTAACATTAATTAAACATGAACAAGCGAGTTTTCATTCTCAAGGCCTCGTGTCGCCTTACACAGAACGGCATGTAAATCACAAGGAAGCCGCGTGGGTTCCGCTGGACCATACAGGCGAATTAACCGAAGGCATGAATATAAACGAGGACGTACATCTCAACCCAGATATCTCACTCCTGACTCTGACTCTTCTTCAACCAGATGATAGAAAACTCCTGCAACAGCCTGCAGTGTCACTGTATCCTTTCCGGCTCCTTGATCCTAACGCCAAGCACCCTGTTTACATCAGGGGAGCTGACTAAGTGTTGAAGGACACTGGCCTCATCTAAACACTGATAAACACCGGAGCAGAAGGATATGAGAGGACTACATGTGAGTCAGATAAGCAAAAGAGTTGAAAGGATGGCTAAAGTAGCCGCTGGATTGCTCTGTGCAAGCGACTCAAACTATTTGTGTGCACATTAATTTGCTGTGGGCTAAATATTGCAAATGCAATTGACATAAATGTTTTCTCAAAATCATATGATGCAAAACCAGTTCGGGTTTTGAGAACTTCCAATTCATTATGGTGTTTCTTTTGTTTTCCTTTGTTTGCTAGGATGATTGATTGAAAAAAAAAAAATACGTTGTCAATGTGCATCTGGTTTAAAAACAACAGCACTGCTAGATATTTAGACAAGGTCAAACCAAAGGAAGAGATGAATGTTCATAATTTATGTGTCCAATAAATCTTACTCTCTTTATAAAACATGTATTTCCTGTTGTTCTGCTTTGCTTAAAATAACCAGGCTTTGCTCTAGTAGTAAAAGAGGAAAACAAGACAAGAATCGAAAACTAGTTTCCTTTCCTTAGTGCCTTGCAAAAGCTTTCATAGTATTTGAAGGTTTAATATATTTATAATATTATAATATAATAATATTTTGGAATTTTATGCGATAGACTAACACAAAGTAGTGGATAAATATTGGTCAACACTTTGTAAATGACCTTTAACTGGAGTTACAGCTTCAAATCTTTTGCAGTATGTTTCTAGCAGCTTTAGACATTGAAAAACTTAATCAAGTAAATAAATTTGTATTTTTTATATACAGCACTGGTCACAGATAGGAAATTACAAAATGCTTCAAAAAAAAAGAAGCCCAGGAAGAGTAAATCAAATCAAATCAAAGGTGGTGGAGTCATTGATACTAACATGAACTCTTCTCCAAAGTGTCAAGGCCTGGCTCATCAGCAATAAAGTTTTTCTAAATACAGCTGCAGATCTACACCAGAATAGTGACAAAAAACAAAATCATATTGTCCATTTCTTTCTTTTTCAAGTCTACTCACAGATTTACAATTTTATTTTATATTTTATGCTTAAAGATGGGGAAAAGAAGACAGTGGAAGAGGTGCTCATGTGGGGGTTAAATGGGACAATGCATGACTCTGACATGTCTTAATATTTACTATAACTTGTCTTTGGTTGTGAGACCAAACCCTAACCCTAAATTGATGGTTGGTGTGTCTATCCAACTGAACAACCCTAGATCACCAATTAGAGATTATGTCTAAAAGACAGCTGGGAATCACAAACTGTGAACCTAATATAATGGCTGTTTTTCCAGGACTACGCATTAACAAATTATCCACACGGCATGATGCTGCCTTGACATTTCGCCATGTAAGTACACCAAAGAAATCTGACCAGAGCACCTTTCATTCTAGCTGGGTCCCCTACATGGCTTCTGGCAAACTACAAGGGACTTCTCATGGATTTCTTTCAATAATGCCTTTCTTCTCACCACTTTTCCATAAAGGCCAAATTGCTGTAACGGCATGTATTATACACTTTCAGCTACAAGGCAATTCAAGTAATAGTTGTCCTTGGCCTCCTTGCCTGGCCTTCCAGATTGGTGGGTATCATTCCATTTTACATTTTTGAATGCTAAACAGTACTCTGTGTGATGTTCAAAACTTGTTTTATAAACTAACCCTGCTTTAAACTTCTCCACAACTGTCCTACAAAGCCAATCCGAAACTCAGTCTTGTTGTCTGCAGCTCCAGCTCTTCCTTTGTGTCAGATGCTTCTGTCCACATCAGTTAGAACCTGAAAGGAAACGGCAGCTACACATCATCGGACTTTACGCGTCCCCTCAGCTTTAAAGAGGGGAGATGCAGGGTGAGAGAAAAACACAGGCAGTCAGAGATGTTGAGGCATAGAAGAAGGGTAGTGAGTGGGGAGGGTCGGCTGTTGGTATTTTGATGCTAAAGTTATTTGACACGCTTGGCATTATAGCTGGCTTGGTGGTGGGGGCAGGGAGAAACTGTGCAGCAGAGCGCTTGATCCGAATGTCACCATCGCCGATCTCATGGAGTGGAAGGTCAGAGAAAAGCACCTGCCACCCCAGCTAAAACGGGGTCTGCCGTTGTGCTCAGCCCAAAAAGGACAAACCTAGGAATTAAGAGGCGCATGGCGAAGGACGAAGGGTCAAAGATGCATGTGCTTATGAGTGTGGTGAGTGGACGCAGGGTGGCGGAGTCCTAACCTCCCAATATCACATGCCTTAGCTGCACAGCAACAGGCCCACCAGAGTGTGCTAATGCAGGCCAGTACATGCTGGGATGTGAGAGCTGGAAGTGTTTGCAACTCCCACATGCTTTCTCCTCAGAGAGGCACTCCTTGAGGTGCGCAAAGGAAACGAGGGTGGGAGTGATGGTAATGCAGAGGCTAATGGAAATGTCTTGTTGGGACTCGGCGTTGTACCGCAAAGCCGTCCGCCCTTCGACGAATGTGCACTGTAGCCCCAGTGACTACATTTATGCTGTAGGCTCTGTTTTACCAAACAAACATAACAACAACTGAGATGCAAGAGGTTTTCAGATCTCAAAAGTGAAGAACACAGTTGTTTAGGACAAGAGTGAAATCTTACATTTGTTGGAAGGATGCCCGGAGCCAGGTTCTTACAGCTTCACCCATGTTTAGTCATCCTGTCTGGTAGTGAAAAGATTTTAACCTACATAAGTAATTACAGTCATATCTTACAGATTACAAAGAGAGCAACTATATGGGTTTAACATTACATTGCACAAGTCAGAAAAAACAAGTTAGGCCACATTAACAATATATGTAACTCCAAATTATTCGTGGAAACTTTGCCTATTTGTGTGGTATTTTCGTAGCGCATATCTAAAATATTTGAAGAAAAACAGCTTGGGAAAATGAAATACCACGGAGCAATGCCACTTTTGGATATTGGCGGGCGTCTGCAAAGCAGCCAATACTGGAACGTTATTGTATTTTGGTTGTTATTGTGTTTTCACTGTACGTAATGTAATGCAAATAAAGGTATATTTGGTGTTTAAACTATCAAAATAGGCAGCTGTAAGTGTTTTTAGAATTGGTCTCAAGTATTCATAGATTTTAGCTATTCAGATTTTAGCTAGGTGTCTGTGGTCCCACTGTACTGTCCTTTATTATAATTGATGTTTTTTAATATGGTTAATTTTGTGTTATGTTCAATTGTTATCAACAGACAGCTATGATATATTACCATAGGTGCTCTGTGCTTTCTGTTCAAATAAAATGACTCAGTACTAGTTTCACACTTTTCTAAGTTACTGAACACATCTCCAATTATGTTGTGGAGATTTTAAACCATTACTTCCCATAAGTGAATGAAATTATCTACCATATGGCATTTAGACATAACCATACTTTGGCCCACTATCACTCTGGGTGCGGTGAGACCGGGGGCATTGTGGAGGAACTGTTGCAGAAAGCTGACCTTTAGCGTCTGCCCAAGCATTCACTTTGGTCAATATGACTGTGATGGAGTAGAGACTGTGGGGTGGGGGGGAGAAACCACAAACGCCACAGGGGGATGGTGTCCAAAAGTCCATTACAGTCACTGATATTGAGCTAATTGATAGCACGGTTGTGCATCGCATACTCTGAAATGTTGAGGGGGGGGGGGGTTGATGATGATGATAGACTGTAGAGTCAATGTTCAAAATACCATCATTTTGATGGGTATTTGGCAGATGGTTTATGAGATAAGGTGTGGTTCAGTTAGCAAGACCTTTATGACTCACAAAATGTCCTGCTTTCAAAATATCTCAGACAATGAAAGAGGCATAACAATGACATGACATGAAAAGATCAAAATAAGTCCTTTAGATGTCATCACATTTATGTTCCCACTTAGCAGGAGGGAAAAATAAAAAGGTTGTACTTAAATTTGGTTATCTACTAATTTAGAGCAATAAGTACAGTACGTTGCAAAGGTATTTGCACTTATTAAACCTTTTCACATTTTGTTACGTTACTCCAACAAACTTTAAGAGATTTTTGTGGACAAACACAAAGTTCTCCATAGTTGTGAAATGGAAGGAAAATGATACAGGTTTTCAAAGGTTTTTAGTGTGGTTTATATTTAGCCCCTTTAAATTGTGTCTCTTTCAGTTTATAAGGGAGTGATATAGAAATATAACCTGTCCAAACTCTGAAAATATCTTCTATGAGCGCCACCTGCTGCTATGTTTGTTTCTTCAAATTGTTGACCTTGCGAGAGTTTCCACAAGAGTTTGATGCACTCAGTTGGCTTCAGTTGGTCTCGAAAATCCCGACACAGTTGATAATTGTGTGATCCCGGTCTTTCAGAGGAGTAACAGAAACATATCTGCTTGTGTGAACACATAGAGATCCACAGCTCAGGTGGGAGAATTTGTTAACAGGACATCTATCAGCTGGGCTCTACACAAACTTTGGTAGAAGATGCTCTAGTCATTTAGGTGTTTGGCCCATGTGCAAAAGATGACATGTGACAGAAAATTAAGCTTCACATTACTCTGAACAATGCTTTCCCCATCAATCTTGGCAGTAGCAGTATCATGGTGTGGGGATGCTTTTCTTCAGCAGAGGCAAGAAAGCCTGGAAGTCATCTTGTTAGAGGCTGCAAAAGACTTGAGACCTGTCCCTTCCCTACAAGAAAATTAATCAACAGTAAACACAGAGGTGAATGAGAATCTGTGGCAGGAAGTGAAATTTGCTTTTCATGCACCCTCTCCCTCTGATCTGTCTTTCAGTCTATAGATGTGTCAACCCATAAACAATTGAAGCTGTATTTGCATGCAAATTAGGTTCTCTACACTTTTTTAGATTTCTTTTTGTAATACATTGGGTATCATTTTTCTTCTACTTCACAAATATACTCTATCACATACAATTACAATAAAACAGTTTAAAATTTGGGGTTGTTATTTGACAAAAATTGAAAAATTTATTTTAGCTTCTTTTTGGAGGACATAAACCGGAATGATGTCAATGAGATCACCTGCATTAGTGGTAGTGGACATGTTTCTCTCTTCTCTGACACCTTTAATGTGTCATGAGACTGTCTTCCTCTCTCTTCATCTCAATAATTTTGTTTTAAACCCCTCCTTCAGTCTCCAGGAGTTAATCATTTATGTGAAAGTTTCACACTCAACGTTTTAAAAGCACCGAAAAGACCTAAAACATTTAGATTGTATATCTGCTCATGCAAAGAACCAAAAACCAAAGCTCTCAATTTCTTGGCCCGTCTACTTTCCCCCACCTATCCCTTACAGAAAAATCACATGGTCTTGAACATGTTCTTCACAAAGGATCACATGTGGTACATGGTAAACTACATGTGTAGCACACATGGAATTCACATGTATGGTTTTACATGGGTTTCACATATTTCTCACATGTAATCACACAGACTTGGGCTTCACATGTAAGTTTTATGTGGAAAATAACATGTGTCACATGTGGGTAACATGTTATCCCGTGGGCTTCGCATGTTAATGTCCATGGGTTTCACTGTTTATTATTATGAAAATGTTCCAAATTCACACAGGAAATGTGTGCAAAACACAGGGGATCACATGTTCTTCACACATCTTGCATGTTTTTTAACACATGTGAATTTCACATGGGTAAAAGGTTTTTCGCATGTGATTACATGTGATTTTGCCCATGTGAAACCATGTGTTGTTTCCGTAAGGGTATAGTCATGATGCATGGATCATAACCAAAAGACCGAGATCCAAGACACTAGCGGCTGAAATAAGCTTCCTCGTAAAGGTGACTCGAGACAGTCTTTGAGAAAGGGTGAGGAGTTCTGTCATCTGTGGGGCGGTCAAAGTAGAGCTGCTTTTCGGCATGGAAAGGAGTCCATTGAAGCGATTCAGGCAGCTGGGTGCCTCCCTATTGGAGATTTTCTGGGCTCATCCTACTGAGATGGGACCCAGAAGTTGCTGGAGGAACTATATATGCCGTCTGGCCTGGGAACGCCTTGTGATACCCCAGATACCCAGGTGAAGAATGTCCCTGGGTAGAGGAAAGTTTATACTCCGCGACCTAGTCTTGAATAGTAAATGGTGAATAGCCTGCATTTGTATAGCACTTTTTCGGTAAGAGGACTACAAATGCTTTACACTACATTTAGTAATTCAACCATTCACGCGGGCATTTATACACTGATGGTGGTGAGCTACATTGTAGCCATAGCTGCCCTGGAGCACACTGACAGAATCGAGGCTGCTGTACACAGGCACCACCAGACTCTCTGACCACCACCAGTTGGCAAGGCAAGTGAAGTGTCTTGCCCAAGGACACAACTACCGGGACGGATGGTTTGAACCTGCAACCCACTGGTTACAGGACGAATATCTACCACCTGACCCACAGTCATCCCACAGTTGTTAAATAAGATGGATGGATGGATGGATGGATGGATGGATGGATGGATGGATGGATGGATGGATGGATGGATGGATGGATGGATGGATGGATGGATCTGCATACACTCGTCGGGTTTGGATCTGTTCTCCGACATCAGGACAAGAGCTTAATGTCAAAAAGAAAAAAGCCTCAGGATCAATCTGTGGCTGGTTATCCTTAGTCCCTCCTCTTTTCTCAGTTCTGGATTTCAAAGACTGTGTCCTTATTGTGTCTTTGCCCGCTGTGTTTATTTACAACCCACCCGAGCGAGTAATGGTAGCAGCAGCCATAACCTCACTGCTGCATCCAATGCGACTCTTGTTTTGGGTTCTTTTCCGTGATTTGGTTTCCACTCTCGTATGCAGTCATCGGGATGTGATTGTACATCTATGGCAGCAGCTGCCTGTAACCCAAGCTGATAATGAGCGTGAATTTTTGTTTATTTAACACTCCTCACTTGCCATCTGTTTTGTGTACTGTGATACACGGACCAGGCACGTGTGCCTTTCGCCTGATGATTACACAACATGGGACCCTGGCCGGCTTGGCGATGGCAACGTCTCATCTGACACCAGCTCGCTGCCAGTTCCATTATTCAGACTTTACATGGGGTCACAATGCCTAAACTGAAGCAAGACAAGCAGACACACATTATCAAGTGTCAAACACACTAGCAACACAGAGAGAAAGAGGCGTATGTAACACAAAGTGTCCGTGCACACAGTCTGACTGTCATGAGTGTGCACACAACACCTTGAGGAGACTCAATTAACTGAAGCTGAAGAACGCTCTGAGGACGGGAAGATGTGTTTTGATGTTGTTTTGTTCATTGCAACTGGAGCTCTTTGTATTTGTCTGCCTCCATCTGCCTGCAACGGTTGCAGAGGTTAAAGGATAATTCAGAACAAACAGATCTATTATCACTGATGGTGCCTGGGCGTTGTGTGGTAATTAAGCATTTGTTGACTTTTTTTTTTTACCTGTTCACATAATCATTATTTGGGAACTCGACACATTTATTGTGTTGGAGGGAGAAAATAATGCTTAAGCGCAGCAGCTCTGAAGGTTACATAATGATCATAACCCCATTCTCCGAGCAGCATGCTTAAACATTGTTTATAGCGTAGTTTACGACTCTTTGTTCTGCATGAGTAATCGTGTCTTAGATGCTATCTGAAAAGAGCGATGGGAAGTTGACTTTGGTCTGATAAAATGGTTGTGAAAACATCTGATTGATCTTTTATCTTAACTCTGGATGCATCTGAGTCAGCAGAACCCAAAGTCGACAGATAGATATGCATAAAACCTTATGTAACCTGTGGATGTGTGTGTTCTCTTCCTGTTTTCACAGAGCTAATAGTGAAATATTTTAAGCATCTTTGTAAATCTGGCTTTGGCATAATGTTGACTAGCTTCCTACAGCAAGTTGAGAGGCTGACTTGTCAGAAGGGAGACATGTAAAATGGATCTCTGGCCTTAAAAGATTTATCTAGATGAAAATATGATGAGGAGTTTAATAATAAAAAAAGCTAAAAATCAGCGTACTGTTGAAATATATATGAGGGGAGTCAAGCCTGATGACACAGCTGTTGGTATTCACACATTTACCTCCTCATGTGTCCTCATATTGATACAAGTGTTGCAGGGAAAACAACAGCTTGTCTAAAAGCCTGACAAATTCATGTCTTTTGTTTGGCCTCTCCTGCTCTTTGAAATTACCACTATTTTCTGTTCGCTTCGCATCGGAAACGTAAAGAATGACATTGTTTTAAATATCCAACCACAGATTTTATGATAGTAGGGTTGTCCCGATCAGATTTTTTTGTCCCCCGAGTCAAGTCCAAGTCATTTGATTTTAAATATCTGCCGATACCAAGTCCCGATCCGATCCTTCCGCAATGCATTAAAATAATAAAAAGAAAAAGGACAATACATCCAAGTTGTCCTTTTATGTTTTTTTAAGAATGTATCTGATGCTCTACCGTGTGAGATTTGCTAAATTGTTGCGCATGCAAGGTCACACGTTGTAAATAAAACTTGAGTCGACCCATTGTGCAGTAAAGCTAAGCAGTGACATCGGACAAACAGACAAATGTGCATGTGGTAACCCCAAAAGCCGACACCTTTGATACAAGAACTAGCAGGTGGACACGTAGCTTGCTGTGAATGCCAGGCATAGCTGTGTCTGTAAAGTAGTGATGAAAAGGCATCTCATACCATGACCCTGGTGCTACGGGAGACTGCGAAATCCAACGTTTGCAACCACAAACAGCGGCTCGTCATTCAGTATGATCAGTCCGGCTGTCTTGGTTATCATCTTTTTGACCTTTTTAATGTCCTTAGGCAATTTCTCCTTGTTTTTTTACGTATCTTTTGGTGTTGGCTGGCTCAGTGTTTTGTCAGGGTGCCTTATCAGATTCACAGTGTTGAATGCAGCTCAGTCTTTTCCACCAAGTGAAATGCCCAATTTGCACACATTACAAGTGGCTGCTGCGCTGCCTTCGCTGTTCAGCTTAAAATACGTCCAAACTGCTGACGTTTTCGCTCTAGTGAGGCTACACGTTTGCCCTGCATTAGCACTTCTAGCTAGCAGCTCACTATTGTGCTGTCTCAATTCCCCGCCTGCCATAAATTGTGTGACGTTACGGTGTTGTTGTCGTCAATGCAACAGTGAATATAGATGTAATGGAACTTGTTGAAATTGAAGCTAAGCCACTGTCAATCCGTTTGACAATCTCTGTCTCAGGATGAATTTAAAACGTCATGCTTGTTGTTTTATGAGGTTATATCCGATCATTTCCACGCGATTCCGATCAGATTGGGACATCCCTAATTCAGAGCAGTAAGTGTAAAACAAGCCTAAAACAAGTTGGTTTCTGCAGAATTTTTAAATGTAATGTAAAACTCATCATTTCATAGGTTAAGACAGTTTTATTTTTCAGATTTGTTCAACTATGTGCATTTATATTGATTTCAATGCCAATTTGCAGAAAATATCATCTCCAGCCACAATGAATAGGCCCAATTCATACCCAACTACAAAAAAAAGTGTTTTTCATGCAATGACACGAAAATACTTACACAGAAAAGTCCTAATCCAATCCTGGATTAGGACTTTTCTGTGTAAGTATTTCTACAGGGAATAAAAACAACAAGAATATCCGAAGTTTACAGCAGCAAAAGCTTTTGTAAGGACTTTGTCCAGGAAAGAAACACAGAGGTAGTAGACAAGAAGAAATTGCCATTGTAAAAGAATAACAAAGCCAGAACAAAATGTAATGGCAGTAATAGTTTCTTCAGTGGATTTGTCCAGGAGAGAGAAGTTATTTTATGGGCTAAAATAACAAAGATGGTGTGCAAAGTGTATAACAATAATAGATCTATCAGTGGCTTTGTTCATGAAGAGAAACAGTAAAACACAGCAGAAATAGTGGAGTAGTACTTTATATGGGAAAGTAAACCAAAAACAGCAGATAAAGACAATGGCAGCAATAGCTATTGAAGTAGCTTTGTCAAGGAAGGAGATAAAGATAAAGACAGAAAGACCTAACCAGATGTATCTTAAATGGAAAGACAACATAGAAAGTAAATAAAGGTAATGGCAGCAATGATTAAAAATGCATAAACGGAGAGTAGTAGCCAAGGCAAGGCAATTTTTTTGTATAGCAGACTTTCAATAACAAGGTGATTCAAGGTGCTTTACATGATTAAGAGGTAAAATAAAAATAGCAGTCGAACACAGACAAAGCATATAGAGTAAAAACAGCAATAAAGCAAGAAGCGTACACAGATACATCAAGGCATTACAAAGGATATAATGTAAAAACAGCAAGAAGCATACACAAAACATGATACATCAAAACATTACTCAAAGGCAGCTCTAAACAGATACATTGTAGGAGAAAATAGCAATGTTAGGAAAAATAGCCAGGATGTCCTTCAGCAGCAAGGGAGAGTTTGCGATAACCTCAGCTAAGCTAACCTCACTATTAGCCACCAGTCACACCAAAATAAAACAGAAAGGACCCCCAGCTATCACTAAACTCTGCTATTTGGGAAACTTAATGGTTTCTCATGCAGCTACAGTAGAAAAAGAAAGATGGACCGAACCAGAACTTTGTCAGAAAATGCATCTTTCAACAACAATAAGTTACATGACATGCTCTGCACTAAGCTAAATTATTCAGCTGATACAATGTCAAGCTGAATGTAAACAATACTGATACTTTAGAAAAACCAGCTGATGTCCAAATGGCTACCAGTAGCATCTAATCAGCCCAAACTCCTAATTTTGGATAAAACACAAGTCGGTTAACACTGACTTTTTTCAAGTGGGTATACATTTTTCTACTCTGTCTATGTCCGCTTGTCCTATTTTTTTTATTTTTTTTAAATCAAACCCCCAGTCAGTTCTATACTTTTAACTTTTGCGAGTTATAGAACAATGTAAAATCCAATTATTTTCAGGAATTGAAAGGAAGGAATTCCCAACAAAGCTGTGTTTTATCGTGATTAAAATTATAAAAAAAGTAATATGTACATTGGTATTTATTTTTCTTTATTAAATTGTACAGAAAACGTACCGAACCAAGACTTAAAAAGCTCAGATTAATTGTTGATGTTTGTTTCATCCCTAGTATATAGTGTGTATTTGCTAGTTTTTAGTAATATAATGTCCTGATTATAGTTGTTGGTTTTTAGGTTTGTGTTCAGAGTATCCTGGGCTAAGATTTTAGACCCTACAAAAAAAAGTCAGGTACATCCAAACTGTAGAGACATTTCTGGGAATGATTACATGCGAATATTAGATCTGAAGCATAACTGTTGTCCGTCATCAAACATTTAAGAAGATAATTTTACTAGAGGCCTCAAGGATACTTGTGGATTAGAACAAAGGCAACCACAACATATCTACATGGCTGCCTGTCCCCTGGAGTAAGTTTGTGACTGATCAGAGTGACATGAAAGCAGTGGAACAAGGATTACACAAACCATCTAACAGACATCAGCTGAGATGCAAAAAAACAAAAAGAAAACAGCAGGGGAGCATTTACTGACTATGCAAGATCAAATATTTTGAGATAACTGGCGGTGCATTGTCAGAAACACCGGCAGGACAGATTTGACTGATTGAATGTGGAGAAATCTTACATAGTCAAAACAGGAGTTTTTAAAGGCCAGATGTTGTGGAGCAGAGGTGATGAGTCTTTTTCTAAGCATGGTACGTTTGTCAAAGTGTTCTTCCACAACGCAATAAAATCCAGTTTGATGAGAAGATAATATGGATGCTCTCTATAAAAGTCTAATGTTTTGTCTTGTAGTGTTTATTGTGCACCACTCTGTACTTAAGAGTCTGAATGATGCAGGCAGCTTTTCTTCTTTGAGCTTGATGTGAAGAGAAGGAGCATGTGGGTGAGTTCAACCCATCCTGAATAATTAATGGGATGCTAATTTGTATGTCCAGAATGTGTGCTGGTGTCTAGGTGAGAGTGTGAGGTTGCTTTTAATTAGGGATGCACAATATATCAGCGTCGGACGATGTTTGTCATTTTTTAACATATGAATAATGGTCAAATGATGATCCCCAAGACCTTTGGAAGAATACTCCGTGGACTGGCAACATAAAATTGGAACTTTTTAGAAGATATCCACCGTACTGGTGGTAGTGTGTAGATTTAGGACTTTTTTTATGTGTTAGGACTTGGAAGAGTTGTCATTACTGATGTAAGCACAACCTGAAAAATCTGAAGGAATGCATCTGGCAATCAATCTGGCAATCAATTCCTGAATTAAAACAACTGCGTAAAGTAGAGTTGGCCAAAATATATTGTCAGTTATCATACATGTTTCACGGCAGTTGTTCTTTCTAAGAGTGGCACAACCAGCTCTTAGGCTTAGGAGGCAAATTATATTTTTCACTTAGGATCTGATGTGTTTGTTTAGTGAACTACATCATCATCTTTACTCAAGTTATGTTTATCTGATATGAAAATTTAAACAGAAGAAATGTTGGGAGCAATTTTATTTCAGGTATGACCTAAACCACACTAGTGTACAAATCTTAATGCCATCTGTGGCTTTACCTCTTTTATGGGTTTTTGGAGTTTAAATTAAATACACAAATGCTATGTGTTATATATCAAAGGAAAAATTGGAGTATTGAAACTTTAAGACACCTATTACAAGAGGGATACCCTAACTAAAATGCTCTAAGAGAGAGTTTTATGTGTTAAAATATTCACATCTCCGAGTGTAGTTTTAAGAAAGGTGAACCATATATTGATCTTGTTGCGTACCTTTGTGTTTTAAGAAGCTGTAAATTTGCTCTCATCTCCTGCAGTTGTTACTAGATACTAATGAAGAAATGACCATATTTGAATTCCTTTTCTCACTTCCAGTTTTCTTCATGCAATGACTTACAAATCATGTTCCTGTGGATATCTTTTTTATAAAGCTGAGATATTTTGCTTTCAGTTGAGGCCAGCTCCTACTCTTCATTGTGTGCTACTCTGCTGTTGGTGAGGCATTTATCTTTAAGTTTTCTGAGAGAAAGTGGAAATGACGTAAAAAAGACACGTTTTTCCTCTGTAGTTCATGTTCATTGCACTTTTTTGGCCCCTGGCGAAAGGGCTGATTTATGTGTGAGGCATTGTAGTTCAGCCTCAGCGCCATGAATCACCTGCAGCATCAATCTTGTGACCATACTCTTGCCCTTTGTCACCTCTAGGGTTCAAGGGTTGTCTGTTAAGCTTCTTTCTTGTCTGAACTCAAACCTCCCTCTCAAAAAAATGTAAATTGGCTCTCTAGGAGTAGTGAGCAGAATGTGTTCCAGTGTTGAGGGTTTTTGAAATACTGTGGAGATGCAGTGTCGAAATGTTGGGTGGGTATTCGCGACGCCTAAACTTTCTGACATTTTGTCTTGTTACTACAAGTGTTGATGCATTTTTCTTGGTATTTAATGTGATAGTGCATGTTGTGGATATATTTAACAGAAAGGAAAATGATACATGGTTTTCAAATATTTTTACAAGTAAAAAATCAGAGGAGTGGCATGCGTTTTTGCTTAGCGCTCTTTACTCTGATATGCCTAAAAATCCAGTACAACTAACTGCTTTCAGAAGTCTCCTAATTAGCAACTAGAATAAAACTGTTGTAGTTCAAGTTCCAGTTCCAGTTGTTCTGTGCAGGCCTTGAAGTTTTGTTAGAGAACATTAGTGAAAAAACAACCAATGAAAACAAAGTAACACACTGTTCGGTTATAAAAGGTTTTAGGTTATAAAATAATATTCCAGTCTTTGAACATATCATAAACCACTGTTTAACTAATCACAAGTGGGAGAATCTGTTGACAGGAAAGCTTTAAGTTGTGCACTTCACATGTTTGTCCTTTATCAAAGAGTGTATAAAATAAAGCCAAAGAAGGCAGGATGAGGTTCTCTGGTCAGGTGAGATCCAAATGTATCTTTTTACCCTACATGCAAAAAGTTGTCAAAATGTTTTCTAACATTGCAAACCATCTAAACATAAAATATCCATGGTGAAATATGTTAGTGGCAGGATCATGCTGTGAGGATGCTTTTCATCAACAGAGACAAGGAAACTGATCAGAGTTATCTGAAAAATAGATGTGAGTCCCTCCGGCGGGACAACAACCCCAAACTCATAACTAGAGTTATGATCAAATCATATTCATGAGTTAGAATGGCCTAGTCAAAGTCAAACTCCTAAATACATTGGGGATTTATGTCAAGATTTGAAAAATTCATATAAAAAGTAAATTTTTGTCTCTTGATGGTGGAGACATATGCTAAAGGACAGTTCCAATTGCAGGGAAATGTGGTTCTATAAAATAGAGGAGGAGGGTTTTAAAACACCTGCATACTACTTTCTTTAGATTTTTATCTGTAACAAAATTGAAAGCTGTTTTCTTTTTGGTATCCACTTCCCAATAATGTGCCTATATTAAAATAAAATGCATTGAAGTTGGTGGTGTTTAATGTGGAAAGGTTAAAGGAGTATGAACTAGAGTTCTATTTATGCTTGTTAAATGTAGCTCACATTGTATTCAAAAGGTGTCTGAACTTTCCTCTATAGCTTATAGCCTATAGTTTAATTACGATTCTGAAATGGTGTTATTTCAAGAGGATCAGTTCTGTTTTTTTGGTATTAGCTTCTCCCCAAAGCAACTAATCAGTAAGACTTCCGGACTATTCAATTCGATTCAGTTTATTTATTGAGCACTAATTCACAACATGTCATCTTAAGGCACTTTACAAAAAAAGTAATTTCAATATAATCAGGCATACATTCAAATTTATCCTACTTATTAAACGGTCCATTAAGTTCAGCTCATTTTTCTATCATGTCATTGACTTGCAGCATTTACTCCTCCTGGATGAGCATGTAGCAACAGTAGACGTGCGTGCATTGTCTCGTTGACTTTACAGTAACCTGTCGTACTGAGCATGCATGTGGCGATAGTGAAGAGGAAAAACTCCACTGTCTTGTCAAACCAGAACGGTTTGACGAAGACAGAGCAGATAGACAAAAAAGAAAACAGAACTGATGTGGGACTACTTTCTATGTTAAAAAACATAAAACCCACAGTTGAAATAACAGCAAATGACTTTTGATAAAACAACTGTAGGTGGCCTGCATAGAAACATGCTTCTTCTTCTTCTGGAGTGTCACTGTTAAAAAAAGGTTTAAAACTCAATCATGTGATGTCTTCCTCACAATGATCTCTGCCCTCTGTATTTAACCTCTTAACCCCTAGAGCCTTTTCCCTCTCACCTGTTGTCGCTAATCTGCTTGTCAGAAAGGCACTTTTGTGCTTGACTCATGACCACAGGGGCGGCTTTGGATCTTGTTTGATACTTTGGTGTCTTAACAGCTGAGTTTTGAAAGGCCCTGATCTGCTGCCTACAGCGAGTCCATTAGCAAACTTGTTCCAAAATGTTTTTCCCTACTTTCTGCTGCCCTCCCACTTTTTCTTCCCTCCTTCTTCTTCGCTTTCCCTCTCCTGGCAATATCCCTGAGGTATGGCGGTGGGGGGGGGGGGGAGCTGAAAGAGTTCAAGGAAGAAAAAAAAATACAGCGAGAGAGATGAGATATTCTACAGGGGATTGTGGGAACCTACTGATAAAGGCTTGCATCTTAATCCATCCTAAGGCCTGTCTTACGGTGTACTGTGAGCTTTTATGTGATCATTAGGACTGTGTGCTCGTATGCACATCCACGCATGCGCTTCAGGCACACGAGTGTGTGTGTGTGACTTTACGCATTTGATATGTTAATGTTGTCTTTTTGTGCATTCACTGATGCAGCAGCTCGGTCCGTTTGAATCTCTTATTTCAAGGCTCCTAAAGATCCTCAGATATCGCTTTCAGAAACACGACACACCTGTTCACTCTTGCAGCACTCCTCCACACTGTGAGTGCCTAATAGCTTGTTTTGAAGCTAATAAGTGTATTAAAAGCACTAATTAATATGTCGCAATTCTCCCTCTAATTCAGCACACAAAGTAGGGATCCTCCCCCCCACACACACACACACACACACTCTCCGAGGTTATGCATTTGGCTCCCTAGTTCCTCCTTGAGCTTTAGTGGAATTTGGCTGATGCGCTCTGCGAGGAGGAGAGGAGGGAGGTGCTCATCTTGTTTCAGTGCTTTATGAGGCGGACGTGTATGTCTGTAATTGCGGTTATGGGTGATTAAACTCTCGATGCCCCTCAGGATCCCCAGCCAGCTATCAGTCAGCGTCAGGCCGTGTCGCGCGGTGCACAGACTGCTTCAATGGCGTGTGTGCCGGATGGTGCTTGGTGCCAGTCGACGATATATTCCACATTGCTGATGCAACATATATGCTCAGAATCAGAGTGAAATTGTGGATTTGGTTTTGATATTAGAATTTGCATTGATTGCATTGAAAATGTAATTGATTGTTTTCCATTTTTCTTCAAGATACATGCAGGTGAAAAGTATTCAGGGTATGCTTAGTCTAGTTATAAATTGTGTGTGCCACATATATAACCTGTCCATGAACTAGCCGCTGAACACTGAAATTTGAAAAGGAATTACTTCAGTCCTGTAGTTTCAGGACATACAGAGTTAGATAAGCTTCAGATGAATCACTGTATCACTGTGTCTTTTTTACTGAAATAAACCGCAAGCTGAAAAGTGGTAAACGGAAAGACACCTGAATTATTGGACCATAAGTGCTTTACATAAGAAAGAAAACTAAATGAATTAAACAATGATATCGAACACATACCATCAAAGACACAGCTAAACGCTGAAGCGCAAGGCCAGCCGAATGTCTAAGGATAAAGAAGGAGAGTACCCAAAGTTAATGGCAATGTCAGTGGGTCCATCCACTTAAGAGACATAACTAAACACATAAGCACATTCTACAAAGAGCAAAGACAGTATACTATTTATGCAAAGATTTAATTTGGTGGGGGGAAAAAACAGCTACGTGAATAAAACACATAAGTAATTACCTTGTCTAGAGAGACCAAGATCTGGCCTCTGTGGAAGGGGTACACTCAGCATGTTTTAGTTTGAATATGTATAGGGATAAAGTATGTTAACAATTGTGGAGTCCTCAAGTAGGAATAGAAATTAGGGTAACAGCCTGACCGCATGGTTTCGCACACAGCAGACAACGAGATTGTACCCTTGAGTTAAAATATCAAGATATTTTGGTGCAAAATAGCAAAGATTTGTTGCAGATGTTTAATTTTGGGATTACATTAGCTGTTTCCTGTTAAACAAAAAGAAACTGTCTTCATGGTGAACCATGCTCAGATGATTTGTCGGTTAACAATGAAATTTAGTTTCATAAATGCACTCATTTGAACCTGATTACGCACAATGCACAGTGGGTGGGTTGAAATGGAGAAGTTGGATGGGAATCAGCTGATCATGTTGTACTCTTTATATTTATCTACACTAATTATATCTGTTGCAAATATATGCATCTGTTTAGATGTTTCATTTAGTTATATTTTTGTCTTTAAAGAAACACATGCTATTAAGCATTATCTTAACCACTTGGTGTAATTGGTGAGTTAATTATGCCTGTCTGTGTGGGATCTGTGTGTGTTTATGAAAGATCTGTGGTTTATCCCGAGGGCAACAAATGACCGCTGGAGTCTTGTCCTGCTCTCACACCCCCAATGGCAAGGGGATGGCTTCTCTCAGCAGTAGGGCTGACGGAAGCCAGGCTTTACCTATCATTTGGATGAAGGTTCAGAAAAAACATCTGAGCGTGTGTGTGGTAAAAAGGAGTTGAGCCTGTGTTTGAGAGTTATCCTTTAGTGACCTCATCCAATTAATTTGCTGACTTGGCAGAGCCCTTTGTTTGAATTTGGATGTTTTCTCTTCTCTGCCGTCCCTTCGCGTTGCAGTACTCTAGGAGGCAGCTTCGGAAAAAAGAAGTGAATTCCACACCCTCCTCACCCGCGAGAAAATCTGTTAGTCATGGCAAAAGGATCTTGAAGGGGAGGACCGCAGGGTCATGGGGGCAGGAAATACAACTTTTGTCAAGCAAAGAAAAAGACAGAAAAGTCAAGAAAAACAGGGAAGGAGTTAGAAGTGAAAAGACGATTAAAGTGAAGAAACAACTTCTGTTTCTTTATATCTGTTAAGTGTTTTCTAGACTTGACTGAGACAGATTGTCCAGGTCAGCTTGGGCTGGCCTCACTGTGTAGAAGGCTTAGTTAGTGGAAGTTGGGGGGTGATTAATGTATGATAGCCCACATAGATATGCAGTAGCATGATTGTTCCCTCTCACACTGCCACGGTTCTTTATAAACCAATACAATAGAATTATCTTTTTCTTTCCCTCCATGAAATTCTGATGACCATCATCTTCTGGGTTTGTTAAGGCAGTAACACTTTGTGCTTCTTATTATTTTAGATGCTGTGGCATTTCGAAATTCGGTGAAAACAATATACAATTAATTTTTTCCATGTTAGACTAGTTAACAACACTTTGTGTCAAAACAAATGGAAATCTAGTTGCTATTCTCTCTGTTTTTCAAGTGTTTTAGCCTACTTTCTCCTTTTAGCTTTGCAAAGACAAAAAAATCCCCCTTGACTTAGTGGAAAATCCCGAGCTGAAGTTCCTATTTGAAAGTCTTGCTGGACAGCATGTGTTCTTTGGAGAGCTGCCAATTAAAATGCAAGAGAGGGGAAATCAGCAGACTGGCTGTCTTCTGTTCACTGTTGGTCAGATTGACTCTGTCAGGCCAGGCCTTTGAGGCCTGGGATCCAGGTGGTCTGTTCTCTGTAGCTTCCCTCCCCCCATATACTCACTCTCCCTTCCTTTCACCCCGGCCCACGAACACGCCTGGCATCAGTGGCTTCCTTCTCAGAGCGGTGGTGTCCACGGTCCGCCAATTGAGAAGCCCCGCAGCTATGGTCACATCAGTGTGAGCCAATGAACAACACCTGCTTCTTCTGCAGAAGGGGCCGTCAATGCCAATCATGACCACAACTTTATTTGAGCTGTCTTGAAGCCAAACCCAACACATAAGTGTATGCATCCAAGACCAGCAACATGTACAAGCTAAAAGAAATATGTATTTCAATGCCAGCAAATAATTAGCTTCCAAAATATAACTTTCCCAGGACACATTTCTTTGCAAATGTGTCTTATAGCCTTGCATCACTGGAAAAAAACCCATGCTGCAGAAATGCACCCTTTGATACTACTGAGAGATCATAGTTCAGTGGTGAGACTGTGGAAGAATAAGTAATTTTCTGTCTTTTTAATAGTGTAAAACCCTTTTGTGTGTGTTTGAACAGCTGGTAATGATGGATCATCATCGATTAGACAAAAGGTGTTGCTTGGCTCATAGACTTTTCTTGTTATAAGCACAATATTAAGGGTACTTCTGAGGTATTACAGTGTTTTAATTAATGCACACATCTTAAATCCTATTTCTGTGCACTAACAAACAAATAAAAGCACTTTAAAAATGTCAGAGGCTTTTCACAACTGGTGGTTTTTCCTTGCAGTCCTTTAATTCTGTGGTATGATTCTCACTGTGTGTTCATTTCCTGCATTAGACTTGAGTGTATTAAAGATACATTAAATATTCCTAAAAAATAAATTACACTTTTAAGATAAAGACATGTTGTGATTGATCTGCTATAGAATATGTGTATCACTTCTCACTACCATTATTATTTCTGAATAGTGTGTGCATAATGGGATCGAGGGGGCTAGTACATGACAGAATACATTTTATTTCATTTCTTTTTATATTTAAAGCTTGATTGGGAAATACATTTTAATGATTTAGTGAGTGCCCCCATGTGGTCAAAATGAATTTTGACCTGAATAATCAGAAAATAGGTCATGCATCAGTTTCACTTTAGGTCTTAAGTATTCAGTTTTTGGAGGTGAGTGTACCATTTACCTTGAAAGCATTGCATGTCTATAAATATTTTTTCTTTATATTTTCTTTTATTTCACTTTTATGTTTTTCTATGTCAAAGTCTAACAAATATGTGCCATTTAAAACTTCAGCCTTGGAACAGGAGAGGCTGAAGTGCTATTAACCTAAAAATTAGTTTGGTGCTGTGAATGGGGAACTTTAAAACAACCAAACGTGGTTTAATGTCTTAATTGTTTTAATATAACAATCAAACTAACAGTGCCAAGTGTTCTTTGTCTGAACTGGAAATATTCAAATGTTTATTTACACTTGTGTTCCTATTTTACATTGAAAATCTGCCTCAAAATCCTGAAAAACAACATTTCTGGGTCTTAAAAAGTATCAAGAGGATACAGAAGAGCGGAGTATATGTCAGTGATTCTGTTTAACACCTGCACCTGGAGACGGATCCGACTCCCTCAGTGTTTTTTGTTTGAATGTCATGTCAGCCACATTTACCAAAGCGAAGCAATGGGTCTTCATAATGAAAGAGAACACAAAGCTGTGTGAAAAACACAAACAGAGGGAGGGAGGCTGCGAGGCTTCGGAACCCGCAGGTAGCTGTAGAGTGGAGGGAGATAGCTGGCAGCGCTCACGCCAGCGTGTCTTCCTCGAACATGAAAGACTCGCTGCACCCGAACTGGGATTATCCTCCACCTCTGGGGAGTCCCTTCGATGAACAGGGAAGGCAAGGGGAAAGATGGGGAAAGAAATTGAAGGAAACAGGAGCGGAAGAGAAGAAGAGTGAGGGAAAATTAAATGTGAGAGCACGAGTGCCAGGGAGAGATGAAGACGAATAAATCTCCGGGCTCTCTTCCACATTAATGCCAGCTCTACTTAAGGTCCCACTGATGCAAACAATGCCTCAGTTAACCACCTTTGTGCTTTCTTTTCTCTCTCCAGCCCACTAAAGAGTGTACCCTACTAGCGTTGTAGCAGTTTGAGCTATTGTAAATTCTTTCTGAAAATCATTTTAAATTAAATAGAATTACTTCCCCCCCAGAAAAGACACCAGAAGATTAAAAAGATATATCTGCAAAAAGTCCCTTCCTAAAGACAGCTGCACATCACAACCACAAACTTCAACATATTTTATTGAGAGTTTATGTGAACAGTTAGTACATAACTGTGAACTGCAAGGAATATTACGCTTGGAAAAACGTCCTACCCTAAAGGATGATGTGCGTTTGTATTCGACACCCTTTACTCTGATACTCCTAAATAAAATACAACTGCAAACTTATGAAGAGATGATTGGCCACATAACTTAACAGGCGAGTAGAGCAAAAATGAAAAAAACAGACAAGAGGCACATGCTAACTCTGGAGGAAATCCAGGTGGAAGAATCTGTTGAGACAACTGTTAGTTCAGTTCAGTTTATTTATTGGGCGCCGATTCACAACAGATGCCATCTCAAGCCACTTTACATGAAAAGTCATAAATACTGTACATTCCAACTAGCTTAACAGTTTTCTGTTTAAGGAACCCCAGCAGATTGCATCGAGTCATTGTCATTGTTAGACAAGCAATCTACTTGTAGTTGCAGGGGGACTGAAAATAAAAATGCATGCCACATTTTTCATCATTTTGTTTTTTAAACAATTTAAAAAAAACACTGGTCTATGTTAGTTTCTGAAATATAATTCAAGGGGAAAACAGGTTGTGGTTATAATATAAAAATGTTAAGTCTAAATGTGAAAAATAGGAAAATGTGCAAAACCCTGCATGTCGAGTCAACCAACTGAAGGATGGATGGAGGCGTAGGTCTGGCCGCATCTGTCAATTTAACTATATTTTCCGGATTTTGTTTACTTATCTTGGATGCGGCATATCTCCGATCCTGTGCCCTTTTCCTGGGAGGATTTTGTTTCTTTTTTTGTTTTATTATTATTGTTACAAGTTGGTGCACTGATCCAAAATACACTCCACACAGTGACAACCACAGTCATGCATACGGACACTCCTTGGGATGCGTAACCCCCACTCTTATTGAGGCGAGTGCATTTCCACCCGCCGTCTGCAGGCCTCTTCCTGCAGCACGTATGCACATACTTTCCCATTTCCATCTCATCCCCTTCCCCAAACCCCCCAGGATCTTGAGCTTTCTCTTCCCTGTTCCTTTCTTCTTTTCCTTCTCCACGTTCCCGTCTTTTTTTGCGCCATCTATCAAACTCTCCATCTTTCCTTTAGTGTGCCCATGCATTGATCAATCAATTTCTATCCTCCCCTTTGCCCTTACCTCAGGGTTGTTCACCATAGGAATGACGAGAAGGGGTGTTATGTTGAAAGTTCAAAGCTAGCAGCTGGATCATTATCTATTTGGGATTCTTTACAAACAAACCACCAGCTCGCAGGTTGTCATAGAAAAGTAATGGCAAGAAAGGGGTAACACGGAGGAAAGAAGGTCATATGGTGTAATGTACTCATAAGTACAAACCTTTTTTTTCTTTTAAAGGCTCTGATGGTTCTTCAAAACCATAATGTGATCCAGTTCCTTCTGTCTCAACTGACAGAAATTGACATGGCTCTCATCTTCTAAATTACATGAAAGCCTGTGAAAGTTTGTATGAGGCAGCAGTGACTATCTAAACATATGTGCTTCCCACTGTGTTCCTATCTCTCAGTAGAAGAGGTGCTTTTCCTCTGACATGTGCCTTGGGCTCATTCCAGGTGTTTCATACAATCAAATGTACATAATAACTCAAGTCAGGTCTACTTCATTTATAGAAAACATTTCATACGACAATCATAAACGCAGTGTATTTTGAAAGTAAAACTGAAGGTACTGATAATACAAATTAAAAATAAAAACAATATATAGTTATTACAAATACAAATAGAATTACCTATACAATCCAGTTTGTAATTAAAACAAAGATCCGTTTTGGTTTGGTTGCATTAAGAAGGATCTGAGTGTGGATATATTTTAGAGGTGATAAAATGCAGTTTAAAAAAAAATAACATCATAAGCTAAGTCTATGTTTCGTGCATGCTCTTAACACTCAACCAGCACTAGATTCAAATTAGTATAAATGAGTATAAATCATACAAACATTCCAATCAGTTTAAAAGATTTATATTTAAGGAATCCCAGCAGATCACATCGAGCCTTTGACTTTAGGTTGTGCCTCATTTATGCAAACTCCAACCACAGCAATTCCTCATACTGAGCAAGCATGTAGCAACAGTGGAGAGGAAAAACTCCACTTTAATAGAAGGAAATCTCCAGCAGAACCTGGCTCAGTACGAGCGGCCATCTGCCACGACTGTCTGGGGGTTTGAGACAACGGAGCAGAAACACAGAGAAAACAAAAAGAACTGATGTAAGAGTACTTTCTATATTAAATAATGTAAAAAGTTGATAACAGGACATGGGGATGCTCAGTTACTGGGAACACCATCCCAGTCGATGCCCCCCATCCAACATGGCATTGTAACTGCCTCATGGACTAAAACTGGGAGCTGGTTCCACAGGAGAGAAGCCTGATAACTCAAAGATCTGCCTCCCATTCTACTTTTAGAAATACTGGGAACCACAAGTAAACCTTCAGTCTGGGAACGAAGTGGTCTGTTGGGAACATATGGAACATTCAGATCAGAAAGTATAAAACAGACTGAGGGTTTGATTGGATATTTTAAAAATAAATAAAATAGTACAAGCAGACATAGCCAGAGTGGGAAAACAATATAACCACTTGAAAACAATCAGTGTTAATGTTTAGAAATGTTTAAATAATACTTTACCCATATTTGTAAATAAAACCTGCTTGAATCCCTTTTGAATTCTTTTGATTGGATGCTACTGGTAGCCATGTGGACATCAGCTTTTTTCCCCTCTAGAATCAGTGATGTTTACACTCAGCTTGACATTTTCTTCAGGTGAGTATTTTGTTCAGAGCAGAGCATGTTATGGACCTTGTTGCTGTTGAAAGATGCGTTCGCTGGCAAAGTTCTGGTTTGGTCCACCTTTTTATTTCTACTACAGCTGCATGAGAAAACGTAAATGTTCCCAAATAGCAGAGTTTAGTGATGGCTGGGAGTCATTTCTGTTTTGTCTTGGTGTCGCTTTTTAAAATTGCAGTTCGGCATATAAACATTCTGAATGTATTCAAGTAATAAACAGCCGCATTCGTTCAGTGCACTTGCGTACCGAACCGACAAGGTTGTACTGAAAAATTTAAAAACGAATACATGTACCGTCACACCCCTGCCATAAAAAGAAGTTAGGGAATTTCCCGGAAAACATAAATTTAACACAAATAAAGAAGTCAATCAGGTTATTTGTAAGTTTAATGTTTAACTGTGCGTCATTAGCGTAGTAATGGTAAGATACAACTTGATGTGTAATAACAGAACTAAATAGGAGATTCTGCACGTTAAACAGAAATAGGGCTGTAATCAACCAAAGAAATTCTTGCTCGACTGAAACCCTGAAATTCCGACCAAAAATCGACTAATTTGCGGGGGGGGGGGGGGGGGGGGCTCTGACGGCATTTTGCATTACGTGCATCTGCGCAATATAATATGCCATGATTACTGCAATTCCACTAAATGGCAAGACAATTCAGGGACAATGATCTTTATTAAACATGCCTGATCAAGACAAGTACAAACGGAATAAAGCTGTGCATTGGGCTCAAAACAAAGACTGTGGGCACGGCGCAATTGCGCATTAAGCAATAAAATAAAAAAATTTAAAAACCCGACCAAATCCAGCACTGTTCTGTAGGCTGCGCGCGGGGGAGTGCGCAGTTGACTGCCGGGGAACTGGTGTGTGTCTGTAAATGGAGCTAGACAGACAACCGGTTTATGTGAGAGTTCTTTTGATTACTGTTTTGTACGGCGTGATTGCAGCCAACAGCAGTAGGCATTAAAGCATTTGATTACAACCATTGTCTGCATCTATCGGAACACATTACAATATTAAAAAAATTCAGGCATGTAAGGCCCACATCGTGTTTTTACACGTTTTTTTTCCGCTACCATTTACTGCGTTCCGGGACCTGTGCACGTCTCTGGTCATGCCTGCGCTGTCATGTACTTTGCGTTCCGGCACCTAATGATTTACAAATTAAGCACTGAAGCCACAGCACGTTGAATAACGTGGACGTTCTTCGATCTCCCTGTAGACTGTTAAAGCAATATCACACGAGAGGCATCGCTGTTGTAGCCTACTTTAACATCAGCACCGATCAGCTCTCATGGAATGTCTCTTGTCCAATCAAATTTCAAAAGTTAACACGGCATAAAATTGACCAATCAGAATTTTGGTCGACTCAGAACGCATCGACCAATAAGTCGACTAGGACTTTACAGCCCTAAACAGAAGAGGCATGAAAATTGACCCCTGTTGAACTCTGTGATCAACATTGACTTTATTTGATGTAATGAAGGAGAAATGAATGGTGCGGTATATAAAGCTGCACTGAGCCCAAGGAGAACAAGAATAGAAAGTTGATAGTGGATAGATAAATCATTCTAATGAGTTCTAAACTCAGATTGGCAGGTAGGTATCAACTAAACTGTCAGGAGGCAATGTGTGTTGTTACAAAGCTTGACTGTGGTACTTGGAGTTTAAATACTGTTTATGACCTTAGACATTTTAATGTTTTTCATTGCTTGTTAAGTGGCTAAATAACCACAGCCTCTGAGCGGCTGGTTAAGTGGCAAATTCCTCATTGTGATGTTACCAGAGGACAGGAATGATTTAGTTTTCCATTTCAACAATTGACATAGTTAATCTTTAAAAGAATGCTGACTCTGAAAGCACATTGTCAAAAGAAGACACACCCTCCTGTGATAATATTTCTCCTTCACAAAGTTGTTTATGCTAATGAATGTGATGACTGCCTTTTTTTCAGGACATCAATGTGCCATTGACTGTTCTGTTCAAAATGGTGACCTTGCAATAAATTAATGCTTTCTTGAAACAGAGAGTGCATTTCCATGCCCTGTTGAAATATTTTGGCAAACTTAAACAATCTGGGAGCATTCGAGTGTGAAAGTAATCCAAAGTAGGTATCAGATGGCTTCTCGTTCTTGCTGAAAGCACCCAAGGTTGTGTTTTTTGTTCATGTTATTATCTCCTTATGTTTAGGCTTGGCTGTGTGCTTTCAAGTGTGTTTTGGCAATGAACAGAGCAGATAAGGGTCTGTGTTGTGATTTCCGTTTTTGAGCTTAACCAAATAGGATGTTTGATTAGGTAGAGCTTTCTTGCAACCTCACAGTCCTACAGTAACAAGAATTCAAAGAGCAGAACTGGACCTAACATCTCAGAGGATCTTAGAAATATATGTGCAATTCTGATTTTATTGCAAGAATCTATGCAAATTGGGTAAACCATTCTGATCACCTGCTAGATAGTGTTCAGCTCCCCTTTTAGCTGTCAAACAAGGCATTTACTCTGTTGGAGTCCTAAAGATGAGATGTGGTAAACAGTCACTAAGATGTTAGAATGAGTTCCTTTATGTCCTTGTCAGTTGAAATGAGGGCATCCATAGATTGCATTTCTTTTTCTGGTACATTCCCTAGATGTTTGATTGGATCAAGATCTGGGGAACTTGGAGGCATTTGGGACCATTATTATTAATTATCCCGCTGAAAGAGGCAACAGTAATCAGGGTGCACACTGTCTGTAACACCTAATTCTTAGTTAGGTGGTACAGCATGTCTTGAAGTAACCCCCATATGAATGGTAGGACCCAAGAGTTCATAGAAGAATGTTCTCCAAAGCATTACACTACCTTCCCGGATCGTCTTCTGTTTCCCAGAGAATGTTATTCCTTTGTCCAGGCCACCTTCTTCGATTTGCTCCATGGTCCAGTTCTGATGCTCATTTATTGGTCCTTTCAGCTGCAGTAAGGGGCTATAGGAGTTATTCAGTTGGATTGATCCACTCTCATTCCCCAAGGTGCATCAATATCATCATAGTTGCCATCAGAGTTTGCCCCTTGTCAGATCCTTTAATTCCATTTCCAAATCCCATATCCCCTACTTCTGACTGATCAGTGTTGATGACAAAATGTTCACTTGCTCCCTATTATATGCCATCCTCTCACATGTCTTATGATGAAGACATTATTAGGTCATTCAAAAAGCCTCTCAAGCTTTAAGATCTTGGGAGTTTACCACGTTACGGTTTTCTTGCTACTTGCCTTGCTGTCATTTTTTTAGAAGAGGAGTTGCAAAATAATCTTCTTCTGAAAGCTGCTCCATGGGTTGCACAGGTAATTATGGCTTCATGCCACTTCTTTGATCACATTGCATTGTCAGTTACCGCACAAGACATTAGCTGCTGACCAAAGCACAGCTGGTGTAATAATTTGACCATGTTGGCTGTCTTTCATCCATATTCTGCATTTCCCTCCCAGGAAACTAGTCTTTTTGTCTACATGCAGGTTGGTCTATTTTAGATTCATCACATGATGTACGATCTCACTTTTTATTAGCAAAAAGGTGCATGTTTTCCGTGCTAATAAAGCAGTCTTTTGTAGTTGGAGTGCCACATAGAGAACATTAAACAGCTCTAAGGCTATTTAAGTTGAGGTTTGATGGATAGGTTTAAGCTTCATCTGTCAGACAGATTTAACTTCTGGAATATTTCAGTATACAGATGAGTTCATGTCTGCTAAGTCTTGACTCTATGAACATAAAATGTGTCTAATACGCTCGATTATCTTCGAAAGCTGAAGCTCAGATCTGGGGATGATGGGTTAATCCATTCTTTGGAAGCAATATTTTTAAGTGTTTCACTTGAACTACGTTTTTCACAGTGAGGTACTTAAGATTTACTGGGAACAACCCCTTCCAAATGCATAGCTTCAGCAGGAATCGCTTCTCTAAAGTTATTGCTGATGTCTTACCATCCTGACATTGCGCTTCCACAAACCTGTTTCCTCTAGACCAGCAGACTGGCTTAACAATTTCTTGTAAAGACACTTCTTATTACACTTCTTATTGAGAATTATTTAAGTGCATTTGACTTGCAACACCAGGCTGCTGCTTTTGCTTTTAAATCATATTAAAGCAACAGACTTCTACTTTAGTTTTCCCATGACTGTATGCTTCATGTCCAGTTATTACTAGTGTTATGGAAGAAACTTGATGGAGCAAGATGTAAACCATAACATTTTCCGTTATTGCTAGAAAATTTCAACAGAAATTTCCGACATAGTTTGACTACATGCATAAATCATTATCCTGATAATATCTTTCTTTAAGTTTGTGAGCAGTGCCATTAGTGAACTGACTGCTACTTAAAGCAAGATTTGCTCAGCCAGATATTTTGTTGCTTTATCCATAAGCCGGCGCAGACTCAGACTCAGAGCACCCAGGGAGATTTGGTGCATCACCTCGGAGCTAAAGAGAACAATTAGGCCATATCAACAGATCAGAGTGTTGGCGAGTTCACAGTTAGCAATAGTGCCAATAATCTTTGGCTTAGCTGGCACCGAGCCACGCCAAGCTGCAGCTCCATGGCCTGTTCAGACATTTAAGAGTCACATAGGGCACGGGCATGGCTCAGCAGCTGGCACTTTCATCCGCTTGCTTGCAGGGAAACGAAATAGAAAGAGAGAGGAGGGGAGCAAAAACCCACAAGAGTCTGAAAAATGTAAAAGAAAAAGCAGTGGGAGGGAAAGAATTAAGTCTTTAATGAGGGCCGTTGTTTCAGCAGGCAAAAAGAATCGGGTTATATCAACATAGTGTATCAAATGATGGCTATTAGTGGCCCACCTACTGTGAAATGATGGGTGAGCTGTTTGGGTTCTTTTCTGTCTTTTATCCAACATTAAGGCTTTTGTATGCTTTCACATTCTTTCTTTTAGTCTACAAGTTGGTTCACGGTGGCAGCAGATAGGGGCCTCGACAGACACCCTGAAGGGGCTTTGGCACTTTTGATTAGAGCTGTCAGAAAGATATGCCTGATCAAATCTCATCAGGGGAAGAATTACAGTAACGCCCACAACCTTCATCACCACCTGGATTTGTGCACTTTTCTTAATCTTCTTTGACTGTAATGAGGATTAAAAGTAAATGGGAAGACTTGTACTTAAAGGCTGCCATTCTTTTCTTTCTTTTATAGACCGTTAAAGCACAGACAACAAAATAAAGTAATGTTTTCATCAACACTTACATGTGGATTTCTTCAAACCTCATTATTATCTCCAAGCTGCAACTCTTTGTACCTCCACGGTTCTTCTGTGCATTGTTTTCTTCCTATCCAATCAAGTTTTGCATGTTCTTTCTTTGTAACTTAAAACAAAGTAAACGATTTCTACTTCCATTTAGTCAAACCCTTTCTGAAGCTAAGTTAATTCTATTCACCATTTATTGAAATTGTCTTGCTCTAAGTAAAACTGTCATCATTTATTGAGCCTGTGTATTTCCCCTCTGCTTGCTGAATCATCATAAAGCTCATTGTACATAATTGATATGAATGTAGGTTGACATTGCAAGTTAAAATAACATTGATGTAATTTTATTGATCAACTAATATATTTTTGTTCAGCAAGAAAACCGGTTGCAGCATCTTAAATGGAGGTTTCTACCTGAAAGTTTTACTAAAAGTATACATCTTTGCAATTGTATTTATTTACAATATTTAAAATGCATCAAGATTTCTTTATTCATAAAGAGCCTAACAATTTGGTGGATTATTTATTTGAGCAGTTTAAAACAGAAAATTTAAGATTATTGATAAATGTTAATGAAAATAATGGAACTGTTCAAAACTTCATTCAATAATTAGATGTTATGAGTGACTTGTAAACTGGGATAAAAGCTCCCATTCTGGTTGAGGTATTAGCTTGATTATTGCCATAGCTCAATCTAGATGTAAATGTAAATGTACTGACTCACAGAAAAGATTACTTGAGCACACACAAGAAAAAGGAAAGACATGATGGGGAAGCTAAAGGTGTGAAATCTATTTCTGTTTCTAAGGTCAATATAGTTTAGGCATTGGCAAGTAATGGAACTGCTATTTTTGTGTCACGTTTTCATGCAGTTAAATCCAAAATACACCGGGTCTCAATGCAATTTAGCATCTGTGGGTTGGTTGCAATACTATAACTTGCAGTTTGGTGACATATGCAACAACACAACTTGATGAGTTTTGTAGAGTTCATGCTTCAATGGGTCAGGGCTGTTTTGGCAGCAGAATTAGGGCCCAACACCCTGGTAAGTAGGTGTTCATAATGTGCCTGATCCTTTTTTGAGATGATTGTGCTATCTGTTAAATAAGATATTTACTCTGTTTTTCCACACTTTCACCTCAGGAATATGCTCCACGTCACCTGTTGCCTTTCGTTCTCCTTTTTCCCGTCATTACTCCCTCCGCTGTTCGTACACACTCTCCCACCGTCCACAGAGTAAACACTTCAGACTCAGATATTTACACTCTCTCTCCCCACTGAAGGGACCAGATTAGTCTGTTTATGCTGTGCCAAACAGTAGACCGGACGGTTACCAGTAATGAGCACACATGGATATGCACACACAACATGTTGACTCTGCACATAGTTAGATGCTGACAATGGCAAGGTGATGAATATTAGTCTCATTTTTTAAGCAAGCACCAACCGATCGGGTAGATTGAAATATCAGCCTGCTGTCGTCATGGTGATACAGACGTCAGAAGTAAAAATCTGGAAAATGAAGCTGTTACACAGACTATTGTGTTATTTTGGGCATCTTTTTTTCATGCAACGAACTGAATCTCTTGGGTTTTTTAGCCGCATCTTTCCCCCCCTCCTCCTCCCTTCTTTTCCCTTCTTCCTCTGAACACATCCGGAGAAATGCTAATGACTAACGTTTCATCCCGGCTGTGCTGCGCTGCGCTGTGCTGCAAGCTTCTAAAAGTGACTCACCTGCCTCGCCTAAAATGTCCCTGTGAATATTAACAGTAACAGAAGCAAAGATTGCGGTTTTCATCAAGTTTTCTTCCTGTTGGAGCTCAGGTTTGCTGTTACACTGCTGTGTGGATGCATGGCAAGCTCAGTAAAATAAACATTGTTTTGACTGATCTCTTTCTTTTTATGCCCTGGTTAAGACCCCCCCTGCATTGAGGTATAGAAAGGTAATTGTCTGTATAAGGGCCAACATATATCCCATTTGGATGTTTCTATGCATGTGTGTTGCTTTGGTGAAAATCCCGGAGTCTCAGAGCTGTGTGATGATTGGATAGAGGGGTATTAACCTAAATCTGTATGCATTAAGCTCAATCGCACAAAATACAAAGCGTTACGATCAGTGCCTATAAACGGTCAATTCTGCTGATCAAGATTTAAGCGCCTCAGTTTCAAAATGGCAGCTGGACACAAAGTGTGTGATTTCCAGGGATTTTTTTTTAGCTTACTCTCTTTGCCATTTTTTGGGGGGGGGTTTGCTGTGTCCCACATATTCTCCACCAAATCTCTGCTGTTCCACAAGTAGATGGATAAAAGAGAAAGAGTAGTTGGCCTTCAAGCAAAAAAGAATTGCATCTACTGAAGGCTATAAATGTTTTTATAAAAAAAAAAAAAACTCTTAGTCACCAGAAGTAAGGTGAAGATATAGCTGCTATGGGCTACATATGTCACTTGTAAAAGCAGGCTAAAGATACACAGATAAACTTTCTGTCTTTTTATTCTGCTTTTAGGGTAGTTTAAACTATCACATGAATGTTGCTTCCTTCTTTTCTTTTTATAATGGATCGTCCCTTGCTGATGGGCAAAAAATACTCCAGCTTATGGATTTAATAAAAAATGTATCATTGGCTCTGCAAAACTCTGCAGACTCTCTGTCTTTTTAGTGTGAACAACAGTTAGCAATTATTTATCTTTTTTAGTGCTAATGAGGTCACCTGTTTGAATGTATTTGCAGGAAAATTCGACTTAACTAATTAATTAATTAGAAGCTTTTTCATGTGTTTTAGTGGGATTTTATATAACAGACCGGCAAAAAAATGTTGAGAACTGTTCAGATGTCTGAAAATGGTTTAAATAGATTTGGGCAAATACAAATCTCAAGAGCGACCTGCATTTAGTAAAAACTGCCTTTAAAAACTGTTTTTGCTGCTATTAGAATGTATTTGCATACCTACAGACTGCGGTTCTTACCCATTCTACTTTGCAAATGGCAGAAGCTCAATCAGAGTGGAGGGAGAGCATCTTTGAACATACATTTTAAACTCTTGCGACAGGTCCTCAAGGCTTGGATTTTGACTTTTCTCCATCTCCAACAGGTTTTCCTCTTGTATGTATGTATCTCCATTCATCTTTCTATCAAATCTGACCAACTCCTATGTCCTGGTTAAAGAAAAGCATCCACACAGCATGATGCGGCCACCACTTTGCTTCAGTGTTGGGGGTGTTTAGGATGGTGTGCAGGGTTAGTTTTCCACCACACATAATTTCTTTGCATGTTCTATCTGCCCAGATCACCTTATTCCACATATTTGCTGTGTAGGCTATTTGGCTTGTGCTAACCTTTACATGAAACTTCTGACTTTCTTTCAGTAACATCTTTCTTGTTTCTGCATAAAAAAGATTAAGATAAGCCAGATTGTTTTAGTCTATGAGTAAAGGTTATTCTGTAAACAGATGTATGTATCGACGGACGGACGGACGGACGGACGGTGAGCTGGATGGATAGGTGGCTGGATACTGAGATGAAACTACACAGTGCATTTTGTTTTGGGGCATCTTTGTAAAGTGGGCTGGGTGTAAATCCTTATGTCCTTATTTGTTTCAATATTTTCCAACCAAATTGGGGTTTCTGCAAGCAAATGTCCAATAAGTACATGACCCCAGTCTTTTCACGGTTTAGTATTTGCGAAATCATCTATTAGCGGAATGTTCTGTGGATCATAACTCTTAATTAAATTTGTGATTTTTTTTTCTGTGCACTTTTAGAGCATATCTAAAATATTCAAAGGAAGCCACAATGCTATATGACAGATAAAAGACAACAGGCAACAGGTGTTTGCAAAGCAGCCAATCCTGGAGCACCAATCATTGTCTTTCTCGCTGATCGGTTGTGCATCCAAGAGCGGAGATATAAATGGGCTGTAGATGTTAGCTTCTGCAGTACAGCTTTCCACTGTACTTGTTAATACATATCAATGTGCATTTGGTGTTTAAACTAGTTATAAGCCAAATATACGTTTTTTGAGGGGGTATCAAGTATTCATGGATTTTAGCTATTGGTGGGCGGCTGTGGTCCCCAACTCCCACAAACACTGGGGGTCCACTGTATATCACAAATGCAGCCACAAAGGCCAGTTTGCTTATTAGCACATGGTGTCAACAGTTTACAACAAACACAGGTTTGCACCATCCTCCACCGACATATTGAATGTATTGCCTAAGATTAGACAAGTACGGCTCATTCAGCTGCAAATATTTCCAGAAAGGAAAATTTACACTAGACTTGCTGCAAAGATTGTAACCTGCTGCAGTTATTTTTCTTTCTGCAGTGAAACTCATGCCGTATCATGACCATCTTTTCCCTTTTATTCCAAACAAACCTGAACAGCTTTGTGCAAGTGTCATTTTCTTTTCTGGAAAGTTGTCATTTATCACTATCACATCAGTTTCACTCTAGCCAAAGAATGTAAACAGGTTGTTGCAGGAAGAAATGCCACATGCTTTGTCGAAGGATGTCTCTTTTTCATCTCGCTATCTGTTCTCATCTGCATTATCCATTTATCACATTCTAAATACACAAGCCTGCGAAAGTCGACGCCAGAATTGGCAGCTTTCCTCCTTGTAATCACATCCAAAAAACAGAACAAAAGAGCAAGGAAGGCAAGAGGGAGGGAGCTATTGTTTAGAAATGGGAGATGCTTGAATGAAGCACAGAGCCGATAAGTAGGGGAGCTCTTGTCTGTGCCTGCCAGAAAGACTGGGCCCTAATTTGCTTATTTGTAGCTGTCACTTTTGCTTTAATGTGCCCAACGATCTGGAGCAATTGACAGACAGTGGTTAGAGGCGCCAAAGACTTTTTCTACTCCTAATTAACCCCGAGTCAGCTTTTTTCTGTGGTGACACTTGTTGGACCTGGGCTGATGTCGCTCATTTTTATAGATGTTTTTTACTACACCCCCCCCAACCGTTTTATCTGCCATGCCTTTAGTCAGTTATTTGCTTCAGACAAACTCTTATCTAATCTCTGAAAGCTTGTTTATTTTATGCTGCTTGCGAAATTAAGCAAACTGCTGCCAGAGACTACATTCTCGAGACTGTTGTAAGTTCTGCAGGCTGTGATGGGAAAGCAGGGATGATCGTTGGTTCTCACTTTCTGCACCCATATTCATACCTTCTTTAGTTTCCTTGTGCATATGATTCTTTTGTGCATCCTGGTCTAGTTTGATTTAGTTTCGCCTTCTTTTTTTCTTGTTGTCTTGTATCACAGTCTCTTTCCATTCACTATGACATTATATTTAAAGTATCTGCTAGGTCTGAACAAGTGTTGTGTGGACAATTGTTCCATCCATCCATCCATCCATCCATCCATCCATGTGGGTTCTATTTTTAAAATCTGACCTTTGTAAAACAAAAAATATCGGTCATAAATCCAGCAAAAATGTATTTATACTGTAAGTGTTGACAAAAAGTGCTGACAACTCTGGATGTTTGATTTTGAAAGTGTGGAATTTGGAGATTTTAAAAAAGTGTAGTTTTTCAAGGATTAGGACGGAGTCCTTTATATCCAGTTGTAATCCGACACTGGCTACCCATCTCTAACAAGACAAAAAAAACCCACACACACAAGCACAGGCAAGCACATTTTGCTTTGAGACAGCTTTCTAAAATGGGCGTTTTTACTAAACTAGATAGCCCGCATTCAGTTGCACCACACTGCAACATAACGTCACCCATAAAACAAATTCTCAGAGGAGAACAGTTCTTCTTTAATCAGTGAAATGACAGAAAAGAAAGACATAAAGGATGAATGGAAGAAAAAGAGACATAAGCAGCTGGCTTTACCTCCCAGCTCGTCTCTGTCATCCCCCTCCAGGTGGAGCCTTGCTGTCAGTTAAGCCCTCCCACTCCCCAGCTCTTTCTCTCTCTTTCACACACACACAGACAACACACAATCTCCTGCTGAGCCGTACAATGGTGGATTGGCAACCCTAATACCACAGCTCGCTTTATCTGCCTGAATTAAAACCCAATTGGAGGAACAGCTGTGGGAATTGCTGGTTCATGGAGAGCCTTTATTTATTTATTTATTTATTAAATGTATTTTTTCCAGGAATTATGTGGGTGGGCACATTCTAGAGACAGTGGAAAAAGTAATCAGATAGATAGACGTTCATGGTGCATCAGTCTGGAGATTAAAGAATGAACTAATTGTGAATGTGCAGAACTGTTGTTAGCCCTTCATTAAAATAAAAGTGTTTTTTTTTATCTTCTGTTGATTGTGATTGTGTCTATGTATGCTTATATGCAGTTCACATGAAGCAGGCAGGAGATGTGGGATAGATCCCCTGTTTTACTTTTGTTCCGCTGAGTGGAGAAGTTATTACACATGTATCTTTGTGATGCACATGCACCAGCTGCAGCTTTTCCGGCCCGTTATATTTGATGGTTATTATAAATCTCTGACCGCCTGCTATCAGTTTTAGATTATTGAGATTTTTTGGATGAGTATCTGTTTCCTGTCTTGCCCCATCTGCTGGCATATGGAAGAAGCATGTTACATAGCTCTGAACATGAGGAATTTGTGGAACCTCATGTCTTGGAACATCTTTGAAGTATGTGTGCTTTTGATGTACTCCTTTCCTGAACAGTGCATGATTAATGGGTCAAGGCTGTGGAATTCACAGTGTTCTGTAAAGACCGTGGGGGTGTGTCGCTTTTGAGGGTGATGTTTATATTGCTGCAAGATTTAACTGAGCATTTGAGGGGGGAAAAAAATCTCTATAATTACCCCCAATTGGCCAGATGATTATGATGCAAATTAATCAGAAAATAGGTCATGCAATCAGTTTCACTTTCAGTTTAAGGCATCTCGAATGCCGAGGTGAGTGTATCCTCATCAGTCCCTACAGAATAGCATTGCAGGAGATTAAAATTTGTTATTATTGGGTCATTTGTCCAATATTGGAGTAAAAAGTTGTTTTAGTTATCACCATTAAGATCACTATTGAAAATAAATTGCTTTAAGAGAGTTCATGGGGGATGAAAGCAGAGATTATGGGTGGGGAAACAGCAGTACTGAAAGATGAGGCAAAAAAGAAAGATGTTTTTATCAACATATATGCAAACTCTGTTCCAAAATTCTCAATATCACTATGTTTTTGCTCACGTTTCTGTCTGTCTTAGATCTCTGTGTTGACAGTTGAGTAATACAAAGCCAAAGTCAAGGTAAAGACTAGTTTTTGAAGTCAGATGAGCTCTTGCATACATGACCTTAGCTTTATTGCCGTCTCTGACTTACAATCCTGCTGCAGGCTTTCTCCTGGGCTGTGCTGCAAGGTCATGTTTTTCCTGTTCTCTTGGGTCTACTACCCCACTCATTGGCCACATGCATTATACAGTAGGTTTATTCTGTTTGCTGACCTCCTGCATTCCTGAGGGAAGCACTTTTGAAGTTTGAGGGACAGAACCAGAGAGAGCAGCAGAGTGACTGCGTAGAAATCGCCAATTCCCACTTGGCACTCCTGTTAGCTTGAGCTCTTTTTCCTCACTGAACTAATCCTGTTGAAACAGTTTTGGGGTGTTTTTGCTAAATTGTCAGTTTTTCCTGGACAGTGCCCAGATTTGACACCTGCTTTCACACTTTAGCAGATGTGCGAGACTTTTGGTGCCAACAGCTGTGGTCAAGAAAAGCTATAATTATCTTAAGGGGTGCTCATGAAAACAGATCATTAAGGTTTTTATAGGAAAACATACATTTATGGAGCTTCAGGGCTTCTGAAACCTCACAATGAAAATGGTGTTGATTATGTGATCTTTCTTAATTATATTCTCTCTTTTTTTCCAACCAGATTCTTCAGGACAGGTGACCTCCTCCCCCTTAGCCTCGCCTACTTCCCATCGTGGAATGCACCCTTCTTTGCTGAGCCCCACCTCCATGGGACCCTCTGGTTCTCTCCATTCTCCAATCAGCACCCTGAGTTCGCCAATGAACGGGCTTACCTCACCCTTCTCAGTCATTAGCTCACCCATGGGGCCGCACTCCATGAACTCACCTGGCATGGGCTACGGCCCCAGCATCAGCCCTCAGGTGAGGCCTCAAGCAGAAATACACAGACTGTGTCTTGTATTCATACACTTTGAATTTCCCCATGTTTTGTCACATTGTAACCCCAAATGTCAGTGCAACTAAATGGGGACACACCAACACGAAGTAGGGCATAATTGTGAAGTAGAAGAAAAATTATATATGGTTTCTGACATTTTTGACATATAAAAAGCTGAACAGTGTGGTGTCCATATTTTTAGCCTGCTCTAATTTGATACCTAAAAAAAATCAAATGCTGCCAAAAGCCCTCAAACTTGCAACTGCAGCAGAAGCTTCCCTACTAATCAGGGCAACTACCATAAACATACAGCCAGAGCTTAAATGGAATGGTCTAAGTCAAATTAAATTTCTGTGTTAAAATGGTCCAATCAAAGTCCAGACCTAAATCCAACTGATAATGTGTGACATAAATTGAAAATTGGTGTTCATAGACACTCTGAATCTGATGTGACGGAGCTGGTAGAAACATATCCCAAAATACTTGCAGCTGTAACTGCAATGAAAGGTAGCCCTAGGGGTGCACGATTTTGACAAAAAACCTAATTGCGGTTTTTCTGACAAATATTGCGATTTTTGATTTTTACTTTCGATACTTTTAAGTGCATAAAACTAAAATTATGAATGAAATACAGTGGCTTGCAAAAGTATTCGGCCCCCTTGAACTTTTCCACATTACAGCCACAAACATGAATCAATTTTATTGGAATTCCACCTGAAAGACAAATACAAAGTGGTGTACACGTGAGAAGTGGAATGAAAATCATACATGATTCCAAAATGTTTTTACAAATAAATAAGTGAAAAGTGGGGTGTGCGTAATTATTCAGCCCCCTGAGTCAATACTTTGCAGATCCACCTTTTGCTGCAGTTACAGCTTCCAGTCTTTTAGGGTATGTCTCTACCAGCTTTGCACATCTAGAGACTGAAATTCTTGCCCATTTTTTTTTACAAAACAGCTCCAGCTCAGTCAGATTAGATGGACAGCATTTGTGAACAGCAGATTTCAGATCATGCCACAGATTCTCGATTGGATTTAGATCTGGACTTTGACTGGGCCATTCTAACACATGGATATGTTTTGTTTTAAACCATACCATTGTTACCCTGGCTTTATGTTTAGGGTCGTTGTCCTGCTGGAAGGTGAACATCCGCCCCAGTCTCAAGTCTTTTGCAGACTCCAAGAGGTTTTCTTCCAAGATTGCTCTGTATTTGGCTCCATCCATCTTCCCATCAACTCTGACCAGCTTCCCTGTCCCTGCTGAAGAGAAGCACCCCCAGAGCATGATGCTGCCACCACCATATTTGACAGTGGGGATGGTGTGTTCAGAGTGATGTGCAGTGTTAGTTTTCCGCCACACATAGCGTTTTCCATTTTGGTCTCATCTGACCAGAGCACCTTCTTCCACATGTTTGCTGTGTCCCCCACATGGCTTGTGGCAAACTGCAAACGGGACTTCTAATGGTTTTCTTTTAACAATGGCTTTCTTCTTGCCACTCTTCCATAAAGGCCAACTTTGTGCAGTGCACGACTAATAGTTGTCCTATGGACAGATTCCCCCATCTGAGCTGTAGATCTCTGCAGCTCGTCCAGAGTCACCATGGGCCTTTTGGCTGCATTTCTGATCAGCGCTCTCCTTGTTCGGCCTGTGAGTTTAGGTGGACTGCCTTGTCTTGGTAGGTTTACAGTTGTGCCATACTCCTTCCATTTCTGAATGATCTCTTGAACAGCACTCCGTGGGATGTTCAAGGCTTGGGAAATCTTTTGTAGCCTAAGCCTGCTTTAAATTTCTCAATAACTTTATCCCTGACCTGTCGAGTGTGTTCTTTGGTATTCATGGTGTTGTTGCTCCCAACATTCTCTTAGACAACTTGTACTGACATTAGATTACACACAGGTGCACTCTATTTAGTCATTAGCACTCATCAGGCAATGTCTATGGGCAACTAACTGCACTCAGACCAAAGGGGGCTGAATAATTACGCACACCCCACTTTTCAGTTATTTATTTGTAAAAAATGTTTGGAATCATGTATGATTTTCGTTCCACTTCTCACGTGTACACCACTTTGTATTGGTCTTTCACCTGGAATTCCAATAAAATTGATTCATGTTTGTGGCTGTAATGTGACAAAATGTGGAAAAGTTCAAGGGGGCCGAATACTTTTGCAAGCCACTGTATATTGTTACTTTTACAACACAGTCTTGTACAACTTGACACACATGCGAACAATATACAGTAACCTAAAAAATAGGGCCCTCTTCTGGCTTTTGTCTGCTGTTGAACCTGAAAAATCTCTAATATAAACTACATAGTGATTGAGGTAATGAGATTGTTCAATGCTTCGTGATTATTAAATACCTGAACCTAAATACAAAGGAATAATAAAACATAATGGAAATTAACCTAAACAGGTAGCTAAAAAATTTTTTGTTTATTGACGAATCTTTGCCATTGAAAAATAGAAAATGAACTCTTATTAGATTTAGATTTACAATTAGAAAACAAAATCTTCTGCCGTCCACTGCCATTTACTAAACATGAAACTGTTATATTGTACACATTTTAAAAAAAGTAACAATAACAATTAAAAACAAGACCTTATCCAGCCTTCTGCAAGATAAGACGTAGTAACCTGACAGTAGGGTTGCCAACTCCCAGCAAAAAGAATAAGGAACCACCCCCCACCCTCCGCCTCATGATGCTTGATCGAACTAATTGACTTTAATTTAATGCACGTGTAAAACAAATTCACAGAAATGAATTATTTTTCTATAATAATTAAATAGATTCAACATCTTTCTTTGATAGAACTGCAGACTGCACAGATGGTAAGGAAAAAGTACTATAGCTTAGTAGGATACTGTATTAGACTTAATATTTGCTGTATACGATAAAGGATTTATGACCACTACATCCAATTGGTTGTAAGATTCAGATAAATATTTATTAAAAGCTAGACATTTTAAATGAGAATAAGTGAAGTATGTATTTGTGCCCCCTTTTTCCTGTTAATGCCCTACCTGGCCCCCAGTCAAAACTTTGCTAGAGCCGCCCCTGCACAGTTACCAGCTGTCAGCTCAAAAATGATCCTGGTGTTATTTGTCTCTCAGGAGACAGTTTATAACTTCCCTTCAACTCATTCATGTCACCTAAAAGGTAAATCTGTTTCTCCATCACCTGTTCAGCTCTGATGATTCAGTAAGAAAATCTCCTGGTTTCATCTTCATGTTTCCATCTCACCACATTTCCAAACCGATATCATGACAAGCAGCTGTTACGGCTGTGGCTCCAGCAAACATCAGAAAGTAATATTAAATCAATTCTAACAGCTTATCAAGCTTAAACGTGCTACTGTTGTTTAGCGCGACACCCGCTTGTTTCCTCTATCTGCTAAAAGTCCGCGATAAACAAACTGAAACGGGACTGTGACAGAAAAGCCGATCAGCTGATCATTGATCAGTTTCATGATTGAAGGAGCAACAGGAGAGGGAGGGGAGAGAATGAGAGAAGACAAGGCCGCTGCGCAGCGTAAAGACACAGAATAACTCCAGCTTTTTGTCTATTTTTCATTCTAGCTGAAATACAGGACAAATCGCGTTCCTTCTCACCTTAATACGTAACGCGTAATATTTTCTCTGAATACGGGACGATTCCGTTTTTTACGGGACGGTTGGCAACCTGAGCGTGGCAGCGTAGAGAGATCTGCAGCCAGGTTCCTCTCCCGCTACCCGCTGAGAACAGTGAGAAATACATTTTGCTTTTACATTGAACAAGTCGCCAAAAGTCTCTAGCAACACATGAAAAACCCACTAGATCTGTCACTAGTCACTTTTTGAAAAAAAACGTTGCCAGGGGGTCAGAAAAGTCGCTAAATATAGTGACAAAGTCGTCAAGTTGGCAGCACTGCTCTGCATACAAGCTTGTTTCCCATCACCGTTTCTGATTGGCCAGCAAGCCAGGAATGCGAGACTCAACCATTTTGATTGGTGAATAGGTTTGTCACTCAAATGTCAGGGGCAGGAAAAAAACCTCAGCCTCCTGAGGTTAGGTTATCGCAGGAGTTAAAACCTCAATATCGATGCGATAAAGGTTAATCGTGCAGCCCTAGGTAGCCCTACAACACACCGATGTCCACTTCACAATTCATCTCTACTTTGTGTTGGTCTATCACGCAAATGTTGGGTTTGGTTTTCTATGACAAAACATCAAACAGTTAAGGGCTTACAGATACGTTTGCCTGTTACTAACTATGGCCGTTTTATAAGTGATTCCTGCAAAACATTTTGCATAGATAGATAGATAGATAGATAGATAGATAGATAGATAGATAGATAGATAGATAGATAGATAGATAGATAGATAGATAGATAGATAGATAGATAGATAGATAGATAGATAGATAGATAGATAGATAGATAGATAGATAGATAGATAACATGCAATATTTGCACTTTCTGTGCCTCATATTATGTATATTAGGCAGAGTCTCACTGCAGTTGATACGCACACCTGACATAGGCAACATTCTCTACATGCTGAAGAGAATGGTGGAACCACCTTAATGATAAATGTATAATAGTCAGTGCATGATTTATTAAGGCTCTGTAGCCCTACAAGAAATGTCTCGTTTAGAGGTTAATGGAAAACATGACTCTCTAATTGTGTTTGCCTTTATAACAATAAACACTAATTAATGTTGTTTGGAATATGGATCATTTCAGTTTCTCTTAATGCTAAGAAGTCAGACCTTTGAGAAATGCTCCAACAGGCATAAACACTGTTAGGACATAGATTTTCTACGTGATATTTAACCCGACTACAAACTGTTATTTCTAATCTGGAGAGAACTTTTTGGAAACTAAAAGAGCTGGATCTAATTTTGGCCAGAACTTGAAAAACTTTGCTGTATAAGCCCTGGTTATGAAAATGCGCTACGATTTCTTGTTCATTTTTAGCCAGTCTGTTTATGAGATGTTTTTTTCTTTAGTGTTTCTGGAGTCTCTTGGCGGTGACCACATTAGTGACCCAAAACCACCTAATCAAAAACAGCTCATTTACTTATTTTCTTCTGTAAACCTTGTGTCCCCTTGATAAAATGATGGTTGTCTTTAAATATGAGTATGACATAAGTGTGACCGAGACATTTTGAGAACGCTGACTCGTTGTGGTTTAGGTCAAGCTAAGCAATGGTGGCAACATTTATAAAAGTTTCAATACTTTTACCTTTTAATACTTTTTAATCCTCAGAAGAGCTGAAAAACAATATTTTAGTCTATTTTTTCAAATCTCAGCTGTAATAAATAATAGAAAGATTCCTACTTTGGTGGTTGTTCCAGTTAGAAAGTGAATAAAAAAGTCAAAAATTTAATTACTGCGACCTTTCACATCTCTCTTTGTAAATGGACCTCAAAATTAATGAGTTCCTTTTTTTTGTATGTTTTCACAAATAGAATAAAGGTTTCAAGTTGTGTTACAATAAAACCTTTATTTAATGTAGAATTGTCCACTTTAACCACTCAAAATATTTAGAATTGTGCAGTACAAGTGATCAAATGTAACTTAGATTTCGTAATAGTTCTGTGAAAACTTCCTCTATTTGCTCAATTCTTTGAATATTCCAATAGTCTTTTACAGCTAATACTTAGATCAGCCGATGCTAAACACCCAAACGCCTGTTTTAAGATGGTTTTTACAGAGAAAACGTACAAATTTGCAAAGTACATTTCAACTTCACAGCCTTTGTTCCAAATTATCCTTGTATACTGTATATTTCTAGTAGTGCTTTGATTAGAAAAATGTATGAAAAGTTGTAGAATTCGTGAAAAAATACCCATAGTTCTTTAACTTTCAGCAAGACATCAAATAAGCATGTTTGCTTAAAATACTTGCCTTTAGCTAGTTTAGGGTTTAATTACACCTTGCGAAACCAGAAAGATCAATGTTTAGCAGCCACCACTGTGGTTTTCCTAAATCACAGGCCAATACAGCTGCTCTGTAAACCAAGCAGACAAACAAGTCGTGTTTCATGTCTTACAAACTGCACTCAAACATCCCATAAGTGCAAATCAGAGGCCCTTAAGACTTGCACACTCAGACGCGTACACCATTAAACAATTTTCCACAGAGGCCCCGCTTTGACCCCGTGGCACAGTCAATCAAGGCCTGGTCAAAACACCAGCTTCGGCTCTGTCACTCGTGCTTTTATTATCGAAGCATCCTTGTCACTTTCTCCCTCTGGTTGTCATTTTCTTCTCTATCCTTTCCTTGGTCTTTTTTCCCCCGACTGTGCTCTTTTCTCTTGTTTGCCTTTCTCGTTTTTTTGTCACATCATCTCAATTTTCTCGTTTTTTCCTGCTCTGTCTCTTGTGTTCCATCAAAAAGAAAAGCCTTCTTGGCATTAACAACACACATTCACACACACACGCACTAACACACATACACAATTAAGACATCAAAGCTTCCAGTGGCCCAGTTTCAGTCTGGACCCATATCGGAAATTCAAATTATTTCTCCCCATGAAATGCATTCGCCAAACCTTTTTTTGTGTTTATTGATAATTGAGTTAAAGTATGCCGACAATGCGCTGCTATTTGGGGATGGGCTCCCTCTCTCTTTTTCTCTGTTGTTAAGCTCATCTGCGCCTTCTTAACAAAAGCGTCCCACATGTAATAGAGTTAGGAGGGGATTAGGGCACTTTGTGAAAACGGATGATATTTCTCATTGCTAAAAAGTTCCCGTCCTTCTCCCCACCCTGTTGGTCTGATTCTACTTCCCTCTTTATTCCCAGAACTTTTGTTTGGACTCCTCTTCATGTCCTATAGTGTTATGGTTTATGTGTGTAGGTTAGAAGTGTGTATGAACGGGGTAAATTTAGGTTTATCTGTCTCATTTGAAAACCCTGATGGAGAGGTATGCGATGGTCCACCAGTGGTACTCAAAGCAAAGTTTGAATCATCCAATCTACACGTTTGGGGAGTGGATTAAAGTCTTCTAATGAAATTTGCTTAAGGTTACAATGTTACAATAAGGTTACAAAATGTATTTACAGTGGATCCCCAGTATTCATGGGGTGTCATGTTCTTGGTGAGAAAGGACCCAAATGCAGAGAGATAAAATAATGATGATTCAATAAAAAAAAAGAACAAGGAACTTACAAAAAGCTCAAGAGGACCAGAAAATGCAGAGACCGAGAAACAGGAAGCATTGACGACAAACCAGCGAGTAGTGACTGAATAACAGTTTCCTAAATACTGAGGAGAGAGTAAGGAAATGGCAAAGAAACCTGAGGACTAATTAGTGAGAAGCAGTTGCAGGTGAGAGGGAGAGAACAGGTGGAGGCAGTCAGCAGCTGGGGGAGAAAGGCAGAATGGCAAGGAGGAAAACAAAGGAATGAACAGAATAGGAGACCTGATAGAAAACTATTTTGAAGAAGAATAAAGACTAACTATGTAGATATCTGAAAGTTAAAGAACCTAAGAGAAACTCAAGAGCACTAGAGAGGAGAAAACGGAACAGAAGGAAATTAACATACTAGGAAAGGATTCTTTATCAGAAGACCAACTAAGAGAAATGAAGTATAACAGAACTAATCTGAACTAATAAGCGAATAAAACATTAAATAAGGAAATAAAGGCAGAGAATGTCCAAGGATAGAAAGTGAAAATATGGAAGGAAGGCAGAGCCAAAATAGTAACACTAAGAACCTAAAGTATAAATTAACAAAAGCACAAACACCAAGAAATAAACTAAAATGATAAACTGAATAAGGAAATGAAATAACTGAAACTCAAAACAACTAAGGACATGGGGTGGTTAGGAACGAATAGCAAACATGCATGAATACTTTAGACCTCCTCTAAGAATATTTATAACTGCCTGTTTTAATAGTTCAAACAATAAATACACCTTAATATGCATTAATAGACAGTGAAAACAATCATAGCACTACCACAGACAGTCTTCCTTATCTCCACTCTTGGGGCTACACCCAATCACCACCAAATAAAATTAGTGGTGCTCCAGGATTGGCTGCTTTGCAAACACCAGCCAATAGTGTGTCAAGTGGTGTTGTGTTATTTCAGCTTCCCAAGTTGTTTATGTTCCATAGAAAACTCTGCAAATAGGGGAATCCCCAAATACTGAACCACGAATGGGCAGAGGGGTCCACTGTATGTGATCAGCTAATGATGAACACAACATTAGTTTTTATTAAATTTCCTTACAACTTACAAGAAATAAAAATTATACTTTCTGCCAACAACAGTAATACATAATTTAAACTAAAACTTTATCAACGTAATTACTTTTCCTGAATCAACAAAGTGCTTTCTTAAAACACAAAAAGAAACAAGATAAATAACTGAACATATGCTTTATAATATATTTTTTGTAAATCCCCGTATTTAAAGTTAAATGCTTCTATTTAGCACAGCTGCGTGCACACTTGATTAGCTCTTTGGGGAGAAGTGTGTCTTGGTTGTGTGCTTTGTCATCTCCACCTCCACGCACCTGTTTGTTTCACCTGCCTGAAGAAATATAGGGTTAGGGAGAGCTGAACGGTGAAATATTCTGCTGATCAAATTGGTGAACAGATTTTGTACTATCTTGTTATATTTTTCTTTGCTCATGTTGGACCAACTGTCTTCCTGTGTCTTCTTTAAGATGGACTACAGGTAACAAACAAATCATTATTCTTTTTTCCAATTTTCATCTTAGAAAACAGAAACTTTGGACATTTAGCTGCTATAACCAGGACCCTCGCTAGAACTCAACATAACCGATCTGAGTAATTAGGGAAGGCGGGCCTTGATCAGTGTGGTGTCCAAGAATCTAGTGTTCCCTTGTGGATCTAGAAAAACAATTCAGAAGGTCGACCAATGGCAACACACCTCACCAATCAGGCCACTATGGTAGAATAGCATGACAGAGTGCACAGTGTATGTGACACTTTGTTATTAGAAGCAACATTAGGAATCTTCGGGAATATGAGCTGCTCTGGTTTATTACTGTTCCTTTCTTGGACAATTTTTGATAGGTACTGATCACTGCAGACACGGAAAACCCCATACGAGACAGTTTGGACTTGCCAAATTTGCTCAAATCCTTACACTTGTGCACATTCCCTGCTTTTAACACATCAACTTTGAGGAGAAAATGTTCACTCTCTGCCTGATATATCCCACCCACTAACCAGTGTCATGATTAAAGCCTGCTTTCCACCTTACAAGTATATGGCGCGTAACGTCTGCGAAGCACAATACGCAGCTGATAGCTCCCATTATAGTCAATGGATCCATATGGATATTTTCTAGCAAAGCCCTCCATCTGAGCCGGCAGTTTTTCAGTCGTAGGCCTCCAGCAGAATCCTAAAGCTTGCTCAACCTCTGAACTACAGCGAGGTCATGCTTATGGGATGCGGCGTGAATCAGATGTGTCCCAGAGGCGATGTGTCATGGCCTTCTTCTATATTTAGGCAACGGGTCCATTATTTATGCACTATATTTCTAAAACGCATCAAGCTCTGGAGTTTAGATTGGGCCAGACAGGAAATCAGACACAGGAGCAGTATAAAGCATCTGGCAATTTTCAAAATAAAAGACAAATGCAGATTTCCGATTGCTTAACTATGAAAAACAAAATAAAACATAATTACCTCTGACACCAGGCTTGAAGTCAGTTGGCATAATTTGTTGGTTTTTATCATGGAAGACAAGAAGTTTATCCTTGATGAGGAGAGTCGTCCAATTCATATACCAGCAATCATTTTTACAAGGACAACATGAAAAAGGAGAAGGCATGGACAGAAATATCTGCAGTTTTGGGAGTGGATGGTGAATTTATGATACTTATTAACATAGAATAAAAACATTTCTGCTAAGCACCCTTTAAGTTATGCAATTACAGTTTTCATGTTTTTTCTTGATCTCCCGGGACCACCTGAATGGAACCCTTTCGCAGCCGATGCATATCTCAAACTCTCCGGTGGAAAGGAACGCGCAGCTGAGCTCGCGAGTAAAACACGCCTATTGCGTGATGCGCCGCTTACGGGTCCGATGGAGAGCAGGGGTTAAAGGGGGGTTATTATGCAAAATGGACTTTCTGAAGCTTAATATCCTGAGAACCTGTCTTTCCCTTATTAAAAACTTGCCTGAAGTTTTGCTCTGACCCATTCACTCATGTTAGAGTAATCTTTGAGTACTGCTGGTAGTTCTCAGGGTTGCTGAAAGGCCTGCTCCCACCCATCCCAGCCTTTTCCACCCATCTCCTCCTCCAACCTTACGTACTCAGCCGAGAGCCTTGCCCCTGCAGAGCTCCCTTACCCCTCCCCACCTCACACAACTCCTGCTGAGTCCCAGGTGCAGTAATTATAACACACCAGCTGCAGCTGTGTAATTTTTTTTTCCCGACTCCATGCATGCTGCGATGATGAAATGTGACGAACTGAAGGGGGAGTGTCAGAAAGACTAGGAGGGTCTTAGAGAGGCACAGGCGAAAATCAAGGCGTCCAATACGGAAGTAAATTTCTTTAAGGTGGATTTGGATATATGACGGACTTTTAAAAGACTTGAAGGGGCTATATGCAATTTTCTGAAATTTAAACTTGTGACTGACACCTGTGGCCAGAAAACGGAACTGGTCTTCATTTCTGCTCGCTCTCGCAGCGCGCGCTAGTACGCCGGTCGCTCTCAATCTTCGATCTTTTTGGGGCACTTGTCAGGGGTTTACCTTTTTTAGTCTATTGTGGAGTTACTGTTGGTGTCAAAGTTGTCCTCGGTCTCTTCTGTGTATTTGCACAATCCATTGAACTGCTTGCGAGTGCTGACTAGCAGTGGTGGCAGAGTGATCTGAAACATTTAACATGAACGCGCTTGACGTCACATCCGCAGACAGCGCGGGAAAATCCGACCCGACAGAAAATAGAAAAAATTGGATACAGGCTTATAGGTGCACCCAGTGGGAGCTGACAAGGTGTCAGTATTCTCATTAGGAGATGTTTGAGTCATAAATGGTCAAATAAAAAGGCTATTGTTACGTTTATCTTGGGGAAAAGGTTGCATATAGCCCTTTTAAGGTGACAATTTTATTGGAGTCTGCTATAGAAGGGTAATATGTGCCTGGAAGAAGCATAATACCCCCCTTTAAGAGATAACCGGTGTTGTTGGCTTTAGCTGTCATAATGTTATGTCTGGTTGGTAAAATAAACATAGTTACAATTTACAGCGGTTGGCCAATTAGCGCTTCCTTAGCTGGATAAATTAACATGACTGAAAAATAATTTATACTTAAATTACTTTACAGTTACTTGAGTTCTTCTTCCAAAAGTATCACAACAGGTGCTTTATTTAAGCCACTTTCAGTGATGCGTGACCCCCGTGCCCTACAGATGCTCATCAGAGCATTTAACTGTCTCTGTTTGCTTAGCTGAGACTCTGCAAGCTTTTGACTGTTGCTCCGTGAGGGTGGAGATCAGCAGTTGGATGGGCGAGCGCAGCTCAGAGATTAAAAATGGTGGTGTTGCCCTGTGGTCGTGAGGCGCGGCACCTCTGATGAGACGTGATTTGAGTCAGACGGCGTTTGTCGCTTGCTCTTAATACTTGGCTGACTAGATGTTTTTCAAGAGCACTTAACTGGAACGAGGTCACTGCTCAGCTCAGCCCCTACTGTATTTAACCGCCCTGCCTTTGCTAACCACACACATTTTACAGGCATATACTTTAATTTTGATGATTTACCAGGCACATATTGCACTGTGCTGTGTCCATCCTTTACTCCTTGCTGCCCTCAAGAAGGCTCTGCTTTGCATGAACTCCAATCAAGTGCCTTCTTTAAGTACACAAACATGTCAGGGAGATTAAAATTTAAAGTAAAACACTCGGTTTCTGCCTTGAATCTGTATTGTTTTCCCCTAAATATGGTAATAATAAAAATAAGTGAGGCATAACATCAAATATGCACAAGACTAACTGATCAAAGTTGGGGACGGTATGACTAGTTTTGCATGTTTCAAAAACCAAACCACATCTAAAGACAGAGTACTTTTTCACTAGTCAGTTCTTACATCTAAAGCAGCCGTTCTTCTCCTCTGTCCTCTGCTGTCCTTTTTAACTTTCCAGGAAGAAACTGGTTAGTTTCTCATGGTTGATGACTGCATTCTGGTTGCCTCCATGGTTTAGTGCAAGAGATCAGAAAGGAAGCTACATATTTTTGTGAAGTGGCCACACATTGACTGAGTTTGACTGTCACTCAAAATGCACGGAGGGGCCGTGGTTTTGCTTTTAGAAGACTGTTTGTCTTTTGTTTGTGGAGGTATAGGAAAAGGAAATCTGCAGGAAACAATCCTTAGCATGTGGTTTTAGGGCTTTGCTGGCCACAACAGGGCTCATTCTGATCAGACTCTTCAGACCATCCTTCTCTATCAGAGACGGCACAACTTTTTTTATGCAGCTGACAGGGATTATGTGTGAGGGTTGGAACATATTTCACACTTCCACTTACAATGGCGAGAGTTGTCTGGCTGTTGTCTTTTGCGGAAAAAGTGGTCCGTTATTATCAGACCACTGCAGGGTCCAACTTTCCATTTTGCGGCTTAAACCAGTACTCATCTGGCTTCAAGCTCTCAGGTTCTGAAATCTCCTCGAGGATCCTAAACCAACAATGAGCCTCTGTTGTTTCTCATTTTCCCAGTTTGCCTTAAAAAAATACATACAAAGAGTGACTGTTTCTGGATTTGGACACAGAATAAGCACTGATGCAGAAAAAAGGTGTGAATGTTTTACAAGAAAACAGAGCACGCGCTTAATAAGTTATAAATGAGCGGCGGTGCTGATGTCATGTTCCAACTCCGAGGACGACGTGTTCAGACGACAGTCGCTAGGAGACAATAACAGAAAATATTCAGGAGAATGAAACCAGTTCATTCTCTTCCTGCATCGAAGTCATGAAGTCCACTCCACTACTTAAGGCCTTGATGGCTATTGCGGTCATTCTGCATGATGTCATGGTCACGTAGTTACATAAAGAAGCTGTGTTTATGCTCCTTGTGTAACCATTAAGGGTCTCTCAAGTCATTTATCCTTATTTTGGAAACTTATTTTTTAGTGAAGCTACTCTTAGACGCAAACCCTTATTTTGAGTACTATAAGTAGACTCTACTACATCTGCTCCATATTATAATCGTTCCAGCCATTGTTGGGACCAAATTCAAGTTCCTGCCATAGAGGGCTTTTAGTCTGAAGCATACGCAGGAATTGTTTTTGTAAAGAATTTGAAGTGGCATGAAAGCACAGAGAGCAAAGGCCCTGACTCAAAACACACGTTATGAAAAAAAAAAAAACAGCAGAGCACTTTCCCAGTGCTTTATTTGGCTTTCAATTATTTGTTTAGACATAATATCAGCTCTGAATTTGGAAGTGTAACCTGACAAAACTTTATTTTAATTGACCTTCTCAAACATAAATGAAACCTAAATTGCTTTTGCAAACAAAAAATAAGGATTCAAATTTGATGGGTATAAATCATAACACTATAAATAATCAAATAAAACTGAAACATATATTTTTATAGACCACCGTAAAAGATACATTTTACTAGTACAGGGTTGGACCCCCCCTTCGCATTCAGAACAGCCTTAATTCTTTGTGGCATGGATTCAACAGGTGTAGGAAACATTCCTCAATGATTTCGGCCCATATTGGGGCGATAACATCAGCGGTTGCTACAGATTTGCTGGCTGCACGTCCATGATGCGAATCTCCCAATCCACCACATCCCAAAAGTGCTCTGCTTGATTGACATCTGCATACTCTGGAGGCCATTGGAGAAGAGAGAACTCACTGTCATATTCAGGAAACTAGTTTGGGATGATTGAGCAATTTTGACATACATTATCCTGCTGAAAGTAGCTATCCGAATAATAACTACTTCAGTTTTTCTTCGGTTCAGTAGAAGATCACTAGACATCCTGTTGCGTTTAAAACGCACCTGTAAATTATGTTGTTCTTTACCCTTATTAGGTTTCATTAAATTCTGAGTGTCATCAGCATAGCAGTGGACATCATATTTTCCTATGATACAACCAAAATATAGAATATATAGCCTAGGAAAAAACAGAACTGGACCCAGAGTGGAACCTTGAGGAACACCATATTTTACTCCATTAACAGATAACGATTAATTGTTAACATTTACAAACTGAATTCTGTCATATAGAAATGGCTTAAACTTCTTGATTCTTTGATCCTGGTGATTTGCTCAAGTCTGTGTGACCATGTCTTGTGTCAAAAGCAGCATTGAGATCTTTTTTTTTTTTATCAAAACAGCTTTAATACTGTGATGTGCTTTAAAGCTGCACAGAAGCTGCATTAAATATTGTTTTAGACAAAAAGGGAAGGATAGAGATGGGTCAGAGATGTTAATTTGATTAAGAAGAAATCTGCTAATAAGAGGTTAAAGGTTTTTTTTTTTACTGTGCTGGTATAGTGTCCAACATACAAGTTAAAGACTGAAAAGGCGGGACTCATCAAGTCAGCTACAGTGTGAGAATTAAATTAAATTAGGGCATTCATATTATATGAAATTCAGGTTTTCCATGACGTTAATATTAAAATGCTAGGATTCCTTGTTGTGTTCTGACTTGTGTTAAAATCTTGAAGATGCCATTATATACATATCTGTAGGGCAACAGAAACAGTAACACTTGTTTTAAGTTTCAAACTATGTTCTGCGAATGCAGGCGCGTAGCATTCCTGTTTAAGTGCCTCAGGGGAACACATTTATTTTAGAGCTTAGAATAATTCCTTTTAGCCCTAATTGCATCTGATGGTGTGATCTTTCTGCAACACAATACTGTCTGTGGGCACACATGTACACTGTGGTATGTCTATGAAGTGCAATACTTACTGTAAGACATTTTCTCTTCCACTTGTAAAAAGTGCAGTTAGTAAGGTTTTTTTTATAGTTTTTTATGTTTGTTTAAGGCAAGGCAAGGCAAGGCAATTTTATTTGTATAGCACACTTTCAACAGCAGGGTAATTCAAGGTGCTTTACATGATTTGGTGATTTAAAAGAAACACATAAAAGAAACACACATTACACATGATACACAATAGAAAAAAAAAAAAAAGCAAGAGAGCATGAACACATTTTTATACATATAACATCAAGCATTTACTCAAAGGCAATTCTAAACAGATGGGTTTTTAGTCTCGATTTAAAGCAGTTCAGAGTTTCAGCAGCTCTACACTCGTCAGGAAGTCCATTCCAGATAAGGGGAGCATAGAAACTGAAAGCTGCTTCTCCATGTTTAGTTCTGAGTCTAGGGATGTTTAGTAGGCTAGAGTTGGAGGACCTGAGTGGTCTTGGTGGTTGGTACCATGACAACAGGTCTTCAACATATTTTGGTGCTAAGCCATGTAATGATTTATAAACTAGTAAAAGTATTTTAAAGTCTATTCTCTGAGCTACAGGGAGCCAGTGTAAGGACTTTAGAACTGGGGTGATGTGCTCTACTTTCCTGGTTCTAGTGAGTACACGAGCGGCAGCGTTCTGGATCAGCTGCAGCTGTCTGATTGACTTTTTAGGCAGACCTGTGAAGATGCTGTTGCAGTAATCAATCCGACTAAAGAGAAACGCATGGATGAGTTTTTCTAGGTCGTGTTGAGTTTAACTGTTTTGTTTATCTCTTTAACACTATAATGCACTTTCTGGTTAACTCAAACAAGAAAACTGACATGACATGACAAGACATGAAATGATGGGAGAACAGAAGCAAACATGAACCAGAAACACAGTTTACAGTTTTTGTTAAGAATCAGATGGCCTCATTTTGCCAATTAATTTGGTATCCAGCACAAATACTATCCCCAAAGCATTTCTGACTCATAAATATGCACACACTAAAATATAAATCTGAGAAAAAAATGACACAGATGTGAAAAACAATCTAAAATGTGTTTCATTGAGATGTACTGGTATATTTTAATATATTAGAAACATTATTTTCAAATTGAAATATCATGTTCTTCCTTGCAAAATGGTAGAGAAGATTGCTATTTTGAGAAATTCTCCAACAAACAGTAACTGACAGCATCCACATAAAGGGTAAGCCACAAAAAATCATTGACAAAATAGCTGGCTGTTCAGAGTGCAGTATGGATGCATAAAAATGGCAAAGTTGAGTGGAAGGAAAAAGTTTAGTTGAAAAAGATGCACATGCACAGTACAGCATACACACTCCATATTTGATCAGTTTTGGGTTTTTTTTGCTTGGCTTACTGCATTAGTCTTGTGTGGTGTGGAGGCAATCAGCCTGTGGCTCTGCTGAGGTGTTATGGAATCATAGGCTGCTTTAATAGCGGCCTACAGTGTTCTTGAGTCAGATGTCCCATCTTTCTTTGGGCAATATCCTGTAGATTATCTGTCGTGGCCAGTCAACCACAGTGATGCCGTGGTCAATAAAGCATGTGTTGGTACCGTTGGTGGTATGGACAGGTACCAAGTTCTCCTGGAAAGTGAAATCAGGATACATTTTGTCAGCAGGAAGCATAAGGTGCTCTAAAATGTCCAGGGAGACTGTCTTGTAGTACCATCCAATCATACTGAATATACTTAGATATAGCACCCAGTGAATGGCCAACTTCTTTAGCAATGACGTTTTGTGGTTTATGCTCCCTGTGGAGGGTGTCAGTGACTGCTTGACAACAACTCAGCAGAACTCTTCTGAACTGATAGTGGGTGCTTTTATCCTGGATCTCTGTTCTTTTGAAAAAGGCACCAAAGCACTCACAGCTTTGGATTGTGTGACTCGTGTTGATTAGCATTTGAAATACAGTTAACTTGTCTGTACCTCAATAAATACACAGTAAAGACCAGACTGTGCAACTGTTCCGTCAGTTTGCTTTTATCCTATTTCATGTTTGTTTAAGAAGCTAATAAAGCAGAAAGAAAAATCTACGTGCTTCTTAGTTTCAAGGAAGCTATAGTCATTAAAGAATATTGAAGCAGGCGACCGTATGACATGCTAATACTCAAGTAAAGAAGTCATTTAAAAGCTGGATCACTTGCACGGGGACTTACCAGCCCCATTATCTACTCAGGGAAAGACAGGAAGGAATTAATCAAAGAAATCCTAGACGCCGTTGTGGCTTGACACAAAAATACCCATTGAATTATTACTGGATTATGTGCAGTTTGACAAAAGAAATTACCCTCTGTTCATTCTCATGTAACACACCAGAGCACACTTAGAAATATATGATTTATCACCAGAGGATTACATACATACGGAAAATGTATCCCTGGATTGGATCTCATCTTGATGCTGAAAATGTTATTAGATCCCAAAACAAGTTATATGCACCCAGTTAGAAAACAGTCCTTGAAGTATCTGATAAAGAATAAAATCCATGTCCTAAATAGAGTTTCACACTAAATGACAACACGTAGAGATAGTGCCACAGAGTCTGGGTTTATATTCGAACTTGTGAACTGTTTTCTCTAACCACAAAGCCAGATGGATGGGAAATGTTGGGAAACTGAGGCAAACCAGCATTTGGGAAAACCCTTTAGGGATCGTTTGGATGCAGTTCTTGCGCAATTAGACAGAATGTATTAAAAGCTTATGTATGCATGCATTGATTCAGAAATAGCAAACGATGTTTATTAATTGTTACATTTTATGTAAGATAATAGAAAACAGGTTTTCATAATTGCCAATATAGTTATGTGAACACCTGAGGACACACTCTTTGCTTATATTCAGGTGCTGCTAATTTAAATAGTTTAATAATTGATCATCAGCATGTGACGTCCGAGCAAATTCACCCCAAAAACAAAAAAGAACTCCCACCTAAAGCCTGGTTCACACTGTGCGTTTTTTGGGCATTGCAAAGGACTGCTTCATGTTATCCTGTGCTAAAGAGGTGGCACATTCTACGGCCCAAGATTTCAGTGAGTCAAACTGGACGATATCTAGCAGGACACAATAACGTCACCAGCATATGTCATCGAAAAGCCTATATCACGAAAAGCTGACATATATCCAAAACGGCAACGATAAAATGTCATATACACTGTCTTTGCTGCAAAATCTCAATAAATTTGGCTTATTTGTTGCTCCATATGTCCTTGCATGTAGCCTCCATTGTTGCTAATGTTGATACTGCTACTTTCGCATTGTACTGTTGTCTCACTCCCTGGGTGTTTTTTCATTGCTGATTGCAGATCGGAGTCAGGTTTTCTGACTATGCTTGAAGAGTATCGGAGGCCGGATTTGGTCGCGAGAGTGCTCAATAAGCTTTGAGGGCCCGTCACATTGGACAGCCACAGACCTGTGAATCACGCTCGTGTACACCATTTTTATGTCGTGACTATTCACGGCGAAAGACTTTTAGAACAATAATCCTTGGACAGATTACACCAATATAGTGATGTTTGTTGATAATACAAAGCACCATATTTAGGGAAAAACACTCAACATACACAGCACATTAGCACAAAAATGCCATAAAAAGCACAGTGGTTGAGGAGTGATAGTATAGGCTTTTTTGCACCTTACAGTCATTGAGATTTCCATGAGCTATTCATCTATACCAAAGCATTCTAGAACCCAGTGTTAGACTGACACCAGAAGCCTGGCCTAAACTGAGTCAGCAGAAAAATTACTTAAGAATAGCAATAGCAGTCTCATGGGTTATGGTGGCACCTACAAGTACAATCCACAGAGACTCCATACCTATGTATGGCATGGATGCATGCCAAGGGCCGAAGCTCTTGTCTGTGGACAAGCTCTTTTAGTAACACAAGAGGACACACACTTTTTTCATATTTATTGTTTAAAGTGCTCTTGTCTACATCAGAAATACCCTCGCCTTTTCCCCAGCAAGAGACGTTCACACTGACTCTCCCACACACACACACACACACCCACACACGCACGCACGCACACACACACACACACACACACACACACAGATATATATATATATATATATATATATATATATATATATATATATATATATATATATATATATATATATATATATATATATATATATATATATATATATATATATATATATATATATATAAACTGAGCCGGCAGAGCTTCGTTTTATCTGTTGTGGCACAGCATGGGGTGAGTGTTGTAAACCTCCGAGCTGTCTAGAATAATGTCTGCTACTACTAAACCACTAGGAAAGAGCAGAGACGATGTTTTATTAGAGCCCTGCGACAATAATCATGAAGCTGTTCTACAGGAAGATCTGCTTTAAAGGGATTTTTATGTAACCACATGAAGACTTTGTTCATGTTTGATTAAGAATTATATGCTCACGTACTCCCTATTAATACAGGTAGATTGCAAGACAAGAGATTTTCTGCAAGGTTTGCATTTCCCGTTCACATGAATACCGAGTCTTGGTGACAAAAATTGAGATTTTTAAAAGCTAGATTTGCGATGTGTCCATGTTGATTGCATATTCAGGAATAGTTCTTGTGGCTTCCTTCCCATCGGCTTGTTTTGTCTTGACTCTGTTTACGTTAAGCTTCAAATTTAGTTCAAAAGGTAATATGACTGAGAGGAAATGCTAAACCGTGTCAAAGGAAACATAAGCTACAGTGGTTTTGAGGGAATCTTTACCATTGCGTCTGAGTTTTGAGGCAGTGTTGCCAACTCCTTAGTGGGAAAAGTAGATATTGGCTGTCATAGAAGTTGCTAAATGACATCACCTCCTGATTTGCATATCTTGTTGTGAGTGTAGAAAGTGACCTAGACTGTTTGAATCAAATTCTGTGTATTGTAGTGAAGTGTTCGTTTTAAGACTCTGGCTTCATCCCGTAGTCCAAAACTAAACTGCCCTTAAGTATGAGTGTTAATCTGCATCCTAGACTGGTGACCTATTCAGAGAATTTTGCAGACATCCAAAATATCAGCAGTAAATCAATAACTGCTCTCCTCTTCCGCTTATTTAGCCATAATAATTTTGTGGCTGTTTCTTTTCTCATTGTCAGAACCAAATGAAGAAGAGAGTCTTTTCTTCATTCTGATTGTGTTTTGGTAATACAAGTTCTTCATTTCATCACATGCATCGCATTAGCGTGAAGTAACATTGTAGGACCAAAAACATGTTGTAAGAGAACTGTAGACACATTTCCCTCATAAAGAAGTGTTTTTAAATTCTTCCTCAGTATGCTAGTTTGTTGGGTCTCCTTGCTTTTGCTCTCAGATATTTTTAAATCTTAACTTTATAAACTCAAAAATGAGCTGCAGACTTTGCTGTCACTACTTTTGTCTTGGGTGGATATTGTGTTACGCACTGATGCCCAAAAACAGCTTCCGAAACACAACATTGTCTTTGGCAAGTTTTGGTGGTGTTCTTGACCCTCTTGTGTTTTTCTCTCTTTTTGTCTTTCACACTTTTACATATTTCAAATATTCGGACATGGAAATGCATAGAAGGATTACCAAAACACAACTGAAAATAAAATGTTTTACAAATTATGAAATATGCCAACTTAAAATAAATAAATAAAAGTAAATAAAAAGAGAAAGAGAAACCCCCCAAAAAACCTTCAGACACTGTTGATCCCCGACCATTTTGAAATAAATGAGAGTATATTTGACGACTTGGACTCAGCATTTGAAGATAAGTGGGTTGATTGGTCTTATGGTCCTAAGCCATTACATGGCTTAGCACCAAAATATGTTGATGACCTGTTGTCATGGTACCAACCACCAAGACCACTCAGGTCCTCCAACTCTAGCCTACTAAACATCCCTAGACTCAGAACTAAACATGGAGAAGCAGCTTTCAGTTTTTATGCTCCCCTTATCTGGAACAGACTTCCTGACGAGTGTAGAGCTGCTGAAACTCTGAACTGCTTTAAATCGAGACTAAAAACCCATCTGTTTAGAATTGCTTTTGAGTAAATGCTTGATGTCATATGTATGAAATGTGTTCATGCTCTCTTGCTTTTTTTATTTTTCTCTTGCTTTATTGTGTATCATGTGTAATGTGTGTTTCTTTTATGTGTTTTTTTTAAATCACCAAATCATGTAAAGCACCTTGAATTACCCTGCTGTTGAAAGAGTGCTATACAAATAAAATTGCCTTGCCTTGCCCTTATGGATCAGTAACAAAAAAAAATACTACAAAGAATTAAACATCTAAAACACCAGTGATTACTTTTATGCCATGCAAAGCAAAATTTCAGTTTTCAACCATGTGGATGGCCAAGTCAGGTAGCAAATACAGTGCATTATAATGCAAATATCTATTTTACTTGTTATTCATGCAGGTTTATCCACAAAGATATGCAGGATAAAGGAATGATTCTCCTGGTCACAAGGATGCCCGAACCAGTTGCCTATTTGTTCTTGTTTCTGAGCTGTTTGCATTTAAACATGTGTCTTTCAGGCTGATATTCAAATCATCCCAGGGGAATGGGGTTTGTCTCACTGTGATCATCCCCTGAAGGCATACAGGCTAGTCTGGGTCCATTAACAGGCCTCCCTGAGTGAAACCTGATCCACTATCTCTGCTGATGTGTGTCCGGATAAGACTCTCACACAAACACACACCACAGTGAACAGAGGAAAGTTCCTCCTCTCTCCTCCGGAGCTGCCCAGATTTGTTTTTAGAAGGAAGTGATCGTCACAAGGTGTCAGAGGTGAAAGGGGACTGGGGGTTATCTTTAGGTCACATCTTGACCTGATCCCTGTCCTCACCTCTCCCGAGGTAGCCACTCAGGACTCCTTTCTTTCAACAGGGGATTTGAACGCTGCCCACTGACTTCCTGGCACTTCATGTTCTATTTTTGGACAATTTTTTTTTTTTTTTTAAGCCTCACGCCTTGAGGCGAAAGTAAATTAAAGCTACAAAAATTAATCATACTTAAGATAAGCAGCTTGCAGCCAGGGATACACTGACAGGCAGTGAGATCTGTAACAGTGGATTGTAAAGTAGAACGCTCTATTCCTGGAGATGCTGCTCCTGCTGCATAATGGGAAACCTTATAAAGGAGTTCTGTTACAGCGTATTTAAAAAAACAGTGAAGATAAGTTCCTCTATAATAACCAAGGTGCCCTTGAATAATAAAACAAGTGAAGATCCACTTGAGGAGTGGCGCATCAGGAGTTGATATCTCCTTTTGAAGTGCCGTTATGGTGCTCTGAGTCTGAATCAAGCTAAGCCCATTTTAGGCTGAGGCTTCTTCTGTTTCTGCTCTTCTTTCCTTTTCGTCCTCTGTTACCTCAAAGGACAGCTCCTGTCTTTATGATTCACCACTGTGTGTCTTAGCATGCTAATAGTTTAGAGGACCTGTTTTTTCCCATGACTGCATGTAAGGAATTTTAAATTAATCTCGTTTAATGTGATGTTTCGTATCCCGGCACAGAAACATATCATCAAATGCAACAGTTCAGCGACGAATTTGACACCCACAAGCTGATAGTGTACCAATTAAATGTCCTTCATGGCACATTACATAACACCTGCAGCACATGAAAACATTCCTAAGCTGGAGCATTTTAGCCGTTCTTGCTGTACGTTGTTCCTCAGGAAATCTTCTGTCCTACATTTCAGTCCTTGAAGTTAATTGTCCCTCTTCTACATTCTGATGAAGTTTTAGACTAAAGCTTCCTGTTACTCTGTGTGCAACGAAAAGTATTGTAGCTGGGATTTCCCAGGACAGTATTTTTTTTTACATACAGCTGGTATACCTCCATATAAAGGTTCACGTGTGTGTGTGTGTGTGTCGTGAGGGAGAGCTCACGTATTCTATTTCCAGAACTGGTCCTGAGCTACTTTAATCCCCTTGCCTTGTGGCAATAGAGAAAGACCCCCCCCCCCCCCCCCAGCCTGCCCACCCCTCCAAGGGTTGCTCCCTCTGTCTTGCTGAGATTGAGTTGCAAGTTTACTGAAAATAGACTGCGAGAGGCAGAATCTTTTCTGTCAGGCAGACAGAGGGATTGATAGAGACAATCCCAGCCAAGGAGACAGCTCTGTAAGTGCTGTGCTACGGGGGGTGAAAAAAACAGAGTCAGGCGTTTGAGGGAGGTAAGACCTCATACTGTGAGTCTGTGTGTGTGTGTGTGTGTGTGTGCTTGTAATCCTTTGAATGAATTTGCAGTCATGTGATGTTTGCTCAGATAAGATCTTTATTTGTCCTTTCTTTCTTGATTTCCTTTTGTTTTCTGAACATAAAGCAATTTTTCAACAAATGACAGGTGCATCTCTATAATTATATTAGAGTTGATGAATATAAAAGGACCTTATGAAATGTATCTCATTGTAATATACAGTATGCACTCAGTAGTTGAGTGGGGCTCTATTTCCATGAATTATTGCATCAGAGGGGCGTGGCATGCAGGCCTCAGCCTATGGCTTTGCTGATGTGGAGATTGGTATACTTTTTTTTCCACTAACTTTCCATTATTATTTCCATTACCATTAATGGGGCTTGCCCTCCTCTTGGACGGTATCAATAACTGTTAAACAACTGTCAAGTCAGCAACCTTCCCCATGATTGTGCCACAACATGCAATAGTATAACCTTTATGTTTGATTTTATTTAATTGTTATTTGTGATTTTCCAGTTTCTAAGAAATTGGATGTTAACTTTTCAACTTTAAGCTATAAAAGTTTTTCTTTTGTCAATAAGTGATAAAAAAATGACCTTTTTATAAATAAGCGAATCTTCTTCGAGGTGTTAATATTCGACTGTGTTTACCATTCTCTGTGTAATCATGAAAAGAAAATTATAAAGAGGAAGCCAAGAGCTGATGACATGGCTAAATATATTCCTGTGTTGGAGTACAATTAATCTTTTTGTGGATGCATCCGTAAAACTGCTCCCAGTAACACAATCCCAAGCAAACCATTTCATTCTGAAATTCTACTCATATTCCCAGAGTTCCTGTGACACTCCATATGTCATGCTAAATCGTACAGAAACATGGATGAAATGAAGCAAAAAAAAAAAATCCTTTAGAATTTTCTATTTTAGGTGATGGTGAAGCACTGCAGTCAGAAATATTTCTCTCAATGGATGCACAGCATGCAGTAGCTGCAAGATGGAATATATAAGTTGCGTTTTTCTTACTGATGCTGTTAAACAGGACTCATATTCTGGGCTGTTGGAGTTAGAAAAAGATGGGGAAAAAGCCTGGAGCTACAGCAGCTCGTGATGTTCTGTTACTGTACGGCAGTTTTTCGACCTGTGGCTAGAAGGTCTAATGAAAATTGCTGAGTTGCATTATAGAGCTAGACTCAAAAATGCAAAAAAATTATAATACAGCAAAATATAAATGAAACAAATGTGGAACTTCTCTTTTTTCTTTTTTTGCATAAGTTTTCAGTTTTGTTTGACAGCTCACTTGGTTCATTTTACTAAATTCCACACCCTGAAATTAGAATAATATACTTTTTTTTTTATATTTAATTCTACTTTGTCAGAACTGTAGCCCTCATTCATATTACTTTGAGTTATTGTGGTTTACGTTGGTTCAGAAGTTACATTCCAGATAGAACCCAGTGTGTTTCTAAAGAGGGATATGAGTCCAGTTTTCAAAGGATTTCTAAAAAGGGGATACCCCAAGGCTCAATTTGAAGCCCTGTTTTTCATTTTCATTAATAACATTGGAAATAATATATTGTTTCTGCATATAAAGTGCATCTTTATACAGATAACACCATTCCTAACTCAGTTGGCTCTATTCTAAACTTCAAACTGTCTTTCACCTGCAGTAGGCTTTACTGTTTGACTTAAAATGTGTCTACATTTGAGAAAACCTAACATATTAGGGTTGTAATGGTACATTTATTTATATTCAGATTTTTCGGTACAGTCTGTCGCTTCAGTATGCACGTGTGCTGAACAAATTCAGCTGTTTTCTACTAGAACACATGCAGAATTTGTATTGCGGAACTCAGAGTCCAGTGCAACGTTCCACGGCACAACTTTAAAAAGTGACACCAAAACAAAACAGAAAGGACTCCCAGCTATCACGAAACTCTGCTATTGGTTTCTTATGTAGCTGCAGTAGAAAAACAAAGATGGACCAAACTAGAACTTTGTCAGCAAGAAGAAAATAAAAAAAGTGTGTTAAGCTGATCTTTATTTTTTTTTTATTGATTAAAGTGTACCGAAAACATACCAAACCGTGACTTTAAAACCCCAAATACGTACCGAATCATGATTTTTGTGTACCGTTACACCCGTAATAAATATACATATTCTTATCCAGAACTGAATCTTAAATCTCAGATATTGGAGAATTTACTGAAATAGTATCATAATGCAAACCATGAGTATTTAGCTCGATGATAGCTTTACTATAGGAGTGCATAGTGAGCCTTTAGTCATAAAGCTGAATGTTGTTTTTAAATAGGGCCTCTTTTAAAATATTAATCAGGAAAAAACTAGTTCAGTCCAGATTTTTTAAACATTTTTAATCATGGTGACAATATTTATAAGTATCTTGCTTCTGCCGTATTTTGTTATTTAAGACTCTGTGTTTCTACAAGCAACATTTTATTCCAAATTCTTTATGCAAAAGGCATCACTATGTACTTTATAATTTGGTTTCTTGGCACTTGATCAGTTTTACGGGACAAAGTATATTTTTTATGTACAAAACTTTGCTGGGTCACACCTGTCTTACTTGACCACATTCTTACCTTAAAACACCTGCTGTGATTTGTGATCAAGGAGTTGGCTTCTCTTTACAGTACCCAGACTTCGTTCTGAACTTGGTAGAACTGCATTCTCTTATCTTGTTCGTTGGTCAGAGAATAATCTGCAGAGGACACTGCAACTTAATGCTTTGATGTCTCACAGAGAGTTTAAAGCTCTTTTAAAGAAACATTTTTTCATGTATTTTGATGCTATTGTCAAAAATCTAGTGTGTACTTTTACTTTGTAATAGGGATCCTTCACAATTTGGTGTTATTTCAATCAGGTGGGTAATTAGAAAAAGGTTCAGTTACCAAAGGGAAAATACTCTCCAGCTTCAACGAAGACATGAGCAAATAATGAAAATGTTGCCATTATTAAATAATTTAATAACTTAGTCACATTATTGTGTAGCTGGCTTGTGTTATAATGCCATTTGAAGATGCATGATTAAAGTAGCATTACCTTTCTTTGTATTTAATACTGAAGATACCATGACATAATAATTAGATCTCCAGCGAATCCAGGCTGCCCCAGGTGTTTTTTTTGTTGTTTTATTTTTTACATGTTGAATAATTCTATGGCAACGTAAAGATGCCATATATACTGTAAATGCTGTAGTATGGGCTCATATTGTTATTCATTATCATGCTACAGTATGTGAATGTTTTTCTTGGCACAGATGAAGATTCACTTAACAGGGCGTGCCGAATGCTGAAAGTGGCTAATATGGCAGGGAAGGTTGGACATTTCCGGATTAATTATCCTAATAATAATTTCACCACTTGAGACCACAAACTGTATGTAGTGCATTGAACTTTCAGCCCAGGATGGTCAGGGAGTAGGTATGGAAGCAGAAATAAATTAGATGTTAAATCATAGGAAAGAGTAACTTTGTCTTCACTCTGTACACCCTGTAAATGTTACGCCTTTCATCCCAATATGCATGCTCTATACAAATCAAGCTTTAGCTAGACATCTACAATTTCCAGAGCATATGATGGCCCTACATAAAAAAACTGTTTGGTCTATGGATTAATTTATTTATTAATTCTCAAACATACCTTTTGTATTCACAAATTGGTCTTGAAACGTTGCTTTGAAAAAACTAAGAAACCTTCGATCATAGATCTTGTACAAATTAATATAAAAAATATAAAATATGTTATTTGGCATTTGGCATTTTCCTCAGAGATGTATGATGTAAAGTGGGCTATCAAATCTAGCTATAAAAGTGACAGTTGGAGCCAAAGAACTGATTAAGAAATAATGCTTCAATTTGCATCTTCCAACAACCTTATTTATCCAGGGGCTGTTTTTTTTTAACAGTATATCCAAAAGAAACGAAGGAAAACATACATTATTCTTTCATTATTTTTCATTGCGTACTACCATCCCCCCCCCCCAAGTTAATAATAATTACTTATTTTATCATTGTATTTCATTATTTTTAATGTGTAGCAATGTCTAACATTGCTTTCAATACATTTTCAGTGCCTCTCAGTACACAATTTGTTTAGGACTTTGAGAGGAAAATAAAACCATTACAGAGGTTGTCTTGCAAAACTGAGGTCTTCAATCATCACAACTTTTCAGTAACTGAGGTGAGCCTGCTGTGACGTCACTTTATCTGCCAGGTGGAGGTGTGTGATTGTTAATTTTTTATTTGGATTTTTTCACATGGTATAAAAAACTATTAGCAAAATTACAAATGTATAAGAAAATGTGATGGAAGGTTACCAAAGAACCCTCAATGGGGCTTAACAACCTGTTTTGTGCCCTGCATCACTGAATATGGTTCATTGAACATTGCTTTCAAAATATACAACTTTTCATTAAAAACTTGTTAAAAAACAGTAAAAAACAAAAACAGTAAAAAACTGTAACATTCGTAGCCAAGATCACTGCCCTCTTCCTTCAAAAATATGCAAATCTCATCTCACAGTTTAAAGACCCTGGACAGCACCTTCCCCCATGACACCTATCGGGACTCGCTGTGAAACAGAATGGATGTCTGTCGGAGCCCATATTCTCACACAGTACTGCAAAAATCAGGGCTGTGTTTTGATGTAGTTGATCGTTCCGAAGACATCGATCATTACATCATCTTCATAGTGCAGGGAAGTATGAAATCATCCGCAGTTGTATGTGGTTTTTCACACTGTGCCATTATGTACAAAACTTTATATGAGCTCAGTTGAGCATTTGCAGGTGTTTGGTGTACCAAAACCAAAGGCAATATATGGGAGCCTTGTCAGAGTTGTACTTTTCCAATTTTGCTATGAGGTTGTTCTCTTAACTAGTTTGTAGCAGTTTTTTGAATTGCATTTAGTCATTTAGAAATATATGCATCCGGCTGTCCACATTTATCTTCTCTGGAAGGAACATTTAGGCAGTTAAAATACTTTGACTTCCCCTCGCTTTCTACTTTTACCAGAAGGCATAGAGAGGCCTGTTTGTATCAAACCCTATTTCCAATAGAAAGTATCAGACAGCAACTCAAGTTGTGTTTAAAAGCTGCCGTCTGCACTGCTGCTGCAACAAATTCTGCCTCTTTATTCCGCTGTGCTGTTAAATTTTACAGTGTAGTTATGCTAGCACCGAACGTTTTGGAGCCAGCGGGGCTTGTAGGGGGGCATGAATAAAAGAGTTTCTGGGGTTGAGTGGTAAAGCATCCTGCTGCGCCAGATTTAGATCTTAAACAGGGTTGAATAGGAGGGAGGAAATAGACCGCAGGACCTTTAAAGGGATCTACTGGGACTGCTGAAAATTCAGTTTACATAATTTTCTTTCTTTTTACTTTTGAAGTTTGGTCAGGTGGTTAAAACTCTGCATGAAAAACTTTGTTCTGTCGTCTGTTTTGTGTAACATGTCTTTATGGCATCATTTAACTGCACAGGCACTCGCTAGCAGCTCCTGTGCAGTGAGGTGTATAATGTTGCCTGTTTTGAGTTCAGAGGGGCTGCTTTTGTGACCTGTCGGCGTGTGTGTTTGTGTGTGTTGATGTTTCAGTTGAACTCTCCGATGAACTCGGTCAGCAGCACGGAGGACATTAAGCCCCCGCTGGGCCTCAATGGCGTGATGAAGGTGCCCGCTCAGCCCTCAGGCACGGCCCTGTCACTCACTAAACACATCTGCGCCATCTGCGGTGACCGCTCCTCAGGTGAGTGACATCAACACTGGGACAGCTGTCTGTAGAGCACAGGTGCATCACAGTAAATTTAAATGTTATGAAAAGTTAATTTATTGCAGTAATTTAACTCAAAACGTTAATTCCGGCGTGTCATGTGGCTTAGTGGTAGAGCAGGTACACTATATGCTGAGGCTACTGCTCTTAACACTGCTATCCTTAATTCAATTCCCGGTCCTGAGCCATTTACTGCACGTCTTCTCCTTAGTTCTTTCTCATACTTCTTGTCCAGCTACTGATGAATAAAGGCCACTATTGCCTAAAAGCCTAAAAACATTTTTAAAAAGTGACAATCATATTATATAGATTTATTACACATGGAATGATATACTTTAAGTATTTTTTTTTTTTAATTAGCCACATTTTCAAAACTTTCAATTTAGCTAGGAAAAATCCAAAATTCAGGTCTTGAGACACAGGTCATTGACACCATCTTTAAGGAGGGTAAGCCACTGAGTGCTGCATCCAAGCAAATTAGTGAGTAATAGTGAAAGGAAAAAAAACAGTAAAAACTTGCTGAAGCAACAGGCATAACAGTACCCACTCAAATATTGGTAGTAGATTCAATGGGCATAGGCTATAGGTGTAAAAGAATATATATATATATATATATGTTCCCAGTCCTCTTAGCCATTGTGTATCCATACAAAGTTGGCCCTTTAAGGAATTTGCTAAAAATTCAGCATATCACAACCGTTTCAGCAGCTGATCAGAGCTAAAAGGTGCCCACAGGAGCAAAGAATAGCAAGAGATACACACTGAAAAAAGCAGGGATGGTTGCCGTGTTTCTGTTTGCCATGTCACTATAAACTGCTTCGCCAGCAACTTTTCCAATTTTACAAAGCCGATTGTTTGACGACATCTGCTGATATTGTTTCCTTCTGAGTTACAACCAATCAGCATGAGTTAACTACATATCCCGCCCAATCATACTATATAGACTGGTACTCGGTTCGTTCCTAAAATGACACGCTCATACTGTGAAGGTCTGGTATAATTACTCTGAAGTTCCGATGGAAACACACCTAATTCTTTTTATCTGAAGTGAGGACTTTGTACCACTGAGCAACAGTGAGTGGTTGCTAGCAATTGTCAAGTCAGCAGTCCTTCCTATGTTTGTGAAGACCAAAAGATTCCCATAAAATAATCATAATTATAATTTCTACTCTAAAACATTTTTTATTGGTCTCATGTTACATTCAGATTTTCTGAGAAGCTGAATTATGGGTCTTTATGAGCTGTAACTCATATTTATGAAAATTAACAGAAAACCCTCGACCCTACTCTTGCACTGATTACATCAATATGAGCTGTTGATCCTATGAAGTTTTGAAATAATCTGTAAACAGCTAGAATGACACCAGCTCTCATTACTACCTAATTAAAAGAAAGTCGAACTACCCAAAATCTTGCTTAATCCCTCTGGAGCCACACTGAAAAACCTCCGTAGGAGATCTAAACATGATCGTTGGGAGAGAGCAACCCCACTGACCACTCTGGCAGGACTACAGACTACAGATTCTTGCAGTGGGACTCCTCCTGGAACGACAACAGTCAGTGTAATTCTTCAGAAATCTTGGCTATGTGGTAGGGAACCCAGAGTTAGGCCGCACTTAGAGGGGGGAAAGCACATGGAGGCTGCAGCATAAAGGCGCTTAAGAAAGAACATAAATCATGAGGCAAAAGATCATACAGTTAGAGAGCAACCAAACCTCAAATCAGTTTCTACTAAAATAGAGAAATGCTGTGTGTATGGGAAACCATTCACAACCCTACACTAATGTTATTAGTGAAATAAATTCAACAGCGTTGGCAGCTGGAGGCAAATACACACAGGTTTTAATGAAAAAAACCAACTAGATCAGATAGAAATATACTACTGTTCAGTGATGAGCACAACACATAATAAAATATTTATTTATTTTACATTTTATACCTCATGACATAATTCTGACAAACTCTGCTTAAATTTTGCTTTGACTTTAGGAGGTGTAAATCAGTCAAGACGCAGTATTTATGCATAATATCTCAGTAAAAAGGACCTAGAAATGTTTAAGTGACACTTAATATTCCTCTGGGTTAAATTATTCACTATAATCTCAGAATGCTCAAACTCCTATTTCTTGGGCAATTTTTAACCTTTCATAAAACACATCTTCCTTCCAAAGTTATGATAATCATGTGTTATCGTTTGGCCTAGAATTAACTCAGCCACTTCAACCTGAGGAACTTTTAAGAATGAATAACTGATTCCACAAGGAAATAACTCCCTGAAGTCTTTGCAGAGTCAACTAATTTCTTATTTTTCCTTATCGAATAGTAAACAAATAGATCTCTGTTGAATAATATTTTCCAGGGAAAACCATGAAAAGCTTTTAATCTTAAGGGGTTAGGTGAATTTTGCTGTCATCCTGTGTCATTGGAGAATCAAAACAGTGTTAAATAGCAAGTCATGCTTCATTTGGCTTTGCTCAAGGGCTTTATTTATCTTCTCTGGTGGTCTAAGCAGCAGAGATTGAACAAAGAAACAGTTTGAGCAACACTGAAGACGCCAAATGGGCTCCATCTATCATGAATAACAAACGAAATAGCTGTTGGGAACAAGGGGCAGACATGAGGGCAGGGTCCTGGTAGAAACTGCCACAACCATAAACTTAGATTCTGTTTACTTTGATAGAACAAAGAAGCAATTATGATCAGATGCTTATCGAACGACAGATCCCATATGCTGCTTACATGACTGCGTATTAGGCCAGTAATGGAAACGTTCACTCATTTATTCACCAGCCATTCACTTATATAGGTAACATTAGGTAGTTGGTTGGGGTTAGAGCACTACTTAAGTGGCTGCAGCCCAGGCCTGGGCTGGTGGGCTGCTTCACCACTGTGTGGGCTTTGGTGGTCTGCTTATCTCCATCCTAGAGGGTAGGGGTCTGGGGGCTGGTTGCTCTGCTGGGGTACCGGTATCTGGACCTCGGAGTATAGAGTGTGTATGGGGAGTTTGAGTGAGTTTACAGTGTTTTTTCTTGTGTGTCTTGGTGTGCAGTTGAGAGTGTATGTGTGTAAGGGCGAGGAAGAGTATGACTGTCTGTGTGTTCCTGTATCCGTCAGGTTAGGTCTTGGGCCTTCTCTCCTGGCGCATCTCAGGCCCTTCACTCAAATAAGGGGGCATTTTCCCCTCTGTCACTCCCTGCCGGTGACTGATGCCTGATGCCCGCCGGTGCGTTGGTGGCTCTCGGTGTCCAGGACTGGTGCTGTGGGGGCATGCCGGTTTATCCCTGGTCCTGCCTGGCCTGGCCTGGGTGGACCAGGATATCAGTCGGCCAGGGTGCCGGGCCGATGTTCTCCTTTCGGCTCCATTGGCCGGGACGCCTCTTTGGAAGGGGCTGGTTTGGGCATTGTTTGGTGGTAGCTGTCAGGTGGCTTGGTGGGCTTCGGGTCCGGCATCTCCACTTGATCACCTGTTCTGGATGTTTCGTGGTTGGTCGGTTCATTTGTGGGTTTGATTGACCTTGGTGCTCTGCGGTGTGCGGGATTGAGATTTGGGAGCTGTTTGAGCTTGGTGTCAGGGTGCTGGCTGGTCTTGGCCTGGGGATGCCATCCATCTGCTGGGGCTATTGGTGTGGTGCCCCGACATGGGACGAGGGGGGGTATTGGGATTTCAGCTGTGGGGATTGGCCCGGGGTGGCGGCGGCACGTCTGCCATCGGCTAGCCATGGCCCCGTGGCCTGGCGGCGGCGTGGGCCCCCGTCGGCTGGTCTCTGGTCAGGTCCCTGCCAGGGGGTGGGGCACCCTCAGGCGTCCGAGCCCTGGCATGCCGGTGGAGCCCCTGGGCCCTGGGCCACTGCATTGTAGCTGCTGGATGTTCCCCCGGGGCTGTGCTCTGCTCCTCTCTTGTGGGTGCGGTCAGCCCTGTGTAGGTCTGCCTGGGGCTCCTGTGCTCTGGAGGTCCTTTGGATGTTCATGTCTCCGATCTTCTTCTTGTCTGATTCCTGGGAGGCAGATCGATGGCTTCTCACACTAGCTATTGAACACTCGTATAGAGAAACCTTATATGCACCAGCATGCTCATACACACACACACACACACAGGTGTGTGGATTCCGGTGTTTACAGATACATTTTCGGGCTTAGGTTACATTACTAAATCTTGTAATAATCGATACCATGAGCTTTTCAGTGACGCTGTTATTGTTTTTATATATCTATTTGTGCATTGTGGTTGTGTAGTTCTTGGTTTGCATTGTTTGATTTGTTTTGTAGTTGTTGTTTTTTCCCATCTCGCTGCCATCCAGCAGGTGTGGAGGGGGACTGTGATGCTTTCTTATGTTTTCTTTGTTCCCCTTCCTCTCTTGTATCTTGTATCTTCAGCTTACCCTCTCCCTTTTAACTTTTTTTCCCTACCTCTCTTCATCTTTTTTCTTTCTCCCCCTTTATTTTCTGTCTATGTGTCCACAATATCAGAAATAAAACCTCAGCAATTTTTAATAAAGATTTCTTACACTATAAGTACTATAGCAAAAGCCCTAATGCTCCACTTGTGAATGTAAATCTGTTGGGCTTCTAGTTGGTACTCAGATACCACTTCTGAGCATCACACAGCCAGACAGGATCCGTTAAAAAGTAAAAAAAAAGATAGAAAAAAAGAGCACTATTTAAGTGCAGCAGTTCTTCCTAGTTATTTATTCAGAGTTGTGTGTCATAAATAAGCGCCTGTAGACTACAGTAGGACACATTTTTTAAACTGTGGCAAAAAACTGATGTTTTTATATCACTGTAATGGAAAATGTTAAGTTCATGTATAGAAATAATGCAGATGTGAGGGATTTAGGGTTTTAAAAATATTTTATGTTGAATGTTTCCAGAAGTATCAGCTTAAAAAGATATGGTGACAAAACAGTTTTGTTTTGTGTGTGTGTGTGTGTGTGTGTGTGTGTGTGTGTGTGTGTGTGTGTGTGTGTGTGTGTGTGTGTGTGTGTGTGTGTGTGTGTGTGTGTGTGTGTGTGTGTAACAGACAAAGATAAGAATGTGCAAAGTGTGACAAGTGTCGGTTGGAACAGGATTCGATCAAGTAGGGGAGGGGGAATAAAAAGGGAAGTGAGTGTGTATAAGTAGATAGGACATGGACTGACATGTGCTGTTTGATGCTGTTTCTCCTACTTAGGTAGCAATAAAACTTATAGACTCTGGAATCAGTTTTCTCTTTGCTTTACTGGCATTCCAAAAATTTCACAACAGTTACAGACACAAACTTTTAACTTACTTTGGGGTGATTTTATCTCCTAGACCAACACACAATTGTAGTTAATTGTCATGTGTCAAGAAGAGGATACAGTGGACCCCTGGCATATGTGTGATTAGTGACTACAACCACCTGCAAATAGCTTAAATCTATGAATATTTGAGAACCCCTCTAAAATAAAACCAAATATATCGTAATATATATCCCAATTATATAAATCACAAATATTATTGAAATGACTTGAGAGCTGGATCAAACTCTCTGGTACAGTACTTGGCTGGTTTGAGTCTTATCTAAAGAACAGGTACTTATGTGTGTCAATAGGCAACTTTTCATCAGAACAGATAGAAATCATATGTGGGGTCTCCCAAGGCTCCATCCTGGGCCCCCTCCTATATAATATTTAAATGCTCCTGCTAAAACAGATTATAATAACCAATAAGATTGGTTACCTATGCAGATGATACTCAGCTTTACATTGTAATGTCACTGGGTGACTTTGAACCCATCTAAGCTAATGCATTAAGAAAATCAATGGATGAATGTGCTATCATTTTTTCCAGCTGAATAGAAACAAAACTGAAGTAATTATTTTTATACGTAAAAAGGAACAATCAAGACTCAGCACACAGCTTCAGTTAATACAGCTAGAAACTACTGATCAGGCCCAAAATCTATGTGTAGTAATGGACTCAGACCTGAACCTCCATGGCCACATAAAAGCAATAAAAAGGTCACCCTTCTAACAACTAAAGATAATTTCTATTATTAAAGGAGTAATGTTGCAATGGGACCTTGAAAGTGTGCTATACAAATAAAGTTGCCTTGCAGAAGGGCACTCCTGGACTGGCTGCTTTGCAAACTCTAGCCAATAGCATGCTAACCGTCATTGTACCTGGTTATTTCAGCTTCCCAAGCTGCATGTTTTTTTCCAAATATTTTAGATGTGCTTTACGGAAAAATCTGAGAATGGGTTCCACAAATAATTTGGTTTTACGTTCCACAGAGAAATCTGCAAATAGGTGAATCTACAAATACTACACTCTGAATAGGTAGGGGTATACTGTACATGGTTTTCACTTTTTTTTTTTTTTTGCAAATAAAAACCAAAAAAGTGTGGCATGTGTATGTATTCAGCCACTCAAGTCAACATTTACAGCTATGTCTTTTGGGCTTTGCTTCTAGCAGCTTTTTACATCAGTAGACTGAAATCTTGAAGACATGAAGTTCAGTCAGATTGGAGACTATCTGTGAGCAACATTTGTCAAGTCTTGCCACAGATTCTTGCATGGATTTAGGTCTGGGTTTTGACTTAGCCATTATAATATGGATATTCTTTGATTGAAACCATTTTATTGTAGCTCTGGCTGCATGTTTAGAGTTGTTCTGCTCTAAGGTGAACCTCCACTTCAGTGTTTTGCTGCCTCCCACGTGTTTTTTCCCCCAGGATAGTCCTGTATCCAACTCTTTCTAACTTTCATGTCCCTGCAAGAAAGCATCCTCACAGCATGGTGTTACCACCATCACATTTCGCTGTAGGAATGGGTCAGACTAAAGGGAGCTCAATACATATGCATGTAACAATTTTCAGATTTGAATCTGTAAAAGCCTTTTTATACCAATTATTATTTTCCTTTACAGTCATAGCTTTCTTCATGTTAGTCTAGGACAATAAATCCCAATTTGAGACATTGAAGTCTGTGGTTGTAACAGAACAAAATTTGAGAACGGTCAGGGATACATGTATTAGTGGGCAGGTATTTTTCTACCATTTCCTGTAAGACTAGTCATCTAGATTTGATTTACTTTACTTTACTTTACTTTACTTTAAAGTGAGCCATAGAGTGAATGAGTGGACAGTTAAAACGCAGCTTAGAACAGTTTATTTTATGTCCGTTGAGAAATCTGCAAAAGTTACAATGCATGCCATTGATATATTGATGTTTCTGCTGTTATTTTCCATTACTCTCTCATACATGGCACTTATCTGCAAAGCATGACCCAGTAAATCCTGCTAAAACCCAAAGCAAACATCCTCTATCTTCCCCCCAATCCCCAGGAAAACATTATGGAGTCTACAGTTGTGAAGGCTGCAAAGGTTTCTTCAAACGGACTGTGCGCAAGGACTTGACCTACACCTGCCGTGACAACAAGGACTGTGTTATCGATAAGCGCCAGAGGAACCGCTGTCAATACTGCCGCTACCAGAAGTGCTTGGCCATGGGCATGAAGAGAGAAGGTACAGCACATACCGTTGAGGATAAAGTCCTGCTTAAACACACCCTCGGATTTGTATAGATCTGCTTAAACCAAAAGCTAAATGTTTTTTTTGTTTTTTTGCCAGTTGAACATCTGCAGAAAGTCTTCTTAAATTATATAAGATTTGTTTTAGGTTTTATCTTTACAAGCAGAAATAGATAACAGTCTTTTATTTAAGCTGAATGTTGATTTTGTCTGAACTTTTTGTTCTTGCCAAAGGTCAAAAATTATTCTGAAGCAGTTTACTTAAACATAATTTTTATTCCAGTCACATAACTCGCATAAAATACCACTAAAAATGTATTTAAAAAAGCTTGGAAAAATCATCCTCCTATGTACCAAGAGAAAAGCAATTATTCTCCTATCACATTTAAACATGGAAATCTTTGGACAACCTCTCTAGATCATTAGATGTCCTGGCTTCTCGCTTATGCCATCTTCTCATGAGTTCACCCCAAAGGTTTTCAATAGGTTATAGGTTTAGGGAGTAAGATGGCCCCTATTCTTATTTTTTGTTTTTCAACTTTATCTATACAGGTTGATCTCATTGAGTGACAAGATCTCATTTTCAAAAGCAATTTGTTTTTAGTTTTCTGGCAGAGGTCAAAAGATTTTTCTACTTCTAACAAGAAAAATCAACCTAAAGCATCAGAGAACCTTCACTATATTTAATTGTGAACATTAGATACTTTTCCAGAGACTATTTTTGTTTGTTTGTTTGTTTGTTTGTTTTTTATACACAAAATCCATTTGGAGTGTTTAAAAAAAACTCAACCTTTACCTTTGTTATAGTAGGCATATAGATTTTGTCTAATAGTTGGTTTTTATGAAGACTCTGTGACCCCAAATTTCTACTATTCACTGCAGCTCTCTAAATGAGAAGTTTAAAAAAAATCTAAAAAAAATTTCTCACTGTTTCTTTGCTAGCAAAATATGGGTCCTCACCCAGCCTTGTGACCAGTGGCTAAAAGAAATACTACTCTGTGTATATTTTAACCCCAACAAAAACATGTGGGTTACTTACTCAAGGTTCCTAGAAATCTTAAACAACATAGAAAAGGTTAGTCTTTATCTATTTAATCATCTTTGGTTTTGTGTTCATTTAATTCCAGTCAGAAAATTAAACAAATCAAAATTTTGATCCAAGTTCCTGGATAAAAATTCTCCACCATTTCTGCACACTGAAGCTTGATGTTTTCTTCAGCTCCTTTCTGAACAAACTTTTGGATGTTGCTGCTCATAACTTCAGATTTTGTTTTCCTATTTCCTGTGAAATCTGTAATTATGACACCTTTAGTTTTTGAGAAAAGCTCCACTTATTGCACCTTGTGTTTAAAATGTTCTTTGATTAGATTCTGGGTTTTGACATTGTGAATACTCTGCCCACTTTAATTGGCCTCAATGCAAATTATATCTTCTTCTAATTGCACAAACTCAAGTGCAGGTTAACAGATATCACTTGATTCTGAACATGTTTTGCTGCCTTGTTCAGCAGCTATAAAGTCTATAAAAAATTTTAAAGATTAAATAATTGATGTAAGATTTAGTTTGCATGAATTAACTAACACTTAGTACATTTGCGCTCACCTTTGATATGAAATCCATTATGTTATGTGTATGTAAAGTTGGACAATTGATCCATTTTAATACCACAACTGAACCATTGCATCAAAGTAAAACTGTGAACATTTATCTTTGGATGAGAACTTCCTCATGCAAAAACATGACTTGTTCCTATGGTGATTTATTTTATTTTTTTTGCATGACCCATCTTCTCCACAAAGAGAATGCTTTGGTGATGGACAGGCTGACAGATGAGGTTAGAATGGAATCTGCATGGACTATGATGTTTGCAGATGACATTGTAATGTGCAGTGAGAGCAGGGTGCAGGTAGAGGAAAAGCTGGAGAGGTGGAGGTTTGCACTGGAAAAGAGAGTAATTAAGATTAGTCGCAGCAAGACAGAATACATGTGTGTAAATGAGAGAGACACAAGTGGAAGGCTGAAGTTACAAGGAGTGGAAGTAAAGAAGGAAGAGGACTTTAAGTACTTGAGCTCAACGGTCCAGAGCAACGGAGTGTGTGGAAAAGAGGTGAAGAAGCGTATGCAAGCTGGTTGATATGGGTGGAGAAAAGTGTCAGGTGTGATGTGTGATAAAAGGGTTTCGACAAGAATGAAAGGAAAGGTGTACAAGACAGGAGTGAGACCAGCGATGTATGGTTTAGAGACAGTGCCAATGAGGAAAAGACAGGAGGCAGAACTGGAGGTTGCCAAACTCATGATGTTGAGATTTTCTTTGGAAGTGACGGGCATGGATAGAATCAGGAATGAGTACATCAGAGGGACAGCTCATGTTAGATGTTTTGGAAATAAAGTCAGAGAGGCCAGACTGAGATAGTTTGGACATGTTCAGAGGAGAGACGGCGATTATATCGGTAGAAGGATGCTGAGGTTGGAGCCACCAGGCAGGAGGCAGAGAGGAAGACCAAAAAGGAGATTTATTGATGTGGTGAAAGACGACATGAAGTTAGTCGGTGTGAGGGCAGGGGATGGGACTAAATAGAGACAGATGATTTGCTGTGGCGACCCCTGAAGAGAAAAGCCAGAAGAGAAGAAGATAATCTTCTCCACATAGAAGACTGCCCAGAGTCTGATGAAGATGTTTCACACTATACGTCTTACTTAATGAACAACCCTGAATAAACCCTAAGAAGGTCGATCAGATTTGAGATTCACTGTGGAGACGTCAGAAAATGGGCCGCAGTGTGCTTTGGAACCAGAAGAGTTTTGTTATGTGTGGAAAAGAAAAACAGGCAGTAAGGTGTGAGTTTTAACACTCCATGAAGGTGTTAAAAATATTTGTGCTCTCAGCAGTGCTATTAAGCACTCCTTCTCACACAGAGCAAATAAATCGATGTGTCTCTTTATATTGGGAAAGGGGTTTTTTAAATGGAGAGTGCAGATTACAGTGCCTTGCAAATGTAGTCACACTCCTTGAATTATTTTACATTTTGCCATGTTAAAACTACCAACTACAGTGTATTCTATTGTGATTTTATATGATAGACCAACACAAATTAGTACATAATTGTGGAAGAAAAGTAAGACATGTTTATCATAAGTGAAAAAAGTGTGTCAGTAGTTAATTGAACCAGCTTTTTGTTGCAATATTCTAGCTGTTCTGCCAACATTTACGAATCTAGACCATATGGGTAAGAGTTTTACTGAAAAAAATGATTAAACTGTTCACAGGTTTCATAATGGCTCCACATGAATTCCCTGCATAGGTTTGATGCATCAAGGCTGCATAAAATTGGGACCCATATAGGCGTTTTATAATTTAAGTTGTTTTTTTAACATATCATTTGAGACCCAGATAAGAACTGCACAAGATGCCAAACCGGTTTTGTGGATTTTAGTTGGATTTAGTAAACTAAAGTGGGTTCGTTACAAAAAGCCCGTTGTGTGCCAACTTAATACCAAACTGCCTCTGCATAGACATTATAGGACCCACAAACACATGCTGGCTGGGTTTTTGTATGTCCCTACCAGCTTTACATGTCTAGAAACGAACATTTTGCCCAGATTGTCAGATTGGATGGAAAGCATTTGCAGTCTTCAAATTTCAAGTCTTGGAACAGATTCTCATTTGGAATAACGTCTTAAATTTTACATTATTCTTGGATCTATCTGTTGTAGCACTGGCTGTTTATTTAGAGTTTAACAGTGGCAACATACGCATGTTGGGACGGTCTGAACAGAATACCTTCTCCCACAAGTTTGCTGGGTTCCATACATAGCTTGTGGAAAACTCCAAACAGGACTTCTTAGATATTTTTTCAAAAATGACCTTCTTCTTACTGCACTACCAAAAAGACCTGTCTACAGATTCTGCCTCCTGAGCTGTCGATTCTTGCTGCTCCTCCAGAGCTATCATGGGCCTCTTGGCTCCTTCATAAGTTAATGTTCTCCTTTGGTGGCCTGACAGATCGATTTGCAGATGTGCCATATTCTTTTTGACAGAAGATTGCAAAGGATTTTATTTAAGGGTATTAAAATAAATAGGGCTTGATACACATGCTTATTTTTTTTATTTTTTTTTTATAAAAAAAATAAGCCACATTTTTAAGACCTGTGTGACACTCAGCATTTTAACAAGTTTTAAGTTTTGCTGTATCTGTGCAGCTTTATTCTGGGCTTGTTTAGCTCAAGCAAAGCTTTTTAGATTTCTCTCTATTTTTCTTGACCTTATCTTGGCCTCCTGTCCCCTCCCGCATGCTATTGTTTATGTCATTGTTCGGCTCCATACTCCGATCAAGGATATAATCGTTTACTACCTCTTGCCTCACTTCCCGTGCAGCCGTGCACCCCCCACCCCCACCCCCAAACCCCAAGGGCTGTGGTTAGAGAACAAGGCAGCAGCAGTAGCCCAACAGGCTAAGCGAATCCACAGAAAAACAGGATTAGATGAATTTATGCACTCCCAGTCAGGACAGGAGAGGAGGAGGGAAGAGGGAAGAATAAAGCTAACATGATTTCAGCCCTCCTCACCTCTCTTTGACTCCAACACAAGTATTCTACCCTTGGGCTGACCTCCACCGCCAGACAGCCATTTCTCCAAAACTGGGGCCCGTTTTTCCTTCTCCTCTGACAATCTCTGCTTCCCTTTCCCTCACAACAACACCGAGGCCTCTCCAGTTCTCAACGTGAAATGGAAACCAGAGCAGGCAAAACTTAAGAAGACAGGCCCGTCCTGCATACCCAGTGTGTAATGTGTGTGTCTTAAGGGTGTGTGTAGACCTGGATACTCCCTTTAGCTTTCTAAAACCTCTCTTTTATATAACACTTTTTTTTTTTACTCTATTAATCTGTGGTTGGAAGAAAAAGCCACAATACGCTGAAACACTTATCTGCGGTGCCTTGGATGAAATAAATTACAGCCTTTTGAAAAGACAAAAACATACTCATGCTGCTTTTTTCACTTGAGGGTGGACATGCGGTTTCTCCCGCCTCAGCTATGAGTCTCACTGTCTGCCCGGCAACAAAATCGTTTCCTGTCTATGAGTCAGTCAGATGACAGAATCAACACAGTTGTGTTTATATCTTTTTTATGCACAACTAAGTCCTTGTTGATTTCTACTCCAGCTGTTAATTGTATTGTTAAAATTATCTGATGATCTATTGTAGAAGTTTAAACATAACAAAAGGTGGAAAATTGGGGGTAAAAAAATGTTGTTTGACTAACAAGTAAAAAGTGTATTTGGTTATATAATTATCACAAGCATTTTAAAATATTTGCATAAAAGGATTACCTTGGACAAAAAAATACAATATGGTAATGATGGAATTTGTGAATAAATACAACAAAAATAGATTAGTCAGCGATTAGGCCTATATAAATATTGCAACAATGAAATGAATTACTGCCAAAAATAATTAGTTGCAAGCTGTACAATAATTATGAATACATTAAAAATGCATAAAATTATTTTAGACAATCAGAAGAGAAACAGCGGAACAAAAATATAAATATATTAGTTTATATATGAAATTCAAATTAGCAGTTGTGACATGACACGTTTAAGTGATATGAATATTGTTGCAAGGCACTGTATTTATGGTGTAAGGGAGAAGTGAAAGCCCTTGCATTATTTATGTGTGAACTGTGAAGGAAGTATTTGTATATAGGAAGCTAAAGCTGTTTGTCATTGAGCACAACAGAAGAAAACAGGTTTCTTTGATGTGGAAACTCGAAGGAGTCCTTGAGCATTTCTGTGCTGCTTTGTTTATTCTTATGTAGGTCCAAGGTCCCCTTTATATTCAACGCACATGTTAAAAAAAAAAAAGGCTGTTGGCTGAACTTGACAAAAACTTTCAACTTTAATTCAAAGTTTACTTTTGCATATAACTGTCAAGTGTTTCAAATTTGGTTGCTTATGCATTTTTTTTTCACCAGCAGTGTTAAAGCAGAACAGTACCTGAAAGCATGTTGAATAAGGGCTGACGTCAGCAGTAAACAGCAGTAGTGAACGGAATCAGTTTTGTTACATGCAGCCGTCCAGGAGGAGCGCCAGCGAGCCAAGGACAAGAACGAGAACGAGGTGGAGTCCACCAGCTGCGCGAACGAGGACATGCCCGTGGAGAAGATCCTGGAGGCCGAGGAGGCGGTGGAGCCCAAAACAGAGACCTACATCGAGACCAACCTTGGGATGCCATCCAACTCGGTAAGAGCTGCTTCTTTTGCTTTTATTCACAAACCTTGTCATTCTTCAACCAGTCAGGATTAGAGCTGAAAATGTTTGCCCTTCTCTACTTTTGCTTGTTCAAGCCACCTAAATATGATTATCAGATTGTTGATTATATAATATTGGCACAATGAACAAAGCTTAGGTGCCTCCAGCTGAATATAAAAGCTATATACGTGTAATAAAACAAAATATTTAATAATAGGATAATTAAACGGATGTTAGAATTCCAACCTTTCGCATATTTCTTTTTTGTTGACATAGGTATGATACTCACATTGTAATCAATTTGAGTAAAAGAATAGCATAATTGTTTTGTTTTTATTTGTTTTTATTTAAATGAGTAAGTAACAATTATTCCTACAGCTGGTAACACATTACCAGTTAGAATAAAGTGATATTTCATACTTATTTGTTATTTTATTTTTTAACAGACTTCAGCTAAATGTAGAATCAACACTGACTAAAGCTCATAGTTGTTTTTAGGTAAATCTAATTATAGTGCAGAATTTTATCTGGTCTAGTTGTTCTGCTCTCTATATAGCATCCCACACGCTGGGAACCTTCATCCAGAACCAAACCAAGTCTCATCTGGAACCAGATCAGTTGTGACTGTTTTATTATCATATTTTGTTAGCACATATAGGAAATTAAACTGTAATAAATGCAGTTTTTCTAGACTTTGCAGTACTGGAGGTGAAAGTTGCATTTCAGTGTCTCCTGTAGGTACTTTATGTCTCTGCTCTGAGAAGTCACTCAATAGAAAAGCAGAGATAGGTGAGCCAGAGAAAAATCCAGTAGCTTAAAGTAGAAACTCTGCATGGCTGTCTCTAAAAGGTGAAGAATTGAGATGGGAGCAACCTGTTCTTGTACTGCTGCAGAGACTCCTGTATGTGATTTCTTTCCTATGGAAGGTTTTAGCCTCTTTTAGCCATCATCTTCTGCTTGTCCGAGATCAGGATCAGATTCCCCAACTGCCTTCAGTTCATTCTGAGGGACCTGAAGAGCAAAGCTCAAACATTATTTTTTTATTATAAAACAACCAGCTAATTAATTACTATGTTTTCCAAGATCCATGCAGACATTTTAAAAAAGCACTACAACAGCACTTGGGCTTTTTTCCCTTTTGTTTTAGGCCAAAATGAAAAATAAAAAAAGCCTCTGAAGTTGGAAATTGAAGAGGCAAAGATGGATGTTTCTCACTAATCCTGACCTTGGAGTCCAGTATGGCTGCCATGTGTGTAAACATTGTGACATCTTCAGTAATAAACTGTTAATTTGCATTTCTGGCAGCTTGTATAACAACAAATCGCTCCCACAGATCAAGAGATGTAGCAGCCTTTACGTTCCTGATTCGCAGAGGTAAACGCGTCGTCATCCATGTTGAATCTCTACTCCCCTTTAAGAGTCTGGAGACAGGAAGTAACCTCCTGTCTGATTGGACAGTGTGATCTGTCACCATCCAATCAGAGAAGCGTATAAAGACCATGCCAAAATTCACAACCGCAACTTTAGAGTCTCAGTCTCAACTTCAGAGTTTTATGCTGCGCATCTCAAAACAGCATGTTTGCAAAATAACTTTTATTATTCTTTCAAATGCAAACCTTTGTTTACAACCATGCAAACCTCTTTCTGCACATTTGCAAACTTTACATTTTTGAGCAGATATTTTCTACAACATTGCAAAACTTGATTTATGAAGTTGAACTGTGAAATTATGGGCAAACTTTATGACCTTATATTGAGCCCATATAAAATGTTTTATTTTTTCTTCTTTATTTACTCCTAGTCTTTTTTGTTCTGCCTTGTACTAAGTGCAAAAAGAGTAGACTTACAAGAGAAAATAGCTTTTTCTTCAATTTTACGTGTATATAATTAATATTTTATATGCTACAAATGTCTTTGGTTTCTGTTTTAGTTTTTCATTTGGTGTTGGAAGGAGTTGCTGTGGACCGCTGGTTTAGCTGTTCACTTTCTTTATTCTGCTGTGAGTTTCCCTCTCTGCTCCCAGTATCAGTTGGGCCGTCTTTGACACAGAGGAGACTAAAGAGTGATGAATAATGCAACAGACAGACTGTTCCTGAAAGCATCCCACAAAAGCCACTGCTTTTTCTGGAATTCAGTTGCAACATGCGAAGCAGCTTACCAAAGGACCCAAACGAGGGAGGAGGTTGGGGGGGGGGGGGGCTTCTGGGAATTATCTGCTTCAGAAGGGAGGGAAATGTCCTGTGAAGTAAAGGTAAAAATGTGAGGGATGTTATGAGAGTAAATGGGAACTATTTTGGGGGGAAGATGGAAATGTAGGAGATGAGTGTTGACATAAGGGAGAAAGAGGAGGAGTTAAGATTCAACAGGGAGCGACTGGCAGCTAAGACATAGTAATGCACTGTGTCTGGGCTCAGTCATGCTGGCTCCCACGACGTTTGTTGCCTGCCCAGAGCCAGTAGACGAAGACTTCTGAAAGGATAAAGGAAACTTTTCCAAGCTGTCAAGGGCTAGAAGTTGTATATAATTTCAAACTTTAAGCAAACTCCTACGGGACTATTTCATATTACAGAGTTTGAGTAGAATAATAAATGGTAAGCATGGTCCTACAAGCACAAAATGGAATTTTCATAGAGAAGCAAAATATTGTTTTTAAATAACGTCCCAAATCCTTCTTGTAAAAGCATTTTTTTTTTTTTTTTTTTTTACATGTCCTATAATTGCTGCCTGACTTCCAAGAAGAAGCCCAAAAGATTTAGTTTTGCAAGTGGAGCATTACATTTTGGTATAAACCTCTAGTTTCTAAATTTCTAAAACAAAACAAAAACAAAAAACAAACATAGAAATTTTAAATTGCTTTGGGTTTATTTTGAATGCAACTGACATGTTCTATTATTTATCATGTCCACCAGTCTTTAGTCTTCTAGTGTCACTTTTTTGAAAAGCAGAGTAGATTAAATTCTACACAATAGGATTTTTAGGCTACTTAAGAAGTACAGTGAACTCCAATCACAACTACCAATTATTAGCATAAAATCTGTTTATTTGCAGATTTTTTCCATAAAGCGTATCTAAAGTATTTGAAAGAAAATGCTTCTTGGGAAGCTGAAATACCTTGGTGCAATGCTATTTAACATGTATTGACCGGTGTTTGCAAAGCAGCCAATCCAGGAATGCCATTAATTTTCCTTGGCACTGATTGCCTGTGCCCCCAAGGGCCAAGATCAGGAAGACTGTGGGTATTAGCTTTTGAGGTAGTGCTAAGACAGTTTCCACTGTGCTTATTAGTATATATTAAGTTATATTTGGTGTTTGAACTATTAAAATAGACAGTTATGAACAGGCCTAGAGGGGTTCTCAAGTATTTTTACTCCAGCTATACGCGGTTGACTGTGGTAGCTAACACCAGTGAATACTGGGGGAACACTGTATGACTAGTTTTAGCTGGTGTTTATCTTATTGTTTTGTTTGAGCCCACTACCATTGTGTACATTTTAAAAATCTTAATGTCTTTTAAAAAAGCCATCTTATTCTTTTTATTTTCATCTCAGCCCTGCAGACTGGATTAGGATTTCCACCTTGATTTTATATCTAGCTGACTCTGCATTAAACACATTTTCTTTGCCTCACTCTACGTGTTTCTGTTTAGGGAAATAACTATAAATAAATAAAATAATTATGAGTATGATAGATAAATGTATATTTTGGCAGTAAAAGTAGTTGTGTTTTTGTATTTAAAGAAAAAAAAACGATAATGTCTTACATTATGTTGCCTAATAGGATGAAACCATTGCATTTTGCATTCGTTCAAGGTTATCTTTCCGTCAGAATGCCTAATGCAATGTCTCTGCTAACAACATGGATGGCAGGGAAAACAGCCTGATTTTTGTTTTTCTGATTTGGGGGGGGGCTGACCCTTTTAATAAAATAGAGCCGACAATTTTGGCACTGTTTCAGCATTCAAGCAGTCCTGACCAGCAGGACTTCCCTTTCTTTCCAAATAACCAACCCCCCCACCCCGCTGGTGTCCATTGAGAGTCGCTGCCCCGTGTTATAATTAATCACAGGGCCCAGGTCATGGGTGTACACCATGAATAGGCCGCTGCCACTGTCTAATGGCCGGGGTCTGGTCTAGTTGAATGAAAGTGTGTTTATCTCATGGTGACCTAGAACAGGAGTTAAACAGGCGTTATTAATATGCCTTCACTCACAGGAAAGGAGAGATCTCCTGTTCAGGAGAAGGAACGAAGCTATCATTCACTAATCCCTCTGAAGCTCTTATTTTTATATCGCTGCTCTTATTTTTGATATTTCAAGGCTGCCAAATACAGGCTGAGGCCCTGTATGTCTGATGATTCTGGCTGATCTGCTTATTAAATATCGAAAAAAGTCTAGCGGTCTGCAGCCTCATCCTAGTTAGAGAAAGAAGATATTTTTCTTCCACGACTGTCATATTTCCACAATGCTTTTCGCTTGACCAATCGCTTTGCTTCCGTCAAGCTCATCTTTCTTTTTGTCCATTTTGAACACGAAATGATGCCAGACCACAGCCTAGCACGGGAGTTTTCAAAGCCGACGCTAGGCTAACGATACAGCTAGCATCCGATGCGATGCTCAATGTTTAGTGTACACATATGTATTTAAAGATTAATGTAAAATTCTATAAAGCACCTTTTAAAAGTATTAATTCCCTTAGCAATTTTTCACATTTTGTCACGAAGCAACATTACTTTTTTTCAGGTTTTTTTGTCATAGATCAATACAAAGCTGATAACAGGGAAATGGGCGGAAAAGGTTTTCTTATTTTTAATAACTACAATTTTTAAAAGTGCGTGCATTTCTATTTATCTCCATTTATCATAAATAAAATTATGAAAAAAGTGCTGTGTTTGGAGGAAAACGAAACTGCACATCACCCGGTAAACACCATCCCTAAGGAAGAATCTAGTGGTGGCAGCATCATGCTGTTGATGGGGAGGTAAATGGACTAAATATAGTAAAGAAAGCAGGTTAGACGCTGCGAAATACTTGAGACTGAAGTAGAAGTTTATCCTCCAGGAGAACAAAGGCTCTAAAAAGAAAGAAAAATTGGAGCACATTAGCCATTTATTTTCATACCGATCTGCATTGCTGCTCAAGTTTCTCTCTGTTGTCACTCTGGTATAGTCTGCTTTAAGTGGAATAATGAAAAATTGAGGGGCAAATCTTTCTCCACCCCTCCACAAGTAATGAAAATTTCATAGGACAGTATGCAAGCCTGGCAATTCTCTTAAGTAGTGGGGATGATGGTGATGAAGTGTACGTCTGCTGTAAATCCTTTGATTTGCCTGGAACAAAGACACCCTAATTTATGGTTACAGCTAAAATATCTTTCTTCCCTTCCAGTCAAGTGTTTCCATTCAGTGAGATTATAGTTACTGTGTCACAGCTCAATCCAGATTATTTTATTGTAGCCTGATAACATCCCAAATCCTGCTCCATGACCTGAACAGTAAGTACAGTAATGTGATACTCGTAAATTGTCTCAGGAAAGTGTAAGCTCCTCTTCCCTGTCATCTCCTCCGATGGAGGCAAAGAAACGAGGTCAGTGTAAACACGGCTAAGATAGCCATACAACATTCATGAGAAACTCATAGTGTTTAACAAGAATCCCGGGACTTGTATTCTACTGAAGAAGAGGAGGAGACTGGGGGTTGGTGGCCTGATGGTGGCACACATCTGAGCCCCCCTCCTTTTTGTTTTTCTTTGTTTTTTGCCCAGCCTGCCCTTTGGAAGGAATTAGCTGAATCTGTTTGTGTTTCTGAGAGGAAACACAGCTCACGAAAACTGTCGCTCAAAGCAGCGCCGACCACCGCTTCCCACGGAGATCAGATGCTGAAATATTCATAAGACGCCAGTTGTCTTTCTGGCCCCAAAGGGAAAAAAACACTTTCATTTCCAATAACAGTGCACGCTTTGTTTCTGGTTTAAGCTTTATATGTATATGTATATATATTGTACATTTCAGATAGGCATCTTGAATGCTCTGCAGGCATTGTGACTCTTATACTGTTGAGGAAGGAACAGGGAGGAGAGGATTGGGTCGCCTTTGGCCTGCACATTAGGAGCAGAGGATACAAGTTTTCTCCTTGATCTTGAACTAATCTTCTCCAGAGAGCAGCAGTTGATGTCAGGATCTTCTCAGCTTTTAGCATCGATCTGTGGGATTTGGTTTAGGAAGTCGGGGAGAAGTTACTCACTCTCTTCGGCAGAGTGCGAGTTCACACAGGGACTCACCATTTAAGAATGTTTACTGGATTTAATATCATGCAAGGAAAAAAAGTGTGCCTGTTTACACATATGCATATCAGTGGTTTGGACTCCTGAGATGATGGTAAGCTCCTCAAAGACTGCCAGTATTGTTTAGGATCTCCAAAAGGAGCTTCATTTCAGTGAATTAGTCATACAGTATGCATGTGTTGCATTAGTTTTCTATGGCTATTCCCTTTGGATCATGATACTGTACCTCTGAATCTAAAACACAGGAACACTTTAGGAGAAGCTGTGTTTGATGTTGCTTCAATGCAAACAAGAATATGTTTCCTCTTTTTTTCAAAAAGAAAGATTTACATGACACAAAGTAGCAAAAATTTCTCAAAACATTCAAGCAGACTTTATATTTAAGCATTATGGGCATGAATTTCATTTTGAAACCGGTAGTGGAAGCACAAGTTTGAATTTACAGTGGATTTTCCTTCAACCATACAGGCTCAAATACATCCATCTGCTGCCAATAACAGATTACCTTTTCAGAGTCAGGTGGGCGGGGTCTATCTCCAGTGGTCATTGAACAAGTGGTAGGGTACACCCTAGACAGGTTTCCAGTCCATCATGAGGCTGCCCCCCTGTTTGAGATCATCAAACAAATTGGAGGGTTTTCAAGCGTGCACCATCTGTTTAAAGTCTTGTCACTGCATCTCAAGCTGATTCAAGTTCATGCTTTTGGCAAGAACACTCCTAAATCTTTATAAGTTGTGCTTCAGATCATTATTCTTCTGCATAAACCAAGCTGTTTGTGCTTAATTACACGAACTGATGGACGGAGATTCTCCTTCAGTATTCCATCAATGTAACTCTTCCAGATTGATAGACTTCAATGGCTTTATTTCTCATCCATTCTTTAAATTCTCCAGTTCAGGATATTATGTTGTTTTTTTTAGATCAATTAGATATAGTATTTACTTCATGTTGTCAGCGAGTTATATTAAAGGGCTATTGCCTGACCTGTTTACACTACCAGTGCATATTTGGGATCATTGGCTACAAATTGTGTTCAAGTTTCAACCATTTAGTTGCTGACTTGAGGTGAAGATGATTGACTTTCTACACCAGTACTACTGCCAGTAGGCTTTCTAACCTGAAATGTTCGATTTACCATAAAAATCTTTCTCCAGAAGGCATTTGCCTTGTCTTTGTGAGGAGCTACAAATATCAGGCTGAAAGTGTCAATTTTAGGGCAAGGACTTGAATCTTGGTCATTACCCTTTCAGTCTAGACTTATTTTAAACTTTCCAAAATCCCTACAAAAACAAATGGGTACTGCTCCTGAATGTATTTGTTGTTTATTATGTATATGTAGGATAAAGCAAGAGTCCTTTTTTAGCTACAAGGCCTGCTAAATTACTGGGACTAATATGAGTTATGCATATAATGTAGGTTACACATTTTACAGTCCCCCTCTGGTTGGCAATAAAGTTTCCTCTGACTTGTTTAGTAGTAAAGTGTCAGTCGCGCCTCTCGAAGGCCCTATTGAGCTCGTCTAGCTCTCCAAGTGTGTTTCAGCTAAAAGCTCCCCAAAGATAGAGCACGCTCAGCAAAAGTTGTTTTTTCACCGGCAGCTCTCTGCAGGTATTTCCTCCACAAGCTGGGACAGAATTACTGTTTGTTTTGTCTTCCTGCTTGCCTTCCTTTTGACAGGCTATCACTCCCAGCGTAGCACTCATGTTGCCGTCAATATGTGTGTGAAAGCACGTGATTGGTAGCTCACAGGTATCCCGAGATCAGGCTCTGGGCCAAAACACACTAACGTAACAAAAACCAAAAAAATTACACCTATTCATTGTGCCTGTGCTTCTGTGTGTGTGCTTTCCTGCAGCCCAACGACCCGGTGACAAATATCTGTCAAGCAGCAGACAAACAGCTTTTTACTCTGGTGGAGTGGGCCAAGAGGATTCCCCACTTCTCGGAGCTGCCGCTGGATGACCAGGTCATCCTGCTACGAGCAGGTATGTCAGCCCAAGTTCAGGAGTTCAAAGAAAATTTAGTGACGGTTCTTAGAAAGCAGAGTATGTGGTACAGTAAATGGTATTTCCTTTAAATATAACAATTTTTGCCTACAATAGTGGTGATATTTAGATACACCTCCCAGGTTTGCTTGAAGGTAATTATTACATTATTATTGAAATAAAAAGGCTATACTTGCTTACTGTGCAATATTCCAGTGGGGGTGGTGCCAATCTCCAGCAATCATTGGGCAAGAGGCAGGCCATATTCTAGACAGTTTGCCAGTCCATCTCAGGGAAACACACACAGGATGACCAATATGATGATTAACTATATTTCAAATACAGCGTAATAGTGCAAAATCACAGTTGGGTGTTGTTCAGGCTCTAATCACAAGATGACGGCAAGTTGCTTCAAGAATGATTTTTGGTACATGTAGAATACACATCAACCGACTCAAAAAACCCAGCTGGATTTAGCCCGGAAGCTGATTAAGGTGAATTCACAGCAACGGACGAGTGTTGTGGCTTTTGGTCTGGTTGTGTAGTGGTGAACCCAATCTTTACCGATCTGTGGAGTACATATGTTACATTTTATGGGGAATCCATTCCTGATATTATTAAGCAAAAGCTGTTTCCGCACTCTCAGCAAAGTAGAACCAGTTCTCAGTGTGAATTGAACTCTGTAAAAACTCCCCCTTCTCACCTATCTTGTTTGTGGGGTTCATGGAAAGAATCTCGAGGCATATTTCTGGAGAGGAGGCTTTCTGTTTCAGAAATCTTGGATTCTCATTTTTACTTTTTGCAGATAATGGGGTTCCGTTTACATCTTATCAAGCTCTGGAGCACTTTACAATCGGGGCCAGAATTGGAGTCAAGTCTGAGGTCATGGTTCACAACTGGAAAATGGTGGACAGCTCGGCCTTTCTGGGGTTGGGGTTTAGTCTCAGGATACAGTGGGAGACAGATAAATTGGTTTGGGCCTCAACTGAAGTAATCTCAGTGCTGCTCTTGTCTGTCATAATTAAGACAGAGCCAAGCCAAGGAGCGAAGTTCTTTATTTAATGTCCAACCCCCACCTACGATCATGATCAAGATATGGACATCAAGGATGCAAGGAGCTAAAATGAGCGTACTCTGTAAGATGGCTGGCCTTGGATACTGCATACGGGGAGCTCAAAGTAGAGAACAGGCTTCCTCAAATCAAAAGTAGGCTGCTGGAGGAAATATATATATAGAGATATATATATCTCTATATATATATATAGATATATATATATCTCTATATATATATAGATATATATATATATATATATATATATATATATATAGATATAGATATATATATATATCTATATATATATATATAGATATATATATATATATATATATATATATATATAGATATATATATATATATATATATATATATAGATATATATATATATATATATATATATATATATAGATATATATATATATAGATATATATAGATATATATATAGATATAGATATATATAGATATATGTAGCTCCTGGACCTGTCAACCGTACAACCCAGTCTCATATACGCTGAGGATGATGGGTGAATGAATTTATTGAAATATTAAAGCTTTGTTGTTTTCCAAATAGAAACTTATTGTTGATACAATTGGTGCAATTTTATGGAAAAAGACAAGAAAACCCCAAAAATATGTTTTAGCTCATAAAGGACGTCTTCTAAATACAAAAGACTACAAGTGCTAGCACTAACTTAATACAAGCAGGCTAAAAGCTGTTTATGCCTGTCCAGATTGAGCTAAAACAAGAGACATGCCACAAGTTGCTGTTTGCATCTTCTACTCTTGGAAAATGACGCACGCTAACTGCTAAGTATTAGAGATGCAGCTACTTGGAGCAGAGAGTGAATCATCTGTCACTTCAGATTCACCAAGGTCACAAGCAGGACGGCAACACATTGTCTTCATTCTTTGCTTGTCACTCCAAAATTACACCATCATATTATCTGTCCATTCCCAAGAAAATGAACAAAAAAAGCTCTTCTCCCATGATTGCTCCTCACCCTTTGCACATACAACGATGCAGACTTCACCAAAGTAGAGAGATATATTATTCTGCAGAGCTCGTCTCTTCTCGTCTCCCAGGTTTTCTATAAATAACCACTTTAATTCTGCTGTATCACAGATAGAAGCATCACGACTCCTCTCATGGCCAAACTCAACTGTAGGGAGAAGAGGCGAGTTGTTGCTAGGCAGAACAGTTAAAGGAACCCTGTCGCTCATCCGCTGGCGTCTTTCGTCTTCAACGCTCCCCCGTGTCAGGCCCCCTGCCTTGGCATGTCAAGCTTGTTGTCTTTATTGTGATGGCAGGCGCAGTTCATCCCTTTTACACGCTTGTCTCCTTAGAAAGCATGATTCTAATGTCTCAGTGATAACCTGATGCTTGTGCTTGAGAGAGCTGCAGGGATTTTGGGCTGCGGCTTTAATTGATTCATTGGAATTCTGCCTTTGTTGTCGTTTTAATTTTGCTTGAACGCTGTGTAAACTTTTGTCCTTGGAATTACCTTTCTCTTCTTATTTTTTTTTTAAACTATCCCTTGCCTTGATCCCTCTCCTCATCTCTGTCTCAGGTTGGAATGAACTCCTCATTGCATCATTTTCGCACCGTTCCATTGCAGTAAAGGACGGGATTTTGTTGGCGACAGGGCTGCACGTGCATCGCAACAGTGCCCATAGTGCCGGCGTGGGAGCCATCTTTGACAGGTCATTACTACTATTTTACAAAACCTTTTTGCAGTTCTTAAATAATTCTTTAAAAATAGTTATATTTAGAGTTGCTTTTCTGCTTTTAAATCTAAAGAAATTACAATAATATTTAAAATGACACAACTTGAAGTAAAAAAAAGACTCATTAAATACAAAGTAACATATTTCAAATGTTAATTTTGATAGTTGTTGTTCAAAGCTAATAAAAAACAAAATCTCAGTTTTTTAGAAATTAGAATATTACTAACACCGATAAAAAAATTATACTACAGAAATATTATGTTGTGGCCTACAAAATCATAGAGAAGATTGCTGATTTTAATTAGTCCAGCAGTTCCTGGCACCTTCCACAAGGACAGTAAACCACAAAAGGTCATTGCTAGAGATGCCAGATGTTCACACAGTGCTGTTACCACACATATTAATGGGAAGAGGAGTAGAAGGAAAAAATGAATAATCAACAGACCGTAGGTATGACTGGAAGAGTGAAGAAACCCCCATTCAACAGCTTGGGTTGTGGACTGCAGCTGAGGGTTTTTTCTTTTTGTTTTTTGCTTCTAAATCCACTAGTGCATAGCAATAAATTAAGTGACGTAATTAAATCAGCTTAAGAGAAAAAAGTTTCAAGAGCAGAGGCACAGAGACCAAGTAAGTTGAGGTCCAGTGGGACATTTCCACAGTCACAGATAATATGGAGGGCCATGTCATTTGCTAGTGTGGGTCCATTGTTTTATCAAGTCCAAAGTCAGCACAACCCTAGCTTCCTCAGCGGTGCCTCAGGAGAATCACCTCAATGCATTGATGCAGTATTTCTTGCAAAAAGATCTCGTCACTGAAAGAATCCTTTTGGTCTGATGTACCATTCTGATTTTCTGTGAGCCAAGATCAAAAATAACTCAAATGCTTGAAACATGTCATTCTGTATGTCATGACGCTATATAAAATAATTGTTTCACTTTTTAAAATGAAATACTAGAATAATTGAACTTTTCAATGATATTTCAATTATTGAGATACATCTGTGTAAGACCTTGATGGGATTAATTAAGTTTGCTAGTAAAAATAATATTTTGAATAACTTGACTAAGTTCATTTAAGGGGATTTTTTTCTTCTTTTTGTGCAGCTAACTAGCTCTTAAAAGCAAGTAAAGTTTTCAGCTTTTAATAGGTACATTTGAGTAAAGTCGTTTCATCTTTTTGACAGCATATGACATTTCTGATTCTTCAATGAAAACATTACATTGACTGAAAACCACAGAGTTGCTTTCTGACGGGGGAAGCAGCACAGAAATTATTGATTACCTCAACTGTATAAAATATTTACACCTGGGTGCATCTGGGCTCGCAGAGAGAACCCTGAGCTGCTTCAGAAAATGTCAAAAAATCCATGCAAAGTTCAGTCACAGCCAAGTTTGGAAGCACCCTGGTGGTTGTTATTGACATTGCGGGGCAACAAACTGACAAGACTGAGATATCGCATGAGACCAGGGCGGGTGTTAAGCTGCATCACAACTTGAGCAGAAGTAATAGAAACAAGTGGAAAAGTTGCAAATATATACATTCCTGACTGCAGATTGCTGCTTTGAATGCATCTGAAAATATTCAGATGTTCACATTCAGTCCTAAATGTTTTAAATGCATCTAAGTTCTTAAAACATCCATAGCTGTCTATTATCCAAAAAGGGTAGATGAATTGTCTTGAATAAACAGAATTTCTTAAACATATAACCAACAGGCCACTTTGCTCTGTGAATAGTGGCAAATATTCCCTTGTGGAAATGAGAAACGCTTTAGGAAGACAACCACTGCAATTACAAAATAAAAGGGAAGATCTATACCACAACACTCTGTAGGTCCATGTAAAACAAGGGTTCACATTTTAAAAATGAGAAAGGAACAGAGCTTTAAGAAAGCCTTCTACATATGCTTGAGTGATACAGAAATAGAAGGGCATATCAGGCAGTTGACAGACATCACTCATTTGGTCCGAGTTATCTGGACTGTTTCTGTCGAGAAGAATTTCAAAAAGTTTACAAAGGAGAACTAGGCTAAACTTGTAAGATCATCACTAAGAAGACTTGAGCTTTCAGTCGGCATCAAAAATGCCTTAGAGGAGCAAAAGTGAGATGTATACATAAAACATTCATTGTAAAAATACACTTTTAGTTCAGAACTGGTTGGACGACTTTCAATTTAATTTGAAAATAAATTTTCCAATCTGATGAATTACTAAGTAAAGGAAGTGTTTTTTACATTTTTATAAAAATACAAAAATTCTGTAGTTTGGTTTTTGGTTGGTTAATCATTCTTTATTCTCCTCCTCCTGTTCTTTGTAACGAGGTACTCCTGTTAGATTTTTTAGGGGTGGAGTCCTGTTGATGGAAAATTTTATGCAGGTGGAGCGCTCCAATTAGTGGACTCTCACTGTCATTAAAAGGGCTGATGGTTCATTAGCCTCTGTTTGACTCCCTGAGGGAGGTTTGCATGTAAAAACACAGATTAGAGTAGAATAATCCTTTATTGTCCCACAGGGGGGGAAATTCAGCTGTAACAGTAGCAAAGTGACAGGTAATAGAAGCCTTTAGATTCACACAAGAAAAGTATACAAAACATAATTAAGAATAATATATGTACATTAAGGACAAACTTATAAAACCAAAGTACTGTTCTGTTATTAAAAATAAAATGGCATACTCAGATCTGAATGTACTTAGTAGAATAATTAAAACAAAGTATTTACAGAATGAGTAAAAAGTAAACATATTATTTAGAAGAAGTTAAAAAAATATAAACTGAAAAACAGATGTGCAAATAACAGCAAAACAATTTTACTTGAAGTGAGATAAACAGTGCAAATTACAGCAGGGGTGTAAACATTATTGGGTTGTTGGGAGCAGTTCTGATTGTAGAGTCTAACAGCTGCAGGGAGGAAGGACCCCGGATAACGCTCCTTCATGCACCTAGGATATTTATACAGTCAATGGATGTAGCAGTCTGTCCCTGCAGGAGCTCTCCACCTCAGCAACAGCTTCATGCATGGGGTGGGAGACATTGTCCATCAGTGATGTTATTTTGGCCAGATTCCTTCTGTCTCCCACCACCTCCACTGGATCCAGGGGGCATCTTAGAGCAGAGCTGGCCTTCTTGATACGCTTATCCAACCTCTGCAGTGTAGAGGGTGAAGAGGAATGGTGCCAGCACAGCTCCCTCGTACTGCAGACCAGCCTGTCGGAGACACTGATGTCGCCTATTCATGGTTCAGTCTTTGTGAATTCACCTATTTGTGGAATTTGCTGCGGAACATCTTTCTAAAATATTTGTGGAAAACCCACGTTTTCGCAGATCTGTTCGTAGAACATATTTGCATTTTTTTTAAAGAAAATGCAACTTGGAAAGCTGAAATACCAAGCCACAAGGATACTTGACACGCTATTGGCTGGCGTTTGCAAGACAGCCAATCTAGTCATTTTTTAATCCTTGGTGCAGATTGGCTGTTTGTCCAAGAGTGGAGGTAAGGAAGATCTTGGATGTTAACTTCTGGATTAGTGCTAAGACAGCTTCTATTGTGCATAATAATGCATAGTAAGTATGTATGGTGTTTAAACGATTAAATTAGACAGTTCTAATACTTTTTAGAGGGAGTCTCAAGTATTTGCAGATTTTAGCTATTCATTGGCGGCTGTGTTTCCTAACACTGTGAATACCAGCGGTCTACTGAAACCTTTTCTAGACTGATCAGTGTCAATTACTTTGTTTCTCAGATTTTCTTTAATTTCTTTAGATCAAGGTATGATGCATTGGTTTTTGAGATCCTTTATCCTCCTTCATGTTGTCCAACTTGTTCTATTTAACTGATTTCTTGATTCAACAGGTTCGGCAGTAATTGAGCCAGAGACTGGCTGGTTAAATTCAGTTAAAGTGTCCACAAGATGTGGTAAACCACAGTTAAGTCGTGATTTAACAAAGGGGGGTGATTACTGTTTTTATATAGTCAGTTTCTTTTGTTGATCTAAATGACTGATTTGAGAAATTCAAGTGGGGGGGGGGAGGGGTAAAACTTGCTCCATGATACAATTTACATCTCAGTGCAGGCATTAAAGCTTGGTGGTTCCGGAGTTGTTCCTCAACATCCAAACAAATTTTCTTTCATCTGAGGGTAACCGTCTGGGTCAGACGGTTTACACTTGGATACAGTTGGGTTATTCACAAAGACAATGCTTGGCTGTAGAAGGGTGGTGTTTAATCTGCTGAGTTGTTCAGACAAGTCTAGGTTATTGTCGATCCATATAACTCCTCAGGAATTATTTATCAGGAACATGATCATGAACTGGTGCCAGCAGAGAATAGACAGCTGCTGTCAACAGGCCAGTCGTTGAGCCACAGGACATTTTCCATCTCTGCATTAACTGTGGCAAGTATTAAGATCCACAGCACTGATTATGCTTCCTTATCTACTCCCTTCTCTCTCTCCCCCCCATACAAATGAAGAGACTGATTAACTTACACACTTTAGTCCCTTTTTTTCTCTCTCTCTCTTTTGGCTCTGTCGTTACTCCTCAGAGCAAATTAAATTAGCAGAGAGTCACAATTGACTTAACAATCCTTAGGGCCTGAAAGAAAAGGGGAGCGAGAGGAGAAAATAAGGACGGGGCAGCGGCAGGGCGAGGGTGTGACCCAGTCAATGAAGGGTGAGGAGTTTGGGCAAACCTACCCTGTGATGTCACACAAAGACAGTGGGCGTGCTGGTGTCGGATTACAGCTTGTGCTTACTCTGCGGCTGTCCCCTGTATGAAAACCGCACACTAAATATAATTATTCTGCAGGGTTGTAAACTTTTCCAGTGATCTAACAGTGCCTCGCAGTGCGCTCGTGTGTGTTTATTTTTAAACTGATGGGAGATGGTTAGTGGTTGAAAACATATTTTTAATATACCAGTCTGGATAATTAACTTGAAGAGCAGCTTGCAAAAAATATTAAAAATATGTACCAATTAGAGTCAAAGGGTTTCCAGTGATGTTAACTTTTCTGGCACTTGTTTGGTTGTTTGACATAAAACAGTAGCCAAGAAAAAAAAAGAACTGAACTAGAGTTCTGGACTTGAACAACCACAGATCTGTTTTTACCTTTTATTCTCACCATCTTCTTGTTTTTTCTTCTCTTCAGGGTGCTCACAGAGCTGGTGTCAAAGATGAGAGACATGCAGATGGATAAGACTGAGCTGGGGTGCCTCCGAGCCATCGTCCTTTTCAACCCAGGTAACAATCAGAAGCAAGCTTTCACTTTCAGCAACAGCTTTAACAAAAGTCCGTAAACTGAGGGTTTCAAAGAAGAGAATAAAGAAACCAGTTATAGTTCTGAAGAGGGTAATAACAGGGCGAAGGAGCTCTATATTTATTCATATAGTGAGTGCTTTTTTCCAGTTCCGACTTTGTACCTACCAGTCTTCAGAACAGTATGATAGTGCATCCCTCTTTCTTATTTCTCAGAAAGAACACTGTTCATTTGCTGTGCAAGCAAATATATATATTTTTTTGATCCTCCACTTGTCAAGTTTTCTAAAAACTTTTAGGAGACTCTGGGCTCAAAAGGGTCCTTCAGGAGTTACCTTGTCCGAAAATCATATTCTCTGTTAAGACAGCCTAGAGACAGGATTTCTGATTCTTTTTGGTAAGTCCTCAGGCATGCAGACACAACACTGGTTCATCTCTTGAGTTAGGTGTCATTTTTTATGTATGAATGTGTAGGTTTAGAGGTCAGAGTTGATTTTAAGTCAGGTATATATACTGACAGAAGTAATTTTTCTATGAGGAAAAACTGAAAAAAGGTGGATACTCATACTACAAACTAGGGGTGCACCGATCCCACTTTTTCAGTCCCAATACCGATGCCTGGGGTTTGTGTATCTGTCGATACCCGATACCAATCCGACACTATTGTTGAATTAATAATAAACTGTATACCCTCCACCTTAAACCTTACTTGAAGAGACTAAAGATACCATACTTTACTAACTAAACATAACTAAGACTTATTTTTTTCCTTTTTGACCCCGCTCCTTTTGTTTTGCTGAAGTGCAAGAATTCAGCATGCTCCTTAACATAGTTTTTCTGGATGACCTTGATTAAAGTGGTAACATTATACTTTGCAGTAATACCACCTCCCCTCGAAACATTTACTATGCAGACATTGCAAACAGCCGACGAACTAGTTGGAGTGGCAAGCGTGAAATATATCCACACAGCCGACCCTCTGGCTCGCTCCATGTTGCTTCTAGCATGCGACACACGTGAAGCTGATGCATGAAATACGTTCTGCTGCGACGGAAAAAAAAAAAACCTTGATTGGCTAGTGGATCTTTTAATTTTTCCGATCCCCGATTCAGCTATTTTGTCAGTATCACGGCCGATATATCCATCAGTCAGTCAATGTTTCTATTATTCCATCCAGCTGTTTATTTATCCATTCAGCTATCTGTGGAAATTTTAATCCTTGCATACAACCACTCACCGATTTTCTTTATCCACCTATCCATCCATCATCAAGTCATCCATCTGTCAATCTATTAGGGGTGTAACAGTACATGTTTTTTCGGATTTTTCAGTACACACGTGTACCGACTAATACACCTGTTGTCTTCCTGAACACATGCAGAATGTTTATATGTGGAACTCAGAGCACAGTGCAATGTTATGCAGCTCAGCTTTAAATAGTGACACCAAAACTAAACAGAAAGGACTCCCAGCTATCGCTAAACTCTACTATTTGGGAACATTATTGGTTTCTCATGCAGCTACAGTAGAAAAAGAAAGATGGTCCAGACAAGAAAGTTGTCAGAAAACACATCTTTTAACAGCAATAAGGTACCTAACACACTCTGCACTGAACTGAATGACTCACCTGAAACAATGTCAAGCTGAACGTAAACATCACTGATTCTAGAGAAAAAACAGCTGACGTATAAATGGCTACCAGTAGCATCCAATGAACCCAAACACCTTATGTACAAAATGCAAGTCGGCGGAATTCCTGTTGATGAGAAGAGATTTTCCTAACAGCTGCCCATGCTGCATTCAAGTACAGCTGGGAAACTAGATTGTTAAAATAACTCCAAAGTGATTTAAGCATGTTTTATTATCAAATATGGGCAAAATAGTAAACATTTCTTAAATATTAACTCTGACTGTTTTCAAGTGGCGATATTATTTTCTATTCTGGCTAAGTCTGCTTGTACTATTTTATTTCTTTTTAAAATATCCAATCAAATCTCCAGTCAGATTTATACTTTCAACTTTTCAAGTTATAGAACATAATACAATCAAATTCATTTCAGGGAGTGAAATAAAGGAATTCAGGAAAAAAAAGTTTTGGGTTTTTTTTTACTCATGGAAACGCCAAAATAGTGTTTTGTCCGAACGAATAAGAGAAACAGATTTCAGGCTCAGCATATTACAGAGGTATGTGTCACTAAGCTGTTTTTTAAACATTATTTACCCAATGTCATCCATGTTTACCACAGCTGCCCATTAATGTGACCCAGGGTGTTAAAAGACTCAATGCGGAAGCATCCCTCCATGGGCCGCAGTGGATCTGTTTGCGCCAGACTCACTGATCCTCTAGTGCTCAACATTTTGTTCTGGCCACATTCAGGTTCACTGGCCCTGGTTCACTTTGCTGCCTGATTTGTGGTAATTAGGGGTCTGCAAGACTGGACTATCTGAGGGCGCAAAGGGCTGTGGTTGTGTATGTGTAGGGTGGCTGAGGCTAAAAGGGGCCCACAGTCATTCCTTTCCCACACCATGCAAACTAGTCCAGCCATTATTAAAGCGCAGCGCTTTGTCGAGCAGAAATGTTCATCAATGACATGTTTGTTTTTTTCAAACCAAAGCAGCGTCTCTCTGTTGAGCCTAAATTAGCGCAGCCTTAATTGGACTAGTTCAAAATGGGGCATACAGGTTTGCATTGCGCTTGGAGGTTTTAGAACTTGAAAGTCACGTCCTTACTTTCCAGGAAAATGTCAATGCTTTGTGAAATTAAATGGAACCCAATTATTTACTGATTAGCTAAATATTTGTCGTTGCATTATTACAAAGTGTGTAGAATTACCATCCCCATTTCCTATTCTAGTATTGTTTTTGGGGTCTTTTGAAAGACTAAGTTGCAACTTTGTTTTAAAATGTTAAAAATTGAAGCAATTTTAGCAAGTATTTTTCTGGCCACAAGTAAAGACGTTCTAAGGCATAAATTTTAGAGGGCCAAAAATGCCTCAATTCAATAAATAAGTTGTTACATGACTTTTTATACAATATATAATGATTTAAATAAAAGTAGAAATACGTACATACATATAAATAAATAATGAAATGAATTTATTATTTTTGTTTTTCAATTAAATAAAACTTTAAATATGTAATAATTGTTCGATTTAGACATTTTGAATTAAAATTAAAATTATTCATAGGTTAAAAACTATGTATAATTATTTCAGTATTTATTTAATAATTTGATATTACCTGTGCTACAGTTCATCATGAAATAATTATTGCTCACAAAGTAGACGCTATTATTTGACTGGTCAAACTGCAGACCATTCATCAATCATCTATAACAGTGCCCACTGACATTATTCCACATTATGCAATCACAATGTGCTTCAACACAGGACTATAAAATGAAGTTAATACTGAGATAATTATGTGATTTTAACTTAAAACTGTCACAAAATATAATAGCTTACACTTTAAAATTTGCTAATGTATTTTATAGACTGTACAATACTTAATTGCACATATATTTATAAGCTTAATGTATTTCTATGTATTATCCAATTTTCTATAACATTATTTTTTATTTTACAGACTTATTTAATTAACTGTCACTTTTGGCACAACCTTCAACATAACCTAAGAAAATGAGGAAATATGTCTTTAAGTACTGTAGTGAAGTCTGATCTAACCCAGGTTATTTCATCTTGTGCATCTACAGACTCTAAAGGTTTGTCCAACCCAGGTGAGGTGGAAGCTCTGCGAGAGAAAGTCTACGCGTCTTTAGAGGCTTACTGCAAACAGAAGTACCCTGAGCAGCCGGGCAGGTGAGATTAAAAGCAGTGAAGGGGGTCACATCAACAATATTGTGTACGCCATATTTTGTAGATGACATCTTCTTTTCATAAAGGCTTTTCATACAGTTGTTTACTTATCTCCCATCCTCTGTGTTCACTGTATTTACATTAAAACGATTTTGTATTTCTTATTTTTATTACTAGAAAATGTAGAAAGTGGATACAAGCTTGATGATCTTTTAGAGGAAATTATAAATTAACTTAATTTAAAGCTGATAAAACCTCAAAAGTGAGACATCTTGCAGATAAGATAGGGCCATACTATTAAGAGCTCAATAAACCAAGTCAAGTCAGCTTTGGTGTTATTTATTCCTATTTCCTAGTTTTAATTAGAAATTGTAGAGTAGGCATTAAAGACTTTGTAAATGCTAGCTATGACAACTGAATTTATTTTTCTATGAAATTTAAGAGTTGTCCTAAAACATTATTTGAATTGAATCTCCTTAACAAAATAAAAATAAGTTTTAATCAAGACCCTATATTACATAAAAATAAAATCTAAGCAGAATTTTTTTTAATGTGACACCCACAAACAGGTAAACCTAATCCTTTTAATTACTTATAAATAAATGTATGTCGAACATTTCTGAAGGCTATGCACAAATATAATCAAAACAACAATTCAATTCAATTTCAATTCAGTTTATTTATATAGCGCCGATTCACAACAGATGTCATCTCAAGGCACTTAACAAGAAGTCATTTCAATACATTTATACAAACATTCCAATCAGTTAAAAAGTTTCCTATTTAAGGAATCCCAGCAGATTGCGTCAGTCGTGAGGTTGGGCCCCGTTGATGCAGACTTTCCAACCACAGCAATCCTTCAGCAATCCCTCATACTGATACTCATACTTAAATTATATACATTAAAATGCAGACCATTTGTTACCTATTGCTTCTACAAATTATTTACAAAAGACTTACAGCTCACAACAAGACACCACAAATTACTGTACAGTATATGTAACATTCCACTGCAAGACGGAGTAGTACTCCTCAGAAATACACAAGCCTGAGTCACCAAGAGGCAATGTTCTAACTTTTTTATTTTAATCCACCTTTGGGAGCTTTTAGGATTTAACTGTTTCTCTTTGCCCTACAATGTGATATTCAGAAAACAAAATGGTATAATTTATTTACTGCTTTATTTGTTTTACTAGACCCATCAACACAAATAAACTGGTGTGTAGTTTAGAATGGGGCCCAACCTCACGCCAATGACTGAAGCAATCTGCTGGGATTCCTTAAATAGGAAACTTTTTAACTGATTGGAATGTTTGTATAAATGTATTGAAATGACTTCTTGTTAAGTGCCTTGAGATGACATCTGTTGTGAATTGGCGCTATATAAATAAACTGAACTGAACTGAACAGAACAGTAGTTCCCAAAGTTGGGATTGGGACGCCCCTTGGGGTCACAAACATGTAAGTGTGGGGTCTTGAGATCTTCTTCAGAAAATAATGTAAATACTAGAAATAGAAACAAGAAAGCATCTGCATTTTATAAATAGAGTAAAAGATGAAAAACAGGACTTTAATTGATAAAACGTCATCAACACTTCCTTGCTATTCCAACTTCAACTCGTTACGGAGGCGTGGCCGACTCTCAGCTTGTTTTATACCCAACAGCAGCAGGATGGCTGACGACCGCCATCACCGCAGAGTGAACTGCAATGGCTGATTCAAGGGAAGTGTTGAAGTTTAAACCTGAAGAGGGCGCCACACTGGCGGTTTTTGGTAGAAAATTTATATTTTTACTAAAATGTACTAAAGTTAGGGGTGTCAGATTATCGCGTTAGTTACGATTAATTAATTACAGGCATATTTAAACTGTTTCTGCATGCGAGTTGCCTTTAAATAAAATCAGTTTTTATGCTTTGGGCTTCTTCTACTTGAGTTGGGGGTTAACCACACCCTGAAGTGGACATCGATTGGCTGTCATTAGGCCTGCTCATCGTGAGCTGACGCTTCCCTTTTAGTGGACAAGGCAATGTGAGTGAGGAGGAGCTGTGAGTTCTAGACAGTGTTGCCAACTTAGCGACTTAGTCGCTATATTTAGTGAGTTTTTAAACTCCTCTAGCGATTCTTCTTCAAAAAAGTTACTATGACAAATATAGCGACTCTTTCTGGGGTTATTGAAGAGTTTTGGGTGAAGCATGTATCCGTGTTTCTCTCATTGAGCAGGTGTGCTGTCGTGGACTGCTCTCCATCTCTGACCGCTATAACAGCAGGCAGCAGCTCAGTGCGCAGCAGCTCCACCTGCCCGTCCAGGTCCAGCTGGGAGCTAGAGCTCTGATATTTACACCACTGAGTCCAGAATACTAACGAATCGCGCATGCTCAAAGCCAAAGTTGCAGTCATCACTAGGACTAGTCTCAAAAACAGAGAAATGTAAATGGGTGGGACTGCATCTTTTCAAGTCTGTTAAAAACAGTAAATGACTTCATAAAGCCATTTTTGTTATATATTTGTTCTGCCACAATAATGTAATGAATTGACATGAAAATACCTCAAGATGTGGGCTTTTTTCAGTAATTATTAGGTGGGATAAAAAAATAAATTAATTAGATGAATTAATTATAGATCATAATGAATTAACAACTAAGTTTTTGTTAATCTCTTGACAGCATTAACTAAAATACCAAAGATAATGACCAGACATGTAGACAGCACTATTATAGACACTCATTTAAACAATTTATCAGCAACAAAAAAGTTGATTTGGGGATGAGTTGCTCTTTAAGATGCATGAAGAACCACATGTGCAAGCACACCATGGCATACTTTTTATATTTGATGGTTTCAGAATACATATGTCTAAAACAAGCAGAAAATGCTCTTGGGGGTTTGTATAGTGACAACAGTTCTTCAACATACTCCGGTGCAAAGCCATTCAATGATTTTTGAACTACCATAATTTTCGGACTATTGAGCGCACCTGATCATAAGCAGCACCAGCTACATTTTAAAAGAAAATACATTTTGTACATATATAGGCCACACCTGAATACAAGCTGCACTTTTTCATGTCGTTGCCTACGCCAGCAGGTAATGTTTTTGTGCCCGTCTGTCTGTCTGTCGGCTGGCAATATAACTCAAAAAGGTATGGACGGATTTCGATGAAATCTTCAGGAAATGTCCACAATGGGACAAGGAACAACTGATCATTCAGAGACTTTTTTTTTTTGTAAAAGTAACGAAAGTTAGAAATCTAGATAACAACATGGGGATGGGGGGAATGAGTGGCCCAGGTGGAGAGCAGTCATCTCTGAGTGTTTTTCTAGTTTTAATTTAAGACGTGCTTTTTTTTCAAACTGCCTGAAAATCGGCAGTAGGGCGCAATCACAACACGGCAGTAACATGCCTGGTTAGAAAATAAAACATACTTTAGCCCACCAGAAAAGACATTGGTCGCTATCTTCATCTTCCTCACTAAAACCACTGAAGTCGTCTTCTTCAGTCTCTTTGTATCCTCTGAAAGCTCTTGTTGTCTTTTTACACTGACTCATTTCTTTCCACTGCCTCCTTCAATGTCTCGCCATCGATTCATTGATGTCAAGGTTACGTGCAGTAGGTATTTCCTTCTTTGAGGGCCGGCTCGATTGCCTTTAATAAAAAGCGGCGTTCATTTCTTCGTGTGTTTTCCATTATGAGGGTATGTGCATGAAAACTACCAGTAGTGTCGTCTTCGGCTCATAATCTTTCCCCACGTCTGTCTCACTTTTACGCTTCCTGTTATAGTGCCCCACGGAGGCCATTAGCCAGGAAAAATAAATCTATAAATTTCCCTTATCATTATATAGGACGCAGGGTCTCAAGCATGTGAATAAAGTGGAGGCTTATATTCCGAAAATTACGTTAGTAAAGGTCTATTCTCTGAGCTACTGTGAGCTGGTGTAAGAACTTTAGAACTGGGGTGATGTGCTCTACTTTCCTAGTTCTAATGAGGACGCGAGCTGCAGTGTTCTGGATCAACTGCAGCTGTCTAATTGACTTTTGAGACAGACCTGTGAGGACACTGTTGCAGTAATCAATCCAACTAAAGATAAGCGCATGGATGAGTTTTTCAAGACATTAGTCTTTTAATCCCAGAAATGTTCTTCAGGTGATAGAAGGCTGAGATTTTTATTGCCTTTATGTGACCCTGGAGGTTCAGGTCTGAGTCCATCACTACACCTAGATTTCGGGCCTGATCAGTATTTTCTAGCTGTATTAACTGAAGCTGGTGAAAATTATGGAAAATCCATCCTTTGAATTGCTTAATCCATTCCCTTAGGGTTTGGATGGGTTCAAAGTCACCTGGCGACAGTATAATGTAAAACTGAGTATCATCTTCATAGTTATGGTATCTAATCTTATTGGTTGTTATAATCTGGGTTAGCCGGAACATGTAGATATTAAATAGGAGCCCTGGGGTACCTCACATGTGTTTTCTGTCTGTTCTGATGAAAAGTTGCCTATTGACACAAAGGAGTTCCTGTTCTTTAGGTAACAGGGTGTGCCATAGCAGACAACCAGCTGCTGTTCACAATTGAAAATGTTTAAAAAAGAAATATGTAAGGTCCTGTTCACATGTTTAAAAAATGCAGCCAATTTTACAAATTATCCATGACATTAACATAATTTTTTTCTTTCTACGGTGTCTGTACAGGTTCGCTAAGCTGTTGCTACGGTTACCAGCGCTGCGCTCCATCGGGCTCAAGTGTTTGGAGCACCTTTTCTTCTTCAAGCTGATCGGCGACACACCCATTGACACCTTCCTCATGGAGATGCTAGAAGCCCCTCATCAAATGACATAATAGGAGTTAGCTCTCCTGATCCTTATAACCGACCCCCACTCAAAACCCCTAACATACATCACCCCAGCTGCCTTGGATCAAGATTATCTCTACAAAAGGGCAGATTTCAAAAGCACCAAGCATCTCTCTTCTTACTTTAGTCCCTCCATCCATCTTTTCTGTTCCACAACTCTCTGAAGTGTTTCAAAACGAGGAATCCATCATGCTTATTGGTCTCTTTTACCTTGTAAAATATATAAATAAGAATAAAAAAATATATATATGTATATATATAAAAAAATCCACATCAACGTGAGTCACAAGACAGGACTAAAACGAGGACGGGGACATAAACATACTGAGCCATGTTTTTTGTCTTTGCTTGTCGTATCCCCCTGATAAGAAAAAAGCAGAGATGATCAGGTTTTTAACGTCCACAGTACTCACCAAAACCGCGACGATGTCACAAGCATTGCATTTGGGACAATCGCAGATCCTATGGAACCTCTGGGATGTTTTAATCTCCGATCTGAGCCTGCTTTTGCTTTTTGGACTGGACAGCTTGGGGAAAAACAACAACACATTAACGCAAAGGAACTTGTCTATTCAATCTGACTGAACACGTCAGGTCTTGCACTAGGTGTTTAATTATTTTTTTTGGAAGAGTGAGCTTGCCGGCGTAGAACTCAGATGTGGCTTAACAAGAGTGCAAGTTCTCTCAAACCTCAGGTCTCTGGCCGATTCCAACAGACCCGACCATGTCTTACTGTACCAGCACTGTGCAGCGTTAAGGAAGGATGTCTTAGCAGTCCACAAATCAACCCTCAAGTACTCTGAATGACTTGGAAGATCCTGTTCAGTACAATCTGTAACTCTCTGTGCCCGTAAACTGATGTAAATTAGCTTTATGAGACATGAGCGTCACTGGATGCTCCAGAAGGCCTCTGGCAGGTGCAGGGACAACTCATGTTAATTTCTTTCAGGCTGTTCTTTTTGCCTCAACACACAGTCCTTCACGAGAGGAAATGTCATTATTCTGTCAGACTCCTCATAGTCCTCTCCCTGTCTCACATTTCATGCAAATTTCTGCCAAGCAGACACACCTCCAACGCTCAGAAATCCCTCTGCTCATTGCAGTAAGCATAACCTCTTTTTTTTTTTCATAAACACCTCATATCTACCTGTACTGAAAGCTACAACAGTATTAACCTTTTTTTTCATTAATGCACAAATACCTCTGTTTCCATACACTCATGTAGGCTTTGGAGTATATGGGGAGAAGCGCTTGTTTGTTGTGGCAGAGCCATTGTTTGTTTTGTTTCTCGGCACTTAACCTCATGACAGTGTAGCTGGGTTTCTAATGGAGAGCGGATGTTGATGTGATCGACCTCTGTGGCGGAGTTTGGCACTCTCCCGTTCAAGAACGCCTCAGTACTTTTCCTCCGAAAAAGAACACACACATTCACTCTGTGCACTTCTCTGGAAAACCAAGTGACATTTAAGTTGAACTGAAATGTTAAAAAAATCTTTATGTGTAAACGTGTTTTGTGTCCGTATTCTTTTACTGTTTTCACCTTTTTCTTGCTTTTCTCTAAGTGCTGCAGCTGCTGCAAAACAATGCATAGTGTTCATTTCCAAAGACTGTACACAGAGCTGCGTCACAAGACTAAATGTTTGTATGGTGGGGCCCCCATGATTCAGATATTGATAGGCACTTTCCTTTGGTTTAGTTACCTTCAGATAAACTTGATAGTAGAAACCATTAGCTGAAAAGATTAGCTCCAGCTATTAGCGGCTCAACATATTAGCCAAAATCATTAGATAATGGTGCATTCCATTTGTACTTGGAAGTCAAATTTTCCAATTCCAAGTTAGAAAGAAATTGCTGAAAGACTACAAGGTCAGGCTTAAAAAACAATTTCTATTATCAAATCAATCATCAGTTGTAGTATTGAACAGCATCTAGCAGTGAACGTGCTATCTTGTTTGAAATGCTGAGAAAAAACATTGTTTTTGGCTTGTATTGCTACCAACCACCCTGGTCTTTGATCTATAAAACTAGCAAATCCCTCTGATTTTTTTACTCCATAGGCCATTAGAAAAAGGTTGTTGGGACTGATCCCAGTTTTGTGATAAGTGGAAGACAGCCTGAAACCACTGGCTAATAGCAGTAGCTAAAAATATGTCTAGTATGTTAGCTCATGGTAAATTTAATTTATAGTTTGAAGTTGGAATTTATTGGTTCCAAATTGTAAAAATAGACTAAAATCCCCTCAAGGTCATAATTCAGTGGTGTTTTAATAATCTTGACCTCAGCAACAGTTAAGTTAGAGGTAAAATCATAACCATTCCTACCAAATAAGATCTGACTTCTATGGTAAATGGAGCGCCGCATAAATCGACCAGCTAAACTAAGCGTTAGAAAAAATTTGCCTTAAATGTTAGATAATGGGAGATTCTATTTCTATTTGAAATATGGACTTTCTGATTTCTCACTGGAAAATTAATGGGCACACAGCAAGCTCAGTATTCGGCCTTGGAAGTCTGAGGTTTATTACCAACCTCCCAATTCAATATGGCTGCCACTTACATAAACAGCAGTAGCTCTTTCTAAGACTCTTTAAATCAGTCATCAGTGGGTAACAACAGTGGGTATACAATCCTTGACTCATTATGCTGAACAACGCACTGCGTTTGGCTTGCTAACTGTTGAAAGTTTGGTGTTTTAGCTGAAAAATTCTCAAATCTCACTTAGTTTTTAAACTTGTAATTAGAGTTACATAGAGTTGGGAAGGACGTCATCTTGTGTCCAGTGTCGGACTTCCTCAAAACCTTTTGCTAAAACATTCGCTAAAGAAGATTATCTGAAAAGGTTAGGTAAAATATTGCCTAAAGGCGTATTGTTCTACTCTTAGGTCAGAATTTCCGAGTGAGAAGTCGAACAGCCTCAAGAGTTGGTTGGATAGTTAGTGCTGATATAAATCTCAAGTCCATGAAATTGGACACACCATAAATCTTAAACTGTCCGCTAAAACCTTTTGTTGTATTGCAATTCTTGCAAACTATGAAGCACCAAACATAACGATTCACAAGTATCCTGATTGTCTGGAAATGGTAAATCAGAACAAACCTAAGCAAGGACTGTTTTTATCCACTGTTACATTGAGATACATAAGCAAGTTCTTGTGTGGAGTCTTGGCTTCTTGACCGCAGTCACTTTTCACATTACAAAAACCTGCAGTCAAAATTGCAATCTCAAATTATTTTAATTTTTTTCATTTCATAGCACGAATAAAGAGTAAATGTTTAAAGTAAATCTATTTCAAAACGTTTGGTCAGTTGTAACTATAGTATGTTAATTATCTAGATTTTCATTTAACATTAAAATTTTAGTCTGTTAAAAATCAAATAGTTTGGATCTTCTGCACCTTTGATCCCAGCCAACATGTATAAGGGAGCCATAGGCACTTTGCCTCAACTCTGTTGGTACTAAGTGGACTTTGGTTTAAAATAGGTATCTTTTTTGGAACTATATGGTGTTGACCAAATACAAGCAATGTCAGCAACACCAGCTGGGCACCCTGTGTGAGTCACAGCTGGGTCAAAAATGGGCACTTCGAAAATCACTTCAATTCAATTAATACATCTTGTTCTGCATCAAACCTATGTAGGCATTTGACATTGGGGTGCTTATGTAACTCAGTGACAATTCTATTTGGGGCCCATTTTCCAGCCTATTTCCTGCACGTGGGCCCTATATGGAGGAAATCTCCATATTTAGACCCAGTACTATAGGCAAATCTCACCAGAATGCCCTGTTCCCTCTTCTCTGCCCAGAACTTATGGCAAATTTCAAACATAAGAGTATGACTTACAAAGGAAAAAGACTGAAATGTACGAGCTGAAAGCTGCCGGATATTGCCTGTTTTCACTGCTCCTTTTCTCTCTTTTTTGTCTTCTGAATCATTACATATATAAGCACTAAGAAACTTCCATACTTTTCCAGTAGCCCCATAGAGACTCCACAGAGTATTCATAAATACATTACCAATGGCAGAAAATGCTCGTCAGTTTTTTCTCAGTATTTCAGGTTTGTTAATGTTGTCCCATCTTGTGAAAGTGTTTCCAGTTATTCCCACTGTTGAAAAGCCAGCCTAGATATATATATATATATATATATATATATATATATATATATATATATATATATATATATATATATATATATATATATATATATATATATATATATATATATGCTGGATGCCATGATTTACCTTGAGTGTGCTGGTGATTTGTGTGCTGTGAGCTCCCTCTGGTGGAATATAAGCAGCACTGCAATATTACTTGAAAAAATTTTCTAGTGGTATTTAAGTACTTTGTCACAGCTTTCTAATTGTCACAGATCCTCTGGGACGAGCAGGAAAGCACGAGGAAAGGAGCAATAACTTTAATTTTAACCCATCAGCATGGTCTTTATAGCTACGATGAACTAAAGCAAGGTGGTTCTTGCAACCTATCCAGGTGACAGTATTACCTGCCAGCTTGAGCTCTGTTTACAGTATTTATATTTCTGGAAAATATATTTGTTTCTCTGATGCAGAATTTGTCTTTGTCTTTTGTGTAGCTTTCTGATTTGAATCAAGAAAATGATTTTAAACAGTCAAACACTTGTTTCCCCAACATTAAAAAAGGAAGCAATCCTGTAAAAGCCATAATTGTATGATGTGCAAAGGCTCGCGCCCACCGTGTGAAAATTGACAGATGTGGAAAAGATAAGGAAATATTCATCCACATAAAATTAAAAACTAAACGGATGCTTTATACCATAAACCTATATTTTGTTAATATGTATATATGTATATATTTATAAATATATATCAGATCTGCTCATTGAAAACTAAGAAAAAAAATTGGGATTTTCCTAAATAGGGAGTTTAATGGTGTTTTTATTATCAAAAATACGAGTGGGGAGGGTTGAATTCCAACTTTTATTAAAAAACACAATAATCCACCAGCAGAAGCGCAGCAGCTCTGAATTCAAAAGATACCAGCTTAAGCCGTTTTCTGTGACCTCAAAAAATCAGGAGAGGCAAAAAAAGAAGAGAAATCAACTTTAAACTCCAAAATGTATATGTTGCTTAGCAAATGTATGTTGAAAACGTGTAGTCAGGAAAAGCTGAGCTTGTGACACAATCACTGCTTTGTTTGTTGCATAAACTGTTAAATGTTCTAGTTTATAAAAAAAAAACACTTGGGAAAAAGATCTATTTTTGTACAAAGGTAATTTTATCCCCTGTTTATTTACTCTTTTCCTTCTCCTCTGTGGGCTGTTTCATCGGCTGCGGAAAAGCTTTCTCATCTTTAGACTGAAAGTGTAATTTTGTGGGGAGGGGGAGGGAAGAATTGTCCGCTTTGGCACTTTGGTAACTGTGTCGCCTTTTATTTTTGCCATTTTCAACCCGTCATTGCAAGATGGGAAAATCTCTGATCATTATGTTTTTATTTTTCTGTTTTTAAATGAGACAAAACTTCTTTTTTTTGTCTTCTGTTTGTGGGTTGTTCTGATGTTCTATCTCATGGAAAGAAACGAAAAGTTAATAAAAAACAACAACTTTGAAATGAAGAAAGTTGATCTGTCCATCTATTGTGTTCTTGAGATTGAATGACAGTTGTGTAATGGGTTCTGGAAGAAAACCCAGACACCTTTCTCATTCTGAGGCATCCCCAATTGTTCTCAAAGCAAAAGGAAGACAAAGGTTTATCTCATTACAGAGCTGTATATTTTAAGTAGTTATTTTTGCTCAATTTGATTCTGACTTGCAGCCAAAGAATGTCTCAGAAAATTTGAATCCGAGGTGGGTAGAGTAGCCAAAAAAATTAAAGTAAGAGTAGCACTACTTCAATGTAGTTTTTAATCAAAAGTAAAAAGTAGCTTTGAAAGAAGTTAATCAAGAGTAAAAGAATATTTGGTAAAGAGGCTACTGAAGTACTGAATAACTGATCAGAACATCTAAATATTTAAAAATGATGTAATCAGGCAGACAAAAATACATACATACTGGGATTTTTAAATGCCCAAATGAAAAAAATCTATTCAAATAAGTAGCAAATTCAGGCAAAGAAACATACTTCCAGTGACTTACATAGTGTTTTAATGTATCTTCTTGATCTCCAAAAAGGCGTAGATGGAAAGTAGATGTAGATTTCAGTAGATGGAAACAATAAAACAAAGCTTGTGTGCAAACAAAAAGTCTAACTTTAAGACAGAACGTTAAAAGTTAGAATCTGCGTCTGGTGCATTTTTGGTCAAACCCTCACTGTTCTTCATTTAGTAAAATTACTCACAGCAGGTGGAGTATTCAGAAATTTGACTCAAGTTAAGAATAGTGATACTTAATGTCACTCAAATAAAGGTAAAACTAGTGTAGTAAAATCATAAAAGTAATTTTCCCCAAAAAAGTTACTTAAGTAAATGTAACAGTAAATGTGGCTCATTACTACCCACCCCTGATTGGAATATTATACGAGCAATAACAAAAAGGTATTTTTAAGGTTATGCTGTGGTTGACGATCATGGGGAAGACTGCTGACTTGTTAACCTGCACAAGGAGGGTAGGCCACAAACTGTCATTGGTGAAGAAGCTGGCTTTCAGAGTTATGGAAAATTGAGTGGAAGGAAGAATTTAGAATTTTTATAAGCTGCAAAATCGTCTAAATTGACAGAACTATTGAAACATATTACTCTGTGTAATAAAGCTAACAGAACCAAGAACATGTGGAAAAAGGGATAAGACCCTCCTCTCCAGAACACAGCCTTAAGATCCTGACTATGAGCAGCAAAGGATAGCCCTAGATGAGTCCGGTTTGGGAACAAGCTCGACTTTGTGCTGAGATGCGGTTCTTCCTTTGGTTAATCATGGACTGGATCGCTGTGAGCCTTCTCGAGATCCACGAAACTGCCATGAATCCCCACCCCCATGACACAATCGCATAAGAAACTTTCCATAAAGTTAACTGTGATGCACATTCAGGTGCAGAAACACAACTAACACAACATGAAACATACAAAACTTTATTATGCTGCAGATTATATCTGAGAGCTGCAAACAAGAATTCCACTGAAATCCAGATTAACTACAGAAACCGGATGTTGCTTGTTTTCACACAGTTGTGTTCTAATTGAGCGTGAGAAAAAAAAAAGTTTTAGTATATATGTACAAATACTAGAACACAAGAACTGCAAGCGGTTGCTTGTACAATTATGTTAAAAAAGAAATATTAAAACAAGGTTTAAAATAAATTTTCCACACCAAGTCAAACTCAGTTTGAGGCAATTTGAATTTTAAAAAAAATGTGGCACAAAGATCTGACGTTTAGGGGAAATAAAAACGCAATATTGAAACCAATTCTTTTTACATTTTATTAAGACTGAAGCTTAATGTAAATATCGGCCTCTTCATTTAAATGTTTTTTGTACAGTGACAGAGAAATGAACCGGCCCCGTAACCATTACATTTATTGTACAGGAGCTGTTTTTATGCAGAGCGGAAAATACTGAAACAGCCGAATGTTTAACACGATTAACTCTTTTTTTTTAATGAGACAAATAAACGTGACAAACATCAAATATGAGGAAGATATTCACTGCAAAGCTGATGTGTGGTTGACGGGGTTTGCTACTCCTTACTCAATTTCAGTTAAAGTTCTCTGCATCCATCGGGAGCTCCATTTAAAAAAAAAAGGGAGGTCCTCTTGTCTTGCAACACAATGTAGAAAAACAACAACATATATATAGAAAGGTGAATAGGCCAAAAATACCCCCCCCCCCCCCCATCAAAAAAAAACTAAACTGAGTTAGCAGTCGCTTTTCCATAGCTTGATGGTTTTGTCGTTTTCTAAAGCAGCAGATGCGATGATGTTCTCTGTTGGGTGGCAGGCGGTGGAAATGACGACGTCTGTAAAACCAGAGGGAAACAAATCAGCAGAATGTACGTTTACGCGGTGAGGCACCGACAAGAAATCCCTCATCCCTGCTGATTTTGTTAAAGCTTCTTACTAAAATCTGAACACCACACATTTTTGAAGTAATCTAGCCATAAACTAGCACAGAGGTGGAGGCATTACGCTTTGGGCCATTTCTCTGCTCAACTCCCAGGATTACTTTACAGCATTGAATAGAGATCGACTGGATGTTGGTTTTTCTATTATCAACGCCGGTATGTAGAGGTCAGAGTCAGCCAATGGCCAATTTCTAAACATTTTTCCGAATATTTGAATGCTAAGATTTAACACCAACTAGGGATGTAAGAAAATATCAATACACCAATATATCGCAATATTTTATGTCCTGATATTGTATCAATATTCAAAGGCAAGGTATTGATAAAAAAAAAAAAAGAATTTGAATGGAGCCATTAATGATGAAAGTAATTTTTATAGTGAAATTAAAACTATAACTGGTAGTTGGTGGTTGATTTCACCTTCTTGGTTCCAGTGAATCAACTAGATCTAGTAATAAAACTGGATGTGTTAAAATATGAAACAGGTTGGAGTGTTTAGAATGCTTTGACAGTTTTTCTACAGTAGAAAAATAAGTATTATAAAACACAATATATAGTCTTACTCATAGTATCGCAATATATCGTATCGTCTTCTCCTGTATTGTGATACATATCGCATCGCCACATTGTTAACAATACACATCCCTACTAACAATGGATGCACATTTCTGCACCTAATCAGATTTTATACACCGAATTTAACAAACTCTTGAATCTTAACTTTGTGCACTGCAGAGCACTGAACTCAAACATTTAACCAAACAAATCGATAAACTGACCAAAAGCATTAAATATACAAAACAGATTCATAAAAAGAAAAGTGGGATTTGATTTTTGTTGAGCCATCAGACAGCAATTACTAAACAGAAGAGGTACATCAGTTAGTATTTAAGTATTTAGGATCCAAAGTAACCATCCTTGCTCAACCAGGACAATGAAGATGGAATCCCAAACACACAATGCCCTAGCAACAACAGAGTGGCTGAGGAGCACATCATGGAGTGCTTTTCTTCTTGGAGTACAGGTCATCTAATTTTTTTTATACATTGTTTTCAAGCATAATATTTAGAGGTGCTTCATTTAGTACAAAAAGTTCACAAAGTCAGCAGGGGATGGAGGAGTTCCACAACCTGTCTGTCGTACCTGTGTGGCCCTGGAGTTTCTGCACGATCTCCTTTGTCTGCAGGTTCCAGATGTAAACCATGTTGTCCTCAGAGCCGGATACAATCCACTGCAAGAGAGCAGCCGCAGGGTCGCGTTTAGACGCATGCAGCAGGGTTCAAATTCTGTAGGTCAAACAATGACGGCCCAAAAGGAAAACTAAATAAGGTGACGGTAAAACTTCCTGAAGCGAGAAGAGAACCTACCTTGCCCCCGGTGACGGAGAAATTAGCAAAAATGCAGTATTTCTCGTTTTTATGGCCTGTGTACGTCTTCAAGCACTGAAATCGAGATTAAAATTTTTTTTTAAAAGTCAAACATAATCTGAACTATTGCTGCTACTGTGAAGTAAAAATAAAGAAGCACGGAACATTCAAATGTGCATGTTTGGAAGTTTCAAAAGCGTAAAGGGAAAAAAAATGAAGGTATTCCTGCAAACAGAAATGTTGACCAGTTTCCTTCTTAACTTCTTCCACACTGATCTATGCTGCATATACAGCAGGTGAGATTCAAGGCAAAAAAAAAGAAAAAAAAACACTAGAATGTGCCTCTTGCAGGTAATAAAAGCGGATATTGGGTCCTTTTCTGGTATAAAAATAATTCACTTTTCATTTTTATATAATTTTTTTAAACAGCACAATAACTACAAATAAACCAAATCAGAATATTAGTGAATGATGTTCTTCTCACCTTTCCTTTGCTGTAGTCCCACAGCTTCAGCGTGCTGTAAGGACAAACCGTGAATTTAATTACAAACTGCAAAAGAAATTCCAGAGTACAGCTCATTGTGGTGCTGTGCTGCCCTCTGCAGGTGAACGACACATACAATCCGAGTGCTCAGCATCCATAAACAAGGACGAGCTGACAAATGTGAAACACTCACTTATCCAGAGTGGCAGCCAGGATGTATTTCCCGTTGGGAGAAAACTTCACAAACGACACAGGAGGGTTGTCATCATCTATTAAAACCAGACGCAAAGTTAGCAAACAAGTCAGAGGGTGTTACATTTCCTGTCATCTTTTTCTGACTCAGACACGTCTCATTACATCGCCACCATATTTTTTGGGGCTCATTAAAAAACAGCTGTAGCTGGATTTGTTTGTTACCATTATAGTGATAATATTAGAAAGGAGGACTCCTCTACCCAGTCAAGTAATATTTTATATGGGTGCATCTCAGTGAATTAGAAAAGTTCATTTATTTCACTGACTTAAACTGAAACTTGTATAGATTCACATATAGAAGTGAAATAATTAAAAGACTATTTCACATCATTTTGACGATTACCTAATACTAATAAAAATAGGATACTTAATACAGAGACAATCATAGGGAAGATTGGTGACCCGACAGTTGTCCAGCAGGAAGTCACTAACATCCTCCACAAAGAGGTAGAAACAAAACCCTGTCTTATCAGAGTGCTGTATGCAAGGTTGGGTAGAAGGAAAAAAGGTGTGGTAGAGCAACAGAGAGAACTGCAGCCTGGGAAGATTGTGAAGAATCCTCATTAGGATTGCGACAGTTGTAGCCCGTGTCCTGGGTATCGGTGTGTGGCGTCTGTTGAAGCTCCGCCTCCAGCTATAGTCAACAACACTATGTGAAACTTTTGAATGAGCTGCGCTTTACAATCCTCTGAAGGCTGCAAGCTGTCCCTGTCGTCGTGCACCCATTTCCCCCACTTTTTCCATCCACCAAGCTTTCTACTGGCATCTGTGGATATAGCTCTTAACAGCAAGCTTATATAGCAACAACATTTCTCCTTTACCCTGCATGTGCTGGGTATCAACGATTGGACTGGAGAAATGTCAAGTCAGCAAGAAATTATTTAAACTGAATTCTGAATTTTCATTGGCTCTAAACCACAATCATCAAATTTACCACAAATACCCACATGAAAAACTTCACTTTTTGAATGCAGTAATTGAAATAAATGAAAAAAAACTTTTTGGTGACATTCAAATTGATTGAGAGGCATCTTTAATTCTGATATTATGGGGTTTAGGAGTTGCAGAAGATGGCTGATCTTACCGATGAGAGTTTTTAAACACTGTCCCGACGCTGTGTCCCAGATTCGGCTGAAATACAAACAGTCGGAATCACTAGGACGGGTAAATGCAAGTCATTTGGTAAATGAAAAAAAAGCAAAACAGAATCGCAGGGCTCGAGTGAAAGGACACACCAGAGGCCGTCGTAGCTACTGGACACAATCAGAGAGCCGTCTCTGTTGAAATGAACCTGCAGATTCAGGCAGATTTTAGTTCAGTTCAGTCGAGCAAAAACAAAGAAAAAAGAATCCAAAATAGGATCCAACTTACGGCAGAGACAGGATCGGAGTGAGCCGGCAGTGTTTTCAAACACTTCCCGGTCTTCACGTCCCATATCCGTACACTCTCATCGAACTAGAAGCCAAGAGACGAAGAAAAAAAGCCAAGTTTGTGTCTAATGAGAGCTCTGGCTGCTGTCCAACATCTGCTCTGGATTTCTGGTGTTGTGTTCTTGCCAAAAAGCAGCACGCGTACTCACCGATCCCGACACGATGAGGTTGGACTGGGGGTTGAAGTTACAGCAGAACACGTAGTTGCTGTGGCCCTTCAGGGTTTTTAAGCACTTTCCCTGCATGGAAAAGAAAGCACTTCAAATGTCACATCGGTTTATCACAGCACCGTTTAGGAGTCCTCCGCCCCCTTGAAGTCGCCTTACCGAGTTGACGTCCCAGATCTTCAGGGTTTTGTCATCGGACGCTGACACCAGGAGGTTGGAATCAGAGGACCAGGCCACGTCAGAAATGCCCTGCAGGTTTAGGAGGGTTAAAGGTCACGAACGAAGCTTTGAGGACAAACCCATTCGTACAGAAACGCGAGGTCCACTCACGAGCTTGTGTCCGGATATAGTTTTCTCAAACTTGCCGTCATACGCTCCCCAGATCTTTATGAGTTTATCAGCGGCTGCAATAGAATACAGAAACACAATCAAGGCTGTTTAGATAAACCGCCTTGAAACAAATGTTGGCGTAATTGCTGAAAATAGGAAAATAAACCCGTAAATCAGGAAGTTATTTTTATAACCAAGGGTTAAAAATCTTTAGTCAGCAATGGTAACCTATACCTGAATGTTGTTTTTTACAAAACCTATTTATAATGTGCATGGCTTGCAAAAATCCCCTCGATTAGGGATCTATGAAATTCGCGTTATTCATTTCCAAATTCAACGTTTCCCGTTCAAACTATATTTATTAACCCTAAAAGGGTGTAATTATGAATTGAATGAAATTAATTCCAGAAATCAACCAGAGATTGTTAGGCTTTCAGGTTTCACAAATATAAGAGCTGTAGTTCTGCAGAACACTGATTTTACAAGGTGTTTAAAAGTATTTTAAATTTACTTAAAACTTTTTATATAGATTAAAATCATTTTCTTTTGCTTCCCGGAAACGGCTTGTAGGAAGCTTGTTTTTATCTCAGCTGGACTACGGGGATACAGTCTACCGATTTGCCAGAACTCTACCGTGTCTAACTTAGACCGTATCTACCATGCTGCCCTGAGGTACAGTATATAACTGGCTTGCACTTTGTATTCCCTTGCTGGACTTACTTCACTTAATAATCAAAGGATGAAGCATTGGTGCATTTTTACGTACAAAGCCATTATAAGAAAATCAACATTGTGTATCTACAAAGTTTATTTCCCTCCAGAACAAAAACAACCTGAGAGCCAGCAGCTGGCTCCTTTGGTCTAGGAATGATCTGCAGCTCAGGTTGAAGTTGGAATCTCTTATTCTTTCATCTAGTTTTAAACAAAAACGGACAGGTTTTCCTCATCAAATGTACCTGTGAAATTTAAATGTCTGGAATTTTAACAGTTTCATTAAATCTCTACATTTTACTGTTTTATATTGTGTGGTAATTGTGAACAATCTATTGTTTTACTAGTGAATTTATTGTCTTGTTTTTTCACTTTGCACACTGCGCTGCGTCTCATCTTGGCCTGGACAAGAGAAGTTCTAACCTCAATGGACCTTCCTCCTGGATAAATAAAGATTAAATAAAAAAGAAAATAGATTTACCCTGTCATTTTTTTATCTTATGTTTTTCACATTAAATACAAAAATATTCCACTTTTAAATAAGAAATCTGCAAACAGTAAAACCTTATGTTACACTTCCATAATGATCAGGAGCTTTGTTCTTCCCATTTATTTGCACTGCATGCATAAATAATAAGGGTGGTGTGAGATATTGTTATATAGAAACGCTACAATATTTCTTACCAAGGTGAAGTTAGTCTCATAAAATCATTAAAGAATTAATTATATGAGCTATACGAACACTTAATTTCCCTCTGGGATCAATAAAGTATTTTTGAATTGAATTGAATAAAGTGTTAACCAGTGGCTGTCAGTGTGTGACTTTGCCTGGGTTATAGGAATGCCAGATAAGAAGCCCAGTGATTTTAGCTTGAAAGCTTAATTTATGCATGTTTCAGGCTCTTATTTTGAAGTTCTACAGAGTAGAATACAAATGACAAGACAGAAGACAATGAGAAAACAACACAACCTGTCAAGCATTTGCTGCTAATGATGGAAATGTTGGAATGGAGCGGCACTACATCTGAACCTTTTTTATTCTAAATGTATAATACCTAGAGCAAGCAAATCTCAACATGATACGCCTTTATTGAACAGAGATCTTCAAATGTTTTTGTTTTTTTTACAAATTAAACCTTTGTTTGTGGAATTAGACAGGCGTACGATATAATTGGACCACATCAATGTTTTGCTGTGGGAAAAAAAATAATACTCAAAACACTGGAACTCACATGAGCTGGCGAGCCATTCTCCGCTCGGGCTGAACTTGACGGAGGACACGGCCTTAGTGTGTCCTGCTAACGTGAATTTCAGGCTGTAGTTTGGCTTCGCGGGTGCGGACTGTGAACAAGAGCAGCATGAAGAGGAAAAGATCAGCGCAATCACAGCAGCGTGTTAAACTGTCTGCTGGAAACAGACAAACTGGAAGCAGCGTCGATCGTTTGAGTCAGTCAGACCTTGCTCTGGCTGGCCGATGCTGATGGAACCACTGGAGGCTTAGTGTCAGTCTCTGGCTTCTTGTCTTCTGTTGCCATGGTGAGAACACTCACATTGATTGCACGCTAACCTGAAATGGAGAACAAAACAGGTAAGTGGTCTGCTACCATTAATGAGTCTTACAACAATGTAATATATTGTATTATAAGGTCCTGAACCGTAATAATGTTACATGTCTTGGAGGAGGTACAGCCCCCCTATAATATCCTTAATTAAAATCTTGGGGGGGGGGAAAAGTTTAATTCATGACCCATAGACAAACTCAATCCTTTGGCAACGGGACATATTCATAGCAACAGAGTTCAGTCAACGGGGCCGTCCGCCATACGCCGTTGAAGTAGAAGAAGAAAAATGGGGCAGACGAGGCGTCAAACAACAACATCAACGACTTCTGTTTTGTCACAAAAACATAATATCTTGACAACAGACCATTCTGAGCCGCTGCCATCTTTGTTGTTTGGCTCCGTCGTCATGGTGCTAAGCCCACCCAACTTCACTGTATAAACAGAGCGCTGTGATTGGCCCGGTCAACACTTAGACAGAGACAATGGTAGACCTGCTGAGCAAAATTTGTGCTACTGCTACGTTTGTCTAGATTTCTAGGCTATTAAAAGCCAAGAGAAATTAATGAACCCCAAAGGTTGTGAAGATGAGAACAAAATGGCAAAGGGACAAATTGACTTGGAGCCCTGTTTTCTTTTGGCAGGTATCCACTGCCAGCAGCATCCGTGTCTGGGCCTGTTAGGCGTCCTCTCACCCCTTTAGCTAGTCCAGGAAGATGGATGCCCATCCTGCTTACTGCTATAGCAGTCATTCCATGACATTATTGTGGAATATTGTGATGATAATTAACCCACATTTTCATCGGAACCTTGTTTATTTGTCAGCATTACAACACTCCAATCACAATCTCTGACATTACTAAAATCTGTAGTAGTTATGGGCGTAAAGGACGGTAAAAGTCCATCTTACTTACCAGATATGTTATTTGAAAGCAAGAATTTCAATGGATGGCGCCTGAAACTGTTCTGCACTCCAAATATTGCATCCAAGCAGATAATGTACAGATTAATTTTGCAACATATTGTGCAGTTCGATGTGCTATGTGATTAAAGAAGAGATGTTGTCGAGCAGTTGCGGTTTTAAATACTTGTATACCTAAAATAAGCCGAGTAAATACATGAGCACTAAAAGGGTCATCAATTAACGCTGCATTTGTGTTTCAAAATGTGAAACTATTGTGCACTGTTTACTTGTAGAGTTGAACCACTGATTGCAAGCGCTGTAGTTGAGAACTGTTTTAGATAATGGGCAGGTTTTATTCACTGAGCAGCAATTGCTTTTTTAAGGCTCTTGCTGCATGCAATGACAAAAACGTATTGCCATCTTGGGCTCTAAATCGAATTACTTTCATCGCAGTCACACAAAAAAGCAAGAAATATAGATCAAATTTTACATTTATAGTACCATACCCTAGTCAGTCCATTATTTTTAAATCTATCTAGAGTGAAATATGTAGGTAATTCTGGTAATAAGATAATCTTAACTTAATTTCATCAAGATACTCAACCTCAGAGAGTAGGGTGGAACTCATGAAGATGGAAAACACAGAACAGATGTGAAACCTTTAAATAGCACTAATATTGTTATTACATCATCACATTATTTGTGTCAGACTGATCTCTTTAACCGCTTTTAGTCATGAAAATATATTCTACAGCAACAAACGTGACGTTTAAGCTAAACAGAGTACTATTATAGGTTAATTACGTGAGATTTGTTTAAGCTGCTTAAAAAATAAAAATTTCACCAAAGATTGTTTATTCAAACATCATGGAATCAAAAAAAAACGAAATCACAAAATTTAATTTTCCCTAACTTTTGTGATTTCGGCTCACAGTTCCACACGTTTCAATGTGAATTGAGAGGCATAAATAAACCCAGAATTTAATGTTTTTCACGCAGTGGTTTTGCTCTTAAAATGCTGTAAATGTCTTAAGTTCTATATTGCCAACACGATCTGCATATCGATCATAGCGTCTTTTTAATGCTCTTTCCAATGAAATAATTTATTTTACCATAGATCTCATCTGACATCGCTTACATACCTAAAGAAAGGGAATTAAACTACTGGACTGACAACAAACTTGCATGCTGCTGATTTTAAAAATGTTTGGTTTTATTTTTATGGTTTTATTCGGTCACATTAATCGTGCTGGTTCATTCATATTCATATTCATTATGTTCCCAAACAGCAACAGAAATAGATTTAAAAATGTATGTTCAACTAAACAGCACAACTAGCACAACGTTTAACTAGTTCAACATATTACACCCATTAATACAACTCTAGCCTTTAAAGGTTCTTTCCCTATTTCGTGTGTTATTAAAAGAAAAGTTAATCAAAAAGTAATCTAGCTGCTTTCAGTTGCTAACTGCTTAATAAATACCTGTAGCAGCTCAACCGCTAAGCTACAAAGTTAGCTACTGCAGCTAGCTTCAGTGAACTGACCTTAAAATTATCATGTTTTGAGAAAGGAAGGCGTAGAAACCTCTCGAACAGCCATCTTAATGGATTTAAGGTGGGTTTCAAACGTAATATAATTTACACATGGTCGCTGAAATAAAATAAACGTGGAAAAGTAACATTAAACAAAGAGCAAGACGGTATCGTTTCCTTGTGTTTCGGAGAGATTCATCGCTGAAAACAGCGACGTTACTCCAAACAAAGCTAAATAACAAGTGAAACACTGAGTGTTGTACTAAAACCAATTACCCGACAATTTTTTAATTATTATTTTAACGGGAAAACTGATGTTGGCCTTATCGTACAGCGCTGTTGACAAGCAGCAGCAACGATGGGGGGGCCATCTTCCATTCAAACAATGAGCTTTTGCTTCCAAGCTAATACTCACGGAGATTGATGCTGATGCGCGGTCAGATAATGTTTCCTCTGGAAAATTGGAAACGGGGAGGAAAAACCGTCCAGTGGTGGAAAAAGGCCCTGCTGAGCAGCTAAACCAAGCAGCTCGCTTCTTAATGTTTGCGTTGAGCTGGGAGTACCTACGAGGAGAAGGAGAAGCGGGGAATGTGGTGTGCTGATGTTCTGCGCAAGCGCTTTACGACGGGACGGTACGGGAACTAACAAGGATCAAAAGTGTGCCGCAGTACTCCTGTAATTACTGCACTAGTAACTGTGTTTTTCTTGAGATATTTTTCGCTTGAAAAATAGCTGTTTCATTTAAAACTACTAGGGAGACTTTACATGAGAGAAATTTGGTTCAGTAATTTTGTAAAGATATATTATTAACTAATAATAATACTTTAATTGTTACAGATTTGTACTTGGTCAGAATTTACAAACTGCAAGCATGCACAAAATACCAGGAACGAACCTCACAGAAGTCAGAATTACACATTGAATAGTCAGAGGTCCGAAGTTCAACATTCTATATAGCTGTCACACTCATGTGGGTGAAGTGACATAATTAAACTGTCTATTTGTAGGGATTCACCAATATGAAAATTTGACCAAGAAAATACCATATGGCCAACATCCCTAAATGCTTTCTACAACTCTAACAAAGTCATTTTAAGTAATCTTCAGGAAATGGTTACTGAAGGCTTATTAAAGGTTACAGTAAAAGGGTCCAGACAGCCTTCAAGAACCTTTAGAATTATATATATATATATGTGTGTGTGTGTGTATATATGTATATGTATTTCACGCTGTTTGGGAATGTTCCCTGGTGAACCTCCAAATGTAACATTAGACAATGTTGTCTCTGAAGAATCTGTTGGGAATGTTTCCTAACACTTGCTTGAAAATTAGCGCTTTCACAAATTCATTTTTAGGGAACCTTCAGAGTACATACCCTAACGTTTCCCTTAACATTTATAGGGGAACTTTGTGGGAAATATTAGAAAATCCCTTTAAAGAGTCTTAGACGGTTATTTACAAATGTTTTTTTAAATATAATCTTTGTTTGAAACATAAATTCAAAGGTTCTTTGCATCTTTCAGAATGTAGGCTAGCCTAATTTTTCGAAAACATTCCGGAAATATTCCCTAAAGGCAGAGATGCGGGGACTCGAGTTGATGACTTGACTCGAGTCCAATTCGAGTCGCCAGATTTGTGACTTTTGACTTTTGACTTGCTTGACTAAAGCTATGCTTGGACTTGACTTGCTTGATCCTCCTTAAAGATGACTTGGGACTTACTTGAGACTTGCATGTATGGGACTTACTCCCATCTCTGCCTAAAGGTTCCTTGAATGTTTTTGTACAACGTTACTAGGCTACCTAGGAGATATTTCTAGAACATTTGCTCATTCTTTAGAACATTGTGATAGATGTAGATAGCTTTTACGTTACCTTTTCAGAAAGTTCTCCAACAGTTCTTAGAAGGTCACACTGTCAATGCTGAAAACAACCTTTTGTGAACCTTCGGAGACATTTGCTTAAAGGGTCTAATAATGATAAGCGTCATATTTGTTGGGTGCAAACAGCTTTATGGTATTTGGGTTATGCATTACGTTTTATGTATGTTTTATGTGTATAAAATTGTGTTTTGTAACAACCTAAGCAGTAAGTAAGCTCTCACGCAAGCTTTTGTGATGTATTTATCTTATATTCGTGGCCCCATTTAGTGTTTTGACGACCCACAGTGGAGAGCCGCTTTTCTAGACACTCCAGTCCAACAGGTGGCAGTGTGGCCACTAAAGGTTGCTGGATGCTGCTGCTGCTGGTCAGTTACTTTTTAGTTGCCATCCCTCCTGCTCTAAATCTAGTTTGCCCCCCCCCCCCCCGGAGTGGATTTCGCCTCGGTTAAAAACTCCAAGAAACGGAGTTTGCAAACCCCTCTTTTTTTGTTTTAACCGCTATTTCTTTTTAGTTAGTTGCTCTGGGGGATAGTTTTGCTTCGTTAAATGACAACGCGAAGAAGATTCAGCGTCAAGACGTCCTAAATAAGAAGTCAGCCACCTCAAAACAAAGAGGCCGTTCCAGGTTGGCTGTTTTTGTATAAATATGAAAGCCGAATTGTGCCGAGACATGTCGGGTTTTGTGTTTTAACGGCTTCAGCTTGTCATTTAGTAGCACTAAATGAAAACTAGCTAGCCAAGTGAAGCTAGCGAGCTGAACTTTTTTCTGTGGAGGAAAAAAAAAGCACTCGGGCCGTTTTCAGTATTTGATAAATTGTGCTTTTAATGTTTTGACTAAACCCAGTGATGTTGGTCCCTCTAAGCGAGTCTACCGTTTTAGTAAAGATTGGTTTAACCCTACTTTGAACGAAAAAACTCGGAACTATTAGATGAATCCCAATGATAATAATCCAAAACGTGGTCTTTGTCATGCCCGCCCCTTTATCGGTGTTTTTTTTAAACGTTGCATAGCACTTCACTCATTATCATCACATAAGGTTGAATATTTAAAACAGTGCTGTCCAAGCTTTTATTATTATTATTGTTTGTTTGTTTTTTGCATTGAGGGCCAGAATAGTCAAGTTGAGGGGCTCAAAAATTATTTTTCAAATAAATCAGGTAAAAAAACTTTTAAGATATGTTGTTGTTTTTGTCTGCGGATTAATATTCTGAACATCCACATTTTTACTTGAATAAAACTAATTTCTCAATTTTTGGGGGGGAGGGGGATTGAGTGTTTTTGTAGCAACTACAATTAGTAAAGGTGTTTCTAATTACTAAAAGCTGCTAATGAAAGAGGAAACATAGTTAACAAAGATAATTACTTTGTGATAAACCCTATTTTTTTATTTTAAAATAATTTTATTTATCTGTAAATCTCACTGTAAAGTGTCCATCTGTGGAACAAATTCCATTTATGAAAGTCATAATATAAAGACGGAATATGCAGATTCATATTTCAAGCATTTATTTCAGTTAATTTTGATGATTGCAGCTTACAGCTGTTGAACATGCTTAATATTTTATGGTGTTATGTCGCTTCCAAGACTTTGTCGGTAGGAATGTAAGAAAATATCGATACGCCAATATATTGCGTTATTTTATGTCACGATATTAAAAAATAATGATTTTTATTTTACTTTTTAGAATTTGAATGGAACCATCAGTGATGTCAGTAATTTTTGTAGTAAAATTAAAATTATGATCGGAAGTTGGTGGCTGTTTTCACCTTATTCATTCCAGTGGATCAACTAGATCTAGTAATAAAACTGAATGGGTCAATGTGTTATGTATGAAACAGGTTGGAGTGTTTAGAATTCTGTGACAGTTTTTCTATAGTTAAATTAAGTTTTAAAAGTATAACACAATATATAGTCTTACTCGTAGTATCGCAGTATATCATATCGTCCCCCCTGTATTGTGATACGTATTGTATCACCAGATTCTTGCCAATACACATCTCTATTTGTCGGGGCTGATTTTGCAAGAATTTCTGTGTGGCATTGAGATAATCGGCTTGTGGTCCTGGTGAGGTGTTTAGACAGCCCAGGTTGCTTTAATAGTCATCTTCCGCTCATCTGCATTGTTGTCTTCTTGACGTTACCTCATAGATTCTCCATATGGTTTAGGTTAGTTCAGTTTACTGGCGAAACAAGTAAACAAGCATCTCCAGAAAGCTTCTCAGCAGAGCAGAGCATGCCAGTGCTCTATAACTCCCTGGTGGACCGGTGTGATGACTTGATGAACCCCAGCATGTTTTACCAACATATCGTCACTGATCGTGACGTTTCAAAGTGGGCCTCAAGTAACTTGGATTCTGTGCCTTTCCACTCTTCCTGGGTCGGACTTTGATTTCCAAACGAAACGCAGAATTTACTTCGACCTCACTGAGTAACAGTCCAGTCATTTTTCCTCTTCTCAAAATAATTCCAGCCGATTAACCCAGTGTAGCAATCCGGTTCACTTCAAATTGAAATTCTGGCCTTCATGCTCTTCCTGAGATTTCCGAGACGCTTTGTCAAACCCTCGACCCTTGAAGCAGCCTTTGACCTTGTTGTGGATTTTTCTGTTAAATGAGCTCCAATAGCTGAACCCTTTGTCTTATGAGAGTTTTATTAAAGCTTGTTATTACAAGGAGAGCTCCTTATATGCCACAAGCAATCTTCCCCAGAGCTCTCTCTGCTTGTCGACAGCCACGCCAATTCATGTGTTTACCTTGAAAACACATACCCACCTACCTTGCCCTCAAGATGACCTTTACATTCCAGCAGTCTGAGCAAGGCTTCGAGTTGCACCAGATTGTTCGTGTATAGCAGCGACACTTTCACAGGACCTGACTAGGACATGCACATAAGAATATACAGAGTCTAAAGTGAACAACTTCCCATTACAATATGGTCTCGTCGGCTGATTTGGACCTGAGAGTTCCTTTTTTTGACAAGGCAGGTTGACTTTAACACCCCTCCCCCTAGGGCTGGGCAATATGGCCTCAAATTTGTATTGTGATATAATCTAAAACATGTGCTGCAGCGATATTTAATGCGATATGATCTTTTCTTAGCTTTATATATGTCAGATATGATTGTTTTTGAACATTCTCACCTTCCAAAATGCATGTAAAAAAAAATCTAATCTTTATCAAATAACTGCAACATTCTTACAACAAAATAAAGATCAAGATATTTTAAATAAAATAAAAGCTTAATATTATAAAAGCAAATTTCAAAATTGTTTCAACTGAAGTGCAACATGTAAAATAGAAATAATTTTTTTCTGCTTTTCTGATTACTTATTCGTCAATTTAATATCGCACGAAAGTAAAGCTAGTATGTAGGCACAGCTTGATGATATCATCAAAATGCACAATCACGGTAGGCCGGTGTACCCTGCCCCTGCCTGTGATGTCGTATTACATGATTGGCTGGACACTTGTACGTTGATGTAGTGCGCAGTTGTTGTTTTTTTTAAGAAGTTCATTAAAAAAATAGCAAGTATACAACATAACAAATGCAGAATAATTCAACAGATACAAACATTACATGCATATTACATGTACATACATGAATTGTTTTGAAAGCTTTTTTGTTGATAGTCTGAAATTGATTTTATGTATAGTTAATATTGATCATCTTTGGATATTCTAAAAAAAAAAGGAATACAACATCTTTCCATCGCAAGGGAAAATCCGTCAAAATATGTTAATAACAACCTGCTAAACTCTTTCCAAAGCTCATGTGTGAAAGAGCAGTATCAAAAAAAAAGATGTCAAATTTTCTTGATGATCCTCACTGGAACTGTTCTTAACATCTTTGTGTCTTTTACATTTTACCACGTAGTTTATTCGAGTTCCGATGTCATAGTGTGATGTTATCAGCAAGCGCAGGGCCCTCGAGCACATCTGGTACCTACACCGGTATAGTCAAAATCTCTACCGCTGGCTACATTTCTATCATTTCTACCTTATAATGTTTACATCCCCCTTTACTACCTCCCCCCCATTGTTTCTTTTTACAAACCCATGAAGACGGCAGTGAGTTCGGGTTGTTAGTAGTGGACGGTAATAACTGTTTGCTGTTTAACTAACAGGTCGTGTGGCATGAAGACTATGCACAAAGCAGGCTGGCGTTCCCGCGGAGTCTTCACCGAGCTGAAAGGCACACACTACCCATTCAAGACAAGATAACAGCGAGCCCCGTTTCAACGACATCATGTCTGCTGGCATCGAGCCGCATCCCGATATGCTTGTGAATCCTCCTCCTCCGGAGGTGACCAATCCCAACAAGCCCGGCCGACGGACCAACCAGCTGCAGTACATGCAGAGAGTGGTGGTCAAAGCTCTGTGGCGGCACCAGTTCGCTTGGCCTTTCTACCAGCCCGTTGATGCTGTCAGTCTTGGACTACTGGTGAGGAATATGTTTTTTGCTCATGTTATTCCCAGATAAGAGAGAACTAGCTACTTCTCAGTATTGTAGGATTAAACATAACCTACAATGAAATTTGTCTAACGCTGCCTCTTTTTCAACAGGACTACCATAAGATAATAACATCTCCCATGGACTTAGGCACCATCAAGAAACGACTAGAGAACAACTACTATTGGAGTTCAAGTGAATGCCTGCAGGACTTCAACACCATGTTTACCAACTGTTACATATATAACAAGGTTAGGAGATTTGGGGTTTTAAAGTGCGTTGACTGTACTGATCCTCCTTGGAATGTGTAACAGAGTTCTCCTAATCCTCCCGTACAGCCCACAGACGACATCGTGCTGATGGCTCTCGCTTTGGAGGAGATTTACTTGCAGAAAGTTTCCCAGATGCCTCAGAAAGAGGAGGAGGTCGTTCCACATGCAGTCAAAGGGAAAGGCAAAAGAAGTACCCCTCCAGGTAATTAACCGCTGACATGAGGTGAGATGTACAGTTCATTGCAAAATCGTTCATACTCTATAAACTTTTTCACATTTTGTTACAACCATAAACATCACTGGGGTTAATTGTGTGTTTATGTGCCAGACCAACACTAGGTAAGTCATAAAGGATGCATGGTTTGTATTTAGCAGTTAACCTCTGAATGTGTGATGTGCATTTGGAAGGTGAGCTTCTGGTCAAGGGTTGTCTTTTTTTTTTTTTTTTTTTTTTTCATTAACATTTTCACATGTTGAAAATATAAAGAACATAAGGTGTACACAATACATTCGTATAACATCGCATTTGTATATATTACAGGAGATCATACGAATTCCAGTCTCCTTGGTACAATATCAATTCTCAATTTCTCCCATATTTTGTCAAATTTGGCCATTTGGAGTCTTATATGAAAAGTATTTTTTTCCATGACATATATAGAATAAACAAGATTTTCCCAGTCAGCCAGGCTTGGAGGCAAGGGATTTAGCCATTTTTTGATAATAGCTCTTAGTGCTGCTAAGCTCAATATTCCAAACAAACGTTTAGAATCCTTATCTGTTTCTTCGATGTACAACAAGAAGGGTCAAGTGTTTTATGCAGCTTCTAACAGGTTTTTTTCCAGGATCGCTCTGTTTTTAGCTCCACCCATCTTCCCATCAACCTTAACCAGATTGCCATATCCCTACTGAAGAAAATTATTCCCGCAACATGATGCTGCCACCATCATGTTTCACAATTGGGATGGCCATAGTTGGTTTTCTCCCACATGTACGGTTTTGTGTGTAGTTTTTAAATATTCAGTGTTGTTCTAATCTGACCAGTGGAGCATCTTTCACTTGTATGCTGCATCTGTGTGTCAAACTGAAAATGGGACTTTCTTTCTCGCTGCTTTTCCATAAAGGCTAGATTACTGCAGTGCATGACTTTGAGATTTTATCTCTACTGACTTTCTGGTTCAATAAATACATCAAATAGTTGCTGACCTGTCAATAGCTTGTCCCACCTGAGATATGGATCTTCAGCTCCATCAGAGTTACCAATAAACCTCAGAGACCTTGATAGAACAGCAGGATTTATTTAAGTCAGATAACGTAGAGAGGGACCCTATTTACAAGGGGTGTAACAGCCCATGTGTTCAGATTTAGATATTTTTGGTACCGCCCTGTCTGTTTAGTATGTACCAGTAGCATCCAATTAGACCAAACTCCTTATTTTGTGAAAAATAAAAAACGCCAGTCAGTGGAATCCCAGTTGATAAGAGATCTTCCCAACAGATGATCATGCTGCATTTATGTACAGCTGGGAGACTAGGCTGTCAAAATATCAAAACAACTCCAAACTGATTTTAGCATGTTCTATTCTCAAATATGGGCAAAGTATTATTTAAACATTTCTAAACATTTTCTACTCTGGCTATGTCATCTTGTACTATTTTTATTTTTTTTAAATCCAATCAAGTCTCAAGTTTGTTCAATACTTTCAACGTTTTTAAGTTATAGAATAAAATAAAATTAATTTTAGAAATTTAAAGAAAGGAATTCAAGAAAAAAAGGTTATTGTTTCATGCTGATCAAGGCATAGTTGCGGTGTGACGAAATGTGAAAATTTCAAGGGGTTTGAATACTTTTACAAGACACTACATCTAAAAACACTACTTCGACTCTACTTCGCTGTTTCTTTTCAGAGAAAAGAATGAGGTGTGACAGTTTGAGCCGAGCAATCACTCCTACGAAGAGTGACTTGGAAGAAAAGGAGGCGCCAAAACTAACCGAAGAGGAGGGAGGTGTGAGGGAACAGCTGAGGTACTGCGGCGACATCCTAAAGGAAATGCTGTCGAAAAAGCATTCAGCCTATGCCTGGCCATTCTACGAGCCTGTAGACGCTGAAGGTCTGGGGTTACACGATTACCACGACATCATCAAACACCCAATGGATCTCGGCACTGTGAAAGTAGATCTACTTATTCACATTTTGTTCTGTATGTTTTTTTTATGGTTTGAAGTACAGTCTTGGCTTCACTTAAAATATTTCTTTTTGTTATCTGTAGAAAAAGATGGATGGAGGAGAGTATCAGGATGCGCAGCAGTTTGCTGCAGACGTCCGCTTAATTTTTTCCAACTGCTACAAGTACAACCCAAGTCACCACACGGTCGTCGCCATGGCCAGGAAGCTTCAGGTGTGTTCCACTTGTGATTTTTTTATTTATTTTTTTCTCAGTAATTCTCTCCACTTCATGTTTGTTACCCTTTACCCTCTGGTTGCTGCAGGGAGTTTTCGAGCAGAGGTTCGCAAAGATGCCAGATGAGCACGTAGAGGTCATCGCTCCAGCTGGGGCCACCAGCAGCTCGTTTAGTTTGGACAGATTTGAGTCCACAGAGGAACCGGCCACCCGGTTTGCTGAGGCGACAAAACAGGTGGGTTTTATATGAGTTCAGTGGGGGGGGGGGAAATTTGAAAGATTAGTTTTTCATCAAATTAAAGATGTCACAATTATTTGACCCTTACTTATGCTCTCTTCAGTTCACCCCACAAATCTGAGAGACTTTGCCAGGGGAAAAAGTGATGCTTCTATTGTCTGATTTACCTGATCTGTGTTGTTTTGATATGTTTTCTATCACTTTATTTACAAAATGGTATTTCCAAGAGTTTTGTTGAATTCCCAAAAAGTTTCCAGGGCGTTTAAAACTGAGACTTTCCCATAGTACATATTCATCCTGTCTTACACCAGACCCACCTGGAAGATTATGGGATCAGAACAGTATCACCTTGAAATGAAATTGAAAATAAATATTGGCTTTGAAAAATATTATTGTAACTGAAAATATTAATTTTGAATCTGAAATAAATCTAGTGAAAAATTTTGTATTGAAAGTGATTTTTTTTTCTATGAAACTCATGTATATGCATTGAAAGAAATAACTCAAGTTTTCAAACTTTCATTTTTTTTTACAATGCTAATCTTTTTTTCAATATCAATCTTTTTTTCAATGCCATCATTTTTTTCAGCTTCATTCAGGTGATACTGTTTTGACGCTTGTGTGTGCACGCGCATGAGGGGCCCATATGTTTGCATGAACGAGGCAGGAGGGAAACTCCGACTGTCTGAGGCGAGACGCGAGAAACAACAGGACATTTACATTGCTAATAATTTGGTTTGTGGAAGAAAAAAAGACATAAACGGTTTCTTCTCAGTTTCTTCTACTGACCAGTAGACTAGGAGTCTTTATGATAAAGTTTTATGCTTGTGTAGCCTGTCTTTGTTGGAGGCTCTCCTCATTACAGACAGTGTGGTATGAAGGGATGTAAATACACACTATATAGGCTATACCATATTAATTTACTGTATTTATTTCGGATCCACAATACATATTTACAATACATGTCAATAACGTTAACAAATCAATTAAGACTGGTGTAAGCAAAGCTAAAAACACTGACAACTCGTTTTTTATTAGATTGCATAACGTAATTGTGACACACACTCTAAACCAGAAGGTGGCGGTAATGCGCGCCAAGTGCCGTGGCAAACAGAGAAGAAACCGTTTATATCTTATTTTTTAATTATTATTATTCCACCAACCACATTATGCTTTCTGTACACCTAGAGACTTTGAAATGATTTAGAAAAGATTCTTAAAGATTATCAGCTCACATCTAAAGACTTGGGTTAACAGTTTTTTGAATCTGGTTGGGACACTATTTAAGACTACACCTAGGCTATTTTAGCTTCCCGCAAAATTCCTCCCATTATGCTCAGCATTATACAGTTTCTTTATGTGCGAATGTTGTAGCATTCTTTGCCAAGATTAATGTTATGTCAAATAAAGACTTGCATTCAAAGTGGGTACTGTATCATCAAGTAACTGGTTAACTTATATCTTTTTAATGCAAGGTGTTCATGCTGTACCACTTGCTCCATGCAGAAGCACAGATAGCGCTGGTTTGTGCCTGTATTCCAGGAGGCAAGGTTGGCATACACTTTTTGATTTATGGCCCATTACTCAGCCATGCAACACAAATATTGTATTTGTTGTGTATAGACCCCGCCAGGCACCATAGGTGGCTACAAAACTGTTATTTATAAAAATGACACCTATGTTTATAGCCTACTTTCCCGCAGGAACAAAAAAAATTTGATCTGTGGCAAGGTGCAAGACAATATCATAAACGGGACTCGAACCCACCATCATTGGCCAAACAGCCAGGGTACACTATGAAGCGGACAGGACCCCCACACGGTCACATAGTTGAATGAACGGAGGGAACAGATTACGACTACATGCGCATGGTTTAATAAACCGAGGGTACAGATTCTTACCCCTCAAAAATTATTTCTGCACCTGACCCCTGCCGGGCTCTGTAGCTTCGTGCTTCCGCTTGTGTGAGAACAGCTTTATTTGTTGTTGATTGATTTACGTCACAACGACTACACTAGGACTTGCGATAATATCAAACATGTTTGATTCAAAAGACTACAGAAAGACTGTCATAAATCGGGTCCCCAACTGCAGATTATCACCTTCCACAAACCACATTAGAAGCAAAGAAAATGTTGATCCCACTCGGACAGTCGGAGTTTCCCTCCTGCCTCATTCATGCAAACATATGGGGGGCTGAAGCCCCGCCCCTCATGTGCGTGCACACACAAGCGTTAAAACAGTATCACCTGAATGAAGCTGAAAAAAATGATGGCATTGAAAAACGGATTGGCATTGTAAAAAAAAAATTCACTTTCAATACAGAAATTTTCACTAGATTTATTTCCGATTCAAACTTAATATTTTCAGTTACAATAATAGTTTTTTTAATGCCAATTTTTATTTTCAGTTTAATTTCAAGGTGATACTGTTCTGATCCCATAGAAGATGTGTTACCACAAATCTTTAGCCTCATCCTAAAGCCCCAGTAAAGGACAGAAAAAGCTTTTTATTGGCATTCCTCCCGAACAGCCGGTTGGTGTGTAGATGGTGTCTTAATTGTTGCTATGGAGACCTGATGATCCAAAGATGCTACTTTCTTATGCAGCTTTATCAAAGTAAGCTTCAGAATTTTTTTGGTTTTCTTTTTTCCAACATATCCGGCTGTTTTTTCCTATTTTGAGGAGTCTCAGAAACAGGGGAGTTTATTGTTTGTTTTTTTGTTTAAAACAATTTTTTAGCATCATAAAGTTCTCAAATAAAAGGTTTTAAAGTTAGGTTGTCAGTAGGAGGTTATACCACTTGCGATAAATTATACATTTTTAAGGCTTTTGCCACATCTTCACCAGGGGTACCAATGAACGCGGAAGGTGTTATTTGTAACATAAATTCCGACGTGTTAAATGTGTTACCTTCCTTTGCAGATGTTCCCCTAAGCCGTTTTCACACGTGCACTTAAATGTTCTAGAGATGCTCCTGATTGGCGAAATGTGTGACAACGAATTTCCACAAACGTCCACTAGACGTTTGAAGACATTGTCCACTTGGGTTAAATGTCTGCGATGTCAGCGGGTGAGACGATGCCAACGTGGCAGAGCATTTACTGCAAGTTAACTAGCGTGCTTCCAAAAAAAAAAGTGGCTGCTTCAATCTCTTCTCTGCTCTCCTGATTTGTTGATCTCTGCGTGCTTTTTTTTTGCAAAGATAGATATAGTTTAAAAGCATCTAGAACATACACTAACAAAACAAGAACCCTAATGTGCTACTGGGGAGCTGTTGCAAAAATATATACATATTTCCTGAATGTATTTTTGCATCATTTTCTGCCATTCCACCACATTTCTAGAGATTGTTTCTAACAGAAAATGTCTATATCAAAACCTGCCAGAACATTCTCTAGAACTCTGGTATTCATGTGGGAAAACGGCTGCGTTGTTTTCTTGGCTACCCTGTTTTCAACATCTTTGGCTTCTTGGTGCTTTTAGCTATTTTTGAGCTTATTTAAACATGTTTCAATACATAACCCCCTTTCTGATCTGTTTCTTTCCAGCCAAAGACTGTTGATGACCAGCTTGCAGCTTTTTCTCAATCCCCAAAGCTGAGGAAGGAGAAAGACCAGAAAGAGCATGGCAGGGACGTAGCTAAATGTGCTTCAAACCCCACCATTAGGTATGATTGTTCACTTACTTCTATTTTTATACATTACATACAAGCTTCCACTTATTTTTCTAAATTTCAGGGCTCCATCGAAAGGGAACAAAGACTGGGATTCAGGTGAAAAGGCCTTGCCGATGACGTATGAGGAAAAACATCAGCTGAGCCTCGACATTAACCGGCTTCCTGGCGTGAAGCTGGCCCGCGTGGTGAAAATCCTTCAAACACGGGAGCCCACCACGTGCGACGGCGACCTGGATGAGATCGAGATCAACTTTGAGGTGCTGAAGCCGTCCACTCTGCGGGAGCTTGAGCGATATGTCAGAGCTTGCCTGTTCAAGAAATTCAATAGATATCAAAGTATGTATAAAAACTATTGGGACAAACTTTTTCTTGAATCACTTGACAAGATTTTTTTTTAAATTTCAGAATTTATATCATTTACCTGACAATGGTGCTTTGTTTCCTTTACTTTCTCCAGAGAAGACAAGCAAAAGTGCCTCTCAGTACATCAGCTCAAACAGCAGTCCATCAGATTCTGCCTCCAGCACCTCTGACTCCAGTTCAGAAGATTCTGACTCATAAACCTTATTCTATATTTATTTCTTGTTCTGTTGATCAAAAGTGGTTACATGTGTTTATTTTTTTATCTGTTTCTGTATGTAATTGACACTTTGAAAATAAACCTTTATAGTTTTTATATTCAGTGAGGTTTTTTTTGTCTACTTCTTTATCCATCATAGGAGTCAATCTTTGAAAGCTCTTAAGAATTACTTATGGTATTCTTTGACTCAATAGTTCTGCTGTGGTGCTTTTTGGCATTTTCTAACTTGTTTTTTTTTTTTTTTTAATTCAAATCTTGCATTCACTATTCCTTTTGAACATTTTCAGGAAGCCCAAAAGCCGACCTGGCTATGTAAGCTTCAATTGGTTAGCCCACAACATTTGAGTTAAATGGAGCTACATGGATGGATGTATTTAACTCCTCCAACATGCGCTTTGGAAAGGTGCAACGTTCATGTGTTCAAACAGTTATGAGACTATAAATATGGGAATGATGAGCAATCACTTGCAGACGAGATTAACTTAAAGCAAAAGAGGTTGTAAAAATAAATTATTCACATGGGCTGAAAGGTCATTCAGTGCAGAAGAAGCAATTAAAGCCAAAGCTGATAAACAAAGGTGAATAAAAACGTTAAAACTGAAGTGGCCAGGTACAGCACCTGTTGTAAGACCAATATTTGTTAGGCAGAAAGGGACATCTGTTGGACAAGAGGAGAACTTCAGATCAGAGATCATTTCAGTGAGGTAAGACTGATCACATCAAGTTTTAAGAAGTACTTCAGGTTTAAGATAAGAATATTATGTCAAAGTAATGTTTTTTTTTCATTTTGTCTCAAAGTGATGAAAATTCCAGGCCTCATCTTTTTATGTGAGAGAACTTGCAGAATTGGTGGCTGACTAAATACTTTTTTGCCGCACTGTAGTCAGTGGGTGGAGAACAATTCCCAGCTTGACCTTTTCTCCCCATCCAAGCAAGTTCACCCAGAAAACAGACCCCAAGATGCTAAGTTAAGCCTTCAAACACTTGAATGTCATCAAAAGACATGTACAATCAGAAAGAGATCATAGAAGTTTAATTTTCATGGTAGGTGTGCAAGGAGGAAACCGTTGGCTCTGAAGGCCACACCGAAGCATGTCTTGAAAGAACAAAAACAGAACAGGCCATCTTGGGACTGATGAGTTTGAAATTTATTTATTTGGACCCGAGAACAGAGGAAATGTCTGCCAGAAGCCAGCAACAGCATTCCAGGAAAAGAACATCATACCAAGTATAAAACATGGAGCTGGAGGCTTCATGGTCTGGGGATGCTTTGCTTTGCTTGCAGCAGGATCTGGCCAGCTCACCATCGTCAGAATCCACCAAAGATTCAACTAAAGTCAAAGCAGAACTGCACCCTGCTACATAACGACTCAAAACATAACAGTAATTCCACTGAGGACTGGCTGAGAATTAAGAAAGTCCTCTGCAGAGTCATAGCCATGATAATTACATGATTGACCAATTCAAAAGGTTATTTTCCAGAGTTTGAAATCTGGGTTATACTTCAAAATGTATGTCTTAATATAGGAAATTCCCTTTTTAAATTGAAATATTGAAATAAATTACATTTTCAGTGATTTGACTTCAAATCTGTTCTACATGAACACTACAACAGGCAGCTGATGGGAGAATCTAATGACACTATGTTCTTTCACCTTCTGAGAAGGGTTAGACTGTGACAAAAAGCTGCACTGAATTACACATTAGCTCTGCTTCCAACAGGCCTGCCAACTGCTCTGCACAAACTGGCAGCGTCCGGTTCTAACAGCTGGTCCTTCCACCAGTTTTCTGCTCCACTGGATCTCAGCGAGAAATGTGGTAGTAAGGTTGCTTGCTGAGAAAAGATAGAGCAATTCTGGAATCTGCCAGGAGGTGGCTATCATGGATCAGCTTGGCATTAGCTATACTTTATGGCGTTTGAAATTAACAGCAGTTTGATTATGATCACTTTATCCTATGCATTTGTTACATTTTTTCATTTTCAGAACCTATGTAAAATATTAAATCGTGCTTTAAATAATGAAAAAACAATGGTTAAAATTAACCTTTTTAAATAAAAAGCTTTCCTTCCTGGGTTTATGCCGGAGGGTGATTCAGTCTTTGTGACCCGCATTCCCATTATGCCACATGGAAAATGCCATCCTGCAGCACCCAACAGCCTCAGTAAACAATTGATCAATTCCACACCTCTGATGACAAGTCATTTCTCCCATTGCTAGCCACAGTGATGTGGCTCTGCAAAAGATTGACTGCTTTGATTAACTGGTGTCTGCTTTTCCTTTTAACACCCCATCCAAAACCAGCGGGAACAAATAAAAACCCAGTTAATGGTGGGCTTTTTATCAATGTTGATCTGAATCAAGATCAGATGAGCAAAATCCACATGAACACACTTCTGTTTGGTGCTCAGTTCATACTAATGTGGGATACACCAAGCATGCTAATTGAAAATTAGCTGATACTGTTCTCTAGGAAGCAAGAGCCACTTCTGCTTAATATGCTCAATTTGTATGAGACTTTATGGTGCTTATTAACCTGTTCCGAAGCCATTACTTATGGTTGAGGAGGTTTGGCTGAGCAGGATCCTTTTGCAAACTTGTCACATTTACAGAGCATACCCACTTCAGGATTTTGCTACGGACGGGAAGCGTAGAAACAAAGTCCCTGAAGCAGTGAACCTACAGCTCTGGACTGAATCTGCAGATGGTTTTATTGTGCTGATCAGTTTCAAACACAGTTTTTCACCCCTTATCTACTAATTGTAATTTATTCCGTATTCATTCATTTTTTTATTTAGTTAAAAATAAACTGAATTATTTGTCTATTTATTTATTTATTTATTAAAAGTCATTTTTCAGTCTATTTATTTATTGTAGTTTATTCCATCTTCCTTCCTTTTTATTTTTGTAATTAACAAACTGGGATTTATTTGTCCAATAACAAAACACCACTCGAGTTCAGATTGGGTGGGGGCATTCTTCCCAACCACACCTCTCCAGGTCTCACTGTCATTGCCCACGCAAGCGTTGAAGTCCCCCAGCAGAACAAGAGAGTACCCGAGAGGAGCACTCTCCAGCGCCCCCTCCAAGCACTCCAAAAAGGGTGGGTAATCTGATCTGCTGTTTGGCGCATAGGCACAAACAACGGTCGGGACCCACCTGTATGCGTCGAGGCGAGTCTGACAATGTCTAGTCGGAACCTCTCAGCCTCGCGCACCAGCTCCGGCTCCTTTCTCCCCAGAGAGGTGATGTTCCACGTCCCAAGAGCCAGCTTCTGCAGCCGAGGATCAGACCCCCAAGGTCCCCACCCTCGGCCACTGCCCATCCTACATTGCACCCGACCCCTATGGCCCCTCCCACAGTTGGTGAGCTCATGGGAAGGGGGGTCCATGTCACCTCTTCGGGCTAAGCCCGGCCGGGCCTCATGGGTAAAGGCCCGGCCACCAGGCGCTTGCCAAAGTGCCCCACCTCCAGGCCATGGATTGTCCATAATAAACACCATGTTCACACATAAGGGTGTCCATATGTGCACCTGGCACCAGGACACCCCGAGGCCGCAGCTCGATGATAGACTTGGTTGTCGTTTCATCTGATCTGCGGCCGGATGTGTTGGACACTCGGGTGAGGAGAGGGGCAGAACTGTCCACTGACCACTACCTGGTGGTGAGTCGGCTCCAATGGTGGGGGAGGATGCCGGACAGACCTGGAAGGCCCAAATGTGTTATGAGGGTCTGCTGGGAACGTCTGGCAAAGTCTCCTGTCAGAAGGATTTTCAACTCTCTCTTCCGACAGAACTTCGAACATGTCACCGGGGAGGTGGGGGACATTGAATCCGAGTGGGCCATGTTCCGTGCCTCCATTGTCGAGGTGGCTGACCGGAGCTCTGGCCTCAAGGTGGTCGGTGCCTGTTGTGGCGCAACCCTCGAACCCGCTGGTGGACACCGGCAGTGAGGGATGCTGTCAAATTGTAGAAGGATTCCTATCGGGTCTTTTTGGCCTGTGGGACACTGTAAGCAGCTGATGGGTACCGGTAGGTCAAGCGGAGTGTGGCCCGGATGGTCGCTGAGCCAAAAACTCGGGCGTGGGAGGAGTTTGGAGAGGCCATGGAGAAAGACTTTCGTGCAGCTTCGAGGCGATTCTGGTCCACCATCCGGCGTCCACCACCAAGACTGTTTACAGTGGGGATGGTGTGCTGCTGACCTGGACGCGGGACGTTTGGGGTCGGTGGATGGAATACTTCAAAGACCTCCCCAATCCTATCGGCGCGTCTTCCAAACTGGAAGCAGAGCCTGGGGACTTTGGGTCGGACTCTCCAATCTCTGGTGCTGAAGTCACCGAAGTGGTTAAAAAGGTCCTCGTTGGCAAGGCTCCGGGGGTGGATGAGATTTGCCCGGAGTTCCTTAAGGCTCTGAATGGTGTGGGGCTGTGTTGGTTAACGCGGCTCTGCAATATTGCGTTGACATCGGGGGCAGTTCCCTTGGATTGGCAGACCAGGGTCGTGGTCCCCCCCACAGAGTGTGTTCCAACTACAGGGGATCACACTCCTGAGCCTCCGTGGTAAGGTCTATTCGAGGGTTCTAGAGAGAAGGGTCCGATGGATAGTCAAAACTCGGATCCAGGAGGAACACTGCCGTTTTCATCCTGGCCGTGGAACACTGGACCAGCTCTACGCCCTCAGCAGGGTCCTGAAGGGTGCGTGGGAATTCACCTTACCGGTCTACATGTGTTTTCTGGACTTGGAGAAGGCGTTCGACCGTGTCCCTCAGGGAGTCCTGTGGGGGGTACTCTGTGAGTATGGGGTACCAGGCCCCTTGATATGGGCTGTTAGGTCCCTGTACGACCGGTATCAGAGTTTGGTTCGCATTGCCGGCAGTAAGTCGGGCTCGTTTCCGGTGAGAGTTGGACTCCACCAAGGTTGCCCTTTGTCACCAATTCTGTTCATAACTTTTATGTACAGGATTTCTAGGCACAGCTAAGGTGTTGAGGGGATCCGTTTTGGTGACCTCAGGATTGGGTCTCTGCTTTTTGCAGATGAAGTAGTTCTGTTGGGTTCATCGGAACGTGACCTGCAGCTTTCGCTGGAGCGGTTCGCAGCAGAGTGTAAAGTGGCTGGGATGGGAATCAGCACCTCCAAGTCCGAGACCATGGTCTTGAGCCAGAAAAGTGTAGAGTGCCTTCTCTGGGTCAGGGATGATGTCCTTCCTCAAGTGGAGGAGTTTAAGTTTCTGGGGGTCTTGTTCACAAATGAGGAAAAAATGGAGCGGAAGATCTATAGGCGGATTGGTGGTGGCGTCTGCAGTAATGTGGGCGCTGTACCGGTCTTTTGTGGTGAAGAGAGAGCTGAGCCGAAAGGCGAAGCTCTCGATTTACAGGTCGATCTACATTCCTACCCTCATCTATGGTCACGAACTCTGGGTAGTGACCGAAAGAACAAGATCACGGATACAAGTGGCTGAAATGAGTCTCCTCTACAGGGTGGCTGGGCTCTCGCTTAGAGATAGGGTAAGAAGCTCAGTCATCTAGGAGGGGCTCAGAGTAGAGCCGCTGCTCCTCCACATCGAGAGGAGCCAGTTGAGGTGGCTCGGGCATCTGGCTAGGATGCCTCTGGACGCCTCCCTGGTTTTTTCTGGACAGGTCCCACTGGGAGGAGACTCAGGAGAAGACCCTGGACACACTGGAGGGACTATGTCTCTCGGCTAGCCTGGGAATGCCTTGGGATTCCTCCAGAGGAGCTGGCCTAAGTGGCTGGGGAGAGGGAAGTCTGGGTCTCTCTGCCAAGCTGCTACCCCTGCGACCCGATCCCGGATTTATTTGTTTGTGTCAATATATTTTATTTATTTATTAGAAATTATATTTTGTCCGTTATTTTTTTATTAGAAGTTATATTTATTTATTTTTTTATTCCATTGTCTTTTTTTTGTAATTGATGAACAAGGGTTTATTTGTAAATTTGTCAATAGGTTATTTATTTATTTATTGAACAAAACCTCTCATCATTCATTTATGTTTATTTATTTATATTCATTCATTCATTGATTGATCTGTTTATGTTATGCATTATTGGTTTGTTTCTTTATGTATTCATTCATTTATTAACTATTTTTGTATTTTTTGTTTATTTAATTAATGTATTTCTTCATTGATTTCTTTGTGTCTTTTATTCTTTCTTTTTTTTCTGCATGCCACTTGTAAAGGTCCATCACTCACTCCTGACCACTTCCCCCCATGACGGTGTAATAAAAGTCCTAATCATCCGCCCCGGGAGCAAGGATGAAACCAAGAGCTCTCAAATGGATACCCTGCTTGTATTCTCCTGAAATATTTTGGCTTTGGTGCGTCTGTCCTGAGAAGATTGAGATTGTTTACTTTTAAAAGAAACTGTTGAGAGCAGCATATTGCCATAATTACTTTAAAACCACATTCTGGTGGTGCTCAAAGCCACAAAATTCCTTGGAAATCGCCAGCAAGTTTAATTTCTGTCTCTTCCACTGACACTGATTCCCTGTCAGCATAGCAACACAGCTCCCTCTGAATAAATTTACTGCCTTGGACACTATATGTGCCATGTTTTCGGCTCACAGGACTGTGGAAAAAGTCCTTAAAGGTTAAGTGATCTCATGGCTCTGTGGCTACACAGAGTATTTATACATCACAGATTTCACTGTGCAAAGGCCACCCTTTTATGCAACTCCCTCATCTTCATGAGAATAGTACTGCATATTGAAGCTCACAGAGCTAAATGTTTTGCTGTGATATTATGAGGTGCATTAAAACACAGCCTCAGCTCTCATTAACAGTCATTTTATGTGCTCATATCAGGCCCTCTGAAATGTCAGGGCTGTTGGAAGTTCAGGGAAGCCTTCGCAAAAAGGTTGCAACATCAGGGAAACCATAAAGAAGGAAATTCTCAAATACTTTCGTCTCACATCTAGTGCCAAGAAAGTTTTCACACCTCCTGAACCTTTTTCAAATTTTATCAAGTTACAGGGAAAAGGTTGAATGTATTTTCATGGGATTTTATACATTAGACCAACACAAAACAGAGTGTGATTGGGAAGTGGAGAAAAAAAAGATGCATGTGTTTGGAGTCTGGGGTGTTTGTGTTTTGCCCATGTTTGTTTTGTCTGGCTGCTTTCTGCACATTTCTTCACCATTCTGAAGATTTCCACCAGAGGTCCTGGCTGAGCTGAGGCCCTGTCCGTCAAGCCGAGGGGCGGAGCCAGCCCACTCCACCTGCACAGGTGCAGTTCATTGAGCTCATCACTGGTTGGGGATATAAAAAGCTGGCTGTTAGTGACAGGGTGTTAAACTGAAGGTCTCTGTGCTACCTCTAGTGTACCTCGGTGACTACCTGCTATTTCTAAGGTTTTCCTTGTTGTAATGGACCAGTGAGCTGTTCTCCAGCTGGTATCTTTCCACGTGCCTTCAAGTTCCTCCGTTCCATCCTTGCTCTCGGACTCCGTATATCCAGGAACTAGTGATGGTGAGATGAAGCACCATGAGTCATTGAACCAATTGGTACAAGGAAGGGTTCATCTCACGGGGCTTCATGTGAACACAAACCCTCTACTGGTCAGGTCCTTAATCACAGGCAGCTGTAGCTCTTAGCCACTTAATGTGTGATGCATTAAAGTTGTAAATCTGCAATGGTTCTTGGGAATGACTGAGTTCCTAAAAAATTATTTCTCTATGTAAAATATTACAAATGTGAATAATATTTTAGAATGTATTCTGTCTGTAAATTATCCCAAAATGGTAGTATCGTATGTTATGGCATGTGTAATGTTTTTCTGTCACAGCAATTTTTAGCTTTCCCCAATACTCCAGGGGTTTTTCCAGCCTGCTAATATTTGACTCCCACACAGGGGGGAATCCTCCTTCTTAGCTGGGTCCGTCGTCTCATTTATCTCTCTCTTCACTCTCCTAAATTTTATCTCTTTCCTCACTCTCCTAAATCTTCAAACTATCTGTGTCTATACTCTCAAAACTATCTCCAAACGATATAAACGCTAACTAAACTCTCCTATCCAAGCTCCAAACTGTCTGCAACTCTCCTAGACAAACCCACATTTTGAATGGAGCCTGGGGGGATTTATATTGCTGTCAAACCACTCGGCAAACTGAACCACGTCCCGAAGCAGTCACGTGGTACAGCCTGGCAGCGGGGCTTCAGATGTCATCATTTTCGGCTCCTCCCCTAAATGAAGCAGGTGTTGTCACAACACATGTTCAACACACGCCTCGAAACGCGCTTTGTGGAAACGCCCCATCCACTGCTCGACACACGCTTTGTAGAGTCGTAGCCTCGGCACACATAACATCATTGCCAGGGACCCAGCAGGAAGCTCCCGCAGACATCCCAGACTCCTATAGCTCTCTCTCCCTGGCGTTCCCCCTACTATCTACCAAGTAAGCCTCATCTGAGTTCATACAATCATTTACAATTTCGTTAGGATTCACCCTCACCTTTGAAGCTTTTCTTCTGCAGTTCTCTCACCCCCATTTCCCTGTGCAGTGTTTCCAGTTCCCGCATCCTTCATCATCCTAGAATCGTTGTTTGAATAAAAACCTTTAAACAACTGTTCTCTCTAGTGGTGGTCTGCATGTGGGCTAAGAAGCATACTCCAAATACTTGCAAATAAAATCTGAAAAGTGTTGTTCATCCCCCATACTCCGATGACACTAAATTCCTGTAGAGATTTTTAATCCACACTGGATTATAAAACATTAATAGCCTTACTGCAAACTAACAAACCGTGGCTGTCTAGCTAGGAGCATTAACCAGAGAATGATCAGATTTAATTTTCTGTAAAATGTCTTGAGATGGCATGTGTAAATTGAAGCTATATAAATGAATTCAATTCCCACAGCAGCAACATGCTGTGGGGATGCTTTTCTTTAGCAGAGATGGGGAAACTGGTCAGTTAAGTTCAACCCTACAGAAGACTTGAAGTCTTTTCATGAGGATAAAACTTAAAAATACAGCTACAATTTTAAAAAGCCCAGTTGTTGAAATGGCTATAGGTGAAGCCCATATCTGAATCGGAAGAAGAATCTGCAACAAGATTTAAAATTTAAGACACTCTTCATTGAATTCATAAACTAAAATTGCACATCCATCTGAACATATCATCCCCATCAGCTGGTCAGAATTCTCCCTTCCAGTTTGACTGAGATTGAGCACTTTAAAGATTTGTATTTATTAGGCAAGGCAAGGCCAGGCAAGGCAATTTTATTTGTAAAGCACACTTTCAACAGCAGGGTAATTCAAGGTGCTTTACATGATTTGGTGATTTAAAAAAACAACAACACATGGAATATAACATTGGAAATTAAAAGCAAAAAAATCACACATTACACATGATACACAAATCAAAAAAGCAAGAGAGCGTGAACACATTTCATACATATGACATTAAGCATTTACTCGAAGGCAATTCTAAACATATGGGTTTTTAGTCTCGATTTAAAGCAGTTCAGAGTTTCAGCAGCTCTACACTCGTCAGGAAGTCTGTTCCAGATAAGGGGAGCATAGAAACTGAAAGCTGCTTCTCCATGTTTAGTTCTGAGTCTAGGGATGTTTAGTAGGCTAGAGTTGGAGGTCCTGAGTGGTCTTGGTGGTTGGTACTGTGACAACAGTTCTTCAACATATTTTGGTGCTAAGCCATGTAATGATTTATAAACTAGTAGGAGTATTTTGAAGTCTATTCTCTGAGCTACAGGGAGCCAGTGTAAGGACTTTAGAACTGGGGTGATGTGCTCTACTTTCCTGGTTCTAGTGAGGACGCGAGCAGCAGCGTTCTGGATCAGCTGCAGCTGTCTGATTGACTTTTTAGGCAGACCTGTGAAGATGCTGTTGCAGTAATCAATCCGACTAAAGAGAAACGCATGGATGAGTTTTTCTAGGTCCTGTTGCGACATAAGTCGTTAAATCCTAGAAATGTTCTTGAGGTGATAGAAGGCTGACCTTGTTATTGCCTTTATGTGACCCTGGAGGTTCAGGTCTGAATCCATTACTACACCTAGGTTTCGAACCCGATCAGTAGTTTCTAGCTGTATTAACTGAAGCTGTGTGCTGACTCTTGATCATTCCTCCTTGGGTCCAAAAGTAATTACTTCGGTTTTGTTTCTATTCAGCTGGAGAAAGTTATGGCACATCCATCCATTTATTTGGTCAATGCATTGATTTAGGGTTTGAATGGGTTCAGAGTCACCTGGTGACATTGTAATGTAGAGCTGAGTATCATCCGCGTAGTTATGGTAGCTAATGTTATTGGTCGCTATAATCTTGCCTAGTGGGAGCATGTAGATATTAAATAAGAGGGGCCCCAGGATGGAGGCCTGGGGCACCCCACATGTGATTTCTGTTCGTTCTGATGAAAAGTTTCCTATTAAAACATAGAAGTCCCTGTTCTTTAGGTAAGACTCGAACAAGCCAAGTAGTGTACCAGAGAGTCCGACCCAGGTCTCCAGTCGTTCCAATAAAATATCATGATCAACAGTGTCAAATACTCCACTGAGGTCCAACAGAACCAGCACTGTGGTTCTACCACAGTCTGTATTTATGCGGATGTCATTGAATACTTTGACGAGGGCAGTCTCGGTGCTGTGGTGAGCACGGAAACCAGACTGAAAAACATCACAACGGTTGGTCATTGTTAGGAAGCTATTTAACTGCTGAAACACAGCTTTTTCAATAATCTTACTGATGAATGGAAGATTAGAGATTGGCCTGTAGTTCTGCATTAACGTGTTGTCCAGATTTTTCTTCTTTAGCAGTGGTTTAATAACTGCTGTTTTTAAAGCCTGAGGGAAGACACCTGACAGAAGGGATGAGTTCACTATTTGAACAAGATCAGACACAACAGGAAGAACTTTCTTTAGAAAAGCTGTGGGTAGGATATCAAGACAGCAAGAGGAGGAGCTTAATTGGATAATGATTTTTTCAAGGCTGTTCTGGTTTCATTCGTGGAATTCAGACATTTTCTCTACATTGTTGTTGATTGGGGATGGCACTGGTTGTGGGTTCGATATTGAGGTACAGATTGACCGTCTAATTGTTAGAATCTTTTCAGTGAAAAAGCTGGCAAATTCATTGCAGGCCCTGGTAGAGTTTAGTTCAGGGGCTACTGTCACTAAAGGATTAGTTAGTCTTTCCACTGTTGCAAATAGAGTCCGTGCATTATTAATGTTTCTGTTGATGATTTCAGAAAAGAACGATTCCCCAGCATCCTTTATAGTTATCTGATATCTATTCAGTCTCTCTTTGTAGATCTCACAGTGAACCTGGCGTCGAGTTTTCCGCCATTTTCTCTCGGCTCGTCGACACTCTCTTTTTTCACTACGTACCAGTGGATTACTTGTCCACGGAGACTTCTTTCTACCTGAGACTACTTTCACTTTAGTTGGAGCAATGGAATCCATGATGTCTGAGATTTGCGCAAGGAAATTATCTACCAACTTATTTACTGAGTTTGAGTTGGGAGATGAGGGGGATGCGGTGGAAGGGTAAATACGTTTAAAGGTTTCTACTGAACTGTCCCCTAGAAAACGCTTTTTTATAGTGGTCTTACTGTGGCTGGATAATTTCGCAGAGATGGTACTTTCAAAGAAAATACAGAAATGGTCAGATAACGCAATATTAATTACCGAGATGTTGGAAATATTTAAACCTTTGCTGATAATTAGGTCCAGAGTGTGTCCTTTATTGTGTGTTGGTTGTTTGACATGCTGGGTCAGGCCGAAGTTGTGGAGAGTATCATCTAATGTTTTTGCTTGTCTATCTTGGGGGTTGTCGGTATGGATGTTAAAATCCCCCACAATGATTAGTTTGTCATAGTCGATATTACAGAAAGAAGGTAATTGAAATCATTGAAATCATTAAAGAAGTTAGGGTTGAGTTTTGGTGGTTTATATAAACTTAGAAATAAAGCTTTGTTAGGCTCATTTATTTGGGTGGCTAGGTATTTAAAAAACTCAAACGTGCCCAGGGCGAGTTCTGGGGGACAGTAGGGGTAGATTTACTGCCCGGTTCCCTCAAATATCAGATATCTGTAATAATCAGTGAGGGGAAAATCCCAGGCTTATTGACACTAGTCCCAGGCGTTTGGTGTAGTCTAAGTTTAGGTGTTAATTGTTTCCCAAATTTGATTTGCTCGTTCAGTCTGTCTGTAAAGTTTCTAAACACCTTTAATCCTTTTCCTCCCACAACCTGCATGTTTTAGATGTTTACGTGCTTTAACACACCTGCTTCAGATGATTGCAGTCCAGTAAAAGCCTGGTAATCAGCCAATCAATTGAAACCAGGTATACTGAGGCAGGGGGACATCTAAAACATCCAGGGCAGTGTGCTTTGAGGTGCAGGGTTGGAGAAACACATCTGTAGCTTGTTTTGGTTTATCACATAAAATACCTATCAAATACATAAGACATTTGTGGTATTATAACCAAATGTGAACAAAAAATAATGGAGATGAATCACCTAAAACAGATCTGCTTGGTCATATGAGAGTAGAAAAACCAGCTTTGTTTTTTTTGCTGGTAGATAAATTGGCTAAAAATGTTCCATCCCAGTGTGAATCCGGGAGCTGGGGAGGCGCAGTGATGAGTGAGCAGAGAGAGTAATGAGACATGACAAAGGCCATTTAACCATGAACAGGTGCCATACTGATGTTAGTGGCAATTAAGTGTTTAATTGACCGGTTGTGATTGTTTGATTTACAAAAATGGCATTTTGGCAGAAACGGAAGTGCAGAAACCCGACCTCAACGTTCCAACTGGGAGTGAAGTAAATGGAAAGAAAAGCAAGAGTAAAAAGCTGTCGACTGTGCTGAATCACAGCAGGGATTGCCAATGTTGGTAATAGATTTTAAAGTGAATAAAGAGTGAATAAAGAAGAGGGCATGGATTTATTTTTTGTTTTCACAATGAAGTATGGCAGACATGAACAACGTATTGAACTGCGAGCTGAAAGCCAAAGTGGGAAAACTCAAGCTTGCATGAGCTGATATTTGGAACACTTTAGAGGACGCAGATGCAGGTTTTAAATACCAGCAGCACCGACATTCAATAGCCTCCAGAACTAAAATCCAATATCTCTTTTTGTTTTGGCTCCACTAACACTACAGGGAGAAAAGAAAAGTCTAGCTCTTAAACATTTTCACCCTGCACCTTGTGCTATAACATCTTTCTATTCCCTGTGTTTTAAAACAACACTGATGGAAGATTGGGATTTTTATCAGCCTTCGCACAAGGTTCAAACTGGCCTGGATCGATTTGAAATATCTGACTGAGTGATCAGTTGCCCGCTATCAAATACTTGATTCTGATTAAGAATTTCATAAAGCAATTTTTAAATAACAGCATGCATTGTCTACCAGTTTTAAGGAAAAGGGAATTAGAAGTCAAACTAAATATTTTTTGACCCATTGGCAGAATCAAAATACAATTTATTGCATTTTTTTCATGCAACCACAAAATTTAATGTTTTTATTGGACTTTTATGATATAGACAGGGGTCCAGTTCAAGTCCCAGCAGCGCTTAGCAACTCCATGTTTACATTTGTCATTTAGAATAAAAACCCTCACGATTTTAACTCTAAAACACATTAAAGTATTATTAATTGATTAAATACTTAATTGTTTTCGTAAGTGATCATGGTATGAGCGGGATAATGCCCTTCGAGGTGTCCATTAACAGAAATGAATGGACAATGCGGATGCGTGCACCGTTCACATCGGTCAGTTGGCTGGCATCCCAGCATGAGTGGTGTCAGATCTACCCCTCCCTCCAGTGTTGCCAACTCGCCATTTCTAACGACTTTTTTTTTCCAAAAAGCGCCTAGCGACAAATCTAGCGACATTTCTGACCACCCTTAGCTACTTTCTGTGAAACTTTGTCGCCTTTATTTTCTGTAGTTTAGAGACCCAGCTTGCTCCTTCCCGACGCTCAGAAAGGGAATGATCTGCGCATGTGTATGCAGCATAAGATTATGTCCACTGACCAATCAAACCTTTTTCGGTTCATTTCATCCACTCACAAACGAAGTTGTTTTGTACTAAATGTTAATTCAAAAGCAAAAAATACATCTGCATGAAGCTTGTCTGTACTACGCTGCATCGCACACCTGTGGTGCATTCAAGGAACGTTCGAAATGTATGGTGAGTTCAAAAACGTAGGGCATTTAAAATTTCTGACAAAAAACCCACTGAAAATAATACCATAAGCAATAAACTTTTGATGCATGCTAAACATGCCCTACTTATTTTTACAAAATACTAAAAAACAAACTATATTCTCTCTGTTAATTTCGTCTTCCTGAGATATCTCAGCAAATTTTTTTTTTCTTCAGAACTTTAAATTTTGTTTAAAAGGTCTTTGATGTCCAGTTTTAATTTGATATCTTGTAAATTTTGTACCAGCTTTCTCAACAATATACTTCAGGCAAAATAATAGAACATGTTCCACAGTCTCTTCTTGAAGACAAAAGTCACATTTCCCTGTAGCATGTTTCCCCTGTTTAAATAATGTATTGTTTAACCCTGTATGACAAAATCCTAATCTAAATATAATTATTTCCTCCTTTCTGTTTCATTCGTTTGATGACATTAACGTTATGCAAATTAGCGTATGTCACCTGGCGATATCTAGCGACTTTCTGGGGCAACTTCAGCTACTTTCTGTCTGAGACAGTTGGCAACACTCCCTCCCTCAGTAAGCTGGTAGCCATTGCCCTCACAGTGCCAATCTCAAGTGTCAACTGTGAGAGAGATTTCTCCACCATGAACAGGGTAAGATATTTCAGCGTTATCTGAAATGAGAGATTGTTCAGCTATCAATATCGCTCTCATCACTTGTTTTATTATTTTCTAGGTTAAAACAGACTTAAGGAACAGGCTGCAGGGGGACCATCTAGCAGCATGCATGCTACTGAGCATCATTGGACCACCTATTTCGGAATTCCCCTATAACCGAGCCTTGGAGTAATTTTTCCAAAAGCCCAGGAAAATTAAATGTGCACAGCAAGGCTGCCAACTTTGCCACTGAGGCAAAGATGCTATTTGTTTCATTTCGTTCAATGCTTTTGGTTTTGGATTCCCTATTAAGAATTTCTGTTGTAGATTCTCCAGAAATACAGTACAATCACAACTGAAATATGTCTCGTTGTGTGTGAATAGAGGTGAATAAATATATTTGTTTGTGTTGCAGCAAAGCGTCATTTCCGTTTCATACTAGGCTGGACGGGACCGGGCGGCGGTTGGGATGTTTCCACATATAATCTGACATATCCTGTACAATTTAGCTGAAAAAGTAACAAATCTGTTAGAGAGGGGATACAAACTAAAGAAAACTGCAATGACTGTGGACACTGTTAAATTAATACTTTGCTGACGCATCTTTTGATTCAGTTCTGGTTTTTATCTTTGAGTTTATATCTATCGTTGATTATAGTGAACCTGATTAACTTGAAGTAAAGTTCATATGTCCTGCTTGGAATTTGCTAACATGTCCACGTTTGCATCTTTTAGCTAAAGCCACATTTAGCATTTTGTCTCTCACCGAACAAAGGTATCAATCAGGAGAAGTGTACAAAAAGTTCTACTGCTTTATATGTATACTACCTCACAGTGAAGGTAGTATACAGACAATGCTGTGCATCTCTGAATAAGGAAAAAGTTTCACCGCCTGCTATGGGCTTGGCATGCGCGCTAATTCGTTTCCGTTTCCACGCAATTTCTTTTATTTGTTTGGATATGCAACGGAAAACGTTTTTGGAAACGTTGTGTAAAAAGGGCCTAAGTAATCTGAAAGAACGTGGCTGAGCTATGTGTCATGATTATAATGCATTTAGTCCTTTTAATACAAGTTTGTAATGCAACAACTTGAACATGTCATTGTCTGGATCATATTCTGCTTGTATTCCAGATCAGTCAGACACCAGAATGATCTGGGTTTACTCATGCTCCAGCAGTTGCCTTGTTTGCTTTGTATTATTACAACACAAAGAGATGGATAGGGGAAAGGAATATTGGTGGGTTGACTTTAACCCCACATTTTGTGTAGATAAAGAAACAAAAGTGTGATCTGAAAGGGGCTATAGACTGTATACTATAGAAACTGAACACTTTTGCAAGATTACTGAAAAGGCAACATGGCAATGGTCAGGGAGACTACCATGAGGCTGACATCATTGCTGAAGGAATTGCAGGAATGTCCAACAAGGACTAGTTGTGTTCTACATGCGACAACAGTCTCCTTTACTCTCCATGTATCTAAACTATGGAGTAGGGCTGTGAAACAGAAGCCTTTTTCTTCCACAAAAACAAAATAAAAACCTTTTGGGTCTGACTAGAATCTATCTTATGTTGTAATGAAACCTCACTTGAACTTATTGGACAGAATCCTAAAAGTGAAGTTTGGCACTTAGACAAAATCCAAGCATTACAAAAAGAACAACATGGCTCATTTAAACATGTTGGTGGCAGCATCATGCTCTGCAGTTACTTTTCTTCATATGGTACTGTTTATTTTTTGCTAAGATGAATGAAATCATGACCAATCCTAAATACAAATCACTTTTTACTCCAAACATTAACATGTCTGCTAAAGAAGTGAAGAGGAAGAGGGATTTTATTTTCGGCATCACAGTAAATCCAAGCATACTGTACAACCAAATCCATTTTAGAATGACGCCATTAGAGCAAAATAAATAAAGTTTTGGGATGGCTGAGCAAGAGTGCAGTAATAAATTCAACTGAATATCTGTTGAGGTCACATGAAGACAGCTCTCAGCAGGAAATGTCATCAATATCTGATAGGATTGGAGAAAGCTCGCAAGGCAGAGAGGCAAATAATACCAAGATGAGATGGAGCCCTGATGGACTCCTACCAGAGAAGACTGAATGCTAAAACTGAATCAAAACGATGCTTTGAAAAAAGTATTAGTTTAAAGGTGTGCACAATTCTGTAAGGTTTTTGCTTTTTATTTATTTTTCCTTCTAACTGATTTTTGGTTGTTATGGAGACTGACCCCATGATGCTACTTTTTTTTTTACTGCAAGTTGCTGAACAGGGAACTTTGGAGATTTCTAACCTTCCTACCAGCTTCATCACTTATAAATTTTGCATCCAAAAGAGATTGATCCCTGTCTGTCATATTTATAAATAAACTCCTGGGAAACAGAAAGTCAGAACTTAAGTGTAAGTTCATATAAGCCATGAGGGACTTTAAGTATACATTTAGGAAATATCTCAGCTAGATTTATTTTAAAGAAGGGTTAGGGGTCTATATATAATAAATGTGCCAATCGTGATTTTGTTGAAGGACAATTATTTCCTAAAATATGATTTCACAGAATAAATATTAGAGACTGGATTTTTTCTGACATTTTCAGGGTGAGATTGTGTTGCTCCACAAAAGGATGAATTTATTTATTCATTTTAAGGCCATTTTTATCAGGGTTGCCCAAAATGTGTCCATTTACAAAAAAAAAAAGAAAAAAGGAAGAAACAAAAGCATAGTTTGACTTAGCCACTTAGAGATGGATGGGCACTTTCAAGATCTACAAAGATCTACAATGCTTGTAGCGATTAACGTCTGAAAATATAAATGTATTAAATCAATATAAAAACTATCCTTTTCTGTGGGGCAATGAAGCTTGTCTATTGTGAATCCTGAAAATGGAAATCATTGCACATGGATGTAAAGATTAAGCAATAGTTTGATCTCCTGTATTCACCACCTCTCTGGACTAATCGATTGTGCATGCAGAAGCCTTTTATTCCAAATGAGCCAAAACCCCAAACCTTTAGATGTCTGTTAGAAAGGTGCAGATGAAGATGGATTTTTTTTTTGCAGCATCGCACTGAATCGAGGATACACCCAAATCAACAAAAGAATGACTTAATGGAAGGAAAACTACAGTTTTGGAATAGTGTTCACAGAGTCCAGAACTAACTGACGAAGAGGACTGTGTAAAGAGATGACCTCTCATTTAAATAGATTAGAACTTTTTCAAAACAAGATGCGCATGCTTATAGGCTTCAAGCAATAAATGCTGAAATTAAAAATATAATGAGTGCAGGGTGCAGAAAGTAAAAGAAAACAAAAAACCCAACCACGAACCAAAACACTTGAACACCTGCAGTGTGCACGTTATCCATCAGAGGGCGATAGACAACTCTCACTTTGCCAGTTCCAAAACACCGTGAAACTCCCATGTCTTGTTTTTTTTTTTTTTTTGTGTATGGAGTATGGAGCCACTTTGGGAAAGTCGGGACACGCCGTCCGAGCTCTAAGTTTGCAGGAGATAGCATCGGGAAGCTGGGAGGTGATTTCATCTCTCCGGGTCTGGAGCGAACCTGACACGGGCCAAGCGCGGGTCATTGTGAGCAGTGCTTTGGAGTTGGGACCGCAGAAACATCTCTGTGCCAAAAGGGACCCACAAGAGAGAGGGAGAGGGGCGCGTGAGGAAAAGGCGAACGGAAGAGAAGGGAGGCTGTGGATCTGTTCCGCTCCGTGTTTTGGCGCGTGCGCTTGGATTCGGTACAAAGTAACAGAAACGTGACGCCTAACGGTGGTAAACGTAACCACGAGCTCCTCTGTTTTTTGTTTTTGTTTGTTTGTTTGTTTTTTGGTTCCCGCTGGACATGTTTCCGCTGCTTGAGAGCGACGTGTGAGCTGTGGACTGAGCCGTTGTTCTCAGCCTGCTCTCTCCGTGTCCTCACTTTTCTATTTTTAAATTTTTTTACGCTTAAAAATACTGAAAGTTGGCGTTTTTTTTTCTTCTTCTGCCCACTTAGTTGTGACGGAATGTAAAATGCAAATGCGGCAAGTGACACCGGGCTTTGTTCAGTATTAAAACGAGACTTCTCAACACTGCACACAGATTCTCTGCTGTTTGGATTATCTGACACCGTGTGTGACAAACCGCTGCATACAGCTGTTCGCTGTTTGTTTGGGAACTGGATTTGCTGAAATAAACTTTGTATTTTATTTTTAACTATCGTCATTTTGAGAATGAAGAGAAGAAAATAATCCTGAATTGTGTCTCTTTAGCCTTGATGTTGAGACCACGGGAGAGCTGACGATGCAGTGATACAGCCCTGCGTCTTACCGCCGTGACATCCTAAAGTTCTGACATCACATCATTACAGAAGTAACAGTGAATGATCAACACACCCGGAGCCCGAAAGGAAGCCGACCACAGTGCCTGCTCGTGCGCCGAGAAACGCAGCTCTCCGCCGGCTGTAAAGCGGTTCCAGGGCTCGGTGGGCTCGCGAGGGGTTGTCTCCGGAGCAGAGATGGAGGAGTGGAGGCAATGCGGGCGGTGGTTGATAGACTGCAAGGTCCTGCCCCCGAACCACCGGGTCGTGTGGCCCTCGGCGGTCGTGTTCGACTTGGCGCAGGCTCTGCGGGACGGGGTGCTCCTGTGCCAGATGTTGCATAACCTCTCCCCCGGATCGGTGGACCTGAAGGAGATCAATTTCAGGCCTCAGATGTCGCAGGTAAGTCTGTGCAAAACAAACTTCAAAAACCAAGAGGATGCTGAGGGATTGGTTTACCGCACCCCACCCCTTCGTGATTGTACACGCACTCTGATTTTGCAATGTTCTACATACTGGCGCATCCAGGTACATTAGAATATCATATAAAAGTTAATTTATTAAGGTATTTCACTTCAGAAAGTGGAACTTATATTTATTGCACACATAGGAATATGTTCCAATCATTTAGTTCAGTTAATTTAACTGATTACGGTTCACAGCTGATCTAGCATCAACCTCTACAGAAATGTTCTTAACAGTCATTGGAATGACTGCTGTGTGGACAGTTGTCCATCAGGCTGTCACTGACTGACACCATCCCTTAAAGGGCCTTAATAAACAAGCTTGCTGCTGAGAGTGCAGTATCAAGTGTAATGTTTGAAAGTTTAGTGGAAGGAAAAAGTGTGGCACAAAAAGGCAACAGAGATAATTAGAGCTTTCATCACCATGATGCTTACCCACTTTTTTCCTTCCACTAAACTGTCCACATGTGTTTCTCGACACAGCTCTGTGCAGACAGGCAGCTTCTTTAGCAATGATCTTTTAATGGATTGATGTACCTCTCCGTGTCTGTGTATGCAAGCCACCTGGACCTTATGAACAAGCATGATAACATTTCTGTATGAAATGTATGTATATTTTTAAATTCTTGTGTAATGTTGACATTTTCGGAGAAACAGCGTTTTGGGTTTTTATCCGTTTTAAACAATATTTTATCAAAAATAAACTGCAAAAATGCTAAAATAAATAAACTTTTTGCTGATATCATTTTGAGTTCCAGGTGTACGCTGAGGTGTTCTGTAATTTGGTTTGAATGTCTTCATTGTGATTCTTCCTGTCAAAGCAAATTCATATCTTGGTTTGTTGCAGAACTCTGGTCAGTGATAATGCAATGCGCATGGAATAATATAGGAAACATGCAGAGTTCAGTTTTGTTCCGGACGAAAGAAACAATTGATCACCTCCGTAGGTGTTGGCCGTGCTTTGTGTTTGCAGCAGCAGTTTTATCACAAACGCAGTCATGTACATGCAAACCTGCTGCCTAGGTCTGAATGTTTCATTGCCGTTTCACCCATCTGCTGGAAATTTTGCCTCGTCAGCAAAATGATCCGCTGCAGCTTCAGCATCTTGACATCTGCTTTGAAGGGTGTTAACTGAATTCTATCAAGCCAGTTGTGGAAGTGAGCAAAGAAAGGATGCTTAAAAAGAGGAAGTTACAGATTTTAGCTGTTAAGTATGCTCATATATTAGTATACCATCGCAGAGGTTTGCTGTTTTCCACTTTAGTTCCCTTTTTTAGCCAATAATGTACAAATATTGAAGTTGAGAAATTGTAGCATCCTCTAACTGAAAAAACAAAAGCTTCCCCTGAGCAAAATTTCAAAATGTTGCTTGATAATTTGCCAAATTTGGCAATAAAGCTAAACATTTCGATACATTTTTTTATTAATATCCTTTTTTTTTTTTTTTTTGTCCCAGCATGGGGAAATTCAGGTGTACCGGCAGCAAGTTACTGGTCATTAGAGCACATAAGGGTAAGAAATGGCCAATTTACAACATAGGAGAAATAATACTGCTCAGTTATTAAAAATAGCATTTTCATATCCAAGGAAATGTGCAACTAAGTAAGGCTAGGGCTGGGCGATAAATCGATTTTATCGATTAATTCGAATTTGCCGTTTAAGAAGATTTATTTTTGGGAAAATTTAGATTTACCACTCCCCCCCCACTGCTCTCTTGGGTTTGGAGCAAGGTCAGCCAGTCTGTCTCTCGCAACGCGTAGACGTCAAAATGGCAACTAGCAAAGAGGAACTTGTTCCCAAAAAAGTGACAGTTTCTTCAATTATATAGAACTGGTTCGGTTTTGCGACCTCAGACTAGGAGCAACAAACAGCACGGTGCAAAATCTGTTTGACGGCTTTTGCTACTAAAGGTGGGAGTACGACGAATTTGTTTCAACACCTGAAACAGAGGCACTCCGTCGAGTGGGAGAAATGCTGCTCTCTACAAGATACTCAAGCAATCAACAGCTCACAAAACACAGCCAAAAGACAAGCCACCATAGGGGAATCATTTTCACACTGTGTCCCTTATGATAAGACGGGTGTCCAGTGGAAAGCAATCACAGATGCCATCACAATTTATATTGCCAAAGATATGGTGTCTGTTTATACAGTGGAAAAGCCCGGCTTTATTTACGTACTGAAAACTTTAAACGCCAGGTATGTGCTACCAACTTTGCACACAACTTTGAATTCAGGTAGACTCCCAAAGGAGATATTAAAATAAGAGTCTAAAAAAAAACAGATTCTGTCATTTGTTATTTCTGTTTAAGAAAGGGAGAAAAAAAATCGATCAAAATCGGAAATCGGATTTGGTGTAAAAAAATCGGAGATTTTATTTTTAGGCCATATCGCCCAGCCCTAAGTAAGGCTATTTAAAAAAACAAAAAACAAACACTACCTGGATATTTGTGCATAGAAAGCAGCAACAGACAGCAAGAAAAAACAAAAGCTTGTGCAAATAACAGCAGGAATGTTATTTGAAATGAGAAAAACAGTGCAATTAACAGCAGGAAGGGAAACGTGTATTGAGTTAGAGTTTGTTGGAAGCAGTGATGGTTATAAAGTGTAACAGCTGCTGGGAGGAAGGATATGCAATAAAGCTCCTTTTTGCACCTATGGATGCAGTAGTTGGTCACTGAAGGTCTCCATTTCAGCAACAGATTCATGCATGTACTTAAGGCAAGTCTGGAATATTATAATCTTTCAAGGAAATCTTGAACTTTTAATTATAAAGTCTCCAGATTTTTTCCAGTTAATAGACATGCTTTTCTCTGTAGCTCTCCACTATTTGCTCTTTCATTAAGTAAACTTCTTGTTTTAACTGAAGGAAATCCAGCCAATTTAAAGCTTTTTTTTTAACACTAAAGGCATGCCACATGCAACAAGAGGAATGTTTAATGTTTTATCATATATTCATAGATCATCTATCAGGACCCTGGAGTGACCTTATCACAGTGGGTGAACAAGTCCCTGCAGAGCCGAATCTTTAGAGGAGCAACCATCCTGATATATAATTATACTAAGATTACACATGAGGCGATGCGGTTTTATGATTACATTGACGTGCCTCTGTTTGTCTAGAGCTTCCCATTCACTTCGTCATGTTCACGCTTCCAACATCAATATGAGGAAGCATTTGGTTCCTCAGGAAGTTAACACCACCGCAGCAGCGGAGCGAAAAGTGCGCTGTGGAAAAACATTCTGCATTCATTCACTCCTAAATCTGATGTGAAACACCAGTAGGTCTCCATCACTGAATGTTGAGTCATCATAGTGGGGGGTTGGCAGGGATCCTGAATAAAAAAAGAAAAGAAATTGCCAGCTTGGAGAAAATTGTTTTGGTTATTCCCGTATCCGTGCTACAGAGGCGAACAGAACGGCCATCGCTCGAGAGCGATGGGTATCTGACGGCGTGTTTGACAAATATTCTCTGCACACCTTCGCTGGCCTGTTTCTGTCACAGTGATGTGTGAATATGTGTCACATCTGTCTGTCTGCTTTGCACCATGGTTCACCTCTCTTTCTGTCGCTTAGTAAAACAAAATTCGTAATTCATGCTCATTTAGTTTAGTAGAATTTACGCTCAAGGACTTTAATTCAAAAGTTTGGTGCTTTGATCTATACCATGGGTGTGTCCAATTCTGGGTCTCCAGCCAGTTTTAGACGTGTCTCTGCTCCAACACAGCTGATTCAAATGGTCCAACTACCTCCTCAGCATGTCAAAGTTCTGCAAAGGCCTGCTAGTGAGCCATCATTTGATTCACGTGTGCTGAACCAGGGAAAGAACCAAAACATGCAGGAGACCGGCCCTTGAGGACCGGAATTGGGCACCCCTCATCTATAATTCAATTCAATTCAGTTTATTTATATAGCGCCGATTCACAACAGATGTCATCTCAAGGCACTTAACAAGAAGTCATTTCAATACATTTATACAAACATTCCAATCAGTTAAAAAGTTTCCTATTTAAGGAATCCCAGCAGATTGCGTCAGCCATTGGCGTGAGGTTGGCCCCGTTGATGCAGACTTGCCAACCACAGCAATCCTTAAGCAATCCCTCATACTGAGCGAGCATGTAGTGACTGACGGTGGAGAGGAAAAACTCCCCTTTAACAGGAAGAAACCTCCAACAGAACCAGGCTCAGTAGGAGGGGCCATCTGCCACAACTATACCATTAAAACATCAAGAATCTGGAAGACTAATTGTAAGACAAAATGAGCGCGGCAAGTGGGTTTCTCATCCGGAAAAAAAAGGCGGAAGGCTAACTCAGGGTCGGAGGTCAGTGACTGCCTCAAGGGAAGGAGTTAAAGTGTGTTGCATTTTTTATTTTTCATTAGTGATAACAAGATGAAGCAGGCGGTGGATAGAGAGATTGGGTTCTTTCTTTGGTTCAGCTCTTGCTTTATTGGTCCATCTACAGTCATGTTCAAAAAATTAAGTATTATTGAAAAGTTTGTTTCACTGAGACACATGATAAACAATATATATTGGCTTTTATTTAAGCTGAATATGATGACTTTCCACTTACAGCTAATGAAAACATGATATTTAAGACTGGGAAATTACTTCAGAACATCAATAAACATTTTGAATACAGAAATTAATGAAAAGTTTGTTTAATACCTGCTTAAAGGTTGTTTTTTTTATTTAAAAAAAGGTACTTTTAATCAGACAAACAAGCCTAGTCAGAATGCATATTCTAAGTTATTGAATATGACTGTATGTTTCAGGCTTCATCCATGGTCATGGGATATGGAACTAGACTGAAAGAACCAGATTTTGGATAAATACAGCTCAAATGAAGTTTCTTTAGAAGTCTGCTTTTGGATTAGGGACATAGCTTGAGGAGCTCCATCATCTGAGCCACTACTGCTCTGATTTAAAAGGTACCAGCTGAGGCAGTCCTGAGATGTAATCTAATTTGTCCAATTTCCTTTTGAAATACATATTTTGGGTTTTGATTCTTATTTAGCCAATTACATTATCCACAACTAGGAGTATTGGTGTAAGTGCTACCAGGTAGCACCTACATTTTGTTTGTTCATTGATAGTTAAAAGATTAAATTTTTAGCCGCTCACTGGATACGGTTTCTCTGGTACACTTTGTGACTTCAAATGAAAATACACACTAAATCTAGGGCTTTAGGTTGGGAAAACGTCACTAATCCACAATCCTTTCCTCCCTGTGCTCTGTGACCAACAGTAGCCCTCACTTATCAGCTCCAGAAGCTACGGACTTCCATGATTACAAGGCAAAGGAGAGGTCTGGATGGCATCCTTTGATCCACCCACTAATTGCCCTCCCGGTCCTTCTGAGAAAATCTGTAGTGAGGGTGGAAGAGGTGTCCTTAGTGACAAATTGGGTTAAACAAAACCCTGGCAGGAAAACAGTAGCTTGTGATTTATGATCAGGAAAAGGTCAGAGAGTTCTGATACTTAGAAGGATGTAAAGCAGAGCAATTGGATAAATATATGGTTTTTGTAACTTTTTTGTGCCATGCCCAACCCGCTTTAAATATCTGCTTTGAAAGTGTCGGTATAGATATAGAAGCTAAAATTTGTCGAGTTTGCCGAGCAAGTAAACAAAAAGACTTTAACCCTATGGTACATTAGAGTAGTTGACCAATTACATTTACACTTTAAATTATTACTGATATGTCTTATTGATCAAAATTGATGGAAATCAGTCGCTCTAATGGTAAATGAGACATTAAGGTTTGAGAAAGTGGCCAATAATTTGTACACTTTGATATAAATCTGCCAGCAAAGACTCCTTGTCTTTGGGATGGATTGAATATTGTGGCTCTTATGGACATACAGATTCAACAGTGAGTACAGCATTCAAACACCAAAGCCAAAGCGAAGCAATTTCCTTAATGTCCCTTAATTCCTAATGGTAGTCACCATTTAAATACGTTTGGTACCAATAAAAGCACACCCGTTGATTAAGAAACTGCCATTAACATCTACATTAATATCACTGAAAGGTGGCTGTAGTTGGCTGAAGTGCACCCTTAGTGTTGTTATAAATTTTAACACATTTGTAAGAGACCTACTTTCTCGTTGTGGTTTGTTTACAAAAAAAAAAAATCGAAGAGCTAGTACACAAGTGGGATCTGGTGCCCACTGCAAAACGTACATATAAGGTAGAAGCACTACAACAAGCATTGCCAGTAATCTAATTAATACCATTAAAACCTATGTTCTAAAGGGGTGTAGAGTTACTTGTTAAATGTGTGGAGGGAGTAGGAGGAGATTTAGATATTTTTATGTTTTTATCTGTGAAGACAGGAGTTCAGCTGACCCTCATTTATAGAGTCCAATAAATCCTTCGTTGTGTACTCATTGTTTATTCATCTTCACCCCAAGGTTGTAAACAGAAACCTAATGAGCACTGGTGTTTGCAGACTCTCAGCAGCTCCCATTGTTTGAGTGCAATGCCTCAGGCTGTGTATGGGAGACGAGAGAGATCTTTGCTCTCTGTAGGTTTTTGTTTTTGTTTTTTGCTTTACTTTTTCTTTCACATCTCATTCTATTCTTTGATTATTTTTTTTCTTCCCCAACCCTGTCAGGCAGGTTATTGTGAATGCCTTTGGGATGACTTAAGCAGATATGCAAGTACCACCATGCTTTTGTTTTCTGTGTGTTTGTGATGTGTGGAATTGCATGCAGGAGTGAGAAATGTTACTGTACCTGTGTTGCGGCTGTGTGCCAAGCCTTTAGAGCTCTCCTGAAGCTTCCCAGTACGCTGCAGGGCTCCAGATCCCACACAGAGCCTGCTGCTTCCAATCACTGCAATTGAGGTTCTTTCTTTTTTGACCAGCTCCCACTAGACATATTAGATGATGACAGCAAGTAGCAAAAACTGATGTGAACTCGACCATTACTTACTTGCCTTGCAAGCTAGGAATTTCATAAAACAATTCTTATTATTGTAGCAAATGGGATTCAATACTTTAGGTAACAAGTCAAAATTTAGATTTTTTTAAAGTAACCCAGACCTAGTTTTAAAAAAATTTATTCTTTTAAAACCACTAGCTCTGTTTTCCAGCTTGTTCCCATGAGCTGTCAGTCAGCCGTGTATGACAGAAGAAAGTAAATGACCCCAATTATCCAAAGTCTATCTGTTTTTGTGCCTCTGAAAAGACTCGGTCACGGCTCTACTAGTTAAACAGTAAAATCTTTAGCTTTTGATTCAGTTCTGAAACACAAGTTGGCACCAAAATAGATATAATAATTGCATTGTGTGATTGCAAAATAAACAACCTCCTGCAGGCTTGCTACCGAGGCATATTGTCTGGCTTAGTAGTCGGTTAGCATCAGCCTGTTTCATTATGATGTTACATAGAGCAGAATGGCAGAAAAGAAATGATGTACCACATATCTTTCCTTTTCCTTTTGGACTGCACACTGCGCAAACAATGACCATAGACTGTATATAAAGATGGACGAAGCCTCCGTGACGTCACCTGTAGGTTTCTGAAGAGCTGAACTGAAGCCAATTGAGTGGTTCCCACCCCCGCCATCTTGACTGTGTCACGCGTTTCCTCATGCCTACATGACGAAACGCGTGGCGCTGAGAGTGGAGCTGTGAGGGTGGGGGCGGATGATTGACACTCTGAGCCGATGTAGCTACCAACTAACTGAGCTAACCCAGAGCCAACTGAAGCTAACGGAGGTTAGCGGGCAATTTTAGCCAGAAAGCCGTGGTTGAGTGACTCTGCTACACCTCCGTCTTCTAGGCAGATTCAATAATTGTGTCAAATAAAAGCATGACGCATTGTTGGTACATAACTTTCACAATAACTATGTGAATTTTAATTAAAACAAACTTTAATAATCAATAGAAAAGTGATCATTTCAACCCATTTTTGACCAAGCAGCGTTATCTTAAATACAGAGCAGAAGTATAATTTTACTTAACAAGAAAAATGGAGCAGATATTTCTTTGATGGTCTGTTTAGTGCAATCAATACCACAAGAAGCCATCTTTGTCCATTAAGTGCACATCCGAACACGTATAAACATTGTAGACGCAACTGATGGTCAAGTTCAGAGAAACAAAATAACGGGACTCCGAGGCTGCTGCCTTCCCTAGAGGAAGCTGCGGGGAGCAAGCCTCTAACCACCGGTGCTAGCGCTGACAGCTCATCCGATACCTGTCAATCAAAAGGTTTGAGTGGGTCACAGATAACAAGCTAGTTCTAAATACTGGCAAAACAAAAAGTATTGTTTTTGGAACAAAACAGATGCTGCGGGATGAACTCAAATTGAGTCTTGTTGTCAAAGATGTAAGTGTTGAGCAGGTGCGACAGACCAGACTTCTTTGTGTTGAAATTGATAATGAACTATCTTGGGCTAAGCATATTAGTATGGTGGCCAGTAGAATGGGGAAGTGCCTGTCAATGGTCAAATGATGTTGTCATATGTGTTCTTCCAGTATGACTACAGATGTTATAAAAACACTTGTCGCAGTAAGACTACTGCTCGGAAATTTGGTCATGTGCTGCCTTAACAAACCTAAAAGCTCTACAAATGGTCCAAAACAGAGCAGCTCGTTGTGCACTTCGGTGCTCACTCAGAACTAATGTAAACTGGATGCATAATACACTGTCCTGGCTCAAGGTGAAAGAGAGACATACAGCTTCTTTAATGAATTTAACCAGAAAATATAATTACAACTAACCTTCCAAATGTACTTTACAAAGAGTTCAATTTTAGTTCAGATGATTATCATTATGAAACCAGACATGCCACCGAGGGCTGATTTAAACTACCCAAAATGAGAACCAACAATGGAAAATGTACTTTAATGTATAGAGCCATGTCTGGCTGGAACACTTTGCCAAGTGACATTATTTATGCAAACAGTACCAATTTAAAGCCCTTTTGAAAAGGCATCTTTTCATGTACTAGTTTAATTAGGCCAGTTGTAACTCGACCATTATGCTACTAATGCTGTTACTAGATTACCTCTCATGTGTTCAGTATATGCTAGGTATACTAGGTCCTTTGTACATGTGTGTGTGTGTGGGTGAGTTTTTAATTGTTTTAATTGAATCACTTGGTGGTGAAAACTGGTGTAAGTATTGTTTTGTGAGCAGCATGCTGGATTGACTCCAGAAAAAGTAGCTGTACTTGTTATAGCTAATAGAGATCAAAATAAATACAAATACAAAAGGTCACGCCCCATAATTTCATGCTTAAATTACATTTAAACGGATTAGTTATAGTCACCCCCCTCAGAGTTGTCATGACAGTAAGCCTGACCTATTAAACGTAAAATAGTTTTTTTAACCAGGGTGTAAAGATGTTTATTTCTGCTGTAAAGCTGGCATTTTTAACATGGGATTCAATGGGACCTTGCTTCTTTCTCGAACCAGCCCCTAGTGGATGAGGGGGGAACTGCAATTTTTGTCACTTTCAGGTAGGCTTGAAATCTGGCCGCATCGGCAGCATCATGTTGTGGGGATGAGGGAAACTAGTCAGAAGGGAAGGTTGAAGGAAAGATGGACAGAGCTAAGTGCAGTACAATCCCTGAAAACGGACACTTTTTTCCTCAATTATAAGAAAGACAAATTTGGCTGTTGATTTATTTCCAGTTGCAAAAAATTTTTTCTTGTCTGAAATCTAAAGGAGCAATAACCATCAGGATACAGTGGAACCCCAGCTATTCACGGTTCAGTATTCATGGGTTTTTCTGTGGAACGTAATTCTAAATTATTCATGCAAAACTGGCTTATTTGCATTGTTTTTCATAAACTATAACTAAAATATTGGAAAGTTGAAACCTTGGCGCAATGATTCTTGACATGCTATTGGCTGGCAAAGCAACTAATTCAGGGGCGCCATTTATTTTCATTGGTGCTAATTGGCTGTACCTCCAAGAGCTGAAATAAGGTAGACTGTTGATCCGCTTCTGTGGTAGTGCTAAGACTGTTTCCACTCTGTGTATTAAGGTATGGCCCACAAAGGGCTTGAATCCATCAGTACTTGAGACGCCTTCTTGGACAGCTGTGGTCCCTAACCACTGTGATGCTTTAAAAAAAAAAAAAAAACTAAAGCTGGCAAGCTACAAGGAGAAAGCCCAACTAATTAATTAGCTAATGCCTGCTTGTTGGCAGTTAAAGGCTGCCAGAGATCGGTAGGCATGGCTTAGATCATAGTACAGTCATCTGTTAGAATTGCTCAGTTAATGTCCAGACCAAAATCAAATGAAACATCTGTGACCAAATTTTAGGAGCGATGTCCACAGACCATGCCCATCTAGTCTGACTAAGCTGGAGAGTTTGCAAAGATTTCAGATTTAAAGAAGTGTAAAGCTAGTAGAGATGTGACCCAAGAGGCTTTTAACCATGCTTGCTGTGAAGGGGTGGTTCAACAAGTATAGATTCAATAGTTCTAAATAGAAGGGCACATTGCCAGCCGAAAAAAAATATAGATAAGTCAGCTAAAGAAACTATAATTTTAACTAATAATGCAAAGTACCTGTTACAGTTTATGAGCACACAATGGACATTTCCTAAAAATGTAATCAAAATCTGCCAACTACTGTTGCTTTTTGCACCCCCCAACCCCCTCGCCTGACATTAAATTGGACTGTTCTGTGTAGATATTATGATTAGTGGTCATTAAAGCTAATCACTTTATCCTTGTTTTTTGATAAATGTCACATTTATCATCTTCCCTAGATTCTGTTCTAACTTACGAGTGGATGTACAGCACTCTGTGGCTTTTAATGGCTGTCATTCAGTAACATGAACTGGAAATCCCAGAGAGCGGCACTGAAACCTTCGACTAAATCCATTTCAACCTCTCTCATTCAATCCTTTGATCACAGTGTACTCTGAATATTCTCTCCAGGTCAATTTATAACCCTGAAAACCCCATTTGATCTCAACTGGGTAAGAAATGAAATCAGAAAGAAGTGTATCAGATGAAAAAATCCACCTTGTTCTCACACTTCTGTTTGCGACTAAAGCTAGGAAGAGGAGGGTAGGGGCCATATTGCAGGCAGCCACCCCCCCAGCTTCCCCTAGGGGTAATTTAATCTCATTGTTATGTCTACTGTTGACCCGTGACCCCAGTGCTCACCGGAAGCAGGTAATACTGTTAATGGAGCTCATTAGAGAGACGTACTGGTTTGAACAGCTGGGATAGTGCAGCTGAAAGCTAATGGGATTGACAATAAGGGAATGAGTCTCGGGGAAAAAGGTTGTCTAACCTTTTTATGAAGTGATCCTGCTCCCAAGGCCACAAGAATCTTTTAAAGTGATTTTTTTGTTGTTGCAGTTTTTTGTGGCTTTAGTGACACTTTTAGAAGTAGAGAAGGAAATTAGCCACTTGGCTATACTCTCCTGAACTTACATGAAAATGTTCATTAATATGTACTGTCCCATTTTAAAAAACAAGCTTAAACTAAAGTTAATCTATCAGGTCTGAATGCAACATTCCAGATACAGCTACAAGCTTAAAGAGTAACTAAACCCCAAACCAACCTTTTTTTTGCTTCTAAACTGTATAAATGGGTATTTACCAATGAAATCTTTCTGTTTCTGGGGATTTTTTTACATTTTGGTGTAAACTTGTTTAATTCTAGACTTTTTGGTCTAAAAACGTCTTAGTGCTGCCCCCTTAGGGTTGAACGGTGGCTGCTGCATTTGAATTTTGTGATTGGTGGAGATCGGTACATCTCTACGTCACAGGCATCGACTGTGTCACAGCAGCCATGGTCTCACAGACACGCCCCGTGGGTTTGGGTATAAAACTATCAGACATACCGGGCTGTGGCGAGTTTAGAGTTGGATTGGGTTTTTCAGGTTAACAATATTATCACATTAGCACTTACTTAGCATAGCTAACATACTGTTTTGAATGTTAGCATCAGCACTCAGAGACCGGACCCATCCTGTCTCTCTCTCCCTCAGCAGCAGCGCCAGCCTCGGGGAGAGCTGACTCAGCGCCCTGAGCCAGCGGCTCGAATTGATACGGCTCGCGGCCGCTGGGCTCCATAAAGCCTCCCTCTACTCCTCTATCTCCGGTAACGAAGGAGGAGATCCGCTGACTCAGGGTGCCGAGCCATCGCCGCCCGAGCCCGGTGCTGCTGAGGCAGAGGGAGACAGGATGAGTCCAGTCTCTGAGTGGTAATGCTAACATAGGCCAACGTTCAAAACAGATGAATGTTGATCAGATCGATCAGTCGCAAAACCGCCAACGTCGCTTTGGTCACTGTCCATGTTTCAGTGTCAGATTAAGCGAGGTGTCACTGTCCTCCGGAACACACCCCCACGTTCCCCCCTCCGCTTTTCCTCCACACTTGGCCATACCCCTCCGTTCTTCCTGGTACCGCCCACTTTGTAGAATTTTTCAAATGTTGTCTGGGGGCGGGGTTATGATTTTTCATGGGGTTCAGTTCCACTTTAAGAGTTTTACAAACATCAAAACACATGAAGATAATAAGACACACTGAGTAGAGTGTGATGTTTTTTGAGATATGGTAATCATTTCTGGATAACAAGCCATACAGTGATGCCCGAGGCATCTGAAAGGGGGTTTGAAGCTTGCTTGAAGCTTGGCCTTAGGAGAGCCAACTGGATGAAGTATGATGTCATTTGCATAAAGGCACACTTTAGCTCTTGTCTTCGTACTGTTATTTTAAGAATGGAAATTAAAATGGGGCTTAAGAGTAAGCTCTGAGGGACTCCTTTTTTAAAATGGTCAGAAAGCTAGACTTAAATTTTGTTGTCAAGTCAGAAATGACTTTAAATGTTAATGGGATGTAATGCTAGGAGCATAAACGAGTGTAAGACTTGCGTTGAACATTGGCTACATAGAAATAGTACACTGGTTGCATAGTATGCTAATTATGCCTGCAGTCATTAAATATAGTACATGAAAACTGAATCTTGGAAGCCCACATCACCAAGCACTGACACGTTGTAGAAGTCGGTGTCCTGTTCAAATTCACCTCTTTCAGGGCAAATGCCTATCATCGGGATGCAGCTTTGATTTCATAGAACTTCTGTGTCCACCTGACCTAAAAACATATATTTTAAAGTGGAAACTAGAGGACAATACTAAACAGTGGAGGCTTTACATGCCTGCATCCAGCTGCTTCTTTTTTAAGTTAGTGCAGTTTTATTTAAGCCAGATGAGATTTATCCTCTTAAAGTTAATCCGTGTGTCAGCCGTACAAATCGGACATTAGAATAGCGTTAATATATCAAAAGGAATGCCTTGAGGGATGTGCTGAAGAGTGTGCATCTGTTTCTGTGTGAGATACTATAAGCTGCGACTAATGTTTGAACTCTAAACTGCTAGTACAAGGCTCCCTTTTTTGTTGCAACAATTACTACAAATTTGATACAGCATAGGGTTTAGGGCATTTTTTGTCAGGATTTATTGAAAATATCCTGGTATTTTAAAGGTTTCATGATGTCATGCAGTCCATTATTTGAAGTGCAGGGAATTTGAAGAGAAACTGTGTCACAGTATCTTACATCCTCCACCATGCTTAATAATGAGCATGAGCTAATCAACGTATCCATTCTTTAACCCCAGACTCAGCTGAAGAGTTTACTCATCTGACCAGGCACACGGCTCCAGTTAAAGGCCCGGTTGGGTTGCAACAAACACAATGTGTTTACAGCTATTGGCGGTAGGACATAAGATCAGGGGTCACGTTAACCAAATATTTTCTGTATTCGATCAGTTTTTTAGAGTCTTGTCTTAAAAATTCTGAATGCCGCTCCATAGTTTGACTGATTGCAACTCACACACAGTGCCAATCACAGGGGTGGAAGCGGTGCATGCTGCAGGATTTCCTCGCTCTGAAGCGATTGCTTGCGGGTCAGGAAACAGAGCTGGTTCAGAAAGTCTTTTAGACTTCTGATCACTTCAACTGGAGAAATGTTCCCTTACTTCAAAACATTGGCTAAAGTGGCGCCTAATTCCAGTCTCCAGTGTGGCAGCGGAGCACAGATTGAGCCTCCAGAACTTCTAAACCCCCATAAAAAGTCATCTGTCCAGGTCAAAAAATCCAAAAACCTCATAACAATAACCTCTGCAGCGATCCCATTATATGATTATGCACAAATTGGTGCGGCTTTCAGTTCCATGCGGAGGAGGAGGAACTTGTGAGACTGTGTTAAGGCCACAACAGGTCAACTGTTCTGATTTTAAGTGCAGTCATTTAATTTTATTGTTTATACGTAGTTTTCTGTTCAGCTTGTTCGGATTGAATATTAATTCAAATAAATACGATTAAATATGTTATTTTAAAAATTGATGGGTAAAAATTATGACCGGAGTTTTCTAAATGACAGAGGTCCAGTGTGACCTCTGCATATGATCAATAGATATTTATTACAAGGTAAACCTCCCATACAACTGGTTGGCAAGTAGATGGTGTGTAGTAGTTGTTATGGAGACTGAAGAAATGTACACAAATTAAGGCTGGAGTCCTCTGAGCATTTTAAGTAAGAGATTATATTTCTACAATAAAAGATTAATCTGTTTAAAGCAGAGCTGTCAAAATTAATGCATTAATGCGGGTCAATTAATTTGTGGAATTAATTCCATAAATTTTTTTTACACAATTAACACATGCACAGAATGACCTGCCCTGTTTACCCCACAATTAAACCCGCGCTGCTTTCAGTGCTCGCTTGTCACGTAAACAGCATGACAACTGTTTGATAACTGCAAATGATAACAGTGGGAACAAGGGAGTAATGTAAAGGTTCAGTGTTGATAAATAAATTATCCCTCTATTAGTCAGAAAATTTCAATTAAAAATTACTTAATTCCTCCCAGAGAGAAATTAAGTGTTGTTGTAGCTCATAATATTACATTTTTCAAGTAGCTGTTGTAGATCCTGATGGCTGTTAGCAGGAATGATCTCCTGTAGCAGTCTGTATCGCAGCAAAACTGAAGAAGCCTCTGACCGAAGACACCATTGTTGTAGGATAGTGCCATGAAGACAATGCTCAGGGTTGTCCAAAATTAATAAGAAACTGTCAGCTTTACATTCATAAAATGTTAACCAGTTAGTTTGTCTTAGCATCTGGCTAAAAGATTAATAGGTAAAAAGCTCCATGTGTAAATGTGATTGTGGAATTCAAAACAAATCTTCCATGCATCTCTCCTGTATTTCTTTAAAAAAAAGAGCAACAGCTTCCGGTTTCGTCGTTTATTTACACCAAAAATGTTACTTTTTCCGTCATATTTGGGAATGTTAATTAATCGTGATTAATTTACAGCTACCCTGTGATTAATTAGATAAAAAATTTTAATCGTTTGACAGCCCTAGTTTAAAGTGGTACTAACACAAAAACAGCTCAACCCCTCAACAGTAATATTATGCTTTTATTAGATGTACAAACAAGCTTGGTCGAAATTATCCCCTAATTGTTATTATCTGTTTATGTAATATTTTTATGTGCAACGTGATGCAAGACTTGTTATCTCTAAGCTGTAAGGAAAAAGATATTTCTTTTTAGATTAAGATGTTTGTGTAGCTGGGAGCGTTAGGCCTCTTTTCTTTATCACATTCATTATTGGGATAACATCCCACGGTATACCATAGACTCTGATAAAAATAAATCAATATGAAGCCGTAAAAGTTCCCATTCTGCAGAAAGAATGCGGAGCAGCATTAGTTTAGACTCAAAGGGAGAAAATGGTTTAATTGTAGTTGTTGTGGTCAATATTCATGAAGTGCAAATGGATTCTCACACCTACAGCACTGCAGCTCTGTGAAAGTTGATACAGGAAGAAAATTTGGAATTCAAACAAGCAGATATTTCTGCACGGTAACTAAATGATGCATCAGCTACCACTGTTGGTCACCACAGATACCAATGAGTTAAGTAACATGCTTTATCTAAAAAAAAAAGAAATATTTTAAAAGGGAATAGCATAAATGCACAGTTTCAGTGTTTGATTTAAGGTTTTAGCATTAAGTACTTACCAATAAATTAATATAAAACATCTAGGAAGTAATTTTTTTTAATACAGTAAACTGGTTTCAAATTAATTTTGGACTTTTTCATGTTTGATTTTTGGTTTTTATTAAGTTGTGCAAACTGGAGAGTTTTGAGCAGACTGCATTTATAAACTGTGACATCTTTTATTTTTCCCATTTTTGAGGACCTGCAATCCTCCCGTTCCATCAGCTGCCAAAATTGGACAATATTTTAATTATGAAACTTAATTTAATTCAGATGATAACTAATATACCAGAAAATGAAATCAATGCTGTTGAAGGGAAGCTGGGAGAGCTGCTAAATCAGTTCCACGTTATCCCCAATGTTCTGCCTTTGCAGAGGATTGCAAACCCTATAAATCTGCGGTTTAACCCTGAACATGTGGTGCTTAATATTTCTAAAAAATGCAAATTGGGGCTAATACGTTAAGCTTTAATTTAGTCAAACTCGAGCGTCAATGTGTTTCCTGCGATTTAATGTGATAGACTTACCCAAAGGAGATCAAAATCAGAAAAGGGAAGTTTGCATCTGCATTCAGCCTCTTTACTAATATACATGTAAATAAAATCTAGTGCAAATAGTTGTGCATGCCACAAATCTGGCCATTTTATGAAAGAAGAAAGCCACTGCTGAAAGATAGTCTTACCCAATCTGATTAGCCTTGATATTTTTAATCTCTGGATATGCAAAGTTGGAAATATTCCCCTAAAGACTTGCAGCTGTGACTGCAGTAAACAGAGCTTATCCAAAGTATTTACTCTGTGAGGATGAAGGTATATCCACACCACACTTTAAATGTTTTATTTGTAAAAGCCAAAAATGTAAAACTATGTATCCTTTTCCTTTTTATTCACAGTTCAGCTCGATTTTGTGTTGGGCATTTACATAAAATGCAAATAAAAGAAACATTTTTAGTGGTAATCTACCAGGTTACGGAGGCAATGTGTTTGCTTCTCAGCTGAAGTAAGACAATGTCTATGTTACACAATTTAACCTTCAAATTTTTTACTTGACTTGAACAAGGTGATTGATTTCCCCACAATAACTCTGGATTTTATTTACCAAGCCTAAACAGGTTTTTCGTGCTCTAAATACAATGAATGTCTTTAGTGTACATATAACCAAAGAAAAGTTGGAACAAAACTGAAAAGGGTTAAAAAAGGGAGACGTTAATATCACTGACTTGAACTCTCTGTGTCGGAGCGATCCACCACTCCACATTCCTTTCTAATAACTATTTTATGTTTTATAAAGTCAGAAGGATTTACAGTTGAGTCTACATGTATATTTTTCAGCTTTAGTTAAGTATAAGCACATCTTTATCTCCTCAGTGACCAAAACTAATCCTGTCAGACTTCGAGAATAAACTCACTTCTCCACCTACCAATGAAATAATGGCTAAAAGTCCTCAGAGAGTAGAAAGTTGACTGGAAGAGTAAAAAGAATGTAGAAGCTGTGTTAGTGATATCAGGTAACATAAAACTGTGTTTTGCTGCTAATGGGGTTCCAGCATTGCAGAACCACCCATTTATAAAAGGAAGTTGTTTAATATTTTGTCAGTGTTGCCTTCATAGCTTAAACCTAGCTAGTCGAACTCCCCCCAACCCCCCCCCCCCCCCACCACCTTTTTTTTTACTCTGCCGTTGTTCATTTGATTTCTGTAACACTGGAGATGGTGTTACTGCATCATGATGCACATTGTAAAAATGCGATCCACTGCTTTTTATTTCCCAGCATGCAGGACAGACTGTGCATGAGTCAGCCCGTCTGTTCTGAAAAGCCAGAGCCCCATATTTTATCAGTCACATTTGAAAACTCTGCTCCACCTAAAGCTTGTGGTACATTAATGCCCGTGTTTCTTCTCTCTTTACATTCCTCAGGGATTGCTTATTGTCTGAGACGTGAGTGCTTATTTGTTTTAAATGGGGAACTCCAAGTTGACTTAATCCTTTGATTGAGAGGGATAATTTAGGTGAAGTCGTGTTGAGGCAGATTAAAGGTAAACCTCAAATTTCAGTGTATTCAGTGTAACTGCCTATTGTAATAAAAGTTCAAATATACATCTACAGTCTTCCTTATCTCGACCAGAGCTGCAGCTGTTGATTTATTGCATTAACTGAGTAATTATTCTGACAATTAATGAAATAATCGGTTAAAGAAATTAAAAGACGTTTTGCAGTTATTTAAATGTTAGGACTTAAACCTATTTTAAGAGCAACATGATAAAGACATAAAAAGATTAATTTACCTGTTGTCATGGTATTTACAAACATTTACACACATTTATCTGTGGTTGCAGTAACTAGTTTTGGGTTATTTGCTTTTGCAGTGTTGAAGTAAATATCACCTGTCGCTTCAAGGGGGGTGCTTTAGGATTTTGCAGCATTGAGGATGTGCTGTTGTGGCACGCTAAGATCCCCTGATCCTATAAAGCATCTTGAATTACCTTGTTGTTGAAAGTGTGCTATACAAATAAAATTGCCTTGTCTTGCCTAATTCAGTTTTGCGATAAACACTGCACTGTGTTTTTCTCTCGGTTTAGCTAGTAGTGGTCCCATGCTTTTGACAGTTTTCGTTGTTTCTGTCGCGGTCTTTCTTCTTCACACCCCTAATTGCGTTAATTTTAAATGACAAAGAATCTTTATTATGTTTATGGTTCACACTCCGATAATAAATAAACAGAATCGGCTGTATTCATATAGAGAATAAATTACATACAGGTGGACTCTGCTTACTGGATAGATGTCTCTGCTCCACAATGTTTTTCTTAGGGGTGTCACAGTAAAGGGGGTGAATACATAGGCATGGCAAACTTTTTAGATTCAAAACATTTTAAGAGCCATGTGTTGTTTGCCAACCCTCTTCAGTTTTCTGGTACTTCATGTTCTAGCACATACAATCAAGATTATTTACATTAAGGTACACAGATGCAAATGATCTTACCTTAGTAACCACTGGGGAACATGACAGATAAAGGGAAAACTGACCCTCCGTGGCAACATGCAGCCAGCTTTGAGGATCACTGCACCTTATGGACACCGTCTGATTTCTAAAGTGGCTCCATCTGCATGGGGGTTGTCGAGGGGGTTGATTAGCATGGGGATGCAGCGGAATGGCGCCGGAATGTTTCCGGTGCCAGCCACGCTTCGCTGGGCACCATCACTCCGCAGAGAAACGGGAGAGAAGAGGCCACAGTGCTTCCCCCTGTCAGACCGAGACAGATGGCTGAATCTTCCTCCTGCAGTTCTTCTCAGTCAAAACGGTTTGAAGTAGGTTGTATGGTTGTTTTTTTTTTTTTATTGGTTTGTTTTACAGCAGTCCATTTCTTCCTGGCCTTGGCTGCTTTTCTCTTTTCATTGACATCCGTCATGAACAACATTTACCCTGGGATATGTGGGACTTTGCCTGTCTAGTTTGTGGTGCTGTTGATGTTGAGGCAGACTGCTTGTGGCCGTTTCCTGCTGACCGATAGCAGATAACGATCTGGGCTGGGGGAGAGGCACAGCATCCAAATCATAACCCCCCCTCTCCTCCCCTTCTCCTCCATGCTCACAAACAGGGGGAAAGATAAACAGTTTCATATTTTTTTCTATCTGTTCTCCAAAAGGAAGTAGATAACACGCTCGACATTGCCTGGTGCCTCCTAAGAATAGCTGTTTATTAGTGGCTGTGGCCCTAGATTTTTTTTTTCCCAAGCCTTTTGCCACCGAACTGCTACAAGAAGCACCAATATCCCATTACTGACATGTATTGATCATATCACATAATTAGCTCTGGGATTGGAAGGGCACAAAGGTAGGGTTGCAATGTTAGACTCAGTCCCGTAAAGGGCCGGTGATTATTGATCTCCCTTGTTAATCATGCAAACAAATTGGAACAGTGTTGTGGGTTAGAGGGAGCGGAAGAGCTTATTTCCTCACGCTCCATCTGTGGCTCGCTGCTTTGTGACTTTTAATTTGAACTTCTCCCAGTTGTAGTCTTGATGGTTTGTGTTTGATCCTTCAAGCTTTGTGCTTTGCTTTTATTCTTTGCTATAAAATTAGACATTAGACATACGAGGAAAACAAACAAGATTGTAAACGGAAGTGATCGTGTCTGGAAGAATTATTGAGCTCATTTGAATTTATCATTCGATTGTTTGATTTATTGTGACAGGCCTACAGACATGGTACGCTTAGCTTCCTTATGGTAGTCTCTTAGCCATTTTTCAGGCAGCTGACCAGCAGTGTGCAGCAACAATAGTAGCATTAACTTTTTTTTATGATTAAATCAGATAGTCATTTAGCTTTTTTCACCTTTCTGTTTTTCTTTTGAACTGAACTAAAAGTTGTCTCACCATCTGAATCCCATGCTGCCCTAGTTTGAGCATATGTTACCTATTCTAATATAATGCTATAAAAACAGCCTTTTTCCCCCAATCACTTTTCTGTTGATTTAAGAGAGCACATAAAACTTGTTTTTTCTTTGACTAATCAGACTCTTTCAGCACCAATAAACTGCTCAGCATGAATTTCTGGCTGGGAGTTTTTGTTAGTAGATTTAATCCAATTTCCCACGAAGGAAATTAGTTCAATGAGTGGTTATAGGCTTAAATAAGCAAACCCCATAATGCAGTGCGGTAAGAAAACGCCTATCCACCACCTCCAACTTCTGAATCATGCTCAAGGACATGCAGAACACAGTAAAGGGAGTATGGGCTTTAGAAGCATAAGAAAAAAAATTCTTGTGATGAACAGCTACTACAACCGGTGAAGAATAAAACCATCTTGCCAGATGGTAACACACATTTAAAAAAAATGTATGTATCATTTTGCATACCGATAAACTAATTGTCACTTTAACGGAGACCAGGGGAAAATTTAATAAAGATGCTTGAGATCTGATTCCGATTGACACTAAAATACCCTTTACAACGGCACCATCTGCTACACTCGACACCATATCTTCAATTGTATTAATGTTTACAATAATAAGCCTCCGAATAATCCGTTGATGACTACAATAACACTGTGCCACAGAGCTTCTAAATCTGTATCCATGCTGCTGGGATTAAGAGGACAGCCCATGGCAGACTTCAGAATATAACGCTGGTTTTTAAAAAGGCAGCGCTGCTAACTGGTTAGTGTGTGTTGTGGTACGAATGTTGGTAAAATGGTCTGAAAAGCAACTGAAATGCGACTAAATCGCTCCTTAACAAGCTTTACTGCTCTGAAAAGTCATTCATAATTCATGAACAGAACCATAACCATCTGTGTGTGGAAAGATTGAGAGAAGTTGCATCAAACAGCTCAGTAAAATAGCAGAACATGTGTTGGTGGCATTTTTAAGCCATTTTTATATTACTTGTATTAGCGATTAGCATGCAAACTGTCACAGCTGCCATCTAAATATTTAGTTGGTAAATATTTGTACCTTGTGTGAAAGTCTTCCTGCAAGATGACATTTCATAATAATTTCTGTTAGATGGCAGATAGATGGTAAAACTTTGAGACAAGTTCCTTCCCTTTAAATATTTGGATTGAAGTCCTTTTAAAAAAAAAATCACTTGAATTTAAATATACTGGATTTTATCGCTTGGCAGGGCTGGAAATAAAGTCCTTAAAAGTGCTTGAAACTGTAACCAGCTTGTTTTGTTCTGTTAATGCATATATTTTGACATGCTATTTACCTGTTAGTATATGACTTCTGCAGAACATCTGCTAAATTTAAAACAGAAAAGCATTTCAAAACATTTTTAATTAACTGATTGTTTGACTGGACAAAAGGTTTGCAAATCTTGTTTTTTTTTGTGGGCACAATACCATCTAGGATTACGGGGATGAAGACGTAAAATCCACATCTTAAACATACATTTGCTATTCAAGATAAATATATGTAATTGCTAAGTTTTGTAAGGTTTTGTAATTGTTATGGTTCCCAGTAAGAATAGGTAAAATAGCTTGAACCATTTCAAATGTGTAGAAACCCTGTAAAGTTGAGTATTTTCTTTGGAGGCAAAGATCCACAAACCTTAATAAGCACTGAAAGCGGTGCTTCTTTAACCAGTTATCACCACATTCCTCAGTTCAGTCATTTGATTTAGTGCATGAGGCAAAAGAAAGAAAGACTTTTTTTCTCTCTCCTCAGATAATATTGACTATCTCTTCAGTTTTCTTTAACGATGGCACGCTGTCCAGTCCTCCTTTGATTGATGACATTTCTAAAAACCAATCTCTCATAAGTGGCAGCTGAAAGAACGGCAGGTGAGCATCTTCAATCCCATCTGAAAAAGTGAAGGGATATTGGGGGTGGGTGGGGGACACACCAGCTTGTTGTTACCATAATGAAAGCAACAGAGTGTGAAGGAAGGAAAGCTAAACAATTTAGAATTAATGGCAGAGGCTCGCGTGGGGGTGGGGGGGCAAACTGAGAGAGAAAACAGAAAGAGAATTTGATTGAGGAGACGCTTTTAGTGGCGTTCTCTTGTGAAATTGAGCATGTCCCTCGAAGTGACGCACACAGCTCATCTGGTTCTCAACAACTTATCCTCCATTAGCGGACGAAGATGTGCCTTAGCTGCACAAGACCGAGACAACAAGCTGCATTTACCGACACCATGTCAGTCCTGGGATCCACTTATCGTCTGCCTTAATGTTTATTTGTTTCAGCTTTGGACCCATTGGGTAACAGAAGCCTTGACGTTGGGAATTTCAAGAATGCACTGTCAGTATATTGGGCAGTTAAGATGTGATAAACATGTGTTCAGTTTTGCCACTCATTTTCCCCAGTGAACTGAACAGATTGTCATATTACTCAGTTAAAGAGTCATTTTTGATCTGGTAGCTTCCCAGCTCACTCAGCCCTGTGCCTATACAGTATGTCAGAATGGTTTTGGTGCACTTTTATAAATTATTTACTGTATGCAGTATTTGAGGTCAAGCAGCCATTATTTTTACAGTTTTATTAGATAGCTACTCCCCAAGTATACAAAAATATGTATTTCCCTAAATTATTTGTTGTGAAGTGGAAGTGGAGCCTTCCAAGACATGGCCATCCACCAAACCTGAGTGGCTGGGCAAAGAGTTCATATCAGAGAAGCAACGAAGAGGCTTGTAATAATGGTGCTTTCCATTTGTAGTCGGAATTCCGACTTCTGAATGGGGAAAATCAATTGGAACCCCGAAGCAAGATTTATTTTTTGTTGCGACTTTGACTTTCAGTGTGGCTCTCATTGGGTCAACAACAGTAAGTCGTGGTGGAAATATGTGTATTTTGCAAGACACACTTGTAAATCAGTGCTACCTGTAGCTTCTGCAACTCTAAACCTAGCAAAATAAAAGTGGTGTTTGCCATATTGAAATCCTGATTTATCCGACTAGGTTAACTGGAACGCTGTTTTTGACGTCAAACCCAGCTCTGATTTGTGCGGTAAATGGCACACACCATAACTCTGGAGGAGCTGGAGGATAATTACTACTCCTGCACGACCCAAATGTGGTACTATGGAAGAGTTGAAAGAATAAGGTAATCCAAAGCCCTGTTTGGATTTTTCCATAAGCCATGCAATGGACACAGCACACATGGGGGAAAAAGATGCTATTGCCAGATGATCTAAATGTAACTTTTTGCCATACGTTCAATACCTAACACTGCACAGCTATGCCATTATGATGACACATGGTGGTGGCAAAATCATGCTGTGGGGTTGCTTTTCTTCAGCAGAGACAGGGAAGCTGGTCAGAATTTGTGGAAAGGTTAATGAGGCTAAATGTAGGGAAACAGGAAGACGACTTGTTGCAGGCTGTAAAAGACTTGAAACGGGTGAAGAGGTTTACGTTCTGCATGGAGGGCAATAACATAAAGCAAACATAGTTGTGTTTGAATGGTTGCAGTCAAAGTACAGGTCTACATTTTGTGGAGAATCTGTTTCAAGACTGATGCTCACCAATCGTCCTTGTTCAATCTGTCTGTGATTGAGCAACAGTAAAGATGAATGGGCAAAAATGTCCATCTCTGGACGTGAAAAAGCTGATCTAGACATAGCCCAGAGTCTTGCAACCGTAATAGCTAAGGTGATTGTTTAAAGTATTTACAAGGAATGTCAATGCAAATGCATGCTACACTTTTCAGACTTCCATATGGAAAACATTAGAAAAAATGAACACATTTTCTGAGGCTTAGAAAGCTATCCTATTTGGTAAATACGGCTAAATATGGTTCTAGAAATTATTGTGATAGTATTATAATCATGTGATATGATCGTTTCTCCCAGTGACTGTGCTGATTGTTTTCAACCTCTCATCGGAACCAACCCTCTTTTAGTCTCGTTATCCTTATCATACCGCTGGAATGAGATTTGATTAAAAAAACAAAAAACTCTTCCTTATTCACTTCCCGCTTGTGCTGAACACATTCCACCTGCAACCTGTTTGTAGCACAGTAATGAGTTTACGGGAATGCAGTCACTGACTCAGGTCCACTCAGCAGATTTAGGTGCTTACAGAGCTGTGAAAAAACTCATTTTTGCCTTCTGTCAAACTTAATTGTTTCAGATCATCGAATACAGTTTATTATCAGGAGAGAAAAAAATTATAATGTTAATTTCATTTATTAAAGAAAAAGAATCTACCCAAACCCACTTGGTCAAATGTGAAAGTGTAATGGCCCCCTGAACCTAATAACTGGCAACAAGTGACATGAAGTGCTTGCAATAACTGGTGATAGGTTTCATACATTGCTGTGGTGAAAATTGACCAACTCTTCTTTGCAGGATTTCTTGATTAGATTAGATGAGGTTATTTATAGAAGTGGACTTGCTGGTTTACTTTGGATCTGCAGAATCCAAGTGTGCTTGAGCTTAAGGTCCTAAACGGTTCCATCCTTTGCAGCAAGCGTTTCAGGTTCTGAAGCAGCAAAGAAGCACTACCACCATCCTGTTTTTAATTCTAGTATAATGTTCTTTTTCTGAAAAACTGTTAGTTTTATACCAAATGTAATTGGATGCACACCTTCCAAAAGTTAAGTCCCCAGAATATTATTCAACAAGTCTTGGGTATTATGAAGATGATTTGGGGCAAATATGAAATGACACAAACATTTTCCCATTCTTCCCAATAGAACAAAAGTAACACAAGCACATAGATTCATTTTTTTCCCCCTCTCTAGCAAACAATAGGGATCCTGCTTGTGAAATGCAGTTGGCTTTGACTCCGTTTGGCTGTTTATCCAAGTTTTCCCTCGCTGTTTCTGAGAACATGCACCGCTTCCCACTTCCTGCTCAGCTTAAAGCCCTCCGTGGATTAAACGGACAGAGAGAGGGAGGTAGAGTAAATGAAGAAGTTGTGTAATTCCCTCCCTCCCTTTCTCTCCCCCCACTTAGCCAGACAACAAGAAACATCTGGCCAGAGAACAGAAGGCGCAGAGCGCACCCCTCCCCTCCTCGGATGAGTCCAACAATGCCTGGCTCTGGACTGAGCGCTTGGAAGTCAGGACGCCCCACTGCTCTCCTACCAAACCCTCTTCGAGCGCTGCATTCTTATCGTTACTCCGCTGATTCCGCTGCATTCAGAGAAGAATGCAGAGGGGCGGGTTTCTATCGTCAAGTGCTCGCTGTGATGTTCAAAGTGTGTAATTTTCTTGTTCTGAGAAGGGTAAAGAGGTGTTATTTTCCTTTCCAAATGTTCATTATGACACCCGGTTACTTCCTTTCCAGAGGTTTAAGCTTTCGTTATCTGCAGGCTTTCGCTCCGCAAAGGTGTGTTTTCTCACCAATTTTCACTTCATAAGTGTTGTTTCACATCTATTTTTGAAGATGGATCACATTTTCTTTCTATATATTTGGCAAATTATGCTTCTGATAAGTTGAGATCCTGTATAAACTGTATTTTCTCACATTCTCCTGCCTTTGGAAAGAGACTTATGTCACACAGGTGTTTTTCTACATCGCTAATCCCACGTGAGTGTGCAACGCCAGGTGCTGCAGCCAAAATTAGAGCTGTAGGATAAACCTGGCTGACTTCTGCTTTTACACAACTTTTATATTTGCCTTTTCAGTCAACTGTGTCTGTTTCGGTTTTTCTCTCCTTTCTGGTCCCGTTGGCTCAGCTGAGGCCGGTCCATCTGTCACGTAAAGACGGCGAGGTTGGGTGCACAGGATGCATTTCCCCAAACTCTTGCAAATGACTCCTCAAAGCTGCAGTATTAGGGGAGGTGTGGTGGTAAATTGACATTTGGGGTCAATAGGGTGAAGACTTAGCACGTAGAAAATATTTTTGTCACAGTTAGATTAGCCATTTAAATTAAGGTAAAATTTAAAGACAAATAAATAAAAAATAATTGCATAGTTTATATGGAAACAAATTATAACATAGTTGAAATGTATCTTATTTCAGTAATTAGTAAAAAGCTGAAAAAATTTAAATCATGGCTACAAATCCTTAATTTTTTTATCTGCATTTATTTATTTTTGTTAACGATAATGGTTTGTATCAAATTAAATCCCTAAATTCTGTTTATATTCTAATAAAATTAGCATATTTCATGGGAGCAGTTTAAAAAAAGATATACTAGGCTACTAGTAGTTCAAATCCCTTAAATGCATATGATTGGTCAGCATGTGTGTAGTAGTACACTAACAAATTTTTCATTTGCGGCTAAAGTGTAGACGTGTAAAAATTCTTAGAATAAATTCCCCTTTTATTGCAGCCTACTGAAAAGTGTAGAAATTAATACTTTATTTTATCATCTGGATTCAGTGGGTAACAAAATTCCATGTTAGGAATTTTTAAAAATGAAATAACCTGTGGTACTCCAACTATTCCTTTAAAAAACATAAAACGTTAGTATTTTTGAGTTTATACATTCTTTTGTTCATCCGAGTGTCTAGGAACTTCTAAGTAATTATTCCTTACTTTCTGTTTCTCTTGGGTGTAAATACGACGTGACACAGTAGCCCGCTTCTCTCAGGCCCTGGCCATAAGGCTCGATGAGGACCCAAGCTTATCTTGACAGTGAGCAGGATGGAAAGGGAGTTGAAATATCTGTAAAGCTCACAGTTGGAGAACTGCAGCTAAGAGTGGAATCTTCGTTTCACCAAGTCTCCGTAGAAACCATTAGATGTTATCTACATGTCGTGTTTGCCAGGAAATCTTTTTATCTGTTCAACTTTGACAAATTTAAACATATAGAGTTTGCTGAAGTCTGCTGGGACTCCAACTAAAACCCTGTGCTTTGGTCAAATGAGACGAAAATTAAGTTTTTCTACAACACTCGAGGTGTTCTGGTGTGAAACATTGCATGGATATGTGGCCTAATTTCCACTGTTGAGCACAGTGGAGGATATGTGATGCTTTGGGTCCTGTTTCTCTTTCAGATAGTTGGGAACTTTATTACAGTGCACCTGATTCATTTCTTCATGCTAAACCTTAGATTGTATTTTCTAACTGATAACTGGTCTGGGGCTGTGGGGTTGCCAGCCAAGTACTTACGACCTCTTGTCTTTGGGGCCGCACGCTTGCAAATGATCCTTGATAAGCACATAGTTCTTAGGAAACAGAATGGATAAATATGACATATATTAGTCCAAGATTCCAATTTGTATCTCTTCATCCCACAAATGAGTGGCCGCTGTTTGGCTTTTCCTCATGCGTTGCATATTGCACCTAAGCAAAATTAAAAAGTCAACTTTTCTGACAGTATAACATGTGTTTGCTGTCTTTCTCTCCAGATGGGATGATACTGTCAAAACACTAGAACATAGATGGCTTCATTCTGTCTTAACCAAATGGCATCTTAGGTATAATTGAGGATTAGTGGCGCTGTGGGCCGGCTTCTCTTCTACTGTTTCTGGGAACCCTGTTACAGTGCAGAACATCATGAAATCTTTGAAATACCAATACAAATAAAAAAATAAAATAAGCAAAGAATAGGCTACTGCCAGAGCCTTTTTACAACTCTTTCGCAGGGATGCCAATAAACACATCCGTCACTGTCAGTTTGACGCGCTTGTTTGTTCATGACCAATAACCTTGTGCATTAGTTTATGATTAGCAATCTGGTGCATTTACAGTTACAAACAGTCCTAACACATACTTTACGATGCAATAAAGTAGTTAAAAAAAAAACTTCAAGAACTTCCTCCTAAATGAAGGAAGAGAGATACAGAAAAGAGTTAGTTAACCTTACAGTAAAGTCAGTCTTATATTACTGTTACTTTCTGATTAGTTACTTATTTTCTCTCCCTCAGTTATGTTCTCTCCCACAGTGCAATGAGACAAGGAAGCAAGTAAAATGAGACATTAGGTCGTCCGCTCAGCTTGCTTTATTGTTGAAAAACTAACTTCGGTTTCCAATCCAACATTTAGTGGTAAATATGAGTCACTTTGCCCTCCCTTTTTTAAATGATACTCTTAAATAAAATCCAACTGCCACACTCACTCAAACACAGTATTTTTAACAAGAATTCCCCCTGGGTTCCAGTCATGTTCAGGTTCGTCCCACATTAAAACCGTGTCGCTTATGTGCTTCAGTATATGTTAATTAGCTCAGTGACAGGGCTTCTGTCTCTTTTGACTTTCCACTATCACTTAGAAGTCCGCAGCCTCTGGTAGCGAGTACAAGCCGGGATGTTTTTTTTTTTTTTTTTCTTACCCCACTCTTCTGGCTAACCGTTAGAGGGCTAAGCACAGGTTGAGTTTGTCCTGCTGCTGCTTTGCTCGCGGCGGTGCTCTTTCATGCCTCTGCCTCCCTCTTTCCTCCAATGTGTTCTGACCTTGACAGTTGAATATAAGGGGGAGTTGGGGATGACATTTTGCCTGACCGCAAACCTCAGATAGGTTTCTGAGATGATGAACTGCTTCTGCTTGGTGACATTCATCTTTCCCATGTGTACACCTCCTCTCCTTCATTCATCTCCACCCACACCTCCTTTCTCCGAGTTGCCTTTGTTGCAGTCTGGTGGAGAAAAAATGAAAACATTGGCTCAGATTGTGGAAGTTTGAATTAAATCAAAACTAGTTTAGTAGGCATTTATTCTTAAAATCATGGGAAAAAGTATCTAACCCCTTGCTGCTTCTATATGATTAAAAAGGGGGAAAAAAAAGTAGATCCCCTCCTATTTGTGGTTCTATATTTGCAAATTTATCTATGAAACGTAACATCCAAATTATTCACAGAAAATTCACCTATTTGCAGATTTTTTCATGGAACATATTTAAAATATTAAAACTAAAATGCAGCTTTGGACACCGAAATACCAAGGCACAATGCTACCTGACATACTTTTGGCTGCCGTTTGCAAAGCAGCCAATCCGGGGGTGGCATTCATTATCCTTAATGCTGATTGGCCATAGACCGTGGATATTAGCTTCTGCCATAGTGCTGACACTGTTTTAATGAATATTAAGGTGTATTTGGTCTATTAAAATAGGCAGTTGGCCTTTGTTTTAGAGAGGGTTTCAAGTATTTGCGCATTTCAGCTATTTGGGTCCTGCTGTTGTCCTCAACCCATGAACTGAGGCAATATGGGCCAAAACTCCTTAAAAATGTGGTAATGGTTCAATCCTCAGAATTAAGGATAGATCGATATATCGGGCCAAAATGTACCTTTTTAAAAAAAAAATTGGTTTTATACATATCGGCATCGGCCGATATACCTCTTTAGTAGGGTCGATTTACAGTCAGACACATCTGTTTCCGTTTACTGTTTAATGCGAATAAAAACGTGCTTGACTAAATGGTGTATTCTGACAAAACATTGTATTTTCACATTGTACAGTTAGCTTCCACGTTAAATCTAAAATGTTAACAGTCAAGAATATCAGAAATCACTAAGGAAATAGAACTGTCCTTGCATGTGCAACGTGAAATAAATAATTTAGTTTAAAAAAAAATCTGATTATTATAATTTTGGTTGTAATTTGTTAGCAAATTGTAAACAAAAAATAAAAAATTGAGCGATGAAAATTGGGCCAAAGAATCTGCAGCACATATCGGTTATTGGCTGACATTTGACCTCTAATTATCTGCTTCGGCTATAGTAAAACTCATATCGATCGATCTCTACTCAGAATCATGGGCTATGCTGTTATACAGACATGGGAAGAACATAGACCATGCATAACATATCTTCTAACCTTTAAAGTTAACTTGGAGAGTTGTGATTTATTCATTCCAGATTGATATGACCCATTAGAAGCACCAAGATTGTCAGAGCACTCCTAGTTCAGAGGCAATAAACAGACATATTGCTCGTCTTGGGCTTTTAATTGTATTTTAAATGCCAGGACGAGTGATTGTACTATCGGGATACCATTACAGGATTCGCTGGCTTAAATGAGTTTACCTCTAACTAGACAGCTGAAAGACACTTGGGACTGTCAGAACTGATGGGAATACGCTTTTGGTATCGTCACGCAAATCTCTCAATACATCCAGAGCGCTGCTGAAGCAAAGGTTTGATTGATACCTACATATTTGCTGAGGGCTTTGGTCTGTCAGCCACAGTCTTGTTGGGTTGACGATGTGGAAAATGGTTAACTGCTGTCCTGAGATGTGTCGTTTCCTGTGGCTGTTGTCGGTGAAGCTCGACTTGTGTGTAGGTCCTAATAATAATAAGGCTCATTAGATGATTGTCATTTAATTATAGCACTTAGCACATCAGAGCATATCAGTTCTCTGGAGCGTGTGAAGCTAATTTACACATGGGTCTGTTAGTTTACATGTCTGAACCATTTCAGCCATGTAAATCATGATATTATCAACTGGAAATCCTGTTCTCTATGCATGTGTCTTTATGCGTGTGTCTTTATGGTGTATACAGTCTTGCTGTGACACCTTTTGCGGTTTCAATGTCACTAAATGCTGCAAAATCTTTGGTTTGTCAGACCCTTTGTTCTGTGTTGTTCTGTTTTTTGTTGTGCTGTTCTTGATGGAACTCTCTGTGTCGTATATCCCTCAGCCGGTCTACCTGTTTAGTCTGAATTCAAATGTGTCAGCAAAAAAGATAAAATACCATGACAACATTGATGTTTTTTCTTTCTCTTTCGCTACAGATCTTTTTTGTAATATATATATATATGTATATGTGTGTATGACTGGAGATTTGATTAGATTTTTTTAATAGAGAAAATAGTACAAGAAGAGATAGCCAGAGTAGAAAACAAAATAACCACTTGAAAACAGTCAGTGTTAATGTTTAGAAATGTTTAAACAGTACTTTGCCCATATTTGAGAATAAAACATGCTTAAATCACTTTGAAGTTGTTTTGATATTTTGACAACCTAGTCTCCTAGCTGTACTTGAATGCAGCATGAGCAGCTGTTCTGTCCCTTCTCATATACAGGGACTCAGCTGACTTGCAATTTATACAACATAGGAGTTTGGAATGATTGGATGTTACTGGTAGCCATGTGGACGTCAGCTGGCTTTTCTTTAGTATCAGTGATGTTTACATTCAGCTTGACATTGTTTCAGGTGAGTAATTTAGGTAAATGCGTTCACTGACAAAATTCTGGTTCGGTGAGTCTTTCTTTTTCTACTGTATGACAAATCATTAATGTTCCCTTTTGCAGAGTTTATGATAGCTGGGAGTCCTTTCTGTGTTGTTTTGGTGTCACTTTTTAAAGTTGCAATGCGGAACGTTGCACTTTGCTCTGATTTCTACACATAAACGTCTTCCATGTGTTTAGGTAGAAAACAGCTGAATTTGTTTGGTACTCACGCGTAGAGAACCGAGAGGGCTGTACCGAAAAATATGAATACATGTACTGTTACACACGTCTTTCTGTCTGTAGCCGTTTTCAGACAGAAGTTCTGGAATATTTGCGGACAATTCCGTCCGGTCTTTAACCGGAGTTGTGTTTTCAAATACACCATTTTTTTCCGAAACATTGCCTTTCGGCTGCTTTCACACAGCAAGAAATGTACCGGAGGATCCTGATGAATGTCGGGGGAGTGGGGGGTTCTGTATGTGGATATGAGGTAAACTTAGTGCGGTACATGTCATTTCCCCAAGCAGAGGGATAATTGCAAAGATGACTGACCAAACAGCAGATCTACTCAGTGCTCGTCTTTGTGATGTGTGCAATTTTGCGCACATGGAAACGCTTAAGAGACATAGATGAAGAAGCTGTGTTCTTATGCACTGCCGTTCACGTGACATTTATACGTCATCAATATGTGCGCTCAAAGCGTTCCCTGCCCCCCTCCCCTTTTCCCCACCGCCCCACACCCCTCCAGCTTTTCCGAAACATTTCCTGATAATCTAAATGCAAACACCACACCGCGAAAAGTCCGCTCTTGTTACTAGGTCTTCATCCATAAAATTACAGGTAAATGGTATCCGGACAAAGTCCCGAAGATTGCTTTCAGACTCAAAAGCGAAACAGACGAAGTCCGGAAAATTGCCGTTTTTCATGGCCTGTTTGAACAGGGCTCATCTTTCTGTATGTCATGGATTTTAAGTTTTATTGAAGAACTCCAAAAAAACTAGACAGCAGTGGTCGAGGCCTGCGTTCTCCTCTATTAATTAGAATATGGCCTGCCTCCCATCACTAGGCGACTAAAAAGCAGGAGGATGCTGAAATATTTAGCTTGAGTACTTGTACATTAGCCTTAGTTAAGGACATCTGAGAGAATATTCTAACATTTACAAGTCTTCCCAGTTTTTAAATCAGGACATTTATAGCATAGTAAATGGGTGGAGAGGAATAAAGATGAAGCCTTTAACAGGAGTATAAAAATTTGTTTGCATCCACCCTTAATTTATTTCATCCACAGCTTCAAATATTGCTTGCTTCCAAACCTTGAAAATGCCTTTTTCTTTATTGGCATAAGGTGAGTTTTGTTTGGTGCTCAAAACAAAATCACTTCGGCACAAAGCTGACTTTTTCGTTACTGATATACTTGAATCAACTAACTAAAATATGATTTGTTCTTCTCTCCACTTTGAGCAGAAACAAGAAAACATGTTATAACCTTAAGGCACTTACTTCTAATTAAAACCCCACTCTGAGGCTCTGTTACCAAACAAGGTGCTGCTTAGAGGTTTGTCCTCAGAAGCTGCATCAAACCAAAATAAAGGGAGAGATTTCCATTTTCTGCTTTAATGATGAGTTGGTAGCGCCTCAGGACAAACAGGGGCCCGTTAATGAGAAAAGAACAATGGGATGTCTTTGTAAACTACATAATGTGATAGGAAAACAGGATTCCCCACCATTTGTTTTACTTTTAACGATGCACTTGATTAATTGGCTATTTAGCTGTAATGCAGTTGTAGGAGCACATTTTATTGCAGAGCTCCAGGGCAAAGGAGCTTCAAAGTTTTAACAACTAAAGTAATCATCATACCACTGTTTGGCAGATAAAGGTGAGTCTTAAGATGATAAAATATCTACAAAATTTTATTTATTTCAGTAATACTTTATATAATACACAGGTTTTACTTTTACAGAGTCATTACACACAAACTGATCATTTTCAAGTGTGTGTCTTGGTAATTTTGATTATTATGGCTTGAAAGTAATGGAAATCCTAAAATGTGTTTCTCACAAAATCATCACATAGTTTAAGAAAACTGAAAAATAGAATGTGCAATTCGGAATTGTGATGTTATGGCAATGTATGCATGTTTTTGCATACAGAAATACTCACAGCCTCCATAAGGGAGTGAAACCACAAAGCTGGCTGTTTATCTTCCTTGTATTAAACCATATGCAAAGATAATGTAAAGTTGAGTGTAAGGACAACATGTGCACCAACAAGTAAGTGCATCTATTGTATGGTCCATGGACACACATTTCAGTGGGCCATTTTTCAGTATTAAAATTTCTTTTTTTTTATTGCTCTGGTCTTGTAATACTCTAATTGTAGGAGTAACTGCATTTTGGATTTTCATTAGCTGTAAGCCATAATCACTATCATGAGCAAAAATAAAAGCTTGAAATATATCACTCTGTGTATATATTTCAGAGAGTACATGAATTTAAATAATCAATCGTTTTAGGGGTATGATATAAAAGCACCTTAATGGAAAGTTAAGTGAAAGGAAAACATGCACAGTGACAGGGATAACCATGGTTGGAAGAGGACTGTGAAGCAAGACTTGGTTCCGGCCCACATTGATACTCTGTACCAATAGCTGGTTTATTGAGCATGATATTACTGTGCTTGATTGGCCAGCAAACTTGCCTTACATAAACTCCATAGGGAATATCTGAAATATTGCCAGCAGGAAGATGAGAATCAAGAGCTGAAGGCCACTGTTAAAGTAATCTTTGCTTTCTTAACACCTCAACGGTGCAGCTGACTGATTGATACAGTAATTTTACGCAATTGAGGTCATATACTGACCAAGTATCGAGGTCATTTACTGCACCCCGACATACTTTTCACCAGGCTGGCAGTTTTGTTTTTCAGTCCTCTCGCTACTGTAGTCATCCCTGTTGCTTGTTCCTTTTTTTTCTACCACACTTTTTTCTTTCTCTCAACTTTCCATTCATGTGCTTTGATACAGCACTGTGTGCACAACCAGCTTTTAAGCAAGCACCATTTGTGGCTTAAGCTCTTTGCATAGATCACCAGTTTTTCCCCATGATTGTGTAGGCCATACATTACCATACATGTGTTAAAAAGTATTTTTTTTAATTAGTTTTTAGTAGATTCCGATAAGCTGAACGTTGGGCTTTCATTTGTTGTTACCCGTAGTTGTCAAACTTAAAATAAGTAAATTAGCAAAATATGTCAATTTGTCAGAGATAGTCTAAATTATTCAGATGTATCAGTATGTGTGCCCAAACAGTTGACTTTGCTGGAATGAGCTAGAAAGCTGTCACCTACGTGATTTAACTCCTCAGTGTAGCATCTTCCTTTTAAATTATTCACTGCTTTGAGATCATTATATCTGTTTCTAGTTCTAGTTTGCACAGCAGCAAACTGAACTGTTGTCACATCTGCCTGAGACTTTTTATTGGATGTTCAGTATTAAAAACGGCCAATAAGTAAGAGGAACGGTGTTTCTTGTCTGTGTGATAGACAATGAGTTCTTAAAACACAAATTACACCCCTGGTTTATGATTATGCCATTAAAAGCTCTCTATTGACATAGTATTCTGAGGAAAAAAGGCGATTTATGATTTCGTTGTAAGTAAAGGATAAAGAGTCGGTTTTAAACCATGGCATGTGAGGTACTTGTATCTAGAAGTGGGTCAGTAGTGTTTCCACCCTGTCACATATCTTCTGCTGCTTAACATCAGAGGGCAAGGATCAGAGTATAACATGTGCCTCAACCCAACCAATCACTGGTTACTAGAATGTACTGCTATCCAATGGGGTGGAGAGACAGATTATGGTTTTCTTTCCTAGAGGAAAAATGGGTTTGGTTCTCAAACTGTGGGGGATTTGGATGTGGGGACAGCGTATAGTAACAGGAAAGTGAGTGAGTACAGTCATGGGAAAAGGAAAGGAAACCCTGTTTCAGTTTAGTTTTAGAATTTTGATAAAAAAAACAAGCTGGGTCTCATGTCTAAAATAATTTCAATTCAGCCTAAAGTAAACAAGGACACTTCTTTAGTCATTAAATAAAAACAAATTCAAAATGGAACAGCTGTGTGTGAAAAACGAAGTACACCCTAGCTGCTTCCATTTCATTTAGGTGGAAAAATAGCACCTGGGAGAGCTAATCAAATGATCATCAGCAAGTGTGACCGCCATTATAAAATGGACACATTTTGAATGTTTGCTGGTCCGGAGAATAGGGGTGTGTGTTAACACAATTCCAGGATAGAAAGACATCCACAATGACCTTAAAGAAGCAATTGTTACAGCTCATAAATCTGGGAAGGTTTATAAGGCCTTTTCCAGACATTGTGAAGTCAGGCTACAGCTATTTTCGGTCACTTTTATCACAAGTGGAGGAATATAGTTCACAATCCTCCCGGTAGTGGACATTCCAGGTAATTCACCTGAAGGTTGCTCCAGGAGTTGCTCCAGGAAACTGTAAAAAAAAAAAAAAAAAATATATATATATATATATAAAAATCTCAGGCTCAAATGGACTCAGTTAGCATGTTAGATATTAAATTTCAAGATCGGTATGTCTTGGGTTGCCAAGAGAAATCTTTTCTCTTTTTTTATTGTTATTTTTTTATTTTTTTATGTGTCCTGTTTGGCAGTGTGGAGCTCAGAATTGGTGTCTGAGTACCAAGTAGAAGCCCAACAGATTTACTTTCACAAGCGGAGCAGTACAGCTTTTACTATATTACTCCACTTGATATATGTGTGAAAAATCTTTATTATGAATTGCTGGGGGTTTTATTTCCTGATGTTATGGACACGGAGACGGAAAATTAAGGGGAAGAAAGAAAGAAGATGAAGAAGAGAGGTAGGAAACAAAATGTCATGAGAGAGGGTGAGTTGAAAATACAAGAGAGGAAAGGGAATAAAGAAAACACAGGAAAACATTGAAGATCTTTCTCCATACCCACAGGACGGCAGAGAGAGGGCGGAAAACAAAACAAAACTTTAAAAAGAAACATTGACAAAACAAACCTAACATCGTGAACTAAGAACTACACAACCACATCACACAAGAATGGTTATAAAAATACAACAACAATGTCACAGAAAAACTCATGGTACCGATTAATCAAGCTCTAGTAATGATAACCTCAGCCCAAGAATATATCTGTAAACACCAGAGACCCCACATCTATGTGTGTGTGTTAGCATGCTGGTGCATATAAGGTTTCTCCATAAGAGTGTTCGATAGCTGGTGTGAGCAGGCATCAATCCGTCTCCCAGGAATCGATGCAGACATGAAGGAGATCGGAGTCAAGACGTCCAAAGTACCCCCAAAGCCCCAGGCGGACCCGGGGGGGGCCGACCGCATCCCCCAAGAGAGGAGCAAAGGAGAACCCCAGGGGAACGTCCAGCGGCTACTATGCAGGGGCCCGGGGGCAGCAGTGACGAGCCCACGGGCCCCGCCGGCAACCAGCCGCGCCAGGGTGGGCCGGTCCATGGACCGGGAGAGCCGGGGCCCAGGGGCGCCCCACCTCCCGAGCAGAGACCCGACAAGGGACCGCCCGACGAGGGGCCCCCGGCACCGCAGGGGCCGCGGCTGGCCGCCATACGCCACCACCACCCTGGGCCAACATCCCAGCGCCCCACCCCTGTCCGACATCGGGGTGGCCCACCGGTAGCCGCAGCGGATGGATAGCATTCCCAGGCCAAGCTCAGCCAGCACCTGGACACCAAGTTGTACCAGCTCCGGAGTCCTGATCCCGCGCAACGCAGAGCGCCGAGACCGGGCATCCAACAAAGGCCAGGGCCGGTCCAACCTGCCAATGAACCGACCACACACGGTGCGCACAGAACAGGTGATCGAACGAGCAGAGACGCTGGATCCGTGTCCCGCCGAGCCACCGAGCAGGCACCACCCAACAATCCCAAACCTGGCACCCCTAAAAGAGGTGCCCCAACCAACCAGAGGAAGATATCGGCCCAGCGCATCGGCCGACCGACACACCAGCCCCCCCAGGCCTGGCCAGGCACGCACCAGGTCCGAACCGGATTGACCACCGATGCACCAGTAGGCAGGGGCATCCGTCACCGGTGGGGAGTGACGGAGGGGAAATAGGCCCCCCATTAAATGTAAGGCCTGAGGTGCGCCAGGCGAGAGGGCAGCCCAAGACCCAACCTGACAGGCAGACAAAGACATACAGACAGTCATACGTTCCCTCCCTCTTAACCACATACATTCTCACTAACTCACCAAGACACCCAAGAAATGACGCTGTACCCTCACTCATACACCCCATACACACTTAATGCTCCCAGGTCCAGGTACCGATGCCCCAGTAGAGCCACCAGCCCCCGGACCCAGGAGATGGACCCCCTACCTTCTAGGACGGAGACAAGCAGACCGCCAAGGGCCACAGCAGCGAGACATCCCAGGACCCCGACCAGACCACCTGTTCCTCCTCCGGACCCCAACCCCTGATGGCCGGTAGCTAACAGGGGTGTAAGAAGACCCCTAGCCTCTATCCTCCCGCTCGAGTATGGTGTTGATGCGTGTTGTTATAATGTGCATTTAAAACAGAAGGGTGGGATGTGGGGAAGGCAGCCACACATCCCCCAACCCCCACGCCGAGCCCTCAGTGTCTGTATGTGGTTTAACAGTGGGCACCGGCACCAGAGGTGAAGCTGATTGAACCGATCCCCCTCTGGATGCCGAAAAGTGTGCCCACCCCAAAGTCCCTACATGTGTGTCGCATGAAAATGTTATAAGTGGGAGTGTCTAAGTTGTATATTAAAATTGGGACGCAGGATGCCACGGGATAGCAAGGAGGGAATCCCCTCCTCGCTCCCCAGTGATGTGCCCATGCCCCAAGACCCTATATGAGTGGTAAATTGATGGAGCGGGTGGACAGAGGTGTTGGGGGATGGGGAGGGAAGGACTGGGAGACAGAATGTCTTCCCAGGGAGCCAGCTCTCCCACTGACCCCAATAGGCACCGCTGTTCACCGGGATCCACCAGGGGAGGGAGGCCATGGCACATTCAACCCAGGGCCCACGGCCACAGCACCACCAAGCCCCACGGACCCCAAGGCAGTCCCCCCAGCCCCATTCCAGAAGGAGAACTAAACCCACCCTGACATTCGCTCTACTATCAGAACACAAAAGACACTAGACACCCAGGTTGAGTTCGCCCCCCCCCCCAGCTCCCCACTCCCCCCTTTCCAAGTGCCTTCGTAGGGGGAGAGGACCTGTCGCTAATTAGCAATAGCCTCCCCGCCAGCAAAGGAGCCCCCCAGCGCCACCTGCGCAACCATCCCCATTCCCTTGTGGAGCGACCACTGCTCCTTAATGGCCCCGCAGGCAACCAAACCCAGCGCCCCACCCACCTGCCCTGCACGCCCACTACCCGGCCAGTCCACCCGCAGGTCCGACCAAACCTAGGCAAACGCCCGACCCCAGCGCCCCGCAGCGCACAAAGACCAAGACCCAGGAGCTATGTCCAGTGCGAAAAAGGACTGATCAGGCCCAGAAATGCCACCCAGCCGCCACGACCAGCAGCCAGGCACCCCAACCAGCAAACAAGGCGAGACGCCATACAGGGACCGGCGATGATAATCGGCCCAGAGAAAAAGAGAGAGGCGGCTGCACATGCCGGCCGGCCCCGACCCCCACAGGCAACAGAGAACCCCACGCCGGCCGACCCCCGGCCAGGACCACGGCTAGGGGGCGCGGCGCCCCAGAGCCCCGCATCCCCAGGCACAGCACGGCCACCAGGCCAGTAACCCATGTCCGTCAGTGCAACCCCCCTAAGGCACCGCATGCACCCATCAGGAGTTACCACCCAAAGCCTCCAAAGCCCAACCTCAGGTTGGGGCCACGATGTCCAGCGCCCTTTCCGCCCAGTGATCCCACCCCCAGGGATCCCCCCCAGACGCCTCCAACCCCAAAAACCCCCACATCAGCAACAATATCCTAAACGACAAAACCAAGTGCCCCCCACCCCTACTAGGTGATGGAGCCGATCAAAGGAGCCCAGAGAGATTGATCAGATATGGAGCCAGAGGCCGTCTCAAGACCAATATGGTCCAACAAGAGATTTCTATACTTATTAATATTAACAGGCTTTTTATTTTTCCAGTTCAGGAGGATAGTTTTCTTAGCGATGCATAAGGCAATGTGAACCATTAGAACTGACTTTATGTCCATGGTGGGATCATTTGAATCTCCCAACAGGCAAACTGAGGGAGATGGTGGAATGTTACATTTCAGACACTTTGATAAGTCCTCACATATCTGGCACCAGAATTTCTGTCATTTTTAGAAACTCCCACCATGCTGTCAGAGAGGAGCTGATATTTATGCTTTTAAAGCATTCATGTCGTTTTATATTTGAGCAAATAAATGGTAGATCTGAAAGTTTTATCTTATTGCATAGTGTCTGTTCTACGTCTATCCAGGACTCATCTAGGTAGCTATGTTTTAACCATCTTGAGATGTATTGGAGCCTGTTGGCTAAGAAATAATGATGGAAGTTTGGTAGATCTAGACCTCCTTTTTCTTTGGTCTTCTGCAGAGTTTTTAAGCTGATACGTGGGGGTTTATCTTTCCAAAGAAATTTAGAGACAGAGGAGTCCAGAGATCTAAACCAGTCTAGTGATGGTTTACTTGGGATCATTGAGAATAAGTAGTTGATTCTGGGCAAAACCATCATTTTTATTGAAGCAACCCTTCCCATAAGTGATATGGGTAGGGATTTCCATCTAGCAAGATCATCTTCCACTTTTTTTAGAAGTGGGATGTAGTTTAGCTTTATTAAATCTGCCAGTCTTGGTGAGACATTGATACCTAAATAAGTAATATTCCCTGACTGCAGTTGTGTATTAGTTGGATTCTGGGCAGAAAAAATGATTGGAAGAACTGTAGATTTTAACCAATTTATAGAATAATCTGAAACGTTTGATTAACAGTTTATAGACCCGATTACCTGAGAGAAAGAGGTTTGTGAATGCTGGAGAAAAAGTAATACATCATCTGCATAATGACTGATTTTATGTTCTATGTTATTGCATTTTATGCGTTTAATATTGTGAGTTTGCCTGATTGCTGCAGCTAGTGGTTCAATAAAAATAGCAAACAGGGAGGGAGGGAGAGGACATCCCTGCCTGGTACCTCTCTGAAGATAAAACCTAGATGATGTTTAGTTATTAGTCCTGATACATGCTGTTGGTGAACTGTATAATATTTTCAACCAGTTAATAAAAGAATTTCCAAACCCAAATTTATGTAAGGTTGCAAATAAGAATTTCCAGTTAACTCTATCAAATGCTTTTTCTGCATCTAGAGATAATATATTAGTTTTAATGTTTTTACAGTAAGAAAAATTTATTAAATCCATTAATCTACGTGAATTTGTCGATGAATGTCTCCCTTTAATAAAACCAGTTTGATCAGGATGTATTATAAGAGGAGTTACTTTCTCACGCCTTTTTGTGAGGGCTTTGCAGATTATTTTAAGATCAACATTAATGAGGGATATGGGACGGTAGCTGGAAGGAAACAAAGGGTCTTTACCTGATTTTAGTAGAAGACTAATGAAGGCAGAATTCATATTTGGTGGAAGTCGGCCATTTCCCTTGGTTTCCTGTAGCATTCTGTGGAATGTTGGTGCCAGAATATTCCAGAATTCTTTATAGAACTCTGCTGGAAATCCATCTGGGCCTGGAGCCTTTTTATTGGGCATGCTTTGGAGGGCCTCCTGGAGTTCAGCCGCTGTTAGGGGTGAATCCAGGGCCATCGCTCGACTTTCAGATAATTTAGGTAGTGATATGTTATCCAAAAATTTTTCAATTTCATGATCTGATGGGTTTATCTCTGGTGAGTATAAAGCCTTGTAAAATTCTTTAAAGGTGTTGTTTATTCTTCCGGGACCATATACTGTATTCCCGGTCTGATCTTTAATAGCAGATATAGTTGTTTTTTCTTTATTCATTTTAAGATGGTTTGACAAAAATCTACCTGATTTATTACCTTATTCAAAGTTTTCTATCCTAAGTCTTTGAATTAAGAACTGGGTCTGTTTATTAATAATTTCATTTAATTCTAGCTTTGCTTTACGGATTTTGCCTCGTCTCTCCTCATCTAGAGAAGCTTCTAATGAATTAATAGTTTCTTCTAATTCCTGAATACGTTTTTTTTTCTATTTTCTTTTTATTTGATGAGAATGAGATTATTTTACCTCTAATCACAGCTTTCCCTGCCTCCCAAAGAATGGATGGTGACGTACCATGCATATCATTATATTCCAAATAAGAAGCCCACTCTTTTTCAAAATATTTAGTAAATTCTTTTTCCTTAAGTAATGACATATTAAATCTCCAATTTTTGCTTTGAGGCCTTTCTATTTTATTTACTAAAGTTAGAGAAACAGGAGCATGATCGCTAACAGCTAGAGGGTGTATCTCAGTGTCTGAAATGTCAGTCAACAGTGAGCTGCTGACTAACAAATTATCCAGTCGAGAATACGATTGGTGGACATTTGAGAAGAAAGTATATTTTTTGTCATTGGGGTGAAGAGATCGCCATGCATCGCAAAGTCCATAATCGCTCATGTACTGTTTGACTATATCTATAGATTTCCAGCTGCGCTGAGTCCCTGCTGTGCTGAGCCTGTCTGTTTCTTCATTTAAACCAAAGTTGAGGTCGCCCCCAAGAAGAAGTGAGCAATCCAAGTGTTCAAGGAGCACAGAGAAGAAGGAATGAAAGAATAAGGTGTCATCAACATTTGGACCATATATACTGACAATACATAACTTTTGGTTATGTATAGATAGTTTCACTATAATGGATCTGTAACTGCATCTATTACTGTAAAATATATTTTTTTTTAATTAATATTGCTACTCCCCTTTGTCTAGAGTTATAGCATGCAGAAAACACATTAGGAAACTCAGGGGATTTAAGATCAATTGCAACTGAGGTAGATTTATGGGTTTTTTGTAATAAGACGACATCTGCCTTCATTCTTTTAAGCTGGTTAAAAAAACTAATTTCTCTCTGGTGCCAGCTCCATGAACATTCCATGTCCCAAACCTTAGAGTAGCCATAGTTTTGAGACAAAAGTTGTAAAGTCCATATCACCATAGAAACAGATAAACAAAGGTGCAATCTTTTCTCCCTAAAAAGAATATGACTGCATGACTCAGGTTTGCACATCTTTATCTGAATGAACCATAAGAGCAGAATAGATATATTGGTTCAAAGATGCAAAGCACCAGCTCCCAAGCTCGGTGGTGGAGGGATAATGATTAGGGGCTTGTTTTACAGCCACAGGTCCTGGACATCTATGAATTGATAACTTCTCTGTATACCAAAGTATTCTAGAGTGTAATATGAGGCCATTTATCCAGCTGACGCTTGGCACAAACATCAACAGTATGATCCCAAACACAGAAGTTAATAAATAGCAGAATGTGTGAAGAAGAAAGAAATATCAAGTTCTTGCCATCCACTACTTAAAGTCCAGACTTCAAATGGCTGCGGTGGAACTTTAGGAACGCTATCCAAATACATAGCCATCTACTTTCTTTTTGACTCCTGTTATCTTTCTTTGAACCACAATGTTGGACTAAGAATCTGCAATAGAAAAAAACAAATCAATGGTGAAACTGAATGTTTGAGGAGGAGGGGGAATTTTCCTCAAACCTGAAAATAAGAATATACTCTGTGTTACACACGTTCAGTGGGAAAGTAAAAATTGAACAGGGGTAGTGTTCCCTCTAAGTTGCGCACGTGTGCAATTGCGCACTGCGCTGACAGTCTTTGCGCACAGAAAATCTGCTCTGTGCACCAAAAAAAAACAAAAAAAAAACTAACCTGAATTGAAAAAAAAGAACACAACAAACAAACAATTCATTCTGTGGTATTTTGCAGTATGAATCAAGGAGCATATGCTCCACCGATTTACAGTTCCAGCGGTGCCCCTGCACCGGTCCAATTAGAAACACACACTTGCCCTAACCCGTTATCCATGGTTATTGCCATATCAATGCGACAGAGACCCGCACACTGACACAACACAGTAACTATATAGCTGTCATGGCCTTCCTGCTGTGTGTCGGTTTGTTAAAATGTGAGACATCTTCTTTTACAGATAGACGTTCACGCTGGAGGCAAATGTGAATCCAATCTGACATTTTTGCCCATATCTGATTTTTGGACAGTTTGAACAGCACAATTCTATTTTTTTCAAATCTGATAGATGGGTTGTGTGTTCTGCAAGTGAAATCTTTTCCAGGGTCAAGATTAAAGATAGACACGGGTATGCAAATAAGACTAAGGTACAAAAAAAAAAAAGAATTAATTAATCCAGACACAAACTCAGATCCTCCTGTTTATATAGGAGTGGAGCGCTTTCGTCTATGCACAGAGCTGCTGACAGCGCCAAGTTCGTGCGCTGTGAAATGTGCTTGATTTATTTAGAAAGTCTGTAGTGTTTTGGTGAAATTTTCTTTAACAAAAAAGGTGATTATGGAATGTTCTTAAAACATCTGAAGTTTCCGTTTTATTCCTCTCAGAAACAGGCTCATTATTGTCAGTCTTAGTTTGTAACTTTATCACTGGATTGTTTTAGTCGCCACAAAAGAAAAAAAAGATACTTTGAATAGGAAAATGGATTTTCACAAAAAAATCACAATTGAGCATTTTTACCTTTAATGGGAACATAGCAGTGCTGCTCCTGCTCCTGTTAGTTAGCAGGACTAGAGTTTACCTGCTCATACTGTGTGAATAAATCTTACAGCGTTTGGTCTCGCTTTTTGATTCTGCATTTGGGTTAAAAGATTTCGCTTCAAGACAATAACGTTTGTCATTGAGTGACCAGTGGCTGGCGGCTCCAGCCAATGATGCGATTCACATATTTGCGCAGCTAGTCAATCGATATTTGTACTACATTTCAAGCATCCAGCGCATACTGTGAAAGAGGCTTTAGTTTAATGAATCGTATCAAAACAGCATCAAGAAATCGTCTTGAAGTGGACCAGTTGGATCAGCTGATGCGCATCAAGTCAAAGCTGCAAGCAGATGAGGCCAACAACGTGTACAACCACAATACATGAGGACAGACGAAAAAAATTAAGTGAAATTTAAGTCCTCAATCAGTTTTGTGCTTATCTAGTGTCATTTATTTACAATGTTAATTTATGAAAATTGATCATTAAATACTGTCACCAGTTTATGAGTAGGAGAAATACAAATAATCCTGTGATTATGTACTGTATTTTACAGACCAAGAGTTACAGGACCCTCTCCTAGACCACAGCAGGACTCTCTTACCCAGTGCTCAGCAAGAGCTTTACACAATGGCTCATGCTTATAATACAGATACATATACATATAAGTCAGACCTTTATAATAAAAATGTTAAGTGTCTTTTCAAAATTTGAGTTCATAGTTAGCTTGGCTTACTTGGCAGTTCATGTTTCTCCACAGTTACAATGAAATATTTATACTTACAACAGTTTTGACACACTACACACTGCACAGGTCATGAATAAGATCTATGTCATTTTTATTGTAAGTGGGATAATGTACTTAATTAAAAAGTATTCTCACAGAAATGTAAATGCTGTAATTTGATTATTTTAAACTATGTTAACTGGATGGATGCGATGCTGGAATGACCACAGCGCACACATCTGATCTTGCTCACAATGGTCAAAGGGACCGCTCAGGGCATTTGTGTGTTTGCTCAGACACATGAAGAATTAGAGGGAACATTGGACAGGGGTCACCTATTACTTCCTTGTTATCCTTCTCTGTACGTTGTCGAAAGCAAACTGTAGTATTCGACACATCGAGTGTCTGCCAGTTGTTCTGTTTTGCATTTTTGATTTCCTTCCTGGGTGGAGTGCTTTGTGTAAAAGATCCAACCGTTAATTTGCTCCATATTAAAGCCATCTGTTGGCGTGCGCTCCCTCCTCGGGACACCCCTCTAATGTGACTCTTGCTTGTCGCGCGTTGTAGCTACAATTACATCAGACTGACACGAGAGGAGGCGCGCACCGGGTTTGACGGATCAGAAAGTGGGAGTAGGGGGGTGCTTGTGTCTGCTCAGCCATGCATGTGGACAGCTCCGTGCATATGCAAATCCATTTACGCCATGCCATCTGGAAAACTTGACCCAAGTTAACAAGTTAAGTCAGACTCGATTATCCCTCTCTAACATCTCTTTGCTTTTCAGACACACACTCCAAGCATTCTTTAATGTAGCTCTATTAAGAGTATGCAGAGTCATGTTTCTGGCCTACCCTTTGGGTGTGTTACCAGACGTTGATGGATAGTTGCCAGGCCTAAGGCAGTGATGGTGATTGGTTGTTTCTGGTGGAAAGCTGATCACATCGCTGTTGAACAAGAAATTGATCAGGAGGCCCGTGCAGGCGGATCCGGCTGCAGGTTTAATGAATAATTTACATGTGGATGATGAGTCAGCACTCCTTGCCGCGCTTGGCCTTTTGGAAATAACTGCGCCGTAACATCTAACGGAGGGGTGTGCTTTCGTTTGACGGATGAAGCGTAAGAATGGAGTGAGTGGGCGGGGGGGGGGGTTGTGTGTGATTTCCATACTCCGTGCGAGAATTTAACGGGTGGTGTGTTTTCCTGTTTCTCGCAGATACTTCTGTGTTATTTATTTTTCCAAACGTCAGGAGATGAAGTTAAAATGTTTCTACGCAAAGCAGCTTTATGTCCTGAAAATAAATAACCAGTTTATATTATGTGAGTGCGCCGTCAGCAGCCAGAGCAGCGGGGCCCAGTCCGGTTGGAAATGCTCACAGCAGAAAATTAACATCGTCTCACCAAAGGTCACTTTAACTATTACGTCTCACTAGAAAGGAAATGAACATCCTACAGTGTAACTTATTCTGATATGAAAGACATTTTTTTTTTTCCCATAGCTCCACAAAAAAATGTATATTCTTTCCAGTTACAGATAAGGTTTCTTGCAAAAGCATTAATACCCCCTGATCTTTTTCACATTTTTTCAAGTGACAACGAAAGAATGTAGAATTTAATATGACAATCCAACATGAAGTAGTTCATGTACATTTCTTTTTGCAACTAAAAATCTGAATAGTGTGGGTAACAACCTTAGAGTCCTCTAAGGTTTGAAGGCAAATTTCAAAACCTTTTGTACTTAGAATGGCCAGGGTGGCAAAAAATACATACGAAAAAAAAAAAATTCATACAGTATCCAAAGCTGAATAGCTCTGAATTATATATATATATATATATATATATATATATATATATATATATATATATATATATATATATATATATATATATATATATATATATATATATATATAGAGATATAGAGATATAGAGATATATATATATATAGAGATATAGAGATATATATATATATATATATATATATATATATATATATATATATATATATATATATATATATATATATATATATATATATATATATATATATATACATATATATATATATATATATATATATATATATATATATATATATATATATATATATATATATATACATATATATATATATATATATATACATATATATATATATATACTTATATATATATATATATATATATATATATATATATATATATATATATATATATATATATATATACATATATATATATATATATATACATATATATATATATATATATATATATATATATATATATATATATATATATATATATATATATATATATACATATATAGAGAGAAAGAGAGAGATCTTGTTTCAGACCACCCAGCTTTTAAAGCACTACATCTTACACCCCTCTTAATTAGAATGGGTGGAGACCAAATTCCCACTTTTATACACACACTGTTTTTAATAAATTAAATCCCTAGAAAACCTAAGCACTTGCATATTTACATTACACTTTAACGATTTAAGTTCACAAGCCAGATAATAAACTAAACCCAAACACAGTTCAAGACGTCTCGCCTCCCTCCAGTTAATCTGGTTTCTCTCGGTGAAGGTGATCGAACACACTGGTTCCTTGTCAGCACCGCTCATGGGTGTGCTTTGCTTTTGGGGTTTGACTCTTAAAGCTTTGCAGATCTGGAGATCTAGTATTTACTGTCATTTTCTGTTGCACTAATGCGTAAAATACATTATAGCCTGTGATTCTAAGATTGCTTTTCCAAAGGCATGTTAATGAAGAGAAAGGAGCCTGACAGGAACAGACTGCTGTTTGGTATGAAGAAGCTCTGTGAATAATGTAGCTTTCCAGCATGTTCCTGTTCCGCAGCAGAGTGATCTGATTTAATGCTGAGGGGGGGGGGGTGGGATTGTTGGTCCCTCCTTGCCAGCGCCGGTCTCCACACTACAAGCTCGAGCCTCTAATGGATATGGAGGGAAATCAGGATAATGTGATGCTTAGATGAACAGCGGCGGGGAGGTGCAGGGGCCATTTCCCGTTTTTGTGAGAGTGCAGAGGTAGACGTGCTGGACCGCAGGCCTTAGAATCCGTGAGAAAACTTTTGACCCCACAGAAGCAGTGATGTAATTGTTACTGCGGGATTAGATCAAAGCTGTTGTTGATGATGCACTTGATGTTTAATTTGGTAATGAAAGATAAAAAATAAAAAAACAAGGTGAGGAGAGGTTGACCTAGCAAGCTGGGATGAGTAGAGCTCAGTTTTAAAGCAACTTATGTCATGAAAAACTACCGTTTTTTTTAAGTCAAATACATTTTGCCAGAGCTACGTGGTTTAGCTGTACAGTGGCTTTGAAATTAAGTTGGATAAAGGATGGTTTGCATTAAGATTCACAAAATAAATGTTTCTAATTCTAATTGTACACCATCTGCTATACAATTAAATAAATCCGGACTTAAAATTGATGTTATTTTTGTTGGGTCTTTTTCCCTGTTTCTTATTTTGTGTTTTGTACTCACCTTGTGTACTATAATATGAAGCTACTCAATAAATAACACACAATGAAATTCAATATATTTGGCAATCAAAATGTTTGCACCTTCACTGTTCTCTAGGGTTCAGGCTATCTGTTATCTGCTGAAAGTCTTGCTCTCTCTCACTCTCTTGCAGCCATGGGTTTATGTGTTGTTTCTTTTTTAACTGGCTCTTTACATGACCCTGCTTCCTCTCACCTCCTTTTAACCACCTCACTAATAAAGAAAATGGCTACAGTTTAGTCGTCTTTACCCAGTGTCTGCTTCTAGTTAGACCAGGGGTGTCCAAAGTACGGCCAGGGGACCATTTGATCTATTTAGTTTTGTTTTTTATTGTTGGAATTTTAGGTAGATTTTTTTGTGTTCTTTTGTTTTAACTAATGTGTTCCTGCACACAAAGCCCTAGTTAGTTAATAATCAAACCTTCCTGGTAGCATTTGCCAAATGTTATTTTATTTTTTCCTTTGCCTCAGTGTTCTCAACTCCTGCTTGGACGTTGGCTTATAACGCTGAATCTATATCTAAAGCTACTTAATCTTTTAATGATTGAACGGATAGATTTTGATTTTTAGCGACAAGGAAATACAAAAAAAGTAGTTAATTAGCTGCAATGATTATTATCTTGTGGTTAAATATGTATCTCCATCTTCTCAGATAACGCTTAAGGAAGAAGACTTTCCCGTTGTGCCATATCTGTTCTTTGACCTCATATTTCAGAGGTTTATAGTGCTTGCTTGTTCCAGGAGTTGTGTTCACAGCTGCTTTGTAAGAGCTGATTGTTACAGCAGTACAGCTTATATTGTCCCCCCCCCCCCTTTTTTTTTCCCCAGAGTGTTGAGTAAGATTATTGGTCGGCTGCTGCATGTTGTAGCGCTGCAGGCGGACCTTTCTAATGCTCCTGCTGCATGGGTGTGGAGGAAGTCGGGACGGAGTGCGGTTTATTTATAGGACAGGGAGGTCTTTCCCGTCTCTTTGCAACTCTCTGTCCACCACAAAGCCAGAAGAAGCATCCAGAATGATTTCACGTCTGCGAGTCTGACTCATTTCTACAGATTTATATAGCAGAGTTTTTGCCCTGCTATAAAAGCTTGCTTGGCTTCCCTGCTCTGGGAAATCCCTGACGTTAGCACAACAGTTTTTATATGGGTGTTACTGGCTGCTTCCACTGGCTTCATGTAGTTATTCTGTCTATAATAATGACCTGTTATATGATTTTTCACTATGCCTGTGATTTATACCTAAAAGGAAATCGTTATTATTGTGATTTTTATTTAATTTTGATGATACCAATGAGCTCATGGCTGTTTTTAAACCTTTAAAACAGAAAAGGCATGAATTGTTTTCTCACTAATTGGCACTCAACATTTCCCCTCCCCCACCTGTTGATGCACCCTGCTGGTCAGTTGACAAATTCAGTTGTTTAATTGAATGTATCAAAGCAATAGTCATTTGTGGGCAAGCAATAATTTTTCCAATTTGTACCATCCCGTGGCAATACAAGTTTCAATACTATTATTCACCTATTTTTTTGCACCACAAAAACCTTCCCATTTAATCAATACTGTATAAATTTTATAAATATCCACTCTACATATTTGTATGTAAATAGTCTAAAGATATAGCATTTTTACTCAAGATTATCCTACTGCTCCTATCGCAGGTCTTTATCAGCTGGTCTTCTAAACTAAATCAGGTGGAAACAGTTTGACCCACATTGCCCTAAATGATAATTTGCTTTGCCCTAGTGCTTTCCTTTACTGCCCTACTTAATTGCATTAGACACACACATACACACGCACACAGCCTTTAATGCATATGCACGAACACAAACGCACTGGTCCAGATTCCCGGTTTGCTCTGTTGCCAGAGGGCTGTAACTGATGTTATTTACGTTGCAGTTAGCAAAAGAAAATGGCACCAATAGAAAGATGGATAACTGCAGATTTTATGGGGATTAATCAAAAAGCCAGAGTTGGTTGAAAGCTAAGGAACATCTCCTTTTTTTTTCAAACCTCCCTGAGCTTTGCTGTTTCACATTCTTCGTGGACCTGGGCTTTGCAGCCGGTTCACGCCTCGGCTCCCTGGCCCTCCTCCAGCAGATTGAGAAGCTGTTTTTATCACAAATTTCAACTGCACCTCTGAGACTCCATCATCCTATGTGCTGCCTCAAATGGCTTCTTGCGGCGCACACGTATTTAGGCTCCAAAGAGCCCAGCAGCTGTAAACTCGTGTGTGTGAGAGGTTATCACTCTAAGTCTTATCTGGTCATTTGCATTATGTGTGTTGAAGGGCCGCGTTATGTTGGATGTACTGATTGCTGGTAATGAGATGTTAGTTTAATTGTTCCACATGGATGGGTACAGGGTAAAGGATAGGAGAGGAAGAGGAGGGCGGTACAGAAAGGCCAAACCACTGTCATGGATCAAAGATTGTCAGTGTGATGATGGGAAGCAGGAAATGGGCGCATGAAAATTCTCAGAGCAGCCTTTGTCTCGCCTGAGGCTTAAGGCAATTTGCTTATGACTTTGTGAATGTGTGAAGAATGCAGATTCTTAAAAACTATTCTTGTATTCTTTGCTCTAGTCATATGTACTAGAGGTAAATGGCTTATTTTAAAAGCACACTGGTTTACAAAGCTACACTTCAGCCTAATTAGAACCTCCTCATTGATTTCTTTGTTTTGCTAGTTTAAACACCCTCATATTTTTCTTTTTTTTTGTTGAATCCTGATTGAAAATTGACTTGTGGTCCAGTCAATATGTGCACTGATACTAGTGAAAGCAGCCTTCATCAGATCAGATTCATCAGAGCTGAATTGAGACATGTCTGATTTGCCAAAAGGATTGGCAACACGTCAAAGACTTCTTTGGTATTACTTATCAAATTATTTGTGTAAAGAATAGTCTGGAAATGTTAGAACTGAACAATTTTAGCATTGCTAGCATAATTCCTTTTAGGGTTTGTGTATGGTACTATTCCAGATTTACTCACACTTTTTGCCATTAGTTATCAGGTTACAGTGGACTCCTGGTACCTGTGAGGGACCGCACCTGCCCACAAATACCAGAAATCCGAGAACACTTAAGGGCCCTTTCTACACACACTTACCTGCTTATTATAATAGTTCAAACACCAAATATACCTTAATATGCATTATGACTCACACCAGGAACTTAGCACTACTGCAGAAGCCAATATCTACAGTTTTCCTTATCGCTGCTGTTTAACAAAAGATATCAAGTTTCAAAGGTAACTCTCATTAAAGGCCCATAAATGTTGCCACTAGCCAACATTAGGATATTTAATCTGATTACCTCACACATTTCAGGGCTAACATTTATGTGCAGCAATTTTGTTATTGTGTAACTGTTGTATGTATATTCATCCATCATTAGTCTGACATATTGAACTAATAAACAGTTTACAACCATTTTGCTTTTTGGGGGGCAAAAAGCTTAAAGCTATTTTTGACTGATTAGTCAGAGAGTGAAGCATTTAGCTTTAGCATTAGCATTAGCTTTGTACAAGAGAACGCTACAGAAAACAGCAGCATAAAATGGTATTCAAACACCATTACTCAAACAAGATTCTTTGCAGATAGGTTTTATTCCTACTCCTCAAGAAAACACAAGCAGGTCTCCTATGAACCCTGTTCAACCTTAGCTGTCATCTGTTTGCACATTCCCTTTTCAAGGACACTGTTGGGACTTGCTGTCATTTTCACAAGAAGCTGTAAGAAGCACTTGTTACATGATTCTGTGTTCCTTGTCACAGCCTTTTTGCCCACATCACTCTCGTCCTTCCCTCTTGTTTCCCTGACATGATGCATGCAGAGGGCAAGGTGTTGCACCAATCTTGCCTTAGGTACAGAATTATATTACATGGGATTGCTATACTCATCTCCCTGTCCCTCTAAGTTCTCTTGTTACCAACGTAGAAGTAGCTTTTGTGTTCCACCAGAAGGTTCCATAGCAAAGTCACGGTAGACTTCCTCGTAAAAGTTGGAGGGTTGGATCAACACTTCAGAACACTTTTCACTTTAGTTGTATAAAACCAGGGCATTTTCATGGTTGAATTTTCTTGAAAAACTTTATATAAACCTATATACGTAGGGCTGCTTAGTATTTTGTGAGCTACATTCAAAGATCTTCTTTCACAGTACCTACAGCTGTTTTAGCATGCTCTTACTAAATAAAAGCAAGAGATTGATTGCGCTCTCTAGATCTGTTCCGGTATTTCAACCATAAGTAATATCACACCATAAATGTACTTCTCATCTGCCACAACCACGTTGTGAATGTGGGATCCTGCTTCCCAGAAGGGAGATGTTACAAAAAAGGTTATGTGGATGGGCAAAGAAAGCGGATAGGGATAAATCTTTGTGAATGTATGAGTCTCAATGAAACTAGAGGTTGTATTCTGTAATTAGCATATTTTTATTTTTTATTTAAAAAAAAAGATGTATCCTATATACAAGTATATTGGATTTAAAATAAATTAAAATATGTTCACATTTTTAATTATCATTGCCAATTTCTTGGCCAATTCCTTTTAATGGTCCTTTAATAATTCATAACATGCCTCTCTGGATAAGTATGTAGAAAGAAAATAGAGTAATATAAGTTATCGACATTTTTTTATATTTATACATACTCTGTTTAGAATTTCTGATCGTCCTTCCATCCATCATTTTTGAATAAGTCATCTAAGATGACGAAAAAAGAATCAACTTCAACTTGTAATGGGATGTACAGTATTTCTGCGTGTTTCTATTTCTATTTTTATGTTTTACTCCCAACCTGGGACTGAAGCAGTCCAAGCTGGTGCCAGAGAGATGCAGAGACACACAGAAAGAAGGAAGTCACGGCAGTGTGCACACAGCAATTTAAATTTTAATTGCCTAGATTTATCTTCCCCATACAGTGTGACGGGGTGATAACTAAGGCTGATAGCACAGAGAGCCTGTTTGTTAAAGCTTGGCAACACATCCAGATATCTGGGCAGAAGTCACAAGAGAAGAGCCGAATGGATTTACTGCAGCATTTCTTTGGCCTTCGACAAACACTCATATACACTGTACAATGCACACGGCTCAGCTGAAGCTTAAGTGCTGGTTCACTCCCAAAGTTGAGCAAATTGCTCGATCTCAGCCTGTCTGTGGCACCTCATCACCTGCACTCAGGAACACAGTAGATTACTTTAACAGTCAGCTCTTACGACAAACACGAGAGTGCCAATGTAAGCTTTTCCTCAGGTTGCTCAGTCAAAGGTTAAACAAACTTTTAGTGATTGGCAGCAAATAAAGCCACTCTCAGTCAGTGCAGGTTAAAAGTGTTTAGAATCCTTATCTTATCAAAATCCCAAAGTATGCAGACATTAGGACAATCTTTGGTTATGCAATGTTCCCACTCTGGTATAATTCCATTCTTTACAACTTTAGCTACATAACGTGTATACCTTTGCCAATCTCTTAAGTTGGCTCTGACATTTTGGAGTTTACCCTGATCTGTAGTTCTACATATTATGTCATGCTTTATGGCTGGATGTTTGCCAGAAAGTGTGCAGGTATTGCTTGTTTGAACTGCCGAATGTCTTATGAACATCCTCTAGATGTTACAGTGCAACTAGAACTTTATAAAATTGTAGATTCATTCTCTTAGTTTGAAATTTGCAAATCCAGCTTGTTCCATTACAGACAAAGCTTGAAAGCTGAAATGAGTAAAAGTACTTCACTCAGCCTTCTTGCTATCTTCTGAAAGTCTTGCTCTCTCTCACTCTCTCGCAGCCTGAAAGAACTCCACACATGCTTTGTGTAAAGAAAATGCACTTTCTTTTAGTAGCTTCTAACATTTCTCTGCGTTCTTTAATATTAGTCAATAGGTTTACATGCAGTAAGAGAAAACTGAATTATATCCTTAGTCTAACTGAATTCAGACTTTTAAAATGTATGTGTACACCTTAGTCTGGCTGAAGTCAAACCGAACTGGCCTGCTACTAATAAAGCTAAGATACCCAGATAATGCGGTTGAAAAAAGCTGAATTTCGCTGCTTGTAAACAACATCCCAGGTTAGTCAAGCTATTCCTGGCCTGGGCACTGCCCCTTCTGGAAGTGACGAGACTGGAAGCGGGAATAACAACACCGGTACTACAACAACACAACAGTAACAATGAGTGAAACACAATCAAGCCATACAGTACTTATGAAATGTACTGTGCTGCAGCGTTATTGTCGTCCCTTTATTCGTTCATTGTACATATCCTGCTTTTACGCCGTCTGCTTCACTACTGCCAGCATTTGTTTACTATGTTTTTGATGCTCTTGGCCAACCGAAAGAATGCCAACACGAAAGGGTGCATCTCGACACTTCCCTTCGCAGAGTCGAACGCACTTTATTTAATAATTGATTTTCTGAGTGACGTGTAAACTGGGAAAAAGGCTCCGATTCGGGTTAAGTTATTAACTGTAAATGCACTCACTGATACTTAAATGGCTAACAATTAGTTCACTTCCCACAGTGCTTTCTGGCCACGGCTCGGGGTTGATCAAGCAGAAAGCCTCGGTCCATCTCTAGTTAATGTAAACCATCATGCACATTCTGATAGAATAGGAAGAGCAGCAGTGCAAAGTCTGCAAACGGATTGCTTTTTTCAGGCATCTGTACAACTGAACTAAACCAAAGGTGTTATATTTATTGCAAATGTTACATAAACTTGACAGTAATATGAAGGAACATGTTGTTTCCCTTTCTTTTACACTAGAACATAAGAAGAGGGCCTAATTTTCTAGTACTAAATTGCATTGCTAACTAAACCTATGTTCCTTCCCTTCAGACTGTTGGAGTAGAACATCTCAAATCCTGTAAAGGTTACAAAGTCTAATTCTGTTTGACATTACTTACATTTAGCTATATATAGATCATTGTCTGCTGTTACTCTATGTTCTGAGAGGTCCTGCCTTTTGCCCTTTTTTTCATGTTTCATCGAACCTTGTAAGACATGAAGAAGCAGAGCAGAGACCTGTAGGTGAAGATAATGCTATTAGAGATGACAAAGGCTAAATGAAATTCCCAGAATGGGACAGTACTGTCATCCCAATGGAAACACTATTTGTGCTTTGCTTGAATCAGCTTTATTGGCCAAGGAGTTTCAAAAAAACATTGTACATATTCAGTTGATCAAATTTGACCTAACAAAGTTAATAAACAACAAAAACACAAGAACTCAGGAAAGTAATGTCAAATGACCATTGGCTTGTTTACTTGCACTATAGTAGGAATAAGAAAGTTGAGAGATTTAGATATTTGTTTCCCCACAACTCTCTTAAGGTCCAACTGCAGCAAATCAGTCAGTTTAAGGTCTGGACTTTGACTGAGCCATTGCGATGTCTTGATTTGTTGCTTTACAAGCTGTTCTTTCAAATATTAGGTGGTGAAACAGATTTCACTGTGGGCCAAGCTTTAGCTGTCACACAGAAGACCTCACATTTCACTCTAGAATACTTTTGCATACAGAGGAGTTTACTGTTGATTCAGTAACTACAAGGTGCCCAGATCCTGAGGTTGCAAAACAAGTCCACATTATCACCCATCACTATACCTGACAGTTGGCACGAGGGGCTTGTCCTGAAATGTTGTTTGGTTTTCTCTCCTAACATGGTGATCTGCATTATGGTCAAAAACCTCTTTTTTGGTGTTGTGTGACTAAAGGACATTGTTCCAGAATTCTTGGGGTTCATTTAGATACAACTTTGCCAAAGGTTGTGATGCCATGTCATTTTTAGCTCAAAAAGGTTTTCTCACTACAGCTCTTTTAAACCACACTTGTACGCTCTGTATCTAATCATTTGTCATGAACTGTAACATTTAACATGCTAATGAGGCCTGTAGAGTCTAAGACAAAACTCTTTATTTTATTTATTTATTTATTCAGTTTCTTTGGACATTGGGTTGAACTCGTTGGGATGTTGGTTCCTGGGTAAATTGGCAACTTTCTAAAATGTTTTAAAGTTCTTTCTGACTGTTGACTGGTTAGAGGTCTGGACTTTGACCGGGCCATTCCAGCACCTTGAATATTTTCTTTTTCAATCATTCTGTTATAGATCTGTTCACGTGTTTGGGATCATTGCAGGCATGGACAGGGCATATGGCATAGCGGGCAATGCCCGGTGTGCCGATGCAGATTTTTGGACCGGTCCTGGGCTGTAATAACTTAACCAGAAGGATATTATAAACGTTTTTTCTCGACCCCAGTGGCCCATTGCCTGTTTACTCAAATTGGGGCCAGATCCAATGAAATCTCCCAGCCCTCTTCAGCCCCGCCCCTCACTGACTGCAGGGGTCTTCTCCTTTCTGCCGCTCTCAGTGACTTCTCTCTGGCATACACACAGCAGCTTGCCCCTGTTGCTCTCCCGGTCACAGTCTGACACAGAGAGCGGGCAGATAAAGAAACAAAACCAACAGTTTTTTAAATGGAAAATGTGGATTTTTAGGATTGATTGTACACTATGTGACTTAGTCACAATATAATTTTTACTTTTTATTTTTAGATGGTTGTCTCTCTGTTGAGAAAAGGTTCCAAAGATGTACCACTTTAGGCTTCACATCTATCCACACACACACTGAAGTTGTTTGTCTGCTATAATAAAGTACACATGTAGTTTAAGCAGATGTAGTTTTGACTTTAAACTACCTTCTTTATAATATTAACTCTTATTCTGAACCATTTATTCCTTTATAGGTCACAGTCTTATATTTTAAATGAATACAATACATAATATAATGGCAATATTTTGGGATGTATGCCATCCATCCATTATCTAAAGCCATCTATCCTCAGCAGGGTTACGGGGGGCTGGTACCCTGGACCTTCTTGCTGCAAGGCAACAGTGCTACCAACTGTGCAGCCCTTTTTTGGATGTATGCGCAGCCCTTTTTGGGATGTATGTAATAATAATGATACATTTATAAGATTGAAAGCTGACCTCAACTCTGCTTTCTGTCTCCCTCAGAGCTCTTAATTCTATATGGATGTATGCCCTTACAAAGAGATAACTGTGTATTTCTAGAAACAGTATATTTCATAAAACAATTAATAGACATCTTTAGCAGTGTTTCTTTGACATCTACTCTCACTTCAAGATGGGAATTGTGACACTGTAGCCATTCTTCCAAGATTAAATTATCGGTGAGTAGTGTAGGCTGCTGCGCTTAAAAAACAAACAAACAATACAACGTGCTCACATATTCTCTTGTATGCCGTTTGCTCTGCATATTGTGCAAATAATCATGGTGGGCCGCCATGGCAAAAATGCCAGTTGCACTTTTTTGTCCCATTCCAGCTGTGGATCTTTGTCCTATTGATGGCCAAATTTTCACCAAGCTCTACCTGCTGGACAGACAGGCCTCACATTTGACTATAAAATACTTATGTATACAGAGGGGTTCTTAATGAAGTCAATCACAGCAAGCTTCTCAGGTCGTGCGGCTGCAGAACAAACTCAAATTGTCTGCCCTCCATCGCCGTGCTTACGGTTACGATGTTGTAGACGAGCTAATATGCTTTTTTTGTTTTTAAACATGATGCTGTGCATTATGGCCGAAGATCTTTACTCAACTTGGGAAATTTTGCGAGGTGTTATCCAGTAGCCCTTCCAAAGAAGCCATCAGGTGTGTCTCCATCGGAACTTTTGGGTAATTTTACCATACCTTCCCAGTATACGCGTGTCTGGGGCAGACAGGGCCATTTTCTGGCCCATTTCAGGAACCAACGGAGTAGCTGTATGGGGGTATGTACTCGGAATGGCCCGATCGAGTTGCTCAGTGGGAGCTGTGGGTAAGTCACCTTGATTGGTTGTAACTCTGAGGAAAATGAGCAGACGTCACCAAGCCACCGGCTTTGTAAAAATAAGAAGAGCTGCTGGCAAAGCAGTTTATAACAACAGAAAACAGAAACGCAGTAAAAAATCCCAGCTTTTTCCATGTCGATCTCTTGTTATTGCTGCTGTTTTGGGCGCTTTTTTGCCTCTGATCAGTGACCCTACTCGCTGCTGAAACGATCGTGATATACTGATGTCTTTAGCTGATTCCTTAAAGGGCTGATTGTGTATGGAGACGCGGCAGCCGAGAGGAGCGGGCCAACAGATTACCCCGCCAGACAAAGATCTGGTTAGGGTATAATTGGGGTTCAGGGTATACCCTGAAGTTCCGATTTTGGAAACGTGCCTATTGTTGTCCAGTCTTTTTTAAATGATCCTGCTGTTAACTTAGACTCTACAGGCCTCAGTTGACATGTTAAAAGTTTGAGAAGGAGGTTTAGGGTTTTTGGTGGTTTCTTTTTTTCAAGGATTGCACAGTCTGGCCTCGTTGTGAACAAGCAGAAAGGTCTGCTCTTGAAAAATTTGGGGGCTATCTTAAATGTTTCCCACTTGTAAATTTTAGTTCTTACTAAAGACTCATGCATTTCAAATAATAATGGACTCATAAGTTCTTCCAGGCTGATGGGCAGCAAGAGTTTCTCGAAGGTCATTGCTGATTGTTTGGATGCTCCACACCCTCAAGCTTTTTATTGTAGAGGTATTCAAAGCTGATGATTAGTTACTCAAATCATTTGATTTGCAACACGATGGTCACAGATTTGTCTGAAAGAGCTCCTGATTTCTTTATTTCTAACTTGTATTTTGCCCTACATATTCCTTCGACTGGAACTGATTTATTATTTAATTATATTCCCCCCAAATCATTTTTTGAAAAGTTTTGGAAGTGCATATTACTTAGCTACAGTAAATTATTCAGAGATTCTTTCTCGAATCCCTAAAAGACAGTTAATATTCTTATGCTAAATCAAAAAAAGATCATCTTTCCATGAAGTATTGAGAACAAGAGGTCCCCGGCATGTCACACAGTGCAAATATGATCGGTTAGATCCTGTTTTCTTCCCCTGCCTCTTTCAATCTGCTCATCTTCCATTGCACTCGTCCAACATGCATCACTTAATCATCCATGCCTTTCAGTCAGCTTCAAAATAAAGACGCTCGACCTCAATCTGTGTTTTTTTTTAACCCCCTCTTCTTTCCTTCCTTCTGTTAGTGCACTATTTCCAGCTGCCACTGAGACTTATTTTTCAGCCACACTTGCATCAACAAATGCAATGAAAGCGTAATTGAATAATTTTCTTAAGGGATGCGAAGGCATAATGTGTAATTTCGCTGTGCCACCATGCTGTTTTATAATATGCTCTCGCTCGGTCGCCCTGGAGTTTCATCTGCAGCTTCTCCGTATGAGACAACCCAAGTGGGCGATGGTGAGGGATGTGAACGATTGCATATTCTATTTTTCTTCATATCCCTGCACTAATTTTCACCCCCTCCTGCCTGCAACCCAACAATTAAAACCTTACAAATGTACTTAATTAACTGCAATAACGCACACTTAAGATCTGTTACTGAAAGTGTAATGAACCCCGTCAGTGCTCCAAAGAAATTGAACAAAATTTAGTTTAAGGTTTGAGTTTAAGGATTAGGCTTTACTCCTCCATTTGCCCCAGGGAATCTGCCAAAAAAGGTACACCTGAGGTGGAAACAGGCAACATGAGAATGATTAGGTTTTATTTAGATGACGGCAGCATGAGCTTGTCTTTTTATTGAGAGCTCAAAAAATAGTTAATGTTGTGACTCCTGGTGACTGATGGCCTTCGGAAGATAGTGGAATGTTGAGTGGAATAATGACTCTCTGCTGCTGCAGAGAAACCCTATTATCAGACTGTCACTAGACGTATAGAGCTCATTTATAATTAGCATCACGATAAGAATTTAAAGATCTCGCTTGAAGCGCTGCTTGTTGCCTGTTTGATTTCTTTTTTTTTTTAAATCTTGATTTGGAACAAATAAGAGACTAGCAGGAATGTAATAGTAGACTTACTTTAAATAAAAAAACAGATGCTTCTTTAAAAAGTTCAAAGTTATAACTACACCATAAAACCAACAACGATTGTTCAAAGATAAATGTTATGCTATGGCCTAACCGATTGTGTGGAAGACTGCTAACTTTACAGTTGTCCAGCACGATCATTGACACCCTCTATGGAGAAGAGAAGTTACAAAGTAATATTGCTAAAGAAGCTGGGACAGAGTGCTGTATCCAAGCATATTGTTGGAAAGTTTACTGGCAGGAAAAACTGTGGTTGAAAGGAGATATTAGCTTCTATCACTAAACACCTCAAGGCGAGGTTAGGGTGCCGTTTTGCAGTCTCCGTGGGGTTTCTTAAAGGATTGATGGGGGAGATAGAGGTCAGCTTGCCTCTGGAACACCTTTGACTTGTAAAGTAAGGTATTCACAGCCCAGAGGGTAAAACAAGGAGAGATACATTACTTACATTTGAGGCATTTGCTCACCTAACAATAGGATCACAACAGTGACTTCGTCTGTCATTGTTGTTTTGAAAAGAATGGTACAAGGAGACTCCCGATGCAGATGTCTACATAGTGCTGACGTGGACACAGCCGGAAAACTCTAATCTCGTACTGCCATCTTTGCTTGAGACATTCCCAGCTGTGCAGAATGTTGACTCTTTGCACTTGTGATTTCTGAAAGACAAGAGGGAGCTCATCTGGGCAGGTTAATCAGGAATAATATAAATATGAATTACGTATAAATAGACATATAATCGATAGTTCTTTAATTGATTCACTGAAATAGATAAACGTTGTGAAGAGGATATAATTTATAGAGATGATTGTTTAGTTGTACAACCGATTAGCAGGCGAAAGATAACACACTTAGTGCATCAAATATGCTAATCTGACTATTTATTTGTTCGTTTTTTGATTTAGCAGCATTTGATTTAGAAGCCTGTTTGCGTGTAATCACCAAATCCGTTACCTTGACTTGAGCATAATCCTACTACTTCTCTTCCCAAACAACACATTACAACAGCTTAAATCACTGCAAGAGTTGGTGCTCATGTGTGTCTTAAGACAATGGGATGCTCTTGTACAGTAGTTTATTATTTGACTCCCTGTGGTGTGATGGATGCACGGACAGTAGTTTGTCTCCAATTATCATTAGCCTCCTGGAGAGGAAAAACCTGTTGTAATTTCAACTCTTATTTCTGCAGTGCCTTGATCAGCAAATGGCTTTCCTCCTGCTGTTATGCTAGATGGAGATTGTTGTCTCTCATAGAAGTCCAAAAATGATTCTGGCAATGTTACTCTGAAATTCCTTTTGTGTACTTTCTGTCATTTCAATCATTTTTAAATAGTAAATCTACTACTTGGTGATGTTCTGTCATTGTTGCATTGTCAAAAAAAGAGTTTAGGTAAAAAGTGGATGTAAACAATGCTGAAATGTAATTGAATTATTTGAATGTTATACTTTTTAATGTATTTATTCAGAAAATCTTTAAAAAAAACAATTTTATTTTAAATTAGAAGACTACAATTTCCTAGTGGGTTCAAGTGGACCACTGCCATCTCTCCACCGTCTCTATGCATCATTCTCCCCCCTTTCAACAGACCATCCGACTGCCTACTGTGATTAACCAAAGCATCTTTCTATGTTCTATAACTTAAAAAAGTTGAAAGTATAGAACTGACTGAAGATTTGATTGGATTTTTTATATAAATAAAATAATACGCACAGCCAGAAGAGAAAATAATATAACCAGTTGAATTAACAATCACTGTTAACGTTTAAATAACAAAGGTTAGTCTGCACTTCCTTGCTGAAAGTGGAAGAAATGGATGTCTGTTTTAATATTTTTTTTTTCTTCTGTGATATTTCCAAGCAAATAAAGTAAGGACAATGGAGGGATTCCACAGCTTAAAACTGGGTAGTTTTTCAGTTACTGCCTTCGAGAAGGAAGGAACTAGTTGACAGATCCATGTAGGATAAAATAGTCATCTGTGCCACCCAAAGTGAATTGTGTACATATGAAATGAGGGTTTACTTTGTGCAACCGTTGAGCGTGTGGGCAAACGCTGGCGGGGGAAAAAATCTGCACATTCTCATGGAACAATCTTTTTAAATAGCGTTCTTTTGGTATTTGTGGTCCTTTTATGTAGGCATGTCGGCTACATCTGGTTGATGGCTGGTCTGTGCTGCCCTACTCCAATAAGAATCAAAGAGATTAAGGAGAAAATATTCTCTTTTGGATTCACCTGCTGCTCTTTTGGGCTCTGTTCTGAAATCTTCTACTGCAGGAATTCCTGGCAGGCTTGTAGTGTTTTGTATTGCATAGTAAATCAAACCTCGCCTCTGAGCACAGCGATGTTTACGTCCGTGCTCTTCGTGTCTGAATTGAAGCAGGGGTCTTTTTGCAGTATTCTACCGCAGGTTTTGCTCCATTTACTTTAATTGTGAGAGCTATAAACCCAAGCTATGTATTCACCACAGCAGACAAGTTCAGTATACAAGTGGCTGGTATATCGACCAATCTATTGAGTCATTAAATAGTGAAGCTGGCTTCAGGGCTTTGTCTGAGCTGTGTGTGTGTTTGGAGGGAATAAAAAGTTTGTAAGTGTAGCGTTTAGATTGAGATGTTATCTGCGGTTTATTTGACTGTATGTAATTCCTCTTAGTCAGCATGATAATTTCTCTGATAAGAACCAATGGATCGTTTGTCTTCTCCATTATCGCCATGACATCAGGCCGGGTGGACACGTTAAACTAACATGCACCGCTGTGTAAGTGCATACACACACGCTAGCACAAAAGAGGGAGAATAAAACGTGCGTGAGCATTTGCACGTATACAAAACAGAGGTTGAGATGCACAGTAATAATCAGCTGGATGGATGACGCCAAGACATTAGATCAGAAAATTGACTTAATAGAGAAATAATTGTACAATTTACTGACGGTAGGACAACATCTGTTTAATATTACCAACTAGCTTTGACCAGATCTGTGGCCTTGCAGTAACTTTCCAAAAGAAAGTTGACTCAATTGTTGTTTGCTACAAATAACTTCTACTGAATGTTCAGGAAAGTGTTCCGCTGGAACAAATATTCATTTGGGCTGTAAAAAAGTCTTATTCTGGTACACTTGAAAATGCTCTGTTGTTTTGCATTTTCACAAACGAAACGAATATTTTGATTAAATTTCTAACAGTTTCAACGTAGAATAATGGAGATGGGCTGAGCAGTCCCGATTTGGAACCACAGATGGTTAAATGTGTTCTATTCACTTGATGTGCCAGTAAAACCATGGGAAATTAGAAATAAATACAGCTGATATACAATGGACCGTCAGTATTTGTGGGGGTCAGGGACCTCAACTGCCCGAATATAGCTAAAATCCGCAAATATTTGAGATCTTGTCTAAAAACGCTTGTAATTGCCTATTTTATTAGTTCAAGCACCAAATATACCTTAGTATGCATTATTGTCCCCCAGTGGAAACCGTTTGGCTCTACTGCAGCAGCTAACATCCGTGTTCCATAACTTTGCTCTTGGGGGTACAGCCAATTAGGTGCTAACAAAAGAAATGCTGCTCCTGGATTGACTACCAATAGTGTGCCGAGGTAAACCGGCTTGCTAAACTACATTTTGTTTCAAACATTTTAGTCATGAATAGGGAGATTTCTTGCGATTAATTTGAAATCACGTCGACCATGAACCGTGAATAGGCAAGGTTCCACTGTATATCAAAAACCAACACTGAGACCAGTCAAACTAAGACTGGATTATTCTACACTGATTGGAGAATGGTTGGATATTTTTCAAAAAAAAATGTGTGTCTTAAATTTTTACCCAAAAATTTATGAAATCCCATCTCATTAATATGAACCCAGTCTTGTTATTGGTGTTGTGAGCTGGATATATCCTTACGCCCTTACCTTCAAGGCCCACCCATATTCGGGTTCATCGCCAACTCGAGCGAAACGTTCCGACCCGGATTGTGAATCTATCCTGGTGGAAAAAATGCAATCGCTCGTTCAGTCATGCTGGTTGTTCTTTGTCTCTGACAAATTTTCACACAAGGTTGATACCAAATATCAGTTGACTTCGCCAGCAGCAAGTTATTAGCCACGCGGTATTGGTGATGTGTCTTATGCATTCTGATCAAATATTCCATTACTCTGTCAGCTCTGCGGTACATAATTGAGTTGACCAGATCCATGCTCAAACAGCATTAAGCTCTCGACTCTCCCACTCCAGCTACACTATCCAAATAATGACCTGGCTCTTCGTCTGCTCACCACAGCTCTGTTGTTTGGCTGACAGTGTGACACCTCGTGTGTACTCTGGGCTGATGGGAATGATGGTTGCCTCCAGGCTTATTGACACTACTGCAGCATCTATCTACTTGTGTTTTTTACTTTGATTTTTTTATTTGTTGCTGAACTGGTGAGGAGATATTGAGGGATTTGGAGGGAGGAGGCTGATTCTTGCTGAGACTTGAGACTGTGGACCTTCTGAAGGAGGATGGTGATGTTTATAGTGATGATTTATTGATTTCTGAGAATTCTGCAGGCAGTCCCTACTCGAGGGGTGAGAGGTGAAAGTCGTATCTGTCTGTGTATGTTTTTTGTCTGCCTTTTGTTTGTCCAGAGCAGAGCTCAGGAAAGCGTTCAGTTTTATTGTTTCACTGCAGCCGTATCTTTTAATGAGGCCTGTGCACAGATTCATGGTTACTGTCGTTCTAAATACATCTTTCTTCAGATATCATCTGTTCTGGGAAATTTTAAGTTTGCTAATCACAGTTTAAATTTGGTGAAAGTATTAGAAAAATCTGAAAATTTAAAAAGATGCTACATGACTGTAACAGAGCTGTATAAAATAAAAAAATAAAAACATTTGTCTCTCAGAAAACTATATTATATATTTTTTAATATGGAAATGCCACTGAAACATAGTATATGTACCAGAGGTTACACAAAACATTTTGGTTGTCCATCACTTTGACCGACCAGGTAAAAGAAATCCGGTCATAATCTATTTTTACCCATCATTTTTAAAAATGATAACGTATTTATATTTGTATTAAGTTTAAGTAATATTCAATATGAACAAGCTGAACAGAGAACTACATATAAAAAATGAAATTAAACATTTGCTCTTAAAATACGAACAGTTCACCTGCTGTGGCCTGAACGCACAGTCTCACCAGATGCTCTCATGGGAATATTTTTTTCAAATTGATTTAGTTACCTGTACTTTGTTTATAAAGTTAAAAATGTCTGTACATTTGCATCAAGTGGTCAGAAGTGTGAATACTAATCTGTCAGAATGACCGAAAGCCGTCAGATTTTTCTGTCACCGTAAAAAACAAACAAAAAATGGTCAAATATGGAAAAATATTTGGTTAACCTGACATGTACTCAATATTTGGTTGGCGCTCACAACTGAGGGGTCCTAATGAAGTGCCGGTACAGTCCAGTCACATTTTTACCTCTGCCCAGTGACAATGCTTCTGACTTTGTCTCTGGCTCAGAAGTGGCTAAAAACAAAGAATGCAATATGTGTAGCTCATATCTTGGACATATCTGTGTGGTTGCTCTTTAAGTTCTGATTCCAGCCACAGTCCAAGCCTTATAGATCTTTCTTAAACCCCTAAGCGAGCTTTGCTTCTTAACCTGGGGCTGTGGTTATCCCTGTCGCTTGTTTACCCTTATCAACCATACTTTTTCCTTCCACTGCACTTTCCATTCCTATGCACTGTGTAAACAGCCAGCCTCTTTAGCATTTAACTTCAACATCAAGTCAGTAGTCTTCTCCATGACAATTTTAACTCTAGAATTGCGCCACTCATGGTGGAGACTTGTAGACTTTTCTTCATATTATATTTCCTTGAGGCATTGCTTTTTTGAACAATTATCCCCTCATTTGCAGACAGTTATGATGCATAACCGTGGCGACAAGGTATTGTTTTTACAACCGAGAGCAGCTGATTACCATCTCAAAAACAAATAACACGTCGACTATGACCCCAAATCCCAGAAGGAGATGAGGAGGAGGCTTCATGAATGCAGAGCAGGACAAAGAAAAGAAAGAGGAGGAGGATGTTCAAACTATCTCTTCCATCGATTCACTCGACTCCACCGTTTCTCTGCCCTGCCTTGTAACCGTACGGCCAGACAGAGATTTAAAGCGGAGCGGCAACAGGGAAGTGGATTAGCAGTGCTTCCTAACAAGCTATGATTTCCTCCAGGACATTTTACTGTGAAATATAATCTCTGGTGCCCAGATAATGAGCTGTTAGCATGACATTACAGTCATATATACCAGTCCTGAGACTGTCATAGGGCAGCAGTGACTTCAGTCAGAAGCTTTTTCAGATTAATTGGAAGACTGACGGCTACCAGAGATCCCTCCTGTCGACATCTCCAGCCACAACGTCTCTTTGAAGATACTGGGATGATATGAGTCAAGAGATTTAATTTATCCCTTTGGGATATATAAAATATTTTTAAAATCAATTGTATCAACCATTTGCGATGGACTGGCGACCTGTCCAGGGTGTATGCCGCCTATATATATATATATATATATATATATATATATATATATATATATATATATATATATATAATGAGTCTTGTGTTATGTCCTAATATTCTGAGAAACTGAATTGTGTTATCTGTAAAAAATAATTACACAAACAGACCCCTCACAGTACGTTTAAAAGCTAAGTTAACATGTGGTCTCGTTTGCTCTCTTCTAGCCCCCTGCTTCTTTCAGACAGTTTTATTCTCTCTAATGATGAGAGCTTATGTACTGGCAGGGAACATGTGGTGAAATCATCATGCTGAATTTAATCGCTTGTTTTATGAAGGGAGTCGACCTGTCTTGGTCTGATCAGGAGACAGAAACACTGAGTCCACATCATCTCTTCCAGCCTCCACCTCTGCCCTTGGGTCCACTTGCATGCATTTGTGTCCTCCCGGCACGTCGTCTCTTAGCCAGGCCCAAGTGTAAAAACTGACAACCTAAAGTAGTTCTCCAAAATGGAATATGTGACGAAATTCCCAGTATTATCGCGGTTAGGAAGATAGTGCGGCTGAGACCAGCAAACATGTGTCAGAAAAAAAAAAGCACCTCAAGGACTCACGTCATGATGGCTGATTGCATGATTAATGATTTGTCCTTGAAAAACGCCTGTTTATGCTATGATTTACCAAACTCGCTGTGCATCTGCCTAACCCACCATGGGCATGCATGTTAATTAATTACGGGTAGCTTTGATTGCAATTGAGATGATTGCTTCACCTTGCTCCCCCTTGCAGGAACAGCTTCATCACCACTGTGTGGGAATATAGGGTGTTTGAATCAGATGTACTCATGCTTGGGTTCATTTCTTCATCTGTGATAAATAACTTTTGATTGATTCACTCACCTCTCACCCCTTAAATCCCTCAGCATTCTAAGAGTCACTAGGGGATTTTTGGCTGGACAAATCAATAAGTTTTCCGTGACGCACTTGTCCAATATTGCCAACTTGAGAGGAAAACGCGTCTAATAACGGTGAACTCTGAAAAATCATGTCAAAAAAAAAATGCTAAGGCTCTAATCCACTTTAAAATAACTCCTCTCAAGTCGCTCGTCTTCCTCTTTCATGAAAAGCTCTTCACTCTGTAACGTAGCAGCTTAGGAAATACCCCTCCCCTCACCCAACTCTTCCTTTTTTTTGCCATCTGCTTTGAAATGAAGGCACGTGTTGGAAAGTAGGCTAAATCCAGAGTGACAGCTTTTTCTCCCTCCTATAGCAGTTGCTGCAGGCGGTGTCCAACAGCTTGGGAAATGAGAGAAAGTAGCGAGCCAGTTTATCAAGACACTTCTGCCTCGCGGTTTCTTAGACCTGTACTGTACCTGAAAGTGTACCTGAAGTGGTGTGCTCCTGAAAGCACCACTCATAGCAAAGCAAGCTAGTTTCTTATTAGGCGTGTTGTTCATTCAGATGATATCAGGTTGTTATCCTGACACTCAATGGCCACTTTATTAGGGACTACTAGCTTGTACCAGGATGGACACCTTGGTTTCTGGATGGTATAGATTCAACAAGGCATTAGCAAGACTCCTCAGAAATTTCGCTCCATATAACAGGATTATTTCATTCCCATGTTGCAAGTTGTCATCAGAACAAGAAACATTGTAGTGATAGGCACATAGTCAGCAAGAGTACAGAGGTAGGTTGTATCATTTAAAAGATGCTCAGTCAGTACTAAGAGGCCCAGAATTTGCTATGAAAACAGCCCCCTCACCATTGCAAGGTAGAATAGATTCATAGTTTCATGTTATTTATGCCAGATTTTGATTTGAACATCTGAATGCCTCCCCAGTAATCGAGTGATCAACACTAGTCAACATTTTGCCAAAGTGTTATTGTCCAATTTTTTTATGAACCTGTACGGATTGTAGCCTAATTTTCCTGTTTTTAGCTGATTGGCCCTCTGCTGTAGTCCATTTACTTCAACGTGAGTGAACATGTTCCCTTTCTATCACCTAAAAATCAGTTTGCGTATTCTCTTTTGACCTCTGACGTCAGCAAAGAACTTTGATCCACACAACTGCCGCCTGCTGGATAGTTACTCTTTTTCAGATCCGTCTACACTTGAGAGACGGCCGTTAATGAAGTTCCCAGTAGAGCATTAATTTCTGCAGAATGGCCCATCTGGCACCAACAACCATGTCACAAAACTCCCTAATCTGTCCCATTCTGATGTGCTTTTTTCTTTGTGTTAACTCATAATCAAAACTTATTAGCTTCCTTCTCATTCTCCAATTTGTACTTATAGATATTAGCTCAAGCATGAAGTCTCATTTTGTGTTTTAAAGATAGAAAATGTTTCACTTTACCCATGTTTTCCTTTTTATCCTTATTTTCTTCTAGACAGCTAAATATTACCATGGAGTTTATACCATGCCAACAGTTAGCTTTAAAAAGGGAAATGTTATAGAAAAGGGTTTCATGCAAGATATGTCACTACTTGTCTTGAAGCGTGTATTGATATTCTCTCTGATCAATAATGAATTATATTGTTGTTTTAAAGTTTTGTGCCAAATTGTGACCTAACCTCACTTATGCCAATAAGGCTAATGCACATTTCTCTAAATGGTGCATTGAATGCATTGGTTTTTGAGCCTGGAATGCTTATTTTTGAGCATCTTTTAAATATTTTATTGCCTTTTGTATGAAATGGTTTCTTTTGATAAAGAGCTTTATGTGTTTGCTAAATATCTAAATAACTTGTAGACTCATCTTTCTGGCATAAGAATGAAGCATAATCTTCGTTCTTTTGTTAGCTCACTTACACTGCTGCCATTTTCTTTTATGCATTGTAGCTTGTCTTATACCTTCAAATATAAACCAAACACAGTATACATCTGAGGGGCGTAAGCAGTTACATATGGGCACTCTCTTTCTTTCTTTCTCTCTCTCTCTTTCTCTCTCTCTTTTTCTCTTTCTCATTTCTTCTCTCTCTCTCTCTTTCTCTCTCTCTTTCTCTCTCTCTCTCTCTCTCTCTCTCTCTCTCTCTCTCTCTCTCTCTCTCTCTCTTTCTCTCTCTCAGACAAACCCACACACAGAATACACACTTGTTGTTTCCAAGCTCGAGGCTCAGGGCTGTGATCTTTCCAAAGGTTTTCCTCCCGCGGCCCGTGTGCCAGACTGTCTGGAAAGCCATGGAGGGGTTGGCGTCTCCTTGCCTGCCGAATGAAAAAGCCAGGAACGTGTGCTTTCCGTGGCACAGCAGACAGCGTTTCCCTCATGCCCCCCCCCCCCACATCCCACTCCTCTTGAGAAGGATTATCGACAGAAACTGGACGTTTGATCCCGACTTGCTCTCCACTGCGGCTATATCCGCCTGACAAGGCTCTTTGAATCTCTTTCTTTCCCAAACTTCTCTTTTTCTCGCTTGAAGCTGGTTTTAAATAGGATAACAGTTAAGCCTTCGTTGGTTCTTCTTTTTTTTACTGTCTGCTTTAATGTCTCAGATTTAGATCTTGTCTACCTGGAAGCAGGCTGTACAGCTGGGTCACTGATATGCTTGGAATTAATTGAATTTCAACCAAGATGGTGCAGAGAAGATCATAGAGACAGGTGTGGGTGATTTATGACTGTTTCCTCTGATAATGTAGAGGGAGTAGATAATTAGCTGTCTTGAAGATGAGAGGGGCTCTTGCATAAAAACATCCCGATTGCATGCCTGCCCGGATGAAGGTTTTATTTATTCATTTTATTCTGTTCTCTTCACTTTCCGGTCTGATGACGTGTTTTTGTTTTAACTATGATTAATTGTGAGGAACAGTGCCAAAGAGCTTTCGAAAGTAATTTGCACTGCAAGTATAAACAGAAAGTGTGGTTCCCAGCAAAATGCTGTTGACTGTTGCGGTGCCGTGTGAGGGGGGCCAAAATAAAACTGTGACTCTGGTGATGCAATGTGACAGTGGACAGCTCTGAATGACCTAAAGCTGTCTGAGCTCAAGTGTAAACAAAGGTGCTTCATTTAGGCCAAAAATCTGTTGTGCTGATGGAAATAAGCCCAAATAAGTCCAGTTCCCTTCACTTAAATCAGTAATAGTTGAGCTAGATCCAGGCATTACAGTGCTTTCTGAAACTATTAATGCTCCTTGAACTCTTTCACATTTTTTATGTTAAGACAAACTGTCCTTTATTCTGTTTGGTTTACAAATTATATGCCAACACAAATTAGGACAATTTTGAGGCAAAAAGAAAAAGGACTTGGTTTTCTACTCTTTTTTTTCTTTTTTTTTCTCTTTTTTTGCATATAAAAACCTGAATATGCGTCGTTTGCATATGTATTCAGCCCCCTTTTAAGTAATTGAGTAGTCACTTCATAAGCAAATATATAAATGCAACTGTTCTATGAAGACCTTAGGGGTCAGTTGGGGTGACAAACATCATGAGGACCAGCCCAAGCTGACAGGTCAAGGATAAAGTTGTGGAGAGGTTTAAAGGAGAGCATTCACCAGAGGAACAGCCAAGAGATGGATGGTAACTCTGGAGGGGCTGCAGAGATTCTGATATTGGATGGGAGAATCAGTTAACAACATATACAACACTGAACATCAACTTGAACACACCATTAACATACTGCTGGGATACATTTCCGAAGCAGGGTAGAGGAAGGTGGTTTTGAGCTACACATCGTTTTCTTTCCATTTCACAATTATGCACTACTTTGTGTTAGTCTATCACATAAACCTCCCCAAACAACGCATTAGGGTTTGTGGCTGTAACGTGACATAATGTAAAAAAAGTTGGAGGGGTATGAACAATTTAGCGAGGAATTAAATTTGCACTGCGAAAGTAGGATGTCTGGACATTGAAATGTTACTTTCTCCTTCCAGTACAGAACAGTTTCACAGCTTGTTCCCATGCATACATCATAACCAATACCAACCCCGTAGTGGAACATTGTCTGAGGGCTTTGGTTAGAGACTAAGAGATCTTCTAGCCTTTTAGATGTGCAGCAAGCAGACATCGAGAGTGGGCATGATGCCTTCAAACTGACCCCCTGCTGTGAGATAATCAGTCAGCCTATCTAAGAAAAGGCTTCCCTGGAGCTCTACAGCCGCTTTGGCCAACTGGTCAGCATGAGCATTAAGACGATTGATTCAAACAATGGGTTGTGTTTAATAGACTGCTTTAACAGACTGCTTTGCCAAAAGAAATTTTAAAAACGATTTAATAAACGTGAGATTATATTACTTTATAAATCACTTACAGCACCCTTTACAATTCTTGGCACTCCAGACAAAAAAGTGTAAAAAGCTCTAAAATAAATTAATCTAAACAGTGGACCTTCGCCTATTCGCAGATTAACCTTGTTTCAATTTAGGTTTATTGACTACTTATGCTATAGATCCAGAAAAAATGAAATAATAAATTACCACTTAAATACAACTTTTGTTTGAATTTTTGACTGAAACAAATAGTAAAAACTAGGGGTGTAACAGTACATTTATTTCTATTTGGATTTTTTGGCACGGCACTGTTGGTTCGGTACACACATGTGCCGAACAAATACAGCTGTTTTGTACCTGATCACATACAGAATTTTTATGTACGAAACTCAGAGTGCAGTGAAACTTTCCGCAGTGCAACTTTATTTAGAGATACCAAAACAAAAAGGACTCCAGGCTTTCACTAAACTCTGCTAGTAAGGAACATTAATGATTTCTCAGTAGAAAAAGAAAGATGGACGGAACCACAACTTTGTCAGCGAAAGCATCTTTTAACAGCAGTAAGGGACATAACACGCTCTGCACGGAACTGAGTTACTGACTGGAAACAATGTCAAGCTGAATCTAAACATCACTGACACTAGAGAAAAACCAGCTGATGTCCAAATGGCTACCAGTAGCATCCAATCAGCCCAATCTCCTTTTTTTGTGTAAATTGCAAGTCGGAGGAAGCCCCGTTGATGATTTAAGCATGTTTTATTCTCAAATATGGGCAACGTATTATTTTAACATTTCTAAACATTAACAGTGATTGTTTTCAAGTGGTTATATTGATTTCTACTCTGGCTAAGTGTGCTTGTACAATTTTACTTTTTTAAAATTTTATTTACTTATAAAAATGTAATCAAATCTCCAGTGAGTTGTATACTTTCAACTTTTCTAAGTGATAGAACAAAATGAAATCAAATTAATTTCAGGAATTGAAAGAAAGGAATTCAGGAAAACAGGTTCTATGTTTAATGCTGATCAAAGTAAAAAAAAAAAAAAATTAGTGTATCAATAACATACTGAACCATGACTTTAAAACCCCAAATATGTACCGATCGTGATTTTTGTGTACCATTACACCCCTAGAAAAATCGAATATATATCTTTTCAGACTCTGTGACTGATGAATGGGTTAAAAACAGATTAAAACATGTTTCTCAGACCAGATAAAAACTAAAACCGTCATGTTCAGCAGATATTTGCCTATTTAAGACTTTCCAGTGTCCGTCCTAACATTTGTTTCCATTTGATCGCTTATGGAAAAATGGCTTCTGCAGAAGTTCTTTCACTCATAATACATAATGCAGAATTTACAATATAAAAGTGTAATAGTTGCAAAATGATCCATACCCAGTTTTCCACCTTTTGGCATTTTAAAATCTAGAAAAAAGCTTTATCTGGGTTTTTTGTGATAGACCAACACAGAGTAGCACATAATTGTGGATTAAAAGGAGAAATGATGCATCGTTTTCTAAAGTAGAACTAAAAATCTCCAAATTGTGCCGTGTGCATTTATATAATAAGCCCTCTTTTACACAGGCAACCCTAAATAAAACCAGTTGCAAATAATTGTCTCTAAAAGTCACCTAATTTTAACCCATGTAACCCATGTAAAATGGGTAGCGTGTGGCAGCTGGGTACCATCCCCATAGCGACAGGTGGCATCATGAGGTGGAGATAAATTTTTTTTTTCAGTTTGGACTGAGAAGTACAGTTTTTTTCTCAGAGCACAACATCAAACATTCAAGGATATGACTACCCACCTAAACTGAATTGAAGAAACAAGTATTTAACTCATTCATCTAAATTCACATGGGTTATTTATCTGAAACTGCAACATGCAGCCATGTGTTGTTGACAATCTTCAGTGTCTCTTTCTCATGCAGGAATCAATCTGTCCACTCCATCTACAAGTCAATAGCCTTAGTTTCACATACGATTAAGCTGGTCGGGTGGGAAGATTCCCTGTTCAGTGAAGGCGAAGCGGATCGCTCCTGAATCTGTAAACCGGCTGATTGGTGGACTGTGTTCTACTGCAGAGCTGCGAGTGGATTGAACCCTTGTTTATCCGAGCCGTGTGATGATTAAAGCGGGCCGAGCTCAGCCCCGGAGTCAGATGGGTAATTAAGAGGCTGGTCTCCTGAGTTAACAGCATTAGTCACCTTGGAGATAATCGACTGCACAGGGCTGCATCCCTCCGTCTAGCTGATCGCCTCCTCAAATAATCCTGCTCAAACAGGCTGTTAGGTGTATTATATTCAGTTTTGTAAATTAACCCTTTAGGATTATATTTTCAGCTTTTTGGTTTATTTAAACGGAAAGAAAACTCATATCACTGCAGTTCTTGAATAACTCAAGAACAAGAACAAAAATGTAATTTATTTTAGTAATTGAACTCAAAAAGAGGATATAGTCACTACACACAGAAGGAAGAACTATTGATGAAGTATTCATTTCTCCAAGTTTTCATGAATATAGCATATAGCTAATACAAAAACAAAATTTACATTAAAAAAAATTTTTTTATTCCAGAAATCCAAGGATTTATTTATTGTCATTCAACACATGTCATACGTGAGGTGGAATGAAATTTGTCTCCCTGGTCCCTGTTCAGCCCAGGAAAACATAATAGTAAAATAGTATTAATAAAAAAGTGAAGAATAGAATAGTAGTAATAACAAGTTTGTAAAAAAGGGTGTCAAGTGATTTCTGCTGTTAAAAATGATCAGCGCTAGTTAAAATGATCACAGTTCAGCATTCTCACAGCAGTAGGGAAGAAGCTGTTTCTCAGTCTGGTGGTTCTATTAATGCTCCTCAGCCTCCTGCCTGAAGGAAGAGGAACAAAGAGTGCGTGCGCAGGGTGGGTGTGGTCCCTCATGATGCAGGAGGCCCTTTTCCTGCATCTGGAGCTATAAATGTCTGTGATGGTGGATAGGCTGCCTGTGTGCAGCTTTCACCACCCTCTGCAGAGCCTTCTTCTGTTGCAAAGCAGCTGCCATGTCAGACGATGATGCGCATCTATAAGAGGATGTCTGGGCTGAGCTCCTCAGTCTGGCATGCCTCAGCCTCTTGAGAAGGTAAATACGCTGGTGTGACTTCCTTACCAGGTAGGCGGTGCTCCTACCTGAGGTCTTTTGATATGTGGACACCCAGGTAACTGAAGCTGTAAACCCCTTCCACCAATGAACAGGGGAGGAAAGGGAGGGTTTCTACCCCCTCTGAAGTCCACAATCATTTCCTTGGTCTTCTTCACATTGATACAGAGGTTCTTTGCACCAACCATCCAGGTGTTCCACCTCTTTCCTTTAGTCTGACTAATCTTGCTGTTGATGCATCCAACCACAGCTGTATCATCCGCAAACTTTACAATCAGGCAGCTCGGCTGTTTGGCTGAGCAGTCGTAAGTGAGCAGGAGGAACAGGAGGGCGATTAGTGCACAACTCTGGGGGATCCAGCTGAGGGAGATGTGGGAGGAGAAGACGTCATAGATCCTCTCCGCATGCGGCCTTTCTTTTAGAAAGTCCAGGACCCAGTTGCAGAGGGTGGAGCTCAGTCCAAGTGTGTAGAGTTTGTGTATCAGAGTCTGTAGTATGATCGTATTGAAAGCGGATGTGAAGTCCACAAAGAGCAGGCAGGGATAAGAGTCTTTGTTCTCTAAGACAGAAGTCGGTTCTTTCTGCATGCGTATTTATGAGTCCACAGTGTCATCAATACAGTCTTTGATGTGGCCCATTACCAGTCTCTCGAAGCACTTCATGATTATAGGGGTGAGGGCTACAGGTCTATAGTCATTCAGGCTTGTCACTGTGGAGGTTTTTGGGATGGGGGTGATTGTGGTGGTCTTTAGGCAGGTAGGGACCACCGTCTGTTGGAGGGAGATGTTGAAGATGTCTGTCAACACGTTGTTTTGGTCCTCAAAGTGGCGTAGAAGCAGTTAAGTGCATCTGTAGAGAGAGGTTTCTGAGGCATTGTGCATTCTTGGTGTTATTGTCTGTAATACACTTTATCCCCATACGATGTTAGCCATCGTCACTCCTGCAGTCAACTCTCTCCTAGCCACCCTGACTGCCAGTCTGTAGTAGACCTGAATGCAGCAGCCCTGGCTTTCAGCAAGGAACGGACCTTTGCATTCAGCCAGGGTTTCTGGTTTGGGTAGTTAGTCACTGTTATGGTGCTGGTGACATCCTCCAGACATTTGTGGAAGTAGCTAAAGACAGCAGATGTATAGTCTATCAGATCCACCTCTTCTTCATGGACAGCTGCCACCCTGAAGACCTGCCAGTCTGTGCACTCGAGTGGTCCTTTAGTACAGGAGCAGCAACAATGGGCCAAACGGTGATGGTCTTCTGTGTGGCCGTGCTACACTGGAGCCTGGAGCAACAACTTAAAACCACTCCAGATGCTTGCTCTGAAGCGAGCTGATTTTGACATGTAGCTATGTTAGCAACATGTTAGCATTAGCACCCATCAAGATGAAAACAGCCATAAAAAAACACTGCCATAAGCTCCCGGGGCAGATAACGAGGCAAGCATTTCAGTCGCAAGCTTTACCACCTCGTAGCAGCGGCTCTTTACCATTGTACAGTTTGTACACCAAGCTTTTTTCACGTAGACACATAATCCGCCTCCCCAGGCTTTCCCTGACTGCTGGTTGCGGTACGCACTGAAGAGAAGCTGTCTGACGATCTAAAAAGCTTAGTCCAATATGTTGCCCTTTAAAAAGGTATCCGTTAGACAAAGCACCGCACAGTTCCTCGTCTCACGGTAAACTTTCAGCCTCAGTCAAAGTAGGTCCATCTTATTATCCAGGGAGTGACTGTTGGACAGAAACGGACTAGATTGGTGATCTCCTGTCATTAGCCTTTAGACTGGCTATCAGACCACTTCGCACTTCCCCCACTGTCTGTTGTATTCTGCTATGCCATTCGATGTCTTCAGGAGCTGCAGTCTGCCCAGTAGGGCTCTAATGCCCCTTTTCCAGTAGGGTCGGCTTGGCCCGAGCCGTGTGGCGTCAGCCGGACCTGGTTGTGTTTCCATTGCCCGTCTCAGAAAAGTGGCAGTGGGCGGGGACATGGACGGGCTAGCGTAGCAAAGTTCTAATAAAAATCAGTTATCACTCACCATTTTCCAACATTACATAATTGATGCGTATGCCGATGCTCTCTATCCCGTTGCTTGCCGGTCTTTCACCATAAAGCCGTCCATTTCTGCAAGGCACTTCCAGTGGTTGCGGTTTGCCCCTCTCCGGCCTTGTGGTCCTTCACGACCCGATATTTGCACTTAAATTTTTTTTTGTTTCCCCCAGCAGTGTTTTGAACTCCGCTGGAAACCATGCGTCGCCATTCTGAGACATCAATTCATGCTCACAACGACAGGCCAATCAATGGCTACCACTTCTTAGGCAGGAGTGAGAGTGACATCACTTTACCGGACCTATCAGTCCATAGGTGGGCACGTTGGGTCGCCTCGGGCCGGCAGTCTGAAAAAATGGGTGTGCTTTGCCCAGACAAAGATACTGGGAGCACGCTGAATACGGATTGACTCGACCCGCCAGAAGCACTTGAAGCCGCTGCACTTCTTGCTGCCATTAATTCACTCAAATGGCAGCTAGTAAAAAGTATCTCCATGTTCTCTACATTATTTGCGCTCTTGAATAGGCTTTGCTTCACAGTCCTATTAAGGTTCCTGCTTTTACACCTTTTCCTAATAATTTTTTTCTTTAGCACTAAACTTTTAATCAACATCGTTATGTACAGCGCTCCTTTAACAATGACTTTTTATGGCTTACCATCCTTATTATGGGTATCAATGACTGTCTGCTGAACAACTGTTGACTTAGCAGTCTTTCTCAAGATTTTATAGGTCATAATATAATATCTTTTGGTATTCTTTTATTGGTCTTGAAATATATTCTAATATTTATTGAAATTGAATTCTAACCTTTCTTTAGCTATAACCTGTAATCCCAAAAAATAACAGGATGAACTGCTTGGAATATATCCCTCTGTGGGAAATAAATCTATAAATGTCACTTTTCGAACCAAATTCCTGAAATAAATCAACTTTTAGCGATGTTTATTTGATTTATTGAAATGCAGCTGCCTAATGGGATGACGAAAGAGCCTCTGCTCTGTCTAGATAACATACATTTTGGAGAATATTAATGCTCCCATTAATTTGCACCTGTTGACAGAAACTCATAACCAGCATTGCAATATAAAAGTATCTTGTTTAGATTTTATTCCTTAGCATCAATGTAATTTTATTATCAGCTTTGCAGAAATCAGGCTCTTTGTCTTACAACATAACACGGCCAAATGAAACATTATTTAACATTAGTTATAGCGGTGCTCTGTACAGTTGGGGGATCTCCTTATCTAAATAAAATATAACTCATACCTATGGTTGTAAGCATTCATTTCGTGAGGTAAAAGTGACTGCTTATGCATCCTCTGTGGGTCTAAATCACCATGATGAGTCTTTAAGCTGTGAGGGAAACTCACTGGAGAAAAAGATGGATGCCGACTTTCTTCTTTCCCATCCCGTTCATAAATTACCAGACCATTGATCCATGGTTGTCTGGGATTCTCGGCGGACCTCCTCCTCGCATTTATCACACCCCACGTCTGCAGCTAAGCCTGAGTGGAAATGTCTCAAACACATCCTCCCTTTCCCGAGACAGCAGCAGCATGGCCTGTTGCTTGGATACAACATTATTTCTTTTTATTTGATTTTTTTTTTTATGAAGAGTGGATAAAAGCTTAAGGACTGCATAATGCAGCAAGATCTTTGAGCATCTTGGTCTGTTTTGGAAATTTGGTTTTATATTGAGTGAGCGCTGTTTGTTTTAACAGCAGCTGTGCAGAGCGTTTTCCCTGTTTGCAGGGTGCTTTTTTTAGACAATGCAGGGAAATAAATCACTTTAGGGTTAGCAGGATATCCAGGCGGTGAACTACTGTAAAATCCAGCTGCAGACGAAAATGAAACTGGTCATGCGGAGGTGAATCCTCTCATGCACCAGAAACAAACATCTTTTAACCACTTCTGGAAACATAGCTAAAAATGTACTATCAATAAGTTGTTTACAGTCTGAAGGAAGCATGAAAACATACATTACAGGTCAGCAGAAATGAGAAAAAAATTAAATTTGAATGATGAAATCTGTATTTTCCCTTCTGTCTGTAAGTAAATTATGCTTATTTTAACTTTATCTTAAGGTTGAATTAAATAGAACATGTCTGACAACATCAAGAAGACAGATTGCAGTGAGAATCAGTTGCGTTCCTTCAAAAAAAAAGGATTTTGTTTTCATTCATTAGTTGAAAATCCCAGCATGTAATGATGGTCAACTGTTTCTTTTAAGCAGCATTTGGTTACCAAAATCTGGTTTGTTCGCACAGTGTCATCTAGACAACCATGTGCATTCAGTAATTAGTTTTTCCACAATATAATGGAGTTGTCTCACAGATTTAAATTCATTTTTTTCCTAAGTGAGAAAAGTGACCCACCTGAGCCATAGAGCTGAAAACGGCAGCAAGAAGTTGTTGTTGGAGAGACACGAGGGTAGATGGAGGAATGCCAACAGAGCAGACATTCAACTGAGCAACAGACAGGACATGGACAGGTCTGCTGATGTTTTCTGTAACACAACAGATACTTGGAGATGAGCAACCATCTTATTGTATGGTTTCAAAAAATAAAGTCTCAAGTTTCAAATTCTGATTTATTACAACTGTAAACTCAAATAACAGAGAACTGACAGTATGGTTGGGTTTGGTACTTTTTGCTGCTTTGAAAGTCTGTTTCCCAATATTCCCCTTAAAAAGGCAATCTATAGACTGGTCCATAAAATAATCTTTAACATAAGTTTGCAGTGTTTCATGTTAATATTAATCATCTTATTTCCACTTATATTTTTCTTTAACCTTTATTGTAAAACTTTTGTTCTTATAGCTGATTTCTTGAAATTTTTTAATGTTATTTATACATCTTAGTTAAAATAAAACCTCTTTATAAACCTGCACTTTGGTACCACCGGTACTTGCTTTGCATTGGTAGGATGAGCTGTGAATTTCTGCAGCTTTTTTGTGACATTTTGATATGATTGGTAATCTTCATTTATCAATCAATACCAGTGCACTAAGAATTGCATGTTAACTAAAAAAAATGCCCAGTGCATTGTACAGTGATGCCTATGTTTTATTGTACAAAGGCTCTCAGCTAAAGATGATCTTTAGTTACCTTTAGGTTCACGCGTTCTCTCTCTGCCCATGTATCGAGCCTGCTACTGATTGCTTGTTACTCCAGTGCAACAAATACACGCCTGCTCCTGCTGTGTTTCTCTGATCTCCACATCAGTGCTCCTGTTTTTTTAAAGACTAGCCACTGTATAAAAGGTTAAGGTGGCCTGGGTTTAATTACACAGCTGTTCTTCTACTGTCACGGTAGCTTTCTCCTGACAAAGTCAGAATTATCCTCTTTTGTAATGGAGATTAACCCTACTGACAACCTCACTTAGCCTATTTAACTTCCATATTTTAACACGAGGCCCTCACTAACGAAGCAGCTCTGCGTCGACTGCTGGTGGTTCTCCCAGCTACAGAACCGTGGTCAATCCTTTCCTACTTACAGGCTTTTGGGGATAATAGGATGAGATTAATATATTTAAATACAGTAGTGATTCATAATTCATGCAGCGTTCTCTTCTCTAATTTGAAAGAGTACACCCTTTTCCCCTCAGCATTCTAAGTATCAGAGTGACCCAGGTGAGATGGGGCTTAGGAGCCTCTGTGCTTATCAGGGTCCTCCGGGCGTCTCCCAGCAGATCCTGTCCAAACATTTACAGAAGCTGGGTCCGCCTTCATTCCTAAAGTGTAATTGTTTTAGTTAATGCATAACGCAATGTTCTGTTTGTTGGTTATGAAACCTTTATTTTTAGTGACACAGTGACCGTCAGTTGAACTGCAGTCAACATTGAGTTGCAGATGCTCATGCATAGATTTGCTCTCCGGCCAAAAACACAGAACGGCGCACACAGCGCCTGACAATAGCATTTATACGGCTAAAACTTTTTCACATTTTCCCCTCCATTGTTGCCAACAGCCGGTGTTGTACGAAGCAAAACACTTGCTCACAGGCACAGAGTAATCAGCTGTTTTTCTATAAAGTTATTCCTTAGTCCCTTTAAAAAGATAAAAAGCAACAAAAATTACACCAACACTCCTCCAAACATCACATGCTACAGCTGTGCAAAGCCAGAGGAACCATTTGCTGGTTTAAAATATTTATCAGGGCTCATATTGATTTCAAATAAGGGGAATTTAGAGTTCACAGTTGGGGAAGTGGATGCTTGTGAAGATCATCTCCTTCAATTTATTTGACATATTTTAAACAGAATGGAAGCAGCGTAGCAAACAGATATCAGAGCTTGCTATCCTGGTTGAACTTTGCTTGTTTACTGGAGAATAAAGATGTGAGAATAATACTTGACATCTCTTTTTGCTGCTTAATCCTGGAGGGAACATGATCAAATGGCATTTAGCAGATTATTATACCATGTTATTTATTTATTTGTCTATTTATTAATGTAACAATCAGATAATATAGTGTTATTATGAACAAGGAGGTTTGAGCTGTTAAAGATAACAAAATTCTCTCTTTATATATCTTTTGAAAATCTTTAAATTCAGCTTTAAAATAAAAGCAATTCAAAAATATTCATGCAGTTTGGACTTAAAGGTCATACGCCAAGCAAAACGTTTTATTCAGTCCAAAACTGACTGTTATCTTTCTTATTGCATTAGAAAATACAAAATGTTTTGTATTTGAATTAATTTGTCTGTAACTTCATGCAAAATTAATGGTGGTAAAGAACTGAATAACTTCAGTAGCACTGTTCAAACACTCCGGTGGCATTCGCTATGAGCAAGATGGTGCTTGTTTAGTGTCGGGTGACATATTTATGGGGTGTTTATTTTACACTCACAAACAGCAAACTAGTGTGTGTGAAAATAGGAGATCACAGCAAGAACATAGAGTAAATACAAAATCGGCATGCCTTAATGTGTTATTATACTACATTTGAAGTTGAAGATTTTTCTTTTTACCATATCCTTTCCCATGCGTCCCCATCTTACTTTAATATTAGTGAGTGTGTTAAGATTTTTAATAAAGTTAAGACAGCTAGAAAAGTAAAAATCTGTTAATTTTGTTTTAATAGGATGTTATTGCTTTGCATTAGTTTGGTCTGGAGTGCTTTTGGATGGTAGCTGGATCTACTCAATTCCTGTTGTGGAAGGAATAAAAACATTTAAATAAAAGTGGTAATCACCTGTTACCAATGCCTTCTTTCTCTGATTACCCGTACCTATGAGTGAAGTATTTTTCAAGAATCTTTATAAAAGCGCTCACCTTCTCAGGTGTAGCATCATTTACCAGTTACCGTTTTACATTAGAATCAGTGTGTTTGTGCTGTTTCTTTTACTGCATTTACAACAACGAGAAGAGAATAACTCATTTCAATATCTTAAGGTTAGGCAAGTTTGTCTTATGCTTTTTTTTGTTTTAGTATGCTCTGGGAAAAAAATATGTGCAGGATCTCAGCCTTGGACGCTGTGTTAGAACAGCTGGTAAAAGTTTTGTGGTGCCAGTATTGCTCGCTTGGTTTGTTTTGCTGACAAAAATGAAGTCGGCTATTTAGAGGCTGTCATTGTCTCTGTGGTAGCTATTGTAGATATATAATGCCTGTGCCATGTCTTCAGATTAGCGCAGATAAGGACTGTAGACAAAAACCTAGTTTATACTTCTCCCTCTGCGGAGATGCGGAGACAATATCTGTCGACAGAAGGGCTGTCTGCCCAATTTTTCAACAATCCATCAAATGCAACAGAGAGCGCACGTCTGTGCTTGGTCAACCCAATATCAACCCAACTTCATTTCACCAGAACGATGCTCTGTAGTTGATGTAATTAGTAGTCAATGCAGCTTTTGGGCACTAGATGCTTTATATTGCAAGGCCAGTTTATCTAATATGGTTTTTTGGCGGTTTTGAACACCAGGAGGTGTAGAGAACAACAAAACAGACCACTGTGTTTGTTTGTTTACATGTGTTTTTAGAGTATTCTATTAGTTGCACTTCTAGGAAAAAGCTTTCCAGGTCAATCAAAACTCGCTCTGTCAGCCATTGCTCTTTGAGTCGATGTGCGCTGAAGTAAATAAACTGTCGTCAACCAAAGACGTCATTGCAATGGTAGGCAGACCAGCCAGAAAAGTTCGGCACCCCTTGCTGTCCTGGTGGGGAATTGCTTTGCAACACTGACACCAATGGAGAAGTAGAAAATGAAAACATCTCTGTCAATGCGTGTGGGTGCAAACTTGCTGACCGAGAAGTATGAACTAGGCTTAACAATGATAACCGTTTTGTTGATTTTTTGTTTGGTTTCCATGCTCACCACAGCACTGAGATTGCCCTCGTCAAAGTTTTCAATGACATCCACATAAATACAGACTGTGGTGGAACAACAGTGCTGGTACATTTGGATCTCAGGGCTGCTTTGACACTGTTGACCATGAAATTTAAATGACTGGTGAGCTGGGTCGAACTCTCTGGTGCAGTACTTGGCTGGTTTGAGTTGTAACTAAAGAACAATGCAAGGGAACTTTGTTTGTATAGGACTCTTTTAACAACAAGGCAATTCAAGGTGTTTTACATAATTAAGGGATACAATAAAATAAAAGCAGCAATAAAAGCATAAAACACAACATCAGAGACACATAACACATTAAAACGTTTGACATTCCAGCCTTCTTAATCATGTAAAGCACCTTGAATCACCTTGTTGTTGAAAGTGTGCTATACAAATACAATTGCCTTGCCTTGCCTATTATTAATCACTTACTCAAAGGCAGCTCTAAACAACTGGGTTTTTAGCTTTGATTTAAAGGAACTCTGTGTGTCAGCAGTTTTCAATTCAAAAATACTTTATTGATCCCAGAGGGAAATTAAGAAATTTGCAGTGGTCTGGGAGTTTGTTCCGGATAAGAGGAGCATAGACACTGAAAGCTGCTTCTCCATGTTTGCTTTGGATGATTAGTAGACTAGAGGTAAAAGACCTGAGTGATCTGGGGCGTTGGTATAGTGGCAACAGATCTTCAATATACTTTGTTGCTAAACCATTCAATGATTTGGAAACGGGTAAACGTATTTTGACGTCTATCTTCTGAGCTACAGGGAGCCAGTGTAAGGATTTTGGAACTGGGGTGATGCGCTCTACTTTCCTTGTGCTAGTGAGTACGCGAGCAGCAGTGTTCTGGATCAGATGCGGCTGTCTGATTGTCTTTTTAGGCAGACCTGTGAGGACACTATTGCAGTAACAGAAACATATTTTTGTGTCAATAGCCGACTTTACATCAGAACAGACATAAATCACTTACGACGTGCCCCAGGGATCCATCCTGGGCCCCTCCTATTTAATATCTACATGCTTCCGCTGACAGATTATAACAACCAAACAAGATCAGTTACCATAACTATGCAGATGATGCTGAGCTTTACAGTACAATGCCATCAGGTGACTTTGAACCCATCCAAACCCTAAGCGAATGCATGAAGCAAATCAATGGATGGATGGGCCATAATGCTCTCCAGCTGAATTTAAACAAAACCGAAGTAAATCTTTTTGGACCTAAAGAGGAACACTCAACAGTCAACACACAGTTTCAGTTAATACAGCTCGAAACTACTGATCAGGCCAGAAATCTGGGTGTAGTAATGGACTCAGACTTGAACCTCCAGGATCACATAAGGGCACTAACAAGGTCAGCCTTCTATCACCTGAATAACATTTCTAGGAATAAAGGACTAATGTCGCAACAAGAACTTGATGTGTTTATCTTTAGTCAGATTGATTACTGGAACAGCATCCTCACAGGTCTGCCTAAAAAGTCTGTTAGACAGCTGTAGCTGATCCAGAACGCTGCTGCTCACAAGAACTAGGAAAGTAGAACACATCACGCCAGTTCTAAAGTCCTTACACTGGCTCCCTGTAGCCCAGAGAATAGACTTCAGAATACTTTTACTAGTTCATAAATCAATGAATGGCTTGGCACCAAAGTATATTGAAGATCTGTTGTCATACCAATGGATGTGGACCTGTTTTCAGGTTCTTTATGTTTCCGATGTTGTGTTTTCTCTTTCTACTGTTGTTTTGTTGCAGCTTTTATTTTATGCTCTATTTATGTAAAGCACCTTGAATTGCCTTGTTGCTGAAAGTGTGCTATACAAATAAATTCACCTCGCCTTGCCTAGACATTGACATTGACTTGAGCGTTAGTGCAAACCGCTCATTCCTTTAGCTCTTGTTTTTAAGTTTACTCCAATGACAAAGAGGGTGATGTTTATAGAATCCATCGTCACCTCCAACTGGCACTAGAAGGTTTATTTTTCCTGGGTTCTGTATCCTCTGCAGCTTTTAAAGTGAGTGTGTGCACTTACAGTCATGAAAGACTGCTAGGCTTCTGTTGTGGTCATCTGGGTACATTTTTTGACCGCTCCATCACCTGCTGAGAGCTTTGTTGCTGACATCCGGGGTGTACGATGATTCACTGCCCCTATTACTTTGTCTGCTGAGGGGATTTTGTGCGAATCAAATTTAGTCTCCCTCACAGTTCTCAGACAAACATCAGTCTCTTTCATTGACTTTAATTCTCTGACAGGCTGTCTGGGTATCTGATCTTCCCTCTGACTCACCTGAGTTTAACCTGAGTTTTTTTTTTTCTTCTTTTATGTTCTGTTCCTGTTGTGTGTCTGCTAGAGGAACGATTCAGATATGAGCAACAACGGTGTTCTTTTCTTGCAGCAACAAGATAAAACATGTTATTAGATTGCCACTAATTGCTCGTTTCCCAAAGGTGATGAAAGTACGGATATGAGGGGAGCCTGAGCAGATTTCACGATTCTCTTTTTGCATCCTTGTCTGCTGTTCAGCACTTTTGACGTTCTGCGGATTTTCTTAATTCGAGCAGTTTCATCCTTTCATCTGCTTGCAAGATCACATCTATCACCCACCATCCCCAATCATCCCTGACAGAAAAGACCTACAGCTTTGGCAGAACAAGCCTCGTTCCCTTGTACTTTTCACACATCCCTTTTTTGTAATTTGCTGTTGTTTGACTTTTAGGTGGAAGTTCTAATTTGTAGCTCCTCGGAAATGAGCATGTAGGAGTGCTTGCAGATAAGGACCACCCCCTCAGAGGAATAATGCATTGTTCTGTGTGCGATGTAGCGTGGTGATATGGTAGAAGGGCTTGTCAGGGTATTTTTTATGGGTCCTTGTTGCCTGACTCTTTGCTCTTTGCTGCTCCTCTCCCACCTGCTCTTCTCCTCCTGTATGTCTCTGACAAGTCTGCCTTTTTTAGGCTGTTTGCACTTCAGTGAGAAGTCAAACTGTTTCTTCAATGTCACACACAAGCCACCCTCTTAAAAGCCTGCTGACAAGCTAGAGTGGGGACCTTGATTCTTTTTAGCTCCAGTTTCTTTTCCCAATTCCCTTTTCGTTTCTTCCAAACATCCAATTTCCCTTTTTAACCGTTTTTTTGTTGTTGGTTTTTTTCGATCTTTAGAAGCCCAATTTTTTAAATGTTGAATATGTTGTGTACTTGGTATTGATTATTACCTTCTCACTGAGGTTGTGGAATGTGTTGGAGATCCCTTTTCTGTTGCTGACCCAATTTTGGCCTCACTAAATGTGTCTGGCAGGTGAATTCACAGTTTAATCTAGAATAGTTAGTTGGTATGCAGTGGAATTCATTTACGACTCCATGACTACATGATCCCCTCACCATGTGGGTGCAAAACAAGCCCAAATTACTACCCCTCCACCACCATGCTTGACAGTTGGTTTGTGTTTGAGCTGATTTGCTGCAATTAGATTTCTCCAGTATGTGAATGGCTTTTCTGTCCAAAGCACATGTTCCATAGGCCTCAGGTTTATTGGTTGCAACTTTACAAACCTAAACCGTGCTGCCATTTTTCTTGAGAGAAGAGGCTTTCTCCTCCAACTCTTCCTAACGTTTGTAGATTGTTTTTTTTTTCTAAATGTCCATAGCTATACCTTTAAAACATGCATACACATTCATCATGCTAACTGAGACCTGTAGAGGTTTGGATGCAGCTCTTGTTTTTTTAGTAATTTCTTACCTGGGGGGGAATGTATTCCGTAATGAATATGGCTTGTTGAATATGACTATGCCACTTCTGGGAAGACTGGCTACTGTCCACAATGTTTTCCACTTTCTCACTGTGTAATGGTAGACTTCAATTAGTTTGTAAATGGTCTTAAAGCTCTTCTCAGATTGATGCATGACAATAATTGGTGTTTGTGCTGCTATGCGGTAGATGTCTTTACTTGGCAAAGGACACTGTTCCAGAAATCTTGTACAACTTTAAACATTTCTGTGGATATTTTTAAAACAAAGATGTTTTCTGCTTGAAGCCTTCCAAACAAGCGAAGCTTGATCAATCTTCTTCTCATTGCCCTTGTACAGTCTGACCTTAGAGGAGAATTGCAGGCAAGTAGGTTCAGTCCTGGGAAGCTTGGCAGCTCACTAACGTTGGATTAACTTAAAATGGTTTGTAACTGTGGTCTAACACCCCTCCCAGACTGATGTGGAGCAACAATATATATTTTTTAACATTATTGCTGTTGTCTTTACATTTTGGCAATGTTTTAACTTTGAACTGTATACTGCAGAACAGCAAAGCGTGGACGTAAACCATAGCTTTTTATAGAGTTGGTCCCACCAATGGTTATCAATGAATTAAATACACTTCAGAAGTTTGCATTCAGTAGCCTGGGTGAACTTGGGTTTTGATTTTTCTATGTTTCTTTGTGGTAATGTGGTTCATGTAAAATATTTTGCGGATTTTGCACTAGCTGTGATGCCCAAGAAATGTGACTGATGGTTAAAAACAAATGCAATGACTGATATTCCAGGATAAAACAACAAGTTAAAGTTAAATGTTCCTACCTATTGAGTCGGAGAAAATCGGTTCTAAAGACTTCAAAAAGAAAGTCTTATTTTAAGGTTTAATTTAATTTGTTTGTTCATAGGTAGGAAAACTTCTTTTAGGTCATTTTAGATCTTAGATGCGCAACAAAACTCCAGTAAAACACATTTTATTTGCTATTTTCCCAAACAAGTGAATTAAATGTATGGTGGAGTGATAGTTTTCATTTCAAATAGCTGACAGGCAGAAACACAAACTGATATATAGATCTGCTCTTTTATTAGCTTCTAACAAAATAATGGCAACAACATCCCACATTTACCATCTCAAATCGCCCGCTAAATGACTTGAAACAGAAACTTTCTTTGTTAAATGTTCAAGCTATTGGTCTTGTGGAATGTATAGGACAGTTTCTTTAGCGTTTACTTATTGCTACATAGTTGTTCTATTTATTTAAAATAATTAAACTGGTTAATTGTATCCTCTGGGGCTTTGGATGTTTGAGGTTATTCCAAAATGAGCATGCTGAAAGCAGCCTCAGCTTGAGTACATTATTATATTCAGTTCATCCCCAGGTGCACTCACCCGTAGCACACTACATGAAAATATTATTTATTTGTTACTTGGATCATAGCATTTTCATTCTAACCTTACCTATGCTTTCGAATTGCCAAACATACATTAGAATGTCAGACACATCTTCCCTCCCCTGATCCGTATCTGCAGAGAACCTTTCTCTCTCGTCTGCAGACCACTCCACCAAATGTTACCTTTTCAGATCAGGGCTGGGAAAATGTGCTTTTTTTTCCTTCTTTTTCTTCCCTCCCCTTGCAGCACAAGTGGATCTGCAAGCATGATAACCTCCACCGCTGAACTGCAAATGTCAGTTTGGCGAGCCGACCAATCGCACTTCTTTTTCCTAGTCTGTGTGGCTCTCTTATGGGGTTCGCACTGTGACACTGAGACTGAGGCGGTGTGCTCATATGAATGAGAATGAATCGCCAAGCCTCTCAGGTGTGGCCTGGAGAGCCCAACAGAAATATCATGAAATACCAGGCAAACCAAGAATAACTGTGGCAGCATTGAGCTAGATTTGGCCTTTGAAAGCTAATTAGAACATCAATCTGAGGTAGATATCACCTCCCAAAGTCAGTTGTAGGAAAAGAAAATTTTTGTCTCATCAGGCATCTGGGAAGTTTAATGGATTGTAGTTTTTAGTAGAAGTGGACTGGTTTGAGAATCTGGTCCTTGAGCTAAAAGTAGATGGTAGTAAATATCGCTAAAACCATTTCCACCTTTACTACATTCTACCTTAAAAGTCAGATTGCATGTTGTTTGCATGTAATATTTTTAACAGCTATTGTGATTTTTAAGCATTGCAGATATATGGAATGACTTGACACAAATGAGTATTAAAAAATATTAACATAATTTCTGACAGCTAATAGCTTGGTAGGCGGGATGCTTTTGTGGGCTCCAGCATCGTTGGTAATTATGTAGCAGCTTAACTCAAAAGGAGCTTAACACTTAAAGTAAGGAAGTAAAAGTAAAAAAAAACATAAATTTTTCATGAGTTAGAAATCATCAGATGCACTAAGAAATTCAAATGAATTTTTCAGAGTTGTTGTAGATGCTGGTGACTGTGGGCAGACAGGATCTCCTGTAGCGGCCTGTAGTGCAGCATATCTAAAGAAACCTCTGACTGAACACACTGTTGTTTCATAGCAATACCATGAAGGGGATGTTTAGGGTTGTGCCAGATGTCCAGTTTTTGAAAGGTTTTCACCTGTAGTTAACATAATGTAACAATTCTGATTGCTCGTTGGGAGCTATAATAGTAGAAGAAATACGAACAGTACTCAACATATCTTTTTCTAATCTCAAAGCTGTAAGTGGTGAATTATTTGTTTGAGTTGCTGGGAAGCAAGCTTTTATTAAAGTTTTAAACAACAATAAAAATGATTACAGCGTTTAGCATCTTATATTAGCAGTTAGCATGATTAGCGCAGCTAGCAATACTAAAAAAGAAGTATGTTTTCCATTGGTGGTAAACCTCTTTCCTTTTAACTGTAAGATTTCCAAAAAGTTGCAAACGTGGTAGCAGTTAGATATGGTTGCTTACGGATCAGAACAAGATATAATTTTTATGTTTCCATCCAGCTGCTGTCCTATCAGGGCTGATCAAGCTTAAAATGATCCGATCCTGGTAATTAGTTAATTTTTTGGTGGCAGTAGCAACAAGGCTAACTAAGATGAGTGTCAGTAGAACTTTTATAGAAAGGACCAGATAATAAAATAAAACAGCTAAAACTTAATACCCATTTTTTTTTTGTTTCTATGTATGTGCATGTTAGCAGTAGCACTACAGCACAATAAGCTTTCCAATTATGTCAAAAGGTCATGTCTTAAATGACTTATGGTCAATCACCGATGTTGTACACAATTAATGGCATAGAATAGCCTATATCAGAAGCATTGCTTTTCTCAACAGGTAAGAGTTTGTGCGTGCTACCCCCCTAGGGAAACTGTGCCACTGTACACATAAAACACAAAACAGCATACAGTCAGTTTTAAAATGGGTCATTTTGAGCAGATTTGCAGATTGTCTCAAAGTCTATATGGCAAATGTTGTGATAATGTAAAAGCAATTATCTCAATTTTCTTCTTTTTCAGGCAGATTTTGGGGTAAGATAAGCTGATGTCTGGTATTTATGTGACTAGGTCAGTTGCCTTGTTACTTAGCATCCAGTAAGCTGTTGATTTGACCAGTGTACATGGTAACTACTATACCTTGTTAGAAGACAATGTCTTTGTGGGGCCCCATCTTGCCAAGTATTGTTGTTACCCTAAAAACGTTTTGCTCCTCTGGTAGCCAAGCCCTGTTTTTTGCCATCAGTGAAATTAACATTCTTTTGGCCACCATGCATAGCTGACTGACAGCTGATAGTAACAGGAGTTGGTGTCAGGGTGAAGGAAAGCTTTACAGTCTAAAACTGTACCTGTACACCTTTCAGCGCCATTGTTGCTGCCTTGATTGCTTTCGAAAAGCAGCCCTCCTTCAAATGTAACTCAGAAGGCTGCTGGTCTTACGCAACAGCCATTACAAAGAAGTATGTGGTCAGAGCCTTCAGCAGATACGGGGCAATCAAGCATTTTGTTCCATATAGACTTCTTGCCTCAAATCTCTACTCCATGCTCGTCAGCTCATATCATACGCCGCACACAGAACTGAAAGAGCAAATCAGGGCAAGGTGTGAATTTGCATTTTGGGTAATATGTTCTTCACATACAGAGGGATCAGAGACCAGGTTTGATTATAAATTATACTACAACACAGCGGTCTGTGCTCTTGCCTTCAAGGTTTGGCTGTGTGATGGAATATTTCAAGCACCGAGAGCATCGATATTTGGCTGTAACCCTTATAAAGATTGTCTGCCTCGACACATGCTTCACACATGCTTTATTTTTGCTCCCAGTGATGAAAAGGCATATTTTGTGCTACACTGAATTTATTCTGTCTGTTAAATTGACCGGGGCAGCTCATCAGTTTGTCTCTGTTCCATAGACTGTCTTTTTCACCCTCAGTCGGTGAGGTTTCAGGTATTTGTATTACCTCAGCAGATCGTAAAAGAGAGAATTAGTCATACATACCTGAAAGCTGAGATTAACCGTGGAGGGATGCGTAGCACCCTCTACAGTCTATTGGCACCCCTGGCAACAATGGCTTCAAAAGCCTTTAAATAATTTATCTTATTGCAGTGACATAGTCTTACCTTGTAAAATGTATCAAAATGTATTTATTCAGTGGGGGAACCCCCGCAACCCTGCAGAGGATAGCAGGTAAGGATAATGGATGGACGGATGGAACCACCTGTGTTAAGAAATAGTTGGGTTAAAGACACTTGTGAAGGACTCATTTGAAATACTAACAATCCCTATAAAATATTATTATTATGATTATTTTAAAACATTTTATTAGTAATTCATTACTTCCTTTTTGTTTGGGGTATAAGTAGGATGTAGAGTGAGCCAATTCTCCCTGAGACTCTTCCAAATGGGAATGTCAACAGAATGTCCTGTTCAGGTTAGAGAAATTTGTGTAAATGTTCATAGCAGCGAGAAAATAGCTACTTGCCTAAACCTGCTCAAAGAAATAATGCAGTCAGAGAACTAATGAAAAGGCTTAAAAATACTGGAAATGTGACAAACAAGGCCCTACAGTGCAGAGGATTTTTCAAAAGTTTTCTAAATTTAATTCATCATAAACACAAATGCTTGTCACATCAAGGGCTTCAAGGATGTTGTTACACTTAAAATGAAAAGGTTTTGCAAACCGTTCTGTAAAAACTGGATGGTCCTGCTTATCGGTGAAGCAGGTTGTCGCTGTCTCCATGCGCACTGATGCCGGTCAAAGCGCATGGCCACACACATGTCAAATGTGATGATCTGTGCACCCCCCGTAGAAGGTCTGGCCCAGCTGTGTGCTGAGGGACGTTATATTATATTCAGTTTGATATCAAACCATTTTTTTCTTGATTTCCAAAAGGAACCTCTCCAGTGTCCCGACCAAATTTACTGCCTCTGTCACCTTCTCCCAGGCAGTGGTTATTGGTTAGCCCTGAGCTGAAAGAACCAAACAGCAATGTTTGGGAGAAATTTAACTGATTAAATTTGTTCAAAGAAGTTGAATATTTCCACAGAAGTGAATAATAGCAAATTAAATAGATTCTTTGTCACATTTTGTTATGTCTGCAGCAGGAATATAACTGCTGGGTGCTGGTGAGGGGGGAGACATGAAGCAGAGGAAACTATCAGTGTTTAAATGAATTTGCGTCTGTTCATCATGACTTTAATTTTTGCCCCAATTATGTTTCACTTCTATCTTGGTGCCACTGAAATCTCTTTTTTTTAAAGCACCTTGAATCACCTTGTTGTTGAAAGTGTGCTAAACAAATAAAATTGCCTTGCCTTGCCTTTTTTTTTTTGCTCTGTTGGCCATTATTTTTGGGAAGAATGCAAGGATTTCATGCGTCAGAGGATGTGGTGTTACCAAACATGGTTAATTGAGGGCGTTTTTGTATGCAAATGACTGTGAACAGGCACAAGCACCTAGGTACGCACATGTGGGATTTATCAACAGATGATTGCGGAGGAACATGCGTATGAGTGGCCACCGCACATTCGATAAATCTGGCTTTTGACTGTTCATACGAACATTGTACATTTAATTAAATGAAAAAAAAACTGTTTTAATGATCCCCTTCCTTGGAGGAGCAGTTGGTTTCTGTGGTTGTTGTTTGACAGATTGTGTCCTGAGCTTTTTATTTAGAGGTCTCATCCCATCTAGAGGGCAAATCTCAGGATGCTTTGTGGGCTGATAAGACATCAGAGGACATGGTTCCGTGTGGCTATTTGGATTAGATAGGCAGTCTTCAAAGTTCCCAAGCACCTGTTTGTGCTGAGTATTTGCTAGTGCACGAGGAGCAAATCAACTACAAAATGAAAAGCTAAATATACACAAGAATGCTGCAGCATTGCTGGTAAATTCGAGCTTGTTGCTAAATATGCTTCTAGATTAATCATGCTGGTACGACACAGGCATGAAACATTTAATCTTTTCACTTTACTGATGATTATCCGATGATGCTTTTATGCACACACTGATGCCGTTTTGTCTTTTTTGTTTTCTCTCTTTGTAGTTCCTGTGTCTGAAGAACATCCGGACATTCCTAAAAGTGTGCCACGACAAGTTTGGCTTGAGGAACAGTGAGCTTTTTGACCCGTTTGACCTTTTTGACGTCAGAGACTTCGGCAAGGTGAGTAAAAAAACAACCACAAAAAAACTCTTCCTGGTTGATATTTTCTGTGATTTCTGCATCACCCAATACGCTCTCTCATGTTGTGCATCGGAATTCCGGTAAGGCTGTGATCTAATGTACCGTGTGACAATTTAACAATCAGATCAGATCAGACTAGAGGGACTGGTTGCAGTTGATCTGCATATGTTACGAAGAGATCCGAGAAGATTACTGTTCTTTTTTGCTGTTCGGACTTTGCCTAAGTGTTGGATATATGTGTGCATTGAAAAGTACAGGGATGTGTGAGTTCATCTAAAGTTCATCTAAGCGTCCCTTTGTGCTTCGCATGAGTTTAAGGGTAGTTCAGACCCAAATCCGTCTGTTACATTAATCCCCGGTGTGGCACTGAGAGGTTGGATGAGCATTTAATGTAACACCTAAAGGTCAGCAATCTCATCTCATGTCACTGAATGACCGGAGCTCATGCCCATATTTTTTGAAAAGGAGAAAAACAAACATAAAACACAAAAATGAGGCCATGTAAACTCATTTCAAACCTTTTTCAACCTTGATCTGATGTAATCCTGTAAATTTCAACCAAAGCGCAAATAAATTAAAGCTGTGCATGAAATAATAATTCTTGATGCATATATTTTTTGAAGATCTTCTTGATTTCTCGCCTCCGATGAGATATAGTGAAACAGATTAACCTGAAATAAAGTTCAGCTGTTCTAGTGATATTTTTTCCCATGTTTTTTTCACTTGAAACCTTTACCATAACCCATATCTTGAGGAAAGATCATAAATGATCTTGTGATACAAACATATCAGTCTGGAGAAGGGTACAAAAAAATTCAAAAGGATTACAGTTGAGGTTAAAATTGTTCTTATCCCTGGCAGATTTGGATGAAAAAATGGTTTCTGATAGAAAATGAGGCACAAATGTTAAGAAAAAAGAGAAAGAAAACATTTTATTGACAATGGCATGTTAGAAATGATTTATACCTCTCTCAATAATCAGTTAAAAATCAATCAATCAAACACTTTCAAATCCATACATTGGTTACAATACAAAACATATCACTGAATATCACCAAAACAAACAATCACTGTAAAAAAGAGGTGGCATCATCATCTGAACAGCTCCAAAGAACAGTGAGTTTTTAACAAAAACCTTTCAGTGTCTGCTAGAAATCTGGTGATTGTGATCGATTTAACTTAACTGAATCACAGCGAGTCTCAAGCTTGTATTCAAATCAACAAAGAAATGTCTTCATTGGAACACCATCTTGAAAGCATTAGTTGCTATTTAAAACGTTTCTGAATGCACATAATTAAATTTGCTTTGAGAGTTTTAGTTGAAGGGTGTGCACACTAAAGCAAACAGGTCTTGATGTCTTATTCCTGTTTTTGTTTTTTTGTTTCTTGCATTACTCTAGGTGGAATTACACAGAATATATGTCACATTAAAGTTGGAACGGTTTTGGTTTACTCCTGGCTTTGCAGTTTTTTTCCCAGTGCATTAATGTAAACATATTACAGACTAATTGCTGAAGATTGTTTATTATCATTTATTGTCATTGACCTGCATGCTGCTTGAAACATACTCACATTTACCTGTCAGCGGGGGAAAAGTAAGGTTCAGTCTTTCTTAACTATTACCAATAAGTGATTTATGTTTTGAAACATCATGTGTTGACTATGCTGGGTATATTAATGCATTACCTTGAATGGAAAGTGAGACAAACACTGTGATCTGTGGAACTTTGTACAGAAACAGAATATTCCAGAGGCTGTTTCAAACGTGGATCATGCGGGATGTTTTTAAAAAAGAAAATAAAAAGTGGTGTGACGACACGTCTCTGTGAAGACTCTCTGGCTGTGGTAAAGCAAACCAAACATCCCTGATGTGGTTCTGGCAGGGTTTTTTTTTCATGTTGTGGCAGAGCTCTGCCCTGCAAGCTGCAAAAGGGCTTCAAGGTTGCATCGAATGTACTGTAGTATCTTTAAGCTCAGCTGCCTTCAGCTACAACATGTTGTGAACCTTATCAACTTTTTAAAGGGAGTGTTTGTGGGACGATAAGGTTAAGTTTTGTGTTTAATTAAATGCCTAATCATGTGACAAATTCCCACAAAGGTCTGTCTTTGAGTTACTTGACATTGATGAGGGCATTTTTGATGGTGAAGCTGCTGCTCAATACTCTGCTACAAATAAATTCATTAACCTATTAGAATTGTAACATTTAATGCCACGAAATGGAGCCAGTTTACACTGTTCTGCATTGAGGGATTCTAGCTGTGATGATTTTGCTCAAGGTAATATGAGCACATCTATTACCAGATGGAATATTCTAGAAATCTTCAAGTCCAGGAAATGGCTCTGGATAAATCCTGCTGGTTACCCTTCCTTATCTGTTGTGATGGATGGATGGAAACATGGATGGATGGATGACATGTTGATGGATGGATTTATGGATTGATCATATTGTTTGAAGGATACATAGATATATGGATGGATGGATGGATGGATGACATGTTGATGGATAGATGGATGGATCATATTGTTTGAAGGATACATAGATATATGGCATGGATGGATGGATGACGTTGATGGATAGATGGATGGATGGATGGAAACATGGATGGATGGATGGAAGCATGGATGGATGGATGACATGTTGATGGATGGATTTATGGATTGATCATATTGTTTGAAGGATACATAGATATATGACATTGATGGATGGATGCATGGATGACATGTTGATGGATAGATGGATGGATGGATGGATGGATGACATGTTGATGGATGGATGGATGGATGGATGACATGTTGATGGATGGATGGATGGATGGATGGATGACATGTTGATGGATAGATGGATGGATGGATGACATGTTGATGGAGGGATGGATGGATAGATGAAAGGATGGATGGAAACATGGATGGATGGATGGAAACATGGATGGATGGATGGAAGCATGGATGGATGGATGACATGTTGATGGATGGATTTATGGATTGATCATATTGTTTGAAGGATACATAGATATATGACATGGATGGATGGATGGATGGATGACATGTTGATGGATGGATGGATGGATGGATAGATAGATGAAAGGATGGATGGATGGATAGATGAAAGGATGGATGGATTGATCGATGACATTGGTGGTTAAATGCGCAGACGAATGTATGAATTGATCATATTGTTTTAAGGATACATACATAATATGACGTGAATGGATGTATGTATGAATGGAATGATGGATGGATGGCATGTTCATTGACAGATGAATGGATGGGTGACACATGTATGATGAAACAGGTCATTCTTTTGGCCTGAGATTTCCATTGTTCTTGCTAGACATGTTACTTGTTTCAGAAAGGCTTTCTCAACACTTTGCCATTAGTATCTCCAACTGGCATTAGGTCTGAAAAGGTTAAGAGAGCAAAATAAATACCAAGTAGGGTCAAACACCTCAATCAGCTTGTGATCTCATTTCTGCTATACATCCGCAAAAATACCATACCATACCAATGGTAATGGGCAAATAAAGAAAGAGATTGGTCTCTCACGATAAGCATTTCCTGTTGGCCTTAGCTAAAGCCAGAGTGTTTCACTCCTTTTTCTAATCTCTTTGTCCAAATTGTTTGCAGCTCCACACAGAAGGCTGGGTTACAAGGTGAGAACCTCTCTGAGCTTGCACGCTGTTAGTAATGGCATGATGTCATTAAATTCATGATGACAGCTGATGCAGCTGGGAACGTTAATAATGCACCGTTTCATCTGAACGAGCATGTGTTTCTATTACAGTGGTTTGCAAAAGTACTCGGCCTCCTTGAATTTTTCCACATTTTGTCACATTACAGCACAAGTGATGTACGCATGAGAAGTGGAATGAAATTCATACATGATTCCAAATTTTTTTTTACAAATAAATAAGTGAAAAGTGGGGTGTGCGTAATTATTCAGCCCCCTTAGTCAATACTTTGCAGAACCACCTTTTGCTGCAATTACAGCTTCCAGTCTTTTAGGGTATGTCTCTACCAGCTTTGCTCATCTAGAGACTGAAATTCTTGCCCATTCTTCTTTGCAAAACAGCTCCAGCTCAGTCAGATTAGATGGACAGTGTTTGTGAACAGCAGCTTTCAGATCTTGCCACAGATTCTAGATTGGATTTAGATCTGGACTTTGACTGGGCCATTCTAACACATGGATATGTTTTGTTTTAAACCATTCCATTGTTACCCTGGCTTTATGTTTGGGGTCGTTGTCCTGCTGGAAGGTGAACCTTCGCCCCAGTCTCAAGTCTTTTGCAGACTCCAAGAGGTTTTCTTCCAAGATTGCCCTGTATTTGGCTCCATCCATCTTCCCATCAACTCTGCCCAGCTTCCCTGTCCCTGCTGAAGAGAAGCACCCCCAGAGCATGATGCTGCCACCACCATATTTGACAGTGGGGATGGTGTGTTCAGAGTGATGTGCAGTGTTAGTTTTCCGCCTCACATAGCGTTTTGCATTTTGGCCAAAAAGTTCCATTTTGGTCTCATCTGACCAGAGCACCTTCTTCCACATGTTTGCTGTGTCCCCCACATGACTTGTGGCAAACTGCAAATGGGACTTCTTATGGTTTTCTTTTAACAATGGCTTTCTTCTTGCCACTCTTCCATAAAGGCCAACTTTGTGCAGTGCACGACTAATAGTTGTCCTATGGACAGATTCCCCCACCTGAGCTGTAGATCTCTGCAGCTCGTCCAGAGTCACCATGGGCCTCTTGGCTGCATTTCTGATCAGCGCTCTCCTTGTTCGGCCTGTGAGTTTAGGTGGACGGCCTTGTCTTGGTAGGTTTACAGTTGGGCCATTCTCCTTCCATTTCTGAATGATCGCTTGAGCAGTGCTCCGTGGGATGTTCAAGGCTTGGGAAATCTTTTTGTAGTCTAAGCCTGCTTTAAATTTCTCAATAACTTTATCCCTGACCTGTCTGGTGTGTTCTTTGGACCTCATGGTGTTGTTGCTCCCAACATTTTCTTAGACAACCTCTGAGGCCGTCATAGGGCAGCTCTATTTGTACTGACATTAGATTACACACAGGTGCACTCTATTTAGTCATTAGCACTCATCAGGCAATGTCTACGGGCAACTGACTGCACTCAGACCAAAGGGGGCTGAATAATTACGCACACCCCACTTTTCAGTTATTTATTTGTAAAAAATGTTTGGAATCATGTATGATTTTCGTTCCACTTCTCACGTGTACACCACTTTGTATTCGTCTTTCACCTGGAATTCCAATAAAATTGATTCATGTTTGTGGCTGTAATGTGACAAAATGTGGAAAAGTTCAAGGGGGCCGAATACTTTTGCTAGCCACTGTAAAAAAGGGGGCTGAAGTATGAATAAACAGTTAGCGTCTGTTATTTGTGCAAAGTCTTTTGCTCATTTATCAAACATATCTGTTGTAATCCAAACTTATCAACTCTCTGGGGCATGCACTGAGACGAATAAGGAGCAGAAAAACGATGAGAGAGAAGAAAAAGGAGACGAGGACTCACTTGGCAGTTTGTAGATAAACCACAAGACGATGTCTGACAGTCAATGAGCTCCCAGTGAATGGTATTAAAATCCAACAGCAGTCAGAATCAATCACACAGGCCCTCCATATGTCAATTTAGAAATTGCTTTAGTATGGTCTCAGCAGTGGCGGTCTTGTCTCACCATTGATTTTCCATTACGGCCAAACATCACATTATAATATATTGAACAGAGTAGATCCCTGTGATGTAGCATACATTTAAATGGTAAGGATTCCCCAGAAACAGAAAGTAAAGGTAGGTCTGTCTTTCTTGTACATTCTCAGGTCTCATTCTGGTGTCAAATCGGCATATTTTTCTCTGTGGATGCAAACATCAACAAGAAATAAAGAAACCAAGTCAGAAAACCTGAAGAACAATTTTACTCTAGTGTCAATTTCAATTTAATCACGACATGCCCGTTGAGATTCGTGAATTTTTAGCTTCGCTATTGATTAAGCTTTTATCAGATTGTCATTGATGACAGTGATAGTTAATGGCTTTCATAGATCCTTCCCTCCAAAGAGAACAGTGGAGAGGTTTTCCTTGTGTGTTTCTAAAAGTCTTCCTTTGTTGTTTGAAATGGAGCAGATGTGAGATTCCCACATTATGATAACGTTGAGTAACTAAACACAGTTTCACTTAACAAAGTCTATGAAGCACATTCTAAATATTTTCTGTCATTGTTCTGGTTTAAATAGATAATTGAGCACTTTCACATTGTTAGTAGTTATAATGTTATCTAGTAATTAGTGTTAGGGCATGTACTTTCATAGACTATCTTCTTTGGTAGCCAAGCAGGATAACGGCAGTGGGTAGACTCTACACACACTTTAAACCCCTAACGCTTCTCTCCATAGCGATCATACCTCAATACCCAAATGGTCTGAGTTTATATATTCACTATGTCTGTCTAATGAAAACTCTGGGCTACCCTTATAAGTTTGTCAATGTCAGGACTGTATGTCAACTTATGGCACTGGTGCTACAGAGGTTGCTGGTTTTGTAGCACAGACAAAAATGTTGTAGCACCATCACAAAATGTATTTTACAAACTCTAAAAACCAACTGTAGGTCATATCATTCCTTCAACACACAAACGATAGAAATGCATACAATGAACGCACAATACCAAGACATGTAATAAGACGTGTTTATTCAGTGAAAACGCTATCATATTAGCTTCATTTATATTAGTGTGGAGATATTTAATACATAGGTGTGTGCATATACATTGAGAAATGTGAGAAATTTAGGTCATAATCCAATACATATGATAGAATAGAAATTCCCTTAAACCAAATTTGAAAAGAAAATACAAATGAATATGTTATAATTTTAGAAAAGGTTAAAAATAGAGTATGACCAGATTTTTTTTTTGACCCTGTTGGTCAAAATGATGGACAACAATAATATCTAGCACAACCCCAAATGAGATCACAAGCTGATTGAGGTGTTTGACCCTACTTGGTATTTATTTTGCTGTCTTAACCTTTTCAGACCTAATGCCAGTTGGAGATACTAATGGCAAAGTGTTGAGAAAGCCTTTCTGAAACAAGCAACCCCATTTCTTGTAAATAGTCTGGTGTTGTTTTGTTATGCAAAAATACACATGCCCATTTTATTTATTCTTTGAATTATGTTGGTGTCAGATACTCAGTCATCCAGGACAGTAGTCTTGAGAGTAAAAAAATAAATAAAGGCCACTGGCAACTGGTATTGCAACTGTTTTCAAGATAAAAGAAGGCCAGTTACATTTAATCTTTAACTCAATATTCTTTGAATTACGGTCTCTTATTTTTCGTCTTTTTATTTTTTATCTTGGTGGAAATCTGCATGCTTCCGTAGCCCTGTCACTTTGCGGGTACACCTGAATGTTCCCACTGAGGGACGAGAAAGGTGAATGTCTCTGCAAGGCAGTGCTTTTATATGCAGCTGAATTTTCGCTGGCCATCAGCTAATAAATCTTTGCCGAACAGCGTCTGTTTTCCTGTTGAAGAACCGATTTCCATTTCAACGCAGCGCACGAATGAAATCAATTCACCTTGACACTGTATCATCGAGTCAGTGAGCATCACCTTGATTACTTGGACGCTTCACGAACCAGTCGGTTCTCTGAAGGTGTTCCTGTGAGATATGTGTTTCAAACAAACGATGCAACTTCCTTTAATGAAGACTGCGAATCTGTCAGAGAGCTTCCTTCCTCCGCCAGTCACAGACGGAAAATTACCAAACTGTTGATAGATGGTTAACAGGTGCAGACTAATTATGCTAATCATGGCAACAGCCAAATAAACTGATTGCCATGTTCATTTAAATGACAGCAATGTTCCTTTTGGTGGCTAATTAAAATGGGTTGGAAGACAGGAAACGAGGCGGCTGGGTTCGGAGAAGAGAGAGAGGAGGTGTTTAAATAAAAGTCTTCTCTGGGGTCTCCAGTAATAAGCTGTATTTTATTGGTTTAATGATGTCATTATTAATTTCTGATGATGGGGGATGGGTTAAGGTGAAAGAAGAGATGAGTGGTGGGCACAAAACCGTAGATTTTACAGCTGCAAAAAGAGTGCTAACAAGGGAGCTTGAGTTCATGCTAATGCAAAGTAATGAAAATAAAAATTAGTAGAGGACATCGAGCTGGTTACATGCTCCATCTGGTTTAGTACTAGCCCAATGGGAAGGCAAAAGGGAGGGTTTGAAGGCGCAATTACTTTTTATCAGCAACGCGCCTTGGCAGGCTTCGTCTCACTTTCCCGGTGACCTGGGGAAAGGAATCATTAGAGGAGCCAGAGGCCAGGAGGGTTGACTTCTGGGTCCCCTGGCAGCCGGTGTCGAGAAGTGAAAGGTGAATAGAGGGCCGATTAATGTTTATAGTAGTAGTAAAAAAAAAAAAGAGTCACCTTATCAGCCAGTTCTTTGGTTGCTTTAACACTCAGCGCTGCTCTCTATTGCTACTTTTCAAGCAAACTGTTCTTTTTTATCTTATCAATATTTGAAGCTAAATCTTGATTCTAAAATTGAATTTGCTCCTGAAATGTACCAGCATGACTAGAGCAAAAGTAGAAAATCTGAAATAAAAACCAAAACGGAGAACTGTTAAAACCAAATCCATCCTCTCTCCTCATGTCTAAAGCAAACTATAAGCCATTCCTTTCTAATTCAAACTCAAAGATGTATTTCCACCAAGGCATGGGTTGGTTACCAGTAACGGGGTAATTACTAGGGGTGTCACTGTATACGCATTCGTATTTTCGGTATGGCCCTGTTGGTTCGGTATGCACATGTACCAAAAGGGCTGTACAGTTATGCGACATAAAAAAATGTACTGTGAGATAAACTGTTTTTCATACATAGCGCCTGTGCAACAGCTTTGCAAGCTGCATGTTTTTTTAACTGCAAGGAAGATGCGACCGCAACAGATGAAGCGATGGTGCATCTCAATGCTACATAGTGGCTGTAGTCTATTGTGATAACCAAGTGTTACTATATCAATGTACTTAGCCCTATATCCTACAAAAATTCCCACAATCCGTTCGGGTTCGTTGCCAGTCCTCTAAGCATTAGTATACTTAGAGAAATGTGACGGAGTTTGGAAGAGGGATTTTCAGTGGTGCATTCATCGGAAAAACAACAACTGGAGCGTGCCGGTACCCGGAGATGATTACCATCACAGGAGAAATGAAATCCGGTCTGGCCGGAGATACTGTATCAGAGGATCCCACTATATTTCGGTCACAATTGATGGCAATACAAAACTCTTCCAACAAGGAGTCTGAGATGTCTATGTGCGCATGATTTAAAATGGAGAACCCACAAAGCAGCTTGTAGAGCAGCAAGAGCTTAATCACAGCCATGCAGTTGGTGAGCAACATTTATTATTATAACAGCTGTTAGACTGTATAACCATCACTGCTCCCAACAAACTCGATAAATGTTAACATGCTTGCTGTCATTTGCATCTCATTTCAAATAACATTTGTGCCGTTATTCAATAAATTCAAAAATGCTTTATTGATCCAAAAGTAAAATTCAGTCTTGTTGTAGCTCACACTATTCAAATTTCTTCAAGGAGTTGTTGTAAACGCTGATGGCTGTGGGCAGGAAGGATCTCCTGTAGCAGTCTGTGTTACAGCAAAACTGAAGGAGCCTCTGACTGGAGACACTGTTGTAGAAGGATAGTCTCACAAAGAGGATGCTGAGGGTTGTCCATTATTACACATCTCTGTTTGCACAGTTTTTATTTGTTACTTTTTGTAAATAGCCTGTTCTGTAATGCACAAATAGACATGTATTTTTTTAAATATTTTTTAAATTATGCTGCTTAGTTGCACATTTCTTAAAACCGGAGTGTGCTATTTTTAATAAATTCACAGAATCTTTGTGTTGTAAATTTGTCCTTACTGTACACGGTTACTCCTTATTCAGTTTTTTTTAAATATTTTGTGTGAGTCTGTTACTTTGCTGGTATTACACTTGAATTTCCTCAGTGTGAGACAATTAAATAAGGTTCAATCCGAACAGGCTGCACAGAGAACTACATAAAAAATATAAAATTAAACGATGGCACTTTAAAAAAAAAAGTTCCCCTGTTGTGGCCTGAACGCACAGTCTCACAACTTCCTTCTGTTCTACATGGAACTGAAATGCGCACCCATTTGTGCATAGTCATATAGTGGGATTGCTGCAGAGGTTATTGTCGTGAGTTTTTGTGATTTTTGCCTCGGACAGATGACTTCACATGGGGGTTTAGACGTTGTTCTGGAGGCTGAATCAACACTCCGTTGCCATACTGGAGACTGGAATTAAGCGCCACTTTAGTTTTAAAATCGGGTGACATTTCTCCAATTGAAGTGATCAGAAGTCGGAAAGACTGAACGACCCGTTTCCTGACCTGCAAGCTATCGCCTCATCATGTGCCAGTGGTTGGCACAACACATGATTCTTGGTAGTGCTCCAAAGCCTCCGTAACTCTTCCATGTGCTGTTAGCCCTCGGTTAGTGGGATGCATTGAGTACGGTGTCTAGGTCTGAGATGATGCTCAGACGCTCTCATGGGAATCTTTTTTTTCCCTGATTGATTGAGTTACCAGTACTCTGTACGTAAAGTTTAAAATATCTATTAATTTTCACCAAGTGGTCAGGTCTGAATACTAATATGTCAAAATGACTGACAGGCTTCAGATCTTTCTGTCTCCGTTTAAAAAAAAAAGAAGAAAAAAAGGTCAAATATGGAAAATATTTTGTTAACGCTACCCTTGGCAGGGGTATAAACAGTTATTGAGTTTGTTGGGAGCAGCGGTGGTTATAAAGTCTAACAGCTGCTGGGAGGAAGGACCTGTGATAACACTCCTTTGTGCACTAAGGATGCAGCAGTATGTCACTGAAAGGGCCCAATGTAACTCTGGAGGAGCTCTGGATATCCACAGCTCAGGTGGAAGTAGAAGTATTTGCTGTGTTCTCCACAAATATGGCCTTCATAAGAGTGGCAAAGACAGATTTGACAAAACCCTCTGTGGACTAAAACTAATACTGCACATTCACTGTGAAACATGGTGGTGGTAGCATCATCCTGTGGGGATTCTTTCCTTCAGCAAGGACGGGGATTGCTGGTCAGAGTTGATGAGAAGATCGAGAAGGTCCGTTTGTGGTTGTATGGTCCAAAAGTTGGAAAAGTAATAGTATGAATGTTTTTCCAGGGTACTGTAGTTTAAGTTAAGAACTTGCAAATTTAAAGGGGTATTTTCTACAAATTGTTAGCTAAATTGTATCCCTAGAGTCGTAAATCTAAAGTATTTGCATGATATTCCCAAAGAGGAACTATTTGTACCATTCAGCTCATTTGAACAGCGTCAGAGCTTATCTCACGTCTTTTCGCCGTCAAACACTTAAATCGCACCTCCAAACAACTGGTGTGTTGTAACATAAAGGAAACTCAGTTGAAACAACAACACCAGCCCCCAGATTTAATTTGTACCAACCGCTCCTATTTCAGCTGCTTTTCTCTCCCTCTCTATTTCCCCATCCATCTCCTCCCGTTCCTCACTGTCCTCCACTTCCCACTCATTCATCTCACACCTCTCTCGCTGAGAGAGAGTGTTGTGATAAGACTGAGCCAGCGGGCAGGCGAGCCACTATTGTGTCGAGGCGACGTGATTGCCATTGGACGGTAGTGTTTGATTACCCTCTCTGGCTGCCCCAAAATCCGCGCACACTGAACTCTGCTCCTTTTCATTTCCTTTTTCTGCGTTCCGTGGCTGAAAATAACCGGCTCACCAGTATCCACACCCAGTCCTCCTAACATCTGGAACTTGCCTGCATGTTTTAGCCTCCTCTACACACCCTCAGGACGGCCTTGTGGTCCTTTTTTTTATTAACAGTTAAGGGCTTCAATTTACAGAGCATTGAACTTTTTGCCCTTTTTGCTATCTTTGTTTCATTTACTGAATTGCTGAATGCCACTGAGAGGTCATGAAGGAGACGTTTTTAGAACAAGATTGTAAAATTTTAAAGGGGGGGTATTATGCTTCTCCCAGGCACATATTACCCTTCTATAGCACACTCCAATGAAATTGTCACCGTAAGTCTTTTGAAAGTCCGTCATATATCCAAATCCACCTTAAAGAAATTTACCTCCGTATTCGACGCCTTGATTTTCGCCTGTGCCTCTCTAAGACCATCCTACTCTTTCTGACACTCCCCCTTCAGTTTGTCACATACCGTGCATCATCGCAGCATGCACAGAGTTGGAAAAAAATCCCACAAAAGATGCGCAGCTGCAGCTGGTGTGTTATAATTACTGTACCTGGGACTCAGCCGGAGTTGTGTGAGGTGGGGAGGGGGAGGGGAGCTCTGCAGGGGCGAGGCTCTCGGCTGAGTACGTAAGGTCGGAGGAGGAGATGGGTGGAAAAGGCGGGGATAGGTGGGAGCAGGCGTTTCAGCAACCCCGAGAACTACCAGCAGAGACTCAAAGATTACTCTAACATGAGTGAATGGGTCAGAGCAACACTTCAGGTATGTTTTTAATGAGGGAAAGACAGGTTCTCAGGATATTAAGCTTCAGAAAGTCCATTTTGCATAATACCCCCCCTTTAAACTCTAGAATTATTGCTTTTTCATGTAAACCGTAAGAAATGTAGTAAAAATGTTAGCCTAACATTCAGCCTAATAGATGGAAGGAGACTTGGATTTTGAATAAGTATCTGTGTGCTTTCTTTTGTTAGACCAACAGAATCATTTTAGGTCCATTAGTAATATGGAACCAACATTATAAATAATGTAATAACAAATTTAGGCTTTTTAAAAATTTTTAATCTTGAAGTTTTATTTAAAAAGGCCGACAATCCCTTTCCTTATCCGGTTGATTCAACATCCGTGTTTGCTATATTCTCTGAATATACTCGATGAAATAATGAGTCTTTTACATTGAAGGGTGTCTAGAAGCTTTTTTTTATAAAGCCAAATAATGTCCCTTTTTACGGCTGAATTAGATCCACTAGAAATTTGCGGAAATCAGTTTATGTAGAGCCAAGGTGTTCAGTTTACGAAGGTGTTGCTATAGATTCCCATAGTAGAGGTAGCGATTGGCGCCCGTCGGAATCGAGCTGGAGAGAGAGTTTGGTGCAAGTGATGGAGGGGTAAGGGTCAGGGGTCAATCCGCCTGGGTCAGCATTTCAGATGAATCCGTCCCCTTCCATTAGTGACCACGTCCTCAGCAGCAGTCTTTTACTGTCACTACCTGAGTGGCTTTTTAAGTGATGGTTATCTGGCCTTGTCTGTGTGTGTGTGGGTGTGTGTGTTGGGGGGTTAAGTGTTTTGAAATGTATTGTTGTGAAATGTGTTTACATTTCTCTAAAGCAGGTAGGTGTGTTTACCTATGTATGTCAGTAAATCCTGTGTTAATCTATTATTATTGTTCTTTTGTACACTTATAATATCCTCTGCCTATTGCACATTCTCATGTTACCATCTATGCTTACTCTAGAAGGAATTATTGCAATGAAATATCCTTAAATAAATCCTGATTTCTTCCAGTATGGCTCTACTCCCCCACAGCTGCTTTCTTCCCAAAGGGGTGAATATGTCTCCTTGACTCAGGACACTCATTCCTTGGCTCTCTCAAGTAGTTCTGTAGCTGTCACTTCCATCTCTTTGCCCCCCTACCTTACTTAACCGTCCATCAGGACCTCCCCCATGTGCAAGTTTTTACATAAAGCTTCCAAGACACAATCAATAATTTATTGCAAAACGGCACAGCGCTGATGATATTTCTCCTGACATGAATTATAAATGGGAGCGCCCCCCTCACATACTTTCCTGTCTTTTTAGACCACCTTCAATCACCCCCGCAATGCTTCAACTACAGCAGCTCATTACCGTGACAGCCATGGAAACAGGTGGCCGCAGGGCAGGAATGGGGTACTGTCTGGGGAAAGGGTTCAGGAGGTAAAAAGTCTTACGTGTTGACTCTTTAAACTTGAGTTTGCCATTATGGTAACCAAAATATAAAGTCTTGGTGAAGTCTAGGCTAGGCGACTAACCCTGCCCATTACTAAAATATGGTGTCGCCTCAGGGAAACATGGTTGTGGCAGCATCATGCTAAGGGGATGCTTTTTCTTAATGGGAATGTTAACGGGAAGGTGGATGGTGCTAAAGTAAACGATAATTAAAATCTTCTAAAAATGGTAAACATCAAATACAACGCAAAATATGTTTTATTAACCATAATAAAAAATGAGGCAAACAAACAAGACCCTTTTGGATCTACAGGGATCCTTTTTCAACAACGATCGCACTATTTTGTTTGTTTAGTCAAAAATATTGCATGTTTAGTTTAATGTTGAGCAAGTACAAATAGAAAAACTAATCTCATTTTTATCAAATGCACACACATCACACTCATGTGTTGGAAAGGCCAAATCATAGTGCAGACCAAAATGCAATTGAATTTCTATGCGAAGACTTGAAAAGTGATGTACACAGCTGCTCTTAATGTGAACACTTTTTGGTCTTTTCATGTTCAAGGCTGTGTGGAGACATCCTTCAATAGACCTGCAGCTGTATTAGAAGCAAATTATGTTTTCAAAGGCTGCTTATTATTTTTCTTTATCTAACACAATGATGTACTACTTCGTGTTGGTCTGTTACATAAAATCTGAATAAAATATCATGAAGTTTATGTTCGTAGTATGACAAAATGTGTTCATTAAACACAAATAGCTTTCCAATGCTCTGTAGATGAAAGCTCATCCCTGCTATAGTTATAGATGTTTTCTGAATAATTTGGGATATTTTCTTGCAAGTGGTATTTATTTAAGAAAGAAAATGACTCTGCATTTTCTAGTTGTGAGAAACCTCCTCTATAAAAATGTAAATGGGAATCATGATACTGGTTTTATATCACAGTAATAGCTCACCTGTTAAATATCAAAATGTGAAAGTATCAAGATAATGACACTTTAATAAGAGCTTTTTTTGACTCGGCCTTAGGTCACTGTGACCTGATTAGTCATTACCTTTTTAACAGCAGGAGTCATTTTCTCTTCAATATATTAAATCCACAATTGGGGAATGAAAGGAAAAGAGAGAACTGATAAGACACATAAAAAGCTGTTTACTGACCTTTTATTTCTGATCCTATTGTGTAAAAATGTGCCCTCTTTTGTTTGTAGTTGAAGGGAGTGTTGTTGAGGAACTGAAAAACGAGACAGAGTGATTTGGCCTGAGCTCAGTGCTCAGTTTGGCTCTTTGGATTGGGAGGCGTTGGTTACAGGAGGGAGTTCCCCTGCCGTCGGGGTGGCATATTCGCAACGTAGTGCGACTAATGTCAGAGGATAAATGGGAAAAGCCCCCGCTGAGCCAAGAGTCGGTGAATTCCTTGGAACCAGCTCATTATTTTCCCTCCCCCAGTTTCAGTTTGCAGTCCTACCAGAGTTGCGGCAGTGATAGGCAGGTACTTTCTCCCAGGAATCACTGGTGTGTGAAAGGAATAAAAGATGAAGAAGAAAAAAAAGATCTATTCTCGTTTTTTTTTTTTTTACTGTTCACTGTATAAGCATTACTCACATGGAAAGCTGAAATGCATAAGTTGTCCTCAAATGAGCTGAAATGTTCTAATATCTAATACAAGCATATCTGTACTCGGATTGATGTCAATTTCCCAAATAGTAATCTAAAATAGTGTCGTTAATGGGGGCTAAAAATATTACAATTACTAGCGGATGACAACAGGTAGGATTTGTTTCCCAACAACATACAAGACTATACAAGAAAAATAAGAGAAATAATGGACTTACTCCCATGTATTTTAAATTGTTAATAAAGATACTACTATGACTACTAGAAATATTAATATAATAATTATAATTATAATTACTTTGGCTTTTTAAGACACAATTGAAAAACAGCACACACTAACCTTGATTGTTTGAAAAATAAATGAGCTAAATAGCAGTTTTCTATCAAAAACATTTTACATTTGCACCCAGGAATACGGTGAGGTGGACTTGTAGTATGAGCAGGTGCAGACAAGGAGAGAAGCTCTGCCAGCCATTCGCTCCCTGCTGTGTAAATGGACCTTGTGTTCACTGTCAGAACAGCAGCCAGTCATTAAGGATTGGCTGGAAACCTGAGAAGACCGGGCTAGAGCTCTCTGCTTTACTCACATCAAGTCCTACACAGCATAGTCGCTGTGTGTGACACTAGAATTACAGAAGTTATTTTTGCTATTGTGATGATCCATAAGATTATGTCTGCAGAGTATTCAAAGGACACTTGTCGTCTTGTGAGAGTTCCTGGTCAGACAAGCTGGATCCTGGTTTTTCACGTTTACACAATAAGGGGCACTTCTTACTTCCATCCCTTACATGGTAGCAGTACACAGCAGCAATTTTTCAGTTGGTAAATAATTATGGGGGCAGAAAAATAAAGCAGTCGTGTTGTGGAAAATAAAGGAGCAGCAGTGCACAGCAGTTCAGTGGGGAAAAGGCAGATTCCTTCGCTATTTTACGATCTGTACAACCCTAGTGTGTGTTCCAGCACAAAATCCAGATCCAGTCAGAAGTTTTCTTACTCTAATGCACATAGATGTCATGAGAATTTAAAATATTTCTTATATATATATATATATTATATATATATATATATATATATATATATATATATATATATATATATATATATATATATATATATATATATATATATATATATATATATATATATATATATATATATATATATATATATATATATATATATATATATATATATATATATATATACACATATATATATATATATATATATATATATATATATATATATATATATACACTATATATATATATATATATATATATATATATATATATATATATATTATATATATATATATATATATATATATATATATATATATATATATATATACATATATGTATATATATAATCCGTTCTTTATCTGGCTGGAATGATCATACGACATACTTTCAAACATCTTGCTTTAACTCTGAGGCAAAGTTGAGATATTTTGAGGTGCTTGTCCAACATTATTCCATCCAAACATTTGCCAATCCCAAAGGCAGAAATGAGTTCCCCAAAGCTTGATATTGCCACCACCATGCTCAACAACCGCCGTAAGTTTGAAAGACTCACCTTCAAACATTTTTCTTCAGTCGACTTAACCATCCACCCCACTTTTGTCTGTTCTGACCATAAAAAGTTTTTCCAGAAGGCATTTGGGTTTTCTGCATCTTGGCAGCTGCAGATTTCTGCTAAAAGTTTTCAAAACCTTGGTAGAACTTGATCGTAGTAACTGGCACAATTGTAAAAGTGAACACATGATACCTGTGTATACTTTCTTTGACACGTCAGATGCCAACTTTGCAGAAGTTTTGACAGACTCACTTGTCAAACTGTGTTCACCTGTAATCAAGATAAATATTCCCAGGCTGGATTTTATAGAAGGCCAAATATTCCCCACAACAGGTTTTGAATTGTACATTGTAAAAGATAAAAGCACAAAATCATCCATGTGTCAATTGCGTTATTAGTCACTCAAGAGCATCTTTCCATATCCGTACAAAAGGTTCAGTCAAGCACATAAATGCTGTATTATCTCTTGCTCTGACTAGAAAATTACTGTGTCAGATATGCATATGCGTGGAAGGGGAAATAACCACTTCACTCAATCGGAACATTGACAGCAGTGTCTGTGGGAGCCATTAAATTTGTCATTGCTTTTTATACGGTTCAGTTCATCAATGGGAGGGCATCGCTGTGACACAGACACACACTGAGGCCATAAAGTCTCGGCTGGAGCCCGGTGCTCTCCGATTCCTCTTATCAAGGGGCTGTAAAATGGAAATTAGTCAGAATAGATGACACGGTCTCTCATTACTCGCCTCATGCGTTAAGGAAAGTTGTGGGGACTAATGTTGAAGGTGATGGCATCAGACTGATAATGTAGGGATGTTTTAGTTTACTCATTTTTTTATGGCCTCCATTAATCCACCTGGTTCCTTCTGTTTGCCTTCCCTGCTGAACTTCATCACATGGTCGAGATATTCTCCACCCCTCAGCTCATTTTCTCCTCACCATGTTCAGATTGATTCTCACTCTTTTTCTTTTGGCCCCATCTCTCACTTCTAGACTTTGCAAGAATGTTTTCTTTTTTTAAACAATTTTTTCATACTGGTGGTGTAGCGCACTGTAATTTGATACGGGTAATAAAAAACTGCTAGACAGGGTTCTGATTGTGTGGGATTGGGCAGCTTGCCGGGTGTTATGAGCATCCCCTGCAGTGGCCACTAAACTGATTCCCTCCTCTGTGCTTTCATTCATTTATATCACGGCAGGTGCACTGGAACAGGTTGCAAGGATGCAAAGCTCTTCATGTTGTAAATCTTGTATGTAGGCCAAGAAAAAAAAGTATCCTCTAATTTTTGGAATACCAACGACATTTTCGCCACTTACTACAAGGAGAATATGCAAAATATTATAAAGTGTATTTACTATTTTCCTGCTATCAAATTTGAGCCTTTTTTGTATTCTATCTTTATAAATGAAGATAATTTCCTTTTACAGGATTTTCTAAGTGAAGCATTTAGTGTTGTATTGATCATGGTGTTAATAGACATATGAAATGTAATGTGGAAACCTTGAATAAAAAGACTACAAAATAACAGTATGTACACAATAACTTAACAAAAATTGTTATTTCTGCTGGTGCTGAAATAATGCAAGATCTTTTATTGCAGTTACGACATCATCTATAACATTTGTTATTTTGATTTTGATGCATAGATTCACATGGGCTATACTTGTTTATGCCATCTATTGTCTTAAACCCTTGAGTTTAATAACTACCATGTGGGGTGCTCCTTACCATATTCCCAAAAAAACACCAGAAATTCTATTTCTTGTATGTGAAGAAGCCATAATTGAGCTAGCTAACCAGCATTGTGCAGCAACAAGTGGGGGAGGGGAAGCACAGTGTAACTCTAAGCTCCATAAAGCCTGAGAAAAATGGCTGCTCTGTCACCTTCTCAAGCATCTAATTAAAAGGATTTCAAACCATTAGACTAGTATAATTTAAAATGTTGAAAATGTCCTCAAATCAAACTGTAACCCAGGTATATCTTGTGTAAAACCAGCAACAGGTTGGGGAGGGGCAAAGCTGCTCCATGCTGCAAACTTCAGTCACTCGGCTGGTTTCTCTGACCTTTAACTAAAAGGCAAATCTGAGCGTTTTTTTTTTTTAAATATTTTTTTTTTTTTTTAACGGCGTGGTACCAATATAGAAATGCTAGTGTAGAATTGATGGTTGTCCTCTTGGTATCCTCATTATGGTCATATTGTTATGACCTTTTATCAATGAACTTGTCTCATGCAAGTTTAGGTAGATTTTTAAACTTTATTCAGTCCAAACAATCAGAATTTACTCAGCTGTATGCTCCCCCCTTCAGGTTACATGTTCCATCTTGAATATTACTCCACCTGTTCCTAACATTTGAACAAAAGAAGTACAAATGCTCACACATTTAATTAAACTTCTAAGATAGTCACTTCTTGTGTACATTGGACTCCCCCTGCCCGCACCTTGTAACCCCCACGCTGCGGTCCATCTGCCTAGGCTTCAATTACCAGTGGTAGGAGTGCCTGTACCTGCCCAACGTCCCACAGCCAGGCAGGGCCCAACCTGGGACTAAACAAATACCCCCCCCCCCCCCCGCCAGAGACTGCATTATGGAGATTAGGGTGAAAGATTGAAGAAGAGGAGGCAGATGGGTTTGGAGAACGGAAATTAGTTTGCAACTGGATGCTCCCTAAAGGCTCATTAAGAAGGAAGGAGAAAAACAGGGATTTAGATAGGAAGGAAAAAGGAAAGACTGAGAAAGAGGGACAAATAAAATCTAAAATTTTTGTGGCTTTCAGCTTAAAAGTAGTCTTTTTTTAGGCAAAGTATTACAGATTTTCTTACCTTAAACTATGCATTTTATATTCCTATTGGTTCCACATCTGTGAAAAAATTTTATATAACAGTTTTTTTAAATATTAGTTTAATAAAACATTCATGTGTTTTTGCACCTTTCTCCAACTCCATTTTAGGCTTATAGCTCCTCTGAGATGCGACCAGAAATCTGAGAATGTTAGGTTAAACTGTAAAGACAGCTTGATGAAGGGAGAGGACATGATGGCAACTCGGGCGCACGGATTTGGCAAAAGCAGACTTAGACTAAAAACATTGTCAGCCAAAGGTCAAGTTGTTTGACAGGTGAGATAATGTCAAAAACCAAAAAAGAAAAAAAGAAAATTCGAGGTGAAATTTAAAGAAAATCTTACCTGAATTAGGAAGAACTTTAAACACGTTTTCATAGAAACGATTGAATGAAGAGTGACATTGCTGTCATTTAAATTCAATTCAATTCAATTCAAAAATACTTTATTGATCCCAGAGGAAAATGAAATGTTGGTATAGCTCATATAATTAATTCTTTAAGGAGTTGTTGTAGATGATGATGGCTGTGGGCAGGAAGTATTTCCTGTAGTGCTCTGTATTGCAGCTAAACTGTAGAAGCCTCCGACTGAAGACGCTCTGTTGTTGTGTGACAGTCTCATGAAGAGGATGCTCAGGGTTGTCCATAATTTTTTTGATTTTATGAAGAATCCTTCTTTGCATTATCATCTCCAGATTTTCCACAGTTGTCCCAAGAACAGAACCAGCCTTTTTTATCAGGTTGTTTAGCCTATTTAAGTCCCTGGCTCTGATTCTGCTACCCCAACAGATGACGGCTGAAGAGATTAAACTGTCCACAACAGACTTGTAGAAGATCTCCAGCAACTTATTGCAACTTTGAAGGACCTAAGCTTCCTCAAGAAGTACAGTCTTCTTTGTCCCTTCTTGTAGACGGTTTCACTGTTGCGCCTCCAGTCCAGTCTGTTGTCAAGGTGAACTCCAGGGTATGTATTTATTATCACTGTTGTGCTCCCTGTAAGCTGTTTGGTGTTCAGACTCTCTTGAATTGATCTTTATTTTCTCTGTGCTGAGGCCTTTCTAAGTTATTTTAACACACAAGCACACTAAAACACACGTTTTGTGGTGGTGTACTTTACGTTTTGGGAACTCCTTGTGTTTCACACAGTTTTTCTCGGGGTGGTAAGATCTCGCTAGCTCAGTTAGCTTAGCTTCATTGCGGCTATGGCTACTCTTCTCTCTCCTGTCTCTAACTCTTCTCTTCTCTCTTGCTCTCTCTGTCAGATGTTTAGATACTTCCCTGCCTCCTTTAGTGATAATGGTAACTGTAATAAATGTAATATTTTTGTAGCTTTGAGGCGAGGGTATCAGAATTAGAAGCACGGCTCCGCGCTGATGAAAAACCAGCTGATAGCCGAAGCCCATTAGCCAGCGCGGAGCCAACAAGGATAGAACCCCCTAGCTGTCCTCCGGTAGAGCCCGCGCAGCCGGGACCTCAGGCTGGTTGGGTGACTGTACGTAGGAAGCATAGTTCTAGGACCCAGCCCACGGGCCACCACCAACCGGTCCGCGTTTCTAACAGATTTTCCCCGCTCAGCGACACACCCGCTGAGAAGCCGACCCTGGTAATTGGCAGCTCCATAGTCAGAAATGTGGCATTAGAGACACCATTGACCATAGTCAAATTTTTGCCAGGGGCCAGAACGGGCGACATCAAATCCTACCTGAAACTGCTGGCTAAAGATAAGCGTAAATACAGTAAGATTGTTATTCACGCTGGCGGTAATGACACCCGGTTACGCCAATCGGAGGTCACTAAAATTAGTGTTGCTTCGGTGTGTAAGTTTGGCAAAACAATGTCAGACTCGGTAATCTTTTCTGGTCCCCTGCCTGATCGGACCAGTGACGACATGTTTAGCCGCATGCTGTCATTCCATCAATGGTTGTCTGGGTGGTGTCCTGCAAACGATGTGGGCTACATTGATAACTGGAGAGCATTTTAGGGAAAACCTGGTCTGATCCGGAGAGACGGCATCCATCCCACTTTGGATGGAGCAGCTCTTCTTTCTAGGAATATGGCCGAATTTATTAGTCCTCCAAAACACTGACAACCCAGGGTCCAGACCAAGAAGCAGAGTCGTAGTTTAACCCACCTCTCTGCTGCTTCTATACTGTTACCCACCCATTACCCTATAGAAACAGTGTCTTGCCCACGGCAAAAATTAAATGGATTAAAAGTTAAGCCAACAAAAGCTAATTATGGAAATCTCATAAAAATAAATACAACTTTGACTGAACAGAAAAATAAATCTATTAAATGTGGTTTATTAAACATAAGATCTCTCTCCTCAAAGACTTTGTTAGTAAATGACTTGATTTGTGATAATCACATTGATTTACTTTGTCCCACAGAAACCTGGTTGCAGCAGGAGGATTATGTCAGTATAAATGAGTCAACTCCTTCCAGTTATTTACATTTTCACATTCCTAGAAATACTGGGCGAGGAGGAAGAGTTGCAACCATTTTTCGTTCTGATTTACTAATTAGTCCCAGACCAATTGATAGCTACAGTTCTTTTGAACATCTAACCCTTAATTTTCCTCATCCAAGTTGCAAAACATTAGGACCATTTTTGTTTTTGGTTTTGTATCGTCCACCAGGCCCTTACTCTCAATTCTTGGATCAGATCTCAAATTTTTTTATCTGATTTAGTATTAAATACTGATAGGGTTATTATAGTGGGGGACTTTAATATTAATGTGGATACTGAAAGTGATAGCCTAAATGCAGCTTTTAATGCTATTTTAGACTCAATTGGCTTTACTCAAAAAGTACAGGGATCGACCCACTCGGGTAAACACACTTTGGACCTTGTACTGACATACGGTATTGAGTGTGAGGAAATAACAGTCCACCCACATAACCCGGTCCTGTCTGACCACTTCTTAATAACTTTTGAATTTACTTTAACTGACCATCTTAAATCTGAAAGAAAATTTCATTATAATACAGCATTGTCTGATAAAGCTCTAACAATTTTTAAAGAATCTGTTCCATTCTTACTTTCCTTAGTGTCTCAGGGTAACACAGTGGATGGGAGCAATTCTATCTCTAAACCTTCAGAAATTGATGATCTGGTTCACAGCGTTACGTCCTCACTGGGTTTGGCATTAGATAGTGTAGCCCCCTTAAAAAAGAAAGTGGCTAGCCATAGGAGGCTGACTCCTTGGTTCAACGCAGAGTTGCGTACTTTAAAGCAGAATACTAGGAAGTTGGAGAGAAAATGGCGCTCTACACACCTAGAGGATTCCTATTTAACCTGGAATAACAGTCTGTTGCTGTATAAAAAGACCCTTCGACAAGCTAGAACAGCATATTTTTCATCATTAATAGAGGCGAATAAAAACAATCCTAGGTTTCTTTTTAGTACAGTTGCCAAACTTACACAGAGTCATAGCTCTGTTGAGCCAACTATTCCCCCAGCTCTTAGCAGTGATGATTTTATGGGATTCTTCATAAATAAAATTAATTCTATTAAAAATAAAATCATTGGCATCCTCCCAAACATGATTACTTCTTCCTCAGTAAATGAGGCAGCATCGGAAAGAACTGTAGAACCTCAGTTGTGCTTAGGCTGTTTTGATTCAGTCGAGTTTTCGGAATTATCATAAATATTAGCCTCATCTAAACCTTCAACTTGTATGTTGGACCCAATTCCAACCAAATTATTTAAAGAAGTGTTCCATTTGGTTCCTGGCCCCATTTTGGATATGATGAATCTATCCTTAGTAAACGGATACGTACCACAGGAATTTAAAATAGCTGTAATTAAACCTTTACTCAAGAAACCTTCCTTTGATCAAGATGACTTAGTGAATTACAGACCTATATCTAACCTTCCTTTCTTATCCAAAGTCCTTGAGAAAATAGTTGCTAATCAAGTCTGTGAGCATTTAAACAATAACAAGCTGTTTGAAGAGTTTCAGTCAGGTTTTAGAGCTCATCATAGCACTGAAACAGCACTGGTGAAGGTTACTAATGATATTCTCATGGCCTCAGATAATGGACTTGTGTCTGTTCTGGTTTTGTTAGATCTCAGTGCTGCTTTTGACACAATCGATCATAATATTCTCCTAGAAAGGCTCGAACATGTTGCAGGGATCAAAGGAACAGCACTAGGCTGGTTTAAATCAGATTTATCTGACAGATTCCAGTTTTTTCATGTAAATGATCAATCTTCTTCACTCTCAAGGGTTACTTGTGGAGTTCCACAGGGTTCTGTGCTTGGACCAATTCTGTTCACCATATATATGCTCCCAATTGGTAGAATCATTAGGCAGCATGGGATAAATTTCCACAGCTATGCAGATGATACACAACTATATTTATCCATAAACCCTGATGAACCCAGTCCGTTAGGTAGATTACAGGCATGTCTGGAAGACATAAAACCATGGATGACCCTTAACCTTTTGCTTTTAAATTCTGACAAAACAGAAGTTTCTGTCTTTGGACCAGAAGTTCTTAAACAGAAACTGATTAGTCAATCACTTCATCTGGATGGCATTAAATTGGCCCCCAGTAATAACGTAAAGAACCTCTGCGTTATTTTTGACAGAGACTTGACATTTAAATCCCATATTAAACAGGTTTCTAGGATTTCTTTCTTTCACCTCAGGAATATTGCTAAAATTAGAAACATCCTGTCCAGGAGTGATGCTGAGAAACTAGTCCATGCATTTGTTACCTCAAGGCTGGACTACTGTAATTCTTTACTATCAGGAAGTCCACAAAATGCCATTAAAAGCCTTCAGTTGATCCAAAATGCGGCAGCAAGAGTTCTGATGAATATTAAAAAGAGAGATCACATTTCTCCTGTTTTAGCTTCCCTTCATTGGCTCCCTGTTAAATCCAGAATAGAATTCAAGATGCTCCTTCTTATATATAAAGCCCTTAATAATCAAGCTCCATCATACATCAGAGATCTAATTAGTAAAACAGTTTTTGACTTATCCCTGTTTCTTCTGAAATCTACAATCATCTCCTTTGTTTTGTTCACATTCAAGGTGAGACGATTGTTTCCACACCATGTCACAAAGCGCTCCACCAGCTCTCTGTATTCAGCTTCTTGTCCATCTCTGATACACCCGGTCAATTGCAGAGTCATCTGAGTATTTCTTCAGATGACAGGTCTCTGATTTGTACTGGAAGTCTGAGGTGTACAGAGTGAAAAGGAATGGTGAGAGTACGGTCCCCTGTGGTGCTCCTGTGCTGCTGACCACCTGGTTTGACACGCAATTCTTCAGTCTCACAAATTGTGGTCTGTTGGTCAGGTAGTCATTGATCCAGGCGATTGTTGAGGGCTCCACCTGTGTCTTCAGGAGTTTCTGACAAAGCAAATCAGGCGGAATTGTGTTAAATACAATGGAGAAATCAAAGAACACGATCCTCACAGTACTGCTGGCTTTGTCCAGATGACAGTGTGTTGGTTGAAGTAGGTGGATGATGGCATCTTTAACTCCAACTCCACAGCGATAAGCAAACTGCAGTGGGTCCTGATACGTTCTTGTTTGCTTACTCAGATGTGCCAACATGAGTCTCTCCAGGACCTTCATGATGTGGGATGTCAGGGCAACGGGTCTATAGTCATTGATGACTGATGGGTGAGTTCATTTGGGTACTGGAACAAGGCAGGATGTCTTCCCCAACACTGGAACCTTCTCCTGAGTTAGGCTAAGGTTGAAGATGTGCTGCAGAATCCCACAGAGCTGCTCTGCACAGGCCTTCAGGGCTCTGGGGCTGACACCATCTGGACCTGCAGATGGACCTTGTTCGGACCTTGTTCCGGTTTAGTTTCTCCAGTTGCCTCTTCACCTGGCTTTTGGAGACAGACAAGTGGGAGGGGGAGGCAAAGGGGGTAGCAGCATTTCCTGACTTGGTTGAAGTCAAACTTGTGGAATTAGAAGAGTCCATGGCTGAGGTGAAGGATAAAACATCCGAGGTGTAACAGAAAAGCTGTTGTTCAGAGGAGAGTGAGATGTCTGTTTGGCTGGGAACAGGAGAGGGGGATGCTGAGCTAGTTCCTGAACTGAACCTGTTGAAGAATATGTTCAGTTCATTGGCTCTGTCCAGACTTCTATCTATCCAATCCTTCCTGTCCTTAAAGCCTGTGATCTTTCTCATTCCTGACCAGACATCTTTGATATTGTTCCTCTGTAGTTTGTTCTCCAGCTTCTTCCTGTATGCCTCCTTGCTGTCTCTGATCTTGACCTTAAGTTGCTTCTGTATACTCCTCAGTAATTCCCTGTCTCCCTCCCTGAAGGCTCTTTTTTTCTTGTTTATCAGTTCCTTCAGGTCACTGGTGATCCAGGGTTTGTTATTAGGGAAGCATCTCACTGTTCTGGTGGGGATGATGTTGTCCACACAGAAGTTTATATAGTCAGTCACACACTCAGTCATGGCATTGATGTCCTCTCCATGTGCTTGGCAAAGAGTCATCCAGTCTCTGGTTGCAAAACAACCCTACAGGGCTTCTTCAGCTTCCTGTGACCATTTTCTCACAGTTCGTTTTGTCACAGGTTGCCTCTGAACAAGGGGTTTATATTCTGAACAGAGAAAAACAAGATTGTGATCTGATTGTCCCAGAGGAGGTCTTGGTTTGGACATGTATGCATCCTTTATATTTGCATAAAACAAATCCAAGGTCCTGTTTTCTCTTATAGAGCAGCTGACAAACTGTTGAAATGTTGGAAGTGTAGTAGAGAGCGAGGCATGATTAAAATCACCAGATATTGCCACAAATGCATTGGGGTGCTGTGTCTGTAGCTTAGCAACAACGGAACTGATGACATCACATGCATTGTCGGCAACGGCTGAAGGTGGAATGTAAACAACTGCCAAAATTACACTGGTGAACTCTCTTGGTAAATAATATGGACGAAAACCTACTGGCAAGAGTTCGACATCTGGGCTGCAGAGACGACACTGCACAGTAACATGTCCTGGATGACACCATCTGTTGTTGACAAGCACTGCTACTCCACCACCTTTTCTTTTTCTGCTCCTCTTCAGATCTCTGTCTGCTCGTACAGTCAGGAAGCCTGGCAGACAGACGTTGGAGTCGGGGATATGATCCAGCAGCCACGTCTCATTAAAACACATAACACTGCATTCACGGTACTCTGCGTGAGTCCTTGTAAGGGCTTGGAGTTCATCCATCTTGTTAGCCAGTGATCTTACGTTGCCCATTATGATCGATGGAAGAGATGGCTTGAACTTCCTCTTTCTCTGTCTCCTTTTCGCTCCTGCTCTGGATCCACGTCTCCTCTTTATCAACTCATCAGGGATTTGTGGCTTCAGTTGAGGTATTATTTCAGCTTTTGCGATGTTAATCAGCTGCTCCCGGCTGTAAACCACATTGTTGCCATGGTTACGCATCATAACAAATTGTCAAAAAGGGAAACATTTACAGCAAAAAAAATTCCAGCTTCACAGCACCAAAAACTAAAAAGTATACAGGTCAAAAAAAGGCAATCTTCTTTAAGATAAAAGAGGAACCAATGTACAAAAAACCAAAACTTAATATGTAGCCAACAGAGCCAATCCAATATGCAGCCACCCAGAGCTGCGCAATTCTAGAATTTCTTTTGAGGCTGAAGTGTGTTCACTCTTCTGAGCACTTCAGCGCCCTTTGTAATGAAGGAGTGTGGTCTCAATGCCGACTGTGGCTGGTAGGATACCAAGCTAATAGCTAGACTCGGCCTGTGTCAGCCCTGAATGGCAGAAATCAATAATCCTGTCAATTACGACCTCAGAGGGTTCCAGGCTGAGCTGCAACCATCCAAGCATTTAATTTGAATGCTCTTAGTGATTATTTCCTTGTGTTGCTTTAATTTGATCTTAATATAAACTTACTGGCCCCTTTATTACGTACACCTGTTGAATTGCTTATCAACAGAAGCCATTCCAGTCAATCAAATAGCAGCAACTCAATGTATTTAGGCATCTGGGCATAGGTGAATGTGAAAGAAAGTGGAATTTAGTGACTTTAATGCAGGACAAGCTGGTTTGAGTAGTTCAGGAGAAGCAACTGAAAATGTTAGGGTTCCAAACAAGAGAAAATATCCATTATGCTCTTGGTTATGTAGAGGAAAGTGTCTTGTTCATATCTGAGATCAGATGAGAATAGTAAGAGAGCAGTTGATCAAATAAACACTTATTTACCAAGTTCTACAAAGTGTTCTTGAAAGTTCTAAAACTGCGGCACTCATGGTGGCAGCATGTTGGAGTAGCTCTATTACTTTAGCTCTGATTTAGTTTTGTTTTTCTTGTAGACCTGTTTTCGTATTTGTTTTTGTTTTTTTGTTGAGGCATTGCAGGTTAGGATATTTTTCTTTGGTTTTGGATGCTGTGCAGCTGGAAAATAGTTTCTGAGGAACCGCTCATGTGGTCTTTGTTCATTTAGATTAATAATCGCAAAGTAGTCCCGGTCTGTCAAGTAAGATCCGAACCGAATTAGCATGGCGCCTGTCTTATCAATCAGTATGCTATGGTCAAAAATGTCTAACGCAGAACTAAAATCCAATTATACCAACACAGAAGTTCAAATTTTTTCACACTGTTTATACCTTTAGAAATGTAACTCTTGCTCTTTTTAGTTTATATACTCCCAAGCTCTTAGGGAAACTTAACCATTTCAGGTTGAAGTTTACACACAGAGTGATTTGCTCTTTGCAGCAAAAGGTGCCAAGCTGTGTACAACTTTAAAGGCCAACATACAGTACAATTACTTACTGCCCACTACTCTAGAGTTGTTATAGAAGGCCAACTCTCTTAGACCCACACACTGAACACACACTGTGGACTTTGTTAGCCGGGTGGCAGAGTCAGACTTCCCGCTACAACCGTTTTCCATCCTGAGCAGAACAGTGTGGTTGTTGTGTGTATGCGTGTGTGTGTGTGTGTGTGTGTGTGTGTGTGTGTGTGTGTGTGTGTGTGTGTGTTCGCTTACAGTATTGCATGCAGTTACACTGGACTACATTCATTGGAGAATTTTGCAGATTACTGTTAACCATACTAGTTTTATTCTGGCTTCAAACGTAATAAAACGGAGACACTCTGAAAGTAACAGTCAAGTTTGGATATTGAATATGCTTTATTTGAATATTGAGTGAAAACTATTTGTTTACTTTATGGGCCTGCGTGTTATAAAATGCATTCTGGTCCATAGTTGCTAGAGATGCTTTTCACAGGTTTTCATACTGAATTGGATGCCTTCAAACGTTTTGTGAAGAGAGAGGAAAGGATTTTTCTATCCCTACAGCCAACCCTCTGCCACAGCCTTTCTTTTAATATAATGTGATTCCCTTGTTGTCACAAAGCATTTCTGAGCTTGTTCTGTGTCCTACTGGGGGGGATGTTTAACTGCGACTGAAACCCCCCCCCCCCTTTTAGCTTGTCGTGCTCTGGGGCTCGCTCCCAGGAATGGAAAATTGCTCACGTGCAAGAAAGTCTTATGGACCATAAGCACTTGTTTCCGTTTTTACTCACTGTGGAAGTTCTGGGATCACTCTCTCGCTCTCTGGGTGTTCACGCTGCAAATCAGCCGGCTCTCTCTCTCTCTCTCTCCTTTCAACCACACACACGCACACAAAGCCTAACACACACACACACATACACACACACACGCAGGCACACTGAATTCACATTGAGTCGTTTGATTTAATGTAGCAGCGTTCGTACAGTATGTTCACTTATGCACACATTTACACACTAGCGGGAATTCATCCATTCACTCTGTGACTTATCTTTCTTGACACAACTTCACTCAAGTGATTCAGCTGGAGAGCATTGTGACGTTATCCCAGGGTATGTATGTGTGCCAGTGTGTGAATGACCTGGATAGAGCTTTTTATGCTGTGTAAGCCAGCTAGTGCTGCTGTATAGTGAGCTTATGGGGGCAGTAACTGAGCGCCGTGCCGTTTAGTGTCCCACTGGACACAGCGTGGCGGTTTATGTAACAGCAACGTGGAACGAAAGAGACTGCTGAAAGTTGTCTTCCAGACACACTAAACATTGGAACATGTCTTTTAATAGGATTGTAAATATTAGTTTACATAAATGGTGTTTACAATACTCCCATATAAATGATCAGTTGAAGATGGCATATTTTATAATCTTCTGTGTCACATTAATTAAATAAAGAGGGGGGGGGGGGATTGAGAAAACAAGAATGATATATTACATTGGCGAAGCACTTATCTCGCATTGCGTTTGGCTGTGCTTGTGTTTCCATGCCACCATGTAGGTCTCAACTGCATCACTTTGGAAGATTAATTCAACAGCCATTTTCCTTGCAATACAGAAATTCATGCAGGGGAAGAAACGGTTAGAAATCGGCCCTAAGGGTAGTTGAGGGTGATGTCGATATTATATCTATCTTCAAACTACAAAATAGAAATAATGAAGGTTGTGAGCATTAGAAGCCATCTGTGCTGGTTCATTTCATACCTTTGCGATTTTCTACAGCAGTTTCTTGTTTCAGTTCATTTCTGCCTTTGGCAATACAAAAATGTAGAGTATTTCTTACAATCTACTGATACTTTAATTCATTTTTTGTGTATTTTTTTGCAGTTAGTCTTTTAGTCTTCTCAGTATTTGTTTATACTTTATTGAGAATTGCATTGCACCGTCTAAGCTAATGTATTTTAACAATGTCCATGATAATTAACTTCTTTAATGTTACGAAATATAGTTATGTGACTCCAATGAATATTCTACACAATTGGAAGAGAAGAAAACTGGGATTTGGCATTGGTGTGATCTTCACATAGACTGAGATGCAGACAACATGCAGTGATGGGTCAGAGCTTTAACGTTTTTAGTGAATCTGAAAACTATGTGGTGGGCTGTTCGTTTTCTGCTTTATGATGTTACTTTTCCCCGATGTTTCCATAATTTGGGATGGCCGCATCAATCATAGCGGATGTCATTTTCTGCTTATAATTGATCTGAATGTCCGGTTGGTTCGCCATCATCATTTTGTCAATTTGTATCTGGAAGTCCCACAGGGTCTTAGTTTGGCTATTTTCCACCAACTTTGGCAATGATTCCCACTCTAGGGATCTCCAGTTTGTATTCCGCACAGATGTTTCTATACACTATACCGATTACTTGGTTATGGCATCCTATGTATTCCTTTCCTCCCAGTATCTTCCACTCTGTTGTGAGATACCGGACTGTTTCTGGGGCCTCTTTTTCATTGCTTGGACCTGGGATCTTGCTTGGTGTGGCAGATCTGGGCTTCAATTGCTCTGCTGCTCAAGACCTGCTCCTGCGCTGCCATGATCAATTCTACTGCGTTGTCCTTCAGATCTGCTCTCTCTAGCCATTGGTAGGATTTTGTCGTCAGCCATTTCAGCTATCTGTCGGTGGTTGAACCTCCAGCTCCTTCTCTTCCAGTTTCCATTGTTCTAGACATTCACTGAGATCTTCACCACCTGGGGCCATCTTCCTGATGTATTCTTGGAGCTTCATCTTTGATAGTGGCTCTGATGCTCACTATACCTCTGCCTTCCTTCAGTGTGCTTAGTGAATAGCCTGTGGATACTGGATATGGGGTGGAATTCAGCAGACATGGTTTGGTGCTTTAACGTCTGTGGTCTGAACTTCCTCCTCTGGCCATCCCACCAGAGTATCTGGTTACTGGCAAGGCATAGCTGTTGATTGTCCGTACCTTGACTTCTCAGAAACTGCCCTACTTTTTGCAGGCAATTGAAATAATATATATACTTAGTATTTAAAGTTGTGAATGACAGGGACAAACACTGTAGAAAAAAATTTGGTTTTGAGCATTATTTATGCAGGTCTGGAGAGAGCCATAAAGTCTCTAGCAATGCTAGAAGATTGTCATTAACCACTATTCTTTTCTAGACCCCCTGGACCCTGCCGATTATTGAAAAATGTTTGCTTTTCTACATTTGCAGCTGTAAACGTCTGCAGTGTTAGATCAAAAGCTGAACATCCGCTTAGTTTTCTTTCCCAAAGGGATGTGACAAATGGGTGGATACACTCTGCTTGCAGTTTGCCTGCTTATTATTTTTCAGCCCATAACTTTTTCCTAACCTGGAAAATAGTGGAGAGTTGACAGAGCGGAATAATAAAAACTTTATTTGAATGAAGGAGGGATAAGGCACAATTCATATGCAAATATTAACATGCTAACATGTTTTGCTAAGATGAAAAAGGTGTTGCATGTTTTGCTAGTAGCTAACAAATGTCTGTTTTCAACCTCAAAGCAAACCGTTTTTCTGCCTCGGTTGTTCAAATGTTTCAAATTTAAACCCAACTTTCATCTCATTGTTCAAGATGCCAGTAGTTAGAAAATAAGTCGAACTTTTCGTTAGGTTTTCTTCTTTTCTGGGCAGCTCATATCAAAGTGTTGGACTGCTCAGCTGAACATTTTCATTTGTTTTGAACAGCAACACAGAAACTTTTTATTTCTATGAAATTTGTGTCAAAATGCAGTGATTTCTTTTGTGTTTTTATTGCAAAGGCAATGCTAAAAAAATTAGATTTTGCCCAAGGAAGTAGGAGTTTTCAACTTGAGGTGGTTTTGTGTGGATTTGTTTAAGATTTGCCTTTTAGCAGGATGATCTCTATGTTTAATCTGAAGAGTTGTCAAAGTCAGACCCCTGTTGGCCAAAGGAGGTTGACTTTGGTCAGCTCTGTCAAGATGATCTTGCATGTTGAGAATGGAGAATGTTTCCAGAGGTTAGGACCTCTTAATGCTCCATGCATGAGGGGATCTGTGTATCAGACGGCTGGTTGTATCTAAGCTCTAATGTGACCTTGACACACTTTCTGACTTACAAGCAGTTCGCACAACTTTGCTGAAATAGCCCTTAAGATGCTTTTGAGATGCTCTTGATTCGCATAAGAATCAAGAGCATAAGTATATGTTACTTTAAAAACATTTGTAATTCAGAGATGTAATATTGAAAGATAAGGAAAGTCGTTTTTATATTATTTCTATCAAATAACATTTGAGCCTACCGAATGATCCACTTCTCTCTGTTACCGAAAACGGAACCTCTGCTCATTACTCATGGAAAAACAAGCTGGTGGGTCTTCAACCTCTTACCTGAATTTTGGCCATTCTTACATTAGTTTGGTGTGGGGTGGTTTTGAAAGTACCTTCATCTACTTTGATTTGCTGTTTTCTGTTAAAACCCAAGAGCACACATGTCCGTACCCTGTCCTGAGTGAGAGTGATGGTTGTTAAGATTGAGTTTTTTTATATGAACATGCAATACTACTTACTTCAACCTGTATGGAACTTGAATACATCCAATTTCCTTGAGTGTCAATGAGCCACAGAAGAAGTATTTAAGCAATAACAGTTTTGCACATTCATTTGAAAGGTATTGAGTAGGAACTGAAGATTTATAACTAAAGTTGACCTTAGTTCACATTAAACTACACCACTAAGTTTAAAAAGCCCATCAGTCAGAGTCTTCTCTCATCATATCAGTGTTTCAGCTGTAGGAATGGGCGTAGTGATGTTAGTGGCTATCAGCTGATGAAGAACGACTGCTGGGATTATTTCTGTCATGCTGTGTGTAGCTGAAGTCAGTGACACAATCCTTGGTGAAACTGACGAAAAGACGAAGAGACAGCTTGCATTCCAGCTAGCTGCAGATTTACTTTACAGTTTTCCTCCTCCTCCCTGCCTTTTCACCTCCTCATCTCTCCTCTTACCCCAGGCTCCTGACCTTAAATAGCAGCCTCTTTTATGTATGACTGGGAGATATATTTTCTAATAACTAAAGCGTCCAGCCTCTGGATAAGGCCACCTCGCAGAAACACAAATGTTCCGGCAAACTAAAATTGTGTGTGGTTTCTCAGCGAACTGACATCTAAATGGCTTTTTTTAGCCTTGTGCCATCTCATATGAGAGTGCTGTATGTGAGGACGAGCTCTGCAGGGATTGGGGCCGTTTTGGAACAACTTATTTACAATTCTTTGGAGTTAAACTCATGGAAGGAGCTGAACAGGATGTTTCTTTTTCCTTATGCGCTCACACTTCCTGCACAAGGAGAAAAGGTTTCTATTTATATAACCTCTGGCTTCTAATCTGACTTTGACCCTCTCTTGTTCAAGAGAATAGCTATCCTTAAAGAGCCTTCCACCACTTCTATTTTAAAAGGGCAATCATTTACCAGAGTGAGCCCGATCCTATAAGATGATCTGGAGTTTGATAGAGCTCCCCATCCCCCTAAGCTGCAGTTGGATAATTATTGCCAACTCCTGCGCTGCATCATGTCCTCGTGCCTTGCAGTGGCGGCTGACAGCGTTGCTTTGTCGTAATGTACTCCCAAGTCTAAATCGGCTCCTGTAACTCCTTCATGTTACTTATTATTTTCATTTGGAATCGATATGATTATTGAGGCCACCAGGAATTATTAGGATGATTACTGAGTAATTTTCATGACTTTTGCACACCAAATGCTAGCTGTTACTAATCCCTTACATTGTTTATGCTAAGGTAAAGCAAACGGACTGCTGCAAGATTAAGAGAATGACTGGGCTGGTTACAAAATACTTTTTCTAACTTATGTAACTCTGGGGAATATGGCAACAGACTAACTTTCATTAGCAACGAGACAGTAACAGAGCATCATCTTTTTTAGTTCAAACATTTAATAGTTAGTGACAGGTTAGGGTTTTAGCCAATACAGAAAGTGGATTTGTTCTGAATAACCAGAATGTGCATCTCTTCTTTAGTATGTGATTGCCTGGTTGGTGCTGTTGTCACTGTTTCCACCTTCCTGCCACTCCTGGTTAGATTGTTGAAGATCTAGCTGCATTTGATGAGGGGATGATCATTTATACAGCTAGCCCCTGCAAACTCTCAACCAATCTCTCTCTGTAAGGCAGCTTGTCAACATGCGTATTGTTTGGTCAAAGTTATTTGTTTCATTTAAATAAATTATTACCTCCAAGGAGATTATGTTTTCGCCAGGGTTTATTTGTCTGTTTGTCTGTCTGACTGTTAGTTAGCAACATAACTCAAAATGTTTTTGGTGGATTTTGAAGAAAGTTTCAAGAAATGTCTGCAATAGGACCAGGATCAAGTGATTAGAATTTGGAGTTCATTGGAAAACCGGCATTACCGGAAAAGTGATTTTGGTAAATAACTAATAAACTAATAATAATATCAACGTGAATCTGCTGCTAAAGGTATGTTTTCATACTCAAGGAATCTAAAAAAGTTAGAACTAGATCAACAACATTGAGGGGGAACTGAGTTGCCTTGGCGGAGGTTTGCGCTCTCAGTGCTTTATCAGTTTGAAAAAGCAAAGCTTTGACTGTGTCGTTTCTTCTTTTGTACTACTTTTGATTCAATTTGCCAACAAATGGGGGCTCATCCGGGATGGAAAGTATTTTCTTTGGGAATGTATCATTGCATGAAACCATCCATTGTGGAACAGAACAGAAGTTATTTCTATAAGAATTTATATTTCCAGTATAAATCCTATTTTAATTTGAGTCTAATTTGAACAATTCTCATATTCCATTAATCACCTATGGTCCTGAGATGTGGATCATAATTGAAAAAACAAGTAGAGCCGGAGCTTCTCTGCATTGAAAGACGGCAGTTGAGTTGGTTCTGGAATGGATAAGATCCTTTCTGGTCACTTACCTTTGGGGGGGTTTTGTGTCTTCCCACTGTGGACTCTTACTGTGGGGTTGTTTTGAAATCTCTGAGTTAAGGATCTAATTTCTCCTGGGAAAATACTCTGAGATTGCTGTTTACAGATAGATTCTAATGCTAAACTTTACTAAATCAAAAGCCACAAAAACTCAGATGAGTATGGGAAAAACTCATCCATGTGTTTTATCTTTAGTCGGATTGATTACTGCAACAGCATCTTCACAGGTCTGTCTAAAAAGTCAATCAGACAGCTGCAGCTGATCCAGAACGCTGCTGCTCGCGTCCTCACTAGAACTAGGAAAGTAGAGCACATCAAGCCAGTTCTAAAGTCCTTACACTGGCTCCCTGTAGCTCAGAGAATGGAATTCAAAATACTTTTAATAGTCTATAAATCATTGAATGGCTTAGCACTAAAGTATGTTGAAGATCTACTGTTACTATACCAACCCCCCAGACCACTCAACTCCTCTAATTCCAGTCTACTCAACATCCCTAGAATTAGAACCAAACACGGAGAAGCAGCTTTCAGTTTCTATGCTCCACTCATCTGGAACAAACTTCCAGACAACTGCAAAGCTGCTGAAACACTGAGTTTTTTTTAAATCACAACTAAAAACTTATCTGTCTAGAGCTGCCTTTGAATAATGTTTTGTGTGTGCTTCTTGCTTTATTGCTGTTTTTACTTTATATGCTTTGTTTGTGTTTTACTGCTTTTTTAATTTTACGCCCTAATCATGTAAAGCACCTTGAATTACCTTGTTGTTGAAAGTGTGCTATACAAATAAAATTGCCTTGCCTTGCCTTTCATGTCTGAAACTGAAGTACTTTACAGGTACAGATGCATACCTGTCAAGTTTTGGATTTGAAAATAAGGGAAAAATTCCATCAGCCGCGAGCCAAACCGCCACCACAACCAACCTATAGTATCACTTACATTTTAGGATAGGTGTATAAAAGAAGTCTATAATCACTTTTCAACCAATTACTAACTACAATTAGGTGTTCAGAATCTGATAGGCCTACCTTTGTTGACATTGAAATGCTGTGAACATTGTTATAATACAGCCTAAAGAAAAAAAAAACACAAAAGGATAAATCAAGGCTGGATGGTACGACTTGAAAACTTTATTTTCTAGTTGATGTATTAGATTAAGTAATTAATCATTATTACATTATCACCATCATCAACTATAGCAAGTTTTCAAGATAATTTAGTTTATTTTAAAACATTAAATCTGACTCATATGCACCAATCTAGATCATAATAATCAGACTCTGGCTTCCATCATTCATTATGCTTTAAAATTGGAATATTCTCCTTTTTATTTGATCTATTTTTACCCAAGATCACTTGATGTTATGATTGCAGTTTTCTAGATCTGTTGCGTTCAGTTTTTCAGATAGAGCGATGACGGTAGCATATTTATAATCCTGAGATCCCGAGCAATCCACTGATACTCAATATGTCCAGGCTGATTACTGGGGAAGGGATGAAATATTGATCCAAAGTAGAACTGTGTTTTACCGCGACGTCTGAGAGTCAAATTATTGTCGGTGATGACTTTGAACTTCGGATAATAATTAATCTGTCTCATTGCAAAATGAATCCTAACCTGCTGTAGCAGCTCAGATTCTGTTAGCTCAGTTGTGCTGCTCACCTGAGCTCCACTACCCCGGTAAAAATGGCTCTGACGACCATGACTGAACATTGGGTATTTTTTCTACAATTCGTCTGTGAAACTACACTTTCGGCATTTTAGTGGCACATTGCAAGCATGCAGCGCAACTTTTCATTTGTTTTGTGGGCAGCGGCTACTTTTAAAGTGAGCTAAACCAGGTGCAATATGGGGGTAAACCCGGACATTTTATGATATTTAATTAAATCCCCCCGGACATAATTTTATGGCTAAAAAGGAGGACATGTCCAGGCAAAAGAGGATGTATGGCCACCCTATTATACAAGTTTGTTGCAGATTTTGCATTCTTTAACACTTTTTTGATATTTACAAACCTTTGATTTTTTGGCAGGAATTCCTTCTTCACTTTCATCCATCTCTCTCGTTTGCTGTTTCTGTTATGTTCCCGCTATCTGCACAAATCTCGCGACAACTGCCACAGGGGCAGCTGTATGTGGTGATTCTCGCGAGGCTTTTTCTTCTTCTTCTTCTTCATTCTTCTTGTTTAACGGCGGTTGGCAACCAGCTTAAAAGAGCATTATCGCCTCCTACTGTTCCAGAGATCAGTTTGGAGAGGCAGAGGAATTTTAAAGATATATATAATACGGGAAAATAATAATACGGGAGGACGGCGGGAAAGCGGGGTAAAAAACGTTACTTTCCCGGCCAAAACGGGATACTTGACAGCTATGTACAGATGTATGAGCACCCTTTAGAAACCAAGAGAATTAACTAAATGTCAGTTTCTCAGTTGAATATATGTGCTTTCTTTAGCAGCCTGATCGCCACAGTCATTCCTCTTTTATACACCATTTTGTTTCCTTTCTCCATTAGCCAGAGTCAGATTTGATTGATGAGTCCTTTTGACAGACATATACGAGCACAGAAATTCACCAAAAAAATGAGAATAGTGCAGAAAAAAAAGAAGCCAACCTTGTCTCATTCTCTCACACATACCTGTTGTTTTTTTGTTTTTTTACCTCCGACGTTATAGCACAGCCTCGCTCCTGCAGATAAGGCCTCTGGTGGGTTGTTCTTGACACAAATGAATTCAAAATCAACAAAAGCTTCAGGCTGTTTTGTGAGGTTTGCTCATTGTGGAGGTGGCAGACCGACTTTTGTCTTCCGCTGCCTGACAACATCTTTACTTTTGTAAGCAGGAGCTGGCAGCAACTAACAGTTTGTCAAAGAAAACGCCCCTGTGTGATATCAGGAAAGAAAACATGGAGTTGCATCTCAAAGAAAGAAAAAAAAAAAAGATTTCTTGACTCATTACTACAATGTAAACCTTGGGTTCATATAAATAGGCTTTATATAAGGGTAATACTCTCTGCAATGCTGACAAGGCACCATTGGTGGGAGGAAATGGCTAAATCTATTGTCCACTGCACAGTAGAAACAATAAAGGAAAAGCCACGGCAGGAGCATTGCTTTGTGAGCTCCGGAAGATCAGAAGGGTGTGAACTGAAGCGGAAGGCAATCACCGGGCGTAAAAATAAAACCTGACCTGCTTAATTTTCAACTAATCTGGCCTGAATTGGGCAGGTACACTAGGGAATTGCTGTGCTTAGCATGAAAGCTGTTCCATAAATTGCATGACTAATGGCTGGATTGAGCAGCCTTCAATCCCTGATAAAGGCAGATTTGATGGAGATTTGCTATATGGAAGCATTTATCAGTAGCTGACAGATGGGCACCCCCTCTAAACAAGCATACTTACCTTGATTGGCTTGGGGCACATCTTCTTTCTTAATTCTTGATCCATACCAACTGCACGTTATCTGACCAACACAGATTAACATCACGTAATTTGTTCAAATTTAAACCAAAAAGAGGCAACAAAACATGCCCCATTCACATCAAAAGAGATGACAGGTCATTTTTGGCACCACTGAGCAATGATTGCGGTAATGCATGAGAAGAATACACTCACCAGCCATTAAATTAAGTATACCCTGCTAGTATTAGGTTGGATTCCCTTTTGCTTTCAGAACTGCCCTGATTTTTTAAAACTGGGATTCATCAAGATGTTGGAAACATTCCTCAAAGATTTGTGGTCCTTGCTGAATGATAGCATCATGGAGATGCTACTGACTTGTTGGCTTTACATTCATGATGTTGATCGCCTGTTCCACCACATCCCGAAGGTGCTCAATCGAAGGGAGATCTGGTGACTCTGGGTGCCAGTTGAGTACACTGAACTCTTCATCATTTTTTAGAAACTAGCTTGACATGAATGGAGCTTTGTGACATGGTGGAAGTACCCATTAGATAATGGACTCGTAAAGTTCATAAGAGGACGGATATAGTCAGCAACAATCCTAGGGAAGGTGTGGTGTTTAAATGATGGTCTGTTGGTACCAATGAGACCAAAGTGTGCCAAAAAATATTTCCCATGTTTTTTTTGTTGTTACATTTGACCCTACAAACTGAATTTGGCAGCTGAAACCAAGACTCATCGAATTAGGCAATGTGTTTACTATGCATTATTGTCCGGTTTTGCTGAGCTTGTAAAGATTATCGCCTTAGTTTCCCATTACCAGCTGAGGTGGCATGCAGTGTGATCTTGTGCTGCTGTAGCCCATCTGTTTCAAAGTTTTACCTGCTGTCAAAGATGGGTTTCTGCAGACCTTGGTTACAGCATCCACTCAGCATCTTTATCTTCCTAAAATTGTATTTTTTTGTCTTTCAAGTTAATCTGTTGGGAAAATAAATTTTTTATATTGTACCAAAAATTACAGTTCAAGAAAAACAAAAGTAAAATATGGAAACAAAGGTGCATAATGGGTTAAAAGACAAGAAAATTAAGTCCAAAATATGAATAATACAAATGCTAAGATCCTCTAGGCAATGATTATGGGATAAAAACAAAGTAAAAGAAAAAAAATTCTAGCCTGAAAATATAATAGGATCTAAGAACAATGTAAAAGAAAAATGATGAAAAAAAATCAAAAGCCTTAGGGTGGAAATCAAATCATACAAAGTGAGCCTTTAATACACAGGCTCTGAAGCTTTGGGATATAGAGTGGAAAAATGTTAAATCACACTCCGTTTTGAAGACGGATAAAAAGAAAAAAAAACGGGCCATGCCTGAGGATGTCTTTGTTGTCCTCATAATGACCTCACCTGACCAGAGCTGCCACATCTCTCCTTTGTTGCTCCCTTGTCTGTTAACAGTGCTCCCAGGGGGATTGACTGCTCCATGTCTCCCTCACCCTATCCCTTTGTTCACTTCCTCCTCCCACCCCATCTATTTCTGGAACTGGCAATTTAATGAAGACCACACTCACAGTGAATGACTCCTCATCATCAGCATTTACTCATGTTTTGCCTGTGTGTGCTTTCATTTCAGATTTATGTTGTCATGCTGAGCTAAATTTGTGCTTTTGTTTTTTGTTACAATAATGAAGGCAAACACATGGCTTAATAAATTACATTTTGGAGAAAAAAAACGTAATACTTGTGTTCTCTCCAGCAAATTACAGCACCCATCAAACTTGGGTGGCTTCCATGTATGTGTAAAAATAAATGAATTATTTTCTGCTTGCAGTAACAGACACTCTCCTTCCTTAGTGAAATATGGTATCCCTTAGGGTTGTTCTGTAGGTCCAGTTCTATTTCCCCTGTATTCTTCTGGGTAAAATCAGAAAAAATGTTTTTTTTTGTTTTAATCGTTATGCTGATGATACCCAGTTGTACCTTTTGAATCTAAATGGCACTAATCACCTACTCAAGTTACAGGCCTGTCTTAAAGATGTAAAGATCTGGAGGAATCAAATCAAATGTATTTTACTGAAATCAGCTAATACTCAAGTCATCATTATAGAGCCCAGAAAAAAACGTAACTGGTTTCACAGTTTTTCTTAATGGCATCTCATCAGCTTCCTAAAACTCTGTAAAGAACCTTGGAATCATCCTCGATCAGGACTGTAGCTTGTCTTCACACATTAACCAAATCAGAAAAAACAGCCTTCTTTAATCTCTGTAATATTTCTAAGACGAGGACTATCCCTTCCTCCAATAACACAGAAACATTCATTTCTGCTTTCGTCACTACAAGGCTTGATCACTGTAAAACTGTTCTAAATGTGTGCCCAAACAACTCACTTGTTTGAGTTGAGAAGAAATTATACCCCCTAACTTGTTTTGGCACTGAAGGTGCCAAAAGGTATCAGTGGCCTAGCTCCAACTTAGATGAAACAACTAATTATTCCATATCATCCACTACACAGGTCTACTGTTCCGGTTCCAGTTTGTGTAGCAGAGGTTTTATTTTCCAAGCTCCTATGCTTTGGTGAGATATGCTGATTCTCTCTGTTCCTTTAAGTCTAAGCTAAACCCTACCTGTTGGAACTGGCTTGCGTTTAATTTGACCAGCTTTGAACAGTCTCCTCACTCACTTCCTTACAGGTTGCTACAGTATTTCAAAAACTGCAAGGTGATCTGAGTTAATCATTGTTCGAGAACTACAGCGAAGAGTGGAATCCAGGGGTTACCAAGTCTCCGTAACTACCATTAGACGCTAGCTAACTGCCAACTAGTTGTTTAGACCTGAAGCCAAGGAAAAGGCTCTTCGGTCATTACAAATGTAAATATGTTTTTTGTACTTATATTCAGTATTAAACAAAGAACCTTTTTTTTCTGAATTCCTTCCTTTTAATTCCTAAAATTGGATTTAAAAAAAGGTGAAAGTATAGAACTGACTAGAGATTTAATTAGATTCTTTTGAAATAAATAAAATAGTACAAGCAGACATAGCCAGAGTAGAAAACAATATGACCACTTGAAAACAGTCAGTCTTAAATCACTTTGCTTAAATCACTTTGGAGTTGTTTTGATAGTTTGACAGCCTAGTCTCCCAGCTGTACTTGAATGCAGCATGGGCAGCTGCTGGGAAAGCCCTTATCATCAACGTGGATTCCTTCGATGTGCATTTAAAAAAAATAAAATAACGAGTCTGGGCTGGTTGGATGCTACTGGTAGCCATGTGGATGTCAGCTGGTTTTTCTCTAGTATCAGTGATGTTTACATTCAGTTTGAGATTGTTTCAGGTGAGTAATTCAGTTCAGTGCAGAGCGTGTTACTGGCTTTATTGCTTTTGAAAGCTGCATTCGCTGACAAAGTTCTGGTTCGGTCCATCTTTCTTTTCTACTCTAGCTGCGTGAGAAACTATTCATGTTCCCAAATAGCAGAGTTTAGTGATAGCTGGGAGTCCTTTCTTTTTGTTTTGGGATCACTGTATAGTTGCCCTTTGGAAAGATGCACTGCGCTCTGAGTTCTGCACATAGACTTTGTAGACGTGGTTTTATGTTTGTCTCCCCATGTCAAGGTAATGCTCTGTAATATGCTTTCTAATTTGTGAGATAATGAGACATGGAGAGGATGGCAAAAGGCTATATTTTACCTACAACACCAGACAATTAGTACATGTAATCTTAATCACAGGCTGGGAGGTGGACCTGATAATGAGGCTGAAAAGGGATTTGTTCCCACTTTCCACTTAGCCGCTGTTAATAAGGTTGGAAAAATGGGTTAATTGGACATTTTACAAACTTTTTTTTAATTTATCAACTAATTTCGTGTTTATTGTTACTAATCATTAATAATGTTAAAGTTATTATGAGGCACTAATATTACAGACTGAAAGGCGTGTTTTACAAAATGCAATTAAACCAACCAAGCAGAAATAATGGCAGTTGTTAGGCACATTTTCGACTTAAGTGTTGATTACGCTTCCAAGTCATTATTGTCATTGTGATTCTAAGTGCTTAAAGAGAAGGCTGGTTGAATTTCTGGCTTCGTCTGACTGACTGACAGAGAAAGATTTTGAAAGTAGAATGGGTTGGTTTAGGAATTTTTGACTAATGTTTTCTATGCGTCCTGACCGGCAAGGAATCCCAGAAAGGTTGTAAATACAAAAGGTCTACACAGCTGTCGTTGCCTAAGTGTGCACACCCTTAAAGGGATACCTGGTGAAACACTTTTTAATCTAATTACAGCATTCAGTCTTTCTGATTTCTAGGAGTCTAGCAAGTAAGCCAAAACTTTGTGTTGTTTTTATGCAAAACATACTTTTGGGACTTTTTGCCCAAAAGTTCTAGTGTAGACCATATTTCCAGTAATATTTTGATAGATTTTAGACAAGCCTGATTTTTTTGTACTATTCCCCTATGTGATACCTTTACACAAATAAACTCTTCCAATCCTTTGTGACCTCCATGCAAATCCTGACATTTGCTATAGGATCCTGAACCCAATTGTAAGTTTAACAGATTCAAGTTGAGGCAACTTCATTTGTATAGCACACATTCGACGAGGCAATTCAAGGTGATTAGGGGATCAAAAAAAGCAGCAATTAAACAACAGTAAAAGCATACAACACAATATTAGAGACACAAAACATGTGACACATTATGACATAAGACCAGTTGTCAGTTATTTAAAGGCAGCTCTAAAGAGATGGGTTTTTCAATTCAATTCAGTTTATTTATATAGCGCAGATTCACAACAGATGTCATCTCAAGGCACTTAACAAGAAGTCATTTCAATACATTTATACAAACATTCCAATCAGTTAAAAAGTTTTCTATTTAAGGAATCCAAGCAGATTGCATCAGTCATTGGCGTGAGGTTGGGGGGAGTTTCAACCAGAGCAATCCTTCAGCAATCCCTCATACTGAGCAAGCATGTAGCGACAGTGGAGAGGAAGAAACCTCCAACAGAACCAGGCTCAGTAGGAGCTGCCATCTGCCACGACCGTCTGGGGGTTTAAGGAGACAGAGCAGAGACACAGAAGGAACAGAAGATCTGATATAAGAGAACTTTCTATGTTACAGAAAGTAAAAAGTTGATAACAGGACACAGTGGATGTTTAGTTACTGGGAGCATCATCCCATTCCATGCGCCTCGTCCAACAGGGCATTGCAGCCAAGCAGGATACCAGACCAGGTATATTTTCTATGGAGAGAAAAACACTGAGAGAAAATAAAGTTAACAGTCGAAATAACAGAATGTTCTGTAATACAACTGGAGAGCAGTAGTAGAAAAGGAAGTAGCATATTTTTAGACTTGACTAACAAACTCATTGTTTCAGCAGCTTTGCAGTCATCTGGAAGTTTTTTTTCCAGATAAGGGGAGCATAGAAACTCAAAGCGGCTTCTCCATGTTTGGTTCTAATTCTAGGGATAGTTAGGAGACTAGAGTTTGAAGACCTGAGTGGTCTGGTGGTTGGTATAGTGACAACAGATCTTCAACATACCTCGGTACTAAGCCATTTAATAATTTATAGACTAGCAAAAGCATTTTGAAATCTATTCTCTGAGCTACAGCAAGCCAGTGTAAGGACTTTAGAACTGGGCTGATGAGCTCTACTTTCCTGGTTCCAGTGAGGACCCGAGCAGCAGCGTTCTGGATCAGCTGCAGCTGTCTAATTGACTTTTTAGGCAGATCTCTAAAGACACTGCTGCAATAATTAATCTGACTAAAGATAAACACATGGATGAGTTTTTCGAGGTAGAGTTGCGACATCAGTCCTTTAATCCTAGAAATGTTCTTTAAGTGATAAAAGGCTGACCTTGTTATTGCCTTTACATGACCCTGGAAGTCTGAATCCATTACTACACCTAGATTCTGGGCCTGATCAGTAGTTTCCAGCTGTGTTAGCTGTATTCACCATCATTCACCATCATTGATGGCAGTTGTGAGGTGAAGAAGACTGAGATGATAGATAGATAGATAGATAGATAGATAGATAGATAGATAGATAGATAGATAGATAGATAGATAGATAGATAGATAGATAGATAGATAGATAGATAGATAGATAGATAGATAGATAGATAGATAGATAGATAGATAGATAGATAGATAGATTGATTGATTGATTGATTGCATTTCACTTACTTGGCCATGTGCCTCAGACTTTGTCCCATGGCCATCTCACAATATAGTGTGCCTTTATAAACAGTATTCTAAACAAACAGCAGCAAAAATTGTACATTTCAAGTTTTGAGTGTGTGAACCCCCCACCCCCCTCCTGATCGGTCCTGTTTGTGCACCTAGAAATAAAAATAATTTACTTTTGATTAATCACTTGCTTATGCCTTTACTTGTCAAAACTAGAAAAAGACTGTTCGAGTTTAATAAAAAAAATCAAGATTTGGAAAGAATATGAAGCAATTTTTAGATTAATTGTAGAGGTATTTCATTCAATATTTTGATAGGTTATCTGTTAAACAAATATTTCTTTTAGCTATTAATTCATCATGGAGGTTTAAACACTTAAGATTAGGGCTAAACCTTTAATAGCCAAGGGATAACTAATATGAAATCTATATTTAGCATCCTTAGTAGACTGTTATTTTGTTTCATTAGTCCAAGATCTTCTCCTTTCTGAGTTGTTTTGGATTGTCCATTGTCCCAGCAGGTTGCTGATTAGATTCGCTGTCTGTTAGAAGTTGACAGAACGCTAACCTTCCTTCTCTATGCATGCATGTAGAACACAAAGAAAGCATAAAGGGAGCCTTAAACATGTGTGTGTGTGTGTGTTTGTGTGTGTGTTTGTGGAGAAGGGGAAATTCAAGCATGTTGTGAAATCATGAAAGGAATGTAGAAAGTAAAAATATTCACATTTACAAGTTTGCGACCTTAAGCATGCTGGTTCATGTACGCTGCAGAGCTACAACCCATGAAACCGCAACATTTGTAGGCGACCATACTGAGTATTTGCCTGTTGCCACCATTTAGGTACAGTGGACCCCCCGCCTATTTGCCTTTCAGTATTTGTTAATTTTTCTGGGGAATGTATCTCAATTATTTGGGGAAAATTTGCCAATTTGTGGATTTTCTTTGTAGAGCATGTCTAAAATATGGGAAAGAAATTTAAGTTTGAGAAGCTGAAATACTTGGATATGATGCTACTTGACACACTATTGGGTGGGTTTGCAAACCAGCCGATCCAGGATTGCCACTCATTTGTCTTGGCACTGTTTGGCTGTACACCTAGGAGTGGCATCTTTGATGGACCTGTTCATAGCAACACAAACTGCTGGTTTTGTCCATCTTTTTCTACTGAAGCTGCATGAGAAACAATTAATGTTCCCAAATAGCAGAGTTTAGCGATAGCTGGGAGTCATTTCTGTTTTGTTTTGGTTACTGAACCAAAAGAAGCGTACCCGTAGTATTTATGCTTCCCTTTCATTCACAAAGCAATACATTTCTATATTTTTCCTTTGGCAGTTCAGCTGCTTTATAGTAAATGTTGAGGCAGGAGGGGAGGGTGTGAGATGATGCAGATTCACCATGATGCTGTTTTTAACATTGTGAAGCTTAGCAGTCACTGGCGATTCATGATGGCTCTGTCTGTTGCTGCAAGCTGAGTTAAGCCTCAGATATGTCAAGATGTGGTTTGAGATGTGTTGAAAACATGCTAAAACGCTGCTCATTTTGTTCCACTTGTTGGCTGAGTTCTACAGACCTTTTGTTTCAAACCTTGACTATCGGAGATTCCCAAAATAAATGTCCCCCCAAAGGCCCTGTCAGATCTTCTGCAGCTTACCATAGAGGATCAACCTTTAGGGATCTTCATAGCCGCCCGCACTGGGGGGGGGGGTGGGGTCCTGATTAAAGGAGGGCACTCTCTGGTTGACAGTGAACTGTCGGATATGTCAGCTAACACCAGCTCCTATAAATTGCCAGTTACAGATCCTAATTTAGCTGTCTTTAGCATTCCCAGCAATTCATCAGCCCGGGTCCCTCTGGGCTCGCAGGCTCAGAGGAAGGTTAGAGCAGGGTGACGGGGTTCGGATGCGGTCAGATTGAAGCCTGGAGCTGGGAGAAAAGAAATCTTTCATAGGCAGGAAAACAATAGTTGCAACTTGCGCGTCTGTCACGCTCATTCTCACACAGAATGGAGTGGCAGGCGTCTCGGTGGCTTTCTGCCCTCAGGACAACATATGCTCTGTCTAATGAGACTATGCAATATGCGTGCAGACATGCACGCACAGTGAAGTACAGCTGCATGTAGATGCATATCGGACAGAAATACATGCCTGCATGCACATTTTCATTCTGGCAAAGTCACACAGAAAATGCATTTAAACAGTCGGCGCATAAATAAATAGCAGCTTTTCTCCTCTCTTTAGATCAGTTTCTTTTACTCAACAGTTGTGCCGCTGGGTCTCATGATGCCAAAGACAATTATGACTTGTGTAACTTGTTTTTGCATTAATGCCATTTGGGGCTGTGAACCTTTTCACACTGCATTCATAGCCATAGCTGAGACAGGTGTACAGGGGACCCTGGGTATTTGCTGTGGTTAGGGACCGCAACCGCCAGGCGAATAATGGTACCAATATCCTCTCTAAAACACTTATGACTTCCTATTTTTTAGTAGCTCAAACATCAAATATACCTTATGATGCATTATGCACAGTGGAAACTGTCTTAGCACTACTGCAGAATTTAGTATCCACAGTCTTCTTTATTTTCACTCTTGGTTCTACAGCCAATCAGTGTCAAGGAGAATTATAGGCGCTCCTTGAATTGGCTGTGTTGCAAATCCCAGCCAATAGCATGTCGAGTAGCATTGTCAGGGGTGCCCAACCCTGGTCCTCGAGATCTACCATCCTGCAACCTTTAGATGCATCCCTTCTCATCACAGCTAAATCAAATAAAGGCCTTGTTACCAGGCCTCTGCAGAGCTGACAGACCACTGAGAGAACTGAGCCATTTGATTCCTTTGTGTTGAAGCGGTGATACAGCTACAATTTGTAGGATGGTCGATCTCGAAGGACCAGGGTTGGACACCACTGGCCTTTCAGCTTCCCAAGCTTTTTTTGGAACATTTTTGACATTCTCTATGCAAACAATCTGCGAAAAGGCGAGTTTTCCGTGAATACTTTTCTAATCCAGTTCCTCTGAAAAGTCCAGGAATACGTTAATCCCCGAATACTGAACCACGATTAGGCGGGGGTCCACTTTGCCATAAATGTTGCATCATCATAGAGTTCTTTCAAATGGAATGTCCACAGTGAGCAATAACCAGAATTTCACGGTTTTACTAAGTTACCAAGGAATGGCTTAGAGTCAGTTAAGACACTGTTTATCCCAAGCAGATTTGGCCTCTGACCCTGTTTTTGCAACACACCAAATGATTGTGAACATGTAAGACACAGTAATGTACAGGGCTTCTTTCTAATTTCAGGGTGTACCAAAGTGTAAACAGCTTTCCTGCTGTTCAACAACTGCTAATTAAACCAGAACAGCCTTGAAAAAATCATTATCCAATTAAGCTCCTCCTCCTGCTATCTTGAGATCCTACCCACAGCTTTTCTTAAGAAAGTTCTTCCTGTTATTGGTTCTGATCTTGTTCAAATAGTGAACTCATCACTGCTATCAGGTGTCTTCCCTCATGCTTTAAAAACAGCAGTTATTAAACCACTGCTAAAGAAGAAAAATCTGGACAACACGTTAATGCAGAACTACAGGCCGATCTCTAATCTTCCATTCATCAGTAAGATTATTGAAAAAGCTGTGTTTCAGCAGTTAAATGGCTTCATAACAATGACAAACCGTTTTGATGTTTTTCAGTCTGGTTTCCGCGCTCACCACAGCACCGAGACTGTCCTCGTCAAAGTACTTAATGAGATCCGCATAAATACAGACTGTGGAAGAACCACAGTGCTGGTTCTGTTGGACCTCAGTGCAGCATTTGACACTGTTGATCATGATATTTTATTGGAACGACTGGAGAGCTGGATCGGACTCTCGGGTGCCGTACTTGGCTGGTTCAAGTCTTACCTAAAGAACAGGGACTTCTATGTTTCAATAGGAAACTTTTCATCAGAACGAACAGAAATGACATGTCTTATTTAATATCTACATGCTCCCACTAGGCAAGATTATAGCAACCAATAACATTAGCTATCATAACTACGCAGATGACACTCAACTCTACATTACAATGTCACCAGGTGACTCTGAACCCATTCAAACCCTAAATCAATGCATTGACCAAATAAATGGATGGATGTGCCATAACTTTCTCCAGCTGAATAGAAACAAAACTGAAGTGATTATTTTTGGACCCAAGGAGGAACGATCAAGAGTCAGCACACAGCTTCAATTAATACAGCTAGAAACTACTGATCAGGTTCGTAACCTAGGTGTAGTAATGGACTCAGACCTGAACCTCCAGGGTCACATAAAGGCAATATCAAGGTCAGCGTTCTATCACCTGAAGAACATCTCTAGGATTAAAGGACTGATTTTGCAACACGACCTAGAAAAACTCATCCATGCGTTTATCTTTAGTCGGATTGATTACTGCAACAGCATCTTCACAGGTCTGCCTAAAAAGTCAATCAGACAGCTGCAGCTGATCCAGAACGCTGCCGCTCGCGTCCTCACTAGAACCAGGAAAGTAGAGCACATCACCCCAGTTCTAAAGTCCTTACACTGGCTCCCTGTAGCTCAGAGAATAGACTTTAAAATACTTTTACTAGTTTATAAATCATTACATGGCTTAGCACCAAAATATGTTGAAGACCTGTTGTCATGGTACCAACCACCAAGACTAATCAGGTCCTCCAACTCTAGCCTACTAAACATCCCTAGACTCAGAACTAAACATGGAGAAGCAGCTTTCAGTTTCTATGCTCCCCTTATCTGGAACAGACTTCCTGACGAGTGTAGAGCTGCTGAAACTCTGAACTGCTTTAAATCGAGGCTAAAAACCCATCTGTTTAGAATTGCCTTTGAGTAAATGCTTGATGTCATATGTATGAAATGTGTTCATGCTCTCTTGTTTTTTTGTTTTTTATCTCTTGCTTTATTGTGTATCATGTGTAATGTGTGTTTCTTTTATGTGTTTTTTTTTTTAATCACCAAATCATGTAAAGCACCTTGAATTACCCTGCTGTTGAAAGTGTGCTATACAAATAAAATTGCCTTGCCTTGCCTAATGAGATGGAAAGGAGTTGTATCCACTGGTATTTGGTGTAGAGTTGCGCCGCGACTTCCCCTACCTGTTGCTGCTAGCTGCCAGACAGCTGTGTATGATGGCCAGAATAAGGCAATTCCATGAAACTTTTACTTTTTCCAACTTTTACTGGAAATCTTCAATCTCATATTTTTGTAGTGTTTTTTTTCCTTTTTGCGTTGTACCCCTTATTTTGCGGAGGAGGAACAAAATGGAGCCCTCTGTCTGGGGTCGTTTTGTACTGACCATTTGACAATTTGTGGCTGCCAGGTGAACATCTGATTGGCTGACCTGCACAGCAGCTCATGTACAGACCTATCACCTTGCCTAAGGTGGTGTTTGCTCCACCCACTTACCTTGATGGATAAATTCATGATGTGCTGAAACAGGACTATGAAATCATTGAATAACATCATTATTTCCATAACTTATAATAAATACAGATTTTTATAAATTACTTTCATGCTTAATTATTTAACTGGGTATTAAATAAATCAATGAAACATTACCATGCATCTTTTTTTTTTACTGATTATTTGTATTTGCAGTTTTATTCAAAATATTACACATATATATAATTCTTTAGTTGCCCTTTTCTGTCTTATGATGCAATGACTAAAATAGTTCTGTTTTAACTCCATCTTCCCACATTTTCTTTCCACCTGACAAACTTTCCACCTTGACTTCTTTGTATCCTTCAGAACCATCAGCTCTTGCATTCATCAGGGCCATGTTTGTTAAGTCCATTCTGTTTATATTGATGAGACGGCACACCCTGAGAGGTTAGAGAGTATGAAAAGGTGGACCTGGTCTTCTGCCTGTGTGCGTGCAGCTGAATGAATTTTTGCTGGCTCTTTATGAGTCTGCATGGGTGGGACTGTGATTTGTGAGACTCCTCCTGGGCTGGAATGAGTAGAAATATCTCCCTGTGAAGTGATAACCTCCAGGCTTAAACACAACACAGTGGCAGCATTTGTTTCGGTTTATTTTATTTATATATTTTACCCGTCCATGAGAAAGCAACCCATTGTCTCTCTGGGACCATAAAGTGGAGATCAATGACAGGCTGTAATTCACAGCCCTAAGAAAAAGCTCCTGATAGATTAATCTTTTTTGTTGCTGTCAAGACACTGTTGAAATTGCCTAATATCTGTCGTTTTTTTATTTTACTATGACCGAGGGGATTGTGGAAAAAAACAGATGATTAACAGATAATAGGATTTTTTTTTAACAAGCTTTTTAGAACTTGTATTTCTGCTTTTTTTTCCAATGCAACCATAACTACAGGTTTTGCTCAAGCCTAAATTCTTTAATTCCTGTCTTTATCTCCTCCAACTATGACACAGCTGGCATGGGCCAGCTAACCACAGTGTTGTAGTGAAGTCACCGTCTCTCGAGTCCAAGTCACTCTTGAGTCCTTAGTGTTTGAGTCCAAGTGTGAGTCATGAGAATCTCATATTGGCCCGTATCTGTTTCACAACAGAATACCTTGACAAAGACCAAGATCTTAGTTCCCTGCCAGAAGGTCAAGACTCTTTCAAAATCTTTTTATTTGTCCAGCATCTGTGCCCTGCAGGCAACAAATAGCGTAGCTTACCCCCAAATCAACTTGCTTTGCTGATAATCGTTATAAATGAGTGTCTAATAGTGCTGTCTACATGTCTGGTCATTTCTTTTGGTATTTTTGTACATTTTAGTATAAATACAAATTTTTCTACCAAAACCATCAGTGTAGTGCCATCTTTAGGTTAAAACTTTACACTGCACTTGAATTTGAATCAGGCATTGCTACTGGCTCAGCCGCTATGGCTGACGTTAGCCATCCTGCCGCTGTGGAACATGAAACAAGCCCAGTCTCGGCCACACCTCTGTAGCGAGTTGAAGTCGGAATAGCAAGGAAGTGTTTTCGGCGCCCAGCCCTCTCCCTCTGTGCGACTCTCGGTCCTCCAAGCAAACGCCTCCTTTTGCCACACTTTTCAAACCGGAAATGTAGGTGGAGTAAGACTCTGGTAGGTGGGTAAGTTGCTCTTTAAATGTAAATTTATGATATACAAGCTTGGAAACAGATTAGAAGTCTGGATTTTGCAGATATTAATTTGATTCTATTCTCCAAGTGTGTTTTACTGTTGCTTTCCTGGACACGTAAGCTGGCTGCTGACTGCAATATTCTCATCGTCTTCGGCTTTATATCTTACAGTTAAAAAAAACTGGTTTCACGTCCTAGTTCTGTCTGGAAAAGTGGCAGGAACAGCACAGGTGCACACAGAAGGCTATGACCCCATTTGGAGGATGTCCTTGTCAGGAAAGAGGTGCAGAGTTCAGCTGCTCTTAGTCTGTTGTCTCATGGGAAACAGACTGGCATGCTCTAGGCTTTAGGATCCATCATGCTTCTCATGACCGTGATGGTCCACTCTCTTGTTTTCTCAGAGGTCCTTATGTCCTATCATTGTACAGCCTGCAGAGGCAGCATTGTTTTTTAAGATTTTTTTTTCTTTATTAGTTGTGAGTTCGTACAACCAACCAACAACTTGTACTTGAAAGCACTTTTACAGATTAATAAAAAAATGTTTGAATGCATAAAGGTGAATAATCATGTTTTTCATTCGTTGTCTAGGGGATACTCTTCTATCAAAGAACCTGTAGAACTTTTTCTTTTCTTTCTTTTTGAATGTTAGACAGAAAAATCCGTATTGGCCTCGAAAAGCCTGATGGGTGCATCTTATGAATTTGATGAATACAAATTGCCTTATTTACTTTCAGTTAATTGGAATTCTTAGGGATGCCAATAAGTGCATAAACTAAATAAATACACTCAAATTAAATGTCAGCCTCTTTCATAAGAGTTTATTTCTACGGTTTTCACTCATCTTAAGTGTAGAGAGCACTTTACTTGCCTAATATTCTTAATATTTTTTCTTTACTAATAATGAAAAAATAAGGAAACAGGTACTGAGAGAAAAACTGAACATTACCAACACTGAACAGTTTTTTTGTTTTTGTTTCTTTTTGGGGGTTTTCTGTATCAAAGTCTTAAAATCAAAGATCTTTTAATTAAACAATAAATCAATAAAATGCAATTAAAAGTACAAAACTGACTCAAATATTTTTTTTTAAGTATCTTTGAGAAATTGTTTCAAATCTACATATGTCATAGATATAAACAGACAAACTACAGCCACATAAAGCACAACTTTTTAGCGTAATAGCCTTCTTCAAACTAATGATTACTTGGCTCTTTCTGTCCCTGCTATGGTAAAAATCAGTTTGATATTATTTGCACACTTGCTTCTCTTGTATGGCTAAAACCTACGGCTTGTAATTCATTTGTGCTGCTTCTGAAAAAGACTGAAATCGCCCCTCGCTGCTTCCTGCCTGCTGACTGTTTGTTTGCTCACGCGTCGATTCAGGATTAACACATAAATGACCGTCTAAATGAGCCGTAATAACACAATAATCTCTGTGACCTATTAGAGTAATGCAGCAATAAAACAAACAGCCACACAGATTCACCCAAACGCACACTCTTCTCATATAGGGCTGCGCGTGGCACACTTTAATTGATTTGCCGGGGTTATTTGCTCCGTTGCATGCTTATTTAAAAGCAGACAGTGTTTTACGTGTTCATGCATTGGCGATGATGGACCACTCGCCTTGTGCTTTTCGGGGCATTGCTCTGTTTAGTGGCACAGAAAGTTTGAATGTCCTGCAGAGGTGGGATAGGAATAAACCATCAAAGTCAAAAGAATAAAAAGCTATATTGAAACATTTAGGAAGAATATGCTGAACACATTCGTAGCGTAAACTCTGTGGTTCAATTCTTAATGGAACAGAATAAGAAATGGTCAAAACAACTGAGAATATAAACGGCCTTGCGCACAACTAAAAACCTCCGTTAAAGTGTTTTATTGGGATTTTATGTTATGAACAAACACAAAGAACTGTAAAATTGTGAAGCAGGTGGAAAATGTTTCAGATTTCCAATTATTTTTCTAAAAAAAATCTAAAAAAGACAAGGCAATTGCACTCGTATCCATCCTATTTCACTCTGATACCCCTAAATAAATATTCATTCCAGCCAAATGCATGAGCAAACAGTGCCTGGCTGTATACTTTTAATCTCAGTTGCGTTCTGTTAAGGTCTCAGAGGTTCGTTAGAGAACATTAGCGAACAAACAGCATAATGGAGACCAAGGAAAACAGCAGACGAGTCAGGTAGATCGTTCTGGAGAAATGTATACATGTGTTGGGTTTTTAAACAATATCCGTAGCTTTGAACATCTTACTGGGCTTTGTTGTCTCCAATATTTGAATGTCTGGCACCAGTTAAACCGGATAGACTCCAAAAGACTTGCAGGTGTAGTTGCAGCAAAAGGTGGTGCTGGTATTTACTCCGAGGTGCTGAACCCTTATGAAGGGTTCAGCACCACAAGCCCAGAATATAATTTTAGAAACCATGTATCATTCGTATTCTTCTTCACATCTATGTATCACTTTATTTTAGTTTGTCACATAAAGTGGCAAAAAAGTTTGTGGTTGCAATATAAGCATGTGAAAAAGTTTAAAGGGTATGAATTAATTTGGAAAGTTCAAGCAGAAAAGGGATACTTTTCATAGAAACCATAGAAAGACTGAGTTTGAAAAGTAAACAAAAGCTTTGAATGGACTGATAACAACCTCCTGTTGTGAATACTTAGTGGTGGGCATCGAGTGTTTTGTAAAATGATCTTTTAATAATTACAGCATTTCATGGAGATGAAAGACATTTTTTATAGAGGAGAACAAACTAAGCTGCATTTGTTCAAAGCATCTTTTAAAGGTACTTTGATTGGGGTTTCAGTTCAAAACTGGAATAGGTATTATGTTCCACCTTATTGAATGGCAGAACTAAGCAGACTTTGTGAGGCAGTCTGCTAGACTTTGGGTGTCTACATCGTCACACTAGTTATGAGGATTCATTCAGCCTGTGAAATATTTTGTTATTATTTTCTTCTGGCTCTGCAGATGGACGTCTCCTTCTGATAAATCCTTTGGATTCGTAGCAGGAAAAGTAATCATTTATCTGATTAAATTGCCTCACTGTCATAGCTGCTGAATCTGATCCTGATTCAGGAGGGAGTCTTCTTTTATGCTCGTAACAAAAATCAATGCGGGGAGCTGGAAGTGTCAAGTGAGGGCCAATTTGTTTCTGGCTCAACATTACGATCGCTGGGGGTCTCGGGTTTTCTCTGTTTATTTTATGACCTGAGACATGATACGCTGTCAAAAATAGCTTTATACTTCCTTTGGCTGCTGCTTGGTCCGGTCCAGGGAACAGTCTTCTCCTCTTAAAGCCTCAGGAACACGCACACACACGCAAATACCCACCCACCCACACACACACACACACACACACACACACACACACACACATGCAAACAAATGACCTACAGGCACTTTTTTTAGCGCTTGAGTGGATCTTAAAGGTTTACAGGCCATAAACCATGTCAAAGCTTTTCTTTTCTACATTTAATGTGATGTTTATGTTGTATTATTCAACTGAAAAAAAAAACAAGACTGTTTGGGTAAAACGTGGTTGCATAAGTGTGAACATCCTCAAACTAACAGTTTGTAGACGTGAACTTCAGCCATCAGTCTTCTTCGGTAGTAGTCTATTAGCATCATAAAGCTTGACTTGCCAATATTTCCCCACTTTGTCGTTCAAAAACTTCACAAATCTGCCAGTTTATCTCATCTAAACACCTCTTCAGGAGATTTGCTGTCAAATGTAATTTTGGAACTGTAGTTTTCCTTTAGGGAATCGATTCTTTTATTGATTTGGATGCATGCTGTGATGCTGAAAACTAAAGCTCCTCAGTTTTTTCAGAAGATGGCTAGAGAAAAAACTGACTGGTTTTAGCAGCTGTTCACCATTTGATCCACTTTGACCAATACTCTGGTTCCACCTGAGATACAGCATCCCCGATTATTATGATGCCACCACCATGTTTTACAGTGTGCATCGTGTTCTTCTGGTGATGCACAGTGTTCTTTGAGCCAAACGCTTTCGAGTGTTTGTCCAAAACCATTTTTCGCCTTATTTATTTATTTATTTATTTATTTATTTATTTATTTATTTATTTATTTATTTATTTATTTATTTATATATTTATTTATTTATTTTCTTGCAGTCTTCTCCTAACTGATACCTTTACATTGTGTTCCTTTGGATCCTTTGTAACCCTTTTTTCAACAGTGGTTTTAGCTAAAAGATGCATATAAGCAAATTTCTTATAACTGCTTTCTGATAACGCTTATAACTGTAATAATTAAAATCCCAAATATATCTTAATATGCATCAATTCGAAAAGGGGAAACTGTCTTAGCACTACTGTAGAAGCTAACACCTACAGTCTACCTTATCTCTTTAGGGGTACAGCCAAGGTATTTCAGTTTCACAAGCTGTGTTTTCTTCTGAAATCTTTAGCTGTACTCTTTGAAAAAAATCTGCAAATAAGCAAGTTTTCCACAAATAATTTGGAGTTACGTTCTATCAAAAAGTCTGCGAACAGATGAATCCTTGAATTCTGAACCACGACTGGGTGGGGGTTCACTGTATGTTTGATGTTATCTGTGTACCAGAGAATACTGGTTCAACTCAAATAAAATGTTTTATAATAGTGTATTAGTTTGGGTCTAAACTCTTAGGGATTTTTCATTTTTCTCCAGATACCAGTTTTTCATGTCAAATTAAAGGTGGAAAAAAGAGCTCATTTTTTAAGCCTCATAAAAAATGACATTTAAAATAGGTGTGTATGCTTTTGAGAACAACTGTAACTCTAAATGAAGCATTTAAAGTAACAGACTCAATAGAAAAATGATTCATTAATTACAACACTAGTCGAATACAAAGTCAGGATTATGTTCATCTGATGTTGATCGTTTCAGTGACTTGGAATGATCACATGCCACAAATCCACAGCTAAGAGCACTATCTTCTAAAAATAATGGCTCCATTAATTACCAAGCGGCATTACTGCGCGACGGCTCCCGCTCTTTGGCGCGTTAATTGAATGAACCAGTAATGAATTCACTGCTAATGTTCTCCGAGCTGTCTGCTTCTGGCCTGTCGCGTTCACGTAAATCTAGTCAGAGTGAGTGTCAGATGCCGTTTCTTTTTTTTTCTTTTTGGTCTGTGAGAAAAGATGGATGGGAAGGAAGTCCAACTCATAATGGAGCATAAAAACAGGCCATCAATGTTTGATGAATGTGAGGTGAGAGACGGGAAAGGGGAGATGAGAATCAGGGATTCAGAGGAGCGCTGCCACACGGGGAGAATGCAGTGATTAGGCAGATGAGAATACAGGCAAACATGAAAAAAGGTTTGATAATCAAGACAGGTGTACCCTGTTTTCTGTTGCTTGCGGAGTAAACGTAAACATTTACGTCGCTCTCAGACTTTGACAGACACGCTATTAGCAGGTGTTTGCAAAGTAGCTGTTCTTGGAGTTATATTGACTTTCCTTGCCGCCGATTGGCTGTACCTCCATAAGTGGAGATACAGAAGACTGTATTTGTTAGCTTCTGCGGTAGTGCTAAGATGGTTTCCACCATGCGTATTAATGCATGTGGAGGTAAATTTGGTGTTAGAACTGTTAAAGCAGGCCGTTCTAAGCATTTTTAGAACGTGTCTCAAGTATTCACGGACTTCAGCTGTTTGCGCCCTGCTGTGGCCCCTAACCCACGTGAACAACGGGTGTCCACTGTACTTTTAAAACAATGTAAAAAAAATAAAAATGTACTTTCTATCATGTGTTAATATTAGAGGACTTGGGTGGGTGGGATATATTGTTGTTACACTCCCCTGTTGGTGCCTACATATGGTGCAGTCAATTCAAAACGTAGAATTTATGAGTGTTCTACCAGCCGGTCACTGATCCAGCAGCGGGGCTGATAGGTGTTATTTTATGGGTAACTGGACTGAATTTATTTAGCGCTTTTTTATTCATACCAACCAACCACTCAAGAGTGTTTTACATTAGAGCCACATCCACTTAGTCCCACTCTCAAACTTCCATATCTCTACAGACCAATATGGAGATCAGGAGGCAACTTGGGGCTAAGCGCCTGGCCCAGGGGCACGTCGACATGCGAAAAGGAGGGGACTGAAATTGGATTTGCATCTATCAGATTGCAAGATGACTACTCCTACTTCTGATTCACAGTCGCCCAACAGTGCGTGTGACTGATGGCTTCATAGTCATTCTAAAGGAGGATATTGTCTAAAATGTACGACTACTATAGATTTGGTTCAATAAATTAGAATGCTGTCTGCATCTTCCCACACCTTTTGCTTTAAAACGGCCATCCTGAGCTGTATGACATCCTTGGTGTGGTTATCTCCTGTCTCATTCAGCAGCACGTTTCGACTGGTGCGAAGGTGCTCTGGACGTCATCTTCACAGTCATTAGTGCTCCAGTGCAGGTGCTAATAGAGCTGTTAGTTTGCTTCTTTTCTGCAGGTTAGCATGTCTATATTTACTCCTCTTGTCTCAACTCTCTCTTCCTTCTCCTGTCGCTGACTTGTTGTCTTCTCCGTCGCCCTCTCTGCCGATGAGCCCCACAGCCTCCGCCCTTCTTCTCTTTTTCTCTCCTGCCAGGATTGATTGTGGAGGGCCGTGTGAGATGCAGCGTGAGCTTTCTGCTATCTCCGTTCACTTACGCGAGGATGAATGCTAATCAATGGGGTGTTGCTGGGAAATTTGTCAAAAGATGCTCTGTCGTTCCCTGTGTGAGCCGTGTGTCACATTTTACTCAATAGCCAAACACGCAGACGGTTAAAATGATGGTATTGTTGTTTGTGATCATGGTGAGATGCTCTGTGTTTCACTACCTTTGTGTGAACCAGGTCTAGGATCAACTTACAAAAATACTGAAAATGATCAAATTTACTACATTTTAGACTATTTTCTTGTTACATTTCACTGTAATATGTTCCTCCAACGGCCATGAGGATTTTCTAGTAATTTAATATTCTCATAAGAGATATTTCTTCTTCACAAATAACACTTTTATGCACCTTCACAAGTTGTTTGTATCATAGCTAATATTATCTGTTCTTCTTATTTGTGTCGTAACTTTCTATGACAGTGTTAAATATTGGCAGTATTTTATGGAAAAGCCATCATCCATGGTTTAGTTGTTTTTATAGCTGACTTGGACTTAATGTGAACACAGATGGAATTAGAGGTGAAGTTTCCTTTATGATTTTGTCCTGTCATAACCAAATGTTTACTGCCAGCCACAGATTCTGCAATTTTTGTTCAAGTTTTATGATTGTTTCTTTTTTTTAAATGCGATATTAAACAGCAGCAGGAACAACAGTAGCAGCCTTGGCTCCAGGTTAGCAGTGTAAACTTTTATAGAATGTCTTAAAGCAAGAATTTGCAATTTGTACTTTATTGCCTGAAACATGCAAAACCGCTTTTATGGTCCTTTAAAAATTGGAGAGACACAGACGGCTCCTTACTATGCAATCCTTTCTTGTTCCTTTTATGATTTTTATGAATTCCTGCCCTCTGTCACAGTTCTTTTTTTTCTATTAATGCCTCCTTTTGTCTGGTTCATTTGTTGCTTCTTTTTAAGTCCCGTGTGTCTGTTCCCACTCCTTCATCAATTAGATCCTTTACAGATCAATGATAGAGACATGATTCCCCACTCCCAATACAGGTCCATGTCTCACCTGCTCTGCTTCACAGTGTGAAAAAGATCAATCTCCATAAGTCAGTGAAAAGGCCCTTCAGGGTACATTTCTACTGAACTGTTCCACCAGACGCCATCAGACATTTCAGTCCATCGCTTCTGCTGCGTTTTCCACCTCTAATTTGTCTAAGTTCTTCTTCTGGGCTAAGATGATACTTTCACCCTTTGTGAATTTATTGAAGAGGCTTGTTTTTGATTTGATCTTTAATCAAAGCAGTGGCGAAGATGGCATGAATGTCACCGCACAGACTGCACTGAATCGAGGGGACAATTGGCGCGGCATTCCCTGGGTCATTAACGGATGATAATATAGTGTAAAAGCAGAAGACAGAAAGTGAAAATGAGTTGGAAGAAATTAGTTGGTGTGTATTTGATTCCAGAACCTTTCAGCGTCATTAACCGGGGCTGTAGCAACTCGTGGATCAGTGCTTGAGTCTGTAGGCCATCCTTAATATCACACAGTTAACGTTTTACAAAGGCATTATCACACTTTACAAGTGCTCCTAAAATATGGATTTTTCCTTCCATTCTCCCTGTTGTCATTGAGTTTTACTGGATAATGAAAATCAACAAGGGTTTCATTTGTACAGTTTTGTCTACTCATTGGTTTCCGCTTATTATCCATTCAAACTTTCATTTTTCCTTCTTTTTTATTCAAATAAAACATACATAATTTATTTTGGCTTCTTGTTGTTGTTGTAGTGTTTTAACTTTGAGTTTCACATTTTGTACCATCTCTATTCACCTCTGTTTCTGTTTGTTTTTGGCTGTTTCTAAGGTTTCTTTCAGTAAAATAAATAAACTGTTTCTTGAGAACCTTGCAACGTGAAGAGACTTTAATGAGGGGACGTCCATGCAGGCACTGATGTGTGCTGCTGAATTCACATTAGGCCTACATGTAATATCAAAGACAATATAGCAATAAGGCTTAATGGGCCACTGCAGAGTTAGATGTAATGCAGCGTAGAGGACAGTACCAGCGGGCAGGCTGTTGCAGCATTGCATGATCAGATGAGAAACACAACGGTAGAGTGAAATAAAACTAGGCCTAGCAGTGGGAAAGTCATCATGGTGAAAGAAAAAAAGAAGCAGGAAATATGCTGAAACTTTGATGGTACCAGGCAGCTCATATATAAATACACACACACACACACACACACACATATATATATATATATATATATATATATATATATATATATATATATATATATATATATATATATATATATATATATAAAAAATGCTATAGTCACATTGTAAAACTTTTTTTTGTTGCTTAAAGCATTAGTCCTTTATTTGGAAAATGTGAACTTAATGATTTCAAAGAGACTAATTGTTCTTGGTGTTTTTTGAAGCTCACAGCTGCCAACTATACTATCTTTATTAAAGTTATTCAAGTTGTTCTATGTTTCAGCATAAGGACAGTGAATGTAATCACAAAATTGCAGATTTTTCTGGTTGATATGGCCTCAAATCTATATTGCAATATAATCTAAAGCATGTGCGGTAACGACATCTATTGCAATATATTCTTTCCTTTCCTATATATATGTCAAAATGACAGTTTATGAACATGATCACTTTCCAGATACATTGCAGCAGAACAACTTCAAAAAACTTTTGAATGCCATTTATAGAACATGTTGAGCAAAATGCATTTAAAAAATATTAAAATCTTTTTTCCAAAAAATGCAACACAAAAATTCTCACATGAAGATGAAGGTATTTTTTATTATTATTAAAAGCTAAATGTCATAAGAAAAACACAAAGTTCAAAATTGTCCGCTTTCCTGGTTACTTATTTATACATTTAATATTGCATAAAAATAAACCAGCACATATTTGAATTAAAAATGCTTCAAGCTTAACAGGTTTTTTTAACATTAAAATGGAAAACAACAAATTTTAAACGTGCAATACGTGGTGTAAAGACGAATACTGAACATCAGTATTTATCCTCCTTGATGACAGCTTGATGACATCAAAATGCCCTATCGCGGTAGGCCCATTGTCAAAATCTTGTTGAATAAATGTATATATAGTTTCTACCTTATGCCTTTTATATCTCCCACCACAACTATACATGTACCTGTCCGAGATTTCTGACTGATATCCAAGCTGCAGCTTTTGGAAAGTTTCAACCTGCTGAATTTGTCCAACTCCAATTTAAAAAGTATAATCAACAGTATTCAAATTTTTGTTCCTAGCTCTCCTGATGTGATCTTCTGTTCTGAGCTCGTGTCAACAACAACATTGTCTGTTTTAAATGATGGTCTCTCACAGTAGCTGATTGTAGTGCAGGATGGAGGTAAACCTGAAGACAGAAAGAGCATTAAGATTTTAAGAAGCATTCACATTTTAACCCTGAAGCATTCAGTTCCTACAAAGACACACATTTTTAGCCCTGACATTTACCTCTGGGCCAACTTTCCTTTGAAATTCATCATGTCCTCCATATGAAAATATCTTAAGATTGGATTTTTAACGTTTTTGACCTCTTTGGAGCTACAACCCTTGCTGCTCACACCATGGGCCACATAAACTGGTTCCTCTCAGAACTTAACATGATAAACTGAGGGTGTTTTTTTGCAATCAACACTTTATCCATCTTTTCTTGCCATTGTTTCACACCTTGATGTGTTAGGAATAGTCAATGTAGGGATGTGTTCGACTGTTTTTCTTTTTGTTTCCTCAGATTTGTATTTGGACATATAGAAGAATCTGGAGACACTCATAAAGCATAAAAATTCATCGGTTTTGAACATAATTGCATAAAGCAATAAATGTCATAAAAGGTTTTGAAAACCCAAACTTGGTCAGTGTCTCTTTTATGAAGACTTTCCAAATGCATCGTACCGGTCAGACCAGACGTGTTTGCATATGAACCCGTCGGCGGTAGTCTGAAACTGCTGACATTCAATGTCTGCAGCAGAAACATGGTGTCCATCAACACTCACTGACCAACGCCCATGGCTAAATGAAGATGGCCTAATTAATTGTAACTGCTGTGGTTTGTTTTGTGTAACTGACATGCTGTTCTTTACAAGAATTGAGTTTAGCTGGCAGGACCATCTTTTGCCTTGTTTGGAATCAAGATAGTTTGAGGACACAAGAACTGATCGCGAACTTTAAAAGTCAGCCACCCAGGAAGGCAACTGCATCAACTACCTGCATATTCCAGGGGCTCCTGTGGCTGCAAAACAAACCCAGGCCATACCACCTCCACAACATTGCAGTTGGTGTGAGGTTTTTATGTGTAAACTACAATCCCCCAGAAGTCTTATGGTTCAGTCAGATGGATGCATCTTTTTCAATGTGTCCTGTTTTGACACGAAACATTCGAATCTGGCATTGTTTGTAAGGTGGTAATAGATTTAATGTAAAAGGTTTAAATTGAGGTTCACAACAACACCTAGGGTCCCTGCATGTTTTGAGTGCTGATCTCCTCTATGTTTTTGTTTTTGTGATCAAAAATAAATTTGATCTCTTCCGCATTAGATTTTAGGATATTGTGACTAAGCCACTAAAGTTGTGTCCCTAATGTGTGCTTAAAAGTGGATATAGATAATGAATAAAAGTGGCCCGAGAATGTTGCCCTGAGGAACGCCACATGTGATCTGCGTTCACTCAGATTTATAATTGTCTGATTTTGTCAAAGTAGTCCTGGTCTGCCTAATAAGATCTGAAGCACTACATTACCGTGCCCCACTTTTTCAGTCTATCAATCACAGTGTGTTTGAAGTAGCACACATGCATTGCAAGCTGCCAAAACCCCTGCTTTTCTATTGGTGGTTACATTTGCTGATGATCAATTAATTGATTACATTTCAGTAGATGGCCTTTTGGGCTCCATTTTTGTTTAATTAAAAATGAGTGTGCGGAATCTATTGTGTGCTTTTGGAGATTTGTGGTTAGATTTAAATAATTGTCCAACCATTGACTAGATCCCTAAAACCATCTAAGAAAGCACATTTGCAAATGTATTTTTTTTTTCCATTGCTGTAGAGAAAACCTATATAAAAAAATAATTTTTATCATGTTCGTCCACTCGTGTGGAATAATCAGTTATTTCACTTTAACTGACCCTGAGGGAAAGGCAATGTGTGAATCAGAAAGAGGACATTCCTAGAGAGTAGAGAGCGATCAAGCTGCTGTCAGAATGAATAATTTCCCTGATGAAACCCTTCCTGTTGGACCTCCTTGAATAGACTATTGCTTGGTGGACTGACATCATACACTCGCTATAGATAGCTCTCCAATCCCTTGTAGACCTCTGTAGCCCAGTTTCAGCTCATCAGAGGATGTCATTTGAGAACACGCTGTATATCCTCCAGGGATTTTCAACCTTCTAACCTGCTTGTTTGTATCTACTTAGGAGGCGTTTTGATAGGTTTAAAGATAATGGGTTTGAATGTGACTCAATAAAGGGATGCCCCATCGGAATAAAAATCTGCATTTCATATTAGCTTAGTGAAACTGGAAAAGAAATCCACCATGGCTGCTGGATTTGTCGGTCACCCCGTTCTACTGTAAATCCTGACCTCTCCTCATAATCTGCCTGTTAATTCCCATCGCCTGTCCTTGAATGCAGAATGGCGTTTGTGTGTTTAACAAGGAGTGTTTGCACCAGATTACTGGATTCCAGCGGGACGACATTCCGAGCGCCCCCTCACCACGGCCAGAGTAGCAGCCCCCACCCCCTCCCCACTTTAGCAATCGATTCCTCCTGGTAGAAGGACGTGCCGCTCTTACTTTCAACCCCTGCCTCCTCCCGAAAGACTGTCTGCCTGAGTAAAATGGAAAGGAGGGGGCCGAAAACAAAGGATAGACAATGGAACAAAGAGAGGTTTCGTGTAAACAAAGAGTAATCGAGGAAAACTGTAACAAGAAAAGTTGGTAACTTATGGATTCAAGCCCCTGCAATTCTTTCTGATCACTTCCGAATCTAAAACGCGCCTGTGTGCATGATAGCACTCAGAGCACGGACATCACAAGCACACCTCCCTTTTCTCCACAGCCGCTCTCTAACACACCTACCCTATGACAGAAACATCCTCCAAGCCTGTTCTCCTCCACCCTAATAAGGAAGCTCATTACGAGCAAACAAGCCGTCGCTCCTCTGAATAAACAACTAGGACATGCCCCGCAGCTCAGCGAGGTGTGGAGCTGGAGGCTGAATATTTTATTGATTCTGCAAGTCCAGCTGTTGATCTGTCTTGTGTACTCGTGTCATTAATATAGTGTCTGCAGAACAAAGCCGTGCTTCCTTAGAGTTCATCAGGTCGCAGTGATTGTTAAGTGGTGGCCTTGTTGCGCTTTTGCAGCTGCTCCAAAGACATGTTCAATTAAAGTCACTGTTGTTGGAGGGTGTGGAGCTCTTTTCTCTGGTTTTAGTGTAACTCGAAGGTGAAGGTGACACAATATCATACAGAAGCATCCATAAATACTGGCTCTGGTAATTAGTCTTAAACAAGGTCACAGACATGCTGCTAATAGTTTACCAGCTATTGGTTTAAGTTGGACTGCACGACATCAGGAAAATCTTTTTGTTATTATCTCATTATTTAAAATTTAGCTGACTATGTCGATTCCAGTTAGCCTGCATTCTCCTGACACTTTTCTTTCTTTACCTTTACACAAAGACCTCAAAAGCTCTCTAGCTGTTCACGAAAGATTTAGGGGTGTAACAGTGCACAAAAGTTATGCTTTGGTACATATTTGAGATTTTAAAGTCACGGTTTGATACGTTTTCGGTACACTTTATCCAAGAAAACTAAATACAATTTTTTTTTTTTTTTTTTTAACTTTTTTTTTTGCTTTGATCAGCGCGAAACAAAGAAACCTTTTCCCTAAATTCCTTCCCTTCAATTAATGAAATTACTGCGATTTTATTATCTTGTATAACTTTAAAAAGTTGAAAGTATCGAACTGACTAGAGATTTGATTGGATAAAAAAAATAATAAAGTAGTACAAGCAGACATAGCCAGAGTATAAAACTATTTGACCACTTGAAAACAGTCAGTGTTAATATTTTGAAATGTTGAAATAATACGTTGCCCATATTTGAGAAAAGCACATGCTTAAATCACTTTGGAGTTGATGTTGATAGTGATGTTTACATTCAGATTGATTCAGGTGAGTAATTCAGTTCAGAGCAGAGCGTGTTATGGACCTTATTGCTGTGTAAAGATTTACATGCTGATAAAGTACTGGTTCGGTCCATCTTTCTGTTTCTACTCTAGCTTCATGAGAAACCCTTAATGTTTCCAAATAACAGAGTTTAGTGATAGCTGGGAGTCCTTTCTGTTTTGTTTTGGTGTCATTTTTAAAAGTTGCACTGCAGAAGGTTGAACTGTGCTCTGCGTTTCGCACATAAACATTTTACATGTGTTTAGGTAGAAAACAGCTGGATTCGTGTACCGAATAATAAAAATACATGTACCATTACACCCGTACTAAAGATATACGTCAGCTTTAAACATTGAGAGCAGATGGAAGTTAAATATACCATAAATAAGCAGTATGTGAATGCCTGATACTTATAATATTTTATATCTTATATCCAAATATTGCGTCCATGCAGTCCTTTGCGATTGTGACTCTCCATGTTTTATTTCAGCCAGATACATTTTCAAGCAGTCCAAAATAGAAAAAGTGTAGCAGCCTTTCTTCAGACAGCTGACCGACCGTATACAGCAACAAGTGGGGGAGGGGCTTTTTTGTTTTGTAGGGAATTTATGTCTGCTGCTTTTGGCCTTGTTAACTGTGCTTTGCGACAGACGATTATGCAGAGCCATGACAGGACGGGGCATGTTTCAGTCAGTCGTTCACATCACCACTCCCTGCTGGGGCAGAGGGGAATAGATTCTTCTCAAATATTTTCTCTCAAATTTAAATGCTTTTATAATATTGCCGTAACATCTTGCCAATTTTGAGATTGCCATATAGCTCTGACCTTTTACGATTTTTGACTTTTAAGGGTGTATTTTGCCTGAGGGATAGAAGCTACCCAGTAATTATACCTACCTTGATCTGTGGTGTTGATCTTCTTTTACCCTCGGCCACACACATCACCGAATATGTTTAAATCCATCAAGCATTCCAATTTATACAGCTTGGAGTTGGACAATATTGTTAAAAACTATTATATTGTCGAAAATACTTACTTGCCTAATAACTGTTTCTACTGTGTAGCTCCCTATAATTAAAAATACTTGTTAAATGAAACCATTTTTCTGTCATAAATTTGCTGAGTTACCTATAATTTGGTTTTTAAAATCCCGGAATTGGTATGTATGATGACGCTCATGTGAAGCTCTTTCACTCTGAGTTAATGAAAGCTCCTAAGCCTCCATTTAGGAATGAATGTGGATTAAACATGTTGTAAAGTTCCTGTAAAGTCCATCAGAGATGCTGCACTGTATTGTGTTGAGCCAGTTCCAGCATATGCATGACTTCCTGTGACTCCGGATTGAACTGAACCACTGAGGTTTGTTTGTCCAGTGTGCTGCTTGTTGTGAGTCATTTGGGGCATTTTGGTGTAACTGTAGCCGACTTGATGTTAAAAATGAACTCCCAGTGACTCCAGGATGGGGGGGTGGCATAGAAAGATTGCAGTCATCTCTGACTTGTCTTACTACAGTGAAAAATCTGAAATTTAGAGGTTGACTTCACAGGGTTCCCTGCTAAAGCTTGAGCATTTTTTTTCAAGCTGCTGTCTGTTTTATTATGCGCTCTAAACTCAATATTACCATGAAATTGTTTTTGCTTGGTAGGAAGCTTGAAAATAACTGCAAAGATTATTAAAATGTCATAAATTAAGTGTTCATGCACTTTTGTTAAAATTAAATAAGGTTTGTATTTCATTTAAGTGAATAATAAAAAAATAAGTTTTAAAAATGGACCGATGGAAGGTTTAGGAATCCAACTACCATTCACTAGTATGGACATTGTGACTAGTGAAGTCAGATGTTTTACTAGAATCATGTCTCCAAAATCCAATATGGCTGCATTCATCAAAGGTAGTCATAGCTATAGAAATAAACTGCTTATTTTACGTTCCAAGGTTCCTATATAGTCTTGAAATACATGGAATTTGATTTGATGGAAGGATTAGCCAGGTCTGGATCAGTATGAATAAAACAAGTTTTAAGACCTCTGACCTCTTTCTTTTCATTTTGAAAACGGTCCAAAGATTGACTGAGAAGTCTGCTGATGGCCAGCGTTGTAGTCAATGAGTTCGTTTCCACCTGGCGCAAAGCGGCGCAAATCAGACACGTCCCAGGAGCATTGCGACGAAAGGGACTCTCACATTTGAGAAACTCGGAACACAAAGCTGTACAAAGGTAAATATATCTCTAGAGTTGAAGATGTATAATAAAAATTCTGGGGGAAAAAAGGGTTTTCTTCACAAGATTTGTAACAGTGGCTATATAATAATGTAAACACCTACCTAAGCTGGTGTTTGCCAATGAGGCTAAGGTGCATTGAAGTCTAGGTTCAGCCATGTAATGAAGTTCTTTCCTCTAGTGTAATTAATTACAGCCTTCATCTGACTAGACAAAAACCCTGCTGCTGATGGATTATATGAGGATGCAACATCTCGGCCCCGAATGGCTGATTCGGAAATGGATCATGATTATCTCTGGGTTAGAACAACAGAGACATGCGCTGGCCCATCACCTCATATCAGATCAGTGAGCGGAGAGGTTTCCTCTGCAGAGCCTCGTAAGCTCCACTCCACACCATCTCTGTGTTAACTTGATTGTATGTTCTTGAATTATTTATCTTGCTGAAAAGCTGTTTTTAAGTTTCTGCTGGAGTCCAGCATATTTCCGTTTTTTTTTTTTTTTTTTTTTTGTACAACATCCAGGTTTATGATGCTATTATGCACTCTTAGCAGGGTTGTCAGAGCTTCTGGAAGCGAAACAGGCCCACAGCATTACATTTCAACTTCGTAACTTAACAGTGAGCACGAGGTGCTTTTTTTTTTTTTTACAGGTTCAGCTGGCTTACATGCTAATCCATCTTGGAGGGCTTTGTGATTACGTAGCTCAATCTTACTCTCATCTCATCAAAAGCCGCGTTTAACGTCTCACCAGGATTTGGCAAATCCAACATGTTTACGCTTGTGATGGTAGACACATCTTCTAAATAATCGGTTAGATAGGGAAATAGCATCTAATGGTTGTCATGGAGACTTGGCGACTCCATCTTGCCAACTTTGGAGATTTTGTTGTTGTTTTTTCATTTCCAGCCGTTTTTAAGCTTTATAGTTTATTGTTGTGACTGAAAATATTGGCTCGCTTTGGCCACTATCTTTGTAGTAATTTCATAACTTCTGAAAATTAGCACAAATCTGGTATGCTTAAATTACATGTTTTCCTTTCTTTACAATTTTGAATAGTGGCCAAGAGTAATGTGTATATTTACTTTATCTATGTTTTTAATTTATTTTTTTCTTCCCAAATTTAATACGTTATATGATGATTTAAATCTCTAACTTTCTTATGTACATTTTTTTTATTTTATATTTTGTTTTAATTTGAATTCAGCAACCTGCTTCTCTTTTATTTTAGGTTAATTTAGCTGAAATAGTGTATTACATTATTTTTCCATTTTAATTCTATAAATTAAATTTCATTAAATCCTTGGATTTACATGTATTATTCACCATCATGAATGCAGCAATCTGCCACTTATGATGTCAGTGTGGTAAATTACCCAAACTTGCAATTAAGGGTTCTTAAATAAGTAAATTAGTTGTTGTGAACAGAGGGTTTCATAAGAATCATTGAGTTTTCACTGCTGAAGTGACCTCCTGTTGCTGACACATCCCTCCACTGTCCACTGTCAGCAGACAAAATACAGCAGCGTCTCTGTAGCGACCAGCTCAGCTTATGAAGTGAATTGTTTGGAAGTTTAATACTTCCAACTGCTTTTGGCTTTGCAAGCAACAGCAGCTTCTCAGAGAGCCCATCTATGAAAATGCAATAACGTTCCCTTTTTTATTTTATTTTCCTGCCTCCCTCAGGGGGAGATAGGCATGGGCATCTTTATCTCTCACCGGCCGACACTCTCCATATTCCTGCTCTAAATTACTTCCTCTGCCTCTGTGATGGAGAACTAAAAGAAAACGATAAGTCCGAAGACGTGAATATGGAATTTATATGCTGTATAAATGGCGGTTTCTTGTGGGAAACTATTCAAAGCAAGTCCTCTGACAGATTGGCAAAATGACTCTTCAGAGCTGCTGTGTGAGCTGATAGGGAGAGAAGGATCTGCATTGGAAGGGGGATGAAGGACTGTGGAGCACACATCAACAATTTCTTCCTCATCTATCATTGTGTCATACTGCACTCTATACTGTAACCTGTGTTTTGGTTCAGTAAAGTTATAAAGTGCTGCTTGAAGGCTGGGGGTCGGAGCTTAAGGGAATGATAAACAAAATATTGTGTTGTAGCTTTCCCTCTAACCTCAGTGTGGGTCAGGGACATAAAAGTTACAGTAGATGGATAAATAAAAAACACATTTCTCTGCTTAACATGTTATGACTTCACTTAATCATCCTACTACTTTACTTTTTCAGTCCAGGAGGTTTGTTTGGCTTAAGGAATTTTGAATAAAAGGTTTAGGCGTGATATTCAAAGTCTGCTTGAGGCTATTCCATAGAAGAGTATGGATGAATGAATACATATTTTTTGTGATTCACCTGAAAATAACAACTTTTATGTTATTTGTTTATTTATTTGCTAAATTATTAAAAAGTCTCAAACTGACTGTTAGACTCAGCACTATGGGTCAAGTAAGTAAATAAGTTAAAAAGTAAATCATAAAAATAAATAATTAAAATTCATTTGTTAAAAATAATACAAATAAATAAATACTAAAATAACAATAAAATAATACAATAAATGCAACAAAATAATACAATAAATACAACAACAAATTAAATTAAAAATTAATAAAATAAAATACATCAATTAAATATATTGGATATTCAGTGGCAAATGGTTTTCATTTGTTTTTTGGTTTGTTAGTATTGAAGGAAGGAAGGAAGGAAGGAAGGAAGGAAGGAAGGAAGGAAGGAAGGAAGGAAGGAAGGAAGGAAGGAAGGAAGGAAGGAAGGAAGGAAGGAAGGAAGGAAGGAATCTTTTGTGTGATTAAGCAAACCAGTCTCATGTTTGTAAATCAGCTTTATTTATTCATTGATTACATAACATTAATAACATTATTCATTTATGTAATATACTATGATAACTGACGAGTAAACATAAAAAGGCACAAGTTGATGTTATTGTATCAATGCTGTGATAAAGTACCTCATGTTGTCTCTAAACTAAACTAAATGTTACTCTGAAAGAGGACCTACCAGATTTTTGGGAGGTTTGTCAATGCAGGTGGTGATTCGACACAGTCTTTATTGTCAGCATGTCTGTCAGGTCTTTTTTCTCCCATCAATAGATTGGCAGCTCGGGTAATGTGATCATGTTTGACTGTCAGATAAAGGCAAATATTGCAAACTGAGGCAACACTTTTTGTTTTTTTGGACCAACAAATGCAGGATCAGCTTGTGGTCACCCACTCAATGTGTATGTTGCAGATGTTCAGTTATTTTCCAAAGACTGTTTCTCACATTTAAGGGGCTGTTTACACAACAACGTTTTTCAGCAAAACAGAGGTTTTTCTCTCTGATTCGGCCTCTCGTTTACACGACAACGGGAAAACGGGGGGGCGAAAACGCAGCTTTTGGGAAACGGCTTCCAGAGTGGAGGGTTTTGAAAACGCTGAGGGATTCGTTGTCGTGTAAACCCAAGCCGGAGGCTTTTGAAAACAATGACGTCACTGCCAGCCACCTACGGACATGTTGCACTTGCGCACTCCGCCTTTCTACAGAAAAACAACAACAATGGCGGATCCAGGTATGCGGTTACTGCTGATGCAGCTTCTGAAGTTATTTGGTCGCATACAGTACGTGCGTCAAATAATCAATATGCCTTTATTTGAGCGGAGAACTACAAAAAGACCGCCATTGTTAGGTATCATGAAATGTTTCTTTCCCGGGTTGTGAGGGGGAAACCTTGGAACACTGCATACACGGGGCAGACTGCCATCTAATGGCCGGGCATATGTACTACGTCGTTTTCCAGTGCGTTTTCACCCGCGTCTTCAAAGAAAAACGGCAACGTTGTCTTGTAAACAGCCCCTAAACCTTTCTGTTGCTACAAGATAGCCCAGCTTGACCCTCAGACGGGGTGGTGACGAGTAACAGCTGCCTCCTCGTGATCTGTCCGTTCTGCCAAGCCCGGTTACAGCGGGTCTTCACTTTGCAGCACATGTGTACAGGGGGGCGTTAGGTGTGACATGCTGTGGGCTCTTGCCCACATGCTCTCACTTAAATATCAGCCAATGCAGCCTGACAGTCCAGTGCATGCCTGAGGGCAGAGAAGGGTCATCAGGAAAAAATCCCTAAACATCACTCAGGATTTGTTGTGTCAAGGTGGTCTTCGGTAAATTCTGACCTGCAAATTTGAACTGCGGAATAACACTGAGCTGTTTTGACATCGAGGGGGGGGTGAAGGATGCTACTTGTGTTACTTTGTCATTCTATGTGTGAGGAATACCTGTTCATCAAAAGAGCCAATTCAGCTCAAATACAATGGTAAAGTATTAAAATTTTATGCTGTTAATGCACTGTACTGTGGATCCCATGATTATTTGCCCTAATATCTAAAATCCACAAGTACATGAGATCCCCTCTAAAGAAGCCCTGTATCTGCCTATTTTAATAGTTCAAACACCACATATATCTTAATATACATTAATATGGAAAGTGGAAACTGTATTTGCACTACAGCAGAAGCTAGTATTCATGGTCTTCCTTCTCCCCACTCTTGGGGATACAGCCAATCAGCACCAAGGAAAACGAATTCTATACACAAAAGCCAACAGGCGTTAGATTTAAAAACAATATAAAGCGACTGTAGCCCTTCTTCCGCCAAAACATAACAGCAATAACTCTGATGGTTATATCAGACAGCACTAAGTTAGAGTGCTGGGTTTGGGATCATTTCAAAAATATCATCCAAACAACTCAAGATGACATCCTCTGATAAATTATTCCTCTCGATTTGACCTGCTAGAGTAACCAGAGCTGAACAAAGTTAATTTGACTCTGACTTATAATGTTGTTGCTAGTTGTACTGGCTGGCTGCTTACAATGAGTGAGAACGGGGATACAGGAAGAGTGATATTTAAGCACCAGCCAATGGGCATGCGGGTCGAACCCACTGATCCTGATTGGTAGATCAACTCATTCACTGGGAAAAATACCTTTTATAAAACAAAAGCTGACTGTGGTAAAATGGCGATGATAATGTTTGATAATGTTTTATAGTAAGATATACATTTTTAAAGGAAAATGAAAAATATGTCATACTAATGAGCTTAGAATTTTATATCCAGTAGATTCTGTAATGTAAATATCAAAACATGCACAATGCATCACATCAAGGATTAAGGACATTTGAATGACAATAAAGTACTGTGATCCTTGAATCTTTACACTACAAAAGTGTAAAGAAATGTGGTGGCAACATATTGGTAATAAAGTATCAGTATGTGTAGAGTGAGTATACAGCTGGAGGATAATGTATATTGGTAAGAGATCTTCCTTCGACTGATGCTGTCAAAAGAGGTTAGACCTTTGGAGTTACGTAGGATTGTACAGAAAACAGAGGCTACAGAAGGTGTTTTTTAAGTTTTGTAACAGGTTATGGAGGGGATCTCGTTTTCCTTTGCATTATTCATAAATTCCTTACATTAATTAAGTAATAATCTGTATGACTGGAGTATCCGAGGATAGTAGGTGACTTATGCTATGCTGAGGTTGAGTGGACTAGAGAAGACACATACTATCACACCTCATCCTCTGCAGGCTGTCATTGCCTCTTGAAGGTCATTGCTTGGGGGTATAAGCTCTTTTTAATGCTCAGCACTGCTCCTGTAAGCCAAGGTCTCGTCCTCATCATTTGCTTAACCACTGACGTCCTTCTCTCGTTGCTAATGTGTGACTCAGAATGTGGTAATCTGCCTGCTTTTGTGTGGAGGCTTCTTCTCTCTTCCTCATTTGAGCATTTTAACTGTGCAAAGAAGCTTCGATAACTTCCTTCTAATCTTGCAGATGGCTTTGTGTTTACCTGTTTGTGGGCTACATGTTGACTCTTGAGCAGTTGAGGGAATACTTATGCTGCCTCCTTCCCTGACTTTGAATATATCAGCAAACACATTGTTAAAATACAAATCTCCCCTCATTTGCCTTCACTTAAACCCGATTACCTCTCACAGAAACCCACTTTAGGAAAACGTGTGTACATTTCTATGCAGCTCCTCAGCCATGAGAGTAAATCTGGGATGATGTTTGATAATGCCCCAATTAATATTGCATGTTCGTCTCACTTGGCTTTTAATGTATTCCTGCTCGCTTGTGTGCTATCTCCGCGGCACATCTCCCAGGCATCCCGTCTTGTTATGGTGGTCCCTTGTAGGTTTGTGTGAGTGCGTGCAGAGCCCACATGCACACACCAGATAAGAGCTCATCCTGAAGCCCACTGTGAGTGGCAAAGACGAGACAGTCAAGGAATACAATGGTACAATGGGACATTACCTTTTTTCATATCAGACAGCAGAGAAGAAGCAGCAGGATAAAAAAAAGGGACATTGTTGGCATCAGTAATATATATTTGATCAAAAATACACAGTTATAATCTACACTTGTTGGTAATTGTACATAGAGATGTGAAAATTGGCATATATTATCTAAACTAGATAAATGATTGGTGCAGAAGGCTCTAGACTGTCTTAGTAGACAAGGCCTATTTCTTGTTTGCTAGCATATATGGTAAATGGCCTGTACTTGTATAGCGCTTTTATCTAGTCCCAAGGACCCCAAACACTCAATCATTCACCCATTCACACAGACGGGTAATGGTAACACTGACAGAAGCGAGGCTGCCTAACACTGGCGCCACCGGACAACCACGACCGAGAACGACAGAGCGGGGTTTGAACCGGGAACCCTCCGGTTACAGGACGAGCTCTTACCTCCTGAGCTATGGTCACCAAAAAAGGCAGAATGTATGCCTTATTTGGTGTATGTTGTTTAGCAGGACTCATTAGATTGGCCAACACTCATCAGCCAACAGTGGAAACGTCAGAAGGACTTACTGAAAATTTAAGACTTACAACTGTAGATTTATACGAGTTGGGAATGTTTTTTGGAGCCATCTCTAAACTATAGGGGTGTAACAGTATACCAAAAGTCCCAGTTCGGTACGTACCATGGCTTCAGTTTCATAGTTTGGTTCATTTCCGGTACAGTCAGGGAACAAAGTGATGAAAAAAAAGTTTCTGTGTAATGTCATTTAAAATCAAACTGTACTTTCAGTAAATTTTCCAACTAAAAAATCTCAGATACCATATACATTAATACAATTAAATATAAAATATATAAATAACATACAACTGCCAAACTGCAAAAGTCAAGACAATCTGGGATATGAAAGGAATATTTTAGACTGCCCCACTGTCTGTGTCAACAGTGATAGCAAGTTAATCGGAGGTTAAGCTGTTACCTAAGCCAGCTGATGGGATGTTGCATAAGTTATACAGGTGAGATGCGAGGCATTACAGTGTACCTCTACTCTAATGGTTTATTCACCACTGAAGAATTCCCTTTTATCGAGGAGCTGCGTGTTTCTAACCCCAGAGTTTCTCTTGGTCTCTTGGCTCCTTCTGATCAGCTTCCAGCCACTGATGCTGCAAAACAATGCAAACGTCACTGACTAATTCCTGGAAGAAACAATTTTTACACACATTATTACAGTCAGATTTCCAGTCTGCTTATTCCTTACTGCCATATTAAGAGAACAGCACCAATGAGGGCCACTAAGCTGTGTCGTTTGGCTCAGTGACAACTGTGGTAGCTAACAGCAAACAATGACGCTACCAGAAGTTGGTAACCAGTCAACATGAAAACGCGTTCTGTAAGACCTCGAAGCCGAAGTGTTCTCAGACAGGAGCCTTTAACAGCCTCTCTGTCATACCAAATGCTCCGTACCAGAAAATACAAATACCATTACACCCCTACTAAACACATATAGAGTCAGAGATCATCAATTGAATAACTTATATATCAGTGAAAGTTCTTTAGACGTCTCACCCCTTGGTATTTTGCGAAGAAGATCCAAACTATCGCTGTAAGATGATTAGCAATGAATTAGGGTGTTTAGAAAAAACCATGAAGCTGATTAGCTTGGTAGTTGCTGCATGAAATTTGAGGAACATACATAGAAACTGGTTTTAGAACAGATACAACTGGTTAACATTAAATTTCTGAATGAAGTCAAGCATGGAACTCCACCAATTCTGACAAGAAGAGTGGTCAAATATGCGTTATAACAAATTCTCTGGTTAAGGTGCAGCTACCTTAGGGACACTGAACCCCAATAAAACGCAGGATGTATGCACATATATACAGTAGGGATGTATAAATAACAAACACAATAAATTCTAACCTTTCTCCCTAATTCTTGTCTTTAAAAAGTCATTGCTACTGGACATGTTTCAATCATTTTAGTATGAAACAGAAAGTTTTGAAGTGTCCCTATAACCCTAAAACTTACGACTTGCCTGTATACTTCTAAACATAAAAGGAGTTTACATCACGTCAAGAAAATAGTATTATTTTACAGTTAAATAAGATTTTAAAAAGTAACTATTAAAGCCGGATACAGTCCGTGCCTCAATCATGTTCTCTTTGCTGGAAGTGATGAGAGCAGCTTGCCCTCATCCTCAACTAATGCAGATCCAGCAGTCTGCACGAAAGCACATCTGTCCCCGGGGGAAATGTTCTGTCCTGACACCCCTTGTGGTGCAGCCAGGGATGAGCCAAAGAGGGACAGACAGACCCCCCCCCCCCCCCCCCCCAAAAAAAGGAGAGATAAAATCAGAGATAGACACAACCCAGACACCCCTTAAGGTAGCTTTTTCTTCCAGCCAATAACCCAGATGTGTGATTGGTAGTCCAAATATGAGGTGATTTTTGGTTAACGTAAAGCTAAGCGCATTTGTAGGATCTAAATTTACCAGTATGCCATTTAAAGTTTTCTCTTGCTTTGGAAAACATCTAAAACTTTACAATCCCTTCATCTTTGCTTTAAATGAAACCAATGTTTTCACAATGAATTCAATATTTCCCTCTCTCCGGTCTGAAATAGGTTTTCTTTCCCCCCACACAATACATATTATATTTAGTTTGAATTCCAGCTGCCCCAGAGCCTCTAAAGTTAGATTATGTTCTGTCCCACTGTGGAAGACACTTGACCGAGTGATGATCCATCTGGCCTTGGATGTATTGTCTCTGGAATAACTTATTTTCCCCGCTCTATAAACGACAAAACTAATCCTGGTCATATGGGGGCCATCACACTGTCTGTCCTTTACACTCACCATCATCCCCTTTGGTAGTGGTATACATCACTATCGTCTAGGGGTGTAACTGTACATGGATTCATATTCAGATTTTTCGGTACGACCCTTTTGTTTCAGTACCATGTGTACCAAACAAATACAGCTGTTTTCTACCTGAACACATGCAAGATATTTATGTGTGGAACTCAGAGAGCAGTGCAACGTTCCGCAGCACAACTTTATAAAATGACACCAAAGCAAAACAGTAAGGACTCCCAGCTCTCACTAAACTCTGCTATTTGGGTACATTAAGGGTTTCTCATGCAGCTACAGCAGAAAAAGAAAGCTGGACCGAACCAGAACTTTGTCAGCGAAATCATCTTTCAACAACAATAAGGTCCATAACGCTCTGCACTGAACTGAATTACTCACCTGAAACGATGTCAAACTGAATGTAAACATCAATGGTACTAGAGAAAATCCAGCTGACATCAAAATGGCTACCAGGAGCCTCCAATCAGCCCAGCCGGGAGACTAGGTTGTCAAAATATCAAAATAACTCCAAAGAGATTTAAGCATTTTTTATTCTCAAATATGGAAAATATTATTTAACCAATCCTAAACATTTACACTGACTCTTTTCAAGTAGTTGTATTCCTATCTGGTCTGGCTTGGTCTGCATGTACTATTGTGTTTATTTTTTTTTAAATCCAATCAAACCTCCAGTCAGTTTCAGACTTATTTTTTTTAAGTTATAGAACATGAAATCAAATTAATTTCAGAAATTGAAATGAAAGAATATAGGAAAAAAGGTCAGTGTTTTAATGCTGACCAAAGTAAAAAAAAAAGGTGATATGCACATTTGTATTTTTTTTTTCCTTGATTAAAGTGTATCAAAATAGACCAAACTTACTCCCTCACTATCATCAGAATGAGTGCTGATTTAGCCTCTCTGGAGTTTCTTCTGCAAGGGAGTTACTGAGAATGGGAATGTTTTTCATTTTTAAACTTGCTGACAATAAAACCTTGAACATTTCACATCTTCTCATGACTATACGTAGAATTTAAACAAACTGATGTGCACTACTCAAGGTACCATGACTGACTTGGATAAAATAAAATAAAGACTAATTGATAGAATGGAATTTGATGTAAATGCATAGAATACTAAAACCTTTCGGTGACAAGATTGTCTGTTCTGTAGACAAAAAAGTGCAATCTAGTCAGAAGTAAGGGTTTTCATCAAGAGAAGAAGGGTGAAGAGAAACATTTGCTTCCTACAAACGCAGAATTTCTTCCGGATCAACAACATAAAGTCTTTATCTTTCTGGAGCAGTAGCAGAAGTTTTTTACTGAGGAGAACGGATGCCACCATCTCCCTCGCTTTCTTCTCGTCTCAACAAACTGTTTGATCAGTCTGATTTGTTCAAACAAGGTACGTCTGTCTGTGTTTTTTCAAGCAGACTTTTCAGCCCACTGGTGGCCTGTCTGGGTGTACTTTTCATTTATTTTTAACTTCAGGGCGCTTCAGGCATTGGATTCATGAGCCCTTTCCGTCCTTCACTCACCAGTTTGTTGCAGACCTTTTCTGACCACATTCTCTGGGGGCTTCCTTTTGGTTAAATGTCCGGAGGGTGAGGTCGTACCTCTGTTGACCATGATTCTGTGGCAGCTAAAGCTGCTGTGCACTTTCTTGCGGCCAGAAAGGAATTGTTGAACAAATGACCAAAGGACAGGGGAGTTCCAGAGGGAACATGGCTCTGTACTAATTATCAATGTGACACAGTGTAGCACATGTGTTTGAGCAACAAAGAACGGAACATATTTTTTCAAGATATGCCTTTTAATGTACTGTATATTAGTATTTGTATCCATTAGTATAGGGCTGTCCCTGGTCACGGATCCTATTTGTGTTGTTCATGGACAAGGATCTCATCGTATAGTTGTGTAGAGGAAGGTACCTAGTTTGGGAAATTCAAAGTTATATATTTTTATGCTGATGATATGGTTTTGTTGGTGTCATGAACTCATTACGTTTTGTTGCACACATGAAGCAGCTGAGTGTGAAGGAGCTTAGTCGAGAACCAGCACCTCTAACTCCATGGCGATTGTTACCAACCGGAACAAAAGCTGAATAGTCGCTCCAGGTTAGGGGTCAGTCTCTGCCACAAGCAGAGGAGTCCAAGTGTTTTGATGTCTTCTTCACAACTGATGCTAGAATGATGCGGGGAAAAATTGACATCCGTGCCCCGTCTGCAGTAATGCGGACACTACTTTGGTCAGTCAATGTAAACCAAAGAGAGATTGTTAAGCAAAGCTCGATTTATCCATCTATCAATGTTCTGAATCACCCTTAAATTCTGAAAGCACACAATTGTATGCATTTCTTTGTATACTTGTTTTTGTTTTTATGCCTTCCAAATAAATGGTCTTCGTCCAGTACACCATCATCTTCACTTTACGACTGAGAACTAGGGCCTTTGTAGATAAAAGGAAAAAAAAAATGGAGGAGTAAATTACTGCCCAAAAACATTTCATTTTACATATTTTCAAGAAAAATTTCAGAAATTCTCTGATGTTGAAAAGCCGTAAATTGCAAGAAATTGCGAAAGAAAACAAAAAAATTTCCAAGATTAAAGGCATTAATTTTGACACTGTAAAGTCAGAAATTTGCAAAATAAACCTAAACCTCCTAAATTTACTCCTAGATTTATCATTTTTTCTGTCAGAAATATTTGATTCTCAACAAACAGAAAAATGTTTTGTTTAAATATCGAAAATTGATGCCTTTAATCATAGAAATTTCTGAATTTTCTCGTAAATTTATGACATTTTGATATCAGCAAATTTTCAACTTTTTATTTTCTTGAAAATATGTGAAATTGATCTAAAAAAAATCAAACGTTTCTTTGGGAAAATTTACTTTCAGATTTAAAATAATATATATTTGATCTACAATGGCCCTAATACTTCGTATTACATTGCACTTTAGGGTATTTTGTAAAATACTAAGAATGAATTTATATAGATATTTTACAGTTGAGTAAATAAAAATCCACTATTAATACTCACGATGAATGAACAAAAAAACAAAAAGCACCTACTGTGCTGATTAGCTCCGTTTGCACTACAGCACAGAGGTCTGTCTATGTCTATACAGTGAGGTCCCAGTTGTATCTGCTGATGACAAGAATGGCTGCCCCCAGCACACTGACTGTACATATAGTCAGATCTAGAGCACACAAAGCTGCCTCTGTAGCTGCCTTCAGTCTGCCCTGAAACCGATTGCAGACAGATTTGTTAGCCCCATAACTGCCCCTCATGGATAATATCATGCTCGTATAGAAGTTTGTAATCCTATCATTTCTATAAATTACTTTTGAACCATTTAGCTAGCATGCAAACAGTGGAAAACTTCTGTATTTTATACACAGTATGAGTTTAGGTGTGTATGCTAAGCTTGCAAGCTCTAAGATAAAGCTTTGTGCTTCTAAAACTGAAATAATTTTCCCAGTGCTAAATCTTTGTCCACATCATACCTTCCTGTTTGCTTTGAAAGCACAGGAATAGGTCAGTCTTTGTGATTCTCACAATTTCTCACACCTTCCAATTACTGCAGACCTTTCAAAACTCTGTACCCTGGTCTAGTGCTGCAACCAGTCGGTTTCTCAAGTAGTCCTAAACCAATCAGACATGCAGTTCCCTGCCAACCTGCGAAGCCAGGTTTTTATTTATTTTTGGTATAAACTGAATGCAACATGACATCTAAAGAAGTCTACAAAATTAATTATAATTAATTTTAATCAGAACAGTTTAGAACATTCCCTGTAATGGAAAACATATGGATCAAAATTGTTAGAATAGACCGACTTTAAATCATAACTCTTAAACTGTATCCAACCAGGAATTCCATGACACATCACCATTTACAGTTTTCTTTCACCTAAAGTGCAAACAGAGAGAAAGTTAGTGTTGTATTTCCACAATTAGTATGCATACAAATCAGACTACATAGAAGTCAGCTCTGCTGCTGCTTTTTTTCCCATGGTGTGTCCTGCTATCTCTGTCGCACTAGTTTTTGAATATTTTATTGTAATTAATTGCCCAGTCCATTAGGGCTGCTCCTTGTCTCTAGTTCTGTTCATAGGGATCATAAGCAGGATCTCAAGTTATTGTTATGCAGTGGAGGGTGCTTTGTTTGGGAACTTAAGGGTCTCATTTTTGTCTTTTTTGCATATGATATGATTCTATTTCCCTATTACAGTGAGCGCTCCAGAAGGTTCCTTCTGGATTCCCCACAGTGGCCCTGTAAAAAGTGATGCCTGGGAGATAGAACTCTAATTCTGTACTGGTCTAAAACATTCCACAAAAACCACCTGTCGAGCAGTTTGACATTAGAAATGCTGCATTTCACAAAACTGACCGTTAACGAGATCTATATGTAGATACATGCACAGAAAACCAGAGTGCTGTTTACTTTTCTTTTTTCTTTTTTTGATCTCATTCATTTTTTGCTGGTGAATGCAGATGTTTTACTGTACAACAAAACAAAAGAACTCACCTTGCTTTATTGGTTTTCAATTTCTTATACATCCACACAGGTTTCTTGCCAGTTTATGTAAACATTAACTTGGTTGCTTTGGCAGCTAAAAGGGTCAGATTTGTGATTGATGCTTTTATAACTATTATTAACTATGATCTTTAAATGATGCAGATCCTCAGTTTGAAAGAATAAAACCCTCCATTTCTACATATTCCGTTTTGGTAATGTGAAGCACAAAGAAATTGAAAGATTTAGGTTTTGACAGCAAAAGCCACCGTCAGTTTATCTGTTGGGCGTCTCAAAGCCCCCGCAAGCTTGCCTTTGGTATTTAAAAGAGAAGTGTTTCTCACCTCGTCTCACTGACGATTTTGTGTGGGTAAAACACACACGCACAAATGACAAATACCCAGTTTAAATGGGGAAAGATAAAGAGTCCCAACTTCTCTAATGCAGCAATTAACTTCTAACAAAAGCTCTAATGGATTTATATGGATTAAAGTCAAGTTTTTATGTTCAGGATCACCTCCTTTTTAATAATTTAGAAATCACCAGAAGCTACGGCACCGGCCACTTTTAATGAGAAGAGTCACATTTCAGAGCACCCCTAAAACCTTTAATTGTCGCCTTTGTACTCAAAGTTATTCATATAAGCTTTTAATAGGAGCTCAGGGGTGCTTTATCTGAACAAAAAACCCCAGCTTCACACTCCCAACAACGTGGCTTATTGCTTTGAGAAAATGAACAGTGAGGAGAACGGCCTCATAAATGAATTAGTCGCCTGCAACAGATTACTACTGCAGTAAAGTGGCGCATTTCTCACGCCGACCTTACGGACCGTGGAAAAGCCCGTTGTCATCTTCAGCTTCTCTGTTGCATTAAATTATATACCTGTTTAGAAGAGACATATATTTCTGACGTTGCTTAGAAGTAAAATTGGCTCTTTTTTTTGTTAAAAATATTTAATATTAATATATTCATATCGTCTGATGGGAGAAGAAGGGGTGCTTGTTGTTTTGTACCGTCACTATTCCATTGTAGCTTTGTCATTTTATCTACTCATGAAGTTCTTATTTCATCAGAATTGACTGGCCCAATCAGAAACTAGGACTATTAAACTGATAGTGATACACTGATACACTGAAACTGATATACATTGGTTTGGTTACATGTGTGTGAAGCAGAAGTAGGAAGTGATGAAATGGGTGTAGAAATCGACGACGAAATAGTCCAAAGCCAAATTTTGAAAGATGGATGCTGTGAACTCAATATGACCCAAAATGTTACCATAACTACTCCAGCTGCAGCTGAAATACACCAAAAATGGACAAGAAGTTGTGGAGTAAAGCTGCACATTAAGCTGAATTGCAAACACTAAACTATCAGTATGTAAAATAGCAAATATAAGTGGGGCTCTGTTTTTTTTAGGTGCTGTACATTAAAGATCTGCATGGAAATAATTATATTCCAGTTAGATACCTCCTCAAGTTTTCTGCATTATGCAACAGCTAAAAACTTTTTTTAATTTCATCCATACATCAATGTTACTTTGGAGCTGGTGCCTATATCAAGCGGTCATTGGATAAGAAGCAAATTACACCCTGGAGAGGTCACCAGTCCATTACAGGGCAACGTAGAGACATACAGGACAAACAACCATGCACACACACACACACACACACACACACACACACACACACACACACACACACACACACACACACACACACACACACACACACACACACACACACTTATTTAAAACACACTTATGTATTTTATTCAGACAAGAGGTTAGAACTGCTAATAGCTGTCTATTCCAGAAGTCAAATAGGATTCACATCAAACATGAGATGAGACCCAAACTGAATTTATTACATACATACATTGAAACATGGGGGTGGCAGCATCATGCTGTGGGTTGCTTCTCTTCAGCAGGAGCATGGAAACTAGTTTAGAGTTGATGGGAAGATGGACGGAGCTACAATAAAAGGGTAGATGAAAACACATTCATGTGTTAGAATGGTCTAGTCAAAGTCCAGGCCATAAGTCTATTGAGAATCTGTGGCAAAACTTGAACATTGATGTTCACTAATGCTATAACCATCCAACTGAAATGAGCTTGAGCTGTTTGGCAGAGAAGAATGGCCAAACCTTTTCATGTCTAATTTTACCCTGAAAACACTTGGATCTCTAAACATATAAACATACATGGATCTTCCACATAGTATCTAGTCGGAGGGGCTGAATATAAAGAAATAGCACATTTTCAGTTGTTTTTTTTTAAACAAATGTTTAAACGTTAAAAAATTAAAAAAAATTAAAAAGTGGTATTTCTCATAACCCAGTTCCCATGTTCATGCCACCTTAAACGTCTATAGGGACAGTCGCATCTAAAAACAAGTTTGCAGATTCAGACACTGTTTTTTTTGGTTCTATTATTCCACTGTGATGCAAATAATCCATTTTATCGTTATATGAATTGTTTCCAAGGGCTCACTTTCTGCAAAGTGTTGTGTTTTGTATAGAAGCACAAAATCCTAAGCCATGTGTTGAGCCTGCCTGGATCTTGGGTTCAGCGCTGGATGTTTCTTGAGGTAACATAAATGTCAATACGCAAAAAAAAAAAAAACAACCACTATTTCTACCTTTGCTCTTTCTCTCCATCCTGTCCTGCTATTATCAGTGGCCCAGGATGCAATGAATAAACAATTGAGGAAGTATTAGTTGCACAGCCCAGAGCCTAAACGTGAAGGGTGGTCTGTTTCCACATGTCAAGCTCAGTCATGTTAGCTCAGGCTTGTTCCAATTTGACAAATCCTTTTTTTTTTCTCTAGAAACTGCCTGAACAAAAAAGGAATTAAACAAACAAAAGCCACCAAACGCTTTTACATTTTTGCTGTTTGGAAGAAGAAGAGCATATGTGACAGAGAAAGGAGAGAATATAGGTGAAAATCAGATGGGGAGGAAAAAGTGATTGCGGTACCTTGTAGCCCAGTGATCTGGAAACAGTTTTGCATTGCTTTTATATCTCCCTGCTGTCCTCATTCACCTCTTGCACCAAGAACACCTCTAACCTTCCCTCCTCAATGCAAAGCCTGCATTTGGGTAATGTACCAGTTTATGAAATTAAATGTCACAGAGAGCAAAATGCACCCCCCCCCCCCCCCCGCAAGTGGTACAAACACTCGCATCTGACATAAGGCTTGTAGATAACCGCATTAAATCCTTTTTTATGACAACCTTTTTTCTGTCTATGCGGGCTCTCTTGGGACAATAACAATAAGAAACACATTAATGTAATAGCTCTCTGCCTTTCTGTTCTGTAAATGGCCTTACCATTAGGAAATTACCTCTGGATTAACAAAGCGAAAGCTAGCAACTAGTGTTTAAAATGCTGAATCAGACGGCATACAATTTTGATCTATTATAATAGTTGGAAGCTAAGGATGGAGACGCATTGTAGCAATAATAATTTACTGTCAAATATTTTCATGTTTAGAAATGGATTCTTTACCCTTCTGGAAAACATTTAATATGTTTAGGCCACTATGGAAGAGTAAAATAATTTTCTTCTCCTTTGTCAGGGTAAGATGTATCTGATGTCTCTGGTTAGGCAGTGGCTTAATACACAGGATGTGACAGTTTTTATCCATGTCTTGGATGAGAGCGGTGGCTCTTGAAGGACCATCTCCTCTAAACTCATTGTTATGGGCTTTGCTTCATCATTGTTTCGCACCTTTTTTATCACGTTTTCCTTCCACTACATTTTATTTCAATAGGTTAAAATAGGATACAGTACTCCAACTGGTATTTTTTTCTGTATTTGTATGTAATTTCTCTGTTTGTAATGGATCTGTATTGTTTGACATTTTGAACTGAATGGCTGAAATAACTCAAGTTCTGAATGAAATTCTAACTTACTGAGATATAATTGTAAAGTAAGGTAACGGCAGTCCAGACAGCCCTGTCGGCAACCTCAGTTTTGGATTACACCATTCTAAGTGCTTTTCATGGTAACCCTTCTCTGTAGCTAAGGATCCACATTAGACCGAGGAAACGAAATCTAAGATAACACCCCTCGGGCCATGTGAGAAAACACATACACTCAGTGTGTGAGCTCACAGAGTGATGCAAAAAAAAAATCCATTAGTCTAGAAATTCACTGATGTAACACTAAATTAAAAGTATTTTGGTGTTTGTTGTGATGCTGTGGCTTTTCTTCAGAGGCTAAATAAGCTGGTAATAACCTTGGATCCAGAAAGCCTCTAACCCCCATGAAGATGACACAACCTCCTGTCAGATTCCTCTACCTTCCCCAGATTCTGGGTTATTGAGTGTGTCATTGTCCCTTTGTGTTTGTGCTCAGGAGGGTGCGATTGTGAACACGTGCACGTTTTCTTCTTCTCCGTGTGACATGGTGTCGTTTTTTAGTTTGCCTTTGTAAGAAGCTGTTTGTGGCTGTCCTGTTCACTCCGTGTTGTTTTGACTCGGGCTACTGTCTAAGTGACAGACAGGTCGCACCTGTCCTCTAAAGAATGATCCGCCGCATCAATAATAAAAACAAACTGTCAAATCTAATTGTTCCACATGTGAGCACCACCCCGCTCTGTGCAATTCCTGACACCGGTAACATCGTTATGGTGGCAGAGTTGAAGCGCAGGATATTGGCTCGATCTTTGCTCGTAGTGTGTTTATTGTTTGAGATCTTGAGGAAGATTTTGTGGGACATATGTTGATAGAAGCAAGCAGACATGATCGATAAAATGTCAATCAATCAATCAATCAGTTATGATGAGATTTTATTTATCAAGCACTTTTCTTCCAGTCAAAAGTAAAACAAAGTAAATTAGTGGAAGACAACTACAGTAAAATGTCTTATAAATGTAGAACTAAGAAACATAATCATAAATAAGGAAACACCAGGTAAAGATACTAACAATAAAAAAAAATTAAAATCCAATTTTGAAACACTGTAAAACGTTCTTCGATGATGATAATTAGAGATACAACTGCAGATAACCATTTATTGATAAGAGTGTTTCAAGTTCTAGGAGTTTCTCTCTCTGGACCTCTGTGCCACTCGCTAAAGCTTCTGTTTTGTGGTGATGGAGCCTCCATTCACAACTTTAATATTTAAAAAACAAATTGCCTCACCTGCTCTTGGATTAGCCCTGGACGATGTTAGTAAACCTTGTGATGGAGGTAATATTGATAAATATTGAGGATAAATATATACAGGTCTTATCTGTGCCTCCATTTGAGTATCTGACACTGTCAGACTCTGTCCACCTGGCTAAATTAGCACGTAAAATGCACGTTCTCAACACTTTGAATATATTAGTCAACGAATATTGCACTCCTAACAGTCCTTTTCGATACTAATATTGCACACACTAATATTGCGATGAGGACATATTTGTGGTGTATTGTGAAGACCTAACTTGGATCATAAGTAGAGGAGGCAATATGCATTCGGGCTTCAAAATAAAAACAGTATGGGACCAAAACTTGACCCTTGTGGAACGCCGTAGTTTAATTCACAACATTTGGATGAAGCACTATCTGTATTTACAGAAAAATAGACCTGCTGTTTGGTAAGAGATGAAACACTTAAGTTCAGGTTCAGATATTCCAGTCTTTTCAGTGAAATGATGTGGTTAATAGTACTAGAGGCTGCACTTAGATCTATTATTATCAGTATTTAAGGTTCCTGTTGATCCATGTTGGATATGTTCTTCAAAACCTTCAGCAGGGCTGTTTCTGTTCTGTGCATTCTGGGTTAAGGTTTATAAGTAGTTAAGTCGCTCAAATTACGACTTAACTACTTATAAAAAAAATTTTCAAGCTAGCCAACTTAAAATAAGTCTAAAGTTATTAAATATTAGCATTAATGCCGCTTCTATTCAGACGAGAATTGAAAGCAAAGGCCCTCTTGAAAGCAGAAGGATAAACACCCATCAGAAGAAAATACTTTAAAAATGTTTAGCGTGTGCTGTTGGAAAGAATCAGCGAATCATTTTAATCGTTGGATAAGTATAAGTAGTATAATTTCCATGCAGGTACCTGGTTAAAGCATCTTATATTTTCTATTTTACTCCTTAAATTGGATGCAATTTCTTGACACTGTAAAAATCAAGGAAGTAATACATTCATATTGATTAGTTTTTTTGTGTATGTACTGCAGTGAATAAAACAGAAAGTTTGTTTAATTAAATGACTTGATACAACATTGTAAGGATAGCAAACTAAAGAATTCCAGCTTCAGATCGTCTGAGTATTTGTGTCACTTCGATGTTCTTACATGATACCAGTGATTGGCTGTTGGTTGTGCCTCGCCATAATGGCACTGATTTAATGGGGGGGAAAAGGGATGGATTAGTAATAAAATTAGACAGGTAAGATGTGTTCCCCAATTTTCCAGCACTTTGCAACAGCACTGACGACTTAATGGATTTCTGTGGTTTGAAAACCCTTTTTTAAATCCCACCAGTGTCGTTGCAGGATGAGAAAGAATAAAAACACCAGGGCTTGGGCCGTGAATCAGCTCTCTGAGTGCTATCCTACTAAGGCAAAGAAATAAATAAAAATTTCATAGGGAAAAAAATACTGGAATACTCATGGAAGATTTCCTGACTTTACAACACAAAGCAGAGCAAAACATAAGTGTTGTAAGAGACAGTTAGTCCTCTGAGGATTCACAAAGAAAAGAGTAAAAACTGTTTTGACAAGATATTTTTTACATTTTGCGGAAAACTATTTATTTATTTAATTCTTCTGCAATATAAAATGCATTTTAATGAATAATTGAAAACTCATTTGATGCTCCTTTACTGGAAAACGTAAAAAATTTTTTTTAAAGAATTATTTAATTTATGTAAAATGAAGAGTTTACTATATTAGAAAATAAAAGTTGGAAGACTTGCAGGTTTTGTTTTTAACTGCTGAGAACGTTTTAGATTAATTGGGGCTTCGACCTCATGTAAGGTGCTTTCATACTAGAACGTTTTGGTTCAATCAGACCAGAGTTTGCTTTGTTTCTGCTTTGGCAGAGGTTTGATCTGAGCTCTGGTTTGGACGTAACAGGCGAATTCTGGTGTGGGTGGCTTAGATCAGGAATGCAACCTGAATGTTGGTGGTTTTGTACAGGCAAATAATTAAATATTATCAGGTTCTCAATAGTATTTTAAATGGGGGGGGGGGTGTGTATGTGAAAAGATTTATGTTCCCTAAGGGGTGCATGACAGAAAATAATTGAGAACCACTGGTGTAACTCAACACTTGGTAGTCTCTTGTGGGGTTTCTTATTTTGTTTTTGTTTTTTTGTTTTTTCAAAAAGGCAGTTTGACAGTAAAGTAGAGCAAATGAAGGTGAGAAAGAATTTGTTGTTCCTGACCCAACGTGGGGACACAGACGCCCATCTTTGTTACTACACCTTGACATCCTGTCCATGAACACCACAAATCAGGTCAGTGACAAAGGTCAGTTTTCATGTGGCTGAGAATGCTGTCAGTCTTTGCTTTGGGTATACAGGGACCCTCACAAAAATACATCGAGCCTTCTCTAGACCAAACCACAACCAACAAAATCCCTATGCTCCTCTTGAATCCTTTTTGAATCTAAGTTTTGGTAGCCGCTCCGAGTCTCCTTTCCAACGACCTAGAAGAACATTTTCCAGAAATGCTGAGACGAGTGATCCCCTCAATTATTGAAACACACTCTTTGGTCCTTGTCAATAAAACGTTGGACCACACCCTTCTCTTAATCAACAGCTGTCCTACTTGGACATTGACAAGCAGTGTTTCTCAATGTCAAGGCGCCTCGCCTACCAAGGCCTTGCTTACGAGGACACCGTCCTTCCTTGGTCAAAGAAAACTGTTAAATGGAACATACTTGCATCACATGACTGCGGCTGCCCGGAGCCCGCCTTTTGCTTATGCACTCTGTTTACGTCTCGCCCATTGTTACACTTTCTACATATAAGTTTCAATATAGATGTGTAACAAGAATTTTACTTTTTTAATTGTGTATATATTGGTTAAATCAAATGTGAAAGCTAGTTAGTACCTGCTAGCAACCGAAGCTGCAGTGTATTCTGGGAAATTTTGACCGAGGCATCAAGGAACCTCCCATGTATCCTTGGTCAGTTAGCTAAACGGCAGACAAACGGAGGACAGACGCCTCGGTAGCACATGAACATTGGAACACGCCTTGGCGGTCTGAGATGACGTATCTCCTAGGCAACTGGGGCGGGACTGGCATCAAAGCGAGGTTCCTTGGCATTGAGAAACACCCAAGGTGTGCAGGACCGTAATAATTTTAAAATGATTTTCCTTTTTAACACAAAACCCCTTCTATTTAGATGGGACCTCAGCCAAAACCTTAAGAGAACACGCCTGAAACCCTGAAAGACAGGGGGAAAACTATGAGTTTCTCTTTAGGGAGGCTTCTGAGCCAAAAAAATATGGTTTATTCTTTGGTGGAAAATGTCACAGATTGTTGTTTTTTGCCACTTTCGAAGAGAGAGAGAGAGAAAATCTGTTCTTGCTCACAATGTGAACAGGTTTTGGCTGCTTTGTTTTTATTGAGACCAAGTCTCAAAAAACATGCTGCTTCTCCTTTTTAAAGCATCAATATCATTAAAAACGCTTGCTCTTATTCCTGGAAACAAGGGTTATATATCTCCTTATTCTAAAGCCAAGAAAGAAAGAAAGAAACATTGATGGTAGAGCCCCTTTTTTCTGTGTCCCCTCCCCTCCCCCAGTCTTCTCCAAGCTTCCCTGGTGAGACATGCTGAACGGAGACCCCATAATGAGCCTCTGTCTGTTCCACACAGTGAGCTGTCTGAGGCTGTGATGTGTCACTTGTGCAGGGCTTCTCCCTTCAGATGTCTGTGTGCACAAAGAGGGATTCCTTCACAAAAGTGTTTCCAGTTAGTGGGGATGGATGGCCAACAGTCAATACACACCCTATCGCACATAGGCATCACTGTAAAGAGGGAAGTTTCCATTGCTGAGCTCTGACATTCTTTTGTGTATAAGGGAAGGGAAAAAAGCCCATTTAACAGTATTTTGAGCTTTTGTCCTTTTTGTGTTAATGACTGAATGATTAAGTTTGTTGTGTCTCCCATAAATTGCCCAATTCACGCTCCTCAACGCATGGTCCCGATTAGTGCGAGTTTGTTTTTCATTTGGGTAAAGGAGGCAGGCGTGGAAAACACGTGTCTGGCACCCGCAGCAGGAACAGCAGTCTTGACAGCCGCCACATCTGATAGACCTGGCTGTTTCTGTCTGAGGAAGTGAAATGTTTTCACACAGGACTGAGGAGGTTTTTATTAGAAGCAGCACTGTTGGATGTGTTCAAACTAAAGTTAAGCTCATGTCTTTACAAATAGAAGCCTTCAAAAGCTCCAGAAACAATAGTTAAACACGCTTATTCATATAAACTGTCTAAATGCTTGCCATGGTTAATATTTCTTCTTTTTTTGACTATGGGACCTGTCTTCACATTCATGCCATAGTTTTAAATTGAAAATCAGTCTATGGACATGTTCGTTGCCAGGTTTGTGATGTTTGCAGAGACATTGGGATACTCTTTATCTAATCAAGTTTTCCTAAATCAGAATGATGCCATCCACTCTGTCCATGATTGCTAAGCTAAAGTTCTATCATCCTATCCAGCTAGCTTATACTGGTGAAACTCAAAATTAGAAGATCAAAAGTTCATTTAGTTCAGTAATTTAACTTAAAAGGTGAAACTAACATATGATATAGACTTATTACTTGCAAAGCGAGATATTTCAAGCATTTATTTGTTTTAATTTTGATGATTATGGTATACAGCTTATGAAATCCCCAAATTTAAAATCTCCAAAAAAATGTATATTACATGAAATCAATAAAACAAGGATTTTAAACAGAGAAATGTCAGATCTCTGACAAGTATAATCATACATATGTACTCAGTAGTTAGTTTGGGCCCCTTTTTATATCAATTACTGCCTCAATGCGGCATGGCATGGATGCTTTTTTCAAATATCTATACCTCACTATGGTGTTTTTATTCTATTTTGTTGTACTTATATTTATACACTCAATACAATTTTTCATATATTTCTTATTTTTATATTTTTTACAATTCTCTTGATTTTTTAGGTCTTTAGTTCTTATTTATATATATCTTTTGAATATACCATATATTCTTGGGGACAACTTCCTTCTCAATGCAGCACTGGAGTTTTTGTGCTCTTGGGCTCCCCCTACTGTTTTGGGATGTATGTGTCCACTGTGTGGCTCAGGGATCTGTAGGCTTCTTGACCCGAAACTATGATAAAACAGTGTGGTTGATTTCTGTAATAATCCATTCTGCCTACTGCTGTATCATGACTTGCATATTACTGGAAGATGTTTACAGTCTAGGATGACTATTAGAGAAATAAAGTCATATATGTATGTTGTTTTGCTACAATAATATTTGGGTTTTCTTGTATTTAAACAAATGCAGTTTGGAGTGTGTATCTTAAATAAACGGCAATAAACATTGTAGCTCGATTAAATATGTCACATTTACTGCCCTTAAATTAATCACCTTTTACAGAGATGCACTGCTTGCGGCACTCCCGCCACACTTGCAGTGCTCTCTGACGACGTTACACATTTGCATCTCACGCTCAATCTCCTCCACTTTGTCAAGATGACAACCTGCCAGGTGGAATTTCAGTTTTAAGGAAGGGGGGTGGGAAAAAAAGACCCAGTGAGTTGAATCTGGCAAGGAGGAAGGGCAGCAAAATAACAAAACAAAATAAAAAATCTGGGTTTGTTTGTCCAAAAAGCTATTTGCACCAAATTTCTTGACATTTTCAAGAATTCCCCTCTTTTGCCAGCGTTTTATTGGTTTACAGAGAGATTGTTATCCATGAGATGACTGTCGGATGTAGTTTTTCTCGAGGCACGATTTAATTCAGCCTGTTATGTAAGTTAGCAGAATAAATCTACAGAGCAATAATATGGTTTAGGATATTGCTTCTAAAATGTAACATGTTTGAGTTGAACAGATTAACCAAAGGCTTTGCAGACATTCATAGATAGGGTGTTGGGTTAATACTAAAAAGTATTTATAATTTACAAAAAACTATATTCACAAATTAAAAAGCTTAGTCTAAGCTCTTTTAATCATTGCTTAGTGTCACTTAAAGATATTCTGGAGATTTGTGCTGAAATTGAACGAAAAACATTTTAAAAATGTTTTAACTAGCAGGGTGTTTAACAAAAATTGTATGGTATTGTATGGACAGTTGTATGGTAGCTTTGTTACCTAGTGAAACTGGTAAACTGTTAACTATTACTGACACACATTGTAAGTCTTGTTACTTGTTGCAAAATTTACTTTTCATTCAAACAGCATTTAAAAAAAGAGTGATTCATTGTCTTTTTCATTTTGACTCTAAGTGGAACTCCTTTCTTCGAGGACCATATACAGCTAACTGACAGCTCGGTTGAACAGTTGTAGAGGGGTGGTAACTCGGAGTCATATGACTGAATGATGTGGCAATACAAGTCCCTGCATTAGGGATGGATTATTTGGGTATAGCAAATCTTTTCCTGCAATGACGAATAAAAGTATTCAGCTACAATAAGTTTAATTGTTTGTTGATCTCCAATCTTACTTTTCTGGACCTAAAACAATGATATGATGTTAACAGAATTCTGACCCATCCCCTCATATTTTGGGCTCTCGTTAACTGTAGGGGATGTGGTCATGTATGGTACACATATAGGTATTAAATGAAAGTGCTCTGAGAATATAGCCTTGAGGAATGCCAACATGTGATCTTCATTTGATCAAATTCAATTGCTTAAAGTTTGCTGGAAAAGTAACAAATAGAATGGTATAGTGTGGTGATGGAATTTATTTTTTTAAGCCAGCTGACTGGCAGTGGACAGCAACAGATGGGAGCGGGGCAGCTGTGGTCAACAGAAAGACTTTTGAATCACATTTGAAGTGTACCCTTTTAAAACCTGTAAATACCCTGATACCAGTAACTGGTCCATACCTCCACATCCAATTAAAATCAGTTTTGCTACAGGGTGATGGGATTGTTTTGTGGTTTTGAAGCCATCACTATTTAAAAATATGACACTGATACTTTGAAATGTGGAACAAATTTAAAAGATCTCTAGAAGATACAGTAGAAGAAGTTAGTATAAAGTACAAATTCAGGCAGTGAACATGACTATTGGAACTATTGTGTGGCAAGAAGGCGATAGAGCAAAGTTTTTCGTGATTGACAGATGAATTAAAATGTGTACCATCAATATCGAGTCTGATCCCCCTTCAACAACTGCAACACAACATCTTAAAAGTGACACATGTAGCAGAGTGACAGCAACAACCTTCTGGCAGGGTGAGAAAACAGTTCTGCAGTAAGTAAGACACGCTTAAATATAATTACAAGTTCTGACTCAGGGTCATAACAGGAAAACATGCATGCCACCTTTATTTTCGTTTAGTTTTTGGAAATCAAAAGTGTGAACAAGTCACACATTGGGTTTTTTAATTGCACCACTGAGGAACAGGCTCATCTGGTCGCCTGTTTATTTTCTTTCCTTTCAGATTTATGAAAAGAATAAAATAGAGTGTGTAATGGCAGGGGATTTCTGATAATGGCAGTGATTTTTTTTGTGTGCTGTTAAGCTATTTTCTTAATTATTTTTGTGTAGATTGAATCTTAAATTTAGCTATCACATCATCTTTTCTAATTGCATGACATCTGCATGTAGGAATACTTCTGCAGCAGCTACATGTGCATCATTTCCATACATTAGAAGATATTTGAAATGATAATTATTAGTCATTCAATTTAAAAAGTGATATTAATGTATAGATTCATTACACACATTGGTATAATCCACAGCATCAATAAAAAAATCTTATTTTTTAATTAAAAAAGTTATGACCTTTAACAAATTAACTTTTTCCTTGCACAAAACTTTCCATTGTTGTTCTTGAATACAGCAATCTGAACAACCAGCTTATTTAGCAATGACTTTTTGTGGTTCTCCGTCCTCGTGGAGGGACAATTGTCAAGTCAGTAGTCTTTGCCATTCATTTCTAGGCCACAACATGGGCATCATACACAACTTCTGTATCAAAATTCATTTTAGTAGTCTAAATTTGAGATTTGTATAGGTTTTAAGCGATACTCATAAACTGTGAGATTGGATTTTTTATTTTTTTGTCTAAATTACAGAAAGAAAAATCTTTTGATATGATCATATTATAATTTAGTGAAGTGCACCTATAGGAAGTTATTTTCAAAAGCTTAAATGAACGATAGATAATAACAAAAATATCCAAAATTTCTATGATAATCAGGAAAATGTTCATCTGATTTTATTTTATTATTTTTTTGTTGAGGTATTGATAGTATTCGCTGTTTGTCTTTTTATGTGATGATCAAGATCTGAGTTCAAAAGTGGCATCAACAAAATGCCACCGCGCTCTCGAGTGGCACGCTGCCCCCAGTAGACATTAGCCAGCCTCATGAGAGGGAATTATTCACTGGCGTGGAGCCGTACCGCGGTGGCCGCCGAACTTTAAAAGCCATTCGTCCTCATCAGCATGCATTATTCTATCTTTTTGTGTCTCTTCACGTTGGCTGACGAGCGTCGCCCGCAGCTTCGTTCGCATCACACATACAGGCTGTTACCAGTGTTTTCATAGTCAGGGAATGTGAAAATATTCAGCGAGAGGCAGGAAGAGAGGGGGTGAAGACTGGAGAGATAAAGGGGATTATGGGGGATGGGATGGGGCACGGGGAACTTGGAAGAGCGACGCCCTGCGAAGACTTGCCAGCTCTGGCGTAGGCTTCTGGCCGTCCTCAAAGGTTAACTGGCACCATCCCTTCCCGTCGGTCCAATGTGACACGACACTGTCGTCGCCCAGTTTGATGTGGCGCGCTTTCATGCCGACAAGCCATTCACTTCCCGTCGTATAGGACATCATGGATTGTGGCAGCACAAAGAGAACCCAATTAATTATTTTCTGGATTTTTGCCTCACATTTTGATCCGTCACAGACAGACACATGAAGACACTCACTGATGTCGCTCATGCAGTGTTCAGTGCACAGATAATGTCTTTGGTCACCTCTTCATGCCATTTTTTCCCTTCACAGCGGACATTAATAAGACATGAGTCCTTTTGTAGCCTTGCTGCTGGCTGTTAGATTCAAAGTGACATAATCTTGCCCCAGAATAAATTCCTCCCACCTTGGAACGGACCCTCCTACACATTCAGCTTTTCTCTGTACTTTAGCAAGAAAAGTCTGTTTCCTACTGTGGCTTCTCAAAATCCAAAAGGCCTTCATCCAGTTCCTGAAAATGATGCACCCCCACACATTTTTATCTCCTCTAACTGCATGCATGTTGGCAGTATTACAGCCTAGTAACACTTTTTTTCTCACAATACCCCTCACCCACGGCTCCTTTATTTTCCAACTGATTGACCACTGTATCTGTGATATGGGGGCTGAAAGTTGAAAGAAAAACACAAGATTTAACCTTTTCAGCATTCTACTAGTGGGGATCCATTTCTTTAAAAAAACAAGCTAATTATCTATCTGTTTAGCATGGCGAAAACATTTTGTTTATGCTTTTAGTCAGTTTAGGGTTTAACATCACACAAAGATGACCTCAGTAAACACAAAATGCAGTTTGACTGTAAGAGATGTGGCCATGGGGTAACAGAAATATAAAGTTGTGTGTTGTCAGGTAGTGTATGATGAAAGCTTTTGTATTAGTCTGTATATTCCACTACAGTCCGCAGATTTTTTTACGCGTACAGGTATCTTAAAAAACATGGCTCGAGAATATAGCCTTGAGGAACACCAACATGTGGTTTGGTCAGGTTCAAATGATCAAAGTTTGCTTAAGTGATAAAGAATAGAAGGGGAAGTTATGTGGAGGAATCTTTGCCCACTCCTTTCTTTGAAGGCTTTTAAGGACGACTAGGCTATTCCAAAAAATTCCTTTGGGGGGTATTTTTAGCCATTCAAAGGTGGACTAACTTGTGAGCGTTGCATAACCCAAGTGTGCTTGAGCCAAAATTCCTGAACTGATGGTCAGACCTTCTCCTCCAGGACTGTGTGGTAGACAGTATAATTCATGGTTCCTTTAGTTATAGTAGCTCTTTCAGATAATAAATATCAAAGCAGCCCCAGACCTTCACACTAACCTCACTGTGTTCAGCTGTAGCTTTGTTTGATTCTGAAATGACGTGTTTTAAGATACATGTAACACACTGTATGTTCTTCCAAAAGCCACCGGGATCATCAAGATCTTTTTGGTGAATCTTTTGTTTTGACCTTGGAACTCTCCAAAAGAAGCCATTTCTGGCCACTCTGTTCTGAGCACGAGTCATAAACATTGACCTTAACTGAGGGAAGTGAGGTCTGCAGTGCTTTAGATTTTCTGGGTTCATTTGTGGCGTCCTGGATTAGTCACCAATGTGCTTGGAGTCATTTTGGTTAGTTAGTCACTCCTGGGAAGGTTTGGCACTGTTCCATGTCTTTTTTCATTTCTGGATAATATCTCCTACTACTGCCATCTGGAGTCACAAAGCCTTAGAAATGATTTTAACCCTATACAGACTGTTATATTTCAACGACTTTGCATCTCATCTGTTGTATTTCTTTATATTGTGTCATGATGCGTTGCTTTTTGAGATCTTTTGGTCTACTTTTTCTTGTCAGTGATGTTTTATGGAAGTTATTTTGTCGGTTTTAAGCTGTGTGCAGAAAAGTTCCCTACTTATGAAGTTTTATTGAATCTTTAAAACAAAGAGTCCCTCTCTATTTTTTTTTCATTCAGCTGCTTATACTCATCATGGCTGACATGAAAAAATCCTTTTTCCCACCCAGCTTATAAGTGACGCGTTGCTTGTGTAGCGGAGCTCAGTGTTTGAGTCCAGTACTGTAACTCTGGTGATGCGGAGCACCAGGTGACCTCTTCATCACCCGAATCAACCTTGTTTCCACTCCTCATGCCTCAGCAACAATATGACTCTCAGTTGCACGCCTCAAAATCCCTCTGGTAAACTCCTCCTCACACCTCTTTTTATTCCCTTTGCAGTGTGATCAGTGGGTGGGGGTGTTTTGTCAGGTTGCAAACTGTTTTTGCCAAACTGCATCTCATACAGTTTGCATCTGAAAAATTGCCCACATTATGCCATCAGATAAAAAATTTTTCTGTTTGTATGTAGAATAGCCTCTAGGACCTGACTGTACTTTTTGTATTTTCTTCCAACAGATTTAGAAATCCTCCAATTAGGGCTTTGTGGCCAATTTCTGATCTTCAGTTTCTGTAAAGCTCTGTCTTGCCGCTACCTACTTAAAATTATTTCACTTAGCCTAATCTTGAAGAACTATTATACACTATAACATATACCTATTTTGCCCCATGGATATCCATGTCAGATCAAACCAAGGTGTTAAAAGAGCAACATATAGAGCATAGTAGGTTTGTAACAGTACATGTATTTGTATTCAGAATTTTCTGTTTGTCCCTGTCGTTTTGGTACGCATGTGTACCGAATGAATACTGCTGTTTTTTACCGGAACATATGCAGAATATTGATGTACGGATCTCAGAGCGTAGTGCAAAGTTCTGCAGCGCAACTTTAAAAATTAACACCAAAACAGAACAGAATGGACTCCCAGCTAGACTAGGTTGTCAAAATATCAAAACAATTCCAAAGTTATGTTTTATTTTCAAATATGGGAAAAGTATTATTTAAGCATTGCTAATATTGCTGTCTTGAAAAAAAAAATCGATTCTCAGATTCTGAATCGATTCTTATAAAAATCACAAAAAATGTAATCGTATGTCCAAAAATTGATTTAATCGTTTAACATTCTTTGCCATTTTTACAGCTAAAACATCAGGGAAAAGTCCAGACGGGAATTTTATGGGTTGGGTCTAAAAGGGATAATACTGTTTCTTCTGGTGAACTGTAACCCCATTCAGAGTTACTACATGGAATTACAGGCATATAATTAAGGTAACAACTAAAAAAATGTCTTTAATAGCACTGACCCATATCAATATTAAATTGGAACAGATTATATTGTATTGGATCATGCTAATCGATTCTAACGCTTGAGGATCGGAATACTGAAACTGGAATCGATTCCCAGCTCTAATTGCTAAGCATTAACTCTGACTGTTTTCAAGTGGTTATATTGTTTTCTACTCTGGGTATGTCTGCTTGTACTATTTTATTTATTTAAATGAACTCCAACCTGCAGTCTGTTCTATACTTTCAACTTTTTTTGGTTAAAGAACATAATAAAATCAAATTAAATTCAGGAATTGAATGGAAGGAATTCAGGAATTTTTTTTAATTTGTTTAATGCTGATTAAAGTTTAAAAAAAGTAACTTTTACATTTGTATTTATTTGTTTTTTATTAAAGTGTACTAGAAATGTACTCAACTGTGACTTTAGAACCCCAAATACGTATCGAACCGTGATTCTTGTGTACCGTTACACCCCTATAGCATATTAGAACTCTGTCCTTCCTCCAATTGTTAATGTGTATTCCTGGGAAACTTGACTACTACACTTTTCTTTCCCTAAAAAAGGCTATTAAGGTGTTTTGGAAACATTTCTGGACTGCAGTTGACTTTAGGCTCTACATGGCCAGCATTTGTATAGCGCTTTTTCAGTCAGAGGACCACCAAGCCCTTTACACTACATTCAGTCATTCACCCATTCATTCACACATTCACACCTGATGGTGGCAAGCTCCTACATTGTGGCCACACTTGCCCTGGGGCACACTGACAGAGACGAGGCTGCTGGACACAGGCGCCACCGGGCCCTCTGACCACCAACAGCAGCCATGGCGGGTGAAGTGTCTTGCCCAAAGACACAACGACCAATTCGAACCAGCAACCCACCGATTGTGGGACGAATTCCTACCACCTGAACTAGTGGTGGGCTATATAAAAGGCATAAGGTAGAAATGATATAAATTTAGCCAAAGGTAGAGATCTTGCCTATACTGGCTTGCAGTGATTGCGTATTTTGATGATGTCATCAAGCTGTCATCAAGGAGGATAAATAGTGATGTTTAGTTTTTGTCTTTACACTACATATTGCAAGTTCAAAATTTGTTGTTTTCCACTTGTTACATTTATACTCAGCTACATTGATTGTACATAGAGACTGAACAGTTAAGAAATGAACAGTTAAGAAAAAGGGTTTTGATTGAGTTTATTTGGATTTGGTGTTTGTCTTTGTTTGCAGGTCCCATCTTTATCATTCCTGTAAAGGCAATTGGATCACTGTTAATTTTCAGTACTATTTGACATAATTGGGTAATCATACTTTTAAAATTATGATTTACTTGGTAAATTCTTTCCAGACACTTACCTCTGTCATTTCCTGTTTCCATGCAGGTGTGCACAGACAAAATGTTCCCCGGGGGTGTGTGCACACCTTTAGTAGTTCTAGGACTGCTCCATGTTGGGAAAAGGATTTAGGGGAGGGGTGCTTTGGCATGTTATGTTTTCTGTATACCTGTATGCAAACTGTGTGTCTTCCATTCTTCTGTTGTCGGTATGGGTTGGTTTTGTATCACAGTTGGAAAATAAAATAAGAAGAAGATTCCACTGATGTTCTCAGCTTGTTTTGTGCTACTGTTTGGGTCCCACCTCCATAACCGTTCGACATCCATGACATGCATGTGACACCATGTAATGGGGAAAAAAACAGTTGAACTTGAAGCATTTTTAATTCAAATATGTGCAAGTTTATTTTTGTGCAATATTAAATTTATAAATAAGTAACCAGGACAGCAAATAATTTTGAACTTCGTCTTTAATTTTATTATCATTTAGCTTTTAATTTATTTAAAATATCTTCTTATGTTGTGAGAATTTTTGTGTTGCATTTTATTGGAAAACAGATTTGAATATTTCTTTTATGAATTTTGTACAATACATGTTCTTTAAATGGCATTCTACACTATTTTTGAAGTTGTTGTTCTGCTGTAATGTATCTGGAAAGGGAGAATGCACCTATTTTGACATATATAGAGAAAAGAAAAGAATATATCGCAATATATATCGTTACCGCACATGCTTTAGATTATATCGCAATATAGATTTGAGCCCATAGCGCCCTGCTCCAACATACATACATACATAAACAGAGAGCCTGACTAACTAACTAACCCATTCATACCAGCTTCCTATGCTTCTGTTAGTCTGTAAAGGGTGAAGTGGGTGTTGAAAGAAGGCAATATTCTCAGCAATAATTATTTGAAAGCTATGAGTTTAAAAAATAACAATAAAAAATTGTATTATACAAAGAACTATTATAATTCAAATGCTATATTTTTTCAGAAGTGGGGATGATTTTTTTTTCCTTTTTCAAAAATAAAAACTATTCTGTCACAGCAGGAAAAGGCTACATGTTTGGCAAAACCAAGGTTGCCGTCAGAAGGCCTGAAGGGAATTGTCCTTTAGATATGCATACTGTGTCCATAGTATGTCACACCACTCCATCAATCTGATAGATGAAGGCAGACTTGGTGTCTCACCCCTGGCTCATTTCACACTTTTCAGCTTCCTCACCTCTCTGCCAGCCATCGGTTATACCGGATGGAAAGAAGCATCTTTCAGCCCCGTGGTGCTCTGTTATTAGAGTCAACCTGTGGTTTGACCCACTGTGCCAACCTGCGAACTTTCACTTCGCCTTCTGTGCATGAAAATGGTCGGCAAAGTGTTGCACTTTCAGTCTGGGGGCTCTCTAAAGCACAGTTTTGTTTTTGGCACGTCTGTACTCGTGCCACTTGGTGAAGACATGTGAACATTTCCATCTGTTGGCACAGAACGCCCACGTTCAGAAAAATTAAAAGATCTGAGGGCATTTATTCAGATCTGAAGTGATGATTCGCACAACCGAGGAACACGGTGGAGACCATGTGGAATTCAGAACATTTCCTGAAGATATTATCAATTTGTGAACAAGGAAAGTGAGGGATTGAGCAACGAACCTTTCAGCTGAAAGAATGTCCCACCATTCTATCTGAAGCTGCTATTAAACACTGCTATACATTCATTCATGACTTGCTGTGCAGTTTTTGTTCTGGTGCAACATCTCTCAGTGCTCTTAAGGACTTCCTCTCCTTCCACAGGCTCAGTCAGGGACATTAAGAGCCTGGTTGCTGCTTCAAGCTGTGACTGACACATTTGATCATACGTGTGGACACTTTACATTGATCCTGTTCTGTTTATTATGTAGAGGCTTTTTCAGCTGTGTGAAGGTTACAGTTGACCTCATAAACAATGAAGGCGCATGCGACCTGTGCTGTCAAGGTCTGCAGACGACTTTCATGGGGAAACCTGAGTAAATCCCATGATTTCATTGCTGTGTAGTATTGGTCTCAGAGTACGTTTTGCTAACTGTTCTTTACATTGTTGAGTGAGTTACAGTGGCTTGCAAAAGTATTCGGCCCCCTTGAACTTTTCCACATTTTGTCACATTACAGCCACAAACATGAATCAATTTTATTGGAATTCCAGGTGAAAGACCAATACAAAGTGGTGTACACGTGAGAAGTGGAACGAAAATCATACATGATTCCAAACATTTTTTGCAAATAAATAACTGAAAAGTGGGGTGTGCGTAATTATTCAGCCCCCTTTGGTCTGAGTGCAGTCAGTTGCCCATAGACATTGCCTGATGAGTGCTAATGACTAAATAGAGGCACCTGTGTGTAATCTAATGTCAGTACAAATACAGCTGCCCTGTGACGGCCTCAGAGGTTGTCTAAGAGAATGTTGGGAACAACAACACCATGAAGTCCAAAGAACACACCAGACAGGTCAGGGATAAAGTTATTGAGAAATTTAAAGCAGGCTTAGGCTACAAAAAGATTTCCCAAGCCTTGAACATCCCACGGAGCACTGTTCAAGCGATCATTCAGAAATGGAAGGAGTATGGCACAACTGTAAACCTACCAAGACAAGGCCGTCCACCTAAACTCACAGGCCGAACAAGGAGAGCGCTGATCAGAAATGCAGCCAAGAGGCCCATGGTGACTCTGGACGAACCGCACAGATCTACAGCTCAGGTGGGGGAATCTGTCCATAGGACAACTATTAGTCGTGCACTGCACAAAGTTGGCCTTTATGGAAGAGTGGCAAGAAGAAAGCCATTGTTAAAAGAAAACCATAAGAAGCCCCGTTTGCAGTTTGCCACAAGCCATGTGGGGGACACAGCAAACATGTGGAAGAAGGTGCTCTGGTCAGATGAGACCAAAATGGAACTTTTTGGCCAAAATGCAAAACACTAGGTGTGGCGGAAAACTAACACTGCACATCACTCTGAACACACCATCCCCACTGTCAAATATGGTGGTGGCAGCATCATGCTCTAGGGGTGCTTCTCTTCAGCAGGGATAGGGAAGCTGGTCAGAGTTGATGGGAAGATGGATGGAGCCAAATACAGGGCAATCTTGGAAGAAAATCTCTTGGAGTCTGCAAAAGACTTGAGACTGGGGCGGAGGTTCACCTTCCAGCAGGACAACGACCCTAAACATAAAGCCATGGTAACAATGGAATGGTTTAAAACAAAACATATCCATGTGTTAGAATGGCCCAGTCAAAGTCCAGATCTAAATCCAATCGAGAATCTGTGGCAAGATCTCAAAACTGCTGTTCACAAACGCTGTCCATCTAATCTGACTGAGCTTGAGCTGTTTTGTAAAGAAGAATGGGCAAGAATTGCAATCTCTAGATGAGCAAAGCTGGTAGAGACATACCCTAAAAGACTGGAAGCTGTAATTGCAGCAGACGGTGGTTCTACAAAGTATTGACTCAGGGGGCTGAATAATTACGCACACCCCACTTTTCAGTTATTTATTTGTAAAAAAAAATGTGGAATCATTTATGATTTTCGTTCCACTTCTCATGTGTACACCACTTTGTATTGGTCTTTCACGTGGAATTCCAATAAAACAGATTCATGTTTGTGGCTGTAATGTGACAAAATGTGGAAAAGTTCAAGGGGGGCGAATACTTTTGCAAGCCACTGTACTTGAGTTTTCCTGAAATTTATGTCAAGCAGAGGTTTGGACTTTGACTGGTCCATTGCAACACCTTGTATTTATACTTTTTCAGCTATTCTGCTACAGATTTGCCTAGGTCCTTGCCTAGGTCCTGTAAACATCTGTCAGTGTGTTAAATGTTTCTTTGGACAGATGAAGCCAAAGGATAGATAAGTGTCCACTTCAGAGAGGTTGGGTGCTGTTTTAAATATTTTCAAAGTGTTTGTAAATGGCTTTGAAACATCTCCAAGATTGCTGAACAGCAACAGTTGCTTCTGTAAGGACATTGCTCATGTCTTTCTTTCTGGGCATGGAGGAGCTCATGGTCGACTCAATCACTGAAAGGTACTCGGGTGCCATGGCTGCATGAGGCCACACCATCACACCTCAAGCAGTTGGGTTGAGATGTTTTAGCTGCTGCATAGTGCTGTGCATCAGGGCCAAACATCTCTTTTTCTGTTTTATCTGCCTGAAGGACACTGTTCCAGACGAATTCAGTTCATTCAGATGCAACTCTTATTAACTCTGATAAGTCGTGCTGCTGTATTATTTCTGAGAAAAGAGCCAGCTAGAATAAAACACCAGCCTTGTTGTAAAAAGAGCTTACCAAGGCAGTTTAATGCTTCAAAAGTTGGAATCCAGTACATTTATGCAGGACTGTTGTATAAGTGCTGTTTTAACTTTACAATAAATGAATTTGTACAGCTGATGACAAAGAGCTTATTGACATAATTGGCAAATGCAATTCTCGTCTCACCCTGATAATTACCATTTACTGCCCCCTACTGTCAGGGGGTAGGTTACAAAGTATCAGGTCCAGATTCAAATAACTCTCAAATAGTAAATATCATTAGGCAGTTAAAAGTCCTCAACTCTTGTTAAACCCTCGTTATCTTCTCTGCGTGCCCCTCTCAGGGTCTGTCTCAATGTCCTGAACTTTCTTTCCTCCTTTATTTATTTATCAAATCTCAACCTGCACTTATCCAGACCTCCGTCTGTTTTTATACAGTTTTATTTTTTGAAAGCAATAGTACTGTGCTCTGTTCGAGTCCCACACAAAACCAAATTACGGTCAGTGTTTTTCAGAGTATTATTTAGTATTATTTACTTGAACAAGTCATACTTGTGGAATGTAAGATTCAATTTCCCGAAGAATTGCATGGTTTGGGCTGGAGGTGAATGGAAATGGCCTTAAAACCCTTCCCAAATCAATGAGCAACAGCGACTGCTTCTCTAAGGTTCTTGTTATGCTTTTTCATCTGATTAACAGCGCCTGACTACTTCTTCACTGATTAAATCCTATGGAAGCAGGAATTGTCTGCTTAGTTTCCCCCCCCCTTGACTGTATAAAGAATTTCCTACTTGAAATGCAAAGGAAAGGTGAGCAACCGTGAGGCAGGCATATTGTGCTGTCAGTGTCCTGTGATCTTATGAATAATTTAAAAGTGAGATTATTTGAATATTAGAAGATATGTATGCCTTCATCATCTTTATATATATTAATACTAATATTCATATTCAGTCTAGTTTTATTTAGTCTGCTGTTTGTCCCATTCATAGAACAGGTCTTATGAAAAGTCAGCTGGAAACATTTTGCAGTAGGTGTTTTGGGGTTTAAACCTCCCTGTAGACTTACTCAAATGTACAGAAAATTTGATCTGATCTTATTGATAACGCCGTAATGTCAGCCTTAGTCAGTAACTTCACTTTCATCACATTCTCTTTATTAAGTTTTCTAATTTTTTGACAGTTTTTGTCCCATTCCTTTTTTTAATGGCACATTCTTGCAACCTGACCTGAAAGTTCCCTGTAGGTTTTTTTTTACATTCCTGATGGTCATTCCCTTTTCACACTGCCTGAATCCTGTTTTGTGATTCCTTTTTCTGCACAGCCATCCAGTGTGCAGAGTTTGTGATTTTGATCTCAATTGGGGAATGATGCATAATACATGATAAACATCCCATGAATTAATTTGCGTGTTTTCTTATGATCATAAGCTTTTTGCATTTAGAAGATCTTGCTCTCGGCTGGTCAGGAAATGATTACGAGGTGTTAGCTGTTTGTGAGCTGTAAAACTCTCATGAAATCGCAAGATTTAAATTCTCAAATGTCTTCAGATTGTGTGAAAAAAAGAGAAGAGTAACAGAGCCTTGATATTACAATGTTTTGACATTCTGCTGCAGCTGTGAATGGAATCGGTTCCGATGGTTTAAAGTGCTCCCCGTTGCCTCCCGCTCCTCTCCATCTGTCAGGAGCATTAGGTGTCCCACAGACAGGGTCTTAATAGCTGTGGAGCGAAGGGGACAGGACCTCTAATGGAAGCCCTTTGTTCAGTTGTCACTACCACTGCTCCCATGGAAACACCCTGCTGGCCAATCAGACAAGCCTTGGAGTTGGCGGAGGCTGCATCCATCACACAAAACTATCTTCGCTTTCCTTTTTTTTCCTCTCTTCTCCCAACTCTTTTTCTTCACCTGTTAATCTTGTTTGATGGGACAATAAAGTGAAGCTGTGTTAAGAAATGTGGAATTTAGCTCTGCATTTCATCTGTATTTAGTACAGCTATATCGATTCATGTTAATATGCTATTTATTTTACAGTGCCATGAAAAAGTATTTTCCATCTGTCTATCCATTGTCTGTAACTGCTTATCCTTGCTTAGTTGGATCTGTCTGACAATACAAAGTAGGATAAAAGATCTCAAAAAGCAACACATTATGCCCTAATCTAGAGAAATCATTGACATCAGTCATTCCAGAAAGGGTTACATAACAATTTCTAAGGCTTTTGAACCGTTATGAATGGAGGGAGACATGGAACAACTGTAGGAAAGAGACTCATGGGGTAATTCGAAGAACCATCAATAACCAAAACCAACATAAAGAACTCCTCCACATTTCCCAAAATACATCTTGATGATCCCCAGGAAAATAATCTGTGGACTGGCAAAACAAAATTAAAACTGTTGGAAGGTGTAAATCTCCTAACATCTTGTACAAAACTCCCAAAGAATAACAGACAAACTTGACTACTTTAGGATCCGGAGGGCTTGCCACAACATTTATTCTCTGACAATGTTTTTTTTAAAGGTCACACCTCAGGATGATAAAATCATTCACATACCAAAGGCTGCAGGATGAAATTTGTGTGGGATACGAGGTTATTGTGACAAAACCTTCAAAGAAATCCAACAAGGACATTTTAAAGTGACCTGGAGAAAAGCAGTTCCTGTAGGTGAAAGGTCAAATCTGAGATCTCCTGTGAACTACAGTTGTTTGGTGAATATTTCCTCTGTTAGAGGGAGAGGGGAAGTTTTGTTCCTTCTTGTTCTGGAAGCCAGAGTTCACAGCTTATCCCTTCCCTCGAGTGTGTAGGAATACCTCCCCCTCGACTTTGAATTAGCTGGATGTGAGTTGGCTTTGGCTACGTGTGTCTCTCCCGCTAAGTAAACACTGTGCTGTGTGATAAGGGTTTTTGAGAGAAAGGAATACTAGAGATGAGTGGAGAGACGACAAATGGATCATCTGTATCTCTGTAGAATGGCACGAATATGGAACACCACTGGGGAATCTGTACGATTTATCTTCTGTAAATATAAGTTATACATAAACAAAGATGGGGGCTCTGCTTGTTGGAGGATAATTCTGGTACAGATTGATTCAGATTATTAGTGAAATATGAATCCTTAGGATTAAACATACTCATTATTGCCATAGTTATTTTAACCATTTAAATTCTGATACACGAAATAGAATAGAATAGAAATGTTCTTTACTGTCACACAATGGGGAAATTCAGGCGTAACAGCAGCAAAGTGACAGATTCACACAAAGATAAAAGTATAAAATATAAAAAACGCAATTAAGAATGATATACTGTACAGTAAGGGCAAAATTACAACAGAAAAATACTGAGCAGTTATTAAAAATAGCATACTCTGGTCCCAACGAATGTGCAACTGAGCAGGATAGGTTAAAAATATGTATAAACTGTGCATGTGTATTTGTGCATTAAAAATACTATAGCCTATTTATTAGAAGTGAAAATAAAAACTGCAAATAACAGCAGAAAAATAATAGTTAGACAATTAAATGTTAAATATTAAACCTAAATATAATGAATTTTGCATTATTTCATTAATAATATAATTATATTTTGACTTTTTTTGCATTAGACATGTATGCCAAATTCTGATGAAATTTTTTTTCCATTATGTTTAAGTGTAAATGAAGTTCTAAATAAAGTGAATTTTTTGGGGGGGTTGTAGCATTGGTTAAGTCAAGAAATCCACAACAAAGCTATGTACTGACCCATAAAATAGTATTTCTGTGAAACTCTTAAGCCACTTTAACAGATCATGTAAGGTGTGAAGACATTAAGAGAAGTTTAAAATTTTTGCACTGTACTACTTCTCAGGGGAATGTAACCATAAGGGGTCACACGCCAGTTATTTCTTGTACCGGCCCAAGTCCGGAAAAATGTGGGTTGTATTAAGAAGGGGATCTGACGTAAAAGCTAAGCCAAATCAAATATGCAAATCACAAAGATTAACTCAAAATCTGCAAATTAACTCCTGATCGGCAGAGGCCTGGGTCAGCAACAACCGCCACCAGTACTGTTGACCCACAGGGTGTCGGTGGAAATTGGACTACTGTTGGTTGATGGAGGAGAGGAGGAAATCGTGTTGGTAGGCAGAGAGAGAAGAGGAAATTCAAGAGTGTGGAATGGAGAGTAGGGACGTTGAATGTTGGGACTATGACAGGTAAACCTAGAGAGCTGGTAGACATGATGCAGAGAAGGAAGGTGGATATACTATGTGTTCAGGAGACCAGGTGGAAAGGTAGCAAGGCTAGAAGCTTAGGAGAAAGGTACAAGTTGTTCTACCATAGTGTAGATGGAAAGAGAAATGGAGTAGGAGTTATCTTAAAGAAGGAGTTTGTTTGGAATGGCGAGTCAAAGAGATAGTGATGGAAAGGATGTGCAACAGGTTAGGTTGATAGGAATAATGATAAGGATAAGGAATGAAAATGTACTGACAAGTGCCAAGTGTCTGATGGGAAGATGGAAAGAGTACTTTGAAGAGCTGATGAATGAGGAAAATGAGAGATAATGTAATGTAGAAGAGGTAACTGTTGTGGATCAGGAAGTAGCTGAGATTAGTAAGCATGAAGTGAGGAAAGCTTTGAAGAGGATGAAGAGGGGAAATGCAGTTGGTCCTGATTACATGCCTGTGGAGTTATGGAATGCCTAGGAGAGGTGGCAGTATAGTTTATGACTAGGTTCTTCAACAAGATCTTGAAGAGTGAGAAGATGCCTGAGGAATGCAGGCAAAGTGTTCTAGTGCAAGAACAAGGGAGATGTACAGAACCCTTGCAACTACAGAGGAATAAAGATAATGAGTTATACAGTGAAGCTGTGGGAAAGGGTGGTGGAAGCAAGGCTTAGGTCAGAAGTGAGCATTTGTGAGCAGCAGTACAGTTTCGTGCCAAGAGGCTATTTTTGCTTTAAGGATGCTGATGGAGAAGTACAGAGAAGGTCAGAGGGAGCTGCATTGTGTCTTTGTGGATTTAGAGAAAGTGTACGACAGGGTGCTGAGAGAAAAGCTGGGGTAAGCCATGAGGAGGTCTAGAATGGCAGAGAAGTATGTTAATCTGGTGCAGGACATGTATTAGAGTTTTGAGACAGCAGTGAGGTGTGCTGTAGGAGAGAAAAAGGAATTCAAGGTGGAGGTGGGACTATATCAAGGATCAGCTCTAAGCCCCTTCTTGCTTTGGTGATGGACAGGCTGACAGATGATGCTGGAAATTTAGTCTCAATGGACGATGATGTTTGCAGATGACATTCTGATCTGTGGTGAGAGCAGGGTGCAGGTAGTGGAAAAGCTAGACAGGTGGAGGTTTGCACTGGAAAAGAGAGGAGTGAAGATTAGTCGCAGCAAGACAGAATACATGCGTGTAAATGAGAGAGACACAAGTGGAACGGTGAAGTTACAGGGAGTGGAAGTAAAGAAGGTAGAGGACTCTGTGTACTTAGGGTCAATGGTCCAGAGCAACACAGAGTGTGTAAAAGAGGTGAAAAAGTGTCTGCAAGCTGGTTGGAATTGGTGGAGAAAGGTGTCAGATGTTATGTGCAATAAAAGGGTTTCAGCAACAATAAAAGGAAAGGTGTACAAGACAGGAGGAAGCACTGGAGGTTACCAAACTCATGATGTTGAGATTCTCTTTGGGAGTGACGAGAATGGATAGGATCAGGAATGAATATATCAGAGGGATAGCTCATGTTAGATGTTTTGGAGATAAAGTCAGAGAGGCCAGACTGAGATGGTTTGGAGATGTTCACAGGAGAGACGACGGTTATATCGGTAGAAGGATAATGAGGTTGAAGCCACCAGGCAGGAGGCAAAGAGAAAGACCAAAAAGGAGACTTATGGATTTGGTGAAACAGGGCATGACGTTAGTTGGTGTGAGGGCAGAGGATGCAGAGGATGGGACTAAATAGAGACAGATGATTTGCTGTGGTGACCCCTGTTTTAAAGTACCGGTTCGCTATGTTTTCAGTAGATTTTAATTAAGAAACATAAATACAAATGTGCATATACATTTTTTTTGTTTTAGTCACCCAGCTGTGCTTGAATTTCTTTGTTCTTCAGAACACATTTCGTTAGTCCATGTGGGCAGCAGCAAAGTTTTGTCAAAAACTTCAAAAACTAGCTTCACTGTGGGTGGTGAAAGTGGTGTTTTAGCATTTTCCAATTTATGCTGTGATTCTTGAATAGTTTCTGAACATCTAAACCAATTTCCCTTTATCTGATCGTGACAGTTTGGGTCAGATGGTTGAAACGTTAACACCTGGTTTTGGAATGGATAAAGCAACCTGACATTTAGCTTCTGCAATAGCTTTCCTGAGACCAGGACCTTCATTCCATTGCAACATTTGTATGCTAAAATCGAGTCCCTGGCAGGAAACCTTGCAGTAGAGAAATTTCTTTAAAGATTTCGCACAAATTTACAACTAATTCTTGGAGTTTCTTAATATTTTTCACTTTAACATCTGCTTTTAAATTCTAACATTGATACAAATGTCGTCACGTTAATCTCTGATCAGAACTGTTACTGAGAACTGCATCTTCACTGGCTTGAAACACTTTCATGACCTAAATCAGAGAGCAAGAAACCAATAAATTCTGATTTATTGTCCCTAACTCCAAACACACTCTAAATACAGGACCTCCTCCCTCCCCTGTTCCCCTTCTGTCTTATCTCCCCCAGCAGAGGGGTGTGGGCAGACCCTCCTCCCAAAGGCCAGCTGGATTATGCATGTTGGTCTAATCCCTCTCACTCTCTCTGCGCTGCGTGTCAAACTGGCATGTACTGGCCTCTCCTGAGCACGCAAACGGACAATCGCATGCACACAAACGCAGGCTTAGGTGGCCGCTCCTGATAAGACCACAAGGAAGCTTTAGCCTCATGAGCCCAGCCTCGGCAGAACATTGGGAAATCCTGCTTCCTCCAATGATCCTCACCTCGGTCTTATCACCACAACCTGCTCCAAAGCCCTAAACCCTTGTGTCACTGCACGCCCTCAGAGGCTTTGTGTCACGGATCATCTCTGATGTGCACTATGTGGCTGATCGACTACAAAATGTCTTCGGTATGCTGTTTTGTTTCAGAGAGATTTTATGAATAAATTTCTCAAATTGAAAAAAACGTTCAAGAACTTATCCTTGCAACTTGCTTTACTCGTTTCTACACACACTCTTTGGTCAAGATAATATTATTTTACATATAAAGAAACATTTTGCTTTGCCTTCTGACTTCCTTTAAGGACATTGCAAAAGCCTAATATTAGCCTGTTTTATTGGTTACAAAATCAGTTTTGATGTGTATTTGGGATCTTTGTTCTGTTGGAAAAACTGTTCTTTTCCTATAATTCAGTGAGGCAGGAGGAAATTTTTTTCGTCTTTAATCATGCTTGAATGATGATCAAGCCTCCAGTCACCAGGTGGCAGCAGTGCTCAGACTTATCAACAGGCTTCCTGTTCAGCCCAGCAAAAAAAGCAGTCTACACAAACAGTTCCGACAGATGGAGTAAGTCTCTATGGAGTCCACGGTTTGGGAAAGACGGATGGAATCGTGGAATTTAACAAACTTAAATTAAATTAAATACACAATTAAACGCTGTTCCTGTAGTGATTTGGCAGCTGCAACTTCTGTAAGGCTAGCTGTTGTTACCTGGCGTTGGCCCTCCTCTCCACACAGAAAGAATAAACTCGCCAGCCATGACAAAAAAAAAAAAACTGAATGAAACACCGACATCTTCCAAAAGGAAAAAACAACAACAACTCTGTAAGCAGGCTAGCGATGTTTATGAATCGGGAGAACAACCCTTCTATAAGTTTAGTCAGATCACGGTGACGACCACCGATAGTGTAGAGTCACATTAGAAACAAGGAGAAGAAGCAAGCTCTGTGTCCCTTCAGGGAAAACAAGATAAGCAATGCAAACTCAGGGCTGCAGGAACATGAGTACTAAACACAAAGACACTGACATGTCATGTATTTATTTAAGTGGAGTCTGGGACCGTCAGGAAGAAAAAAAAAGGAACAAAGGTCCTGATCATTGGGGAAGTGAGCATGAAGATTTATTGTTTCCAGTCTCTTTATGGGACATGGTTTGGTAGTGAGAGATTTTCTTTTATAAAGTGTGAAATATATGAGATTTTTTGTTTTGTACAAAATGTTTTAGTTCTTTAAAAATGACATTATTAAAAAATGAAATTCTTGAACCACAGCACTGAAAAAAGTATGTTTTCTAGGGGGGGTATGACAGAAAATAATTGAGAACCACTGCTATGATCCAACTATTGGTTTGAAGTGAAGATAAAGAGTTTGGGTGGACTCCATCTTTTCGCTGTTCAGTATTCGCAGATTTTGCTATGGAATGTAAATCCAAATTCTTCAAGGAAAATGTGCCTATTTCTGGATTTTTTCACAAATCATATCTAAAATATATAAAAGGAAATCTATATACCCATGCACAATGCTACTTGATACGCTATAGTGCTCCGGACGTCACGTGACTCAGAGCCAAGGCACCATATTGGCAGGCATGAACCTCAACAAAATGAACGTCGCTGGCTTCAATTTTACTCCATCGGAGTTTACTCCCCATTTTAAAACGAAAGATATTATTGTCTATACCGGGAAATTAAAAAGATTAAACATATCCGAACCTTACCATGCCCCTGGGATACTTTTTAAAACTTCAGAAGCTGTCAGAGCGGCCCGTTTACCGGACCTGAGATACTCTCACAACGGCGTCAGTTTGTTTTTAAAGTTGCTGGGGACAATAACCCTAAACTTAAGTGTTTTTGAAGATGGCTGGGACAATTGTTATTAATTACACATATAGTCTATAAAGATTCATCTGTGCAACAATAAAACATGTTCCCTTTGCAACCCTTGCAGTTCTGTGTGGATAAACTTCAACTTTAACTTACAGTTTATAGTCCTGCAACAGTGCGGGTACCCGCATAAGGTTTTTACATCATAAAGTTGTGAAATTAAATTTCACGGATCCGGGAGGAAGTTTCTTTAATGCGGGCGGGTTGCGAGTGAGAAAATATAATTGTTTATAATGTTTTGCTTAAGATACTCAAAGAGGATTGTGTTGATATATTGTGATAAATGGAAAGAACATGCCAGAATATTCCCTCAACTTTGCGCTGACAGCGGAATATTCTCGCTATCTAGACCTCCAGCGCTGCCAGACAGACTTTACTGCAGCGGGATTTACGATTCATGAACTGAGAACACAGTTAAAACCAGGGACTGTGGGCAATTTTTTGTTTCTGCACAGTGATCTCTGCATCAAATAAATTTAAGTTTTCATAAATTTCAGAAAAATCTCTCTGGCAGCGCATGATGCCTAGATAGCGGGAATATTCTGCTGTCAGCGCAAAGTTGGGGGAATATTCTGGGATGCTCTCTCCACAAACACATTATGCTATATCAACACGATTCTCTTTGGGAGTCTTAAACAAACAAAAATATCCCATAATTATTTTTTCACCTGCAGTAAAGAAACTTTCACCAGACCCTTGAAATATAATTTATGTATTTTTCCATCTTTAAACGAGTACTCGCAACATTGCAGGACTCTGAGCCCTGAACATGTTTGCAGCGGACTACAAGTCTTTTAAAACCTCGACATATCCACTGCTGTATAATATGAATGTATAAGAAAGTGGAATGAAATGATTTAAATAATAGTCCGTTCAGAGACTGATTATGTGGAAATGTGGATGTTAGAGCTGGTAAGAAATTCCGCATCAAGTTTTTAAAAGTGGTGAGGGAAAAAAATCATCAATCATAAATATCCCCGGCGTCACCGGCTAAAATGACGCCTATCCCCTGACATATACAATTTCCTGATCAATTTTCCATCGTCCTACTCTGGAGCATCGTTTAAAGTATATAGAAGTCTGGAGGGATATAAATGGACACAATCTGGGTTTGTTATCGGGATCCAGATCTGGAATCTTCCTACAAAGGATTGTGTTGTTGTCACCGGGAGGGAGACCTGTCCTGATTTTGGTTACCATGAGCAACGGGCCGTTGCTAGGTTATGTCTTATGTCATCGTTTTCTGCGTTCTGGATCTTTGGGAATCCTATAGAACGTTTCTCCCTTATCTCATCCGCGTCTGTTATGGCATCCTGGGGCACAACAGGTATCCACCATATTTACAGTTTCTAAGTTTGGATTAGCTGCAAATAAAAACAACTGCGGGAGACTGCCTGCCACAATGGCGCCCATTCGATTTTAACTGTTGCATGCTGGGAGAAGTGACGTCAACTCCCGGAGCTCTATTGGCTGGAGTTTGTAAGGCAGCCAATTCAGGAGCGCCATTAATTTAATCTGCTGATTGGCTCTACCCCTATGAGTTAAGATAAAACTGTAGATCTTAACTTGTGTTGTAGCGCCAAGATGGTTTTCACTGTGCACATTAGTGCATATTTAGTGTTTGACCTATTAAAATAGGCAGTTATAAACATTTTTAGAGGGCATCTCAAGTATTTGCTGGCCACTGTAGTCTTCTTTCATAATTGCTCTTTTCAGTTTGTGTAGTTGGTGGTGAAACTCATCATTATGCTTCCACTGCCATATTTGACACTTGGTATATTGTGGCCAAACAGCTCAATGCTTGACCATATTTTTTCTCTCTCCAAAATCAAGTTTTGGAAATTTTTGGTCAAGTTAAGCTGTCCCTTTTTTTATGTTTAGGAACAAACCACAAACAAGAACCACCAAGGCCAATCTCTGCCTCGAACTAGAAGCTGCTAAAGCGCCAGTGTTTCTTTTGGACTGACCAACGCTCAAAACAATGGTAATGTCCCAGAAATTCATTAAAGATCTAAGAAGAAGAGCAGTTTCTTTAGATGTTACCACTTTCCAAAATTCAGAAAGAAGACCAAAACTGTCACCCGCAGAAACATCTGAACCAACACCCAGGTGTTTAGAACAATCTAGGAACTGCAAACTGCTGGCACACTAGCATCAATGTCCACAGGGAGTGTGCCGAACAGGAATAAATGCATGCATGACCATAATTTGTCGCAGCCCATATGAACAAGCCAAATGGTTTCTGTAGAAACGTTTCATTGTCAGGAAAGACAAAGACTGACCTTTGTGGCTGCAATGGCGAGATCGATCTTTGGAAGAGTTGAAGTTCGACTTTGAAACCTAAAACCACAGTACCAACTCTCAAGCATGGTGGTGGCACCATCATGCTTCGGGGCTGCTTTTCTGCTACTGGTACTGGTGCTTTGCAAATACTGGAAGTAGGATGGATGACTTCTTCAGTTTGACTTCAAATCAACAGCTGGATGGTTGAAACTTGGACACAGTTGGGCGCACCACATACACATCAACACTTCTGGAACAGATAAAGGACGCTAGCATTAAGCTTCTAGAAAATGATTAAGCTTCTAGAAAAACATCCACTACCGGTAAACTTTGTGGACTATGCTGAAAAGCTGGGTCTGTCATGAAGCTATGAAACCATCCAAATTACATAATTTTTTATCAGTTCAAGAACAGAAGACAAATTGGTTGAATTACAACTTGCTGTAGGATTTTTACCCAATTATTGTTGGGGGTGGATGTATATTTAAGCAGCATTCCCAATTCTTGCTTTATTCATTAAGGTTAGTACATGCCACTTTCAGTAGTTGCTCTTTAATCAACTAATCCCGGTCTTTTCATAAAGTATGTGTGCACGAAACCACACATGATAAACATTTTTTTTAAATTCTGACACAATAAGCAAATGCTGCCTCTTATCATTTTTCAGCCCTGTTGTCACAGAAAGCAACAGAGTCCCAGTTGGCTGGATGGTTCATAGCCAAGAAATGCTGATAAAGGATTTTCCAAAATGAAATCTCTTTTAAGAGGCACAGAGTATTACAAGAATAAGGCACTGACCTGCTGTTATATTATGTAACAAATGCCTCACAACTGAGAGGCCACCTCGTGAAAATGTTTTAACATGAACAATTACTGTAACAAAATGATCATTTTCAAATGTTTTCCTGTTTTTTTTTTCTTTGTTTCAGTCGTCGCTTCATGCTGGCTTATTCTGATTATTTCATTACTTTATTGCTTCTGTTTCTGTGAGATGCATTTGCGCAGCTTGACTTTAGCAGCAGGTGAAAGGTTCTTCTGCATCGTTTGCATGTTTTTTTCAAAGTACATTTTTGCTAGCTGTTTTGCTAAATAAACTGTAAAAGTGAAAAGTGACACTATCATCATGATCCTGATGTTGGGAACTGTTTACCTTAAGGACAAGATTAGGGGAACATATAATATGAGAGGGCAGTCTTGATTGAAACATGTTGGTTCAAAGTTGATGCAGGCTTCCTTGCCTCATTCCTTTCATCATATAGCATAATAAATTAACCTTTATCTGAGCTCCCTCCTCTGTACTCTTTAGATTTTATTTTGACTTCCACAGAAAAAAAATACTTACTTGCTTTATTTCATGTCAACATGTGGCTGTCTGGGTGCTTCAGTGCCTCAACCTAACAGCACTGTGTGTCTCTCCTGTATGTAATATTTCTAAGTGTCCATTCAGCGCTGCAGAGGTTGGGGTGGACATTATAACCCAGGGGTTGTTTTTTTCAGGAGGTGTTCACGCTTGGCTTGATTAGAAAATGAACTCTGGCATAAATTCCATGTTTACGTAAATCATTTGAAGATAGAAGATAGAGGCTTCCATCCATCCATCCGTTCTTTTGTCCATCCATTCATCTTAGCTTTCTTACTATGGTTTTAGCAGCCTCCATATCTAGAACCTGACATTTGTGAAAATATTCCTCGTAAACTCTTCATACATGAAACGAGGCTAAAACCCTCACAGAGAAATATGAACCTTTGAATCAGGAACAGTATGGAATTTTTCTTTGCAAACCATGTAGGAATCGCGGTACGTATGGGTATCCATGTGTGTTTATGTCAACTCACACACCTAGAGACGCCTCCTGACTTGCAGGCGTTGTCATGCATAAGCCAAGAGGGCGCATGTCGGGTGAAATGGCGTGAAATGGGACAGGTCATGGACCTGGCTGCAGCACATTGGCAGGTGTTGACGAGGCTGCGGCGATCCATGCAGCACTATTTGCCACCGATGCCCTTTTTCGCAGAGGCTCAGAGCGAATCAATGCTGTAGGCCCTGAAGTTAAAATAAGCTCTAGAATTGATCGGCCGGTACATATTCTCATCAATACTTTATTGACGGCTGTAAGGAAAGGCATCACAGAAAGGCTTGAAACACTTAACTTAATTTGCATCATGTTAAGCTAACACATGGTGCTCATGTTTGCTGTAAGCAGGGACGCTGTATATTCCGCGTGTGGGCTTCCAGCTGTTCAGCTTGGCTCAGATGAAGCTCATGATGCGTCTTTAAAATCAGAGGCAGCCCTCCTTCATCTTTTTAGGCCAGCCTGCGGGCTTTTCTTCTCCACACATATGCAGCGAAATCCCCTATAATCAAGCAGCTGCAGGGTCCGCTTTGAAGAGATTTGGAGCGTGATGTGGCAGGTGCCAATCTGAGTGAAATCAGGATTTATTAAGGCCTGATGGCTTTCACCAATTTGCCGGGAGACTGAGCGCCGTCATTCATGAGGCTCTGCGCACTGTCCTCCTGGTTCAGAGCTGTACCGCTGTGTGTGTGTGTGTACACAAACAATTTATGAAATACAGCGTTAAACTGTCCTTACCTTCAACCTTCATCTGAAATGATAGAAATAAACAAGGTTCTTTGCATTTATGCTTAAAAAAAGGTGCAAATGCCAATTCCCCTGTTTTACCACACCAAACTATCAAGATTGTCTTCAAAGGTTATCACTGTAACTAGTTACATTTAGCCTACTCAGTTAAAAAAATAAAAAAATAACAGTACTTACTATGCCATTTATCACTACTTATTCTACTCTTTAAAACATTTAATTATGATTTACTATCTGAAAAACAAAATTAAAGGATTTCACACCCTCTTAAAGCAACTTTTATAATAAAAGCAATAAACTAAATAGAGCTTATTTGTTACAATAAAACTAAATGCAATTAAGTTGAATATAGGTGCATGTTAAGTGCACTGTTTGTTGTGTTGGTTGTATTTGTTTTGTCTTATTTAGCAGATTCTTCTTCATATTTTTTATCCGTGGCCACGATTATGGGAACATAATAAGCACATACAGTGAACTTCCATCTATTGGCGGTTCTGTAATCACTGATTCACTTATCCGTGGATTTTCTATGGGCTTTAACTCCAAGTTATCTGTGGAGAATTTGCTGATGTTTTTGTAGAGCATGTCTAAATAGTCAAAACAAAATACAGTTTTGGAAGCTTAGGTACCTGGGTGCATTAATACTTGACTTGCCATTGGTTGGTGTTTGCAAAGCAGCTAATCCAGGAGTGCTAGTTATTTTCCTTGCCGCTGATTGGCTGTACCCCCAAGAGTGGAGGTAAGGAAGATTGTGGATGTTAGCCTATGCGGTAGTTCCAAGACGGTTTTCATTGTGCATACGAAGGTGTATTCGATGTTTGAACTATTAAAATAGCCAGTTTTAAGCCATGTTGTTTCAAGATTTGACTGATTTTAGCTATTTGCTGACGGTTGTGGTCCCTAACAGCTACGAATACCGAGGATCCACTGTTTCGTTTATAAAAAAGATTCATCACAATAATTTGAATGTTAATTTCAGGGCTTTTTCTATATGGAAAAGCTCAGTATTTGCAAGCAGTAATTCCGCAGACAGGCTGACATTTTGTTTCGATGTTGTGTCTTCTATTCCATCTATTGTCACATGTATATTTATTTCTAGCTCAAGGAGCTATCCATTTTTAAGTATTCTTTAAATTTCATATAGTTATTTCCTTTTTTTAAGTCATTTTTTTTAACAATCAGATGGCCAGTGGTCAAAATCAGCTTGCTTTTCGGCTTTGTCTGGCAATGAAATATTGAAATTTTTTTTCTTTATGACTGCAGTTCATAAAGGAGCAGAATAAACCCTCTCAATAAGAGCTGAAGCTGGTTTTTGGTCAATATTGTGGTAAAAGTATGTACATTATGGTTTGTTAAAGACTAGAAACAGCCCACACACCAAAAATACTTGGCATCGTATGTAAGACCCTTCATTTTAAAGGAGTACGCTCTCTGTGTAGCATGAGTGCAATGTTTAGAACATCTTGGGTGTGATCTGTCCACGCATACACACAGAACAGTTCAAAAGGACAGAATAAGAGACACGAAATGGCAGAGTGGGTTTGTAAATGGCAGAAAATCCTGAGGGCAGAGAGATTCAGCCGTTCTTCCTCTGTCTATTGTTGATGGACATGGAGGGTTTCCTCTCTGCCATCTGCTCCCAGCTCTCCCACTCAATGCCCCATTGCTTCATGGATCCCGTTTTTATCAGCCTGGCAGAACCTGAGCAATGCGCCCTTATCAACATGTTAATATTTCATAGATATTAAGGAGAATGAGGGAGTTGGCAAGTTAAGGAGGGGACAAGAGTTGAAAAGTTAACAAACAAAAAGTTTAATCTTTCTTTATCTGTACTATTTTGTTTAGTGGCTTCCTATGAATGCATTGATTTGTGGTTGAAGATAAAATCATGTAATGACTGCATCTGATTTTAACACAACTGGCCGTGGGGGGGTGTTTTGCTTTGTATTGAATACTAATTTAAGTTTTCGGATCATAATTACATCACAGCCACACCCTCCCCCTGTTAACGGCACACGGCTGCGGTTTTATTGTAATCTGAGCCATAATTTGTGACGGTGCATATTCAGTCGATCCCCGGCTGCCAGGGTGAACCGCTTGCTGCTGGTCGTTTTATTGGCTGCAGACTGGTCACATGTGGTGTGGGCCTGGTGCCCAGCTGAGACAGCGTTCCGCACGACCAGAGACAAAAAAAAAAAAAAAAGGTTGGTGTGTGTTTTGTATTTTGCTTCCCTTTGCACTTCATCTCAAGGTAAAAGCAAGGCATGGAGTGTCAAATGGAAATTGGTTTTAGGTACTAAACTCATTGGTCTTGCATAGGGGCTCTGTTTGGTGTTCGGGATAAAGTATTATAATGGTTTGGGGTGATAGCAACTTAAGTTATCACTCTATTGTGTGACTTGTCTTTTTCACATTCTTAATGAGGTTAGAGATGCTTTATTCTCTGGCGAGCCCCGAGTAAAGAGTCCCAGGGGAGTGAGAGATAAGAAGGAAACTAATAATGTGCAGAGATCCAAAGGCTTGGACTGCATCAAAGGATCAGATTAGGGAGAGGGGAGGGAACCGGAGGCTGAAAGGAAAACAGAAAACGCGGACCTTAAGAAGAAAGAGCAATCAAATAGATAGGCCACCTCAGAGAAAAGACTAGAAGGAAAGAGAAGAGACATGATGAAACGCAATTGAGAAGGCAGATGTTCTATGCAGTCTGGAAATGTATGGAATTACTGCTTTCCTGATTTGGATAAGACTGGAAATAGGAAAATATAGGATGTAAAAATTTATTTCCAGAATTTTTTTCTAGATTTTATTCCCTTTCGACGTAAAATAAATACATACACCCATTCATTTACTTGTCTGTTCTTTTGACCATCCATCCGTTTTGTTTTCCTGTCTATTCCTTAATACATTTGTTTGTTTATTTGTTTATCCATCCATCTAAATGTTCCCTTATCCTGACATCAAACATCCATCCATCTATGCATTTGTCCAGCCAACCATTTGTTCGTCCATCCATCTAGTCGTTCATTTGCCCAATAATGAATTGGTTCGTTTGTCCATTTATCAGTGTATTAATTTGTTTGTCCATCCATCCATCCATCCATCCATCCATCCATCCATCCATTTGTTCATCTTTTAATCCAGCGAGCTAGATTTAAGCTTGGTTTTTCTAGTGAACTGAATTTCTTCCACTGGAGTCTGACGAAGAATGGTAATCAGGCGTAAAAACATTTAAGAAGTCTGAAAATTTTTTTTTCGTTTTTTAAATGGGTCAAGGTGATACACTTCACTGAAAAGCTACCTTGCCACCATCTCATGCAGTCTGTCTGTTTTGTACAGACTTTAAACCATCCATCCATCCATTCCATCCATCCCATCCATCCCATCCATCCCATCCATCCATCCATCCATCCATCCATCCATCCATCCATCCATCCATCCATCATCTATGCTGTCTATCCGGTAATAGGCGGGTTACACCCTGGACAGGTCACCAGTCCATTGCAGCTTTCAGCCAACTCACATAATGAAAGATAATAGAGTACATGACATATCTGAGGTTACAAGCTCTCATGCACTGCCAACACCTCAAGTCTAGTTATGTGTTCAATTTCTCCTATTTATCTGTGTCCAGGTCACAAGGCCACCATCTGAGCAGAAACAGTCTCAGTTGTAAAACAGTCTTCACATTATGGTACGAAAAACTGAGAAAGGAAAGGAAAGTTAACCTGAGATTTAATTTTAATGGGCTTTACCCTGTAATGTGTGAGAAGTCACGCGAGCATGTGCAGTGCTGGCACACTGATGTCTGGTCTTGGCAGGCTTCGCTCCTCCTGTGACCTATCTGGGTGGAAGGCAGTGGCTTGGCTATCTTTGAACTGGGACTATCCTGGGCTGAAGGCAGCTGTGTGTAGAAAGATCCACCCCGGCTGATCACACCAGGCCGTATTTAATTATTAATTGCTCTTAAATACTAACTTTAGCTGCCATCTGATGATTTCTTTGATATTTTATATGCTTTCAGTTTTGGTGCCTTTTATTTATGTAATCTGTCCTTGTTTCATTATGAAAATGGAAGCTAATACATACTTTTTTAACTAATAAAGTCAGTGAGGGAGGAACTCCATATGTGATTTCTTTATGCAGCAGGCCCAGGTGGGCAGAGTGCCACCAGGGAGCATAATGGATATATCCCCAGGGATTTCTTAGACATCCGACCATCTTTTCTCCCTATTTGTGACATACAGATCCCAAACAACTCTACCAAATACCAAATCTGTTTGGTGGGAAAATGTAAAAACAATCTAAGTGCAATAACCTGGTTATATAAGTATGTACATTCTTAACAAAACAGTTCTTGGGAGTATATTTTCTCAGATTGTGGAGATGTCTCTTGTTCCAAGAAAAGTCTGATGGTGCCACCACCACCATGTGTTATTACGGTCATGGTGGTTTTTGTTTTGTTTTGAACATACCTTTTAGAATTGTTCGTCATCCATGTCTACGAAAACTCCAGTTCCATCTGAGAGAAAGTAACCCGACAGCATGATGCAACCCCCCCCCCCCCCAACCATGTCTCACATTTGGTATGGTGGTCTTGTGTCAAGTTGTTTTTGTGTCAAACAACTCTGTTGGAATCAGCAACACTTTCTTAAACTTTATGTTCTTTGTGAGGAAATTAAGCCTGAAGCATGATGTTTTAAACAGCATGTTTCAGTTTGGTCATAGTGGTTTTATAGGTTATGTATTGTGCTGTTTTTGTGTCTTTGCTTGGTTTCATCAGACTGTAACACGCTCTCCCTCAAGGTTATGTATCTGGGTCCGGGTGTTGTATGGAAGATAAAAGGTAGATGGAGATTTTTTTTTTTTTTTTGTTCCCCCAAACAAATGTCTATTTTTGTTGTGTTTTTCTCAATTGCATCCTACAGGATATTAACAGTAAAAAATACAGAAATTATTTATCATGGTCTCACTTTCCTAAATCACAAAACAAGGCATTTTACCTGGGGTTTGTACATCGAGTACATTCAGAGTAGTTTTGTTATGTTGGTTTGTCTCGCATAGGACCCATTATGTGAGGAATTTCTGTTACACGCCAAAAAAATCCTTTGATTTCCTCTGTTATGCACCGCTTAAATGTAAATTATGGTGATGTGCATACACTCAGAAACTGTGTTCAATGTAATCCCTGGTCTTGCTGATTACATTAAACTTGATGAATAGAGAGAGTTTTAAGGTTTTGGTCAACAGTACTTCTATAGAAGTGTCTCACGATCCTAAAGTGCCAGCCTTCTATTCAGGAGAGCCATTAACACCGGCTCAACTCGAATGATGAATACCGTGGGGTGGGACGCTGTCGTATTGTGTGCTTAGAGAAGAGGGACTCTGATGAGAGGTTGTGGATGACACACCTGCTTCTAAAGAGGGGTTGAGATAACAACTCTATCCTTCCTGTCAGGGAGACATCTGGCTTTGCCATGGTGTTGCAACCTGAAATACACCCAGGAGTGGGTAATGAGGCATAGGAGACAAGGTTTGTGTTGTGTGTTGTTAAATCTGTGTGCAGTTTCTTGCATTAGCCTGGGAGCATGCCATCTGCAGCACTCAACCACAATCCCTCCTTTGTGTGCCTCCATAAGCGGTGTTAAATCTTAACAAGAATAAAATTAATCTTTTTATACTGAAATCAATTTTAAAACGGCGGTTATAAAAATGTACAGAAATTTGAGTGGCCATTTAGAGTGTGTTTCATCTCCAAGGCTAACATACTTCTTGAAGGCTCTAGAGAAAAGTATTCAGATCTCTATCTCAATTTAATTTGCTCTTTCTTTAATGGCTCATTCCCAGCTTCTCCGTCTATTCACCAAATTTAGATTTGGTAGTTGAGATCAGCTAACACAAGTTCAGACATAATAATGGTCAAAATCAACAATGAAAAGGTATGACAAAAAACAAAAGGCTGATTGTTCTGCCTCTTTGTGGTTTTGGTTGTTTCATGGCTGACTGTTTCTGGTATGAAATGGATCTGTCTGACCTAAAATGTTTCAGATCGACCATTTGTCAGTGGGTTTCAGCCAAGGGGACTTATTATCATATTGTACTTGCAAGAAATTTTGAATTATGATCGCAAACAGCAATTCCAATCAACAGGAATTCACTTAGTTATTTGGGTTATCAAGGGTCATAATCTGTCATTTTTCTTTACAATTTAGTAGCCAGAATGGGGATCAGAACAACAATCAATAGGATTGAGGTAAAAAAAATATGCAAGTTTAAATACATAGGTAGGAAAAGGTTTATTTACAGGTATGAAATAAAATTCAGAATGGGTAAAATGACCCAGAGCCTGGTTTCTGTAATAAATGAAATAGTAAATTTGTCAGACAGTGAGAATAAGTTCTTCAGGTAAGACACCAATGAGCCAGCAAGCTGTATAAGAAATTGTATTGATTATCACTAAGACTGAAAGAAATGCATAAAATTATCTGTTATAATTTTCAGCTAAATTCAAAATTGGTTCTAAAGTTATCCTATTGATCATAATATTGTCTTTTCAGTTGCTCTGCACTTTGTAAAATAACTCCAGAGTCCAACAAGCTAATTGGCCTGCTTTGCTGTTAAGCCTACAGAGGTCTGTTGTTTATGTTACTAACAGACATGCTCACTCCTGTTGGAAAAAAAAAATTCATAGCCTGAATGAGAGTGGTGGTTGGCATTCTTCTGGTAAACTATCACTGTTGAGGTTTTCTTTTGTTGCATTCGCTTTGTGCTGAGAAATGTTCAAGTTCCTTGCCAGATTTGCAGCGTAAACATGCCCTGAAGTCCGGATTCTAAGTTGGGGCGTCGGGTTAAATATTCAATATGGCTGCTGGCTAAATAAAATGTAGTGAAAGTTATAGAAAAGAGTTTCTAATTTGTGAAGATGTTCCTTTAGTGCTTGGATGCATAAACAGAAGACACATAATTTGCTATTGGCTTCCATTGTTCATAATGTTAGTTGCTAGTGTGATAAAAAACCAAATTGTGTTTTTGAAACCGTCACCTGAAACCTGGTCGAGCTTAAATGTGGATTATTAGTCAATTTATGGTTAGACCAACGCTTACATGTCTGTACGCTAGGTGTGCTACAATGATTCATTGATTGATTGGATACTTTATTTTGGCAACCGTATAGGTTTCCATCAAATCTGTATTATTCTTATGTTTTTTTTAAACAAAATGTGGTTGCTGTTAATAACATTCTCTTCATTTGCAAATTTGCTTTATTATTATAAGACAGAGACAGTTGATACAGATAACCTATGGTTATCACAGAGTTAAAGACAATTGCCACCTGCAGTAGCTAAAATTTGCAAATACTTGGACTCCCTCTAAAAACACTTATAACTGCCTATTTTATTAGTTCACACACCAAATATTCCTTAATATGCATTAATACACGCAGTGGAAACCGTCTTAGCACTACCACAGAAGCTAATATCTATGGACTTTATTACATCTTCCGTCTTGGGGGTACAACCCATCACCACTAAGGGAAATTAATGGTACTTCGGGATTGGCACATTTGCAAACGCCAGCCAAAGCAGGTCAAGTAGTACTTTAGGTAGGTATTTCAGGTTCCCAAGCTGCATTTTCTGTCAAATATTTTAGATATGCTTTGCAGAAAAATCTGTGAGTACTAAAACCCTAATAGTCGGGGGTCGACTGTACACCCGTTTAAGTAAGAGCTTTCATTTCCAGGTCACATATTTTCTGCTGTGCTCATCTAACTGTAAAAACATAAAAAGTAGATAAATAAATAGTTACCAGTTTGTTGACTGTTTTTTTTGCCTTTTGTTTTTGCTTGTTTCAGGTAATCTCTGCCCTTTCGAGGATCTCCCACCACAGCATTGCACAAATCAAAGGCATCAGGTATGCGTGCAACACACAAATCACTAATTTTAATGCTTCAGTCACGCAGGCACTCCAAGAATATCAATGTCAAGAAAAAAGCCATTTGGATGAAACTAGTCCCCATTTTCTTCATAGGCAGTATATTGAAATGGATGATGCTATTAACATCTGCTGCTCATTTAAAAGTCAATTTACATTTTAGGCAATTAGCTCCAGGTTTTTGCCGGGATTATCTTTGAGGGGGGAAAAACAACCACAATGCATTTCCATCTGTCACTCAAATCGGCTCTGCGTCATTCTGAGTCAGATATTTTATTATATGCAGGAGTAGTCGTTTTTCAACAAGGCTCAGGGACTTTTTCCTCTCTTTTCGTTTCTTTTTGTTTTGTTTTTTTCTGCTGTTATGGCCTTCTGATCTCTACATTCTCTCAGTCTGCTTGGAGCTTGGTGGCTCACAGGCACCATGTAGAAAGACATTTTATCTGACTCAACAATAAGTTGATGGTTTACGCCTATTAGGAGCTGTGCCAGGAAATGAAAGGGGGGGGGGGGGGGGGGGGGGGTTGGGAGTCGACAGTGGGGAAAAGAGAAGGCATGTCCATTTTTATTAATAAAGACAAACAAAGCAGGCTGATTGTGTTTCTTAACACTGCTGGTCAAAGCAGCGAGGTGTCTAAATCAATATTGGTTTGTCAGGACAGTTGCAACTTTAGTCCGAGCTTTTTACCAGCACTGAACAAACAACGAACATATTTCATTGGCATTAAATGTGTTATCTTTAATAAATAACAATTCAAAACTCAATAGTAAAACTAATACAAAAGCTGACCATGTGGTAATTCTACTGCAAAGGTTTGTCTGGTAGGGTGAAATCACTGCTTGCTAAACTTGACAAAGAAATCTTCCTGTAATTCTACACTTAATCTTTCTTATTACAGCACACACAGTTTATAATGTGCCTCCATGGATCTTCCTCAGTGTCCGTAAATGAAAGTACAACCGCTTTAAATCATTTAGGGCTCGCATTTGATTGTTGAAGTCCGACTTGAAGAATACAACCAGCTTTATTTTGCCTTTGGAAGGTTACTAATGATTAATCACAACATTTTATGTGATAGATCAACAGAAAGTAACGCTTTTGTTTGTCAAGTGGAATAAAATAAAAATTTGACAAAAAAAAGATGAAAAGTGTGTCATGCATATATTTGCAGCCACAGCCTTTAAATAACTTTTAGCAGCAAATGATTTGAGACATGTATCTAATAACTTTGCACATTTAGAGTCTGACATTTCTGCTTATTCTACTTTCCAACTTTGTTCGGTTCATTTCAGCACATAAAAAAGCTTTGATTCAAACCATTGCACTGTAGCTCTAGTTGTTTGTTGTGACTCATTGACCTTTAGGGCTTTTCCACCAAAACAGAACAGGTGCTTGTTCAGTGCTGGGGCTAAAGCCAGTGCTTAGTTGGTTCTTAGCCGGTTCTTTCAAAGAACCAGTTATTTTTCCACTGACCAGTCGATGCTGCGTCATAACGTCCTCTAAAGTATTGCGTTGCAAATGTATACACCCACACGGGGACAGGAAAACAGGAAGCAGGTGAATAGAGAGAGATATTTTAACAATGGAGGAGTTCATCGTGCCCTTACAAGTGCTGCTTTTGTGCTTCCAGACTTTCCTGGATTTGCAAAGATGTGTACATAACATGTTCTTTAGTTCACTGTTAGGGGTGAAATTAGGATGAACCAGTCTTTGCCTGAGAGTGTTGCCAGATTTAAAATGCACTAAGATGTTATGTTTGGAAAATATCCCTCTTAGTTTCCAAACATCTATTTCCCAAACATAACATCCCAGTGCATGTACAGGTTAACTGTAGTTTAAGATTTTTTTTTTGTAGTTGGTGTATTTTGGCAAGGTGTTTGTGTTCCCGCCTTTGCCAGCAAAGCTTTTATTACATATGTGACAGTGTGCATTGTCGGCATCTATTTTCGTAAAATGAAGCCAAATTTTGGATCTTTTCGTTCGCTCTGCCATCGTATCTGTAAGGCGAACACACACGTGAGCGCGGAGCCGCTCACGTGTGTGTTCGCCGCTCCGTCCCCGCAGCGTGTGTGCTTGTTAAGGAGGAGTGGGCTTCAATACAGTGTTTAGCTTGTGTTTATATCTCCCGCATGAAAACATGAATACGACCTTAATTGTACCGTTAAGAGGACCGATAAGGCTGAAGCTTATCGGTCCGGGTGGACCATCAGAATCAGCCCTGGGGCCAATTTAATACCGGGTTTCGGTACCCATCCCTAAAGCCATCTATGTAAAACATATGAAACCAACCTTGAACAGAGGAGGTGGTTTGAGATCCCCCCTTTCAAACACATATAAAGCAGCCTTGAGTTGCCTAACCAATAAGTTTTACCAAAACTCACACATTAGCCGTTTTCAGACAGAAATTCTGGAATATTTGCGGACAATTCCATCCGGTCTTTTACTGGAGTTGTGTTTTCAAATACACCGCTTTATTCCAGAACATTGCCTTTCGGCTGCTTTCACACAGCAAGAAATGTACCGGAGAATCATGTCTGGGGGGTGAGGGAGCGTGGGGGGTGGTATGTGAATATGACATAAACTTAGTGCGGCGGGCGTACATGTCATTTCCTCAAACAAAGGGATTATTGCAAAGATGGCTGACGAAGCAGCAGATCTACTCACAGTGCTCATCTTTGTGATGTGTGCAATTTTACGCACATGGAAACGCTTAAGAGAAATCGATGAAGAAACTGTGTTCTTATGCACTGCCGTTCACGTGACATTTATACGTCATCAATGTGTGCGCTCACAGTGGTCCCTGCCCCCCTCCCCTTTTCCCCACCGCCCCACACCCCTCCAGCTTTTCTGAAACATTTCCTGATAATCTGAATGTGAACACCATACAGCGAAAAGTCCGCTCTTGTTACTAGGTCTTCATCCGTAAAATTACCGATAAAGGGTATCCGGACAAAGTCCGGAAGATTGCTTTCAGACTGAAAAGCAAAACAGACGAAGTCTGGCAAATTACCGTTTTTCATGGCCTGTTTGAAAGGGGCTATTGAGGCATGTGACAAACGGCACATAGTTACATAAGCGGGGTCGTTTCACTGTTAACGCCTCTTAAATCACCAAGATTGCTTAGTGCTTAGAAGCTTACCCAACCCTGATACCCTTGTTAGGTATAATGATAGTCTCATTAGTGAGCCTTAATTTTAGGTTTATGAATCTGATACTCCCAATTCAGTTTTCAGAACTGAAGAAGCCTCTTGGATGAGAGACGAAACATATTCAGGACAACAAGAAAAGTCCAGTTGCCTCTCAAGAATATAATGTCCTGGATGACTGAGAATCTAACCCAATGTATTTTCTCATGATGGGTTTCTTTAAAAAGATGACTTTCTTTTACCACCCTTTCATGGAGACAATTTCTTTAAAAAATAATGCTTTAAGAAAACCACGTATCCTTTTCTTTTAACACATTAAATGTTGAAAAAATTTGAAAAAGTTCAAGAATTCAACAACACTTGTGATACTGCAATTTAAATGTCCTATTTTTAAGCAAAAAAAAAAGGTTTTCATCAGCATTAATCTTGACCTTTACCTGAATTAACTGAATAAAGTTTGCCTTCCACAATTAAAATTTGGCCAACATTTTGCACGCACAATTCACATTCAAATCATTGTCAGTTGCCATGGCAATCATTTTTTTGGTCTTCAATCCTCTGAATATTGATGAATTCTGTGGCTAGATGTGCAGCATGAGTGCTATTATGGTAATACAAAGTGTCTACCCCTGTGGGGGGAAAAAAACCAAAAAACTGAACAAAGTGACTAGACGTTTCCTGCCAGGTACCTTTTTTTTGCAAAGGAGGTTGCTTAAAGGGTTTGAAAAGTTGCTACATGTTGCAACAGAAGCATTCTGTTTGCCATGCTGCACCCCAATGAGCCTTCCTTTAACACAGGGTCATGCCTTGATTTGATCCACACCTGATGTAATGTGTGTGTGAAGGATTTGTTGCACTGAACAGAGCTCCACTGAACTTTTAATGTTGATATTTTTTGTATTAAACTTTAAATAAAGGTAAATTGTGGTGGTCCAAATGTACAGAGCTTTCCCCTTTCACCTTAGGGGTTAATGGCACTGTGATACCCCAAGACCTTATTTACTGAGCTCACTTTAAGTCCATTATTTAATTCTTTGAAACAAATCCTAAGGGAAGACATCCGTTTGGGAATAAAGCACAATACTGTTTTCTTGGCCAAAATTAATGTGCCAAACACTGGTGTACATAAAGGTTGTAGCTGTGTTTAGTCTGCTTTTCACCTAAAGTATGCTGATCACATTGTCCCCGACACACTTATTGGCACCCCTGGGAATGATGTGGGGTGAGGTGGGGGGGCTCAGAATAAATTACTCTGTTATTGCAGCAGTATAATCTCACACAGAATTGTCTATGTAATGTTTTACTTGAGTACATTTAGTTAGCTCGGGAAAACAAATCCACACTACAATTGTTTTTCCTTTTTTTTTTTTCTTACAAAATCACGGGTCTCACACTTATTTGCAGAACTAAACATTCTTAGAAAATACTGTAATCAATGTTTTCTTTATTGATACTACCTACTAAACTAATGTAATGCTTATTAATGGTCAGATTAATATATACAAAGTATAAAACATCTGAAACAGTGCCGTGCAAGGTTGGTTGAGGACTCACATTTATCTAACCACTACATATAGTGACCTGGATGGTTGCTCTCCAGAGCTCACTGATGGAGAACTGCAACAAAATATAGACAAATAGCCTTTTTCTCCTTCCCTCCAGCCTTGGGAACCTGGTTAAAGTCAATAACATAATGAAATATTTTGAAAGGAAAATCTGCCAGATTACTACAAAATAATGATCAGCAAATCAACAGAATATGACAAATGGCCTGTATCTGATTAGTGCTGTATCCAGTCCTGAGGACCCCACAGCGTTTTACGCACTGGTGATGGTAAGCTACATTGTAGCCACAGCGGCACACTGACAAAAGCGAGGCTTCATACACAGGCGCCAGCTGGCCCCCTGACCACCACCAGTAGGCAAGGTGGGTGAAGCGACTTGCCCAAGGACACAATGGCCAACAAGGGCGGAGCAGGGGTTCAAACCAGCAACTCTACCGTCACAGGACCAACTCCTACCTCCTGAGCAGTGGCCGCCCCAGTTTTTAATTTGAGAACAGTCCAAAAGCTTCACTTTTGAAGGCTAACAGTAGCTGTGAATTGTATTTAGGGGTATCAAATTAAAAGGGGCTGGAATGCAAATGCATGCCGCACAATCCAGATTTGATGTGTGAAATTGAATAGCATGGATCCATTTTCCTTACAGCTTACATTCTACCACATGAAATCCAAATGAAATTCACTGAAGTTGGTGGTTCTCATGTCAGAAGATCCAAAGGAAAAACAAGGGGTGTGAATATTTTTTGCAAAACATTGTTCAGTATATTAAGAGGTGGTTCAGAAGTCAAAGAAATCAGGGGTGCTTCTTCTGACTGAATTCCTGTTTAGAAAATCAATATGATACTGATCAGATTGAGCTTAGTTGAGTCTGTTTCAGTTGAGTCTTTTTGTTTCAACTGGTGACATCTACCAGGTAGAATCCATTTCTTGGTTTGTTATATTTTTATATTTGATTCAACTCAACTTAGTAAACAGACATTTTTGATGACCCATCCTTTTTCCCCATAGTAATTTAAAAGATCTCTTCCTTTCCCCTAGAGCGCAGGTCAAACATTGACCCGAAGCTCTTGAGGCTTTATGTTCAGACCAGACGAGAAGTCTCACATTTGAAAATCTGTGAATGAAATCGCCTCAGGCGTGACGATTGATCTCATCTGTTCGCTGCTGTTGCGCCTTGTTAACACGTTGAAGCTCATCTATGTAACGCAGGTCGTAAATTGCTTGTTCCTCTTGTTTCAGATGTTTCCTTTTACATGACAGCATTGTTTCTTTCATCCGGCGTCGTGCTAATTTGTGCTTGCTACATTTTAAAAGGGTTTTATCTTGAAAATGTCCTGAAACCGTCCTAATAATTTAGTACAGATAAATCGAAAGCGGCAAGGAGTCACATGGGATTGTCAGAATTAGGGGATTTATTTTTCTTTCTCCTCTCAGACGACTGACAGAAAGCTTTGCATTGTTTGAAAGGTCTGAATCATATTTGGTGGGGGTTGTGGATTGAAGTGATGCATGCCATTGCTTAAAATCTCATAAAAAGATAGAATCATCACCCTTTTACTAAATTGCGTTTTACTGATTATTTAAATTAATTCTAAGACTTTCTCTGTAGCTACTTATTTGCTTAATCGTCAAACTTCTCAAGACCTCCGATAACCTTGGTATTCCCACCTCAGTGTGTGTTTTGTGTTGACCTCGTGTTTATCCATCTCACCCACAGTATAAGCCTGTGTCACTGATTATTCATCCTCTTTCCTGCTGATTGTCATTGCCGTCCTCAGCGAACCCCAAGTTAACCCTCAGCCCGTCTCTCTGTCTGTCCTACAGGTCCGCTGATCCCTGCTGTTTTCCTCGTGTGTTCAGGGCTCCGACCTCAGCTTTAGCATCATTATATGGGACGCCTAACGGGTTTTTGTGGTAGTAGAGGTGTCACAGGCACAAAGTTCAAAAGTCAACAGATGTGATTTAGTTGCTGATGGCAGGATCTCGCTTGCCTGGAGAAAAATAGTTTTGTGATGATGTGTTCATGGTAAATACTTGTTAAAAAAACGTTTTGATAAAGATTTGCAGGGTGTGCGCTGCTGACTTTCAATGGAGTACAGCTGGAAAATAGAGGTATCCTTGCATTACGATTTTTCTTTTTCCGTGGCACATGACTACAAACTATTCAAGGAAAAGTTGCCTCTTTGCGGATCTTTTCAAAAATATTCGAAAGAAAAAATATATATTTATGAACAACAAAGTAAAAAAAGTGGTATAATATCAATATTACTTATAAAAGTCAAGTCAATTTTATTTATAAAACATTTATCACATGACAATGTAAAACTAATGTGCCTAAAATGAAATGTTGAAATAAAAATAACTGATGGTAATAATTCAAAACAACAAATGAAGCACATGTTAAAGCAAGTAAATAGAGATTTAAAACTACCCACTGATAAATCACATGAAATTAAGAAAGTAAAGAAACACACCTTTCCAAATCTCACTTTCTCTACTTAAAGCTTTTGAAACACATACCTACAGTAGGTTTATGTCTGGTTTATGTCGGATTAAAATGTGCTTGTTCTTCACTTAGTGAAAGGACCAGAGGTGGTTAGAGAAGCCGGAAACTGTACTGAAGTAAAAGTAGCATGACCTCAAAATAATATTGCTCAAATAAAAGTTAACATTTTGGTGCCAAAAAAACTACTCTCATAAGTACATCTTTTCCAAATGTTTCTCAAGAAAATGTGACTCATCATTTCCCACATCTAGAATTCATTAATATTCTACAGCATACCCTTGGTAAATCTGTATGCATGATTGCTTACAGTAGTGGTAGTATTCTGGAAATGTAGTGAGATGACAGAGAATTGGCCATGTCAAGCTGTCTTAAATTTTGAAAAGTTGGCTTTAAAACATTGTAAGCAAGTCTGACTCTGCTTGGGGCATGTTTCTAGCTGTCCAGGCTGAATTATTTGCCCATTCATCTTTGTAAAATAGCTGAGGTTTACTCAGATTGAATACAGATAATCTGTAAGTATCGATTTTCAACTCTTATGACAGATTGTCAGTTGGATTTAGGTCTGGACTTTGACTAGGTCATTCTATTACATAAATATGCTTTGATCTAAAGCACTGCATTGTGTCTTTAGCTGTATGTTCAGAGTAGCTGTCCTGTTGTGAACCTCTGCCCCAGTTCTTTTTGCAGGTTTTCCTCCAAGATTTTCCTGTATTTAGCTCTATCCATCTTCCTATTAACACTGATCATTTTCCTTGTCACCGCTGAAGAAAAGCATCCCCACACTATAATGTTGCCACTACTATATGTCACCATGGGGTTGATGTGTTCATATTTCAGGCTTTTGAGCGTTTTCCAGAAATAAAACATTTTTCTAGCCCCAGGCCAGCTCTGGAGAGTTGAATAAACAACCATGCACACACACACACTCACACCTAAGGACAATATAGAGAGACCGATTAACCTAATAGTCATGTTTTGGGACTGGGGGAGGAAGCCAGAGTACCCGGAGAGAACCCATGCATGCACAGAGAGAACATGCAAACACAATGCAGAAAGACCCCAGCCTGGAATTCAAACCCAGGACCTCCTTGCTGCAAGGCAGCAGTGCTACCAACAACACAATGAGCAGCTGATGTTTATCAAAAATCAAAAGTTGCTGTTTATCAAAAGCTCATGTAACATTAGCGGCTCTGAGTTTTATTTAGCTGGACTCTGTGCAGTAATGTCTCTTTATCCATTACTTTGTGTTGCTCTGTTAGATAACATTTAAAATAAGTACAATATAACATACAAAAATGATATAAAAGCATAACAGAATGTCAAAAAGTTGTAAAGGGTTTGAATACTTTTGCAAGGGATGATATGTAAGGATAATTATTTACATTTTGTTGTAGATATAGATAGATAAAATTACATCAACATATCTATTTAAGTCTGAAAACAAACCATCTCGTTGTAGCATCAGCTTCTCTCTGGTTCAGCATAGATGATAAAGACGTGAACAACATGCATCCATTACAGCCCACAGAGCAGCAATAAATTGCAGCGCGTCGGCTCATCAGAGGTGCCTTGATGAAATTAGGAACAGAGTTCAATTACACCTAGTTGCACTATTTAAGGGAAATTAAAACTGCAGCAATGGACATTTGCTTGGCTCCACAGAAGAGCACAGGGATGATAAATGCGTGCGAGGAGCTCCACAAACTACTGTGTAATTAGATTTTGCCCTGCGGGACTCCATTAATAACTTAAAATATAATGCACACTTCATTGGAGGGGGCCATCAAATGTGGGTGTGTTATTGCACTCTGGAGGAGGCACCCTGTGCGCTTCATAACAGTGAGTGAGAGCTTGACATAAATCAGCCGAGGCAGATTTTGTGGATGTAAAACTTCTAATTAGCTTTTGAAACTACGCGTTTTAATAAAGTTACAAGCTGTAAACCGCGAGGAAATTGTTCCGAGAGAAGGTTTTATTAAAGATAGAGGAGATTTCAGGATTGCTCCCCATGTTTGTTTGTGTGAGGCTGCTGACCTTTGATTATCTCGCCAAACATTCATTAGTTCAACGACTGGCACAGGTTTTAAGTGTGATTGTTGCTCTAATTAAGCACAGGCTGATTACTGATGTCACAAACACGCACAAAGCAGACATGCACAGCTAGGATCCAGTTTACCCGCTTACATTTGAACATAAAGTACAGCAATTAGCCTTTAGCCGCTAACGGGCTTCCTCTTTGGAGACATGCACACTACTGGAAAGTGTGTGAGTCATTTGATCGTATCTCGGGATTAAATACAGTCAAAGGCTTTAAAAGCTTAGAGCTGGTGGAGAGTAGAGTGCTTTCATGAGAGCTTTGAAGGTCTTCTCTGTGACACTAAACTGTCGCCGTTGACTCCAGGCTAACTTGTCTGTCTAGACAGTACTATGACATCCACAGATTATTCTTATTTTTATTTCTCTTTGGCCTTACATTGCCACTGTAAAAGTTAAACTTTTCCACATTTTGTCACAGTAAAACCACAATATTTTATACATGTTATTTGTTTTTTTTATGTGATAGGCCAACATAAAATATAATATATATTTCAAGTGGAAGGGAAAGGATACATGGTTTTCATTTGTCTTTGCAAATAAAAACCTGAATCAGTGCTGTTTATTTCATTAAGTTTAAAAGTATTCATACCCCTGGCAGATTTTGATTAAAATCTCATTTTTATTCAACCAAGAACTTTGTCTCCTATTGAAAATGACACAGACATTCCCCAAAGGACAACAACATATTGCGCAAAGGGTTTCATTAAAAAAACAACAACTGATATTTATTTGGTTTTTAATTATGTTCTAACAGAAAATTATATGTTAAAATACAATTTCCTCTATTCAATAATCAATGGAAAATCCTTTATTGGAATAACAGCAATAAACCGTTTCCACTGGTATTTCAATAATTGCCTGCTATTTTGCCATCATCCTAATCTTTAACTCCATCCTTAGATTCACTATCAGTCAGAACTCAAAAACATTAATATTGCTACCGTTCAAAAGAAATGCATAAGTAATACTAACATATTACTTTTGAGATTAAATTTATACGTATAAGCTGTCATTACTCTATTAATTAATAAAACCTAGGGAACCAAATTGCTATCCATCTAAATTTGCTGTAGAAGAACAAGTAGGTGAGGTCCCAGTTAACTGTGGTGGAGATGCAGAGATCCACAGCTCAAATCTCATCTTTTTGTAAGACTGGCAAGATCAAAAAATTGAACCAAAGCTGTTAGAAATATAGTTTATGGTTTGCCACAAGCCATGTTGGTAACTCTGGTCGAAAGAGATGAAATCTGTTCATGCATCAGGTTAGGATGTTTTCCTTCAGGAGAGACAGGGAAGCTGGTTAGAGTTTACAGAAATATGATTGAAAGTCAATTTAAGGGTGACGTTATGTATTTCGTTCAGTTCTTATTTCCATGTGAGAATTCAAACAGAAGATTACAAGAAATAAATCTGAGATTGATATTGCCTTTTTTTCTCTCTGATCTACTGCATATTGAAGCAGGCTCTCAAAAAATTAGAGTGCAGTAATTTATTAGGCCTTAATGTGTAGCATTGACATTCAGCTCTTAAGCAGAAATGGCATCATTAACACATTTAGCCTTTGAAACCTAATACTACACTTCCAACTAAAAGCTTCCAGAAATCTGACATCATTTAAAACAGTTGGTATCAATCCACCCAGATAAATAAGGTAATTGATTTGCTGTTTGTTTTAAATGTCTGCAGCCATCTTCGAGTGTTTGTAGTTGCATCAATGGTCAAAAAAGGGATATATATTAAGATAATTCTCATGAAAAAGTCAATACAGAATCAAAACTACAGCTTTTCATTTATTTGTTGTGCTTTTTTGTACAGTTTGTCTTACACCAAGAAAGTTTGTTTTCTGCGAGCGCTGAAGGTCATGCCCTGCATAAAAAAGCAATACATCTCCAAACTTTCCATTTTTTTATATTGCTCGCATTGTCCCTGAAGATTTTTGAATGATGGTGAAAACCCTGATGGGATTTCGACGACTCCTGCCTATCAATCTGGAAGGAAACAAGAAAAAGTCAGCCTCCCTCTCCTGAATTCCTAGTAGTAAAGTTGGTTCTAGGAGGATGGCGGGCTCCTTATCTGTCAGCAGCAGCGTTTTGATGTGTTTTGACAACGTTGTTTGTGACTGATGGGGTCCCTCGGTTGAATAGTTCCTGCTGTTTAGCTGCTGAAGTGATGGAGCGAGGAGCGACAAGCTGACAGATGGAACACGAAGTTTCCAACTGGTTATTTTTCTACCTGAGACAGTGTTGTGTGTGTGTGTTGACAAAGTGTTTTGTAACCGTTTCTCTCTGTGTGTGTTCTGTTTGTGTATCAGGCCTTTCCCGTCCGAGGACACAGCTCTGAATGAGGATGATGTGTACCGGAGCCTGGAGGAGTTGGCCGAGTAAGTGTGGATTCTACCAAAAACACCCAAACTGATTTTCTTTGTCACCCAGTTGGACATTTCAGTAATTCTCTGCAGGCTTCCACAACCTTAATCTCTTTTGAATATTTTAAACAAGAAAATCTAAACCCTAAAGGGAAATGGATTACCCAAGCCTACATTATGTTGTTGGTAAGAAAACTCAAACTTACTCACACTCGCAGTATTTTTTCTTTTAGCCTAACTTTCTGTTTCAAAAGATAGTCACGTGCACTGTATAAATTTTTTTTGGCCTTTTTATCTCGTTCTCTGACATCTAATCACATAAAATTGTTCCTATTTAAGGTCACTTAGTATATCCAAAAATATTTGTTTTTGCTAAACTGCAGAATATGGAAATATATGTTAGACTTTGTTATTTATTCAGATTCAGTACCAATTTTTCTGACCCTGTCAGTCAAAATGACTGTCAGTACAAAAAGTCTAGCACACCTCTGCTCTGCACACAGGTTTTATCTGGAACTGAAATTAGAACTTTGTGACGGTGACTCCAAAACATTAACATTGTTCTCCTTAATCCACTTTGTACTCAAGGATGCCGTTCCCTATTTCCGTTCCAAGAAGATATATTGGCTGATTTGTTCTTCTTCATTGTAATCATAGCATATGTTAACTTGTGAGTTTTACGAAAGTGATTAAAAATTCTGTTTTTTAAATTCTCCCATTTGTCTGTCATTCAGCAAATAATTCAGCTTTAATAACATTTTATATTAAAGCTCCTTTGACATTTATTTGCACCATCTGTAAACACAGACCTTGAAAAAAAATCAACTTTAAATTAATTCAATCCTAATTCAAGTTTATTTATATAGTGCCGATTCACAACAGATGTCATCTCAAGGCACCTTACAAGAAAGGTCATTTCAATACAATCATACAAAAATTTCAATTAGTTTTTTTATTTAAGGAATCCCAGCAGATTGCATCAAATCATTGACTTGCAGTTGAGCCCCGTTCATGCAGACTTCATCCACTGCAATCCCTCAGCGACAGTGGAGAGGAAAAACTTTTAACAGGAAGAAACCTGCAGCACAACCTGGCTCAGCACTAGTTGCCATCTGACATGACCATCTGGGGGTTTGAAAAGACAGAGCAGAGACACAGAAAGTACAAAGGAACTGATCTAACAGCACTTTTTATATTAAAGAAAGTAAAAAGTTGATAACAGGACACAGAGGATGTTCAGTCATCCCAGTTGATGTCCTCTGTCCAACAGGGCATTGCAGCTAAGCAGGATACCAGATCGGGTGTAGCCTCTATGGAGAGAAAAACACTGAGACAAAACAAAATTAACAGTCAAAATAACAGCAAAAAAATACAACTGGAGAGTAGTAGAAGAGAAAAGTAGCAGAGTGAAGAAAAGTGGTCAGTCTGTCCTCCAGCAGTCTAAGCCTATAGCAGCATAACTACAGAGCTAGTTCAGGATAATCTAAGCCACTATAACTATAAGCTTTATCATAAAGGAAAGTTTTAAGCCTGACCTTAAAAGTAAACAGAGTGTCTGCCTCACAGACTAAAATTGGGAGCTGGTTCCACAAGAGAGGAGCCTGATAACTAAAAGATCTGCCTCCCATTCTACTTTTAGAAATCCTGGGAAGCAACAGTAAACCTGCAGTCTGAGAGCGAAGGGCTCTGTTAGGAACATATGGAACAATCGGATCTCTGATGTATCATGGAGCTTGATTTTTAAGGGCCTTATATGTGAGAGGGATTATCTTAAATTCTATTCTGGATTTAACAGGGAGTCAATAAAGGGAAGCTAAAACAGGGGAAATGTGATCTCTCTTTTTAATCTTCATCAGAGCTCTTGCTGCCACATTTTGGATGAACTGAAGGCTTTTAATTGTATTTTGTGGACTTCCTGGTAAGAATTATAATAGTCCAGCCTTAAAGTAAGAAAGGCAAGGGCTGGTTTTTTAGCATCACTCCTGGACAGTATATTTCTAATTTTAGCAATATTCTGCAGGTAAAAGAAGGAGATCCTAGAGACCTGTTTAAGAGAGGATTTGAAATGTCATGTCTTGGTCAAAAATAACACAGAGGTTCTTTACATTATTTCTGGATGAAGTGATTGCAGTTTCTTTTTTCTGGTTAAGAGACGGCACCTCCTGTCTTGTCAGAATTTAAAAGCCGAAAGTTTAGAGTCATCCATATATCTATCTATCTCTATATATATATATATATATATATATATATATATATATATATATATATATATATATATATACTTTTGGTACTCCACAAGTAACCCTTGTGTGTGAAGATTTATCATTTACATAAACAAACTGGAATCTCTCAGACAAATATGATTTAAACCAGCCTAGTGCTGTTCCTTTGATCACTGCAACATGTCCAAGCCTCTCTAAGAGAATATGATCGACTGTGTCAAAAGCAGCACTGAGATCTAACAAAACTAGAACAGTCACAAGTCCATTATCTGAGGCCATGAGAATATCATTAGTAACCTTCACCAGAGCGGTTTTAGTGTTATGATGAGCTCTAAAACCTGACTGAAACTCTTAAAGCTGTTTAGATGCTCACATACTTGATTAGCAACTATTTTCACAAGGATTTTGGATAAGAAAGCAAGGTTAGATATAGGTCTGTGGTTAACTAACTCATCTTGATCGAAGGATGGTTTCTTCAGTAAAGGTCTAATTACAGCAACCTTAAATTCCTGTGGTACGTATCCATTTACTAAGGATCGATTCATCATATCTAAAATGGAACCAGGAACCAAAGGGAACACTTCCTTAAATAATTTGGTTGGGATTGGGTCCAACATGCAAGTTGTAGGTTTAGATGAGGCTAATATTTTTGATAATTCCAAACACATAGGTTCTACAGTTCACTCCAATGCTGCCTCACTTACTGAGTGAGAAGTAATGGATGCCAATAATTTTATTTTTAATATAATTAATTTTATTTATGAAGAATACCATAAAATAATCACTACTGAAAGCTGGGAGAATATTTGGTTATGACTCTGTTTAAGTTTGGCAACTGTACTAAAAAGAAACCTCGGATTGTTCTTTTTCGCCTCTATTAATGATGAAAACTATGCTGTTCTAGCTCGTCGAAGGGTCTTTTTATACAGCAGTAGACTATTTCCAGGTTAAATCCTCTAGGTGTGTAGAGCACCATTTTCTCTCCAATTTCCTAGTATACTGCTTTAAAGTACGAAACTCTGCATTAAACCAGGGAGTAAACCTCCTATGGCTAATAACTTTCTTTTTTAAGGGGGCTACACTATCTAATGCCAGAAACAATGAGGAAGTAACGCTATAAGCCAGACCATCAAGTTCCGAAGGATTAAAGATAAAACTGCTGCCCTCATTCTTTCAAACCTGTTACAACATTGTCTGATAGAGGTCTTCTATAATCGAATGTTCTTTCATGTTTGGGATGGTCAGTTAAAGTAAATTCAAAAGTTATCAAAAAATGGTCAGACAGCACCAGGTTATGTGGGAGGACTGTTTATTCCTCACACTCAATGCCCAATGTCAGTACAAGGTGTGTTGACCAGAGTGGGTGGGTCCCTGTACCTTTTGAGTAAAGCCAGTTGAGTCTAAGATAGCATTAAAGGCTGCATTTAGGCTATCACTTTCAGTGTCCACATGAATATTGAAATCTCCCACTTTAATGACCTTATCGGTTTTTAATGCTAAATCAGATAAAGAATGTGAGATCTGATCAAAGAATTGAGAGTAAGGACCTGGTTGATGATACAAAACCACAAACAAAAGTGGTTTTGTAACAGGGATTACAGTACCATTATCTAAAACTGAATGCTTTTTAAAAAAAATCCAGCCTTTTATTTAAATACATTTACCAGTGACATAATTATTGGCACCCTTGATAATCCCCACAGAAAAAAAATGACTGTAATGTCTGTATTCGTTTGAATTTATTTTTTAAACTTCATCAGAGTGTCTAGGACCTTTTGATCATCCCTGTAAACATAAAACATAGTTTAATTTATCTTATCTGGTTTTCAAAAATGTATACTGATCTTAATAAGTCAGGAATTGACTGTAAAAAATGTTAATGGCTAATTTCTACTTAGCTACAGTCAAGGCAAGTGCTACTAAGTTTAAAACAACAGGAACTGTGATAAACGAGGCTTGGTGTTAAAGATTGTTGGTGTGTAAGGAAGGTAAAAAAACAACTCTTATTGTTGGAGAACTGCTGCAATAGGTGGCATTTTGGGGCCACAGAGCCTCCTTAACAATCATTTTAAAGTTTTGAACACATTTTTACTAAAGGTGCCAGTATTGTGGAGGGTGCTGTATTTGAACACATCTTTAGAGACACAACCCTCATTAACATAAAGACAACGTTTGGGCTGTTATTTTGACTCTCAAATGTCTAATAAGCAAAGAACTCTTCAGCTCCACCCCTTTGTTAGTTGTGGGGTATCTCCAAGCTCTAATTTAAACCTTTTATTTTCTTATTAACCATGCTTCTATTGGGAAGTAGTGGATTGTCTTATATACTAGTAAGGGTTAATATAAACCTCTTTAACTTGTTCAACTTTAACTTGCTTGAAGATTATAACTCCTTATCATGTTCTTGATACCAATTTCATCTAGTTGGTCCCATTTGAGTAGAATATTTAGTTTTATACGCTTTAAGTATACAGTATTCAGTTTTACAGGTTGATGCTTTCGACTTGCTGATTACAATTTATTTAACATCTTAGAGAGCATCTTAATCATGATTATGTTGTTCCTAAAATGCGCAATGAAAATAAGCATCAGCTTTCATTGCTTAGTTATGGAAACCATTTTGAGATATAAGGATTTCAGTGAATGCATATCACTTGCAATGCTTGAAGTCAAGTTGTGATTGTCACTTTTTCCAATATGTGCTAATTGCCTAATTACATAAGCAAAGAGCACTCTTTCACGTTCTCGGTTGCAATGGTTACACCAGCTCTGATCACGATTCTTTGGAGGCTCGGCGGCGTTTCTGAATGCTCCTGTGGCCGACTGCTTGGTTTCGGTGAACAGCGGTTTGGTTTTCCTGTGTGTGAAAGGGATTTGTAGGCTCTGAGGCTGGTGACAGCAGCTGCTTGACTCAGATTAATGGAGATTAATTAGCTAACCACTCTGAGATGGGTGTCATTCATCATGAAATCATGAGGAGATGGAGAACAGGGGACTGAAAGAAGATCATGCAAACTATAGATATATCCCCCCTGAAAACATGATGGGGATGAACTGTGTAGGATGATGCAGACTGAGTGGAGGATATAAGATGCTGCCAACCAGGGTAATGCTGGATTAGGGTGCAAATGCTTTTTGCACGATGACTGTATACAATAAAGCTTAAATTATTCTCCTATTTCAAGTGAAATGTGCCAGAACTAAACATGTGTCTTTGATATATTAACTAAGATTGCCTATTTTATTGTTTAAATTATATTGTCGGTCACCGGCGGTCATTGGATGAGAGACGAGGTACACCCTGGACAGGTCTCTAGTCCATCACAGGGCAACACAGAAACACACAGGACAAGCAACTATGAACACACACACACACACACACCTACACGCACACTCGTATAAGCTCAATTTAGAGAGAACAATTAGCCTAACAGTCATGTTTTTGGATTCTGGGAGAAAGCCGGAGTACCTGGAGAAAACCTATGCATGAACAGGGAGAACACGCAAATTCCATGCAGAAAGACGCCAGGCCAGGATCTGAACCCAGGACCTTCTTGCTGCAAGGCAACAGTGCAATCAGCTGTCTTAAAATGTCACCTAATTAGGAAGCATGTGAGTATTAATCTCAGTTTAAATTCAGCTATTTTATGAAGGCCTCAGAAGTTCTTTTTGTGTATCAGATTAGTAAACAAACGGCATCTTAAAGATCAAAGTGACCAGCAGACACGTCAGGAGTGAAGTTGGTGAGAAGTTTAAAGAGTTAGGTTATAAAACTAAATCCCAAGCTTTGTGTAGAGGAAAAGAAAAAAAACAAAACATCACCAGCCATGTATCTTTTCGGCGGGGGTCACTCTTCATGGAGTTCTTTCCACATTCCAATGACGTTTATTAGTTTTTTATTGTATGTGACAAAATATGAAAAAGCTGCAGTGATAAATAATATCACAAGTCACTATAAACATGTAAATTGACCAGGTGAAGTGTTTACCATCCTCTATGCCATGCAAAGGTTATAGCTTAGTTTAACATCTAGAATCTATTCTTTACATTGATGGAAATTAACCTCGGTGCCCAAGGCAGCAGCTTCACTGAGTCAGAGGGTCGAGTTCATTGTTTTCTTAAATGGTCAAGGATGTCACAAAGCTGAGGTCCATGTGTGACCTTTACTGTAGGAGCAGAGGGCAGGGTCTTATTGAATTAATCATTCCTTTCCACAATATGGCTGCACTTGACCTTTTGCAAGGAACATTTTGTCTCACCATTGGACAGAAGCATAATTGATTCATCAGCAGGTCCTCTACTTAATGCAGTCGGACACGCTTAGCACATAGGTCATGCTAGCAATAACCCTGATCTCAAAGACTTATTAATTAGCCTGAAATATTGATGCGTGTGTGATTTATGATGGGTGCATGACTGAACTGCACAGAACGGATGATGGGGACAATGATCATCTTTCCACAGCAATAACAGTCATGTTTTGTGGATGTAAAGCTAATCTGTTTCCCGTAGGAGGCAAATAGTGCAAAGAGAAGACATGTGGAGCTATAAAAACAACAGTTTGTAGGATATAAAATGGCAATATTGCCACCATAAATTTTGATTGTAAGTAATGGAGGCTAGTGGAAGAGTGCAACAATAATTTCACAGGAAAGCTAGGAAACTCCTGAAACTATCTGGCAGCATAAAGAAAAAAAGAAAAAAAACCCGAAACCAACTGCTGAGATGGATGGATGGATGGATGGATGGATGGTCAAACAGGCTGTAAAATCAGTAAACTGGATGAGTGGACAGACCATTTGGTCTACATTACTGAACTGCATCTTCTCCTGATTTGGTGTGCTTACTTAAATTAACTAGAAATTTTCAAATTAAGAACGATATGCTTATGTCTATAAACAAACACTTTAAAATGTTGCTCACCATGTCATGGGGAAATTATCTTCTAATTAACAACATAAAAAAAAATGTAAAGCAAAGCTGTGGTGTTTTGACCAAAATTTCTAGAGTACATAGAGTGAACCCTATGGGATATTTGTGGGGGTAGGAGCTACAGTGCTAGTGCCTAAAATATATTTTTTTTTTAGACATGCTTTATAATAAAAAATCAGTGACTATGCAATTACAAATAATTTGGAGTTAAGTTCCACATAAAAAATCAGTGAAAACTGAAATTGGAATTGGCAGTGGCCCTCTGTACACCAAACAGGCAAAGCATTGTCACCGCTGACATGCTGGTAAGGCAAGTGGTCACAAAGTTATTCCTCATCTGTGAACTTGTAAAATGAATTACTGGTACGTTACTCAATTTAGTCTTGGTGGATTTATTTTAGTGACAAGCTACAAAGATCTTTCAGGGACTCAGTAGAACTCCAGTAATTACAGTTAGTGGAAGCTTCATTGACTTTTTGCAGTCGCATTGATTGAGAATGATGAAGGCTCTGCTAACATATTTTCTTCACTATCCATTTCACCCTATGTAACAGTTGCCTAAAGAAAAGAAGACAAAAATGACTGATGATCATGTCTTTGTTCCAAAGTTATGGACACGTAAAAAAAAAATAGGACATCCCATTAAATATTGTTGGGGTTTTTTTTATCAAGAAATGCTAACACATCGATGTCTAATTTTTGTCACTCGGGGTAAAAGTGTTTAATTCTACTTAAACAGTAATAAATACCCCACTCCTCCTTTTAAATTGTGAGATGTTTGATAGGCTTCCTGGCATATGCAGCCAATATAAAGGTCCCCCTACAGGAGTTAAAAAGGGTCTGGCTTTCGGTTATTGCCTAGCTGGCTAGTTCTGCTTCAGCTTAAATTTTTTGGAGATCACAATTTTTCCTTAAAGCAACACTAAAGAGTTTTTTTTATCTTAAAATAATGTTTACGAACTCGTGTCAGTGGTTGATCAACTCATAACAGGGTGAAACGGCACTTCTGCATTCGCTTTGCGGCCCTCTATCGGGCATAACAGCACTATCTAACTTTGGGTTGTCGGGTAGCGGTTTTGTAGTTCAAATGCGACTTGCTTTACGGCAGACTTCTCAAAAGCCGGTAGGTGCAGCGTCCTGCAAGGCTCTCTGGGTGGAGCATACTCGGCAGGTACATATAAATGGAAGATACCGAGCAGCAGGTAGCTTGAACAGTTGTCATCATGACGGAGCCGAAATTTTATTCATCTGTACACCAGTGTTCCGACTATCTGTGCTACCCACATGCACATTTCAATGTTACGTCACAATTCGCTTACTCAGCAAATCCGTCATCAAGAATTCCTACCTGGAAGATCCATTTCGTCTGTTTTATTTTTTTGAAGTTTACGGTGAGTTTTATTCAAATTATTTTATTACTGGCTAATTTTTATTCAAAATATTTTAAGGCTTTCCTTAAGCTACTAGTTTCAAGTTTACATGACAGCCCTTGTAGCCTATGTTAGTTTCACTTCTGTGATATCGTTACACTGCATGTAAACAAGTCCCATTAATTAGAGTCGTACAGTAAATGCGGTGTATTTTGCGGGCTATTTGTGTTTATATTCATAGGCTTCTACATTTTAATATTTTGGAGTAATAATACTGCTATCTGCTCTACGTCTTACTGGCTTGGTATATATTCATTAGCTGCTTTACAAACTAACAGATTTCCAGAGTGTGCTATTCATCTATAGGCCTATTTACCAGGTAGGATATTCTCATCATGGTTTTTAGTGCATCATTATGTGCTAGTTTTAGCTTTATATTAAATGGGTAGCATGTTCTGTGGATTGAAAGAAAAGTTTTCGTTATTCATATTTTTTTGCTATGTTTGGCATTACTGCTAAACTGCCACTTCAATCCCGTCACTTGAAAAATATTTTCCGATGATTATGTTTAACATCAAAGCTAACAGTTGTTGTTTTCGGCATGTAAACATACTTTTCAAGGGGTAGCACCGACAGATGTGCGCTACGGTAGGACATTCTGAGGAGGTAGCACAGATCGTCAGAACAGTGCTGTCAGCCATATAATAAAGAAATTAGACCATATAACGTGATAGTTTATTGTAAAAACGTGAAACTATCACATTATAACGTTTTAGTTTCAAGTGGTTTTCACATTTTTACAATAACGTTATAACGTGATACGGTCTAATTTCTTTATTATATGGCTGTCAGCTCTACGCCGCCGTACAAATGACATGCTGACATATAGAAAATGTACCTGGGATGAAGACATTTGACACAAAGGCTGCGTGCAAAGACGTGCAAATCTGTAACGCTAGAGGGTATCGCTTGTAAATGTGAATCCACTGGTGTAACCACAACAGATTTTACGACAGTAGTAGAAATTAATACATTTTTCCCAACTGTAGGGGGACCTAGAGAGCAAAACTTACTTAGTGTTGCTTTAAGCACCCACTCATTTACACTAGAAACCATTGGGACTTGGGTCCCAAGTCTTGCTGCAGGACAGCATCCCCAAACCATGACAACCTCTACCTCAATACTTCACAGTTGTTGTTGAGTTCTTTCCTAGGAAGGTGTTTAAAAAAAAAATCAATTTCAGACTTACTTGTCCTAAGAACATTACTCCAGGAGTCCTCCTTTAATATTTACAGTAGCAACAGCCTGCTGTAGGTCGTATCATGACATTTTAATGGTTTTGGAGATTTCTTTTAGCATCTTGCATTCTGCTCTCAGGGTAAACTTGCTTATTTTTAATTTGATGAACTTGTAAACTGTCTTCCCTAGAGTGGAATGGGTAATGGTAAATGTAGAATGGGATGTTAATGGTACAAGTATTCGTATTTTGATTTTTTTGGCACAGCCCTGTCGGATCTGTACACGTGTACCAAATGAATCCTGTTTTCTACCTGAACACATGCAGAATGTTTATGTGTGGAACTCGGAGCGCAGTGCAATCTTCTGTAGCACAACTTTTAAAAAGTGAGACCAAAACAGAAAGGACTCCCAGCTATCACCAAACTCTGCGATTTTCGGAACAGTAATGGTTTCTCGTACAGCTACAGTAGAAAAAGAAAAATGGACTGTACCAGAACTTTGTCAGCAAACACATCTTTCAACAGCAATAAGGTACATAAGATGCTCTAAATGACTCACCTGAAACAATGTCAAGCTGTATGTAAACATCACTGATACTAGAGAAAAACCAGCTGACATCCAAATGGCTACCAGTAGCATCCAATCAGCCCAAACTCTTAATGTTTTTTATAAAACACTGACCGATCTGTGGAATCCCCATTAGGGATGGGCATAATTAATCGACAATTGATTAATTGATCATTAAGAATTTCATCAATGATAGTTTTTTTACCGATCAATTAACGCATGTTCTGTTGCATAGTGTGAGTTTTGAAGGAATGCAATTAATTTTGCTATGTGGCAGTAATTAAACACTTGACCACACGAGGGCGATGACTGAAAATAAAACTCACAGCACAGGCCGACTCAGTTTCTTGCGAGTTTCTGTGTATTTCAAAAGTAGCATTGTCATGAAGAGGTCGCAGCAAAGCGTGGCGTGGGACCACTTTGACAAAAAAAAAAAAAAAGTCTCGGTTCACTGCCAACACTGCGAAGCTGTGTATAAGTACTTGAACGCACTTCCAACCCTGGTTAGAAGCAGAGCATCCTGCTCTTGGACTCAACCTAGCATAAAGTCGGTGTTAGCACGGAGGAGCCGAGATGCATAACGAGCAGAGAAACTTACTCACCGATTACTTTCTGAGGGAGGCTCTGCCAACCCTGGATTGCACCCCTACAGACTGGTGGAAAATGAATTAAACAATATTCCAGAGGCTTGGCAAGTTAGCACGGAGGTATGTGTATCACAGCAACGTCTGTCCCCTCACAGCAGGTGATCTCGGCGCTGCAGGTCAGACGCCAAAGCAGCCTGGACCGTCAGTCTGCTCACCAGGCTGCTTTCGTTTCTGACCCCAGCAGCATGTTAACATGCTCATCTTTGTCAACAAAAATCAGTAGACTGGTGCTAAAGTTGTATATAAGTTACGATTTCTTTTGTTTTTGTCCTTTTTACTCTGTTAATGAGCCTAATTCATTGTAACAGTGTAACAGGCACACTGATCTCTCTCATCCTCTTTCTCGACTCTTTATGCCAAATGTAACATGTAAACTATCAGACCTATAAGTATTAGCCTATATATTTTTTTAATTAAGTTATTGTTTAACATGACTTTTTTTTATTTTTTACTTTTTTGGAGATGAGCGTCAGTTGCGTTAATGAGTACTGTCTTTTAGCTGTCGGCTCCGCTGCTTATAGCGCATATTTTCTTTGTGAAACTACCGTGAATTTCTCGGTATTCTCACTGCATTTTAATATAGCCTATGAACACTGAATTTTAATATAAAAATATTAATGATTAATCGAAAATCGATCGTTAATTCTCGCGATGATCGATGAAGACAGTTTAATCGAATGCCCATCCCTAATCCCATTGATGAGAAGGGATTTTTCGCAACAGCTGCTCATGCTGCATTCAAGTACAGCTGGGAGACTAGGCTGTCAAAATATCAAAACAATTCCAAAGGGATTTAAACTTTTTCATTCTCAAAAATGGGCAAACTATTATTCAAACATTTCTAAACAATAACACTGACTGTTTTCATGTGGTTATATCGTTTCCTACTCTGGCTATGTCTGCTTCTACTATTTTATTTATTTTAAAAAATCCAATAAAATCTCCAGTCAGTTCTATACAGTCAACTTTCAGTTATAGAACATAATAAAATTAACTTAATTTCAGGAATTAAAAGGAGGGAATTCAGGAAAACAGGTTCTTTGTTTTACGCTGATCAAAGTAAAACAAAAACAAAAAAGTCATATGCACATTTGTATTTATTTTTCTTGATTAAAATGCACAGAAAACATACCAAATAGTGATTTTTGTGTACCGTTACAACCTGGTAATTTCTTATTATTTCAAGGTTCTTTCTGAAGGCCTCGGGCTGCTCTTTTTATCTCACCATGGGGTTCACTCTAACCTCAACAGTCACAAGTACACAGAACTAGATATCTGAAGTTTGAACAGGAGAAACCGTCTTCAGAATGCTGAGGAACGATGTTCTCACTATAGGCAGCTGAGGTGATAGAACTCTTTGAATCCCTCACAAAAAAACTGCACTTCTTAATTAGATTTTACCAAAAGATTTTAAAGATTATGTTACTGGAATATTTCAGTATTGTTCAAATTGATTTGAAATATCCATATGTACAAATGTACAGTAGGAAAACAGACAAGCTTTCATTGGTTGTCCTGGTATTTTACATAATTGTAGCTGTTTGGCCATGGAAATGTGACTTTTTGGAGCTAGTATGAGGGCAGTAAATCAGGATCTAGTAGTAGTTTTAAAATCAACTCTTAAATCTTTTGAAATCCCTTTAGTGTCTGTTTAATTTAGCTCTTATCATTTTACTTTACTTTTACAGGTTCAAAGCATTGCAGCACTTGGACTGTTGATGGTGACTTGTTTGATTGTGAAGCCTTTTGTAGAGAATTGGTCCTGTATGAGTAATCTACATCCACCAGTTTATTCGGAAGCTTTAAACATGAGAGATTGTGTTTTGCTGGACTGAGTATCATTTAAAGGTTAAGTATAAGTCACTTCAGTTGTTAGAACATTTCCGCATTGCACACTGTATATCAAATGAACTCGTGTCAGTGAGGTGGATTGAGGCCTGCAGCCATCATTAGGAGTTCACCTTAAAGCCATACATGTAAATGTTTGTGAATCATACTGTTTTTTGCATTCTGCTACGCTGTATCTGTTTCTTCCTCTAATTGAGGTCTCAGAGGTTAATATGCTGATCCTGGTCCTTACCTCCTCCCTCTGGCATTGAAATGATCACCTTGCTTAACTCCCAAGTCATCCGCATCTGGAATAAGTCCCTCCTGGAGTTGACAAAGCATTAAATGGGGAGGATCTGGCACACTTGCCAGGGGAGACATAGATTTCCATTCCAAAACATGCCCTGTCACAAGCCCTTTGTGTCATTCTTTAGCAGTTTATTTTGGTTTATTATTATATATACCTTGGGCGGGATACAAAAAAAAAAAAAAAGCTTTTTAAATAGTATTTTTAATTTATATTTTTTTGTTATGGTTGTTTTTTGGTAATTTTTTTATAATTTATAATGTAGTTAGTTGGTAGTTCCAGGCTTTCTGGAATCTTTATTTTCATAAAAAGCAATATAAAACTGGATCTTGGAGTTAATAGCTGCTTTACCTGATAGTAACACAATTTTACCATTCGATTCAGACAAAACGGGGTGATTAGATAGAGAAACTTATTGGGGTCATGCAAATGTGAACAAGATAAATTATACTATAGAAAGTAATGACTAAACTGTAGCTGATGAAAAATAGCATATCTGGCTGTTAAATTATCTGCCATTTTGTATAAACGCAATCAGGATATGAGATAAACCATCTCTGAACGCAAAATGTGTTGTTCCTCCAAGCAGAAGTAGTGCTACAGCAGCAGCAGACCTTGCTAATTTTGCCTGCTAAGAACAGGAAATTTAGGCACCAGGGTCACCAGTGTTGTACAATAACATGAAGGCTACGATTCATTTTGCCTCGTATCTGTGGTTCAGGCTGGATGTAGTGGTGTCATAGTGTAGGAAAATATTTTTCTCAGCTCATTTTGTCTACCATCAAATCACATGTATTTGACTTTGTTCATAAAGCGCTTTTGTTACAAACATTCCAATTCAAAGTGCTTTACAGATTAAAATGACCCCACATAAACCACATTCCAATCCCTCCCCCACAGATTTAAAAGCATGATCACAATTATAACCCTTTTCCCCCAACTCAACCCCCATGCGCACAAACACATACACACACACTCAATAGCAACAATAAAAAGGACATTGGGCCGAGTACAGATGAGCCAGATAAGGTAAGGAAAGGAAACGCCATCAAAGGAGCCATCTGCACCGGCAGCAGCACATCAACAGCAGCAGCCAAGGCACTGACACAGGGCGCCCAGAGGAGGCAAGGCTGAGACCCCCACCCTGACCCGGCCCAGGGCAATTTAGCTGGGGGGGCCGCAGCTTATTTTGGGGAGCCAAGTTTTTATTTAACCCTTTAATGTTTTTACCTTCCGTTGGCAGTGTGTTAAATATTTCCGGGTAAAAACGGCCCTTTTTGACACTCGATGTATAATATGAATATGTACATAATTTTAAAAGGGACTGGCTGAGGTAGGTTCTGGAGTTTTTCCGATTGATCGCTCTGTTCTAGATCGGTGGTCAGAACGTTTGTTTTTGTTCTCCAAAAGGAGCCACAGTTGAGCCACTGTCACAACCCTGCTGTGTATCTGCTTGTGTATGTGAGTGAGCCATCTTCCTCTATAGAAGATCATTGTTGCTTAGGGGAAGATGTGGTTAGGTTGCGCTGATACAGAGGGAAATGAGTAGTCGTCACCAAACAACCGGCTTTGTAAACTTAGAAGAGTTGCTTGCAAACCAGTTAATAACAACAGCAAACAGAAAACACAGCAAATAGCCCCTCTTCTTCCATGTCGATTCTCTTATTTTTCTGCTGCTTTGATCAGTGACGCTACTCGCTGCTGAAACTGTCCTGATACACTCAGAAAGAAAAATAATGTAATGTCCAACTCACCGTTTTTGGCTGCGCCTGGACATTCACAGAGCCATTGTCTCAAACAAAAACAATCCTTTTACGTCCAGTTAATGTACTCCAATAAAGTACTTAGTCAGCAAGTCTCCTCAATCCAACTCTGCCGCTAAAAACCTTTATAAATTCCTTTCTTGTGTGTATTTCTCTGAATGTTGACATCATGATTATCAGTTAGCATGCTCTTAATATTGCGCTTCTTCTTCTTCTTGATAATTATTCACGGCTGGCAAGCAACGAATTGGTGTGTTACTGCCACCAACTGGTAAGAAGTGTGGACCAGAATGTAATTTAAGGGACTCATGTCCATTTTAGTAAACTACTGTACCAAAGTGTCTTCTTTTACCGCATCCAAAACTCCTGATTAGTAACCTATCGCACCCTCTGTTGGTTGTCTTGGGCCAAGACATTTGCTTGAGGCATTGTAATCTGTCATGGGCGGGCCTGATACGTGAATGGGTGGGCCCGGCCCACCTGTGGCGCCCTGCTTGCGCCCACCTCCACCCAAGCGCTACCTGGAGAGTACCCAGGCAGCCACAGCTGACAACCACTCCCGAGGAAGAGGGCTCTATAGGCTTTGAGTTCCTTTCAAATGGCACTGAGTATTGTTGCTTACTATGTCCATCTGTTTATGACCATTTTCTGAAGGTTGTATCCAGCAGAACAATTCACACTGTCAAAAAGCATGAAGTGATTTCTTGAACATGACGATGATTTCATTGTACTCCAGTGACTCCCAGAGTTACCAGATGTCTCTCATTCGTGAAATCTCTCTCATTCATGTTGAATTTATGCCAGAAAAAAATTAAAGCAGTTTGGTATTAGCAAGATGTACCTAATTGATTTGAGTGTTTTTTGCCATTGGTTCTATGAAGGAATCAGTAAAAGATGCATTCACGATTCGGAATACAGTAGGTCTAAATTAGCATGATCATTTTGTTTTCATTAGCAGCACAATCACACTATGAGCTGCAACAGTTGTAGTACTGTGTAGTGTACTTCCTCTCTTTTTTGCTGTTTGTAGGCTTGTCACAATAACAAATTTAGCTAGACGATAAAGTGCAGAAATTATTGCGATAAATGATATTATTGTTTGGAAACCATTTTCAGCTAATGTAATGATTAATGCATGTACACCTTTTGAACAATCCATAAAATTTAATTTTGAGAGAACATTTACCACTGCAACTGGAATAGATTTTTAATATCCCCAAAAAAATTAAAACCGGAAATAAATGGGTGAACTCTGTAAATAAAATTGCCCCTCAAAGAAATATAGTAATCATTTGTCTCCTCCACATCGAGACGAGTCAGTTGAGGTGGCTCAGGCATTTGGTCAGGATGCCTCCTGGACGCCTTCCTGGTGAGGTGTTTTGGGCACGTCCCACCGGGAGGAGGCCCAGGGGGAGGCCCAGGACACGCTGGAGGGACTATGTTTCTCGGCTGGCCTGGGAGCACCTTGGGATTCCTCCTGAGGAGCTGGCCCAAGTGGCTGGGGAGAGGGAAGTCTGGGTCTCGTTGCTTAAGCTGCTGCCCCCACGATCCGACCCTGGATAAGCGGAAGAAAATGGATGGATGGATTTGTCTCAGACAAGAAAAACAGAAAAAAAAAATTACCAGTTAGGAATTTTGTTAACAAAAAGTGCAAACTAACAACTCTGCTGCTACAGATATATGGACCATATATACTTTTTTTCATCCAGTCTCTTTTTTAAAAAGAGGGAGGAACATGAGGAAAACAATTTAGCATGAAAATGGAATTAATCGTGGCCGGTAAAAATCTTCAAGCTCATTTTAATTTGTCAGGTGATTCATTCTTTTATTGTTTATTATGACAGGTCTAGTTGTGTGTTTGCGCTAGTTGTTTTTTGATTTGGTCTTTCACCTCCACAAATGTGTTAATGTGTGTTGATATTCATACTATCCATATTTTAAAATTCAATCTTAGTAAAGTTTTATTTAGTGCCATGTGATGCTGCTCTGCTCGCTCTATAATCTTTGTATACTTCCCCATTACCAAAATCTACCTGTTGTAACTTAAAAAGCCTAGATGTTAAAATTTTTATGATTTAAAAAAGCTCAGCTGTGTCAAACATATGCACTGGAGCTCTAATATAGTGAATCATTTGCCATTCCTCCTCCTCACTGATGTGGCTCTGTGTCATCATGAGCCCGGAGCACTGACTAAACCGATTGCGTGCAAAAGCACTGGACACCCTCTGGCTTGTCATTGTTTTATCAGACAGAAAATTAGACCCTAATTTATGAGCCCTGAGGTCCTTCTCTTCCCACTCTGTGTCCCGCTGATGCATTTCCATGCTAAGACATGCAAAAACACACACCTACACACACAAACATGCCCACCTGGATGCATGTGAATTATTTATAAATGTTCACAAAAGCCCAACAGAAAAACACATTTGGAATTTCTTCCTATAACAGTGTGCCTTCCTCATAGCGACACATATTTACACACAATATGTATAGGATGTCTCAATCAGTGTTGTTCTTGAAATGCGATTACCCGCATAACATGAAGATGCATTGCTTGGCAGCAGTTTTCAAAAAACTCGGATGTTACAACAACAGACCTCAACAGATTTTACTGTGAATAATGTAATAAACCAACACAGAGTGGTGCAATATTCTGAAGAGGAAGAAAAATGTATGTTTTCCAAAAGAAATCTGAGAAGTGTGGTCCTTTACACCTATACCCTTAAATAAAATTCTGTCTATTCTGCCATGTAGGGTGCCCCAGGGAGTCTACATGCTCCCACTAGCCCAGATTATAACAACCAATAAGATTAACTACCATAACTATGCAGGTGATACTCAGCTCTACTTTACGATGTCATCAGGTGACTTTGAACCCATCCAAACCCTAAGTAAATGCATCGAGCAAATCAATGAATGGATGTGCCATAACTTTCTCCAGCTGAACAGAAACAAAACAGAAGTAATTACTTTTGGACCTAAACAGGAAAGATCGTTAGTCAGCACACAGCTTCAGTTAATCTTGAAATCTTGAAAATACCGATCAGGGCCGAAATTTAGGTGTAGTAATGGACTCAGACCTGAACCTCCAGGGTCACATAAAGGCAATAACAAGGTCAGCCTTCTATCATCTGAAGAACATTTCTAGAATTAAAGGACTGATGTCGCAACAGGACCTCAAAAAACACATCCATGCGTTTTATCTTTAGTCGGATTGATTACTGCAACAGCATTCTCACAGGTCTGCCTAAAAAGTAAATTAGACAGCTACAGCTGAATCCACAACACTGCTGCCTGTGTCCTCACTAGAACCAGGAAAGTAGAGCACATCACCCCAGTTCTAAAATCCTTACACTGGTAGTTTATAAATCATTGAATGGCTTAGCACCAAAGTATGTTGAAGATCTACTGTCACTATACCAACCCCCCAGACCACTCAAGGCCTCTAATTCTAGTCCACTCAATAACCCCAGAATTAGAAACAAACATGAAGAAGCAGCTTTCAGTTTCTATGCTCCTCTAATCTGGAACAAACTTCCAGACAATTGCTATTTTTATTTTACCCCTTAATCATGTAAAACACCTTGAATTACCTTGTTGTTGAAAGTGTGTTATAAAAAAAATTGCCTTGCCTTGCCTATCAGTGCGTAATTTAATCTCAGTATAAATCCATCTGTTATATGAAGGCCTCAAAGATTCGATAGAGAGTATTAGTGAAGTAGCAGCATCAAAAAGACCAATGAAAGCAGCCGAGATTCGTAGGCATAGATGTTTCAAGCAGGGTTTGATTATAACTATAGAACTAGGCCTATTAGTTGCACATTACACATTTTGACTTCATGGTAGAGTGGCAGGAAAAAAAATTTTCTTTAAAGAAAGTCATTAGAAGTCGATTGTTCTTGAAAATCACCAGACAGTCGGACATTACCGACCTATTTTAATTTTGATCAATGAAAAAATTGGTGTGTTGACAATCCGGACAGCCATTCTTTTCAGTGATATATAAGCTATTCTCAATAATTGGTTGGCTTCTGTAACGCATTCTCTCGAGCATTTTGATCAGTCTAGTCACCGGAACCATTGGGGACACTATTCAGCTGGGTTAAACTTTGATGAAAAAGTATATGAGACCAATAGTTGGAAGTTGGAGGGCTACCGTACTTCTGACTTCAGTGTCTCTTCTGAGTAGTCCTTTATGGTAACTTCCTACAGTCTTCCTACTTCCCACAGGTATTGATAATAAAAGTAGTAGGAGGTCCCAATTTATTGTATCTATAAAATGATTATCTACCATATTTAAAGTGTGGTATTAAAAAAAGAACATTGTCAACATGTTTCAAAAATGTCATGCCGAAGACCCTCCCAAGCTCAAAAGGGTCCAGTTTGCAGTTTGCCATAAGCCATGTAGGGGACATGGCAAACATTCGGAAGTAGGTCCACTAGTCAGATGAGTACCAAATTAAATTTACAGGACCTAAATGCAAAATGCTTCTTGTAGCTGAAAACTGACATTACACATCACCCCAAGCACACTGTCTGTACTGTAAATCATTCTTTGCAGAAAACAATTTGAATTGATTAGAAGTTACTGAATAGAAACCAAAACTTCTAAATATTTGAGACTGGTGCAGGACATTAGCTTTCGACAGTACAACAACCCTGAAAATACAAACAGACCTACAATGTAATGATTTGTATGTTTGAATGGACCAGGCAAAGTCCAGACCTTAAACCAACGGGCAATCTCTGGCAAGACTTAAAAACCGATGTTTGCAAAACCTCTCGCACTAATCTGACGGGTGGGGGGTTTCTTGTAAAAAAAGTGTGTACATAGAATTCAGCCTCCGAGTCTTCAAAGATTCTAAAGAGAAAAATAAAAAAATAAAAATAAAATTTATTTCTGCATTAGTAAAGCGGACAGAGGGGAATGATATTGTTTTCCTTGAACTTCAAATTACGCCCTTCAAAATGTGTGAAAACGTTGCAAAGCACTGTGCATCAAACATTATACTACTTTAAGAGATAAAAGATAATCTGACGGTCGTGGCAGATGGGCGCCAATACTGAGCCAGGTTCTGCTGGAGGTTTCTTCCTGTTAAATTTGAGTTTTTCCTCTCCGCTGTCGCTACATTCTTGCTCAATATGAGGGATTGCTGTGGTTGGAGTTTGCATGAACGGGGCACAACTGCAAGTCAATGCAATCTGCTGGGATTCTTTAAATAGAAAACTTTTAAACTGACTGGAATGTTTGTATGACAGAATTGAAACGACCTTTCTGGTAAAGTGCCTTGAGTTGACTTCTGTTGTGAATCAGCGCTATATGAAAAAACTGAATTGAACTAAGTTTAAACAGACAAGGTGTTTGATTATTAAATGAAGGAGTGTAATACGACTGAAATCACTCTTATGAGACAACCAATCAATATTCAGATATTATTATATTCAAACCTGATAACCCCAACATTGCATCACTGTAACCAGCATTTATTTAGTGATCTCGCATGTCTTTAGCCGGCTGATTGAAAACGAGCAAATGCTGAAGAATTTACTAACTGAAAACATGAAGAAAGACATGAATCCAAAGAAGATGCTGTGGAGGCAGATACATACCCACTGACTAGTGTACATAAAGACAGATTAAAGAATGAAGGTAATGATAAGAAGCACGTAGATAATGACTCTCTAATCTTTACGAATTTTTATTTTGTTCACTTATATTTCATTATCATATCCTACTGTATAAAAGAGCACTTAGACTCTTAGATTTCTCCTCCATGTTCTCCCAAGAGAAACTGCCTCTCTTAGATCTCTCTACAGGTCAGAAATTTGTCCATGACCCCCCTCGGATCATACTAGAGGAAAATGAAGTTCAGAATGTGCCACACCATAACCTCTCTGCCATCCAGCATCTCTGAGAGTGGTCCTGTAGTCCCATAGCTGGGAGAGAACATGCTGATAGGACAGCATGAGCTGGTTACTGTCCTCCCACGCAGCCTCGTCAGTATTCAACATGAGCCACTTTGACTTAATGAAAGAAGAAGAAGAAGCATATTACTGAGAGTGAACTGAGACACCCCAATTAAAACTTAAAACAAACGTCACTTGAGCATTATCGCAAAGCTGAGTTTCTGATTGAGGGCAGATATGTCTTCTCTTATTCCATTTATCCCCATACTTACACAGACAGTGGGAGGAGGATTATTGTAGCTCTGAACACAGACGGAGGAGGTCACGTGGAACTATTTTTAGAGAATCCAGTTATAATATTATCCAACTATACCTGCCGTATATTATTTTGGCAGAATTAGGAATACAGTTGTTCTTCGGTATTCCTGTATGTGATTCACCACAGCTGTCCACAAATAGCTAAAAGGCGCAAATACTTGAGACCATTGTCTAAAAATCCTCTTAGCTGTCCAATTTAATACCTCAAACACCAAATATACCTCAATATACATTAATAGGCACAGTGGAAACTGTTAGCATTACTGCATAAGCTAACATCTACAGTCTTCCTTATCTCGTCTCTTGATGGTACAGCCAATCCGCATCAAGGGAAATGAGAGACACTCCTGGATTTGCAAACGCCAGCCCAATAGCATATTAAGTTGCATCTCTTCTAGATATTTTAGCCTCTCAAACTGCGTTTTCTTTCAAATAATTAAGGTAGGCTTTACTAAAAAATCCAAGAATAGGCAAACTTTCCCCCCAAAAATTTGGAGTTACGTTCCAAAGAAAAACTTGCCGATACATAACTGCAAATAGGCAGCAGTCCACTGTAGGTGTTTTGTTCTGCATTAAATAGGTGCCATGACATCATTTAGCAGATTGGTGGTTTACATGTTTTTAGTTAGAAAGTTAATAAGACTGCGAGAAACTCGTCCGAACTGATCCTATAGCTTTAGGACAGAGAAACAAAGTGGATGTTACGAAACTGCTAACTATTAACCTAAGAATATTGACTGTATGAGAAACTATATGAGGAGTTTGGATTTCCAATACATATGTGGCATAAAAACATTCATTTATTCATCCTCTTCAAAGATATATATATATATATATATATATATATATATATTTATTTATTTATTTATTTATTTATTTATTTATTTATTTATTTATTTATTTATATATATATATATATATTTTTTTTTTTTTGATCGACTTTGAAACAGATTTCTGTCTTCTCTTAAAGTCGGTTTCCTGAGCAATAATTACTCCTGCTGCGCAAGGCGACGTGCAGTATAATCTCCGACAGCATGAGGAGCAGCAGCCGTTCCTCTCCACAGCAACTGTCTTTGCTCGGCTGGCTGCTGGCCTAATTAAAGGTCAGTTAGCTAGCTGGGTGCCAAAACAATATAAACAGATTCAAGGTTAATACCGTATGGGAGCCCAACACTTCGGAGGGGTTAGTAAACGCTGGGGTGCTGCTTCTCCTTCCTCGGAAACAAAATCATTAAAGAAATTAAAATCACGTCCCCCCTTTGGCACCTCATGTGTAAAACATAATGAGATGACTTTGGTTTGACACCCCAGGGTGTGTCAGCCGTCTTAAAATTTTACCTTTTTCATCAGTTCGATGGGGATTTTTATCTAACCTCACGGCATTTTTTTAACTGTTTAGTGAACATGACCTGGGTGAGGATGACATCTACGACTGCGTGCCATGTGAGGACGATGGGGACGACATCTATGAGGACATCATTAAGGTGGAAGTACGACAACCCATGGTGAGATCTTCGTATGAAAAGCCCCTATTTGATTTTCTAATCATCTGATGCATGTTATTATACAAATATCCTGCATCATCAGCATACACAACTAGGACACAAAAACAATCACTGAGAAAAAGATATCAAGGCAGCTAACTATACCACATAATACGTTCTGAGCGGTTGATGTATTCTATGTTAAGAAATAATTATTTTCAAAATATTTAGGACATTTTATTATGTTTATCAATAAAAAAAACATATATATATATATATATATATATATATATTGCATTACAGCGCCACCCATAGGCAAAATGCATTGTAATGGCAAGAGTTTCGGGAGTTAGACGTTGGAGACAAAAGTAGCATGGAGGGGCGGGGCCAAGGGTGGACTTACTGGGTTCGACTTTGGATCCGTTAATAACTGCTCGCAGTTCTTTTTAATTAAATCATTGATTATCTTTACAGTCCCAATCATAAGTCAGGCAAAAGTTTCTCAAATCTATCTAAGAGTCTTTATTTTATAGAGACTCGTTTCTTTCAGCTATCCTTGAAAGACATCAAAACATGTCATGTGGAGTTTACTAAACTTTCCTGGGAGTTTAACTGGGACTTTGTGCTTTGGTTAGTTGAAACTAAGATGAAGTGTTTTAGCTACAAACCCTACAGATGGGTGTGGCATATATAAAAAAAAGATCAATATGTGGAAAAGCATTTGAACTCTATGGTTAAGCACTTTGGAGGATCTGTGATGCTGTGGGCCTGTTTCCCTTCCAAAACAGCTGGGAGCCTTTTTAACTTGCATGGCATTTTAAACTCTTTTTAGTAAAATAAAATATTAAGTGTGAACCTGCCCTACGGTAATGCAAGTTTTATATGTTAAGGCTTTTGACACATTTCCAGCATAATTGACAATAAATGTAACCAGCACTGTAGGTGTATCATTAAACTATGGAATGCTGTAATCTACAAAATTTTATACATCACAGCTGAATCAAATTATTGAATTTCTTCTTCAGCATGCCAACAAGTTTGCCAAAGGTCTGGTAACGAGGTATTCATTTGATTTAGCTGTGTTGGAGCAGGGATGCAACTAAAACCTACAGGAAAGTATATCTCGAGGATCAGGGTTGGAGACCACTGCTCTAAATCTACAGTTGGGGCTACAGTGGAATGTTTTAGATAAGATTATTTACGGTCCAGTCAAAGTCCGGACCCGAGGCCAATTGAGGATCTGTGGGAGTTAGCCCTCTAACGTACCCCAACAGACTGACAGCTGAAACTGTGCTTTAGGTATTGACTTAAGGGCGCTGAAGATAAATGCACACCACATTTTTATTTGGGGGGGGGGGGTGGTAGAAATTCTAAAAACAATCCATACTTGTCCTTATACATAACAATTATGCACTATTTTGTGTCACTTAAAATTCTATTAAAATAAATCTAGGTTTGTGGTTGTGGTGTATAAAATCTTTTGCAAGGCGCTGTGCTTTAAGCTCAGGGCTTGAGGAAACATCTCCATTCCGTCGCGTTTGTCGGTTCCATTGTGATGCAGCATTTACATTGACATGACTTCTTCTCTTAGCAGTTTTCCATTTATTGTCTATTTCACACTTGGTTATATAAACTTCTCACTTGCTTTGCCCCTCTCATGCTGCAGATCAGATACATGCAGGTGAGTGGTGCTGTGCTTGTGACTCACCCCACTTCCCTTTCTCCCCTTCAGCCAACTTCCCCTCATCTCTTCATTTCAAACACACAGCGTCCCACGAGAATGACCCCCCGATTAGGGTTAGTGACCCATGCATGGTGGCGGGGGAGACCCCATCTGGTTGAAAGTCTGACTCAGGGCTTGTGACTTCAGCTCAGTGACTGCAGTGTTAACTGATGTCAGTGAGCACCACCCGCTGCCACAACAAAGAGGGAGACAAACTTTGTTGTGCTGGCTCTGTGCCCTGCCTCTCTTTTTATTTTTCTAATTACATGCTGGACTGAAGCCTGGACTGGACTTTCATTTTTTTCTAACATTGTTAGCTTCAGTTTTTTTTTCATTGTTAATGGCCAAATCTGGTCCAGATGGCTTCCTTACTTCTTCTTTATCCTCCTCTTTAGTTTAGCTGCTTCAAGTGGGCGCCAAATAAAAATATGTTCAAAATAAATCTGTATGTTTCTGTTCCAATGGACTGTGGATTTTAAAGAGCTATTGGATGAGCTGTGAGTGGAAATCAGTCTTTTTTCCTGTATTTATTCATATTTCTGTTCTTTTCTTTATTAGTGTAGTTTTTATTTATTTATTTATTTTCCTAACCAAGCGCTGGGTGCAAATTATACCATTGCAATTTAAATTCTCAACTGATTTCCCAATGATAAGCACAGATCTATGCAGTATGGGAATGTACTTTAATAAACTAATATCAACTATTATAATATAATAAATATTATAATAAATATTTCCAAAGTTTTCTTCAGATTACAATGAATCATATCCATCCAGGACATGGACCACACAATAAACTTGGTCAACAGATGTGACTTAGAAATTGATCTGGAGCAAAACTGCTGCAAAAAGAGAACCTCAACATACAAAAAATAGGAACATTTTAGATTAACCAAAAAAAAAATCACAAAAGCTCTATTCCTCAGTGTAAAAAAAGCATGATCCAAAAGTGTAATATGGCTGTTGTTTTCTTTATTTACTTACTTTTCTTTGACTAGTAATGGTAAGAGACTTTCATTCCCTCAGGAAAATCATTCAGTGCCTGGATAAAGTAGTTGTACTTTTGGTTTTGAAGCACAAAAAAATCTGAGTGTCATCTGCATAACAATAGAAAGTGATTTCGTCCTTTCAAAGAACTAAACTGATGGGGTAGAGATGCAAAAGAAAAAAGAGGACCAAGTATCGAGGCCTGCAAAGCACCCACGTGACACTGAAGCACAGGAATATCTGAAATTATTTAGAATAACACCAAAGCTTCTCTCTGCTAGGTACAATGAGAACCACTGTTTTGTGGTGCTATGAATGTTTGCACAATGCTCTAAGTGGTATACTAAAATAAGTATGATCAAATGTGTTGAGGGCAGCTGTTAAATCTAGAAGAACTATGATCTAGACTAGAGGAGATGTTTTGATGATAGCAGAGTAGTAGAACTGAGGACTGATGTGACTGTCAAGTTAAAGCCAATCTCCAGAGAGTCTACACAATAAGATCCACTGGTTACACCTGGACCAAGAATCTTCACCTCAGTTTTACTTTAAGCTAGCCAAGCTTCCAACTATTCAAGACCAGGGGTCACGTTAACTGGATATTGCCCATATTTTACCGTGTTTTTTTTTTTTATATGGTGACAGAAAGATCTGAAGACCGTCTGTGACGGAGGCAGACTGCAATTCACATCCCTGACCACTTGGTGCAGACGTGCAGACATGTTCAACTTTACGCACGGAGTACAGATAACTGAATCAATCCATAAAAGATTCCCATGAGAACATCCGGCCATCATCTCAGACCTGGACACTGTACCCAATGCATCTCACAATCTGGGAGCTGACAGGGCGTTGAAGAGTTACGGAGGCATGGAGCACATCAGTGACTGCACCTTACACAGTCCGGCTGTGACAGATTGCTGCATCTTAACCCGTGATGGAAAAAGAGCACATGCTGCGTTATTTCTTCTTGATGAAGCAATCAGAAAAGCCGTCTTTCAGAGTTGCCAAATTCTGATCACTTCAATCAGAGAAATGTTTCCTGATTTCAAAACTTTGGCTGACAACAGAGGGCAAATTTATCTTCCATTATGCAAAAGCAGAGAGCAGCTCCATGCGGAGCATTCAGGCCACAGCAGGTGAAATATTCATGATTAATACATTTAGCCTTTTAATATCCTTGATGTGTGATGGCGGGATATGAATTCTCTATTCAGTTTGTTCGGATTTAATATTAATTAAAATTAATGAAAATTAAGTTACTGAATATATCATTAGGATCATTTCAAAAATTAACTAGATTTATTTGGCCCAGTCAGTCAAAATCTTCAAAAACTAAAAATTGCATCCGGACCTCTGGGCAAGACAATCATTTAGTGATTGCATGAAACAGTCACGCTCTTGCTGTAGTGGCAGATAATAACAGTATCATCTGCGTAACAATGGGAAGCAATTTTATGCTTTTTTAGAGTGGGACTAAGGGGCAAGAAATGCAAAAAAAAATTCCTGAGACCCAAATAACAGCCCCTGTGTGACTCCACGTATTTTATAACTTGAACCTGGTTCAACCTTTATAGGTTGAACCAGACCAAGATTTTGTTGATCTGCCAAGTTCCGCAATGAAGGACAAAGCCTTAATCATAAAAGTGACAAAAGAGCACAACAGTAACTATAATTAAAATCACTTCTTTGATCAGGTGCGATCTCCAGTCCACCATTCAGTTATTTACTCAGGTGATGAAAAATAAGTCATCCTCAATCAAGGCAATGTGCCCAAAATAAGGTTAAAGAAACATGAGTAAACTCTAAGGAGAAGAAAAGTCCTCTCATCTGATGAAATTCCTCATAGCCAAACTAGAGCCGAGAAACATGCTGTCAGCATATTTTTCCTTCAAGACAGAAAACTAGTTAGTAAAGAAAGAAATGACAATAAAGCGAAATACCTTTGAAGTATCTCAGAAGTATCTCAGGTTATGCAATGATGTTCTTGAGTCTCAGGGTGGCTCATCTTGAGTTTAAAGAGCATATTGCAGGTTAAACCCTACCTTAACTGTTTAGAGAAATATATTTGGACCTGGTTTTGAATTAAAAAAAAATACTAGTAAATAAATTATTTTGACTTCTGGAGTTGTTTTTGTTAGAACATTTAACCTCCGCCATTTTACACATTTTACCTGATACTCCTTTTGTACTGCTTATTTGACATCCCACATATCACGTGGCATCTAATTTTTGATCTTGTTCTTTCAACAAAGTTGGTAATTAGCAGCGTAGACAACAAGACTTCCAATGCCAAGATCCCGTCTGCGTAGAGCTGAGCCTCTGATGTATCCGTGACCGCGTCTCCCGCCTGCTGCAGCCCCAGAAACAGCCGCTGACAGCGGTGCCGATAAAGTTGTGTGCATTGTTGTATTGAAGGAACTGCGCCTTGTGTCAGTCGCACCTGATCTTTTCAGCTGCACAAAACACACCCAGGAGTGGAGGATGGCTCCCTTTTTGTTTCTATTTGGACATTTGTGAACTCGTTGTCCTGACAGCCTGCGGTTTGTACAGCATCCACAAGCACAATAATTCACAATTTTTTAAGATGAATGCACCCAATACAAAACTAGTAAACACACTGACTCTGGATAACACCACCGCTCTCCCCGTTAACTTCCTACTCGCTACACTTAGCTGAGGCAGCGCATAGCATTACTCTCTTCGCTTACGTAACACTTCCAGATTATGAAACTTTTTTTATTAAAATGTGTGGCATTATGTACTGTAAAAGCAAAAAATATCTTCAACAAATTTTTTAATAGTTATTTTGGACAGCATTTGATATGCATTTTAGAAAATATTTAACCTGCAAAATGCTCTTTAAACTTTAGTCTTGCTGAGTCTCTCTGACTGGGCATTCACGCATCTCAACTGATTTATTTCAAATGGTTTTAAGAAGAAGAATGATCAAAAAAGTCAAAAAAATGCATTGGTAATTTTGTAGGATTGTTTTGAAAATATGTTTTGATTATGCTTGAGCTCCTGAAGGTCCTTCAGTCAATGAAAAGTGAAGGGTCTGTGACTTAAGAACGTTTAATATTAAATTTTTCTGTTGTCCCAAATTCTTGCTCAAATAATTCTAGTTGATCATTCTTAGATTCTTCAACAAATCCAACAAATATTTGCACCTCGTGAACCAGGAATGTCTGTCATAGCAACCCAATAAATATTTATGTAAATTTCAAACTTTACTTTAAGGTAATCTTTTATTCCTTTCCTTGCCCTTCACCATGATCATCAGTTAGCTAATCCAGTTTACCTGACGCAATGAGAAACAGGGTTTTACACTAGCAATTTGGTACGGGTTTCATGCCAGTCTCACCAGTGTTTCCACAAAATCCCCTCAACCAGGTATGCATGGCAGCATTATATTATGGTTACTTTTGATTTGAAAACTGTGAAAATAGTGATTACAAGATAACATACAGCAAACTCTCCCAAAAGCTTCAGCATACATTTACTAAAACCAGCAAAATCCCTGAACACTACTTTAAAATACTTTAAAATCTCAATTAGTTCAGCCAGTTCACTGTGTATCTAAAAAATCTGTAATTATGTTGTTCCTATACTTTTTCTAGAAAATGGGTATGACTGAAGATGACAAGAGGAACTGCTGCTTAGTTGAGATCCAGGAGACTGAAGCCAAGTACTACAAGACTTTGGAGGACATTGAGAAGGTGAGTTCCTATGTCAGTTTTAGTCTGAGAGTTCCAGTTTTATAGACATCAGCAAACAAAAATTCTGGCCTGTTTTTAATAGGATAAACACAGGGGTTTTGGGATGCCAACTCCAGATTCCTTCTTAATATTAGACTTTATTAATTCTAAAGTTTTAAACAGCCCACAGTATGATGCTATCACCACCATGCTAAACAGCGGGCACAAGTGTTAGGAGGTTTAAAAGCCTTATGTAGACAAACAACAATCTGCTGTCAAGCAAATTCATTCTATTCTGGAAAAGAAAAACCACCAGCTGCCATCAATCGTGATTACTAGAGGTGTAACGGTACATGTATTCGTTTTCAGTTTTTTTGGTATACACGTGTACCGAAGAAATACAGCTGTTTTCTGCCTGAACACATGCAAAATGTTTATGTGCGCAACTTAAAAAAAATGACACCAAACAGAAACGACTCCAAGCTATCACTAAACTCTGCTGTTTGGGAACATCAATGGTTTCTCATGCAGCTACAGTAGAAAAAGAAAGATGGACCAAACCAGAACATCGTCAGTGAAGGCATCTTTCAACTCCAATAAGGTAGATAACGTGGTATGCTCTGTACTTAGCTGAATTACTCACCCGAAACAAATTCAAACTGAATGTAAACATCACTGATACTAGTGAAAAACCAACTGATGTCCAAATGGCTACCAGTAGCATCCAATCAGCCCAAACTCCTTATTTTGTATGAAACGCAAGTTAACCAGGTTGTCAAAATATCAAAACAACTCCAAAGTGATTTAAGCATGTTTTATTGTCAAATATGGGAACAGTACTATTTAAACATTTTAAACATTAACACTGACTGTTTTCAGGTAGTTGTATTGTTTTCTACTCTGCTTATGTCCGCTACTATTTTATTTATTTAAAAAACTCTAATCAAATTTCAGGTCAGTTCTATACTTTCAACTTTTTAAAGTTATAAAACATAATAAAATCCAATTGATTTCATGAATTGAAAGAAAGGAACTCAGGAAAATATGTTCTTCGTTTAATGCTAATCAAACTAATGAAAAATAAGTTATATGCACATTTGCATCTCTTTTTCTTGATAAAAGTATATGGAAAACCTCCCGAACCATAACTTTAAAACCCGGAATACGTACCGAACTGGGATTTTGTGTACAGTTACACCCCTAATGATTACCATCAAAAGTTAAACTAATCTGGGTTTTCTCAAGTTAAAATACAGAAACATGGGCAGGACTTTGAGCCTGTATGTATAATTTTGACCATGTGTGGATTAGAGAAAATCCACAATAAATTCAAACTTATAAAAAAAAAACAAAAAAAACAATATAAAACTATAAAATAACTTTACTGACATTAGGCGCGTTTCCACTACTGGAACTTCAGAATAATTTAACCAGATCTTTTTCTGACGGGGTAATCTGTTGGCCCTTCATCGAATCAGCTGATATCTGCATATTACAACAGTTTTAGTAGCAAATAGCGTCGGTGATCAGCGACGAAAGGCACCCAGAGCAGCAGAAATAACAAGAGATCGACATGGGAAGAGGCAGGTTGTTGCTGCGTTTCTGTTTGTTGCTGAGTAACTTTTTATTTTTACAAAGCCGGTTGTTTGGCGACTTCAGCTCATTTCCCTCTGAATTACAACCAATCAGCGCGACTTAACCACAGCTCCCACTGAGTGACTCGATCAGGCCATTCCAAGAACATACCCCCATACATGTACTTCTGTGGTTCCTGAAAGGGCCCCCGAAAACGGTCCTGTCGGTCCGGCCGATGAAATGGAGACACACGCATATCGGAAAGATCCGGTCAAATTACCCTGAAGTTCCAATAGTGGAAACATGCCTAATGTGGTTAACTCAAATAAATATCGTTCAGTGGTTTGTCAATAGAACTCAGAAGGTCAGCCCTAAACTGACACAATAATTACGCCCATGATGAATACATGAAAACTTTCACAACTGTTGATCATACAGTAAGAGCGTTTTCATACCTGCTCTGGGTTTCTGTTTGCTGCCTGTTTGCTGCCTCTTTGCTGCCGGTGCCGGATGCCCCTTGGCTATCTGTCAGCATGGAAATGTCACGTATCGGCAGATTAATTTGGGAGCGCAAATGTCAAGGGAACAGATCAATATGGTTATTATTGGCTGAGCCCACAGGGGAAGGCAGTTATCCCTGGTGCTTGAAGTGCACAATACAGGTGCCAAGAGTTGCAAAATTATTCAAACCTCTTTGACTTTTTACCATTTTGTCATGATACTGCCACAAACTTCAAGACATTTCATTAGGATTTTATGCAACGGACCAACAGAAAATTCTGCTTACTTTACATTGAAGGAGGTTGAGTGGATAATCTTCAAAATTTTTTACAAATAAAACTGAAAAACATGGCATGTGTTAGTATTCAGCTTTGATGAGTAGACAGTGGTTTGATGTTGAACCACTGTTAGATGCAATTCAGCTTGGTTATTTATCTACCAGCTTTACACATTCTTTGTAAAATAGCTCAACCTTAGTCAGAGTTGAAAAAGACTGTAGATCAGTTGTCAATCTTTGCCATTGTCCCCCAGATGTAATTATGTCTGGACTTTTAGTAGGCTATTCTAATTCGTGAAGCTACTTTGATCCAAATGATTTAATTGCAGCTCTGGCTGTGTGTTTACGGTTGCTATCGTGCTGGAAGATGAACCTCAAACCTAGCCTCAGCTCTTTTATGTCCTCTAACAGGTTTTCCTCCAAATTTGACCTCCATTTCATATCTTCTATCTCCCATAATGTTCTCCGTGCCTGGCCTGTCAGCTTAGGTCTGCATTTATGCCATAAGCTTTCCATTTTCAGTTGCTGGATTGCACAGAGCACTATGAAATGTTCAAAGAGATTCCAGTTAGTTAGTTTACATATCAAAGACTGGTAAAGTCAACGAACATTCACATAAACAGTGACCATACATGCACACAGACACAAACACTCCCTTTCTCTCCGCGTAATGATAAACCCTTATTGAGATCGGCACTGCTTGCGCATCACTTTCGTCGTTAGCAGATTTCTTCTGAGCGCCACAAATCATCCACTCTGCTAATTTCATTAAAGCAAATGTGCATCCTGTGTTTCCCCTCACTGTAGACCAACGTGAGAGTGAATGAGAACGAATGTGCCTCTCGTGATCAGAGGACTCGTAAAGCTTAATTGAGTTGGGGTTCATAAAGGCTGTCGTTTTTTTATGTTGCTTCTTAGTTGATCTATTTGTTATCATTATGATGATGAAATGTGGCGGCCATAAAGTAGAGTTGAGGAAAATAACAGCTCGCTAAGTGTTATTTCCATGTAGTAAATAATCTGATATATGTCGCCCGTCTTTTCACCATGTTGTGTAATATCGATTTCTGCTAAAAGCTGGAATTGATCTCTTTTGAAGAACGAAATACAAACTCTGACTAAGACGTTTGAGAGAATTCAATTGTTTATCTTTAAAGCAAGTTCTGATTTGTTTCTCTCTTCCCCTTCAAGAATTACATGATCCCATTGAAGCAAGTCTTGAGTTCACAAGAAATGGAGGCTATTTTTGTCAACCTGGAGGTGAGTAGGCGGTCAAGCAGAGAAAAACATGCCCTTACAGCATGTCTCCATGTGAGTGAGTGTGGGGGGTGTGTGTGTGGATAGCTGATTGAATGACATGGCATGTTATTGTTCCTGTACTCTACCGTGATATTGTATGGATAAAAAATTCATCGTTTAATATATAGAAAGTATTTGTTTTCAACACAGCACCAAAGAAAAAGTGAAGATATCATTTTTCTATACATCGTCGTTATGATGAATGTATTTTCTACATGAGCTGAACCAAACGATAGAAAAACACAATATTTGTTATTTTGCAGCAGTGACATGGTATGTTAAGCAATAGTTTCATATAAGCAGAATCGCTGGATGAGTTTTTCTACATTTTTGTTGTAGAACTGGAATTAGATTTTTTTTTTTTTCTTTAATCGCCAGTTTAAAAAGACGGGTCATTAGTAATTGTTCCAAAGCACCTCTAACATGTTTGACTTTGTTCACATATGATAATTGTGGGGGACATACTCATTGCGCTTTTCAGGTCAATCACTAAATGGTCGTAAATCATCATTATTACAAATTTAGCTCATTATAGTTAATACTCTTTTCCACGTAAATATGTTAATAAAGGCGTCACAGTATTGACAATATGTGTGGAACACCAAACTCGGGAATAAGTGTGTAAAACTTATTTCCACTATCTATACTTGTCCATCCTCTGCAGGGTTGTGGGGGGCTGGTGCCTATCTCCAGCAGTCATTGGGCGAGAGGCGGGGTACACCCTGGACAGGTCACCAGTCCATCGCAGGGAAACACAGAGACATACAGGACAAAAAAGCTGTTTTTGGACTGTGGGAGAAAGCCGGAGTACCCGGAGGGAACCCACGCATGCACAGGGAGAACATACAAACTCCATGCAGAAAGACCCCAGGCCGGATTCGATCCTGGGCCTTCTTGCTGCAAGGCGACAATGCTGCCAACTGTGCAGCCCTTGTAAAACTATATACACCCAATATAAAAACAGTATTAGCAAAGTCTCCAGCAAGAAGAAAGTATTCAGGAGAATACTGATAATTTATCATAGTGGTTAATGTCAGGTTGGGATTAAACTATAACTTCTGGCAGCATTCAGTTTTGCTCAAGTTCTGACCAGCCTTATTACGCTGACGTCAATTAGAATACTTGCCCCCCCCCCCCCCCCCCACCAAAAAAAACAAAAAACGCCACCCGAGCACTTTATACTAGTGAACCATGAAGTGATTGTGTCTTACTTTCATATTTGGATCTGGTCTTTAGCTGGGAAATTTTCGGCCTGCGGTGTTATCTGCTCAGTCCTGATGAGGCCAATATACTAGTAGGATGATTTCTAACAAGAGCAAATTTTCTCAGACATCTTGATTCTGTAATCTTACTGTAACGTTGTGGACTTATCCATACATTTATTTCTCAGATCACTTTATGTGATGCAATTTCAGTGAAAAAGATATTTGTTGCATCTGTCATCTTGAAAAAAAGATTTGTTAGCATATAGTAATACTGCATACCCCACCACTGTAAAATTACAGTGTTTGTGTTCAGTGTTTTGGTATTTGAACTATTAATATAGGCAGTTATAAGTGTTTTTAGAGGGGGTCTCAAATATTCGTGGAGTTCAGCAATTCATGGGCGGTGGAAGTCCCTAAACCCCATGAATACTGGGGGTCCACTGTATATTGTTGTGTTTTACAAGTATGGCAACAGTCATATCAAATATCGATGTCCAATATTTGACTACTCAAAATAGATTCAACACAAATATGTCAACTCATATCTTGTCATTTTCTTAGGATATAATCCGAGTCCATTATGCCCTTCTGCGAGCCATCGACCTGAACATGGTCAGCGGAGGAAGCGGCCTTGGAAAGATCTTCCTTGACTTCAAAGAAAGGTTGGTATCCTCTAATCCGCACCAAGCGTTTGACCCCATGTCGCTTTTCTTTTGTGCTCAAGACCCAGAACGATAAAAATCCAGTTACAACACAAGGACAGAGGCCTTTTTCTATCCTTTCAACTCTATGAGACTACATTAAGATGAGTATCCACAGATCAAACAGCCTATTGATGGGATTAGTGCACAAAGAATAAATCACTTAAAAAAAGAAATCAAGTTGTGTGCAAAAAAAAAGCTGAGAGAGCACGGAGCCAATTGTTTCTCTGTTCAGCCGAGACAGACAGAGTAGCTGTACTCAGGGCTGCATGAGCCTGTCCCTCGTGTTCCTTTTCTCTCCCTCTTCTCATAATTTATTATTCTTTGCATTAATATTGTTCTGTTAGAACTTTTGAGCATTTTTGAGCATTAGCATATGTTGTTTGTAGTGATCTTATTGTGTATAATTATGGAAAATGTTGCCAATCCAGTTGCAGAGTTTGTTTTTTTTGGGAGTGGATTTCACAGGAGGATGAGGGCAAAGATCCAGCAGATTAACTGGAGCTTAAACAAAAAACACTCACATGAGTCACTTTCTAAATGAAGGCAACTAAATAAACGAAATACATATTTGAAAGTGAAATTTAACAAATGTACCCTGGCTCTCCTGCATATTAACTTGAAACATACGGAATTTAAATTACAAACATTTACAAATACTCAGATAATTCAGAATGTTTTATTGGCTTAAAATATAGTTGGGATTGGGATGTCTCTGTGGAGGTGAGAAAACACAAAGAAAGTTAGAGGGAAATCTTGGGGTTTGCAGCAAACTGTGAATTTCTCTTTGATCTCCATCTTGCCCAGCTGAAGGGCAATGTGTGGATAATTTGCGGCCCTGACGGGAGCGGTGATTTGCCTCCCCGCTGCTCTGAGAGCAACGGCTTCGTTGGTAATGGTATTGATGGTGATGATAGGTTCCAGCTTCGGTCATGATTCTATACGCACCCACGGAAAACGGGAGCCTCCTCGAATAATGCGGCCATTACTGCAGGAGTGAGTCACACGGTCCTCTGCATATGTGTGTGTGTCTACCTGTTCTTACATTGATAAGTACTGATATATTTCTGTGAGCAGTGATCCTTATAGACATTTCTTAATGTTTGCAGCCTAAAACTTATTTCTGAGATGTTTTCCCAGGTAATAATAAATTCATTGCAGCTGTCTTTAAAAAGCTGAGCATGTGATGTAACAGAAATGGTGTCCACTGTCCACACATTTACTACAGTTGAAATCAAATATTCATATACACTTCATAAAAAGACAAATAATTATTTTAGGTTTTTCTGACATTAAATCAGACTTATCAGGTAAAATCACCAAAATTATTTCAAAAATGTAAAATAAAGTAAAAACATATCATCCAAGGATCTACAAGTTGTTGTGGATGGTGATGCTGTGGGCAGGAGGATGTCTGATAGCAATCAGTCTTGTAACAAATCTGAAGAAGCCTCTGACTGAAGACTGTTGCTTTGTGATAATGACATGACATGCTCACAGCTCAATATCCAGGCAGCAGAGATAATATTTCACAATAACATGTCCTGGATGATCCCGTCAGTTGTTGGAAAGCACTGCTAATCCACCTCATTTGCTATTGCCACTACTTTTTAAATTTCTGTCTGGCTGAATGGTCAGAAAGCCAGGTGGTGTTGCAGTCTGATTATTCATTATTAGCAGTAGCCTTAGTCATACCAAACTTGTAGCATCCAAGGCACCCAACAATGCCTTTAACACTGTTCTGCTATGAAGCTGCAACACTTCTTATAAAACTATCCAAGTCTGTGGTGCAGTAATCCATCCTGTGTCTGTGCACTTCTATGCCACAGATCAAAATACTGAAAAAATCCTTTCATTGCTGTCCCAGAAGCTTTTATTCCCTTTTCACAAAAAAACTTTCTGTTAGGGTATTAATTTATGTAATTAATTATTACTTAATCACTATTTATACATGTTTTATCATGTTTTAGTAATCCTTTTTATGAGGCGTCACGTGGTGTAGTGGTTAACATGGGCGCCCCATGTTCAGAGGCCTCAGTCCCAGAGGCGGTCGTCCCGGGTTCGACTCCTGTCCCCGCGGACCATTTCCGGATGTCTCTTCCCCACTTCTCTCCCCTTTCTGTACTATCCACTGTTAACTAAAGGCCACTATGGCCACAAAACCTTAAAAAAGTCATCCTTTTATTCAGAATTGCATTATTGAAATACGTATACAGAATTTGCAATTTCTACACTTATACCCAAATTATGCATACTGTTTATGGATACTAGTATTAATACTTGTTTCCATTCTTTAGTTTGTCACTAAAAACCTTCCATTGCAAAATCAGGAATTACTTTTAGAATTTTGATCAAATGTTATCTATTACGATGAATCAGTTGTAAAAACCATTAGTAAGCATATCTATCTGTCTGTCTGTATGCATATATGTACTGAATAATTTTATTGCAGAATCTAGCTCAGGGTTAAGATTATTTTAAGTTTATCAGCCAAATTCCATATGGTCTAACCAGTTTGCACCTCGGCTTCCATGAACCAGGTGTAGTTCACATTCCCTCACTAGTTGGTAACAAAGCACTTTCAATTGTATCCTTAGTATGTGGGGCATATATCAACCAACATTTGTGGAATTCATACACCATCTTGGCAGTTTCCACAATCAAATACGAGGCTAATTAGCATCCCTCGTCCATAAGGTGTTACATTTTTAACAGTAAATTGTAATTTTATGCATAGATGCATATTTTCACGAAGAATGTCTAATGGAGATTATAAATGTTCATAACTGCAACCAACGGATGACAAAAATAATATTGTGATTATATGAAGTGTCTTAAATACGGTCCAAAAAGAAAACACATCTGGGTACCAAATGCAGCTAACGTTGAGTAAGTGAACGTTTCAACCCAAGCGGACATTTGAATGTATGGATAATAACCGGCTCATTCTCTTTATTTCACACATTGCTGCATAGAGAGACATTAGATCTTTATTATTAGGACTGAATTTGTTAGAATTGCCATGGTCACATGCAGCCTTTGCAGAACTCGTATGAGTTGAAAGTAGCCTAACATTTACCCTCCATTCATTAACAAATGTCGTGATGACACACCGATCATTGTTACCATTTACCTTTTGGTGACATTCTCTGAAATGTGACGCAGGGTTATTTTCAGAAAACGATTCATTTGATTTGCAGATGCTCTCCATCCTGGTCTTTCACCACTTAGAGGTGATTGACATGCGTACCATCCTCATTTCAAGCCGCTGCTGCATCCTGTGTCTCTGCGGTGATAAACAGCCGTAACCTATGGGATTTGGACTCATACAGCAAAGCTCTCCTCCGGCATCTCTGTAGTTTTCCTGAGGACGGGGTCTGGCATAATTAATTTGGTTATCTGTGGTTGTAAGTCTCTGTGACCTTTACGACAATGTGCTTGTATCTTTTTTTTCCCCTCACGTTGGTGCAAAAGATGAAAAGACCTTTTTGTGTGTTTGTCATTGAACCAGCAGCCATGCTGAAAATGCCACTGGTTTATCTTCCTATCTTTTAAACAGCCAGACTGAGGCTGAATGGAAAAGTGCACTCAGAGGAAGCTCCATAAACTAAATGGGTATCTAAATAGCCTCTTGTTGATATACTCATTTGCAACATTCCAGAACTCATTTCCGGAGTAATCTGGCTCCCAGATATCCAGGCAGGGCCTAATCATAGTGGCACTATGAGTCTCTTTAAAGAGGGCCTTTGCTCTACGTTCTCCACCATTTGCTGTTTACTGGGTATGTTGAGTGGAGGTGAGGGGGTCCCAATGCCATGTGTCGGAGAATATTAGTTGGCTCCACAGCTTGTCACTTCTGGTTTGCTCTGAGAATTCCTCAGTCGCCTGACTCAGCTCACTGCTCTGCTTGGGTGAGGGCTGATGCCCAGGGCACAGTTGCCCCAAAATTGTGTTTCTCGTGAAATAACATGAACAGCAGCTTTCACGTCATGGAAGAGACACACACAGCAGGAAAGATTAGCCAACACACATTAAAGAGAAAATTTTACTGCTTCTGCAAACCCAAAAGGAAAACTCCCAACATTTCTGCTCCTCTGCTTCTGCTTTTTGCCTTAATGCCATGCAGACTAATATTGCCAGCTGGACCAGTATACGATTTCTAAAGGCACTTGTGAACATTTTCCAATTGAATTTACGATCCAGGCTTTATCTTTATTGTCTACCCTAAATATATAATGCCTCTCATTATCTTCTAATCCCTTTATATAATTCCTGCCTGGTTCCTGGCTACTTTCAATTCAGTGAAGAAGATAATAAACATTTGTTCAAATATATAATGATGGCAAAAAAGCACATATTTGATCTGGGGAAGTTAGAGATTGATCACCATTGGAGCTGCAGTACCACCGTATTTTCTTCATATTTTTTATATCCAACCAGCCAGATTTGTTTGAACCTTTTGAAGTCATTTTCATTTATAGTTATCCTGACTTTATAAAACTCTTTAGACATATTTTTTTACTTGGGCTGCTTTTTTATGGAGTGTGTTTAACAAAAATTAGGAAGACGAACAAGAGGAGGAAAAAAGATGTCAGACCTAAAAACAAAAAACAAAAAAACTACATCTAAAAGAACCAGGAGGAATCCGACAAGGCGCTGACACAGGACCTGGGAGATACAGTGGGGCAAAATGTTATTTGGCAGCCACTGATTGAGCAAATTGTCCCATTTAAAAAGCTGAGAGAGGTACACTTCAACTGTGAGAAACGGAATGTAAAAAAAAAGAAATCCACTAAATCACATTGTATGATTTTTTTAAAGAATCTGTTTGTATACTGGTGCTGAAATAAGTATTTTGTCAGTAACAAAAGTTCACCTCAATACTTTGTAATGTAACGTTGGTCTCACGGTATTATGATTAAAGCTCTAAAATGTGTATTTTGAATGTCTATTTTTTTTTTTTTAAAGGAAAAAACTTTTTACTGATGCAAATATGGTATCTAACTAGCATGCTAAGATAAGTCATCATTAGCATGCTAGTTACCATATCTGCCTCAGTTAAAAAAAAGTTACTAAGGATAGAGATGAAGAAAAGATAAGATAAGGTAGTTACCATATCTGCCAAGGTAACAAGCTCATTTTACTAATGTCAGACGCCAATACGCTCGTTCATGCCAAGACAGCGTTAACTTTACCTTGAGTTTAGCATACAACGATGGATGGTGCTCTCGAACATGCGCTATCATATGCGATGTATTGCCTCCTCGGGCTGCCACTGTTCTCAAGCACGTTTTGCACGTCGGGCGACCTTCTTTTTCCAAGCCGTGAACGTCTGGCTTTTTACGGTAGCCGAAGTATTCCCAAACGTCCGCTTAGAGACGGTGCAAATAGTTCTGGGGGCTTGCCTCCTTCAGCCGTCACACAGCCTGCAGCGCTGCCTATTTGTCACTCACAACAAACGCAGGTGTGCGCGGGGGACTGGGAGTGGCACTTTACGCTGCAGCTGCACACAGCATGAGGGAGAGGGACCTTACTTTCTCCCTGGCGAGATGTCACAAAAAAAAACATTAAAAAAACACACAAAAAACACTTTTACCGCAGGGACGGTATGACGGAAAATTTTTGTGGTTTTGAAACCTTGACTTTTTCGTACCGCAGTATACCTCGAAACCGGTAACCGGCCCATGCCTAACTACTACTCAGCATTCTTCTCCCTCCAAACACGGTGAGTGGCGTTTATACCAAAGAGTTCTATTTTGGTCTCATCTGACCACATGACATTCTCCCAATAAATAAATCAAATAAATTCCTGGCAGTTGTAATCTTATGTTTTGTCATTTTCATTCGTCAAAAGATCATTATTCCAGAAATTCTGGTTGGTCTACTTTCTATATGGCAAACTTTAGTCCAACCTTCATGTTGTTTATAGAGAGTATTTTTTTCTTCCCTGCCCACCTCCCATAAAAGGTAAACTTGTGTGATCTCTTTCTTATTGTATAGAGATGCACTTTCCCATCAACATAAGCAAGAGTTGACTGTAGATCCGCTCATTATAATTTTTGTAGCCTCCTTTAAGCATCTTGTAGCCTGCTCTCTTGGTGAACATGCTGATCTCTACTGACTTAAACAGTCAGGAGAGCAACAAACAAACTTTCTTATAGGTTTCGTGTTATAAACGGGGCAAACCTCTTTCAAAGTGCTGAGTAGTGGTGTATCAATATATGTATTCATATTCAGTGGAATCTCAGTTTATGAGAAGGGTTTTTTTCCAACTGCTGCCCATCCTGCATTTAAGCAAAGCTGGAAAACAAGGCTTTTAAAATATAAAAAAAACACCTCCAAAATGACTTAAGCATGTTTTATTCTCAAATATGGGCAAAGTATTATTTAAACATTTCTAAACATTAACACTGAGTGTTTTCAAGTGGTTATATTGTTTTCCGCTCTGGCTTTGTCTGCTTGTACTTGTACTAAAATACATCCAATCAAAACTCCTGTCAGTTCTATACTTTTATCTTTTTTAAGTTATGGAACATAATGAAATCAAAATAATTTCAGGAATTGAAAGAACAGAATTCAGGAAAAAGGTTATTTATTTAATGCTGATCAAAGTAAAAAAAGAAAAAAATTTATATCCACGCTTGTATTTATTTTTCTTGATTAAAGTGTACCGAAAACGTACCAACCCGTGACTTTAAAACCCCAAATACGTATCGAACCAATATTTTGGGGTACCGTTACACCCTAGTGATTACCATCAAAAATAAACAGGCCTGGGTTTTCTCAAGTTAAAATAAATGAAATATCATACTGATCAGCATCAGTAGTTAGGCGGCAGCCATCTGTCACCGCCAGTCTGTTTACGGTCCAGTCACAGATGCACTCCATGCCTCCGTAACTCTTCAGTGCGCTGTCAGCTTGCGGATAAGGCGATGCATTAGGTACAGTGTCCAGGTCTGAGATGATGGTCAGGTGCTCTCACGGGAATATTTTTTTGATTGATTCAGCTACCCGTACTCCGTGCGTAAAGCTGAAAATGTCTGCGCATTTGCACCAAGTGGTCAGACGTGAGAATACTCATCTTTCAAAATGACGTGCGGCCTTCAGATATTTCCATCACCAGTTTTAAAAAAAAGCTCAAAAGGAACCCCTGGTTGCACATATAGTGGGACAAGGGCTGTGGAATTTACACCACACTACAGCATCAGGACTGAGTATTTAACTTTTGGTGTGGTATCACCATGTTGCTCTTCTTTTCTTTACTTAGAAAGTAAAGAAAATAATAAGGTAATAATAATAATGAGCCAGATAAAGTGGCTTGCAAAAGTATATGGCCCCCTTGAACTTTTCCACATTTTGTCACATTACAGCCACAAACATGAATCAATTTTATTGGAATTCCACGTGAAAGACCAATACAAAGTGGTGCACACGTGAGAAGTGGAACGAAAATCATACATGATTCCAAACATTTTTTTACAAATAAATAACTGAAAAGTGGGGTGTGCGTAATTATTCAGCCCCCTGAGTTAATACTTTGTAGAACCACCTTTTGCTGCAATTACAGCTGCCAGTCTTTTAGGGTATGTCTCTACCAGCTTTGCACATCTAGAGACTGAAATTCTTGCCCATTCTTCTTTGCAAAACAGCTCCAGCTCAGTCAGATTAGATGGGCAGCGTTTGTGAACAGCAGCTTTCAGATCTTGCCACAGATTCTCGATTGGATTTAGATCTGGACTTTGACTGGGCCATTCTAACACATGGATATGTTTTGTTTTAAACCATTCCATTGTTACCCTGGCTTTATGTTTAGGGTCGTTGTCCTGCTGGAAGGTGAACCTCCGCCCCAGTCTCAAGTCTTTTGCAGACTCCAAGAGGTTTTCTTCCAAGATTGCCCTGTATTTGGCTCCATCCATCTTCCCATCAACTCTGACCAGCTTCCCGGTCCCTGCTGAAGAGAAGCACCCCCAGAGCATGATGCCACCACCACCATATTTGAAAGTGGGGATGGTGTGTTCAGAGTGATGTGCAGTGTTAGTTTTCCGCCACACAAAGCGTTTTGTTTTTTGGGCAAAAAGTTCCATTTTGGTCTCATCTGACCAGAGCACCTTCTTCCACATGTTTGCTGTGTCCCCCACATGGCTTGTGGCAAACTGCAAACGGGACTTCTTATGGTTTTCTTTTAACAATGGCTTTCTTCTTGCCACTCTTCCATAAAGGCCAACTTTGTGCAGTGCACGACTAATAGTTGTCCTATGGACAGATTCCCCCACCTGAGCTGTAGATCTCTGCAGCTCGTCCAGAGTCACCACGGGCCTCTTGGTTGCATTTCTGATCAGCGCTCTCCTTGTTCGACCTGTGAGTTTAGGTGGACGGCCTTGTCTTGGTAGGTTTACAGTTGGGCCATACTCCTTCCATTTCTGAATGATCGCTTGAACAGTGCTCCGTGGGATGTTCAAGGCTTGGGAAATCTTTTTGTAGCCTAAGCCTGCTTTAAATTTCTCAGTAACTTTATCCCTGACCTGTTTGGTTTGTTCTTTGGACTTCATGGTGTTGTTGCTCCCAACATTCTCTTAGTCAACCTCTGATGCCGTCACAGGGCAGCTCTATTTGTACTGACATTAGATTACACACAGGTGCACTCTATTTAGTCATTAGCACTCATCAGGCAATGTCTATGGGCAACTGACTGCACTCAGACCAAAGGGGGCTGAATAATTACGCACACCCCACTTTTCAGTCATTTATTTGTAAAAAATGTTTGGAATCATGTATGATTTTCGTTCCACTTCTCAAGTGTACACCACTTTGTATTGGTCTTTCAAGTGGAATTCCAATAAAATTGATTCATGTTTGTGGCTGTAATGTGACAAAATGTGTAAAAGTTCAAGGGGGCCGAATACTTTTGCAAGCCGCTGTACTAATATGGGTTTATTCCCAACAGTTGGATCCAAATTTCAGTAACATCTTTGGTAAGTTGTATTTGTTGGCACTAGGGATGGGCATTCGATTAAACTGTCTTCATCGATCATCGGGAGAGTTAACGATCGATTTTAGATTAATCATTGATATTTTTATATCAAAATTGATTGTTCATAGGCTATATTAAAATACAGTGAGAATAGAAAAATGCCGTGTTTCCTCATTGAGATCATTACAAGTGGGACACCTCTTGTGGCAGTTAATTCACGGTAGTTGCACATAGAAAATATGCGCTATAAGCAGCGGAGCCGACAGCTAAAAGACGGTACATTAACACAACTGACGCTCATATTTTTTTTCTTCTCCAAAAAAGTACAAAAACAAAGTAATGTTAAACAATAACTTAATAAAAATATATAATACTTATAGGTCTGATAGTTTTGTGTTACATTTGGCAAAAAGAGTCGAGAAAGAGGATGAGAGAGATCAGCATACCTAACAATAAATTAGGCTCATTAACAGAGTAAAAAAGACAAAAACAAAAGAAACCGTAACTTATATACAACTTCAGCACCAGTCTACTGATTTTTGTTGAGAAAGATGAGCATGTTAACAAGCGCTGGGGTCAGAAGTGAAAGCAGCCTGGTGACCAGACTGACGGTCCAGGCTGCTTTGGCGTCTGACCTGCAGCGCTGAGATCACCTGCTGTGAGGGGACAGACGTCGCTGTGATAAACATACCTCTGTGCTAACTTGGCAAGCCTCTGGAATCTTGTTTAATTCATTTTCCACCAGTCTGTAGGGGTGCAATCCAGGGGTGGCGGAGCCTCCCTCAGAAAGTAATCGGTGAGTAAGTTTCTCTGCTCATTGTGCATCTCGGCTCCTCCGTGCTAACACCGACTTTATGCTAGGTTGAGACCAAGAGCAGGATGCTCCGCTTCTAACCAGGGTTGGAAGTGCGTTCAAGTACTTATACACAGCTTTGCGGTGTTGGCAGTGAACCGAGACTTTTTTGTTTGTTTATTTCTTTTGTCAAAGTGGTCCCACGCCACACTTTGCTGCGACCTCTTCATGACAATGCTACTTTTGAAATACACAGAAACTGGCAAGAAACTGAGTCGGCCTGTGGGTTTTATTTTCAGTCATTGCCCTTGTGTGGTAAAGTGTTTAATTACTGCCACAACTAATTGCATTCCTTCAAAACTCACACTACGCAACAGAACATGCGTTAATTGGATCGGTAAAAAAAAATGTAATCGATGAAATTCTTAATGATCAATTAATCGATCGTCGATTAATTATGCCCATCCCTAGTTGGCACAGCCCTGGTTTAGTCTTTGATTTTAGATCTATTTTTTTCACCTGAAACTGTCACAGATTCAGAGTCAAAAGCTCTATACATCAAGAGCATTTTAATAGATAACAACAAAGTCTAGCTGCTATAAAGAAAGTGTATCGCAAGAAGGGGTTACACAAGATTTTTGCAAAAGACAGCACACCCACTTTTTTATCGTCTCTTAGTATTATTAGTATTTATTTTGAATTAGAAAAAAACGACATCGACCTCCTCCAAATCAGAATTTGCACTTTATGAATTCTGTTTTTACTTTCTTCCGATGTACTGAGCAAATTATGAGCTGGTAGCTGCAGTAATCACAGCTGACTGGCTCGGGAGAAAGGATGCAAGCTGCCATGTTCATTCGCCATTAGTGCCTTTGTTAAACTGCCTGGTTAAAGAAAGAAAGAGGACAAAGCGTGAGACTAAAGGCTGTGTTCTTTTCTGAATTCCCTGTATAATTATTTTCTATCTAAGCAGGTATTGAACTCAAACTATTAGAGGCTCAGAGAAAATCATATACAAAGTACCTTGGAGCCTGTAAACAGCTGCTCGCAGCTGCAAAAACAACAAATCGATTAAATACGCCACAACCCAAAGACTGTGACAATGGACTCCTTTTGAACAGAGCTGAATGAGAACATGAATTATACTTACATTTTTATTCCAAAGGTTGACAAGGATAGCTTTGTTGTCCCAAGTAAATGAAATTCTTAGTTTAAAACAGCATTTTATATTTACTTAAGCTATCTTCTTTGAGGCAAAAATAGTAGAAATCTGTTAGGGGGGCTGACTTGGAACATCTTAAAATAAGACCTTGTCTAATTATGTCCTGATCATTCATTATATCATTTCTATCTATGGTCTGTCCAACAGTCCACGGTCCATCTGTTGTCTTACAGCTGATCAACGCCACCCATTAATCTCAATCACTCTGTTCCAGAGGAGCAGGAGCTGAGGGAGCTGTCTCCCCTGTGTGGAGAACGAGTCCTAATCAGGACCTTGTTAGTCCTCTCTGGATCCTCTAGGATAATTTGATAAACTTGTCAGACAGACATTTGGATTCTGTTTGAGGAACCTCACAGTTCAAGACTCTACCTCTGGCAGCTTGCTCACATTTTAGGAAGATTTCCAGAGAGAAATTATTCATGTGTACATGCTTTCACATCAATAATGGAGATTCGTGACTTTGCATTTTTGTGCTTTGGGAGCAGCAATGAAATCACATTACAATCTATTTTTACCCACAAACATGTTGATATAAATCTTATTGCATGTTTTAGAACTTTTTTCAGTGAAACTTAAAAACAAATTGGGTCATTGTGTATCATGATCAATACTCTGTGTTTTTAACCAGACAATGCCAAAACTTGTTTAGGTCTTATCTTGCATATTAAAATATGTGGGTAAAGGCACTGTGAAAACGAATTAAAACTACCCTGAATTCCTCTCATGTATTGGTAATGATGCTACTTCAAGATGTATATGAAGAGTGGGTGCATCTTGACAATAATTTTATACTATGAAATTTGCTGTTTATCAATGCAAATACAGATTCAGACAAATTTGTTTGCACACTCATAAAGATGTTTTAAAAACCTTTCTATAAACTTACACAGACGACAATTTTGATTACCCACCAGACTGGGTGAGGAAGTTTATTTTATCATCACACATAGTAAGGAAGATGGCAAGTTGTCCACTTTTACAGTGCACAGTTCCATTTCTAGGTTGCTAAGTCTCCATAACAACTATTTGAAGATATTTACATGCCAAAAAGTTAGGAAGTGATGCCAGAAATTTTTTTTTCTGTCGTTACATCAGAAAGTTGAATGTGAAGTTTTCTTATCTCTACTATGGCTAAGATGGATGTAACAAACTTCAACGTACGGTGGAGGATCTCTGATGCTGTGGGCCTTTTTTTCTTCCAAAGAGAGCTCCTGGGAACTTTTTAGATTTCATAGCAAAGTCCTGCAACGGGGCAGGTACCTGCGGGTGAGCTGCATAAAAGTTGTTTCACGGGTGGAAAAATACATCTGAGCGAAACTGGTGAACTGGTCTGGGCAAAAGCTTCTTTAATGTGGGGTTGCAGGTGAGAAAAAAAGTCCAGGGACTGTGGACAATATTTTGTTTCTGCACAGCTATCAAAATCAAATAAATGTCAGCTGTGCAACTTTACAGAGAAATAAAAGGAACATAATTCATTGTATTATAATTTACATTAAATCGGGGGTCACATTTTTCCCACGTCTTTGACCGGTTTATTTGTTTTTAAACTACAAACAAGTAAAATCTGAAGGCCGTCCGTTATTTTGACGTCATTTGAAATTCACACCCATGACAACTAGGTGAAAACATGCAGACATTTTCAACTTTATGCACAGAGTTCAAGTAACTAAATCAATAAAAAAAGATTCTTATTACAGTATGTGTGCATCATCTCAGACCTGGACACTGTACCCAATGCATATCACTATCCTGGAGCTGACAGCATATTGAAGAATTACGGAGTCTTGGAAAGGCGTAGCTGAACCACACACATAGGTGCATCTTACCCACTAATAAAGAAGTAGCGCATGCTGTGGATTTCCTCCTACTGAAGTGATCAGGAAATCCCTCATTCAGAGAGAAGTGGCACTTGTAATTCTAATCTGCATGTGGCAGCAGAGCACAAATTCAGGTCCATGGACCAGGATGCCACAGCAGGTGAAATGTTCCTATATTCATCTGCTCAATGTGTGATGGCACGATGTGGATTCTCTGTTCATCTTGTTCAGATTGAATATTAATTAAAACGATTCAAAATTAATTGTATTGAATGTGTCACTATCATTTAAAAAATTGACTGGCAAAAATAGATTATGACGGAATTTTGTGACCCCATCAGTCAAAATGACGAACGACAAAAAAGTTTAACGCAACCTATATGTTATGAGCAAGATCTACTGAAAATAAATCATTTTCGAAGAGTAATATGAAGCCACTGTATTGTCTGTGTGGTGGTCTCGGTTCAGGTCACGGCTTTTAAATCAACTGGCCGGGTCGGGTCCTGATTTGATCGGGAGATAACCATGGGTACCAGGTCGGGTTCGGGTTGGTCAAATTAGACCTGTGCAGGACCCTATTTCATGGCGTCATGAAATCTTTGATATACAAGAACATTTTAAATAGAAATCGGGTAGCGTCTCTCTTATAACAGCAAATGAGGCATCAATGGGTCTTTATCAGAATAAGGATCAAAATCACCTGGTCAAATCGCCAAACCCAAAATCAACCTTCTTACATAGTTAGTAGTCCCAAGACCTAAATCCTATAGAATACCTGTACTGTGGGCCAAAAAGATTGCCAAAGAGATTGTGTAAAGATTCCCCTGTATGATCCAACCTTGTGAAATCTTTAAACGGCATCTTTCACAGCACTTTCAACAAACATGTACTGTAAAAATAGTCAGTGTTACAGGAAGCTTTAAAATGATGCAGATGGCACACATAATTTTGCAGCTACGCTTTCAGTTAGCAGAGATCTTGCTCTCGGGTATCTACGAGGGGCTTGATTAGACTCCAGGATGCCAGTGCTCATCACCAACTCATCCCTCTCAAGATTCAGTTTAAGAGACTTGCCAGCTCTGTTGAAGGGGTTGGGGGCGGAGTATTATGCCTGCACTGCCAACGTCCTACTTAGACTGAGTCTGTTCGAGAGAATGTGTGCCACGTGTATAGCTTCCTCAAGGCAAGATGACTTTGAACTCGCTCCCAGCTGAACCCTCCCAGATCCATGTCAGTGTCCCATTGTAATAGCTAATGAAGCACCGCTTGGAATGAAGGGATATTTTTCCTCTCACACTGATAACGGGAAATCTGCCTTTCATTAGTGCTCTATGATTACAGTTTATTGGCAGGAAGATGCCACCCTGACAAACACTGCCCCGAGTTCAGTTCGCTTTACTTTTCTAAGCAGAACACATTTATTCACACAATCATTTATCTATCCCTCCCGTGGTGGTAAACGTCTCTTAAACTGACCTCTGAAACTGTCATTAATCTTAAAATGAATGTGCAGCACACAGCCTGAAGGCTGGGAATCACTGAGCAGTTCAGAGCTAATTATGGGCTCAGACAGTGATCTCTCTTTTATCTCTGATATTCTATCTTAAACATTTCAGACATTCCAAAGAGCTGCATTAGTTCTTATTAAGCCACATATTGTAGCTCAAGCATTCAAATTCAGTTTCAGAGGAACACCGCTGATATCTCAGTCATAATCTCAGCTCTTTCAATATGTTTCAGATTAACAGGCTGCATTAGATTGTTTAATTGAAAATGTGAGATGGATTGATTTAATGGGGAAAATATCCCATGTGAAGAAATCATTATTTTTAACCAACTTTCATTCTGAAGTTGGTTACAGTTCTATAAAAAAGTAATCTTTTTGTTTTTGCATCAGTTCTTAAATAAAGTAGAAAATAGTCATCTGAATATAGCAAATGCATGATATAAATTAAAGTATTTAGAATGTAAATTAGCAAAATTATCCATAAGTGCACATAACTCTGACCTCTAGATGGGAGCAAAATAGGTTTCAATGTGATCCTTGGTATGTGCTGAATATGCATCAACAGGCAGTAGGGGCATAAACACACCACCTTGGTTGTGTAATAGTTTTCTGTAAATTTGGGACAATAAGAAAACCTTTATTAGTCCCACACATGGGAAACTTGCATAATTGCAACATAAAGTGGACAGTGCAACTTAAAAACAGCAAAAGATTAGGACCAACAAAATAAAACATTAGAGGATGGATTTTTAATGATTATTATTCTCCAATAAAAGAATATTAATTTTGAGGGTTTTTTACACATTTTTGACAGGAGTGTCAATACATTTGTCTCTGTTCGTATACTTTAATGTATCAGCATCTCTCGCATCATTTTGTAAGTGTTTTAATGAAATCAAAAATGTTTAAAAATAAATAGCACCACCCTATATTCTGTGATCAGATTAGAGGACTGGCCCTCATTATGTTTCAGGGTGGCTCATATGTGCAACTTTATGAAAAGATTTGCAAAAACAGTTTGGGAGGAAATTATTTCCATTCTGCTGGCGTTTAAACAGAGCCTGGTTATCAAAGGAAGCATCTCACCACGGAGGTACCAAACCTCGGTTGTGATAAAACTTTCCTTATATCAGGTTGATTCAGAGTGGGAGGAAAATAAAAAAAGGGATTATTTTATTACCAAAGGACAAGCTTACGTACTGATGAGAAAAAATATATATATCTGGACCTTATTACTTTGCTATTAGGGTGTGTCTGTGTGTATATGAATGTGCTTGTGCACTATCACTCATTTATGCACATGTGCAGCTTTTTCAGTGGTTCATGAAGGGGGCTCCTGAGGAAGAATTGTTGGGATCTTCTAAGATAGAGGATCCTTATTGAACTATGTGTATTCATATGAATCAGTTTCACCTACTTTACTGTCCGGTCCACTTAAGATCCATGCATATTGTGTGTGTCAGTGTGAATTCACATGCATAGAGCTGACAGAAAGGTCAAACCTACATCCACTATACCTTCTTTAACTCGTCCCTTTCCCACTGAGTTCTAATAAGGATGATGTGATGTGACAGTTTGGATTAATGCAAAGATTTGTCCCCACCTCAGGTTGCTGATCTACGGTCAGTACTGCAGCCACATGGAGAATGCCCAGAAGACACTGGATGAGTTAATAGCAACACGAGAGGATGTCAAAATTAAAGTGGAGGTAAGCTACCGTTAGCGCGCCCTGCTAAACAGATGGGCTCCTCTGCATAAACTGACTTCGATATTAACTGTACAGGCTTTTGTTTAATGGATTCAGTTCATTTAACTGATTATGTCTGCTTCAACAATATAATCTATAAAGCTTCATCCACTATACCTTAGAAGCACGTGTAAAGATATGACACTTTTCTTGATAAGGGTGTACCAAAAATATACAGCACCGTGACTTTAAAACCCCAAATATGTAAAGAACTGTGATTTTTGTGTTCCGTTACACCCCTACCACATGTATAGATCTTCACTAAGTGAGGAAACAAATGTTTTAGACATATCTACAGTACTTTAGCCTATTCAGTTTCAATTCAGTTTATTTATATAGCGCCAATTCACAACAGATGTCATCTCAAGGCACTTAACAAGAAGTCATTTCAATACATTTATACAAACATTCCAATCAGTTAAAAAGTTTCCTATTTAAGGAATCCCAGCAGATTGCGTCAGTCATTGGCGTGAGGTTGGGCAGATTTCCAACCACAGCAATCCTTCAGCAATCCCTCATACTGAGCAAGCATGTAGCGACGGTGGAGAGGAAAAACTCCCCTTTAACAGGAAGAAACCTCCAACAGAACCAGGCTCAGTAGGAGCGGCCATCTGCCACGACCGTCTGGGGGTTTGAGAAGACAGAGCAGAACACAGAAGGAACAGAAGATCCGATATAAGAGAACTTTCTATGTTACAGAAAGTAAAAAGTTGATAACAGGACACAGTGGATGTTCAGTTACTGAGAGGATCATCCCAGTCGATGCCCCCCGTCCAACAGGGCATTGCAGCCAAGCAGGATACCAGACCAGGTATATCTTCGATGGGGAGAAAAACACTGAGAGAAAACAAAGTTAACAGTCGAAATAACAGAATGTACTGTAATACAACTGGAGAGTCGTAGGAGAAAACGAAGTAGCAGAGTGAAGAAAATTGGTAAGTCTGTCCTCCAGCAGTCTAAGCCTATAGCAGCATAACTACAGAGATAGCTCAGGATGACCTAAGCCACTCTAACTATAAGCTTTATCAAAAAGGAAAGTTTTAAGCCTGGCCTTAAAAGTAAACAGAGTGTCTGCCTCACGGACTAAAGCTGGGAGCTGGTTCCACAGGAGAGGAGCCTGATAACTAAAAGATCTGCCTCCCATTCTACTTTTAGAGATCCTAGCCTAGTGGAGAATCTGCCTGCTAACATTGTTTACGAACATGTTAAAGATAAAAAGAATCTGGTTGTCTGTGATGTGTGAACTGTGTGGTCAGAATGTTACACTAACATAATTAATTCTGTCACTTAAAAAAAAGTTTTTTTGTCCATCATAACAACACAGATGTTGCCTTTTAATTTTCTGAATTTTATTTTTTTGTCTAATATTTGATTAACTTTTTTTAAACAATTTTATTAAATAACGAATATAAATTTAATATGGATGCATGAATTGTTTATGAATAAACAATCTTTCATGCACCTTTAAAGTTATTTATTTTAAATAACCTAATTTAAACTAAAAAAGAATAAAAATAAAATCTACTTTTTTTTCTTCTTTCTGTAATAGATCTACAGGCATGGTCCAAAGTTTTGAGACTGACAGAACAGTTATTTTTCACAAGCTTCCCTACTTTTGTCTTTATTGTTCCAATTTGCATTAGGTCTGGCTGCTATAAAGAGTGTTCAGATGAAATGCAATTGGTATCAAAGTTAATGAAAATGAACTTAATCACAAAAACCTCATTTGCACTTAGCTTGCCATAAAATGACCTGCTGGCATCATTCCAGTGAGCTCAGGGGAAATGTTAACGAGAACAGTGAAGCTGATATCACTCTGTCCTTCTGACTGAAGTAGATGAGCAGAATGGCAGATTTCAACATTCTCCTATCTGTTGCTACCTTTAAGGAAACGTGCTGTCAATGATTTGTTTCAAAACGCATTCACACGCTGAAATGTTACTGCTTGTCAAATTTCACCCTAATTAACCGTTTATCCAAACATGAAGACCTTTAACTAGTGCAGTGAAAGCTGACTACCACCTGTCCAGAATATAGCTGATTTTTTTCAAACCTTTTGCGTTTTTACATAACATTGGCGGTATATTACATACTTAAGAGTTAAGTCTGCCTTTGTTGTGACACCCTTTCTATGTACTGTGCTGGCAGAGTTAAGTTTTAAATAAAGACGGTTGAGACAGTTCTTTTCATCCTGGTCTTTGTCTGACAAAATCAAACTTACAATCGTGTTATATACATAGTTAGGTCACACCCCACATCCAACAGTTATTTTCCACTTAATCCAAACTCTAAGAAGTCCAGGGGGTTTTATTACCCTGCCAGTCATTTGTAGAAAACAGATTGTAAAAGGGATTTGTTCCCCCCTCATAAACCAGTATCTCAGGACATCTTACAGAGCCTAAATTACCCTGGCAGCTGACCTGTAGGGTTGCTGACCTGTATGTGTCCATTCCAGAGAACACCCTTAAATCAAGTTTCTTTCACAAGCTAAACAAAGTTAAACATATCTGTAATTGCTTATTTTCCTCCACAATTCCCCCCTTTTGATTAAAAATAAACCCATGTTTGTATGAATCACTCAAACAAAAAAAACATGTAAAAGAAAAATCACAAAAGCATTATGTTCAAATCCAATAAACAACAGGCAAAAGCACATGTAATCAAGTACTTCATCACAGAGGCTGAACATCACAACTTTAAACTTTGCCAACATCTCATTTAAGCAAAAATAAACTCCAAATTTGGTATCCAAAGACAATGTCCCATCATATATCATCAAACATTGTCCCTCAAGGTATGACCAGCATATGTGCATGAAAAACGAAAACCCTGCTGGGCAGTATTACTTTCACATTTCGTAGCAGGGAAACTTTTCTCATAGTCCTTCTTACCCAGAGAAGCAACTATCCACACATTCTGTCAACTTTCCAGGAGACATAACACATCTTGGACATGTTCAGAAATCAAACACAGTGTATTGCATTACTAATTACTTCAGAAAATCTTCTAGAAAACCCAACATTAGGACAAGACATGTTCCAGAGTAAAAAAACCCATCAAGTTTTAACTCCGTAAGAAAACTTATCTGTTAAGAATGAAGACAGTATAAACATTCACTGCCAAGTTTTAACTTTTTCTCTCAAATTCTCCATTTGTTCAAAACCGTTATGAAGTTGTTTTTAAACAGTCTTTAAAATCTTCAGTAAAACATCTTACAACTTCCATTTCAAACTATTTCAGTTATCTTTTCCCTGTTGACCCACTAAAAACCCTTAAAAACAAAAATAAATAATCAGGTTGTACTCTAAAGAAAACTCTTCCTTAAATGTGTGTAAGTTCTTAATCCTTTTGTATCAAATATAACATCAGTTACATGTTGTAGCCACAGTTGCAGAATGCACTATAACATGAACTGCACTAACCTTTGTTATACAATGCTTTTCCTTTTCGAAAATAAACCCAAGATTAGAACTATTTTCAAAATCCTCATCCAAGATGTTCATAATCTAAAATCCAATCTTTAAAGACATTTTATTTCAACACGTAAACCCCAGGTGTTATAAGATTATGCTTCCACATGTTTAACCCATGGTTAACTTAAATCTAACCCATTCAACTCAAAAGGATCAATTTACCTCATGTCTGACATTTCCTTCACTCATATTTATAAGCAAATTTCCTTTAAACATTATTTCAAACCTAAAACTATTCAAAGTCATAAACCCCAAAATCCATATGTCACCACATAATAAACACTACAACAAGAAAACTACATTTTCTCTTCCTAGCTGGAACACTGGAACAATCTTTGAAGAAGACAGGAACTCTTTTACAGTTTATCACTGCCCAAAGGATTATTATGCCCCTGTAAGAACAATGTCGTCCAAAATCTTCACTCTCTACTTCAACCACTCACCAGTGGTCAGCACAAGTTCTTGAATGAGAGCCTTTGTGTGAACTTTAGTTGTTCTGGTCGAAAGATGTTAACAAACTTGTTGAACCATCATCATCGCGCAAAGACAGAACACATTTGATCATCCTTGAGCCAATCACTTTAATGCTTCAGAGGCCAGGTACACCTAATCAGCCATCTGTCCCACTTGCTGAAGTAAGCAGAGAATTGTGATTTCTGGTTTGCTTTGTGATCAGTGGAGCCTTTTACTCCTTTTACCCCATTTCGGCTGATGCACCCCAGGGAAGAAGTCGTCCAGTTGTTCAGGAATCCTTCCTCATCTACTTCCATGAGCATTAAGTCATCTCACCCAGATGCTGTAGGGCAGCTCACATCTGGAAAAACTAAAACAAAAGTTGCAGACAAAATTTCACAGTACCATAACTTACCATTAAACATGAATCATGCTTCAGGATAAACCTGTTCACAAGTCCTTTTCCTATAGCTTCCCAAAGCCCAAACACAATTCCAAAATGACTCAATTAGTGAAGGATTAGTATTTTCCCAGGTAACTGTTAACACCCATGCATCAATCTAGTAAAAAGGAAAAAAACATTTTAGCAAACAAGGCTTTTCATCAAGACTATACCACATAAAACCATAGAAGAGCACATCACACAATTCCCAAAGAAACTCTTTCCACAGCACTTGCAAAGAACTCAAACAAGCCATAAATCTTCTAGCAACCCAACAGTGGGGGTTGGAGCAGAGGGAATGATAGGAGACATGAGGGTTAAAACAAAACAGACCCAAAAGCTGTATTCATATTTCTCATCAACAATCAATCAACAAGTTAAGTTGTTAGTAACAAGAATGCGGTTTCAGAATGAATGGAATGAGATGTCCACAATAATCAAAATCTCATCTTTTCAGACAGCAGGCTTTTTTCCCAATTGACTAAATGAAGCTTCTAGGACCACATCATTAAAAATAAACTATCTTAAATATTAACACAACCTCAAAGTTGACAATAGTTAAAAATATTTCATTTCTCTAATAGCCCATATGCTAAACTCAAAAATGAAAATGATATAGCTACACTCAACGTTAGAATTAGAATTGAAAGCTGTCACAAATCCAGTAAATGAGTGGAACACAGATATGTAGGTCTCTGATAACCAAACTACTCAGGAAAAACTCAAAATGAAACTTACCATCCTCCAGACAGCAAAACCCCTAGGATCTCAAAGGCAACCTTTTCCTTCATAAAAACTCATTCATTCCAACAGAAAACACACAACACAAACAAAACAACAAACAAATTGTCAGAATTTACAGTCAGTCGATTTCCTTCAGTCAAGATCTCAGTCAGTCCTCAATTTGTCTTTCTCAAATTGTAAACATCATATTTAATTGAAGCTTCAGAAATGTCAAATACATTTCCAATATATTTTAAACCATGTTTTCTCAAAAATATATTTTAACATATATTTTCATTATCCAATTAAACTCAAATTTCACACAGGATCCTGTGTACAATTATGTGTACACAATTCAAAACTCTCAAACAAAATTGAATTTCAGCAAAAACTGGATCAAAGTTTTCTGCTGCTGAAACTCTTCACCAATTTTAGTCCTAAAACTCTTAAATTAGAAAACTTCAATCTCTCTGGGAGAGAACAAAACTCCTTCAACCTCTTTTGATTTAACTTTTATTACAGCTGTATTTAAGAATTTCTCCTCCTAATTCAAATAAATCCAAATAATGTATGATATACCAAACATTACAAGCACTGCAATTTATTAAACTTCAGAACTCATTTTCAATTTTTCCCAATTAGTCTCTAATTTTCCCAACCTAGTACTTTAAAAAACAATTCTTCTGTTGAGTATTAGCTGTTTTCAAACTTTTGAAACCAAGAAAACCCCATTTAGGAAATAACACATTTTCTTCACATATTAAATTATCTTTTCGGTCCAAGATGACATACTAGATCATGTTAAAACATTAGTCTTTTAAATTGTAAGCCTAAATACTCCCATTGTGTTCCATTTTAAAACCCTATATTAAACCTACAATTTATTCTGTTTTATCTCATAACTCATAGCAAATTTATTTTAGAAGCTACAAATCTTAAAAGTTGGATTGCATTATCAACTTATAGTGTTCTTCCCCTTTCTGTTTCCAGGTGTAATGGCACTTATTTTAATTATATTAGATGACACAATTTCATTAAGCACAGAGAAATTTAATAGATGCTGGAACTTTAAAACGATCTGTAGTCAGATATGGGGAGTGATGACCACTAGCTTCACATTTTAAACTAAGTGCACTGTGCTTATGGTGTGAAAACAAAGCCACAAAAAACAATATTTGTAACAGTGTATACTCTTAGACAACAGTACGTGCTTCTCTGAGATTTTTCTCAGTCACGTGTAATTTTACAGCGCTTAACAAAAAAAAACCCCATAAGGCCCAGATCTTTCCATTTTCTTTTACCATACTTTTGTATGGATCTATGAGTTGAAGCCCTCTGTACGTCATAAATCCCACCTTCAGTTGGAAGGGAGAACACCCACTACTGTATCCCAAACCAAGCTCACTTGTTCTGTTTCCATTTACATTAAAATTCTATAGAACAAATAAAACAAATAAAATTTTCACACACGTTTATCCTTCAGTAAACACACTTAACTAAATTACTGACCCTTGTAGTCAAGGCAAGGTGGATCCTTCTGAGTTCACATAATTTTTTAACAAACTGCACTCAGTGGGTTATCCCTCTGTCCTGATCGTCTTCACCGGAAACAGTGGGCTCCACACAAAGGAGTATGAATAAAACAGTAATTCCAGTTTTACACAGAGAGTAAAGTCCTGGGATGATTTCCACAAATGTCTTCTTGTTTTCAAAGAAAATGACAATCAAACTAGTGAAACTTTTAAACATTCTTTTCTGGTGCAGGGAATCTAAATGTAAACAAAAACTCATATTAATAACAAGCATATCGTCATTTGCATGCACATGTATTTTGCGTAAATTCCTTCCCTGATCTGAGAGTCGTGGCAGTGTAGTCGTCACCCCTCTCCTCTCATCTCCTCTCCTCCTGCTCCCAATCAGCCTGACTGGCTCTGCCTCTTGCTCTGTGGTGTAGGTTCCTCTGTGTTTGTCCAGCATTACCTCCTCCAATGTTCATGTTCTCCACACATGAAACAAGTCCCTTGTTGAGCTGACTTCCCAGTTTACAGAGCAGTAATGTTGAAGTCGCAACTTACTTTGTCTTCTGTTCTCTTGCAATTCGTATGACAGTCTGAGAATCATGAGCATAAATCATTCAAGGCGAGGCACCCACACACAAATGTGTAGGAACAGTTCCCATGTCCAACAGGAAACCAGACAATGGTCCCCATCACAGATGAGTCTTCAGACAAGGTGGAGTCGTTCTGTGAAACCTCAGACATGTCCACTTTGGTTGGGGTAGAGGTTTTCCAGCTTGTCGACCAAACTGTCCACTGCATCACAATAAACACCACTGTCCCATGAAGGTAAACAGCATTAGTCATATACAGATTTGCATCAGGCAGATCAGTTGTCATCTTCCTCGAGTCACCTTCAGATATCTGATCAGCACACAACTCTTCCTGCGATGATGAAGCAAAATTTCTTAGCAGAAAATCTGGACTTGCTCACCAAACCTTTGTAGCAAGTGGTGTCTGCAGATGCACAGCACTTTTAGTCACATCAGTCCACTGGATTGCTGTCATCAAGCTGTCATGTAAGCAAGAAATGGGTCCACTGCTTGCTGTTGCAACAAAGCCATGTGAGAGCAGGAGTCGAGGTCAGAGTTCAGACACACTGCAGCGAGGCTCAGACAGAGAAAACATCAGGGGTTGAAAACAAATTAAGGCGGGAAAAAAAGTATTTTCTTATTATTTTCTTATTCCCTTTTCTTACATATATACAGAAAACTTTCTCTTGACATTCTCTTTCTCTCTCATTATATACTTATACACATTATATACTCATTCAACTCATCAACAAAATTTTCCAGAAACATAATCCAGAACAAAATACACATATTTTAAGACGTAAAAATCTTTGACCGTTCAGGGAAAGAAATAAACATAGAAAACTTACTCACAAATTCATGCAGTCTACGATGGGACTTTCAGGCAGCATCAATAGTTTTTTCTGAACCCATCTTTTCAGAGGTTCCAGCATGACACCTGGACCAAACCCCTACCTGCTTCCCTCCAGTTCCACAGCCGCTTTACAGTTACATGATTTCAAACATTAAACCTTATATTTTATCCATTTTACCCCAAAACTATTATGGCCATTTGGTTTGCATATTGGCTATCAGGAAGCGAATTGGATCCCAAAAACCCCATTTAATCTTTTCCCAATGGGGGAGTGCACTCTTGCAGTGTAGAACGTCTTCTCACACTGGGGATCTGTTCAGCACAATCACTTAAGCTATCCTTGTATTTTAATTATTTATCACCAGACAGTGCAAAATACACTAAAATCCTACTGTACTTTGTTTCCAGGGTACAAATACTAAAACCCCTCCTTACCTGCCCTTCCTTTCACCAATATGCAATCCATTCTTTCCTCCTTCCCTTGTTTAAAAGAAGAAACTGGTCTCACCGGTAAAAAGACTAGGGAACGTTGGATATCGAGCCATGGCCATCAAGGACCCCAAGCTGAGTCCTCCCATCTCTGAAGCCTAAGCAAGGTTTGGAGGCTGGAGAATGTTCTCCAGGCTGTACGGCCACCCAGTCTGGTCCTCGAGGTCATTTGTCGATCCCAAAACTTCTGACAACAAAAATGTGCTGGCAGAGTTAAGTTTTAAATAAAGACGGTTGAGACAGTTCTTTGGTTTTATTTCTTGCATGCAAGGAGAGACAGATCAAGCATTTCATCCTGGTCTGTGTCTGACAAAATCAGACTTACAACCCTGTTATATACATAGTTAGGTCACACCCCACATCCAACAGTTATTTTCCACTTAATCCAAACTCTAAGAAGTCCAAGGGGTTTTATTACCCCGCCAGTCACTTGTAGAAAACAGATTGTATAAAGGGATTTGTTCCCCCCTCATAAACCAGTATCTCATGACATCTTACAGAGCCTAAATTACCCTGGCAGCTGACCTGTAGGGTTGCTGACCTGTAAGTGTCCATTCCAGAGAACATCCTTAAATTAAGTTTTTTTCACAAGCTAAACAAAGTTAAACATATCTGTAATTGCTTATTTTCCTCCACAGTGCATATACATATTGTACATAATTTGAAAGCTAAGATTCTTGTGATCTCAATGCTGTATGCCAATCAAGGATGCAAGGATGTAACCACTCAGAATGTAAAGTAATGTGCAACTCACCATTTAAAGCCTTAATATCATTAACAGAACAGAGCCGTCTCGAACAAAAACTGTTTTATGTCCACAAGGGTCCAATGAATGTACTCCACCAAACTAGATAATCCACAACAAGTCTGACAACCACAAATCCAACACATTCTTCCACTGAAAGCCGTGGTAATTTCCTTTCTTGTGTATATTTCTGGCAAAGTTTATTAGCATGTTAGCATGCTCATATTAGCCTAAAAATAACACAGCACCCTTCTTCTTCATGATGTTTGATGACAGTTGCACTTACCTCTCTAAGACTGTTGATGCATTAGCATCATCCCTGGCTGTGCTACTGGGCTGAAAAACACTACGATATACAAAAAATTGGATCAAAATATTCCCCAAGAGCAAATTTGCCCAACCATATTGGAGGTGTTGAGCTAAGCTTTTTCCAGCACAAATTTGGGTCCAGGGGCCTATATCCTGGGAACAAGCTGACGCTTTGTATAAACTTACTTGATCAAATCCATTTAAACTTGTGAAATGTTTCAATATTTATTTCGACTCGACCAATGAAAGCTCTAACAAAAAGATCTAATGATGCAAAAACCTGCCTTTCTCTTAGTTTTAGAGCGATGGCATGGACTGTAAAATTTGAATGAGTATAATTATTTTGTGCAGAACTGCTGTGTAATAGTTGCATCAGCAGTCTTTGTGTGCAGTGAAAGAGCTTTGGCTGCTATTGACAACATAATGGGGTGATCACTTATTGGTTAGCGCTGAGATCGTCTCAGAATGGGACAACTTTGTAACACCTCTCTTTAAAAACCTAATTGGCTTTTTTCTTAAATAAATACACACACATATATATATATATATATATATATATATATATATATATATATATATATATATAAACCTTGTTGGTAAGAAGGGAGAAGCTGCCGCTATTATCGCGGTGGTGAAATAAACTTCCACACAAACCGTAGTGAGTGAACAACAGCTGCTTCATGTTTCATTCTTATGGGGATGATGCAGAGTTAATCTGAATGTTTTCATTATTTGGAGGAATTTCTTTCTCAGCATGCTGACCAGTTGCACACCAGTTCTGGTATTGGCAGAGCAGGAGAATAAACAAACCTCACTGTTGTTACTGGAATGTGACAATGTATGTGGAACAATTCTCTGTTATGTAACATTTGATGACCACCCTGCTGCTCGTGTTGTTCCTGCAGGAATGTACCATGAAGGTGCAGGAGGGGAAGTTCAAGCTGCAGGATCTCTTAGTGGTCCCCATGCAGAGGGTGCTCAAGTATCACCTACTACTGAAGGTAAGGAGCACTTTCGTGTCTGAAGGACCAGCAGCACTGTCCGTTTTACGCAACTTAAACCTTTTTTGGACATTTGAAGAGTAAGATAACAGATTGCCTATAGAAGCCTGGCAGCTCTGTCATTTTCTCTACTCAGATATTGGACTTGATATGCATATCTTTAAAGACGAAACATCCTTTAAATATCAAGCTTTCACCCTCTGTAAACTTCAACTGTAGCCCTGAAAAGTCTGAAGCCTCCTTGTGGAGGAGAGCCGCAGCGGTCAGACTGGATTCACAGTTTTAGGAATAAAACTGAAGTGTCCCAGTTTTACTTTTAAGGGGGGGGACTGAAACGTGGATTTGTTCAAGCATCTCAAGTTGGCCCATGAAATTTATTTTGTCATTTTGTGTAATGTTTGTTCTGAACTTGAAGAAGGAAAGAAAATGAACTAAAATAGATGAAAAGTTAAAGAAACACAGTTTTGAACTTTTCCCCCACAATGCATCATTAAACCCTAACATTTTGTATTGTTCCATCTGGAAATTTCATGGTTTTATTGGGGTTTTATGCAACAGAACAGCAAAGACTAGTGCATACTGTTGAAGTGGAAAAAACGTCTATTTTTAAATAAAATGGCCTTTGTTTTTATTCAGCCCACCGACGTCTCTGCCTTTTGCACCTCATTTCCCCTTATAAAAGCCTTTCCTTGCCTCAATTCATTGGTTTTTGCCAGCCTGCTTGACTCCCCATTGGGTACATAAGTCACCAAGTCTTCCTCATTCATGGAAATTGGATAATCGGAAATATTTAGATTTCAAATTAAAAGCATGTAAATAAAACAGGATAAAACACAAACACTGTTTCACACTACTTATGTTAGTCTGTTCCATGTAATCCCAATAAAATCCTTTAAGTCTTGTGGTTGTAATGTCACAAAAATTGTGAAGAAGTTTAAGGGGTGTGATTACATTTGCAAGGCAATGTAGCTATTGCAAAATAAGCTCATCTGTTAGGATTCAGCAACGATCTATTAAATATCTGGTGTTTATTAACAAACCGAGCAGTTTCACTACAGTTCTTTGATCTTCCATATCACTCAGCAAATATGAAGCTATTTGACTGCAGGTTGACTCAGAACGCTGTTACTTCCCTATTTGTTGGTATCGAACCCCTGCAGGAGCCACAGCAAGCCTCTGAGGTCAAATCAGCCGTGCACTAATCAGATTAAACACACCCCATTTCACCGCCTCCCACAACTTTGCAGGAGAACAGTGGTGGGCGCTGCGCCCTCAGGGTGTGCCAGATTGACAGGTCCTGTGTTTTTTGTGTGGAGGGGAGTTTACGTAGGTCTAATCACGCCTGAGGGCATTACTTCATTTAATGTTGCACCGATATCATCACAGTAGAGTTCGCCGTTTCTAAATGGTGTGAATAGATCCTTTCTGCAGTCTGAATAAAGAGAAATCAGCACAGTCATCTTAGATGTTCTCAAATTGGGTTTGATTTTGTTGATTTTAATCCTGAAAGAATGTTATGATTCCAGCTTTTCATGAAATGGTATACAAACATAAGCGACTCTTTTTATAAATCAAAGCAAAGAAGCATCGGGTTTGCATGAAAAGTGTTTATTTACAGTAGTTTGAAAAAAAAAAAATATATATATATAGTTGGTTTGTTTTTGTAATTTCCTTTCTTTATTATGTATTAAAATTAGGTCATTGATATAGTGCCATCATAATAAAGTATGTAATTAGAATTTCTGCTTATAAATTTGCTCCTGTTGCGTTCAGCTGCTATACCCTGCAGCACATGATGCTCAAATTATAGTGACTATTAATCAATAATTATCACACATGTTGCCCAAGAGAGATGAAGAACTGTGCTAACCATGTCCAGAAAGGCATGTTAAGAGACGAAATCTGCAGCTTGTGGCTGATTATTTTTAGATTTGGAGTGAGATGCAATATTTAGCATCAGAAGCCTTAGCCAACATTCTCTGTGAAGCAAATATATGTAGGCTGGTGCACAAGGGATTCTCTTAAACGGTACTATTGACCATGTGTCACTTCAAAACTTGATTGCTTTTTTTCTGTCTCCTGTGAAATCAGACATTGAGGGGGAAAATGTTGGGTGGACATGCCTTGTGTTGTGTTGTTGCCTGTGAACTAAAATATTCGAAAAACCTTATTAAATTGCTTTGATCGAATACATTTATAACTTTCATTGTTTGAATTACTAGTTTTTCATTGTAATACCTAAGGAATCATTAAATTTAGTGAAACAAACTGGAATCAAGTTTAAAATACATTTATCAGCTGAAAAGACAAGACGGCACTCTGAGAAAGTGAGGAGCAGTGAGCATCGGTTGGTATTTTCGCATCAGTGTTGTACATTGATGTAAAATACAAACCTTTTTTACCATTGTGTGATTTCAATATCCAGGAGCATTTCATTCATTACATTAACATAAAAAGTCAATTTATGTCAGTAATTGAATCCAAAAAGTGAAACTCCTAGATAAATTTTTACACAGAGTGATACATTTCAACCATCTATTTTTGATGATCATGGGTTACAGCTAATAAAAACCCAGATTTCCTTAGAAAATGTGAATTTTACATAGATAATAATGTGCTTAATAGAGAAATGTTATGTTATGACATATACCATTATGAGGAAAACTGCTGACTTGGTAGTTGTACAGCAATTGGGACCTTCAGAAACGAGGGTAAGTCACAAAAAAATCATTGCTAAAGAAGCTGGCTGTTCAAACCGCCATATCCAACCACATTATTGTAAAGTTGAGTGGAAGGAAAACGTTTGGTGGGAATGGGTGAACAATAGCATCTTTGAAGCAAAACGCATTAAAGAGTTTGGGTGAGTTTCATAAGGCATGGACTTCAGCTGAAGTGAGAGCTTTAAGAGCAGATAAGTCACTGTTAATGCAGACACAGATTTATAAGCAACCAACCTGGGCTAAGGAGAAAAAGGACAAACAGAGCCTAAGCTAGTTGAGGTCGGTTTTTCCTCAACAGAGACAATGCCAGATATTTTAACAGTATAGGTGATATCATTAACCTGAAGCAAAATGTAATCTATCCTTCCTTCAGTCACACTTCCTCCTGAAAAGCTATGAATAGGGAGCTGCTTCAAGTTTGCAGAGTGTGAAATGACCATACATTGACATCTTGCTGATATATCCTTCTAGGCCAATTACATCAAACCATACAAAACAGCAGCAATGATCATGGTACTCAGTGTCATTTTATCTTACATCAGTGTTTTATTTCTCAGATGGGCTGCAGATCTGTTCGGTAGCATCCAGGCACATTATGGTATTCAGTTTATTTTGACATAATAAAAAATGAACTGTGGGGATTATTGAGATCCACCGCTTGCATTATCATGCCCAGAATTCATAAATTGCTTGTTTATTGGTGTATTACATTTAATTTCTCATGGTTTTGATAAGGTTTGTTAAGCTGTTGGAAAGGTGATAAAATGTGTTATCATAAAGAAAATGATTGTCTTGTTTTCATTAAATCAAACACCTTTACTGTTCAGGTTCACTTTTGATTGAGTGTGAAGATGAATGCTTCTACAGAGATTGTGATTTTCATAGAACACAGAGTAAGGACAGGATCCATATTGAATTTGCTCAGTTTTTATTATATTGTCATCGTTCCCCAATAAAATTCACTGTAGCCTAAGCTGCAAAAAATTACCTCTTTAATACTTCAATACAAAACCTGCCCGCTACTCAGATGCAATATTTTAGCATCATCAAACAAAATGGGTGGCACTTTTGGTAAAGATAACACCATGTATAGCTATTGCTCCAAAATGTAATTAACATGCAACAAAAAATAATTCAGAATCCTTGAATGATTATGTTTTAGATGAGCTACGCCAAAAATGTTTTTGCTAATTTGCAAATAATGTAAAAATCTTCCTACAAAATCACACTGATTTAGAAACATACTTATTCTATTAATAGATTAGGCTAAATAGAGTTGAAAAAAAGATTTTTGTGATCTTAAACAGTTATACATTTATGCAGCAGGCATCTCTAGCTAGCTAAAATAAGCTAGCTAATCAGTCTCAGTATGGTGGTGAATGGCTGAAGTAGACGTGGTTTATGGGAGAAAAACAAATTCGGGCATTAAACTATAAAAAATCACCTGTTTGGCCTCTTGAGCTCAGAATTTAGTGATATAGTCTTCGAATTACACTTTTTATATACTGCAATCAATGGTAAAATTTGAAGTGCAGTGCAGCAAAAGTTCTTTTGACTGTTGCCTTGAAATTGTTCATTGTTCATGGCGTTGGGATGTGATTTTTGTTTGGACACGTGATAGTGATGCAGCGCAGGATTGTGGGGTGTTAAACTTAAGTATAGGAGCAATTTCAGCAGTGTGGTCGTTTTTTAAAAGAGTAGGGAAATATTTATGATATCAGTAAATATTTATCAGTCATTACAGTTATGTTCATATTGAATATTGGATATTGATATCGGCCCAAAATGTCATGTCTGTGCACTCCCAATGGCTGGACTTGGACTCTTTTTATAACTGCCTGCAGTTCTTGTTATAATTCATGTTGTTGCTTATCCACCTTTACATCAGTGCTACATCTGTAATTACAGTAAGGAGCAACTACCGCTTTGTCTTTACAAACCTGTACTAATGTGTCCGTAATAATGAACAGCTATCCTTTACAGGAACTTTTGAGTCACTCGACTGACCGACCTGAGAGGCAACAACTTAAAGAGGCACTGGAGGCTATGCAGGTTTTTGTTTTTTGTTTTTTTACATGCATGTTTGTTTACATGCAGCCATTTCAAATATGAGTATATTTGTACTCTCCAGGTGTATGTTTTTCTTTGACTCGACCATTCTGTCTCTTATCACTCCCTTTTAGGACCTGGCCATGTACATCAACGAAGTCAAGAGAGACAACGAGACGCTGAAAAAAATCAGCGAATTCCAAAGTTCAATAGAAAATCTTGTAAGCGTTTTGTTCTCCACTGTCACTTCTTTCTACCGTAGAAAAACATCAGCAAATGTTTCATTATTTCACATCCAAAAAGCTTGAAAATGTACATGCTTAATTATCTTCCACTATAGGAGATGGGCCTGTCTGCTTTCACTTGTTTGGAATATGAATACTGTGAAATACAGAAAGGGAATATTGTTTAGAAGGTTGTCAGGCAGAACCAATATCCATCAAATGCAATCAAGCCACTACCACATAGCCATAATTACCTGCTGTGGTTTAATGCCCACTTTCTGAGTGATAAAGCAGCAGATTGCCACCCTGTGTGTCTTTATGATCTAAGCAGCAGGTGAAACTAGAGGAGTACGGCAGGCCAAAGATAGACGGAGAGCTGAAGGTGTCCTCCATCGTCAACAGAACAAAACAAGACCGGTGAGTTTGAATTTGGCCCAAAAAGGGGATAGCAGTAATGAGCTGAAGCACTACTACTGTTCTGTGCTGACATAATGGTTTGGTAATAAAAATGTAATAATTTGGAAATATTAAGTGATTAACAAAGCATTACAATGGAATTAACTTTTAGTAAGCTTGTAATGAGATGGTAACAATGCAGTTGTTGTTTGACAGTAAATGTGTGATAACTGGGTAAAAATACTAAACAAATGACCATTAATTGCATATAATTTTTTTATCGATATTTTCAAGTTATGTCATTTTTTTTTTTATTGCTACCTAGAACCCATTCATCACTGATTATTACTGGGATGTAAAATTTGCTATGTGTCCAGGTATATTTTCCTTTTTGACAAAGTGGTGATTGTTTGCAAGAGGAAAGGCTACAGCTACGAGCTGAAAGAGATTATTGAACTGCAGTCGTACAAAATGTCAGACGACCCCATGAACAACAGAGACATGAAAAAGGTAAGAATCAAATGAGTTTTTGTTTTGCTCTGAAATCGGAGCTATTTGTTCCATGATTTAATCTCTGCGGCGATAGCTTTGCTAGCGCACACGATCAAACAGCCTGTATAATCATTACAAATGGTGTCCTTGAGCCGAAGGAGCTTGTTGATGATAATTTCAGATATGTATGAGTAATGCATTGAAGTGCCGTTGTGCTCGTCCATGCTTGAACAATCATGCAAATGCAACGAAGGTCATTTAGGATTCATGGAAACATAGTTTCAGTGCATTGTGCCACTGGTCTAACATTGCTTCTTTTAATTTGAATCTGCATGTCTCCGTCCATGTTTGCATGTGTAACTGGGTCTTTCTCTGGTTTCTTTCTTTTTTTGCATGCCTTCCAGTCAAGTGGAAAAATGGTAAGCCCAAGAGACCCCTTTTTATTGAACTCATCTACTCATGGAGGCCTATTTTTAGGAGTGTTGTTCTTTGGCTGTCATGCCGTGATTGCACATGTAGCTCTTTGCTCTGTGACTGGCTCTCCAGCTTTTTTATTTTTGCTCTGATGCATTCCTAAAGCATGCAGGGGATTTTTTTTTTCCAGTTCCGAACCAACTGTGATCACGCACAAAGCACATAAAGTTGATGTAAATTCGCTTTCATCACAAGCTTTTTTTTTGTCCATCTCTGTCTGCCACTGTCATCCACATATCCCTATGCCACCTCCCATACGCTCGCTTTTTCTCTCTAGTGGTCTTATGGTTTCTACCTGATCCACCTGCAAGGAAAGCAGGGCTTCCAGTTCTTTTGTAAAACTGAAGAAACAAAGAGGAAGTGGATGGAGCAGTTTGACATGGCCATGTAAGTATGATTACACAGAGGAAATCAGTGTAACCTGCTGTAATTGGATTTGAATTGCAGCGCATTGCTTTTCTGGAAATTCAGTTGAATAAATAGTTTTTTTCATTAAATAGCCATTTATATATATTTTTTTTTTGCAAAACACAATAATGTGTAAAACGTTTAAGCCATCCCAATCCTGTTTGTCTTAAAGTAACAATTCCTCCTCATACTAACAAATGAACAAAAAGCAACCTGAACCCTGACAGTAATTACATTCCAGTCTTAGTAAAAGCTGCCTTGACTGGTCGGTTTATTTTATGAGGAACTATTTACTTGTTCAGGTCCAACATCAAGCCCGAGAGAGCTACCGCCAACCAGCACAACTTCCAAATGCACACGTTTGATAAGAACACCAACTGCCGAGTCTGCAAGATGCTCCTACGGTAAGGCTTTCGGGGCGTGCAGAGTAGACCCTCCGTATTTACGGGTATGTGGAGGACTGATCCTGCCAAAATTGACAATATATAAATAGTAAAAACATAAATAGAAAATTTTTTCTTTTTATTTCTTCATACATTGAAATATTTCTTTGTCGATTTATTTCAAACATATGTATTCTTTTTTTATTTCAGTTTTATTTCCTCATTTATGTATGTATTTTCAAACCTATTTGTTTATTTCCAAATATATTTATTTATTTATTTAATGTTCACTTTATTTTCTCATACATTTAATTATCTTTCCAAATTCATTTATTTACAAATTTACAAATTTATTTTTCATTTCTATTTATTTATTTATTTATTGAAATATTAGTTAATTACTTTCCAAATACATTTATTATTTTTTTATTTCTATTTTGTTTCCTCATATATTTAATTCCTTATTTATTTTCAAATTATCTAATTTATTGACCGTTTTATTTATTTATTTTGGCAAGATCAATTCTCCGTGGTTAGGGATCACAACCACCTGTGAAAACCTGAAATCCGTGTATACCTGAGGCCCCCTCTTAAAACACCTATAACTGCCTATTTTAATAGTTAAACACCAACTATACCTTAATATGCATTAATACAGACACACAAAAGCTAACATGAACAGTTTTTCTTACCTTCGTATTTTGGGTACAGACAATCAGTACCAAGGAAAATGCCAATAATGTGTCAAGTCGCATTGGTCCTAGGTATTTCAGCAATAAAGCTGCATTTTCTTTTGAATATTTCAGATATAAAAAATCTGCAAATAGGCAAATTTTCCACGAATAATTAGGAGTCACATTACACACAAAAAATCAACGAATAGATGGGAGCCCTCATGAACTACAATAAAAAAGTGTCTTGTACCTTAGTATATAGCCCCCTTTACTCTGCTACCACTAAACAAAGTTCTGGAGTTAGGTAATAACACAAAACCCCAAGTTTTAAACCTTTCGTAGAGCACTTTTTAAGCCATCATCTGGAAATGGAAAGAACATGGGTCTGCCACCGTCCACCAACATTGACTGGTTGGGCAAGGAGAACATTAATCAGAGAAGCAGCTAAAAACCCCACTGTATCTCTGGAGGAGCGTCACAGCTCAGGCGGGAGAATAAGTTGACAGAATTACTTAGTGGTGGACTAGTTGTGTGACCTTTTCGGAAGCGTGACAAGAGGAAGGTGATTGTTGAATGAAAGCCATAAAGGTCCCCATTCGAATTCCGAGGATACAGTTAACATTTGAAGAAGAGACCTAAATTAAACCTTTTCGTGTACACACAAAGTGTTTCGTGTGGAAGAAAACTAACAAGGCACATCTGCTTAAACACACTGTTACCAATGGGAAATATTGTGATATGGGAATGCTGTTTCAGCAGGAAAATGGAAGCTTGGCATAGTCCACAGGATGATGATGGAGTTAAATTCAGGACATGCCTCTAAGAAGATCTCTTAGAGGCCTCAAAAGACATGAGATGGAGGCAGAAGGTCACCTTCTAGCAGGACAATAACCTTAAACATTACAGCCTGAGCTTCAGTGGAATGGTTTAGATCAAAGCATATTTATGGCTTACAATGACCCAGTTGAGGTCTAGAGATTTGAAAGTTGATGTTTCCAGAGCCTGGGTTACTTTGCAAAAAAGAATAATCAAATTGTTCATGAGACCTGGCTTCAGGACTAAAGCAAAGAAATTAAAGTAAATTGGTGAACGGCTGTTGATACGAAAACACTCCAACTTTACAGCCGAATAAGTCTTTGCTGATATTTTTAAACATCCCAACCGTAAGCCCAAAACAAGCTTCTTCGACTGCAGCAGGGGGAAGACCCACCGCTGTCGTGGATCACCGCTCTCACCTGTATTCCAGTAAGCCGGATCAACCCCGCTCTGTGTACTGGCCCACAAATGTTCATGGCCTTCCCTGACCTAAATTCACAGAGCCGGTGGAGGCAGGAACCAGCCATCTAGATGCTAATTAGTGCTGCATCCCCCGGTGGATCCTGTCGTGATTTATGGGAGTTGGTATTCCGCACGGCAGCATTGATATGCATGCAGTCTTCACGGCTGCTATTACGGGAACACCTCTGGACCACATGGGTCAAAGCGAAGCCAGCGTGCTTTATGATTTTTAAGAATGACACAGCAGGAATTGATGAAAAATAAAAAGCAGACACCTTTGCAAGCTGGAAGAACAAGCAGTAGGTCCCTAATGCCGGAGGTTAATGTGTGTCTGAGACACTTCCTGTTTGCACTACAGCTCTGAATGTTTGTGTGTGTGTGTTTCCTCCAGGGGCATTTTCTACCAGGGCTACTACTGCTCTCGCTGTGGAACAGGAGCTCACAAAGAGTGCCTGGAAGTGATCACCATCTGTAAAATCAGTAGGTGTTTTCTTTCTCAGAACATCTGTTATTTACTTTGGTTTTCTGGAGGTTGAGGCGTTCTCTTTGGCAGAATTCTGACAGAAACTGTGTGGTAAACAGAAACACTAATGGTCTGTATGATGACAGTAGTCAACAGTCAATGATTTGCACCCCTGGGAATATGACTAAAAGCCAAAACTTAACCTTTATGGCCTTAACAGCCCTCTCACTGATTTTCTAAAGGATTTTTATTTGGGGACTAAAATTAGTATCGAACAATGTTGGTTTTATATCTGGTGACCCATTTTTGTGTTGATTTTGTCATATATTTTGGTTTATTATCCAATGATGGACGATATTCAGGTTTCTGGCAGAAGCCTACCGATTTTTTTTTAAATGTCCCGTTATTTCAAAGAGCTCGTGATGTTATGCACACTAGCAAAGTTCCCAGTGCCATTGGAAGATAAAACAGCCCCACAGCATCACAGATCCTCCACCGTGCTTAACTGTGGGCGTGAGCAGCTTTTCCACATATTCATCCTTTGTTTTACGCTGGATCCATTCAGGGTGTTTGATGAAAGCAGATTAATCTAAACAAACTCCACGTGTTTAGAAAATCCTATTCTTTACTTAAACAATGGTAACAGCAGGGCTTTTGGAAGATAAAAACAGCCTCACAGCATTACAGATCCTCCACCATACAAGGTGTTTTTCACATATACAATGTTTCTTTCACATCACACCTCTGTGGGGCTTTTTCTGAATGAAAAAAAAACTCAGCTTCACCTAGATTTTAATTTAATTTCAGTTTTTAGTTTATTTTTATAGGGACAAATGTTCGGGATTATCAGATACCAAACACTTGAATACTTGTAGCCTAAGCTAATTCGCACTGTCATTCCCCAGATGGGCTTCTAAATATAATATAATATAATATAATATAATATAATATAATATAATATAATATAATATAATATAATATAATATAATATAATATAATATAATATAATATAATATCAATATAATGAAAGGCTTAAAATGCAAAGAGCAGAGTACAATCTGATTGAAAATGGCAACAATGATGGCTCCATTTAATGTCCTCAAACAGTTTAGCAAGGTCCACACACTTAGATGTGTGATGGTAAAACAGCACAAGCTTTCCCCTGGCATGCCTCCATAACAACCAGTTACGATAAACATATCGTAATGGTTGCTATAGAGACGTGAGGATCCCAGTGTTGCGGGGGGGGGAATCTTAATGTAGGTTATTGAACTCATTGAATAAATGCATCCAAATAAAGATAGGACTTTTATACATTTGTATTAGTGTGAGCCTATGTAGCTCCAATAACAGGTTTTATTTGGTTTAGGCTTTTTACCCATCTTTACCAGAAGTGGCCCAAACTTTTAAAGGTGCTGTATGCAATCTAAACATGGCAAGGAGGAGCTCTTTCCGGGTTCCATGTTGCTCCAAACAGCAGGAGAAACAGGGAGGAATGTGGGATTAATTCATTGTGTCGTTGGGTTTGGTACCAAAGAGGGAAGCAGCAACTGGGAGTCAGAATGAATAATGGGAAAGCCATTTCATACCTGAGGGGTTGGGGGAGGAGGATTCTTGCATCGTAACTCTTTAAACTGAAGGACATGTCTAACAGTTAACAAACCAAATATTAATATATTTTTTAAACAAGACTTTTAAAAATGTAATGTGTGTGTTACAGCATATTTGCACATTTTCATCCAGTTGCCAGTTAAGATTAAGCTCAGCTATGCTTTCAGGGGGATTCACAACCTCAAATGTGTCCCACAGATTCCTTTAACTTCAGTTCAGATAATCATTGAAGACACTGGATGTTTATGTTACATTAAAGCTCATCTCAGTTTAGCAGAGGAAACCTGAATAAGCCAAGGTAAAAAGAATCAAACAGAGCTTTGAAGAGAAGATTAGAGGACATAATGTGTCCACACAGTTTAAAGCTGTAGTTCGCTGCCTCCATACTCCCTACATTCAAGTCATGTCACTAGAATACACATATATAAAATTTTAAAATGTAAAACAATATTTTTGTCCTCTTTCAGACCCTCACGACATGGTGAGTAGAAATGTTCTGTAAAATCACAGCAATATAAACTTAAACATCTATTTAATTAGTGAAAATGATCTGACCTGATGCTTTTGTGTCTTACAGGAGCCTGGAATGTCACCTGGTGAGTCTTCTCTTAACTTTAATATGATGCTTGGATTTTCTTGTTTGGTGCTCTAGTCTAGTGCAGCTCTCTGGCACCATCTTCTGTGTATTTTGATTTTGACATCAGGAACCCCAAGAATGGGTACCAGTGCAGACCAAATTGAGTGTGTATTACGAGTTCAATCAGAGCCGGCCCAAGATTTTAGGCCCCTCCTAACAGAATTTCATTTAATGGGCCCATTTTCAGTTAAAAAGGGGAAGTCATATTGTTTAGTTTTCATACAAAGATAGCAAATAAACACCCCAAATTTTGTTTCTCAGAAATGTTGACCATATAAAACCAAAAGCGAAAAGGAGTCACAAATGTCATGTTATGGCCGTTTTATGGTCTAGATCAGGAGTAGCTAACTCAATCCCAGAAGGGGCCCAAACCTAAAACATGGACTACATCATAGGCAAAACAATATTGTTTATTCAAAAAAAAAATAGCAGTGTTATTATTTTTAACAGCTGGAACAAATTACATTTTTTCTCAGCAAAAATGTTGTTATTGTAGGGAACATGCAAAAGGAAAAAGAAAAGCACTATTAAAATCAACATTTAAGGGGGAGAAACATATGTTGTCTTAAAACTATGCTTGGCATCGTTTCTTGGCAACAGCTTCACTAATTTTTGGAGTTAGGTTCTGAGCTGTGGAAATTGTGAGAATATCTTCGATGCGTGCATCAGTAAAAAGGTTTCCATTCAACGACTTGTTCATCTTTATCACAGAGAACAACTTCTAGCACAAGTAGGTGCAACCAAACATACGGAGCATTTGAGTGGCTTGGAGGCAGAGCAGGGGCATCAATTCAGAGTAGAAGGGGGGAGCCTGTGTGGGACCATGAAGTCATACTTTGTTCTGAGTGTCCTGTTAAACTACAGTTCTGTAAGCTCCATGTAAATGTTTACAGGTACTCTGTTTATGTCAAATTCAAATGGATTACAAAATAGTAGGAGTGTAACGGTAAACATATTCATGTTATGATTTTTCGGTACAGTCCTGTCAGTTCATTACGCATGTGTACTGAAGGAATACAGCTGTTTTCTACATGAACACATGCAGAATGTTTCTGTGCTGAACTCGAAGTGCAGTGCAACATTCCACAGCGCAACCTTAAAAAGTGACACCAAACAGAAAGGACTCCCAGCTATTACTAAACTCTATTTGGAAACTTAATTGTTTCTCATACCCTAGAAATCTAGACACACTGTTGCAGTAGCAAAAATTTTGCTCTGTAGGTTTGTCTAGCCACGCGCCATTGCAGCCTCAGCAGGTCTACCATTGGCTTGGCTTGGCTAAGTGTAGGCCAGGCTAATCACAATGCTCTATGTTTGAAGAGCAACAGTGGGCGGGCTTAGCACCTTAATCCCCATTGATGAGTAGAGATTTTTCCAACAGCTGCCCATGCTGAATTCAGCTGGTAAACTAGGCGGTTAAAATATCATAGCGACTCCAAAGTGATTTAAGCATGTTTTATTCTTAAATATGGACAAAGTATTGTTTAAACATTTCTAAACATTAACCCTGACTGTTTTCTAGTGGTTATATTGTTTTCTACTCTGGCTATGTCTGCTTGTACTATTTTGTTTATTAAAAAAAAAATCAAATCTCCTGTTAGTTCTATACTTTCAAATGGTTTTAAGTTGTAGCACATAATACAATCTAATTAATTTCAGGAATTGGAAGGTATGAATTCAGGAAAAAAGTTATTTATTTAATGCTGATCAAAGTTAGAATAATAAAGTCATACTCACATACTCACTTTATTTTTTTTGATTGAACTGCACCGAAAACATACTGAACCGTGACTTTAAAACTCCAAATACTTACCAAATTTTTGTGTACTGTTACACCCATACAAAACAGATGGTTTTTTTATGATTCAAAATCGACAAAGCGCAGTGTGGCTCGCTGTGCAGAACTCTCAGCTTATCACCAAAATTTGCACTTGGGAACACAATTTGCCACTATTTAGCACAGTAGAAAGAGTTGTGAGTAGCTGTTGCAGTGCATTGTAGAATATATTGTGTATTGATGTGCAGATTTCATAGCCTACTGGCAGGCTATTAATAATAGACATGAAATTATTTCAGGGCCAGATATAATTGTATCAAACACAGGTTTTGAGCTTGACGTGTCTGGTCTAGACTATCATTGGCATGCTTTACAAGGGAAGAGAAGCTATGTCATTGCTAAAGAAGTTGACTGCTCATACACCTCTGTATCCTAGCATATTAAGAAAGCTGAGTGGAAGGAAAATGTGTGGTTTTGTATCTTAAGATAAGCGATCTAGAAGTGCAAAAAGTTAGAAAATCATTATTTTAGTAGATCAGTTCAAAAAGTCAAATCCATATAACTATATAAAAATAGTCATATAGCCATTATACATAATTATCAATTTCATTCATTTAACTTTGTTAATATTGACTGTTACAGTTTAAAGATAATGAAATTGTGAAATTTTAGTTAGAATTTTACATAAAAGCAATAAAAAATATATTTTTACAGTAGAAACTGGTTGTCATGGCCTACACAATCAGGTGGAAACCTGACAGTAGAAAGTCATTAATACCTTTCAGAAGGAGGGTAATCCACAAATGTAATTGCTAATGACGCTCTATGTTTAAATAGTGCTATATTTAAGCATAGTAATAGAGAGTTGAGTAACTGGAACTCCTGTAAGGTGGTTTTTGTATGCATTAGCTATGATTTAAAAAATAGTCCAAGGAAGGAACCGTAATGAACTGATGGCCAAGGCTCACTGTTAAACAAATTAAATAATTATGCTTTTTTATGCTAATTATGCTTTCTTCCTACCTTACAACTTTCAGGATTTAAAGGAACTGTTGCTAACATCTTGGTGATTATAGTGCGTATACTTTAGTCCAGGTTTTTTTTTCAATTTTGTAGCTTTGAACTTGCAAAACAACTGCTGAACTATATATGCATTGCTTTAAAGTCTATTAAACTCTGATGTGAAATTTTATTTGACCTCAGAAGCTCATACTTGATGTATAATTGAAGTATTTTTACACATAGACACCTTTAACGGAACTGTTGCTTTCTCTTGCTTCTCCAAACTGTGTTTCCAGGTCCAAAGATGGTGGCTGTGAGAAACTACCACGGCACACCGACACCTCCTGGGAAAACGCCTCTCTGTTTTCAAACAGGAGACTTCATTGAGCTGCTAAAGGGTGATCCCGATACGCCATGGTGGGAGGTACAGTATGGCAGCCAGTCACTCAAGAGTCCACCAGCCATGATATTTCTTAAACAAAAACAAGACAATATGGAAAACGCTATTTGAGAAAAGTTGCTCCTTTCAGAGGATTGAGGAAGCGAGTAGCAGATGCCAATAAAAGGATTTAGCTTGATACAAATGGCAGAGAAAACCAGAATTTTCAGTCTGAAAGCTGATTTTCTTAAAGTAGGTTATGTTCATGTTCATGTGCATTTATGTTCTGAAGAAATCCCAATATCTTAAACACCATTTATCTCCTATTTTTAAGAATTCTTGGATCAGTAAACGCAGAGATCTCCCCGTCACGGGCATGCCTAATGAGTAGTTAATAATGCAGTGGTGATTTCTGCTTTCCACTCACTACAGCAGTTCACAGATAGACTTAGGGCAAACTAAGTCAAACCAGACTAGCATCCCAGCATATTCCCCCTAAACTTAAAGAATGCAAGACCTCTGTTTTAGACCGTACAGTCCTCACTTTGCCTGTTAAAGTTGAAGACTATTTTCATGCATTTCCATGATGGGAACTTTTGGGTAACTAAACCAAACCTTTTTCTGGCATGCTAAATCAGCTGGCCTGGCCCTCTCAGCCGTCGTGTCTGTCTCCATACAAAATTGGCCCCTTAGGGAATCTGCTAAGACTGCTGCGTATCACAACCGTTTCGGCAGTGAGTGGCGTCACAGCAGGAGAAAATAACAAGAGATCGACAATGGAAGAAACGGGATGGTTGCAGAGTTTCTGTTTGCTAAGTTGTTATAAACCGCTTCGCCAGCAACTCTTCCAATTTTAAAAAGCCGGTTGTTTGGCGATGTCTGCTGATGTCATTTCTGACATGAGTTACAACCAATCACCATGAGTTAACCACAGCTCCCGAAGGGCTACAAAGCATTTTAGAAACACCCAAACTGTTATTTTGACTCCTCTGTAGATTTTTTTCCCCCAACTTTATTTATTGGTTTAGTTTGCAGTACAAATAGAGAGCAATACAGTCAGAAGGGTACATAAAAAAGTGTACCAATATTTTTGCAAAAGTGGGCAAAAAAACAAAATCATGTACCAGGGTGAGGATTGTGTCATACTCAACACCAATTCAATCAAATAATCACCAGAGATGAAGTATTGAACATAGTAATTACTTTTCAATCTGGAAGACCAAGAAAATCTATGCTCCTGATAGCTCTCATCAGGGGGTTCCACTTCCAAAGCTCTAAAAATGTGACAGAGGAGCCTCTCAGACTAAGACACTCCTCTGTAGATTAAACTAGGAAGATTCACTAGTTAACATGCCATGTGATTGACTGGATCCGTTTTAAACTGAGACAAACTTTATGTTCCGTCTTTTTTGTTTGTGTTTTTATGTATGAAATAAGAGCAGCTCATTCAAGAGGTAAAAGTTTTGAGCACCTAACTGATTCTATTGTCCTATTAAAACCTGCCAACCTGGGGCGATTGCTCTGTAATGATTAATTAGTTGGTGTCACTGTGGGGTCTCTCATTGTCTCTGCTGAATAATCGATTTTTATCCACCTATATTGGCCCAGCTTTTCCAAGAGCGACTCGGGGGCGACTTTGTGATGCCCTGAATTCATCTCTGCTATTAAAGTTGGTTATCCCTCGACAGAACGAGGGTTTTAATCTCTCTGTGCGATGTCAGAGGGCCACTGCAGCTCAGAATCGATCGCTTCAGGCAGGAAACGGTGAAGGCACTCCAGCTTCTGTCTGACACTGATGAGTAATTTTGATAGATGTGTTCCCTTTTTAGTGAGTGCATCATCTCACATCTGAATCCAATCCGATGTAGTGGATGTAATACATATTCAGAGCCAAGTGAAGATAGCATCTATCAAACTGGTTTATTGGCTTACTTTCAGGTTATTGTATCAGGAAAGAAAAACATTATAGATGAAACCTTTTGCATTATTTAAACTTGTTGCCTGCAGTAACCCATCATGTCTCCACTAGGGGGCAGCAAAGGTTCACATCCTATGGACATACAGTTGCACTGAAAAAGCTTTTATAAAATCATCAGTTACTGCAACAGTAGTTTTTTTTATATATTTCAGGATATTGGACCGATTGTCTTCATAGAGTTCCTTTAAACTGGTTGGTTTCTTCCCATACTGGAGCTGGCTTTATATATTTTGGACAGGACATCCCAGAAGCTTATCCTTAACTCTGCTGCCACCACCAAGCATTCTTCTAGTCACTGGGGACTGCTCAGGCTTTGTCTTTTCTAACCCTAAAACCTTTAAAAAAAAAAACAAAAAAAAAAAAACATATATGGTTTGTCCATTTGATGGTGCAGACCTCAGTTAAGGTTGAAGGCAACCATTATGGCACAGGGGCTTCTTTCTTTGTTGCTACCCTTTTAACCCTTATCAATCTAAAACTGCTTGAACTCCAGTTCTCTTTCATTTGAGGGGGACAAAATGAGTGATGTCCAACAAATCATTTGTATGGTACAAAAACACACCAGTTGCACTCAGTCATGATTCATAGGTCTTGAACTTTTCATACATTCTCGAACCTTCCGCACCAGTTTTACATGTATGTATATATTTGAGCCTGTTTGAACAACAGAAAATCTGCAATAAATTCAGTCATTTCTCGTATGTTTAAAAATTGGTGAAAATGTTGCATAATCCTTCCACCTTTGCTGCAAATTATTATAATATTAATTCCCAGGATGAATCGATGCAAACTAACCAATGTAAACAATTTTTTCCTTTTAATTATTTATCATGGTGTCACATGTTTTACATTTTATTTCTGTGTCTTTCAGGGGAAGCTGATGCAAACACAAAAGAGTGGCTTCTTTCCCAGCTCATGTGTAAAACCTTACTTGGACCCAAAGGTAGGTTTTCACCCTAAAGTGACCGCTTTACTGCCTGTGTGACACAATTCAGGTCCACTCAAAGAACATTATTTTATGTGCCATTTTGTAATGTTACAACTACAAACTTGAAGGTATTCTATTGAGGTATTAGGTGATAAACACAAAGTTAGGGCATAATCCTTAAATGGAAAGAAAATGTAACCTGGATTTAAATTTGTTTAACAAAAGAAAGCTGAACGTGTGGTGTGCATTTGTATTCACTCCCCTTTAATCTGATACTCCCAAATAAAATCTTGTGGATATTATTGCCTGCTTATGCAAAACGCTATGTGGAGGAAAACTAATGCTGCACATCATCTTTAACACACCATCTCTATGTTGACGTATGGTGGTGGCAGCATCGTGTTTTGGAAAGACTTTTCATCATTAGAGTTGGGGAATCTGACCAGGGTTGATTTCAAAGTAAGTGGAGCTAAATACTGGGCAATCCTGGACAAAAATCGTTTTTGAGGCAGGAAAAAGCTTGAGTAATACAGAGGTTCACTTTCAAGCAGAAGGAGCATAAACATACAGCTAGAGCTCCAATTGAATAGTTCAGTTAAAAGCATATTCATGTGTCAGAACGGTCCAGTCAAAGTCCAACTGAGTGTCTTGGTAAGACTTTATGCTCACAGACAGTCTACATAAAAATCTAACTTAGGCCTAGCTACTTTGTAATGAAGAATGGACAAACTCTTTACTGTTCAGATGTTCAAAGCTGGAAGAGATGTATTTGCTGCAATGAAAGGTAGTCCTACAAAGCAAAGCAAAGATTCATGGAAGCTGAAGACAAAGCAAACCAAACTTTACACAGTGTACTTTATTGCTTGCTCTTAGAAAATAAACAGAATTCTGCATTGTGCATTAATTGCATTCACACAAAACCATTTATTGTTTCTGTGAATTATGAACTATAAACAAAAAAACAACATGAACATGACAGCTTACAAAGAGCTTTCTGTTTAGGGCAGGCACATAGCCCTAGCCAGTATTTCCTTCTGCGGGGCAGGATCTATCTGTCTCGCACGTATCTTATTTGGGGTTACTGATTAAATGCAAATCCTCCATTTAAGCCTGACTAAAAACTGAAAGCTTACTATCTGCTGAGCTGCGCCGATGTGGGCCGGTTCTGCATGGAGTGTTTCCGCTTATGAATCCCAGAAAAAATCTCAGCAGGAGGGGAGGAAGGTGCAGAAGGAAGTTAAGGAAAAAAAAACGTAGACACTGTCCCATTTCTTACTTTTATCTCTGACCATATACAATTAGTTAAAATATCTGCACATACATTCTATAATTGACCAGTGATTTACAGACCTGATTTGATTCTGTGCATAATACATTCCTTCCTTCATATGTGACAGCCTTTCCAGTCATTATCCAGCCGGCAATCATCAAGAGAAGCAGACTACTATGGATATCCTTGGTATGTAACTCTAACATCTCAGCTTTGTAGATTTAAAGGGCCAGGACACTCTTTTCCTGTTACCCACCTCCCCCTGTTTCTTTATCAAACATTCAATCTATTCATTGAGGAACTCAGAAACTTGATTCCGGATAACAACACAATTTTGACACCAATAATTAGAGTAGTGTTGTTGGTGGTAAACATCTACTATATTAACTCAGCATGTCGTTCTGTGCTCTGATATCATGGATGTTATTCTGTTCTTGTTCATCAGGTTTGCAGGGAACATGGAGCGCCAGCAGGCGGACAACCTTTTGAAATCCCACTGCAGCGGGACGTACCTGATCCGGGAGAGGACGGCCGAGGCAGAGAGGTTCGCCATCAGCATCAAGTGAGTGTTTCACTTAGAGCTGGAGGAGAAACTATTCAGGTTTTTATTTATATCCCAGGGAACATAAAAACTCTTGCAGGAAAGTCCCGGCCAGTTTGTGCAAAGGATCTTTAGGGCTCCAGCTAATTACCATAATTGCTTTTTGGGTGTATTTTTGCTCTCCTATGAGACGGCGCTCCACACATATTGTTGTTTGAGCTCTTGCTGGAACTGTCACATTGTGATGAATTAGGACTGCCTTCACAAATTTGCTTCCCAGGCTTTAACAGGTGCAAAAGGGAATGCAGGGACGAGCCTCTCATGTATTTGCATAAGTGAACAAATCTTTACCTTTTAGAAAGACTTCAGCTACACTGTGTTTATGAAAGTATTTCACCGGAATAAAACTTTGACATTATGAATTCGGATGTTTTCAGATGAATTAAATAAACGTGTCCTCCTATGGGTTTCTCTGTGCAGATTCAACGATGAAGTAAAACACATCAAAGTTGTTGAAAAAGACAACTGGATCCACATCACTGAAGCAAAGAAATTTGAGAGTCTTCTGGTAAGACACAAACTGCTTGTCGCCTCAAAAACAAATTTTTTGTCTGAGCTGATAGTGTGTTGCAAAGGTATACACACCCCTTGAATATCCCCACAGTTTGTCATTTAAAAACAACAAATTTCAATGTATGCAAAAGAGAAACTTTGTAAAATTGTGAAGTGAAAATAAAAGAATACATGCACTTTTTATAAATAGGAAAGTGGTGAGAGCTTGTTTTTAGCCCCCTTCACTATGACTCGCCGAAATAAAATCCAGTGCAATCAGGTGCCATATGTCTAAGTTTACATTAATGTACATCCAGCTATTTTGTGAAGGAGGCTTGTTAGAGAATATTTTTTTTTTTTAAAGCATCTTATAGACCAAGGAGCCAAGCAGTCATTTCAGGGGGAAAGTTTTTTTATGTATCAATATCATAAGCATTTATGGAATATTCAGGGTTTGCGTTAACCGAATATTTTCCATATTTGACCTTTTTTTTTATGGTGAGGGGGAAAATCTGAAGGTCATCGATCATTTTAAAAGATTGCAATTCATAACTCTGACCACTTGGTGCAGATGTGCAGACATTTTCAACTTTAAACATAGAGTTCAGATAACTGAATCAATCAAAAAAAGATCTCCATGAGAGCATCTGAGCATCATCTCAGACCTGGACACCGTACCCAATGCATCTCGCTATCCAGGAGCTAACAGCACATTGAAGAGTTATGGAGGCTTTGAAAAGCATCTACTGCAGTGGACACAGACTCATGCAAATAGAGCTCATGCTGCAGTATTTCCTCCCACTGAAGTGACAGAGTTCAGAGTCTTGCTTTAGTAAATTAAATACTACTGCATATCTCATTATTATCATTTTAAAAATTGATGGGTAGAAAAAGATTACGGGCGGATTTCTTTTGACCCCATCAGTCAAAATGACAGACAACAAAACATTCTAGTGTGACTTCTGGGCATGTTTTAGGGCACTACTTAATCCATCATCTGAGAATCAATGGTAAAACATAGTGATGGCAGGATTGTGCTGTGGGGGTGCTTTTCTTCAGCAGGGTTGGAGAAGCCGGTCAGAGTTTTTCGGAAGAAGGGTGGAGCTAAATACAGGATGGTGCTTTAGGAATACTTGACCCTACTGCCAGAGCTCCAATGCAATAGTTTAGATCAAAACATATTAATGCATTAGTTAAGAGTCCGCACCTAAATCTACTACAAAAGACTTGGAATTTATACGTTAAAGCTACATTGTGTAAGAACTTCTCCCATCTAGCGGTGAAACAACCAACTGAATATTACGTTCTACCCCCACCCCCCCATCCCAAGTGTGTTTTAACTCCTACGGTGGCCGTTTCATGCCAGGGTTAACATGGCTTCCAGTACTACGACTTCGTCCAGTGTTCTTTCCAGTGATGAGGTTACTTTAGAAAACTACATTGCATTTAGTTATATAGTGAGACGTCTGCTGCGTCGCGAGTAGACAATCTCCCTCTGGCATTTGTCACAGTGCAACTGAGTGTAACCAAAGCGGGAAAGGCGGAGCTAGAATTTCCAGGAATGTCCCTCATTGGCGTATGTATTTCAAAGATGGAGGCTCAGCATGGATTCTGCTATTCGCGCGACTCGTGCGTATGTATTCTGAGTAGCAGATTCTACACTTACGAGAATACTTTCATTAGTAGGTGGAAGTAATTACACATGAATGAGCACATATTTTTGAAAGAACAAAGGGGTTTTTGCTAAGAATTAACTCAAAAAATACACAAGCTTTAACAGATGCTCTTTATCCAATCTGCCTGAGCTTGAGCTATTTAGCAAAGACAAATACACAGAAATATCAGTCTCTGGATGTGCTGATTGACACACACCCAAAGATCGCAGCAGAACGTGGTTCTTCAAGCACTCGATAAAGTGGTTGTTCAGGTCACTCAGGGCTGTTTACTTACAAATATTTTGAAAACCATTGATCATTTCCCTTCCCTTTCACAATTTTTAACTGCCTTGTGTGGATGTATCACATAAAATCCCCAAAAACATACAACAAACTATCTGGTTATAAGATGACCAAAGAAAGTGCCCTGATGGAGTATGAATACTTTTGCAAAGCAGTGCAGATTCCAAACTTTGTGTGTGCTGTCATGCAACAGGAGCTGGTGGAGTACTATCAGTCGCATTCACTGAAGGAAAGCTTCAAGCTGCTAGACACCACGCTGAGGTATCCCTACAAGTCGAGAGAACGCTCGCTAACTCGGGCTAGCACGCGCTCACCAGGTAAAGTTCCCTTCTGCAACACTTTCCACCATCCTGCTAACAAACATAACGTTGATTCCAACACAACCTGAACTTTGCGAACTCCATCTATCGCGCATGGTAACATGTTGCTTGAATTCCTCCTACTTTATTTCGCTTCCTGTAGCAGTTTAGGTGACATTGTGCTGCTAGGGTGAAATTGTAGCTTCTAAGGGTGAGCACATACGAAATGATCCACCCAGAGACCTTGAGGATGATTTAATCAGTGTCCTTTACATTAAAATGGCTTAAACAATGATGACCAAACTATCCCGCTGTTTACAATGTCCAGTGGTACACTGTTGGGTTCTTGTTGGTCCGGTTTCTCTGTAAAGCTAGTCATTGATCAGGGGGACGTTGCTAAAGGCCCTTCCTTGCTTGTCCTTTGATTAACTGGCTGGTCATTGTGGGTCACAAATATCATTAGTCAAGAAATTCAGGCAATGCAGAAAAGAAATTACCTTTAGAGAGGATCAAAAGCTATAAGATTTTCATCTTAATTTGTGATTTCTTTTTAATTTTGACATAAAAAAAACCAGCTTAGATGTTAAAAGGAAAATTTTGTTAAATAAATCTGTATTTATGTAAGCATAATAGCATTTCAGGGTGTTCTACATTACAGTATAGAGTTCTCTCAACACTTGCTGGCACCAATGGTAAAAATGTGTAAAAAGTCTTCAAATAATTATTGCAGTGGCGTAATTATTTTAGTTTTGCAATCTTGGAGTAAAAGGTTTTCAGAAAATTAAACGTAATAACCAGTATTTGCCTGTTTAGGGACCACAGCTGCCTGCAAATACCTGCAGTCCGTGAATTCTTGTGGCCCCCTCTAAAAACACATATTTTAACAGTTCCAACAGCAAATATACCTTACTATGCAATAATACTAGGGGTGTAAAAGTGCACAAAAGTCACAGTTCAGTACGCTCCCAGTTCACTTTAATTTAAAAACAAAAGAACCTTTTTTCCTGTAACTGATTTGATGTCATTCTGTTCTATAACTTTAAAAAAAGTATAGAACTGACTAGAGATTTGATTGGATTTAAAAAATAATAATTAAACAAAATAGTACAAGCAGGCATAGCTAGAGTAGAAAACAATAAAACCACTAGAAAACAGTCAGTGCTAATATTTAGAAATGTTTAAATAATACTTTGTCCATATTTAAGAATAAAACATGCTTCAATTATTATGGAGTTGTTTTGATTTTATAACAACCATGTCTCCCAGCTGTACTTGAATGCAGCATGGGCAGCCATTGGTAAAACTCCGTATCATCAACGGGGATTCCGCCGACTTGCGTTTTATACAAAATGAGTTTGAGCTGATTGGAAGCTACTGGTAGCAATTTTTACATCAGTTGTTTTTTCTCCAGTATCAGTGATGTTTACATTCAGCTTGACATTGTTTCAGGTGAGTAAATCAGTTTAGTGCAGACCATGTTATGGACCTTATTGCCGTTGAAAGATGTGTTCACTGACAAAGTTCTGGTTCGGTCCATCCTTCTTTTTCTACTGTAGCTGCATGAGAAACCCTTAATGTTACCAACTCTAGAGTGCAGTGATAGCTGGGCGTCCTTTCTGTTTTGGTGTCATTTTTTAAAGTTGCGCTGCGGAATATAAACATATAACACATAAACATCCTGCATGTGTTCAGGTAGAAAACAGCTGTATTAATTCGGTACATGTGCGTACCGAACCGACCGGGACGTACTACAAAATCAGAATACAAATACATTTACCATTTTACCCCTAATTAATACACACAGTAGAAACTATCTTGGCACTACATCAGAAGCTAACATTTATGGTCTTCTTCATATCCACTCTTTGAGGAAATTTCTACAGTAATATTCATTTTATAGGGATTGCTAGGGGCGCCACTAATTGTTACATTGTTTTTGATAAAAACAATTATTTCTTGGGATTTTGTTGATTTTTTATCCTTTACCGAATAAATATTGGGGCCGTAGCATAAAGAAATCAGAAAATAAAGGAGGACCAATGGACTTGCGATTTGAAGCTAAAAAATTCATGGTCACCATGTCTCCGCCCAGAGATGGGCTGCTTGTCCCTGCATGTCCACCTGGCTTTATGACTGATTATGGCTTTGGTAATGACCCCCAGGGGGAGTCAAATATAAAGTGGATGCATGTCCAGCTGCTGTGTATTTGTGTTAACTTTGGGTAAAACAACAAACAGGCTACCACCCACTCACTTTGGCTTTCCTGGTGTTGTGCTCCTGCCAATTTCAAAGCTACTCTTGACTCATACAAAGAGTAATTGAGGGAGGCCGTTGGGGAACAGAGAAGAACAGGAAGATGACACAGTTAAATGTTAGAGAGTGGGATACAAAGGGCAACGGAAGCTAACCCAGAGGTTTGTGGAGCCACAAAACTGGCTGCCCTCTCTGTAAATTAGACTGTATGAATACTGGCTGTGTCCCTGCCTTGGCTTCTGTCTTGCACTGCTCTGCCTTTGTTCCCTCTGCCCACCAGAATGAAACTGGTTCCACGATGTTTCAGCTAAATTTGGAACATCAACTAACCTCGACTCTGCAAAGTGTGCTGCTTTCTAAAATGCAGCTGTGTCCTTTCACCATTTAGACATTGAAAAAGCTGTGGGACTAAAACACATTAGACATTAACATTAGAATCTAAAAATATAAGATTTTGCTATTTCTTTCTTCAAATTAAAAAGTTTAAATAAACAAGGTTACTATGGTACTAAACAACTCTGGGAAGCTCAAAAGATGATGTGGCTTTGACACATTTCTGTTTTTCTGTCAACTCACAACATTTGAGATAAATGGAGGATGTATTATTAGGCAAGAAAAACTCAACAAACTGCTTCCTTATCTGACATCATGAGCAAATCAAAAGAAATCAACCAAGATGAAAGGAAGGGAAATACAGACTTCCCAACATGGGTAATCCTTGGGTACAAATTCCAGATGGGTGTAAGTGCCATGTATGTTCAAACATAAACACCACAGGAATTACAAGCCATCATACGGTTAAAGAAAGAGATTGGCCCAGAGAGTATACAATGACAATTGTTACATTCAGAGGAAAAGGGGGGGAAGCCTATAAACCTTAGAAGACTCTAGCAATTATGAAGTACGAGGGTGACAGGATCCTGTTGTGGGGGTGTTTTGCTGGAGGAGGGACTGTTGCACTACCTCCAAATTCTTTTATATTAGCTAGAATGTTCCAACTTGGGAAACAACGGTCCAAAGAAACCAGCTAATTCAAAATAATTCTACCAACTCCTCTAACAAGAGTGGACAAAAACACTGCAGGAACTTTGCCAGAAGCTTGTTGTATACAGATTACTAAGGGACATTTTGCCAAACATTAGTCTTTTACTTTTTATTCAAGAATTTTCAGAGTTTTTATCAATTTTGTACAACTCCTTTGAAAGGATCATTTTAGCTGGTGATTTTAATCTACACATGGATAACTTTTTAGACCCTTTATCAACAGAATTTTTTAATATTTTGAATTATATGGATTTCAGTCAGCATGTCATGCAGCCAACTCACAACAGAGGACACACCCTGGACTTGGTCATCACGCATGGCCTGTCCACCCGTGTGTCCTCTGTTGTTGACTTGGCTGTCTCTGACCATTACTGCGTGTTTTTTAACATCACCAGTTTTATCCAGCAGGAGACCTCTTTGAGAACTGTCAGGAAGCGCCATCTAACCCCTGAAGTGGCTGCAGGTTTTCTAGAAGTTTTCCAAAAGTTTCCTCCTACTCTCTTACCTGCCCCCTGTGATTTTATCGTCAGTGATTTTAACAGAAGACTTCAGTCCGCTCTTGACCTGCTGGCTCCACTTAGAGTGAAACGCTCACATTCAAAACATGCAGCGCCATGGAGAAATAACAATCTTAAAAAACTAAAGAGGGACTGCAGGGCGGCAGAGAGAAAATGGAGAAAAAATAAAACCACGATAAACCATCAATTATACATAGAACTTCTCAAATCCTATAATAATGCTGTAAGAAATTCAAGAAATGCTTACTTTGCAAAAATCATATCAGACAATAAAAATAATCCTAAAATCCTTTTTTCCACCATTGATAAACTTTTTAACAGAGCTACTAATGCATTTCAGAAAACCCCCTCAAACACTCTTTGTGAGGAGTTCGCAGACCACTTCAGAGGGAAGGTAGACACCATCAGATGTAATATTTTATCTTCTCAGTGTAACATGGTTTTAGACAAATCTGAATGTGTGTCTCTACCAGAGGAAACGCTGGACAGTTTTGTCCTGGTAGAAGCTGGGACTCTTGATAAAGTTTTCTCCTCAGTGAGGCCCACCACATGTGTTTTGGACCCGATTCCCACTTCATTTTTTAAGCCATTTTATGAATCTTTTAGGGATGAGATTTTAACCGTGATGAATTGCTCCCTTCAGACGGGGGTCTTTCCTGCCGCCTTTAAAGGGGCGGAAGTGAAGCCCCTGCTGAAGAAGAGCAATTTAGATTTTAATGATTTTAATAATTTTAGACCAGTATCTAACTTACCATTTTTAAGCAAGGTTTTAGAAAAGCTATTTTTAATTCAACTTAATGATTTTATTAATGAGCACAATGTCCTGGAGAAATTTCAGTCTGCTTTTAGGGTGAACCACAGCACAGAGACGGCCCTTCTGAAGATTTTAAATGATTTTAGAATAAATTATGACGCTCAGAAGGTGACAGTGTTGGTTCTACTGGATCTAAGCGCTGCCTTCGATACAGTGGATCACACTATTCTTTTAACCCGTTTAAAACAGATCGGCCTCTCTGGTGCTGTTCACAAATGGTTCACATCCTAACTCACAGACAGGACTTTTATGGTAAGTTTAGATACCTGCTCTTCTAGGGTCCACAGGATTACATGTGGTGTGCCCCAGGGTTCAATTTTAGGCCCAGTGCTTTTTAACCTTTATATGCTCCCTCTTGGCAGCGTCATCAGGAGACATGGAGTTAACTTTCACAGTTATGCTGATGATACACAGTTATACATCTCCATGTCTCCTGATGACACACGGCCAATGGACGCACTTTTTAATTGCATTTTAGACATTAAATCCTGGATGGCAGAAAACTTTCTCCAGCTCAACCAGGACAAAACTGAAGTTTTAGTCATCGGTCCTGAGGCTCAGAGAGAGAAACTTTTACCAAAACTACAATCACTGTCTTTTAATCCCTCTTTACAAGTGAAGAACCTGGGCGTGATTTTTGACTCTGAGCTGACTTTTATTCCTCGCATAAAAAATATCACTAAAATAGGTTTTTATCAACTAAAGAACATCGCCAGAGTCCACCCCATTCTGTCTCTGGCCAATACGGAGACACTGATGCATGCTTTTATCTCCAGTAGAATTGATTACTGTAATGCCCTGCTTTCTGGTCTTCCCAAAAAGAGTATATCAGGTTTACAACTACTACAAAATTCAGCAGCACGTGTCCTGACGAAGACCAGGAGGCGGGAGCACATTACACCGGTCTTAAAATCATTGCATTGGCTCCCCGTACATTTCAGGATCGACTTTAAGGTTCTTTTAATGGTTTTTAAGTGTCTTAATGGTCTTGGGCCTTCCTATCTCTCTGAACTGCTTTTACCATATAAACCTTCGCGGTCTCTGCGCTCCTCTGGCAGCCGTCTCCTTGTCACCCCAAAAGTCAGGACACACAAGCATGGCGAGGCGTCTTTCCAGTTTTATGGCCCTCACCTCTGGAACATGCTGCCAGAGGACCTCAGGGCTGCAGAGAACATTCATGTTTTTAAGAGCAGTCTCAAGACTCACCTTTTTAGCTTAGCTTTTAACTGATTATTATTTATCACTGTTTGTTTAATTGCTTTGGATGTTTTATATGATTATATTTTTATCAGTTTTACTTTTCAATCTTAGCACATTAATTTACAGTTTCTTTTTATACTTTAATTTATCTTAATCCCCGTTCCAGTGTTTCCTCTGTGGGAGCCCTCTGCCCCGGGAGCGGTGGTCGGCTGTAGCTGCCTGGGTGCTCTCCAGGTGGAGCTTGGGTGGAGGTGGGGGTCTTGGCCTTGCCTCCACAGGGTGCCCTGTGTCGGTGCCTCGGCTGCAGCTGTTAATCTACTGCTGCCGGGGCAGATGGCTCCTCTGATGGCGTTTCCTTGCATGGTTCATCTGCACTCGGCCCAATGTCCTTTTTTACTTTTTCTTTTAACAGTGTGTGTGCATGGGAGATGGGTTGGGGGGAGGGGGGTATAACTGTGACCATGCTTTTAAATCTGTGGGGGAGGGAAGGGAAGGTGGTTTTATGTGGGGTCATTTGAATCTGTAAAGCACTTTGTGATGCAACTTCTTGTATGAAAAGCGCTTCATAAATAAAGTTTGATTTGATTTGATTTGATTTTGTGAACAAATACGACCCTCCATTTGCAATTTTGATCATGTTTGGATTACAGTGGACCTCCCATATTCGCAGGGGTTAGGGACCATAACCACCCGTGAATAGCTGAAATATGCAAATACTTGAAAATCACCATAGAAACGCTTATAATTGCCTATTTTAATAGTTCAAACACCAAATATACCTTAATAGGGATTCATATGCACAGTGGTAAACCGTCCACTGTGCATGGATAGTACAAAATGAATGGTGCCCCTTGATTGGCCGCTTTGCAAACACCAACCAATGTGGTGTCAATAGGCATCAGTGAATTTTCCAAGTTATGTACCAAAGAAAAACATTGAATTGGTGAATCCCCGAACAGACAGGGGTCCACTGTATAGAAAATCCAAAATTGATTCAAATTGATTCAAATTATTTTTTTAAATGATTGCAGTTGTATAATTATTTCACCCTGGCTAATATAACTGGTAAAAAAGTGTATTTAAACTGTAGCTGCTGAGGTTGTTCGTTCATGTCTGGAGTGGTTATACGGTTAAACATGTTCACTCTGAATTACACGCTCATGTTTACCTCCATTGTGGGGGGAAAGAAACTGTGCTCTATTTGCTTATCCATAAATGATTTACAGATGAACACTATATATATATATATATATACTAATATATATATATATATATATATATATATATATATATATATATATATATATATATATATATATATATATATATATATATATATATATATATATATATATATATATATATATATATATATATATATATATATATATATATATATATATATATATTTAGTCCTGCTTCTCTTGCTTTAGCTCAGCATGTCTACATCTCAAACATCTTCCAGCTTCATTTCCTTTCTGTTTTTCTCTCTCTCTCTGTTTCCTCCTATCAGCAGCAACTTGTGCGTCCTACAATTTCTCCTTCCTCAGTCCACAAGGTCTGAACTTCTCTTCTCAGAGCTCCGCTCCCTTCTGGTCAGGTACTCCTTTGTGTTCCCACTGACTTCTCGCACTTAACCTGAAATTACCTACTAAGCGTATCTGCTCTCATGCTCATTACTTCTACTATGAGACATTCTTTTCATTACCAACATCACAAGGCTGACATTTCCTCATTTAGTGAAGGAAAGAAATTTTTATTTTTCATTTTTTTACCATGCTTGTCATTTTGTACTATTGTTTACACCTACAATCCTTACGAATAGTTCATACCAATACTTACAGCGGGGGAAATAGGCATTGTCTTTTCAAGTTTTTCGAATTACAAAGCATGGAGGGGTCTGTAATTTTCATCGAAGGTACACCTCACCTGTGAGAGACAGAATCCTCATTGTATTAATTTGCATTTTATTGCATGAAAAACGTATTTGATCCTGTACCAACCAGCAGAATTCTGGCTCTCAGACCTGCTAGTTCATCTTTAAGAAGCCCCCCTATCCTCTGCTTATTACCTGCTTTAATTGCACCTATTTGAGCTTGTTACCTATATGAAAGACACCTGTCCACACACTCAAATCAGTTAGACTTCAAACTTTCCACCATGAGTTTCACCCATTTCATCACAATTATTAAGAAATAAAAGAAGCTAAAGATGACCATGCAAGACCTTGCCTTGTAGAGTATCATTGATCATGAGCAAGGTGAGGGATCAGCCCAGAACTACCAGAGAGGACGTGGTCAAGAGCTGGAACCATAGTCTCAAAGGTTACTATTAATAACATTATGCCATCATGGATTAATATCCTGCTGTGTACACAAAGTTCCCCTGCTCAAGCCAGCACATCAAGGCCCATTTGATGTTCGCCAATGACCGATGATTCAGAGAAGGCATGGGAGACGGTCATCCTTTTTGGTGAAACTCCACCTGTTATGTTTGAGGGTGATGGTGGCTCAGGAGGGTGGAGTATCTCCCATAACCGGTGGCTTGATGGTTCAAACACCTGCCCCGTCCATCTCAATTGTTGTGTTCTTGGGCAAGACTGCCGGTGGTGGTCAGAGGGCCCGGTGGCACCAGTTGTATAGCAGCCTTGCTTTTGTCAGTGTGCCCCAGGGCAGCTGTGGCTACAGTGTAGCTTACCACCGTGTGTGTGTGTGAATGCGTGAATGACTGGTCATCTGTCCAAGGCAAAAATCACAAAAACCTCATGACAATGACAATAACCTCTGCAGCAACCCCACTCTTTGATTGCAAAAAGGGTGGCAATTTCAGTTTCATGCAAACCAGGAGGAAGTTTTGAGACCGCACTCAGGTCACAACAGGTGAACTCTTTATATTTTAAGTGAAATAAGTTAAATTTTTCATATGTAGTTCTCTGTTCAGCTTATTCGGATAAAATATGATTTAGAATGAAAAAAATACTATTGAACATGTTATCATTTTAAAAATTGACTTGTACAAACTGATTATGACCAGATTCTTTTGACATCGTTGGTTAAAATTATGGACTACAAAAATGTCTAGTGCAACCTCTGGTGGAAACTTCATGCTTTGGGGGTACATGAATGCACCATATTGAGTAAAGGATGGATGGGTCCATGTATCGCAAGATTTTGGGTAACCTTCTTCACTCAGTAAGAACATGGGTCTGAGGTGTACCTTCGATAAAATAACTTTAATACTAGGTTCCTAGAGTAGAGTAAGGCAAAATGTTCTTACGTCCAAGAATTTATTCCCCATCCCATTGTTTAAAAGTTCCATCATAGTGAACTTTAGTATTTATTGTTTAGAAATAGTTAAATGGGTTGAGAAAATCTGAAAATTAACTGGAAAAGCATTACATTTTTACAAGTAAGATGTGTAGGAACCCTGTTAATACATTATCAACACCCCCACTGTTTCCATTTTCCAGTGTTTACTCCTCGGGTAGTGAGCACGGCAGTGGCCAGGTATAACTTTGCAGCACGAGACATGAGGGAGCTGTCCTTGCGGGAAGGAGACATCGTCAAAATATACAGCAAGATTGGCGGAGACCAGGGCTGGTGGAAAGGAGAGGCCAACGGACGAGTAAGTGCTACGATAAAAGTCTGGAACAGCCGAGTGTAAATTTAATGATGAAACTACTGGAGATCCTAAAGCAGGTGGCTGGCAGAGGCAAGTTAAAGCCTGACTATGAATCGTGGATGTGATGTCAGCACTTTATTTCAGGTATTTGTCCCGAATAAGCTGCACATTTGACCGTCATAATGCGCTCCTGTGGTGACAGAAGGAAGGCATGCACTTAGCTCCTGCAGTCACAAAGCCATACTGTTCTGTTCTGAAATCTTGAAATGGTATGATTTTGATCATTTTCATGCTGTGTTTCCACTTCTGTTGCTAACTTTAAAATAAAAGAAAATCTCAATATAAATGTATCATCAGCCAGAGTAATTGTTCTAGTTGTAGTCTCATCTACTGTAAGCTGATTCTCTTTGCTAAAACATTTAAGCTGTCAGAATAGTTTTTACCTTTTGGATATGGGCTTCATTTGCTTCTTATCTGGGATCCGGTTGCTATGCCAACAGTGCTTGAGCCGAAGAATTGACTGCTGTGGGCATACAACTACAACCACTTGCAGAAAGCAATTCATTCTTAGGTTAAATCCCACTTCATAGGGTGACAGTAAGGAAATGCTATACCAATTGTCAAGTAAGGTGGTGAAGCAGCAGTATCATGCTGTGGGGCTGTCTCACTGCCAATTGTGCTGGTTAATTGACCTCCGCCGGGAGGTGTATGTTTTCGTGAGCGTCTGTCTGTTAGCAAGGTAACTTAAACAGTCCTAGACGGAGTCTGATGAAATCTTCAGGAAATGTCCGCAATCCGACCAGGAACAACTGATTACATTTTGGAGTTCATCCACCCACCAACCAGGAGTGCTGTCGTGGATTCCTATGGTTGGACCATATGAAAAGCAAATTGGTCGCACATGCGTGAATCTCCCTTCTCCAATGGATTAACACCACGACAAAACGAAGACAGCCATGCATCTCATTAACAGACATTTTATTGGAAATGTGCCGAAACTTAAAAATAGATAACAGCATGGGGGGGGTGAGTGGCCCTGGCGGAGGTATGCACTCTGAGGGCCTTTCTAGTTCCTCCAAATTCTTAAATGTCACTTTAACTCAACATCTAGATGGTTAAAACTGTCAAAACATTAGATGTTTCAATAGGACAATGACACAAAATTACTGGTGTAGCAGTACATGTATTTGGATTTTTCAGTCCGGCCCTGTCAGTTCGGTACACACGTTACCGAACAAATACTGCTGTTTTCTACCTGAACACATGCAGAATGTTTATGTACAGAATGTAGAGCGCAGTGCAATGTTCCGCAGCATAACTTGTCAAGCTGAATGTAAACATCACTGATTCTAGAGAAAAACCAGCTGACTTCCACATGGCTGCCAGTATCATCACAAACTCCTTATTTTGTATCCCCGTTGATGAGAAAGGATTTTCCCAACAGCTGCCCATGCTGCATTCAAGTGCAGCTGGGAAACTAGGTTGTCGAAATATCAAAACAACACCAAAGTGGTTTAAGGAAGTTTTGTTCTCAAAGATGGGCAAAATATTATTTAAGCATTTCTAAACATTAACACTGACTGTTTTCAAGTTGTTATATTGTTTTCTACTCTGGCTATGTCTGCTTCTACTATTTTATTTATTTAAAAAACCCAATCGAATCAGTTCTATCCTTTTTTCAGTTTTAGAACATAATAAAGTCAAATTAATTTCAGAATTTGAAAGGAAGAAATTCAGGAAAAAAGGTTCTTTGTTTAATTGAATTAAAGTATTTTATTGATCCCACAGTGGGGAAATTCACATGCTACAGCAAAGTATAAAAATAAAAAAAATTAACAAAAAAAACCCGAACTGTGACTTTAAAACTTGTTGTACATACCGAACTGTGAATTTTGAGTACTGTTACACACACACCCAAAACAGACCCTCCTACTGGTTCTGGAATGGATAAAGCAGGTTTAATATTACCTCCACTAGGAGGTAATGTTTTCGTGCCCGTCTGTTTGTCTGTTAGCAAGATAACTCAAAAAGTTATGGACGCATTTCGATTAAGTTTTCAGGAAATGTCCTCAATGGGACCAGGAACAACTGATCAAATTTTGGGGTTGATCTGACATGAAGCGCGTATCCATCCACTGACCAGCTGTTTTAACCTCTCCCGTGTCAGAGAGCTCACAAGCGGCTTCCCTCGCACAGCAGGCCCACTACGTTTGGAACCATATGCACAGCAAATTAATCACACATGCACGGATTTCCCCTCTCTGCTGGAAGAGCACAGCGACAGCACGAATACAGCCAAGCGTCTTATTAACAGAGATTTTATTGGAAAACGTACTGAAAGTTAGAATTAGCTAACAACATGGGGATGGTGGGGGATGATTGGCCCTGGCGGAGGTCTGCGCTCTCTGAGTGGTTTTCTAGTTACCCTTCTGGAACGCTCTCCTCAACCCCCAAAATCATTGTCACACAATCATGGAGAATACTGCTAATTGGACTTTAAATATCAAGTGGAAAAAAGAAATTCCCCCTGAGTAAAAGAGGTTGTCTTCTGCTTCAAGTCCTTTGGGACACGTCTCTCTGAGGATCACATATTTATTTCTTTAGTCTTATCTGTCGAGCTGCTCGAAGCCTCCTATCCCTGCAGTACTGAAAACCTTCTTACATAGACTATCACAGTATAGCGTTAAAAATACAAACTCTAAAAGGAAAACCCCCAGGAGAGTCATGAATACATCCTGAGAAAATCATCACTCTCTTATCCCAGACTGGATGACATTTTCAGAATACGCCACAAGCAGCAGACTCAGAGCTGAAACTGAAGCTTGTCATCAGCTCTTCTGCCATCTGGCAGGTGCTGCAGGGTCTTCACAGCCCACACCTCAGAGCTGAAAAACGACTTCGTTTTTCTAGGGGTTTTTCCCCCCCTGACACTGAACTCAACTTATAATCACTTCCCACTTCTACTGTCACCACCCTCATCATCATCATGCTCTCAGGATCGGGCTGTTAACTGCCTATTTTCACACCTACAATACCTGCGCAACATTTAATTATTTTTTATCCTCCTCATATGCTGTAAGGCCAAATGTGTGTTATACGTGTTACATTTTATTTTTTGGGATTCCAACATTATGTTTTTAGGCCATTTATGTGGGGGGGGGTCTGCTAAATAGTTATAAATAAGATGGTCAATTTCTTTTAGCCACTCTTGAAAATGGGAAAGAGCAGCAAGCATACCAATCGACAGGGGCAAATTTGTGTTAATCACACATAAAATAGCTACTTGACCAAATCTACAGACAGAATAGGAACTACGAAGTTTAAAATGACAGAAACTGAGATAAACAAGGCTGGATAAGGACCCAAGTATCCAGTGAACTGGTGTACTTCCTTTTCTAGTCATACTGACCAATAAAAGCGCCACAGCGTGCACACATTAATTCACCAATACAGATTGATAGGTCATTCTTGCCTAAGACATGTGATGGGGGCTGAAGCTTGAGTTGAATCCTTACTGATTGCATAACTAATACTCTTCCCGTGCAGCTACAACTACCCCATTCTTTTCAGCATCGAGAAATAAGGATGTAAAAAAAGCTCAGTTCTAAATGGGAGGGAACCCGTATAAAAAAAGCCTATTCTATCCTACCATCACAAAAGAATACTTGTGGACTTTGCTAAATACTGCTGAGCCTTAATCTGGAACTGTGTGCTCTCTTTTTTTTTTTAAAGCAAAATCTTAGAAAACAACCTCATGACCAGGACGCTGGAGGGCCCATGATGCTGTGGGCTTGTTTCTCCGTCCGAGGCGCTTGGAAGCTTGTTAGAATGCATGGCATTACAGACACTTTGAGAGCCCGGTTACTCTTCCAGAAAACTGAAAAAATATCATATTTCAGTCTTATGATAATTATTCAAAATAGATGTCCAACATGGCACAGAAATGGTCCAGTAGACACAAAATCTCACGAAACATACAGAAAACCTGAAGGGGTGAGCTAAGGAAAAGAGAGCATAAAAGAGGAGGCTCTATCTGTAAGCTCCGACCTGAAATGTTACAAGAGATGCAGTCCTACAGGCAAAAGGCAAGGAATGTACTTGAAATAATGGTTGGATGTTTTTGAACATTTTACTAACAGATAATGCTTCTGCAATAAACAAATAATTTATTTTAGGGATTTTTACACACCTAACAGTGGTGGCAATACTTGTGGAAACAACTCAGATTTATTGGTCCTTAAAGTAACTCTAGCAAAAATACTAAGTACAAAAAATGCCAAGTTTGGCAATACTGGTTCTGGTTTTATCTGGTAAATATATGGGCATTAAAAAAGACCCTAAAAGCTTCTTTGCTGTAACAGCTGGACATTAGTGTTTGAAACAAGATGGGTACTTGTGCAGACAGTACGTCCTGGTACATCGACTTTAGTGTTTAATTAAGCTTCACTTTTGTTGTTAGCAAATGTTTATCTTTCTGCAGGCATGGAATAAAACACACGAATGAACTCAATTAACACGGCTCGTCTGTTTGCTGTTTGCAGATCGGATGGTTTCCCTCGACCTACGTGGATGAAGAAAGTGTGCAGTAAGACTCCACATGCCGGCGAACCCAGTTTCCTTGTGAATCGGGAACCAAATTGTATCTGCTGTCCTCAGAGGAAATGACTCACTCTCTCCAGGAAAAGAACATGTTTTTGCTGGAAACTACTTTTTCTGCGAGAATTTTTGCTAATTTTCTTCATTTTTTTTTTCTAAATATGCATCAGCTTTTGTTTTCCAAGGTTTCCTGTTTAAATTCTGTACATGGAAGGAAAAAAAAAACTGTCTTGCTGTGTGTCCGCCTCCTTGTGCTTGGCAGAGAATTTACTATAATGAGGACACAGCAGGAACTTATTGTTGATAGCTTTATTTTGCAAAAAGAAAATGCTCCCCTTTGTTGCAGGTCTGTGCCAGGTGAATTAATTGTACAGTATAGATAATTTATTAAAAAGAGATTATTATCAGTACTGATGGTTATTGCGTGGAAGGCTGGTTTGAGCAGAGAATTGGATCGGACAAACTAAAATAAGGAGGGAGAAAAAAAATGAAGCAATGTTTTCATGTCGAGAGATTTTTGCCTTAGTTGTCATGGTGATGCCATGTGGGCTGACACCAGTGGATGGAATCGACTTTGAGGACTGGTTTTTACTTCTCCATGTATGCATGAACCCACATACACACACCCACGCACACACACACACACACACACACACACACTCACACACACATACCCACACACACAAATACAAATGTACAGTACGGTGCCTTCAGAAAACAGTCGCGCATCAGTCGATGAAGTCAAGAGGCTCCCCGGTTCGTCCACAAGCACAGGACTTTCCTTGAAGGAGCTGCGGGGCACAGATACAACTTTAAACATTAACTCAAGACTGGATGGACTCACACAGCCAGATGTTGAAGGGGGGGGGGGGTTAGCCAATCACACACACAGTTCACATCTGTGGAGGTGACACAGTCCTGTGGGGTGAAAAAGGGAAAGACATTCAAGCTCTGTCACGCTCTTCAAATCTGTACTCATCGTTCCTTCGTTGTTTCCTGTACAGGATCACAAGTTGTCGACTTCAAGAAGCAAAGCATCATTCAGATCCAGCCGTGTTTCAGTCGTTGCTTTGAGTTTTCTACCTTGCCTTAATTGTTTTTGGAAGGTTTTACAGTTCGTTATGGAAAGATATTCTATCCACCATTAACGTCACGCCAATCAACATGTTCATTTGGGAAACTCATTTATTCTTATTCATGTGAAAGAAAAATGAGAAAGTTGATGTGCTTCATGTTTTATTTTGGCCCCAGTCCATTCCTGGTGCTAAAATCACTTTCCAATCAAATTTTTTTGATTTGCAACCATTTTTGAATCAAGTCTTCATCGACATAAAGAGTTTCCACAAATATCTTGCCAACCTCTACAGAGAAAGCCATATTTTTTGCTGCAAAAAGCTATAGGAACATGTCAGTTTCTTTGATTCCTGAGGATTGAAATGTAAACATGAAGCACACCAGCTCCGACCGGATCATAGACTCCTTATGGAAGCACAAGAGACTTGCTAAAAAAATTCAACCAGGAGGGCCGATGTGTTGTCTGGGTAAAAACCAGGAAGGGTTGGTGTAAGCGGTGATGGTCAGGGCTGTAGTCGTTTGTTATTGTTTTTACGAGGTGCTCAAAACCCATTGCATGTGACTGTTGATATGTCGACTCCTGTCAGTTCATCCCAGAAAGATTTAATACCTGATTGTGTACATTTTTTTGAATGGTTGAGTATTTCCAAATGAGGTCTATTATGAAATAAATATCTCTTTTGATTTAAAGTTGAAGATCAGTTTTTTTTTACCATCAACTCATTTTAGTGATTAAAAAAAACATTTACTCCCATTTCTTATATAGATGTATTGCACACAAAGTTATATATTGCTTATAGCCATTAAATTTGATGACTGACTTGCTGCATTTAAATACCTTCATAAATTCATATTTCTCTGGAAGGTTCGCTGCACAGTAACACAACACTTGTGCTTTCCTTTCACAATCCTCTTCGGCACTTTTTTCAACCTAAATTTTTTCTTTGCCCTAAAGTAAACCTTCCCATTAACATACTTGGAACAGATTGTAAACAATTATCTTTTGTGGCTCACCCTTCTTGTGGAGAACTGTGAAGTGGCAGTCTTCCCCCATGTTGCCATAGACAACATTCCTGTAGTACGATTCTTTTTTATCGTAACACTCAAATTTTCTAATAAACTAGATTTGGGGTTTTCATCATCTGTAAGCCATAATCGTCAAAATGACCAGAAATAAATGCTTGAAATATATCACTCTGTAGTGACTATTACTCTTTGAATTGAATTAGGAAAATAAATCAACTTTTTCATGATTATTCCGTTTTATTAAAATGCATCTATATTTGATGTCAGAATAGGTTTTTTTATGTTGAAAATGCTGATACACTGAAACTTCTCACCAACATGTTGCAGTAACACTACAAAATTAACGATTTAATTTTTTATTTTTGTCCAAACTGGCCTGCAGTGTCCCAAGTTAAAATTCCTGTGTCAGACTGCATATTGGTGCTTGCTGTCGTATCCAGCTGCTGCGTATTTCACTGGTGTTTGTCCTCGGCTGTAGCTGGAGGGATTGTGTGTGTGTCCCGTGATGAGAAAGCTGACCTCCCTCTGACCCAGCCAACTGTTAGCAGTATGAGGGGTCTGACCTGCACTCCGACCTGTGTGCTGGCTCACCGGGCGGCTGTCAGGTGGTGCCGCGTCCTCCCTGTTAAACATCACAAAAGAAGAAGTGGTGAGTTGAAAGTATTTAGAGGAGGCAAAAACGTCTGGAGAGGAGCTGCTTTGAAAACAATGTACAGTTTTTTTTCCATTTAAACGTGCTCAAATGTTATTTACTGTCTTCAAAGATCCACACAATTGAGAACGAGGAAGATTTGCTCTTTATTTTGAGATGCTGACATGTGTAGCCTCGATTTACCTTTTATTTTTTCATGAAGATTCCTGACACTGTCCTGAAAGCTGGCACTGAAGGAGGCTCTACTGTCAGTAGTTTTAACCTTGTCTTTTCCTTCTCGTAGAAAATAGTCCTGGCTTGGGGGTTGCTACCATTAACTTTGTGCTCTTTGTTTCAGAAGGTACTCCTAGCCAAGCTGCATCTCTTTCAAGGATAAAACCATTTAGGAGCTCTTACTAGCATTACCTTTAGATGATATTTCTGGTTGAGTGATTCTATTTATCTGTCTCTCTTTCACGACCAAGCCATAGATGGAGCAACTGCTGCTCAGTATGGTTGTGTTTAGCTGTGTTTCCTTCCCAGACTGAGCCATTAACAGTTCAGTTGTTGTCTTTCAAAGCAATGTACTCTCTTTGCAGTTCTTTCAATAGAAAGTACAGCTGGTCTAGTGATTCCTTGTTTAGTGGTGTCTTTTTCCTGGATAAAGCTATTGTTGAAACTGCTGCTGCCACTAACCGCATTCTCATTTTCTTTTCTTTATTCCACATCCTATTACATGATAAACTAAATTTAACTGTGTTATACAACAATTAAGATTGAATATTTAATTTAGCCTGAATGTGATTATATTGGAATAAAATAGATTGAGCAAAACTGAATCTCTCCCAAATATAACTCTTGGTAACTGGATAAAAATTTGACCTTTGATGTGGGATAATGTTATTTAAATAATCAAGATGAATTAAATTCTGTAGTTAGGTTCATGGCTTAAATGTACCTGTTTTAAGTATTAACAGTATTAATTCTACAGTAATGCTGCCCTGTAGGTAAAAGAAAAAACTACTTGAGAATAGATGTTTGAAAGCTTTTCCCAAAGGAGATTAGTTTCAGATATTTTCTCTTCTGCTGAAGCATATTTCAAGCAATATTCCCTCTGGTGACTCTTTTAGCAGCTACTTTCCATTTGCATTTAGTTAAGGTGCCAATACCGACTAGGATACGTGTTTAATTTATTTATTTATTTATTATTATTACTTTTCAGTCAATGTAAACACTCCCAACAACTGATTGATGTTTTCTTATTTTTTTCCTTGTAATCTATTTTTTGTGAGTAAAAGGAAAACTGTTTTTGGTGAATCAGATGGAAACTTCTTGCCTCAGGTAGTTTTCAGGCGTGGTATTTGGGGTTATTTGTGTAACGTGGAATAATCCAGAACTGAAAAACAAATTGCATAAAATTAAATCAAATGGCTTTTGGTTCACACCAGGATATTTCCACATTTGTTTTGTTGTGCCAGTGAAGTTATTTCTGTCAATGTGTTCTGTTTTCTGGGCTGCTTATAAACCATAGAGCTTGCAGGTAATATTAACACCAGAAAACAACTTTTTTATTTTTGTTTCATATTTGCTGTGAAAAAATTTCATATATTTTGTTTCTAGCTCAAATAATGCATATAAAAATCAACCAATAAATTATTTAAAGCTGCCCAAACTACATGGTGACAGATCCACAGAAACTAATTACCTGCAGTTTACATTGTCCCCCTCAGGTCTTGTGTTCATAAAGCTGAATAAAGTCTATTTCAACTTATTGTTTTGGCTCTTCAGCTTCTCTTTTTGCCAAGTTAACCTTCTCTCATCGCTGATGAAATCTGAAGCATCATTTGGCTATGTTCACGATAAAAATATATAGCTAACCACTTCCTGGCACCATCAAAAAGCCATGTTTGTGATAAACAACTAAATTATTTCACCATAAATCAATAGTAGAAACCAAATAAATGCTAAAAGAAAAATATACTTTAATTGGTGAACTAAAATATTAAATTTAAATAAAAAAAACTTTGTTAATCTCAAAGGAAAATCATATTTCACAGAAACCTGTACTGGATGACACAATTGGGTGTTGGCAAGCACGGCTAATCCGTGTCATTGGCTTTTGCTGCTCTTCTTTAAATCTCTGACCGTATGGTAAAAAAGCTGGGCAGAAAGAGATCGGACTCAGGGATATGCTTGATAATAATTATTGCATAATTAATAGGATTATATGAATGTATTAATTCTTTCAATAAAAGATGATCATTTAGGGTATATAAAAACAAATGAGTAAATGTGAAAGACTGAAACTACTTAATTGTATTTCTTGTCATACTGTGGGGCAAATAAGTATTTGACAGCCACCGAGTTGTCCAACTTAAAAAGATGAGAGAGGTCTGTAATTTTCATTATAGGTACACTTCGACTGTAAGAGACAGAATGTCTGGAAATCACATTATATGATTGTTAAAGAATATATTTGTATAATGGTGCAGAAACTAAGTATTTAGCATCTACAACCAAGAAAGAATTATGGCCCTCACAGACCTGTTACTTCTTCTTTAAGAAGCTCTTCTATCCTCCTCCTGTTACCTGTATTAATGGCACCTGTTTAAAATCGTTATCTGTATAAAAAAAACAACTATCTACACCTTTTAAAAGTCAGACTCCAACCTCCACCATGGCCAAGACCAGAGAGCTGTCAAAGGACGCCAGGGACAAGACCTGCACAAGACTGGGATGAGGCAAAAAAAAAAGTAATCTCCCTCAACTTGGGGCTCTATGCAAGATCTCACTTCGTGGGGTAAACATGATTTTGAGAACGGTGAGGAAAAAGCCCAGAACTACACGGGGGGGCTTGTGAATGACTTGAAGAGAGCTGAGACCACAGTAACAAAAGTTACTGTTAGTAACAACCTACATCGTAATGTATAAATATGCTGCAGTGCTCAAAAAGTCCCACTGCTTAAGCCAGCACATGTCAAGACCCATCTAAAGTTTGCCAAATACCATCTGGATAATTTTGAGGATTGGGATAATGCCATATGGTCAGATAAAACCAAGATAAAACTTTTTGGTAAAAACTCTATAGTCATGTTTGCAGGGGGAAGAATGCTAAGTTGCATCCCAAGAACACCATACCCACTGCGAAACATGGGAGTAGAAACATTTATGCTTTGGGGTTTATATTCTGCAAAGGGGACAGGACGACTGATCTGTATTACGGAAAGGATGAATGGAGCCATGTATCGTGAGATTTTATACAAAAACCTTCCATCAGTGGAAGCATTGAAAGTCTGTGTCACCCAGCGACAGCCCCAAAACATCACAGCTCTAGATAAAGATCTGCATGGAAGATTGGGCAACAATACCAGCTACAGTGTGTGCAAACCTGGTGAAAATCTACAGGAAACGTTTGACCTCTGTTATTGCCAACCAAGGATACATTACAAAGTATTGATCTTCACTTTTGTTATTGACCAAATACTTATTTTCTGCACCATTATACAAATGATTCTTTAAAAATCATACAATGTGATTTCCTGGAGTTTCTTCTTTTTTTTTTTTTTTTACACATTTTGTCTCTCAGAGTTGACGTGTACCTATGATGAAAATTACTAACCTCTCATCTTTTCAAGTGGGACAGGTTGCGCAATAGGTGGCTGCCAAATACTTGTTACCTCCACTGTATACGTATTAAAACTATGTTAAGTGTTCTGGGGAAAGCTGTACACAAATAGTTGTGTTACAGTTTAAAGTCAGTTTGAGCTTTCTCTGTTAGCTTAACAATAAGCTAGCCATAACAGTGAAAGCTCACCTCAATTTTAACAAGCATTTGCATAAAACATACAATTTTACAACTTGTTGTGTTCTTATAGAGTAAAGACATAAAAAACTATCCCAAAAGCATATGAAAATGGCAACATTAAGCTTCTCCAGCCGACCTGACCTCAAAACCGTAGAAAATGTGCTAAAAAGTTTTGTTTGCCTGGAAACCAAATAATGTAAATAAAATCCACCATTTCTAACAGAAGAGTGGTCAAATGTACATCAAGAATTATGCCAAAAGTATGTAGCTGTAGGGGAATTTACTAAAATACATTTATCCCATATTAGCGAGAGTGTAGGTATGTATCTGAGCCAATGTGGAGAAGAGAAAATGTGCAATAAATTCAAGCTTCTGCAGTAAGCTGCAATTGTCTCCATGAATACGGCACTGGTGTAACCTCAAGCTTATAAACTTGAACTTGAAAGAAAGGGGTTTTTTTTTTGCTGCTGCTTTTGAGGAATACCTGTTGGAATCAGCATAGGAAACTCATTTAGACCAATCTTAGTGTGCTTCAATCTGGTAGGTAAACTGGCTCTACCCATCTCACTTTACTGCAACTTTGCTATAATTGCAGGCTTATCTCAATGGTGCGCTTTTAATATAAGGAGAGCTGAGGTTCTTTTACATGGAGAAGTCCACACCAGCACCGTCAAGCACAGCATCTACCTGTACACACAACTGTCCTCCCACACCGATGGGCTTCACATTTCACCGTCTACTTTGAAAGCCTGTGGGTTGTTGATTTTTATTTTTTTTACTTTTCGACAGAGTGTAAACGTGAACTCCAGCAGTTTTTGGGAGTTGGTGTTTATTTGCAAATGGAGAAACCTATCGAGATGTCAAATGAAGGGTCAGTTATAGACCATTGCCCCTGGGCAGTCATGCATTTCTTTGTGGTACATGCCTATTTTTATACGACTAGTATCACCTGTTGTAGCTTTTCAGAGCAGGGTGGAACCCCTCAGAGAAGGAAATGCATTCTTTCTTTGAGACTGCAAGTAATCTGTCAATTACAAATTGGGTTAGGGTAATCAAGTTGACATTGCCATTGTCAAGATGGTGGATGGTGTGGAGCGGGCCTTATTCGGCCTCTAATGAAGGACTGTTGACGGAAATCTTATAGTACAGGTTGCGTTTCTTAACTTTATTGCAGTTAAAATAAAGACTGTGTGCCAGGACGAGCTTGTCCTATTTGGTTCAAACCACTTCGACTCTCAGTGGATTGAATTCTCAACATAAATGTTGTTCGAATTGTGTCCTAACACTAAGCAACGCTACGTGGCCTTTTAGGGCAATCAGAAAGATCAAAAGCTCCTTAAAACTTCTAAATGAGTGTGGTGAAAGCATACCACTTTTTCTCTCCCCACTTCCTTAAGGAGTTGCTGCCGGTGGCATTCAACAGCATGGACGTCTCTAACCTTCTGTGCAAAATGGAACGTTTGCACAGTGAGATCTGCGCTCTTAGACAGGCAGTTAAGCTCCAAGCTGATGTCCGCTGGGATCTGCATGTACTGTCACTTCCACCAGTGATCGCAGAGTTGCTGTAATAGAATGACATATGGTTTCTTATAGAGGGGAACCACTCGGCGTGGACATGTCTGCAGTGAGGATCCCCTCCCCAGCACTGGTGCACACACTGCCGCTGTAGCTGAGGAGACCCCCGGAGAGTTGGCTGAGTTCAAGGTCACTACGGGCCTTGAGTTTACCACTGACACTGTGACCCAGAAAGCTGTGCTGGGAGTGTTGAGGCTGCCTCCATAAATAAGAATACAGAAGGTTCTGTTGCTCTCCTCAATTCCCATAAATGGAGCTTGGTAGTAAAACAAGGTCGGAGAATGAGGGATGAGAGTCGCGCACCAACAAATCTGAGCCCAAGAGACCAGAGCCAATTTAAGTAATATAAAAGCAGCTGGGACAATGCTTGTTCACGTCTTTGCCACCAAATATCTTCCTGATCTTGATGCAGAGACACTTAATAATGATCTTAAAAGAGAAACTTTGTCATGATGTTCTGTGTGAACGTCACTGGGAATACCAGATGCAGCTCTTTTAAAGGTAATGTTGAGTGGGAGAAGGATTCTGAGGTGTACAAACTGGAGCATAGAGCTGGGTTCAAATTTCAAGAATAGATCTGATTCCGATTCTTTAGAGTTGGAATCAATTATCACGATCTGATTCAATCTGTTCCAAGTCAACATTTATATGAGTCGGTGCTATTAAAAACATTTTTAAAACGTTTTTTTTAGCTTTTACCTTAATTACATGACTGTATTTCAATGATGCAACACAGGGTGGGGTTACAGTTAACCGGGAGAAACTGTATTAACCCTTTCAGACCTTTTCCCTCCTATTTTAGCTGTAAAAGGGCAAACAATGTTAAACGATAACATACATTTTTAGACGCACAAATCGACTTTTAGGAATTTTTATAAGACTCGTTTCAGAATCAGAGAATCGATTCAACTGGAGCTGTGGCCCGAGGGATCGCTAGTGCGGCGATATGAGCTAAGGACGATGAAGCCTGAAGGGCCTGCTGTCACCACTGTGACAGTCCGCAACGGGGTCTGCTGGAGCAGTGGTTGCGCTAGCTTATTAAATCATGCGGGTCATTTCCTACAACTGTCGCGGTCTGCACGTTGGATATACTGCAGCTGACAGAGCATGGCGTCTGTTTGTGGATAACTTGCTGGAAAAATATGATGTACTTTGTGATCAAGAAACATTCTTGTCTAGACAGGACTTGGGACAGCTGAACTTTGTTAATGACAGTTTCCATGAAACTGGGGAGTCCATCGATTTGACTACAGGTATCGTGAAAGGACAAGGCAAGGCAAGGCAATTTTATTTGTATAGCACACTTTTAACAGCAGGGTAATTCAAGGTGCTTTACATGATTTGGTGATTTAAAAAAAACACATAAAATAAACACACATTACACATGATACACAATAAAGCAAGAGAAAAATAAAAAAAGCAAGAGAGCATGAACACATTTCATACATATGACATCAAGCATTTACTCAAAGGCAATTCTAAACAGATGGGTTTTTAGTCTCGATTTAAAGCAGTTGAGAGTTTCAACAGCTCTGCAGTTGTCAGGAAGTCTGTTCCAGATAACGGGAGCATAAAAAGTGAAACCTGCTTCTCCATGTTTAGTTCTGAGTCTAGGGATGTTTAGTAGGCTGGAGTTGGAGGACCTGAGTGGTCTTGGTGGTTGGTACCATGACAACAGGTCTTCAACATATTTTGGTGCTAAGCCATGTAATGATTTATAAACTAGTAAAAGTATTTTAAAGTCTATTCTCTGAGCTACAGGGAGCCAGTGTAAGGACTTTAGAACTGGGGGGATGTGCTCTACTTTCCTGGTTCTAGTGAGGACGCGAGCGGCAGCGTTCTGGATCAGCTGCAGCTGTCTGATTGACTCTTTAGGCAGACCTGTGAAGATAGCTGGGGTTGAGAATATAGCTGATATGTGGAGGCAACACTACTCTGCTTTATTTAACTGGTATTCCCACTCATGGAGTCTGTTTCTGTCCATTTGAGCAGACACATGCTCATTTTTGGCCTGCTGGAGGTCATTTTGCAGGGCTCTCGCAATGCTCCTGTTCCTCCTTGCACAAAGGCGGAGGTAGAGGTCCTGCTGCTGGGTTGTTGCCCTCCTACGGCCTCCTCCACGTCTCCTGATTCACTGGCCTGTCTCCTGGTAGCGACTCCATGCTCTGGACACTACGCTGACAGACACAGCACACCTTCTTGCCACAGCTCGCATTGATGTGCCATCCTGGATGAGCTGCACTACCTGAGCCACTTGTGTGGGTTGTAGACTCCGTCTCATGCTACCACTAGAGTGAAAGCACCGCCAGCATTCAAAAGTGACCAAAAAATCAGCCAGAAAGCATAGGAACTGAGAAGTGGTCTGTGGTCACCACCTGCAGAGCCACTCCTTTATTGGGGGTGTCTTGCTAATTGCCTATAATTTCCACCTGTTGTCTATTTGATTTGCACAACAGCATGTGAAATTGATTGTCAGTCAGTGTTGCTTCCTAAGTGGACAGTTTGATTTCGCAGAAGTGTGATTGACTTATTGACTTGGAGTTACATTGTGTTGTTTAAGTGTTCCCTCTAATGTTTTGGGCAGTGTAATAAAGGCTCACCTAATGTTGCCCATATCTGCAGAAAGAAAAACTGTGACAAACAAGCCTGAAAGATTTATTTTAAGGCGTTTTTCCCCCATCTTTGCCAGGAATGTCAATAATCATGGAGGGCACTCTGTCAGGTTTTATTGAGAGATTACCCAAAGGAATCATGTTTACTGAGAGCTGAATGAAAATTCAGTCAGACTCTTGTGTAAATAAAACCGTTGCTAGAATTTAATTGAAGCAAATTTGCATGTTTATGGCTTTTCTTGCATTCCACCAGCACAAGAATGTTTACTTTAACAGATCAATAATATATGTTTGGAGAGAGGAAATAAGATAACTTCTGCTGACAGGAATGAACATCGCTTTAAGCTCCTTATAATTGACAGAACAGTCAACGTTGGCTGGATATTGCTGTTTATACCTTCAAGCTGATGGAACAACAGTAGAATTAGTTTTACATTACATTGGACTGGATGGGACAAAGACTGAACCATTTTCTCAAGGAAATACGTATGTTTGGAGGAGTCAATATGAGACTTTCAAACCCTAGAAGTCTATAACAACTGCCATGCATGGTGCTGGAATCGATCCCTGGGCCTCTTTAAAGGGGACACATTATGCCTCTTTTTAAACAAGTTATAATAGGTCTATGGTCTGTACAAAATATGTTAATGTAGTTTTTCCACGAAATCACTCTCAGATAAAAAGATCTCACCAGCTCAATTCTTGACAATGGCTGTCCCTTTCAGAATAAGCTGTTTTCAGGGCTCTGTCACTTTTATGTGAATTAGCAGTTGCAGAGCACATCCACCCATCTTGTTACTAGGCAGCAGCAGAGGTGGGTAGTAACTACTTACATTTACCTAGTTACATTTCCTTGAGTAACTTTTTGGAAGAAAAAAAGTACTTTTAAGAGTAGTTTTAATACACTTTTACTTGAGTTATATTGTTGTGATGTATCGCTACTCGTACTTGAGTAAAACCTCTGAATACTCTAGCTAGTGTGAGTAACTTCACTGAATGAAGAACAAACATGTTTTAACAAAAATACACCAGACACAGACACACATCTACAGTTTAATAAAGGAGACCACCTGTTTCTACACCAGCTTATTTTTCTGTTGAGCTTGTTGCATTTTGAGGTCAAGTGAATATACAGTAAACACCACAAACTGTCTCTGGAAATATTGTTTAAGATTAATAGACAGACAGACAGACAGACAGACAGACAGACAGACAGACAGACAGACAGACAGACAGACAGACAGATAGATAGATAGATAGAGTACCCTCTAATGCCAGATAAAGCAGACTAATATTAAGCTATGGAATGGCCTTCAATTGCTTGAAAATTTGGGAAATATGTCTAAAAATCAAGTCCATGCCAGAAAAACAAAATTATTTGAATAAGCACAACAAATTCTGCCAATAGGAGAACTCAAATATACAGACAGAATTAGGGGCAACAAAAGCATGTCTCACTTGCTGAGACTAGAAATCAAATGAAAAGCCTAAACAATATAGATTTAACGTGTTAACTTAAGTTCGAGAGCAGGACCACGCCTCAAACCCACTCCTCATTCTGCAATCTATACAAACTCGACTCACCAGGCTCCCTGGCCTCTAACGCGTCTAATTACTCCGCGGGCTATATAAACTCAGCCTGCCTAGTGTTTTAAGTCTGTCTCATTCGCAATCCTCCCTACCCAGCCCACTCCGTGGCGCCTTCTCAATCTCACATCCCTCCTATGTCCCTTCAGCTAATCCCTACATCTCTTCCCTTCATCCCCACATCCCTTCCTTCATTGCCGACCCTACCCTCGCTTGCTTGACACTGCCAACCTCTGTCTCGCACCGTTTAACTTGTACTCTTTACCTCCTCTAACATCGATCACTTTCAGGTTCCATCAGGGGAGGCCTGAGCAGGCTTGGGAAAGGCGAATTCCTGAAGACTGCATCCCCACACTGAGTCTTCTTCCTAGTCTCCATGAGTGCATCTCCCCAGACCTTTCATCCCTCCATCCCATTCCTTCAATAAACCTTTTTGAATTCAGATCTCTGAGGCATGGTCCATGTTAGTGAAATTTCTGTTTGCAGTCTATTAGGATTGGCTTTGAAAGGCAAAACCTTCTGGAAAAACCTAAAAGGCATGACAGAAATATCAAAAATTGACATCTAAATATGCAATAAAATTCAGCCACAGCTAAAGTTATACGCACAAATGCACCCTGAATCTTAAACTCAGTCGTAATACAGGAAGAAATAGTCAAAACTAGACCAATCAAAGGCTTTAGGTCAGAAAGTGAACATTTCAAACATTCAATCCCACATTAAAAGTGGCTGAAACACAGACAGCTGTGGAGGCGTACCCGGATGAAGAGAAGCAGTCGGGGCATCTGTAATAATCTGCCGCTAAGCTCCCAATTAGTTATTAACACCTGGGAACGTCCTCTCATTGCTCTCTGGGGGAATTTGGATGTCTCTTTCAAATCTTGTTCCAAAGTTTAAAAGAACAGCATGGTGCAAGTCTCAGGCTGAAACACACAGGGGGGAATGTGACGACGCCACAGAGTCGGCCGGTTTTCCCACACAGAGAGAAAATTAGCATTCACATAACACGATTAATTGAGATGCTGAAACCAATTTAGATTATCTGTTAAACCAGTGGAACTTTATATTCAGAGTTTAAATAACATGTTGGCTTGCAGAAATATTGTGCAAGTCAAAAGTAAGTTTTAAAAAAGAATTATTTAGTCATTAGAGTTCAGCGTGTGTAAACACCAAATTCACTTCAGTTCGCTGTGTTGATGTGCCCGCTAGCGCCATTCATAGGTCGAACGCAGCAGACGACGGGGCCGAAGTCACTGGAAGTGGTTATTTTAGGGAGTGGTGTATTCACAGGTGTTGCAGGTGCCACAATTGCTCCCACTGTCACACTAGCAGCTTGACAACAAAAACTGCCGATTAATCGCAGCGTTGGTTTTGTGGGTAGCTCCTTTCATGTGATTGCGTTAATGCTCATTGAGGCAACACTGATCTTTTTTACAAAACTCACAGTAAGCCTCCCTGGTGGTTTAATAATGAATTTCATTAATTGATGTGCGTCTGTTTTGGATAAACAAATTTATTTTAATAACCTGTCAATACGAACCAAATTTAAGACTTTACTAAATCAATTTAAGACTTTTTAATGCTTTAAAGGGTCTTAATTTTCCTTAAGTCAATTGATCAACTTTTAATACTTTTCAAGACCCCGCAGATACTCTGAAATAGCACCATGCTGCCACCACCGTGTTTCACCATGGGAAAGTTTTTTTCTGCACAATGTGTAGAGTCATCTTTTGTAAAGTTCTGCAGACTGAACAGTGTTGGATTTTTGCCACATGTAGTGTTAACCATGAAGGCTGAAGTGTTTAATTTAGGCTTACAACATACAATCTTTTTGAAGCACTACATCAAAATAGTTTTTAAATTATGGATGCATAGTTTGGAGTACTGCATCCTAATTAGGAAGTCTAGACTTGTTTTTCTCAGGGGAACAACTTCTCCTTCTCTGTTTATGTTATACTTTTCCATTCGCCATAGCTCTAATTGCCTGATGTTTGGTTTTAATTTCTCTATGAGTTAAGAGCCGTTTCTTAGTGTTTCGGTTTGTTTATTTTCCAGGAGCTTTTAATCAACATTTTTTCGTTCTGATCTGAATGGTTATACCAAGCGGACTAGACTCAGCTTCAGCTGGAGCGTTCGACACTACAGAGCTCCTTTTGTTTTAATTGAGAGCAAGCAGGAGAGAGGGTACGTTGTGTCCTCGCAAAGCTTTCAGTCGTCCACTCATTATCGCTTTCAACTCGGCAAATGCCTCTCTGAGCACAAGCTACGAGGATTTACCTGATCTCATTGGAGAACTCTTTGTCATGGTGACGCATGTCTTTCAGCTTCCAGCACAGGAGCCCAGCAAACACCAGGAAGATGAGGACAAGGAGAAGCGACCCCACAACTTTGCCCCCGATCACTGCAGCTCTGTTTGGAGCTGTAAAGACCACCAGGAAGAACAGAATTATTTGCTGCGTTCACCGTGAATTTATTCCTGATGTTGGATGCTGGGAAATTAATTTCTGGGCAACAGAAACTCACATCCCCAACTTTTTTCTCTCTCGTTTAATCAAAGCAGCATTTTTACGGCACTGAAATGGATGTCAGCTACTTGTTAGAGGCTGTTTGAGGTGATTTATCACGCAGCATCTCCCAGATTTGGGACATGTTTGGAATGAATGGAACCTGAAACATGTTCTCGGGAATCTTGAACATATCCATCCCGGTCATTCACGTTTCCTTAGAAATCTCAGATTCAGGGATAAATTAGGTCTGTTGATGTGTGTATCTTCTCTGCAACACTGCACAGCTGGAGTGTTGCTGTAGCAGCTAAAAAGTTGGAAAAGTAGGAGATGCATCAAAGCAGCTACACAGTTTTTGTCAGGTCCACCGAACGTAGGCATGAAATAAACATTCATTTTAGTCTTTTAATGATTTATCTGAACAGTTTTCAGAATTAGAGCATCACTTACATATTTAAAAGAGTGTGCTTCATCTAATAATCTGTGACCACATGATGAAGATCGAGATGTTCCTACCAAACATTCACAGCAGCTCTGCTCAACAGCGGATATATATATATATATATATATATATATATATATATATATATATATATATATATATATATATATATATATATATATATATATATATATATATATATATATATGGCCGGATATTTTCAAATGAGGGGAAAAACATATTTTTCATCCTAATAATGGTAGGAAAGTGGTAAATTAATATTCTGTTATTTTTGTAAGATTTGGCAACATTTGCTAAAGAAATGATCAGATTATAAAAGTTAACACAGAAATAAACACAAACTGGCAGATATAACCAAGCAGAGACTCTCGCACTATCTGCAGTTCAAAAACTGTATAACTTTTAGCATCTAGAGGACAGGAAATATCACTAACAATGGAACTGATCTGGAGTACATAGATATTTATGAGCTTCTTTAAAAAACATACTTATTTATTTTACAGCAAAAAGTTGTTTTAGTTAATCAACTGAGAGGAAATACAGTCCAACAACTATTGACCTGATAAACTCCTGTTCAAGCATCAATTCAGGACTGCTTTTGGAAAACACTGAAGTTAGCATCTGATTCACAGCTTCTGCAGTAAATAAGGGAAAAGGTCTGATAACTCAAACACTAGAGAATAAATTAATTCTCAAGAGAATACATAAAAGTGAATCCATTTATATATGTATTTATTAATCTGCTTACATTGATTTTTACAGTTTAACTTATTTTTTGCAAACAGTGCTCTGTAGCACTGACCTGAGATCCTGAAGGTACAGATATCTGTGAACTTCAGGAGTTTTACAGACTCGTCCGCTGAGGTACACTCATTTGTGTACAGAGAGGAGAGGAGTGGGCTGAGAACAAAGCCCTGGGGGGCGCCAGTGCTGATGGTTCCTGTGGGTTGAGAAGATGGTCCCAAGCCTCACCTGTTGCTGACAGGTGAGGGGGGTGAGCTTCTCCTAGAGAGGATGGTGCTGAAGGCCGAGCTGAAGTTCCTCTTAATTCGCAATGTGCTTCCATGCGTAATAAAATGAAATGTGGTGCATGGGTTTTAAAGTACAAACTGAAGCTATTAATATTCATTAGCAGCTCACAAAAAAAACATGTTAACCTCAATCTTTGTTACTACTATAAAATGTTCCCTTGGCTTAAAGAGATGTGAATATGAGAAGAGAGTGAGAGATGCGTGTAAAAGGGGAAAAAAATGTAATGCTGCAAACTCATTCTATAGTGTCCTGATGATTATCCTGAAACCCCTTGGCGGCGTTCCTGAGCCGCAGGGCCGGAACCTCTGGTATGGAACAGAAGCCTGCGCTTGAAATGAAAATGAATCATTCACTGCCCGGAGCCAAAAATCTGAGCTCTGAGTCAAGGAGCCAAGGACTCGACAAGATGTCAACGTCGGAGGCTCGCTCCACGGATCATGAGGCACACGGAGACCGAGATACCAAAACAATTGCAGGGTTGTTGTTTTTTTTCCATTGGAGTGTAAATATAGGAGAGATGATTTTTGAAACAGCAGGCTGAATCATCGATTGTACCTACTTGAGCTCTCAGCCACCGCATTCATCCCCAAAGAGACAGCTTTCCATCTCCGCCAGAGCTTTTCACATGTATTAATACACTTTTTGTTCACTGGATTTGTTTTAAAATCAAGTAGTTCTCCTGTAGTCTAGTCAGATACTGCAGCTTAAACCAATGCTGCTGCTACCTTTTCCATGTTTCTTGCACACTGTAGAGACGATGACAGATAAACAACAGGAAGCAGACTCATTTTGGCTTTACTCTTCAGTGACTTTGTGACTCAACAGCAGAGAGACGCTGACATGAAACAGAAGCCAAAAACATTACATAAATAGTTATTTCTAAACATTGAACGCAACCTCTTAATGCCATCATTAATGGTGATGCCCTTGTGTCCCCGAGCGCCACATGTAAGCAAAGTGGAGCCATGAGGACGCTGTGGCAATGCAAACCTACAAAAACCGGGAGCTTTATTAAATCGGGGCCCCTAATGATTTCATGTGTGGATCGTGCAGTGCTGTGTTATCTGTGAGTAGGTGTGTGTGTGTGTGTGTTTTCCTCTTACGCTTGTTGGCTCGCAGGCTGATCCTGCAGCGTTCAGCTCCAACAGCATTGTTCACCTCACAAAGGTAGATCCCTGCACAGCTTTGTGTGTTGTTGCTGATTCTCAACTCCCCGGTTGCGCTGTCTGTAATGCACATGCCCACATACAGAGATCTAATCCAGCAAAAAACAACACTTCAATGTAAGATGCTCAAATTTGGTATCAATTTAACTTTTCCACTGTTTCCAGATGAAGTAAAAAATAATTTTCACGCCATAGGTTCACAGAAAAAAAAACATTGTGGCTAAGGAGGGATACTTACATTCAGTGTCTTGCAAAAATATTTGGAATTCTTTCATCTAAAATATTCCATTGAAGCTCTGGTTGCATGTTTAGGGTTTTTGTCCTGCTGGTTGAATCTCCACCCCAGTCTCAGGTCTTTTGAAGCCTACAAGAGGTTTCGCTTACACAGGTTACCATGTGCTTAGTTCCACACATCTTCCCATAAACTCGGATTCATTTCTTTTTCTCAGGAAAGTGTCTCTAAAGCATGATGGTGCCACCAATGTTTTACATAGTAGCATGATGTGTTCATAATGTTGGTTTTAAGTAGGGCTGCACGATACTGCGAAAAACTGACATTGCAATCTTTTTCTAACCCTGCAATGTACAGTGGGGCAAAAGGTATTTGGCAACCACTGATTTGTGCAAGATGTCCCACTTAAAAAGATGAGAAAAGGCTGTAATTTTCATCATAGGTAGACCTCAACTGTGGGAGATAGAATGTAAAAAAAGTAAAGTAAAAATCCAGAAAATCACATTGTATGATTTTTTTAGAGAATTCATTTGCACAATGGTGCAGAAAATAAGTATTTGGTCAATAACAAAATTTCACCTCAATACTTTAATGTAACCTAGGTTGGCAATGACAGAGGTCAAATGTATCACCAGGTTTGCACACACTGTAGCTGGTATTGGGGCCCATTCTTTCATGCAAATCTTCTCTAGAGCAGTAATGTTTTGACTTTCAACTCCATCCACTGCTTCTCTATTGGATTGAGGTCTGGAGACTGGCTAGGCCACTCCAGAACCTTGAAATGCTTTGTACGTGGCCATTCTTTTGTCGCCCATGCGATGTGTTTGGGATCATTGTCATGTTGGAAGATCCAACCACGCTTCATCTTCAATGCTCTCACTGATCGAGGGAGGTTTTTGTCCAAAATCTCAAGATACATAGCCCCATTCTTCCTTTCATTATTATAGATCAGTTTTCATGTCCCCTTTGCAGAAAAGCAGCCCCAAAGCACAATATTTCCACCCCCATACAGTTGGTATGGTGTTAATGGTGTACAACTCAGGATTCTTCTGCCTCCGAACACTGTGAGTGTGAGTTCTATTTTGATCTCATCTGACCACATGACATGCTTCCAATCCTCCAGTGGATCATCCAGATGGTCATATGTGCTGGCTTAAGCAGGGTGACTTTTTGAGCACTGCCGGATTTTAATCCATGACGACATATTGTGTTACTAATAGTAACCAGTTTTACTGTGGTCTCAGCTCTCTTCAGGTCATTGACCAGTTCCCCCGTGTAGTTCTGGGCTGTTTTTGTCACCGTTCTCAAGATCATGCGTACCCCACGAGGTGAGATCTTGCAGGGAGCCCCAGGTCGAGAGAGATTTGCTCATCCCCGTGGTGTGCAGGTGTACAGTCTTGTCCCTGGTGATCTAAGACTGCTCTCTGGCCTCGGCCATGGTGGAGGTTGGAGTCTGACTGTTTAAGGTTGTTGAGAGGTGTCTTTTATACAGATAATTGTTTTTAGGTGCTAAATACTTATTTTCTGCACCCTTATACAATTAAATTCTTCAAAAATCATACAATATGATTTCCTGGCTTTTTCTTTACATTCTGTCTCTTATAGTTAAAAGTGTCCCTATGATAAAAATTACAGACCTTTCTCATCTTTTTAAGTGGGAAAACTTGCACAATCGGTGGCTACCACATATTTTTTGGCCCACTGATAATTGCGATATTAAAAAAACTGAATTTTCAATAGATTACTTCAATAGCACCTTAGGTTATGCTACACTCCTGCCATCTTGTTGACATTTAACCTACACTGATCTTACCTCTCTGATAATGTCACAGGTATGGTTTTTGTCTGTATTTGAGAGTTATCCTTATTTTTAGGGCTGCACGATATTTGAAATTCTTGCGCTGGAGATAGCATCGGTATATATTGCGATCAGTTGCTATATATGTCTATTTACTTTCCCATTTGTGCTTGCTGTGACCTTTAGCATTTTGGGTGACATTAGTATCCGGTGTAAACATCTGCTGCCATATGACTCTGTCCAAATAGCTGAATATTACATTAGCATGAAAGATCCAAGTTCATAACACTTGGAGTCTACTAGCCAACAATTATTGCACTCCAAACAGTCCCTTGTGATGTGGCTTTTACACACACTTACATTGTGATGACGATATATTCTGCAGCTCTAATTTTAAGCCAAACATAGTGTTTTTGCATGCAAACCAAAAAGCATAGCTTTGCTCTTATCAGACCAGAGCACCTCTACCCAACTCTTTAATAATTCAATTCAATTCAATTCAGTTTATTTATATAGCGCCAATTCACAACAGATGTCATCTCAAGGCACTTAACAAGAAGTCATTTCAATACAATTATACAAACATTCCAATCAGTTAAAAAGTTTCCTATTTAAGGAATCCCAGCAGATTGCGTCAGTCATTGGCGTGAGGTTGGGCAGATTTCCAACCACAGCAATCCTTCAGCAATCCCTCATACTGAGCAAGCATGTAGCGACAGTGGAGAGGAAAAACTCCCCTTTAACAGGAAGAAACCTCCAACAGAACCAGGCTCAGTAGGAGCGGCCATCTGCCACGACCGTCTGGGGGTTTGAGAAGACAGAGCAGAACACAGAAGGAACAGAAGATCTGATATAAGAGAACTTTCTATGTTACAGAAAGTAAAAAGTTGATAACAGGACACAGTGGATGTTCAGTTACTGAGAGGATCATCCCAGTCGATGCCCCCCGTCCAACAAGGCCTTGCAGCCAAACAGGATACCAGACCAGGTATATCTTCGATGGGGAGAAAAACACTGAGAGAAAACAAAGTTAACAGTCGAAATAACAGAATGTACTGTAATACAACTGGAGAGTCGTAGGAGAAAAGGAAGTAGCAGAGTGAAGAAAATTGGTAAGTCTGTCCTCCAGCAGTCTAAGCCTATAGCAGCATAACTACAGAGATAGCTCAGGATGACCTTAGCCACTCTAACTATAAGCTTTATCAAAAAGGAAAGTTTTAAGCCTGGCCTTAAAAGTAAACAGAGTGTCTGCCTCACGGACTAAAGCTGGGAGCTGGTTCCACAGGAGAGGAGCCTGATAACTAAAAGATCTGCCTCCCATTCTACTTTTAGAGATCCTAGGAACTACAAGTAAACCTGCAGTCTGAGAGCGAAGTGCTCTTTTAGGAACATATGGAACAATTAGATCTCTGATGTATGATGGAGCTTGATTATTAAGGGCTTTGTATGTAAGAAGAAGGATCTTAAATTCTATTCTGGATTTAACAGGGAGCCAATGAAGGGAAGCTAAAACAGGAGAAATGTGATCTCTCTTTTTAATATTCATCAGAACTCTTGCTGCCGCATTTTGGATCAGCTGAAGGCTTTTAATGGCATTTTGTGGACTTCCTGATAGTAAAGAATTACAGTAGTCCAGCCTTGAGGTAACAAATGCATGGACTAGTTTCTCAGCATCACTCCTGGACAGGATGTTTCTAATTTTAGCAATATTCCGGAGGTGAAAGAAAGAAATCCTAGAAACATGTTTAATATGGGATTTAAATGTCAAGTCTTGGTCAAAAATAACGGCGAGGTTCTTTACGTTATTACTGGGGGCCAATTTAATGCCATCCAGATGAAGTGATTGACTAATCAGTTTCTGTTTAAGAACTTCTGGTCCAAAGACAGCAACTTCTGTCTTGTCAGAATTTAAAAGCAAAAAGTTTAGGGTCATCCATGCTTTTATGTCTTCCAGACATGCCTGTAATCTACCTAACTGACTGGGTTCATCAGGATTTATGGATAAATATAGTTGTGTATCATCGGCATAGCTGTGGAAATTTATCCCATGCTGTCTAATGATTCTACCAATTGGAAGCATATATATGGTGAAAAGAATTGGTCCAAGGACAGAACCCTGTGGAACTCCACAAGTAACCCTTGAGAGTGAAGATGATTTATCATTTAGATGAACAAACTGGAATCTATCAGACAAATATGATTTAAACCAGCCTAGTGCTGTTCCTTTGATCCCTGCAACATGTTCAAGCCTTTCTAAGAGAATATTATGATCGACTGTGTCAAAAGCAGCACTGAGATCTAACAAAACCAGAACAGACACCAGTCCATTATCTGAGGCCATGAGAATATCATTAGTAACCTTCACCAGTGCTGTTTCAGTGCTATGATGAGCTCTAAAACCTGACTGAAACTCTTCAAACAGCTCGTTACTGTTTAGATGTTCACAGACTTGATTAGCAACTATTTTCTCAAGGACTTTGGATAAGAAAGGAAGGTTAGATATAGGTCTGTAATTCACTAAGTCATCTTGATCAAGGGAAGGTTTCTTGAGTAAAGGTTTAATTACAGCTATTTTAAATTCCTGTGGTACGTATCCGTTTACTAAGGATAGATTCATCATATCCAAAATGGGGCCAGGAACCAAATGGAACACTTCTTTAAATAATTTGGTTGAGATTGGGTCCAAAATACAAGTTGAAGGTTTAGATGAGGCTAATATTTTTGATAATTCTGAAAGCTCGACTGAATCAAAACAGCCTAAGCACAACTGAGGTTCTACAGTTCTTTCCGATACTGACTCATTTACTGAGGAAGAAGTAATCATGTTTGGGAGGGTGCCAATGATTTTATTTTTAATAAAATAATACATCCAGATTTGTGATGACAGTAATGGGTTGCACTGGAATTTCTTTCCCTGCAACTGAGTCAGGAGGGGTACTGCTTGCTACACCATTTAAATTTTTATTTGCAAAGAGAGTAAGTAAATTTAATTAGCATATTACCATAATACTGTTTAAAAAAAGATGAAAAGCTTCACACAAACAGAGCATAAAAATGTAAACATAAATTTAAAATATATTTTAAAACCATGCATCATTTTCCATTTATTTCACAGGTCTACATAATTTTTGATACAATGGGAAACATTTTCAGGGGGTTTGTATACTTTTGCAAACCATTGTCTGCAATTTGTGTCACACTATGTAAAAAGAACAATTCGCCAAATCTGTCATACGGAGAAAATGCCAACGATAAGCAGCTAATGCACTAAAGTCCATGAAAGAAAATTGCATGTTCATCTAGAGAGTCCAAATCATTATTTCTTCATATTTTCTCCTGGATGAGTCATCATGTCAATAATTTGTAAAAACCACAGTAAATCCCTTGTAGAGGAGAGTTAATAGGCAGCTATTGTGGAGTCAGGAAGACAATGGGTCCTTCGATTTTGTGCACAGGGGATCCAATAACACAGTGCCTCCTTTTCCAAACAACTCCCCCACGCACGCACACACACACACACACACACACACACGCACACACACACACAGTAACAAGCATTTTGATGTGCAGTACCACGATGACATCACCAGAGGTCACACTCACCCTGTGTGGCAGCCGCAGGCATGGGGTCTTTGCTTTCTCTCTGCCACTTGTATTTTAAGGGAGTGGATCCTTCAGAGGACTCGCAGTGCAGAGAAACAGCTTCACCGACGAGCTCCCCTCCTTCTAGCCAGCACTTGGGCACAGATGGCTTCACTGTAATCACAAAAGTAGTGGGTATTTTTCTTTTGCATTGTCATTTCTGTCCCGTTTACAGTGCAGCATTTATTTTAATTTATTTATAGCCCAGTGAGTATAAGTGTTGAATAAAAAGGTAAAGTATTGTTTAAATAAAACAATCCCTTGTAACAAATAAAAGAGCATCAATCAAAAATAAAAACAAAAGAAAAAGTTTGATGAAATTAAAATCAGATGAAGCCATGATATCAAACAGCTTATAACAATAAAGGAATCCCTGTGAAATCTGAGGATCTATTTGTCAAAAAAGTTATTAAAACCTCACAATCTAACTAAGAACTAAAACTAAGTGAATAGTTACTTAGCAGCATTCCTTTTATCGCCATTTCTTTAAAACAGCTAGCTGCTTATGTAAGTTATCAACAGAAGACTTGAAGGTCTTTCATTACAAGTTTAATATTAAAGGTCAGAATGAGAGTTGGCAATGCAACTGTATTGAAGAGAAGGAATCAGATCTGAACATTTACCTACAACAACCGCTGTCCTCCAAGGCCACTTCAAAACATTCTTGCAGACATTTTAAATTTAGTCATAACAACCTTTTATCCCATTCAGATCGCATCCCTGAGTCTTTAAAATATGAATATTTTTATGACCCTGAAGTATTTTTCTCAAATATGCTAGTCTGAATCTGTCAAAACACTCCTGGGAAAAATAAAATTTAACATTTAACAAATTACAAGTATTGAAATTTTGTGCCAGTGAAAGAAATGACCAAAAAAAAAAGCCAACAGGCTAGGCAAAACTGCATTTAAACTCAATAGGCGGTTCCTCGGCTGATCAAAGGTTAAAGAGTAACTAAACCGCAAAACAACATTTTTTTGCCTATAAACTGTATAAATGGGTATTTACCAATGCAATCTGTCAGTTTCTGGGGATTTTTTTACATTTTGGTGTAAACTTGTTTAATTTTACACTTTTTGGTCTAAAAACATCTTAGTGCTGCCCTCTTAGGGTTGAACGGTGGCTACTGCATTTGGATTGGTGGAGAGCGGTGCATCTTTACGTCACAGGCATCGACTGTGTCACAGCAGTCTGTTATGTACAGTCTATGGCCATACCCCTCCGTTCTTCCTGGCACCGCCCACTTTGTACAATTTTTCAAACGTTGTCTGGGGGCGGGGTTAGGATTTTTCAAGGGGTTCAGTTACACTTTAAGTACCATTAACCATTAGCATAGGGTGACCATATTTTGGTTTCCAAAAAAAGAGGACACTTGGCCCAGTCCTGAAACACTCTCAGGACTGTGCCAAGACTTTTGATTTTAACATATTTAAAGTGTGCAGTTAAATAACAAACTTCAGATAGGCTTTCACAAGAACAAAAATGACTTTAAAATCTCTGGAAATTATTAAATAATAAAAATAATTACTCTTTTGAATTATAAAATGTACTAGTAACAATAATAGTTCAGTTTTTTTGTCATACTGGATGAAAATTAAACAAAAATCTGAACTCATATACTGAGAAAACAAGTATTTCAATGTAATAACAGTAAAAATCAGCAATCTCAAAAAGTAAATAAAAGTGTATGCTCCAGTCTTTAGTTTTCATCTTTATCCTCCTCAGTCAATTTATAGATGTACTCTCACTTTGCAAAGCAATATTATAGTTTTTGTTTCCATGTAGACCTACTGGATCTTTGCCACTTTAGTCACACACAGGAACAAACATGCAATGCCAGCTATGCCAGCTCTGTTCGTCTGTAAAGCTACACTTGCGCTTTGTTGTAAACAGTTGCAACGTCATGGCGCAGAGCAAAGCGGTGCAGCGCATCACAGCCCACTGTCTGTTCCATCTCTGAATAAATCAGAACCATCTAATAGGCAGCAGCTCATGGAGGACGTCAGATGAGAGAATGGGTATTGTATTGCACATCACACCAGTTAATTTAAGTATATTTATTGGTCCACTTTAAAACGATAAATAAATGGACATTTTGATTAATCTATTAAATCACCCTGGACAGGACGTGAAAAGTGGACATGTCTGGGGAAAAGAGGGAAGTTGGGCAACAGGATCCAACAGGCTGTCTAAAAGGACACAGGCAGATTCTCAACCCAAATTAGGATCTCATGCTGGCTGCAAAACTCATCTGAGAGAGAAGGTCAAGTCTACTTCCAACTCCACAAAACACTGAAAGATGGAAGTTTTAAAATCTGATGACAGAAAATGTTAATCTGGACTTTTCTCATAGCTTCTAGTGTTATGGGTAAGCCAAAAAGTTCCTAACGGAAGGGTTTTCCATAACGTTAACAGAAAAAGATCTAAATTCCAACTTGCGTATTCTACCACATGGAGTGATGTTCTACCCAGCCTGATTGAAAATCTGCATTGAGCAGTTTAAAATAACCAACAAGAGCAGTGGATCTATTCAGTTCAGTCCTTTTTGACCCTTTTAGTTCAGTTTGGAGTTTTTTAGGAATACAGTCTTAAACTTTTGATGAATGGGTTGTTAAAGTTTGAATGTTCCTGTTACAACCCAGCATTGTGAGATGTGAATGATTGACTTTTTCCCCAGTTGCAATTGTACTAATTGGAGCAGTGGCCACTTCCACCTCTGCTTTGGGGTAATCTGCAGCATTCTGTGGATTAATTAATGATTGACTAATGTATTAAACTCCGAATGTCTTTGATCAAAAGATTGATAAGATGTTTGAAATCATGAATGTGAAATCAGCTCCATGGAGAAGATGATGTATTTTATCTTAGTGGACTAGTGATCCACTGGTAAGTAGTGAAAAAAGGGAGTGTCAATGAGCCAGCGGAAAATGGTGGAAAAATTGACTCCAGGTTCACTCTGAGATCTACAAAGAGAGACTGAACAGATACCATTTAACCCTGAAAGATGCAAGGAAGGGAAATCATTACCAGAAACATTAATAATGCGTGGACTTTATTTGCAAAAGCCGAGACACTTAACTATTCCTCCTGTTACTGTAGCCCCTGAACTACATTCCACCACAGTTTGCAATGAATTTGTCAGCTTTTATACAGAAAGGATTCTGAAAATTAGAGGATTAATCTGTACAACGGTACCAAACCCATTAACAATGTCATCCCCACTCAACACCAATCCGGAGAGAAGGCCGGAATTCCATGAACAAAACCCCCAAAAATCTTGATGAAATCATTAACCAATTAAGCTCCTCCTCTTGCTTCCTCTGTATCTTACCCACAGTGTTTCCTAAGAAAGTTCTACCTGTCATTGGGCCTGAACTGATTTAGATGGCAAACTCTTCCCTCCTGTCAGGTGTCCTCCCTTTCTAACAAGGACTAACTGGTTTGATTCTTTTCAGTCTGGAAACTACTGATCAGGCCCGAAATCTAGGTGTAGTAATGGACTCAGACCTGAAATTCAGGGTCACATAAAGGCAATAACAAGGTCAGCCTTCTATCACCTGAAGAACATTTCCGGGATTAAAGGACTGATGTCACAACGGGACCTCGAAAACTCATCCATGTGTTTATCTTTAGTCGGATTGATTACTGCAACAATGTCTTCACAGGTCTGTGCTGGACTGGCAACCTGTCCAGGGTGTACCCCGCCTTTCGCCCCTTAACTGCTGGAGATAGGCACCAGCCCCCCCGCAACCCTGGATAGGATTGACAGGTACAGAAAACGGATGGATGGATGTCTTCACAGGTCTGCCTAAAAAGTCAATCAGACAGCTGCAGCTGATCCAGAACGCTGCTGCTCACGTCCCCACTAGAACCAGGAAAGTAGAACATATCGCACTAGCTCCATAGTTAAAGCTACTTAGCTACTTAGCGCTCAAGTATGTTGAAGATCTGTGGTCACTATACCTACCCCTAGACTACTCGGGTCTTCCAACACTTACAGCTTCCAACAGCTTTCGGTTTCTATGCTCCTTTCATCTGGAACAAACTTCCAGACCACTGCAAAGCTTCATATTCCTGTCTCCTGTGAACTCCGTCTTGCATTATGCCCGACCCATTTCTGATTGGTTGATCAGGCCCTCTTCGCTGAAAGATGGAGGCTACCAGACTAAGTCACGAAGCAAGAAAATAACCAGAGGTAGCAAAGAGCAACCAAACTTTTTAATCTGATTAATATAAACTTATTGTCTGGAGTCTAGAGGTGACCGATATTAGTGTATGAAGAACCAGAATGTATCCACAATTTGCAAAAAGCGAGAAATTGCTGAATTGCCTATAGAGCACATTCTAGTCATTGCAGTTCTATACCCTCGTTCTGCTATATCAGCTTACTTTTGTTCCTTTTCCATCAACTTTATGATGTACCATTTATGTTACAGGGGTAAAATGGTTACACGTCTTCATAATTACCTTGCTAAAAGTTAAGGGTTAATATTTAGTTAGTATTAAAGTTTGAAAATTATATTAACATTAAAACCCTATTCAAGTTCATTCAAGATCATTTGTCCCCTTCAGCACCTTCTAAGTGCCCAGCTATTTAAGTAAAAACTTAGCTGGATGTTTGGGCCTTCCGAATAATACTTCTAATAATAATAATGTAAACATTTATGTCGAAGCTAAGGTAACTGCATTGAATTTCATTACAATCTTAAAATAACATTCAAAACTGTCCTACTGTTACATCATTATCATGTTACAAGAGTGCCATTTACCTAAGTGGTGTCTGGACTCATTGGCCTCTCTGTTGAGTACTAATTAAAGTAGCCCAGTCCCACAGGGACATAACCATGAGAACAGCAAAAATCCACAGGGAATGTGATTTTGTGAATGAAAAGCTGCTGCTTCTAACCTAATCATTAGCACAACCCCAGCAGAGCCACCAAAAGGCCTACTGCCCTCGAGCTTATAAATAAAGCAACTTAACTAAAGTCTAACTTCGTACAAGCAGCAGCAGAAACCGCTGTGGTACTGCTGTACAGGAGGACAAAAAGAAAAAATTAAACAGATGTCCAATTGTTCTTCCCATTTTGTACAAGCTAGCCTTAGCACAGCTAGCCACATAACATTCAAGTCATTCATTTTACTGAGTAAAAGCAGCATGTATGTTTCTAAAGGTGAAGGGTTTCAATGTAATATACATCATGGGTTGTTTGAAACTGTGCCAAGTATCCTAGAAGAAGCATTTTTTGTAGAAAGGTGGCTTCCCAGGCTATCACATTCAGGCTTTGCATTGGTAATCCCGTAAAAATAACCTAAAAATAAATTGCATTACATATTGTATACACTATTAAATGAAATATAAGTGCTATATTCCGATGTATAGATTTTATTTTGATTTTACTTGTTTGTTGCAACCAGAGGAGGGTAGTAACTAGTTTCATTTCCTTTTTTGGAAAAAATTACTTGCCTTTCATTTATAAAGAAAATGATAAAAATTCAGGTATCATCTTCCTTCCACTTCCACACAGTTGTGTACTACTGTCATTTGACTGATTAACTTTAAATTACATTATCCCCCCCACCCCCGCAACCTCTGTTGTTAAAAGTGACTCCTATAGATAATGCAGCCATTTGACAGGTCAATGTCCAGTCTTACCCTTAACCACCAGTGACACCTTGCGGGTGTCGACCCCAGGTGACTTCTTCACTTTACACTGATAGGTAGCCATGTGATCGCGTGACAGCTGAGAGATGGAGAGAGAAGCGTCCCCCTTGGCGGGATTGTCTGCAGCGAACCTGAATCCACCAGCAACTCTAGGACCACCATGATAGTACTTGGTGCCGCTGGTGTATGATAGAAGCTGAAGTTTAAAAAAACAAACAGTGCAAACACTCAGTTAGTGGTCTAAATATCGTTTTAAACTAACCAAAGCTGTAACTTTATGGAGCTTTTCCAAATCTCTCTAAGCTCATTGTTCTGAGTTTCACAGCAAGTTCACTGCGAGTCCAGATTCTGCACTCATGCTGGCAAAGTTCCAAGCAGACAGCAGGGAATAGCTATCCCAAAAAGCAGCAGTGAAACAGTTAGTGTTTCACCCTGTGCCAATCAAGAGACAAGTTAGAAACAAACTGGGGGAACATCCAGCTAGATAAAAATAAATTTTTGCTTAATTAGCTGGTAAATCTCAGGACTTGTGGAAATCTGCGGGTCAGAACAAACAGGCCAAAACGAATGCAAATGGATTTCTGTGAATTACTGTATTTCTTCTGATCTTTTTTAGATGTACAAAATGGCTTCTGTTGACTCATTTATTAGAAAAATAAAGTACGAAAAATAATATTTCGGAGAAATCTGTGCTGTTGAGATTTTTCAAAGTCACGACTGCTTAAAATAATTATTTTTTTAACATTTATACAAATCTTTGAAATGGTTATGGGCACCAGGATCCAATGGTGATCCAATGGTCTAAAGCTTTAATGGACTGTGGTGGAGGACTGTGGGCAGACATAAATAGACAAAACATCAGCTTTACTCAGCTGTCTGTCAGAGATCCAAAGGGAGGAGGTATTCACTCAACTCTTCCCTACTTTTCAGTTTTTATTTGATTATATGGCTGTGATAAAGCATTCTCCCCTTTACTGATTTATCCGTTTTACTTTCAATATCAAGCAACAATAACCTGAATAAATAAAGTATTTTGTAACGCTGTTAATACATTTTGGCTCATTAATCTTTACAGAATAGTTTTATTCAGTCACATCTGAGGGTTTCCGGCATGAAAGGCATGTTTAAGTCATGCCACAGCATCTCATTTCGATCTAAGAATGGACTTTGACTAGGTCACTCTGAAACCTTCTTTGTTTGTCACTTAGAAGTGGACTTTCTGGTGTGCTTTGGATCATTGTCCAACTGCATGGTCAGACACTGATTGATTTTCCAGCAGACAGCATAAATTGATGGTTAAATCAAGAAACCCCAGACCATTACAATACCACCACCATATTTGACTGTAGCTATCATTACATCAGTTTCAAGATAATGCAGTGCTTCGAAAAATATATTTATTTTATTCGCTGTCTCTGGAGTAAGTCTTGGGGATAATGAAGAGATTTTCACATATAAAAACACAACTGTTGTCAAAGCAGGGGTTTTTGCCATGGAACTCTCCTTGGATGCAGTTTTTGTCCCCTCTCATTAATGTAGAATTTAGAACCAGGCATGTTTATTTGTTTTTTGAAAGATTTTAGCCATTTAATGTTGTCAAACAGGCTCTGTTTTGATGATTTTCAGAGGACCATGTGGGAAGTCAATTTTATTTGAACAAAGAACAGATTCTTTTAAATCTGTTCACTTCTTATAAAATGAAATCATCATTTAAACCTTGTTTTGTTTATTTAACATTATTGTCTGATGTTAAAATTAGTTTGATCATCTGAAACATCTAAGAGTGACAAAATGCAATAACAGAGGAAATCTGGAAAAAGCTAAATATTTTTCAAAGCGCTGTTTTTCCTGAACTAGCCAGAAGAATGTTTTGAAGTTGTATACCGTTGGTTAAATCAAGTCGAGTAAAGTTGATTTGTACAGCACATTTCAGCATCAAGGCGATTCAAAGTGCTTTACATGATCAAACATGTTTCAACATTAAACAGAAAAAAATCAAACCATTCGTTACAGTGGCCGAAAAATATGTGAATAAAGTTCAAGAAACCTACACACCTGCAACCTGCTGAAGAAGAAAAAATAAATTTCATAATTCAGCTAGACAATCTTAAAAAATAAAAAAGTTCTCTTTACACGCACCTGTGAGGAGGAAGAAGCTGGGTGAAAAACTCTCAGATAAGTTGACATTTTTTTTATGTTTTTCTGAGAATTGGGTCTACAAGTCAAATAAAGGCAATTATTGAAACAGTGGATATGGACGTGCTTTAGGGTAAACATGGTCCAGACTCATTATCCAAAAAAGGTAGAGTATTTGGGCTATTGTATTAACAAAAACAAATGCAGCCATGGGGGGTACATTTCCACTAAAACTTACAAATTTCTTGATTCATTTCAAATATTTTATATTTTATAAGATTCAAGGCACAAATTTACAATATTCAAACGTTGATATTCTCTGACATTGTAAAGCCAAAAATCCATAAAAAAATAAACTGAGAAAAAATTTTTTTTTCAAAGTGCAAGTGGTGGTACATCTTTTCCTGTACCAGAATGACTTCCTGGGTGCAGACACGATGAAGCTATATAGTGTAGCAGCTCTTCCTTACTGTCTTTGGCATGTATTCAGAATTTTGTTTGGAGTGTTCATGGTGAGTCTGCCCCCGGGAGAAATCATTCTAATAAAGAAAAAAAACCCGGATCAACAACTTACACCATGTGAAACATCCGGAATCATGTCTCATAAGTTTACCAGCTCAATCTCAATGGATTTCTGGCATTTTGCTGTCACAAATCTTTGACCTCACCATGTCAGAGAATACCCTAATATACTACTTCTTTACTTTAAGAGAACATGTGCAATGCTTAATATGTATTCCTTTTCATGCTAATAGACTGCAAACTGACTGCACTCAGAAAGAAAAGATTTGTTTTAGACTGGTAGTCAACATCATGTCAATAATGTCAATATATTTTTAAATGTTTACAATATGCTGCAAGGTCTGATATCAAAGGGCAGATGTGCGTTTAGGAGCATCTGACAGTCAAAACAGTGAATGAACAAGAAGAAGAAGATAATTTTATGTCGTCTTAAATCTTACCATATGGTCCTTCTTTGTAGTGTCTGGACTGAGCACAGACCATTCAATGTCTATTTTCCCTGTGTCTAATGGGCTCAGCATGTATCTGCAACCCAAAGTCACAGTGTCGCCCTCCGCCCTCAGGATGGCCTGCGGGCCTGTCGATATCACCTTCAGCCCTTGTGTATATCTCAGCTCTGTGCAAATTCAGACCATTCATGAAATTAGTCACAATAAAACTAGCATTTTAATTTGCTCTTTATCAAAGGGTAAATGCTGTCCTCTTTCTGATTCAGTGAGCCACAGCTTGCTTCCATGCTCTAATGAGAACATTTTGCGGACTGTTTGTGTTAAAGTGTTTCCCTTACCGGAAACAAAGTATCACAAATAGAAAAGCTCTAAGAATGTTGTTATGAGTTATTTGCGAGTTGCAAATTGAACATTCATTTTTCACAAAAGATGCAATAAGAGGCTGAGTGTGCATGGAGCTTTTTGCCTTTACAACATTGTAATCCTCACAAAAACCATGCAAGGTTCTAACTAATTCAAACATTTCACAGCAGAGAAAAAGCAAAATGGTTCATCGTTGGAGTGGAAAAAATAAAACCCTTTCTCTCCACCCACTCGGATAATGCAGAGACTTTAAATCCTGGAACAATTATCTTATCAAAACAAATCTAAGTGCAGATAATAGAAGAAGCTCGTATTGGACTTAGATTTGCCTTTGTGGGGAGAATGGAACACGCGACAATAATTTTTCAGGGATTTTAAGTGTTCTTTTTAGTATTTTTCTAAGAAAGCATATAATGCTTTTATTCCACTTTGTATGAGTATGAGTCTGTCCTAACATCCATGAAATGGAGCAGCATTTACATAACATACTAATGTGTATGCGTAATCTGGGGTATATCAGTGAGGCTGAGATGTGCTGCTAAGAGCCACAGTGAACAAAGCAAGCCCTGACTCAGATTGTTAGAACATTAGTGAGCTGGTAATCTTTTTGGAAGAGAATGTCAAACCTTGTTGGAGAAGCTGGGGGCAAACTCAGATCCCCTGAGGCCCGACTCTCAGCAGAGAACAGATACGAAGGTCACTGTGATTGCCTGTTACAGTGTAGGAGCCAATTCAGAAAGTTACAACCAAAAACTTCTGTATATTTTGAGGCGATTCTTATGTGATAGACCAAGAAAAGGTGGCACATAAGTGTGAAGGGGAAGGAAAAGGACAGATGGTTTTACTTTAGTGTGATGTGCACATGCATCCCTCTTTACTCAGATACCTCAAAATTAGACCTAGTTCGTCTTTTGGCTCAGCTCTCTCTTCACCACGACAGACAGTACAGCCCTCACATCCTTGCAGTGGTGGCACCAATGCGCCTAAAACCTTGTTTACGCTTGTCCATCAGCAAGTTTGCACTCGCACGCACATGTATCGATGGAGAAGTTTTCCTTTTATACTTCTCCGTTGGTGTGCCAGTGTTGCAAAGCAATTCTCCTCCAGAACAGCAGGTGGTTTAGACCTGTTCTGGCGGGTCTGCCTACCATTGCAGTGACGTCTCTGGTCGACGATGGTTTATTTACTTCAGCTTGTATAGACACATCCACTCAAGGAGCAATGGCAGACAGAGAGCAAGTTCTGATTGAGCTGAAAAGCTTAGAAGTGCAGCTCGTAGAATACTCTGAAAATGCATGTAACGGGTGATTCTCAACACGGCCGCTTCACAGTAAAACAGTCTTTTGCGTTTTTACGTCCCATTTGTGGTACGTGGTATACCTCGGGGTCAAGTCTGCCTCATTTGCGAAACCCTTTCTATGTACATAAACATATTAGACATCATCGGAAAGCTGAGATTCTTGAGATTCCAGTGATGTTTGCCAATTAAGGATTCAATCATAACTGTAGACACATTAAACACTTTTGTCAAATCCCTCAGAAAGAAAAATAATGTGCAACTCATTGTTTGAAGCCACATATCATTGATGGAACAGAGACATCTCAAACAAAAACGTAATCCAATAAAATAGTCTACAAGTCATGTCCACAATCTAACATAATCTGCCACTCAACACCTTGATAATTTATTTCCTTGTGTATATTTCACTTTACTGTAGGAAAATTGTCCTAAACATGCAGCCATGGGTACAATAGAAAGGATTAGATCAAAGCGTATTCATATGCTAGCATGGTCCAGAAAAACTGGGAATCTAAATGCAATTGAGAATTTGAAGCAAGATTTTAAAAAACAAACAAAACAACAAAGGTCATGTGAACACTACTGCAAGGCACTGTTAGTTTGTGTGCAAATACATAAATTCACATTCTGGTTTTGTGTGTAGCCATACCTGTGCTCATAAGCATCGCAGACCATAACAATAACCACGACGGACAGCAAAGGTTGAAAGGTGTCCTCAAATTAGAGCAGCTTTGTTTGAACATAATCATCCTGTCTGAAATAGAGCAATAAGCACCTTTAAATCACAAATAATAATCTATACAATGTGAAGAAAAACAATTGATGTCCTGCCTACATTTCCTGAAACAAGTTAATGAATCCAAGTCGCTGTCAATGGATTGCAGAAGAAAAAGAAGTGTAATGTTATTCCTGCGTTACAAAAAACGCCTTCTTTCCTTCTGCTTCATTAACAGAAAGCCTTCTGATTGGTCCACTTTCACCTCTTCACCTAAACTTTTAAAAGAGGACTAATATTTTTATAAGCCTCCTATAACACCTTGAATTCAAAGCTAAAATGTATTGACATGCAGTAAAACTAAAACAATGGGTGTTTAGGAAGCAGGGTTCCTTGTGCCTAAATGTCAATCGCTGTTCTTAAAAGGATGTTAGACAGAAGGAGCAAACAATAGGTGGAATATTTCTGCTACAATGAAAAAAGACCTCCAAAATCCTGCTTATATCTGCCAATTACAAACCTTTGTTTCTTTTTTATGTAGGTGTTTCTCTACATAAGCTCTCTTCAGACAATAATTCTGCCTTTATTGTCTCTTTTAACTTTATTAACATAACTGGAATATTGAAAAAAACCTTTTACCTTGAAGAGAGAAAAGACACTACAGTCCCTCTTATTCTCTTGGGTACACAATACACCACATTCCGCTTCCAGACCTATTATTTACCCAACGCTTTTAAATACTAAGAAGGAAAACAAAGACAAGGTCTCGGGTTGGCAAAAAAACAAGAAAGAAAAAATCAACAACTGGTTTTTCAGGCAAAAATACAAAGCAGCACAGCTCATATACAATACAGGAGTTTCTGAAAGAGGACAAATAATAATAATAGACTGCTGGGCTTATCTCAGAGCTGCATCTACAGAAAAATCCCCTCTATACATCAGATACGGTGGGGGATCTTTCAGAAAATGGATTAGAAATAGAGGATAAGGAGCTTTATCTGAACCCCAAGCTGCATATAAAATATTAGACACTTTCTCCAGTTGTCAGCTCGTGCTTTTCACAAGCTTCTGGCAATTTTTAGAAAACATTTATGTTTATTGCCACCAATTCATGTAAGAGACATCTAAAAAATGTACTAAACTCCTCGCTGACCCCATACTCCCACTAATTCTAAGCTTCAAGCAATGTGGTTTTTTTTAGTTGTCTAACTGAACTTATAACAACACATTTCTGTAAAACTTAGATGGATTTGGCTTAAAGAAAATACTTGAGGATTTGAAAAACACAAATTCTTCTCTCTAAAATGAAAAATTGCTGCAGGTTTTTTTTCCGCCCAAACCTACTTTGTGCTATATTTTTCACATATTAATCCAAACCCACCCATCCATCCATCCATCCATCCATAGTCTGGGGTCAGGTCTCGGAGGCACCAGCGTAACCAGAGAGACCCAGACTTCCCTCTCCCAAACCACTTCTCCAGGGATATCCCAAGGCGTTCCCATGCCAACCGAGAAACCTAGTCCCAGCGTGTCCAGGGTCTTCCTCTGGGTCTCCTACTGGTGGGACGTGCAAGGAACACCTCACCAGGGAGGTGTCCTGGAGGCATCCTAGCCAGATGCCAGAGCCTCCTCAACTGGCTCCTCTCGATGTGGAGGAGCAGCGGCTCTACTCTGAGCCCCTCCTAGATGACCGAGCTTCTCTCCCTGCCTCTGAGGGAGAGCCCAGACACCCTGCAGAGGAAACTTCTTTCGGCCGCTTGTATCCGTGATCTCGTTCTTTCAGTCACCACCCAACGCTCATGACTATAAATGAGGGTAGGAACATAGATCCACTAGTAAATCGAGAGATTCGCCTTTCAGCTTAGCTCTCTCTTCACCACGAACGACCTGAAATTCACCTGCATCTCTGCTGACCCCGCAACAATCCGCCTATCGAGCTCCCGCTCTATTTTTCTCCTCATTCGTGAACAATACCACGAGACGCTAACAGATTACATTAATATTTGTATTTGTAGAGTGATAAAACTTAGATGTACCTTTGTTAGGCACTGTCAAAGCCTCCTATCTTAATCTTAGTAATATCTCTTCAATGAGAAGCATAGTGTAGTGATGTAAGGAAGCAGTCTTTGCTTTTGTCACGTACTGTATAGTTGATGGATCAGTTATTTTCTTTTGCCAACCTTACATTATCTTTAAGTGTGTAGTACAATACATTTCAAGTTAGTACTTTTACATGAAAAGTCCTAAATATGACCAAATTTGTTATTTTACTTCATCCCTACATGAACACTTCTCTGCATGCTTAAAATGAGAAACACAAGACAAGCAGATATGAGTTTAGAAGTTGAAAACTTTTCTTCTTTCTCTTGTTGCAAAATATAAACCCACTAGTGGTTTATTTATTAAAGAGAAGCCCCTAAACATGGTTCTGAAGTGCACTGTTATGCAAGTGACCCAGGCTTAGCTTGATAACCTCTTTGCCACTGAGAAGATATGGGAACCTAAACTAGATTAGTCAGTCTTCATTCACAGTTTAGCAGCATGGTTCAGGTACACCTGGTGTAAGTAGCTCCGCACCATTTCAGCACTAGTAAAGCAAATGCTACGCTAAGCAGGAGGAGACTGCACTCCATTTTATATGACATAACAACTGCTGCTTACCTGGATCAAGATCACTAAGAAATGTATTGTCATTGTGTAGCCCAGAGAAACCGTTTCTGTGGCATAAGATAAAATGTAAAATCTTTACGTATGCAAAGAAAACTGGGAAAACCTATGAAAATAGTAATAAAATAGTAACTGAGCAATATATTTTGGACATTGAGATGTTATAAATTATTTATGCATAGTTTGTAGTATCATATCTATTCATCTACACCTTCATCTACACCTTCTGTTAAAACTCCACATTTCTGAGAAATTAAAAACTTTAAGAATTAATTTTAATACTTTTACTTTTACAATGTGACACACATCGTGCCCAATTCAAGTAAACAAAACACACCTAAAGAAATACTTTGCTGAAGAACCTTTAGAATCCTTTTCCTACATTCAGTATTCTTGTGCTTGACGCTCTGTAACTGATCTCAATTGTGGGGAATATGATCAGCCGTAGGTAAATTTCAGCTGGGCTTGTAGGATTTGCTTGACATTTGCTCATTTGGATCCTCCAGCTACAGCCACAGTTTGCAGAAAGGTTACATCTGATTTTTACAATGAGAACATCGTGATCTCACTGCACAAAGGAATCAACAATAGAAGAGTGAAAAAAAATATAGCAATAAAAATACACAAGCTCAACAGGGACAAAGCCAAAACCTTGCAGGAGAATGTTTTATGGTTTGATGAACCGAAATGTAATCTTTTGGGGCACACTACCAAAAATGTCTATTTGGCACACCTAAAAACACTATATACACAGTGAATTATGGTGGTGGCATGGTGGGATTACATTCCTTCAGATGGAGCTTTTTGCTATGGAAGCGTACTGTTTCAATTTGAAAAAAATAAAAAGCTCTGTTTTTCTGAAGTAACAAGATAATTTAAGAAAAAAAAAACAGTTTTACAAGTTTGTTTTTCTAAATTAATGATAAAATAATAAAAACATGAATAAAGTAATACTTCTGCAGTGTTTCTATGAGATTATGTTCTATGCCTGTAGGCATTAGCTGGCTAAGTAAAAGGAACTTAAACATGTCCCATTTCCATCCATCCATAATCTATACCGTTTATCCTTGCAGGGTCACGGGGCATCTGGTGGCTATCTCCACCGGTCATCGGGAGAAAGGCGGGGTACTGGCATGTCCCATTTGTTGAGTATAATTTACTAGTACTTTGTTTTGGGATTGAGAAACTGCAAAATAGCTACTCTTGTCTCTAAACAATGTAGATAGGATTATTATTAGTTCATGGACTTCACAGACACCTGAGGAATTTGCGCCTGTTCAGGCGTAAAGCCCCATTCGGATTTTCTGTCCTTCTTTTCTTTCTGCCCCCCACAGTTAATCTTGTGAATTCAGAAGCTTTTTATTTTTATTTTGCAAAAATTGTTGCGTTAATTCAGAAAAAACAGAGCTTTTTTATTTTAGTTTTTTGTATAGTTCATCTTGTTAATTCAGAAAAACAGAGCTCTTTTTGTTGTTGTAAAGATTTGGCCCAAAACCTGGAGTGTTCTGCTAACCTGAAGATAAAAGGAGATATTTGACAGCATTGCTGTGACTCCAAGAATACTAGAAAATAATCACTTATTGAGGGGAAAATGTATGTTTTGGAATGACCTTCCCAGAGTCCAGAACTATATCTGAAAGATTAATCTGAGGGACCACCTGAAGAAGGCTGTTAACAAGCAACATCCTCACAATCTGATAGATTTAGAGAGCTTCTGCAGATGCAGTCGGCAAGATAAGCTGTGGCATGCAGGACTGATTGCTGAAATTGTATCAAAAACTGTTTTAGTAAAGTCTTAGTCTAAGGGTGGGGACACTTATTTAGGCAATATGTGGTTTATTGCTTTTCCTTCCTGAAAGGTTTTATTTAAACACAAGATATGCGGAAAAGGCTCAGATAGGATTTTTCAGGCTCTCAAACCATGGGATATTAACAGGGGTGTGTAGACTTTTGAGAGCCACTGCATGCAGATGATCAAGTGATTTTTCTGGCTGTCTGTATGGTTTAGAGTTTGACATTAGTTATGATGCAAAGAAGAGCAATGCTCTCATTAAAAGAAGTAGGAATGGTTATAAACTGTTATTTTCTGACTTTTCCCTGTCTTAACCTGTGCTCTGTGTTTGAAGATGTTGAGCGTTTTAAGTCTAATGACCTGACTAATAATGTGGTAAGTAACAAACAGTGCCAATATACTGATACTTAAGTACAGTGGCTTGCAAAAGTATTCGGCCCCCTAGAACTTTTCCACATTTTGTCACATTACAGCCACAAACATGAATCAATTTTAATGGAATTCGAGGTGAAAGACCAATACAAAGTGGTGTACACGTGAGAAGTGGAATGAAAATCATACATTATTCCAAACATTTTTTGCAAATAAATAACTGAAAATTGGGGTGTGCATAATTATTCAGCCCCCTGAGTCAATACTTTGCAGAACCACCTTTTGCTGCAATTACAGCTTCCAGTCTTTTAGGGTATGTCTCTACCAGCTTTGCACATCTAGAGACTGAAATTCTTGCCCATTCTTCTTTGCAAAACAGCTCCAGCTCAGTCAGATTAGATGGACAGCGTTTGTGAACAGCAGCTTTCAGATCTTGCCACAGATTCTCGATTGGATTTAGATCTGGACTTTGACTGGGCCATTCTAACACATGGATATGTGTTGTTTTAAACAATTCCATTGTTACCCTGGCTTTATGTTTAGGGTCGTTGTCCTGCTGGAAGGTGAACCTCCGCCCCAGTGTCAAGTCTTTTGCAGACTCCAAGAGGTTTTCTTCCAAGATTACCCTGTATTTGGCTCCATCCATCTTCCCATCAACTCTGACCAGCTTCCCTGTCACTACTGAAGAGAAGCACCCCAAGAGCATGATGCTGCCACCACCATATTTGACAGTGGGGATGGTGTGTTCAGAGTGATGTGCAGTGTTAGTTTTCCGCCACACATAGCGTTTTCCATTTTGGTCTCATCTGACCAGAGCATCTTCTTCCACATGTTTGCTGTGTCCCCCACATGGCTTGTGGCAAACTGCAAATGGGACTTCTTATGGTTTTCTTTTAACAATGGCTTTCTTCTTGCCACTCTTCCATAAAGGCCAACTTTGTGCAGTGCACCACTAATAGTTGTCCTATGGACAGATTCCCCCACCTGAGCTGTAGATCTCTGCAGCTCGTCCAGAGTCACCATGGGCTTCTTGGCTGCATTTCTGATCAGCGCTCTCCTTGTTCGACCTGTGAGTTTAGGTGGACGGCCTTGTCTTGGTAGTTTTACAGTTGTGCCATTCTCCTTCCATTTCTGAACGCTTGAACAGTGCTCCGTGGGATGTTCATGTATTTAGTCATTAGCACTCATCAGGCAATGTCTATGGGCAACTGATTGCACTCAGACCAAAGGGGGCTGAATAATTACGCACACCCCACTTTTCAGTTATTTATTTGTAAAAAATGTTTGGAATCATGTATGATTTTCGTTCCACTTCTCACGTGTACAAAACTTTGTATTGGTCTTTCACGTGGAATTCCATTAAAATTGATTCATGTTTGTGGCTGTAATGTGACAAAATGTGGAAAAGTTCAAGGGGGGCGAATACTTTTGCAAGCCACTGTATGTACCCTGTGTACACTGGCTATTCATTGAGGTGGTACAGAAAAAGCAACATATGGAAACTCCCTCTAGCGTTTAATGATGGAGTGAGGCTGCTGTTTAACATGCCATGATGGAACAGTACAAGCTGTTAGTGCTTACATACCCATGTGTTGAGCTGTATTGCACCCTGTCCCATTTAAAGATTTTGTGTAGGTTAATGGGCTCTACACAACTTCAGTTACATTGTAAAACTTTTGGACAACCTAGCCTTCATGTAAATTTGTGACATTTTGAAATAACTGTAAATCTATCTTGTAAATTGTCAGGCAGACACTTCATGGATTGGATTTATTCTTCAACCAAGTCCTACAGATGCTCAATTGGATTGAGATCGAAGGAATTTGAAGTAAACCTCAAAATCGCAAACCATTCCTGTACCACTTAGGCTTTGTACCAGAGCACACTGTCTTGCTAAAAGAGGCCCCTTTCATTCCTTTCTGCTAGTTTAAAGGGGATGTCTACCTCAAGAGAATGTATGTGAACATTTTAAAAAAATCTTAAAAGTCTCATTATTCTGACACAAAAAATAGTTTTCGTAATCCCATCTCACCTAAAACTCTGACATGTTTAGTCTGATTTAATACAGAAAATTGGGGAATGCTTTGTGCAATATATACAGAGTATTTAAATATCTGGTCTCAGTTGTATGTTGGGTCCAAGTGATTTATAAGAGCAGAACACATTTTTACTTATTTATTTAAAATAAGTAACAACTGATTGCGTCATTCAGGACATGTTATTGTGAAATATATTCTCTGCTGCCTGGATATTGAGCTGCCAGCATGTCATGACAGCTAAGAGAACTGTCACACAGTCTTCAGTCAGAGGCCTCTACAGATTTGTTGCAAGACTGACTGCTACTGATCCTTCCTGCCCAAAGCATCACCATCCTCAATGATTCTTTGAAGTTACTTTGATATGAGTTGCCACTTGCCATATTACATTTTAGTGATGAATAAAGTACTTTTGAATTGAATTATAAAAAAATTATTAGTGTCACTCACTTCACCTGTCATCATGTTTTGGCTGATATATGTGAAATATATATGCAGCAGTTACTGGTATTCTAAACTTCACAGATCACTCCAGCAGATGATTCTTAATGGCAGCTGACATCTCTGTCAACCATGAAAACGTTTTGTCTTTTATTATTATTATTATTATTATTATTATTTTATGATGAAAACTCCTCCCTCGATCCGGGTCACACACCAGCAGACTGCTAAGGAACAGACCCGCTGCTTCGCTTGTTCGCTTTCCGGGTTTGGAAAACTTTCATCCAATCAGCATTTCAGCTGCGTACAACGTCAGCCCCGAGCAGCGACAGCTGTGTTTAACTTTTGGACCTAAATGATCAGACTCACCTGAACTTCCAAACATGACGGCCGACATCTGGGACATCGTTATAGTCGGAGCCGGACTGTCTGGGCTGAGCGCCACTCATCTGCTCAGAAAACGGGACGCCAAGCTGAGAATCCTGATCCTGGAGGGGAAAGGTTAGGAACAGTGGATCCTGGAGGAAAGTGAAGCCGTGTAGTGACTTGCATAGCTCATGTTTTGCCGTGTTTCTGTCAGATCGAGTGGGAGGTCGCACCATGTCATCTGAAATCCCTGCAGCCGACGGTGCTGATCGCTGGGACTTTGGAGGACAGTGGGTCGGGAGGTAATTAAACCCACACATGAGACTTTTTTTAAATTTTTTTTATCTGTGCATAATTAAGTCAGAGCAGACAGAATAAAGATAAGAGGATTTTAACACATGCGAGATGAAAGGGAGCTGTTTGTCTCCAGTTTCTTGGGACCATTAGAAAATGATACGAGGTGAGGTGCTAATAATAAAACCCTTAAAGATTCAGAGTTGGGATTAGAGAGCATCAATACCATCACACAAACAGATTAGGCACCTAATTGCTCCTTTATATAAGAACTCTTGACTGAAGATGCTGTAGATGATTCTACTACACTCCTTTATAGATCTATCTCAGCAAATTAGAACATTTAAGAAGTTAATTGATTTTAGAAACTCAATTTAAAAAGATACTTTAAATATTAATATAATATTTAATTATTAATATAATATTAATCAGAATACAGTTCTGTTATATTACGGTCCAATCAATCTTGGGGAAGACTGCTGAGTTTTTGCTGACATTTGTTAAGATGGTAGTCACAGAGACCCTCCACAATGAGGGTAGGTCGCATTGCTAAAGAAGCTAGCTGTTCAGTTTATTGTTTTCAATCATATTAATTAAAAGTTAAGTGGAAGGAAAAAATGTTTAACTTTTTAAGCTTTAGCCTTAAGCACATTCTAAAGGAAAGCCGATTTTAGAGATTGGGGGGAAATTCACAAAATGTGGACTGTGGCTGATGTCTCTACATGCAGACGTGTCCAGAACATGGGCTGCAACTGTTGCATCCTTTCCTCCCAGCACCTTTAAGACTCTGCTACCATCAAACTCAATAAGTGTTAACATTTCTGCTGTTATTCTTTAATGCAGTCTATTGTTGTTGTTTTTTTAAATGCACAAATACATAATCACTTTAAGTATTTTTTTATTATCCTACTGCTGTTTTTAATAACTGCACAGTGTTTTATATGTTTGTTCTCATTTTACAGTATGGTATTTTTTATTCTGTTTTTATATCTTTATATTTGTGTAAATCTACATTTATGGACTGCCAGTCACTTTCCTGCTTGTACACCTGGATTTCCTAGGGTTTCTGTGGGGTAGTAAATGAAATGAGCTCAGTTTAAGGCCATTAAAAGGCAGTAAATATCTACCCAAATTTGACTTACTAAATTGGTAGTAAATCTTTCGTCACCTCTTCAATATATATCGTAACTTTCCCATTTATTCCGGGCTTTTTAACATTTTTTGTTTCAAGTTAGTTCTTACTTTTTCTTGAGTACAAATATGAAGTGATGTCACTACTACTTCAGTACAAATTTTAAGTACTCTACCCACCTCAGCTCCAATCTCTTTTTTCCTCTGACTGTCTCTGTGTGAGAGGAAGAGTGTGTGTTTCTCTGTCCATATTTTCTTTTATCTCACTCACTCACTCACTCACTCACTCACTCACTCACTCACTCACTCACTCACTCACTCACTCACTCACTCACTCACTCACTCACACAAAGTCTGACAGGGATAATAAATTGTATAAATTTTTTCAATCTTTCTTAAAATTGCAATGGTATATTAAATTTGAGGCATGTTCACACTGGCATTGTATTTGTTGTTATTTAACTTAATTTAGCTGCTAGATGTTCTTCCAGCTGATTCTTCAGTTTGAGCATTTGCCATGTTATCAATATACTGTTGTGAATGAAACATCGGCTTGTGAAATTTGAAAGTCCTTGCATTTTGTTTATGTCCTTAAAAAACCAAATGGCCCAAGTCTTCTGGAATTAGGTTAGGAAAATTTGACGTGTGGATACGTGGATGGGTCAGTGCTGCATATCCACCCCACAAAAAAGCTGCTGCTTGATGTCGTCTCGGTAGTAAAACATATTGAAGAGGCAGTAAAAAGTAGCAAATTCAACTTTTGGATTCCTGTATTAACCCTTTTTCCCCATTGAGGGACGATAAAGGTTATTTCTACTCTTTTCCTCCTGAACCAGCCTTTGACCTGGGCAAAGGAGAAAAGCGATTTGACTATTGTTCGTTTTGCATTTCATTTAAATAACAATCCTAGTTTCAGTGTCTGGAGCAAGAGCAGAAAATAATGTAATCGAAGTTGCTTGTGGCTGACTGGGACTTTTTTCCTCCCACTGAACTTTTGATGAATTATAATTGCATATAGCACTTTACGAACAGCCAGACTTTTAGTAATGACATTTTGTGCCTTACCCTCTGTTTTTGTAAGTTGTCAGTGACCGTCTTCTGGACAACTGTTCAATTGTTTAGGCCTTAAAATAAGAATGTTTTAAAATGATCTATTTTTCTTTTTCTTCTGTGATACCTACATATGCTGATTACCAGGATTTGGGGTTTCAGTTGGCTGTAATCCAGGATTATTAAAAGTAACAAAAATACATGTGTGAACATTTGTTTGACCAGAATCTGAACTTTGCTTTTTGAATTGAATCCTGAAGCAAATTAAGTTGTTGATAATATTCAAGTCTTATAAGATACTTATGTATTTCGTGTATCAATCCCCACAGTGAACCATAGTCATGGTGTGAAATTGTTTCTTCAGCAGGGGTAGGGAAGCTAAATACAGGGCTAGCCTAAACATCAAGCCAGAGCTACAGTGGAATGGTTTACCTCAACAGATATTTGTTAAATGTCCTATTAACTCAGAGGGGCTGAATACAACCTTTCATGCTTTAATTGGTTAAACATTTTAAAAGCCATGCATTTTTATTTCACTTCCCAATTATACACTACTTTTTCTTGGTCTGTCATAAAATCTCAGTAAAACAGGAGATTTGTGGCTGTGATGTGATAAATTATGTAAAAGGGGTATGACTAATTTTGCAGGGCGTCATAACTGTGTGATCCTTGTGACTGAGTTGCAGCCTGTCCTGGTTTAGCCCCCACCATGTTTGAAGTTAATCGGACAAATGGATGTCAGAGAAGTACATCTTCCTGGAAATGGCCACATAAAAGGGAGGATGGTATTGGCTTAGGTTCACCTCACATGCTACTCTAATTAAAGTAAAAACTGTTGATGTGTGTATGTGTGTTTGTTATCTAGAGCCATTATTTTGTGGAAAAATTAAACAGTTCTTTCTTTAGGACAACTTTAATGGCAATTTCAAATGGTCTCTCCATATTTTTCTTTTTTTTTTTACCTAGCTTTAAACTATTTTATCTGGCTCTTCAAGGATTTGCTTCGGCATTATCCGAGGTAGTCTTTTTATGAAGATTCATAAAGCTTTTAAAACTCACTTTTTATTTCTCCCTTCACAGCACCCAAACACACATTATGGAGCTCATAAAAGAGTTGGGCTTAGAGGTGTATCCGCAGTTCAATGTCGGGAAAAAGGTGCTTCACGTGGGTGGGCCAACTTCCAAAGTGCGAGAGTATCGGACTAGCATCCCCGCTCTGTCTCCGCTGGTGCTCCTGGATTTCACCCAGCTACTGTGGAAGGTGAGAGACAAGAAACACACAGGGGTCATTTCCCTCTGAGTAAACCCCAACTCTCGGAGGGAAATTCAGTCCTTACTTGCATATGACACTTAAGACACGCATAATAACACCTTTACAGTCACAGTTGTTTAAAGCATCCTACTCCACACTGGTTTTGGGATGTAAAGGTAAATAAAAGTCACGGTTTGGTACGAATTTGGTACACTTTAATCAAAAAACAAAAAAATATGAATGTGCATATGACTTTTTTTTTATTTTTTTACTTTGATTAGCATTAAACAAAAAACTTTTTTTCTTCTATTCTTTCCTTTCAATTCCTGAAATTACTTTGATTTTTTTATGTTTAATAACTTAAAAAAGTTGAAAGTATAGAACTGCCTTGAGATTTGAATGGATTAAAAATAGTACAAGCAGGCATAGCCAAAGTAGGAAACAATGTAACCACTTCAAAATCTTAACGTTTAGAAATTTTTCATCATACTTTTCCCATATTTAAGAATAAAACATGCTTGAATCACTTAAGAGTTGTTTCGATATTTCAACAGCCTAGTCTCCCAGCTGTACTTGAATGCAATGTAAATCCCTTTTCATCAATGGGGATTCCACTGACTTGCATTGTATACAAAATAAGGAGTTTGGGCTGATTGAACACTACAGGTAGCCATTTGGACAACAGCTGGTTTTTCTCTGGTATCAGTGATGTTTACATTCAGCTTGACATTGTTTCAGGTAAGTGATTCAATTCAGTGCAGAGCGTGTTATGTATCTTATTGCTATTGAAAGATAGGTTCGTTGACAAAATTCTGGTTCGGTCCATCTTATCTTTTCTACTGTAGCTGCATGAAAAACAATTAATCTTCCCTAATAGCAGAATTTAGTGATAGCTGGGGGTCCTTTCTGTGTTCTTTTGCCGTCGTTTTCTAAAGTTGCACTGCGCTCTGAGTTCTCCAGATAAACATTATACATGTGTCCAGGTAGAAAACAGCTGTATTCGTTCAGTACACATGTGTACCGAACCTACAAGGCCGTACTGAAAAATACGAGTAGATGCATTGTTACACCCCTATTGTGGTTGTATTCTGCAGTGTGTATTCTTTGGATTTACATGTTTATCACACATCAAAGTGCCACTGTATCCCCAGTACGGCACAGATGCTGTAGAGCAGAGAGAGGGGTCCCAGCTTGTCTTGGACACAGGCAAGGGGGTCCTTAAGGAAAAAAGGTTGGGAGCAGCAGTGTGACGTGTGGCAGGTCTGGAAAATTGCTCGCATTTAGCAGCCTCCAGATATTCTTCCGCTGCTGTCCATATCGATGTGGGTGTTTTGTCTCCAAAGCAGTGAACTGTCATATGCTGATTAAACCCTGTACTCAGTTTGACAGGCTGTGCAGAACGGTGTGTGTTCAGGATCCATTGAGAACTCCCAATGCGGTGGAGCTGGACAGCATGACTGTGCACTCCTACATCGAGCAGCACGCTTGGACCGAAGGTCAGTTTCAGTTCAATTACCTTCAGGCTCCTACCTTTTTAAGTAAATTAGTGGTTTCAAGAAGTGCAAAACATCTGGATGGGTATACCCTGAAGCAGGGCTTTTCAATACTCGTGTTGAAATATTCAAACGATGAAGTAAACCCTTCTATGACCCTAATATGCTTACAACCTTTAGAGAAAAGAAAAAAAAATCTTTCTGCCAACAACTGTTGCTGCTTTAATTTTTTGCTGTATATTGTAATGAATTCTCTAGTTTATTAGAAATTTCAACTTGTTCTTCATTACTTTTAATGCCTCAACAAATAAAATGCTTTTCAAAACAAAAAATTCAAAGAAAAATGATTTTAAATGCAACAACAGACTGACAACAGCCAAGTTAAATTTAGATACACTGAGATGGTCTGCCTTTTAATAAGCTGCCTAAACCTGTAGGGCTGTATGATTATTATTATTTTTTTTATTGCCATAATAACCGCATCCTTGTTGGGACAAAATTGGTATGTTTTGACTATGGATAATTGCTTAAGGCAATTATTAGTAATATTCATTATTTTAATGTCAAAATTACCAAGTTTGGGGGGAAACCATCCTGGGATCCAGGAACATAATAATGGCCAAATATTTCGGTCTCGGTTAATGTTTATAATTACCTGCCTGATTAGATTGAGATTATTAAACAATAGATGAAGGTATAAGTTTTTGGCATTCTTTGAACAGCAAGTTACTATGTGTGTATTCCCAAAATATGTGTTTGTTATGGGAGAAGCACACACGTATTTGTTACACAAAGAATTCAACTTTCAGTCAAAAGGCTTTTATCAACAAACTCACTAAGCTAGTAACGCACAACTAAACTACTAAGTAAAAGTAGAACGAATAATAAAAATACCAAAGTAAAACAGTAAAAGTGATTAAATATGCAAAGAAGTAGAATCGGTAACCAATAAATTGATCGTGATGTCACAGTTCAGTATGAATATGTATGCTTAGAAAACAAAGCTTTTATTGAAGAGTTTTGGAAGTGAAGCTGAATTAGTCTTAAACCAATTGTGACTAATTAGCACCTTTTATAGTTTATGTTCCAACAACCAATTCACAATCCAAAGCAGACGTTAGGACAAAAACATTCTTTGGAGGAAGTAATGTTTCATTAAATCATTTGAATCAGTAATCAATAACCTTTTGGAGAATTGATTCAATTTTATGGATCGGTCATCTCAGTGATTGATCTTATTTAGTATTTGACATACTGAGAAGGTGGTTTAAAAAATGACTTGTACGATTGGTTTTTGGTGTTTAAACTATCTATTCCTAAGCCGATCTGTATTTTTAATACTTTAGGTAGCAATCTTTATTGTTTATGAGTGCTAACGGTCTGCAAAAAGCAGGCCACACTAATCAGAACAAGCGAGCGGAGCTAATGTATGTAGCGCAACTCATAGCGACTGTTTAGCTTAGCACCAAAGACGAAGGAAAAACTCTGTTTGGACAGAGTAACTCATGTTGCATGATTTAAAAAGACTCTATCGGTCAGAAACCTTTGAGAAACACTGTTCATACCACAACAATTGAAGAATGAAATCTTGCAAATGCAGCCAAAACACAGTGAAATAGACAATCAAAACACAGTGAAATAGACAATCAAACAAATTAAACTGAAATGCATTGTGGGATTAGTTCTTAAAGATGGTCAGGTTATGATCCAGTAACCATGGCTGTAGTCCAGCATCCTTTACCAAAAAAAAAGTATCTAATCACATAGTTTGATAGTAAAAAAACCTGCAAGGCTTTTTTTTAAAGGACTGTGACTTCAATAACTTAATTTTGAATAATTAATTACCAGAGGTGTGGACTCGAGTCACATGACTAAGACGGGAGTCATTAGTCTTATGACTCAAACCTGTTTACTTGGAAAAACTTAATATTTTACCCAATAACTCAAGTTTAAAACATCTATTATTTCAAAATGGTGTACTTTTAAGTCATTCCACTCATCCCGTCTTAACAAACGGAGACTGTCTCTCTGTACGCATGTGTCCGAGAGCTGGAGAACAGCCGGATTAACCAGACTTTAAAAAAGATGATTGCTGTTTTTGTTAATACCAGTTTTCATAACAGGGTTGCTGAACATTGCTTATTAGATTTGTATGCAGTTTTGAGGAAAGTGTTCCCCTCAGCGTTCTTACACCCTGCGGATGGGACGCTGCATAATCTGCAATTTTTTATTTCTTTTAAAGTGAGTCCATTACTACACTGCAAGTGGATTCACAAGTGTCTCCAATTACACTGTTCCATGTGAGTCTTTCTCATTGCAGGAACGACGGCATCCTAAAAAAACGAAATGTACTGAGTCCAGATTGGGATGCCTTTTTGTTCTGAATCTGTATCAGTGCACGGACCGTGAGAATCGTTTTCGTTGAAAAACCAGAATGTTTGAGGAATGTGCAGTAAGCCTGTACCATCTGGCAGGGGGACAAACGATGAAAATCAGTCTTGGTTGTAATTGGTTGCATTTCGATTTCTGCTGTTTTTTTAAAATGTTCATTAATGCACAACATTTGTTTCTAGCAAATAAAAATAAATTAAGTGTGAGGTGTATGTACTCAGATCAGTATTGCTTATGTTTGTAAACATTTTCACACAGTATTGACTTATGCAGGGAGTTCATGGAAAAGCAATGCATTCTTCACCCACTCCATTGGGTTCCCATCTCCCCCAAGACCAGAGGTGGGTAGAGTACACAGAAATTGTAATCAAGAGTAGCACTTCTTCAATATATTTTTACAAAAGTAAAATGTAGCTGTCCAAGAAATGAATCGAGTAGAAAAATGTTATGGCTACATAAGTACTGAGTAACTGAGGGTGTCATTAACATATATATGTTAGAACAACAAAGCGTGTGTCCAAAGATGTCTCACTTTAACATAAGCTTTAGGTTTTTTTTCTGGGTCTGGAGCATTTTTGGTCAAAACATGTTTGTTCTTCATTTAGTTATAGGAGACATCACCTGTCTCCTAAAATTTCAGGTGATGACCCCTTTAAGTTTCTCACACTGAGTAGTGTATATAGAAATTTTACTCAAGTAAAAGTAAAAAGAAAATCTGACTCCAGTCTACAATTGACCAAGGAAAATACACTCGGGGAGTGAGGCGAAAAACTAGTGAAGAGAGTACAATGCGACAGTCGCAGTATCAACATTAGAAACAATGGAGGCTACATGCAAGAGAACATGTGGAGCAACAAAGAAGCCACACTTTTTGAGCTTTGGCAGCAAAAGCGGTGTATATGACATTTCATCCTTCCCATCTTGAGTGATGTATGCTTTTCGGCGACGTATGCTCGGGACATTGGCGTGTCTTGCTAGAGCGAGACGTCGTGCAGTTTGACTTAGTGAAATCTTGGCCTGTGTAGTGTGCCACCTCTCTAGAGCTCGCAGTGTGACCTGAAGCGGTCCTTTGCAACAACCGAAAAACCCACAGTGTGAACTAGGCTGTAGAGATGTGAGAAAGAAGAATTGTGGCATGAAACCTGCAGGTCTTACATGCCATGTACTACAGATGTTGGCGAAAGATACAGAATCAACGCAACTGCTAATTCTATTGCAGCACTGACCTAATGGTAGCATACTTGCTGTCTGCAATGATGAGGATTCTCTCACCTTGCTGTTTTACTACTGTTTTTCAGTGGACATGTTTCCAGAAAATGTTTTCACCCTGATTAATAACACTGGCTTTCTAGCTTTCAAACTAGATTACAGTCAACCTAAATTTGAATCAAATCACATTTTCAAGGGTACAGTTCTAAATCACATGAAAAACTGTATTATCCCATGCTAATTCTTGTGTATTTTTCTCTGGCACCAGGATTGTATTATACTCTAATTCAGTTATATTAAAAATACCTTTAACATAAGGATTGCTACTGGTGTTAAGACCGCTCTGTTTTTTGGTCCAAGATGACAGTTGTACCGTGTGTTGCTTCAGTCTCTGTGGCCTGTTTAAGGAAACACACATCACACCATGCTCCATCTGTACATCTATCTCTCTGTTGTGCTAATCAACCGTATCACCCAAGGCTGTATAACTCAACATACAGCCTGCAATCTGTTGTAGATAAATCAATGTCCTTTGCTCTAGACTCGGAGTGGATTCTTCCTGTCACTTTTTCCCCACTATTCAGCAGTTTGAGTTCAGGTCATGATTCCATTTCAGAGGAAACCAAATAAAGCTGATTTTACATAAATAAAGCTGAATTTTACAATTTAGTGAATTTTGACTTGTTGGCTTGATAAAAGTTGCATATTTTAGTTGTATAGTGAACTTGATGTAAAAAAAAATAAAGATTTTTTTCACCTGTTGGGATCAAGTTATTTAACTTTTTTGCATAATTAATCTTAGATGCCCTCCACTGATGGGCAATACATTTAGCTCCCAACTTTATTTGCTCTATAACCTGAAAGATTTGTTTCCTTTACAAATTAAATTATGTTTGTCTTGACAGAGGTCCCTGCTGGGTACCAAGAAATATGTAGTACCGACTTTAGAATTGGGATAGGAGTTTGTCTAATTATATCCACTATAGTGGTATATCAAAACAATGACGGTATCATAAAAAAGTTCAATAATTTTTGGCACCAATTTCAGAAATCAAACCTCATATATAGATTTATTAAACAGTTATTTCAACCTTTTATTCCTTGTCATTTTGATGAATATGACTAGCAAATAATGAAAACCCCAAATTAAATGTCAGGAAATGGGAATACTATGAAAAAGTTTAATATTTGAATGTAGGGTAATAAAACTAAATGCCATTGATAAAGGAGCTGGTTGTTCTGAATCCCACATGAAGGCTGAGTGGAAGGAAAACATGAAGTAGGAAAAGATGTACCAGCAACAGGAATAACTCCATCCTTGAGAGGATTGTCAAGCAAAATCCATTCAAGAATTAAAAGTTTCACAAGGAGTGGTCTGAGGCTGCAGTCGGTGCATCAAGAGCCATCAAGCTCAAATGGATCCTACACCTGGGCTAGATGCGTCTTACCTTGGCTGAGGAAAGCAACCACTGCACTGTTGCTCAGTGGTCAAAAGTCCTCTTTCCAGAAGAAAGTTGAGTTTGAATTTCATTTGGAAATCAAGGTCCCAGAGTCTGGAGAAAGGGTGGAGAGCCACAGAATCAATGTTGCTTGAAGTCCAGTGTAAGGTTTCTACAGTCTGTGATAATTTTTGGGGCCATGTCATCTACTGGTTCGGGTCCATTGTGTATTTCACAGTCCAGTCAAAACAGCAATCTAGCAGGAGCATTTCATGGTTCTATTTTAAATCTTAATGGAGATTATTTTAATTTTCTAGCAGGTCTCGGTACTGGCCCACACTGCCAAAGGTACAAAAAGCTGGTTCTATGACTAAGTCTGTGCTGTGCTGTATCTTCTATGAACCCCAGAGAGAACCTGTTGGTGTCCTCAGGTGTCTCACCCCCCTAAGAGGAAGATGAGACACCTGAGGCAACAAAGTATATTACCTGAAAGGCTGCCATCAAAGCAACCTCAACAGTGCTGTAGGCTGATAGCTCCCATGTCTAGCTACATTGATGCAGTTAATCATGCAAAAGGAGGCCCAGCCAAGCATAGAAATTCAAATTCAAAAATACTTTATTGATCCCAGAGGGAAATTAAGTGTTGGTATAGCTCATATAATTAATTCTTTAAGGAATTGTCGTAGATGATGATGGCTGTGGGCAGGAAGGATTTCCTGTAGCGGTCTGTATTGCAGCGAAACTGAAGAAGCCTCCGACTGAAGACGCTCTGTTGTTGTATGACTGTCTCATGAAGAGGATGCTCAGCGTTGTCCATAATTTTTTTGATTTTGTGAAGAATCCTTCTTTACATTATCATCTCCAGATGTTCCACATTTGTCCCAAGAACAGAACCAGCCTTCATCGGGTTGTTTAGCCTATTTAAATCCCTGGCTCTGATGCTGCTACCCCAACAGATGACAGCTGAAGAGATTACACTCTCCACAACAGACTTGTAGAAGATCTCCAGCATCTTGCTGCAAACCTTGAAGGACCTAAGCTTCCGCAAGAAGTACAGTCTGCTCTGTCCCTTCTTGTAGACGGTTTCACTGTTGCGCCTCTAGTCCAGTCTGTTGTCAAGGTGAACTCCGAGGTATTTATACTCCTCAACCACCTCCACTTCTTCTCCCATGATGGAAACAGTTTTTGAATTATCCCCTGTTTCTTCTGAAATCTACAATCATCTCCTTTGTTTTGTTCACATTCAGGGTGAGACGATTGTTTCCACACCATGTCACAAAGCGGTCCACCAGCTCTCTGCATTCAGCTTCTTGTCCATCTCTGATACACCGGACAATTGCAGAGTCATCTCAGTATTTCTGCAGATGAGAGGTCTCTGATTTGTACTGGAAGTCTGAGGTGTACAGAGTGAAAAGGAATGGTGAGAGTATGGTCCCTTGTGGTGCTCCTGTGCTGCTGCCCCCCTGGTTTGACACACAATTCTTCAGTCTCTCAAATTGTGGTCTGTTGGTCAGGTAGTCATTGATCCAGGCGATTGTTGAGGGCTCCACCTGTGTCTTCAGGAGTTTCTGACAAAGCAAATCAGGCTGAATTGTGTTAAATGCACTGGAGAAATCAAAGAACATGATCCTCACAGTGCTGCCTGCTTTGTCCAGATGACAGTGGGTTGGTTGAAGTAGGTGGATGATGGCATCTTCAACTCCAACTCCACAACGATAAGTAAACTGCAGTGGGTCCTGATACGTTCTTGTTTGGTTACTCAGGGGTGCCAACAGGAGTCTCTCCAGGACCTTCATGATGTGGGATGTCAGGGCAACGGGTCTATAGTCATTGATGACTGATGGGTGAGTTATTTTAGGTACTGGAACAAGGCATGATGTCTTCCACAACACTGGAACCTTCTCCTGAGTTAGGCTAAGGTTGAAGAGGTGCTGCAGAATCCCACAGAGCTGCTCAGCACAGGCCTTCAGGACTCTGGGGCTGACACCATCTGGACCTGCAGCCTTGTTCCGGTTCAGTTTCTCCAGCTGCCTCTTCACCTGACTTTTGGAGACAGAGAAGGGGGAGGGGGAGGCAAAGGGGGTAGCAGCATTTCCTGACTTGGTTGAAGTCAAACTGTTAACTTTTTACTTTCTGTAACATAGGAAGTTCTCCTATATCAGATCTTCTGTTCCTTCTGTGTCTCTGCTCTGTCTTCTCAACCCCCCAGACGGTCGTGGCAGATGGCCGCTCCTACTCAGCCTGGTTCTGCTGGAGGTTTCTTCCTGTTAAAGGGGAGTTTTTCCTCTCCACCGTCGCTACATGCTTGCTCAGTATGAGGGATTGCTGAAGGATTGCTGTGGTTGGAAAGTCTGCCCAACCTCAGGCCAATGACTGACGCAATCTGCTGGGATTCCTTAAATAGGAAACTTTTTAACTGATTGGAATGTTTGTATAAATGTATTGAAATGACTTCTTGTTAAGTGCCTTGAGATGACATCTGTTGTGAATTGGCGCTATATAAATAAACTGAATTGAATTGAAACTTGTGGAATTAGAAGAGTCCATGGCTGAGGTGAAGGATAAAACATCCGAGGTGTTACAGGAAACCTCTTGATCAGAGGAGAGTGGGATGTCTGTTTGGCTGGCAACAGGAGAGGGGGATGTTGAGCTAGTTCCTGAACTGAACCTGTTGAATATGTTCAGTTCATTGGCTCTGTCCAGACTTCCATCTATCCATCCTTCCTGTCCTTAAAACCTGTGATCTTTCTCATTCCTGACCAGACATCTCTGATATTGTTCCTCTGTAGTTTGTTCTCCAGCTTCTTCCTGTATGCCTCCTTGCTGTCTCTGATCTTGACCTTAAGTTGCTTCTGTATATTCCTCAGTAATTCCCTGTCTCCCTCCCTGAAGGCTCTTTTCTTTCTTGTTTAGCAGTTCCTTCAGGTCACTGGTGATCCAGGGTTTGTTATTAGGGAAGCACAGAACTTGTTTTTTCAGCAGACATTTTAATGTAAAGCTGAGTATCATACTGTACCAGAGTGTCTGGCCCAACTCTCCAGTCATTTCAATAATATATCATGGTCCACAGTGTCAAATCCTGCACTGAGGTCCAAAAGAACCAGCACTGTGGTTCTACGACATTCGGTATTTATGCGGATGTCATTTAAAACTTTAACGAGGGCAGTTTTAGTCATGTGGTAAGGATAAAAACCAGACTGAAAAAATATCAAAACAGTTTGTCATTGTTAGGAAGGTATTTAACCGTTGAAACAGCTTTTTCAGTAATCTTCCTGATGAATGGGAGATTAGAGATTGGCCTGTAGTTCTGCATTGACATGTTGTCCAGGTAGTTCTTCTTTAGCAGTGGTTTTAATAAATGCTGTTTTTAAAGCCTTGGGGAAGACACTTGACAAGAGGGATGAGTTAACTATTTGAATCAGATTAAGCCCAATGACTGGGTAAGATATCGAGGCAGCAAGAAGAGCTTAATTGGTTTATGATTTCTTCAAAAACAGACTGGTTTAGTTTTAGGAATTCAGACATTTTCTCTACATCGGTGTTGAATGGGAATGATATTGGTAATGGGTTTTGTGCTGATGTACAGATTGACTCTCTAAAACAATTTAAAACAAATCGGAAGCAGATTTGGCCCTACACACTGAGGTTAAAAACTAATTTCCGGCTATTGCTACAATTTGATGGCTGTTGTTGCTGCTAAAACGTTATTTATTTTAGGGAGCAATCACTTTTTACAAATTGTGCGGCCTTGTTTTGATTAACTTTTGCCTTTTTGTAATTTACTTAAAACTGCATTTTGTATTTGCTCAGTTTGTCTTTTTCTGTGATTGAAATTAGTTTGACCTGAAAAATTCAAGTGTGACAAAACAAAAAACTGTGTAGATCTGTAAGGGACTCAATACGTTTAAATCTGCATTTGAAGAAAAGAAGTAATTCAAAGACAAATCCGTTCAAAGAATAATGATAACTTAAGAAACTTTAAAATGCAGCTATGACTAATGTTAGCTAGCTGGGAGTTTCAGAATCGGCATGTTTCAGGTAAAATCAATTTGTGTATTTTGTTCATATCTAGGGCTTTGGAAGTTTACCTAATATTTCACATACGATTCTGCTTTGTATAGCTGTAGCAAGTTGATCTGCTAATGTTTCTCAATATGATTTTAACCCTTCTCTGATCATTCATAGATTTTTTTTTATTTTTTTTTTATTAGGAGATGCATCTTTTGGCATGATTAGTACTGTTAGCATTACTATCTGTGAACATAGCATTCCATGTGTATTTTAAAAGAAGATACCTCATGTTTGAGTTTTTTTAGGTCAAGTTTAAGTCCACCTTATGTAGCACATTCCCAACAACCTATGCTGCACAAAGTGCTGTAGAAACCAAAATACAACTAAAGTGAATACAAATACATCAATGGTGCAATTAAAATACAATATATACAATATATACAATACAATATAAAATAAGATTATAAAAATAGCTAAAACATCAATGACTAAGGCTGTTGAAACATAAATGTTTAGGTGTGCTAAAAGCCAGTCCATAAAAATGTGTCTTCTGTTGAGATTTTTCATTTTTTCCTGTGTTTGTGCAGATCTAGTATTTAGAGACAGAAGGCTTGGTCACCACAACAGTTAAGAGTAGACCTTGGGATAGAGAACTGAACTCTGTGGTTCTTCCCAGAGCATGAACAAATATGAGCTCAGACAAGTAAGAATGGGCTCGATTGTTTAGTGATTTAACAACAACAAAGTACAAATTTCAATCTTGTAAGTAACAGGAAGACTGGGTAGGGAGACCAACAGTGGGGTTATGTGTCCTTTTTTTTCCGTGCCAGTCAGCAGACGACTGGCTAAAATTGGGACCAACTGGAGACCATGAATAGAGGATTGTTCCAAACCAAAGTACACAGAGTTATAAAGGTCTACTAAGGTTTCTAAAAGCGGTGTGTTCCACAACAGCTTAACAGCTTTAAAGGATAGAACAGAGTAACTTTCCTTTTAATACTTTTAGCCTTCTGAAATCTGCTCCATGTCAATTTTTTTCTATTTGTGCTGAAAATCTGGTACAAAAAAATTGAAGCTGCTATAATGCAAAAAGAAAAAGGAGTGAAACAACCATCATCTACCACATATTTTCTCCATCTGTAGCAGGTAAGAGAATGGCAAACATGCCTCCTTTGGGAATTTTTAATTTAAGTTGGATCTCTGTGCTTCATCTGACTTCCTGAAAACACCTCACTGATACTGAAATGAGCTAATTTTGAGTCTGCCTCTCTCAGTAACCACTTCCACAGTGAAGAGTGTTCTCACGGTGACCATGTAGCACTTAGTTGTAGTGCATTCACTGATCATGGAAAAAAGTCTTGTTTTTTGAGTCTCTGACTGGCTGGTCACTGGTCGGATTGTTCAAACTGAACATCAAGCAGTTGTCATCACCAGCTGTGTTGAGTTTTCTAGGTCAAGTTTAAGTTTATTTATGTAGAACATTCCAAACAACATATGCTAGACAAAGTGCTGTACAAACCAAAATACAACTAAAATGAATACAAATACATCAATGATTCAATTAAAATACAAAAGATAATCTAAAAAAACTATCCAATAAGATGATAAAAACAGCTAAAACATCAATGACTTAAGGCACGTTCACACCGGCCAGCGCGTCAAGTCGCTCAAACGTAAAATGAAAACCCAGCTGCTTGCACACTTTGTAGTCCGCGTAGGCGCATCAGCGCATCACGTCCGGTAGTTGCCCTAACCGGGTTTGGTCAGCGTTAGCTAACATAACAAAGTTAAAAGAAAATATGTAACTGCTTACCTGACACTCCAATATCCTCCGATATGTTTTTCCAAATAAATCAGATCTCTTCCTGTCTTTGTAAAAAGACGAAGACAGGTCATATAATTTATGAAAATTACAGACAGCGACGATTAGTTGATCCTCCATTTTGAATGAATGACTTGCCGATGCACATCAGTACAAAGAGTACCTACGATTGGTTGACACCCCGCGTTTACTGCCCCAAAGTTCAGTTTTTCCAACTTCACGCAGCAGCTGCTCCGACGGTCCGTCAACACCGCTGACCGGTGTGAACACACCATAAGGCTGTTGAAACAAAAATGTTTGGGTGTGCGTATTATTTACCTCGGAAGTCGGAACTCTGAGCTGGGTTTGATGCGTTTCCAGTAACGTTGTTGGATAGGTCAGGATTCCATTATGGCAACGTCCAGCTGGCCATTGTAGGTTTTAAGCTGTGCTTTCAATTTACAAACGACACTTTTATTTAGTTAAGTTTAGAACTGATGGCTCTAAATGGAACATACATTTTAGACTCACTCTTACTTGTGTGACTTGTAAAATAAATATGTTTTCGCTAGGGCGCTGGGATGTTGGCAGTGGGAATTGGCCTGTGGCGGTGCGTGGCGGCCGGCCGCAGCCCCCGCGGTGGCCCCTCGTCAGCTGGTCCCTGGTCGGGTCCCTGCTGAGGGGAGGGGCCTCGACTCTCCCGGTCCATGGACGGGCCCGCCCTGACGCAACCGGTTCCTGGCGAGGCCCGTGGGCTCGTCACTGGTGCCCCCCCTGGCCCCTGCATAGTAGCCGCTGGACGTTCCCCTGGGGTTCTCCTCTGCTCCTCTCTTGGGGGATGCGGTTAGCCTCGCCCTGGTCCGCCTGGGTCTCTTGGGGTCCTTTGGATGTCTTGGCTCTGATTTCATTCATGTCTGCGTCGATTCCTAGGAGACGGATCAATGGCTCCTCATACCAGCTATTGAACACTCTTATGGAGAAACCTTATATGCACCAGCATGCTCACACACACATAGTCCATAGGGTCTCCGGTGTTTACAGTTACATTCTTGGGCTGAGGTTATCATTACTAGAGCTTGATTAATCGGTACCATGAGCTTTTCAGTGACATTTTTGTTGAATTTTTATATCCATTTTTGTGTGATGTGGTTGTGTATTTCTTAGTTCACAATGTTTGGTTTGTTTTGTCGATGTTCCTTTTTTGTCTTTTTTGTTTTTTTCCCCTCTCTCTGCCATCCTGTGGGTATGGGGGAAGCCTGGGATGTTTTCCTGTGTTTTCTTTGTTCCCTTTCCTCTCTTGTATTTTCAACTCACCCTCTCTCTTGACTTCTTGTTTCCTACCTGTCTTCTTCATCTTCTTTCTTTCTTCCCCTTTATTTTCAGTCTCCGTGTCCATAACATCAGAAAATAAAACCCACAGCAATTCATAATAAAGATTTCTCACACATATATATCCAGTGGAGTACTGTAGCAAAAGTAGTGCTCCACTTGTGAAAGTAAATCTGTTGGGCTTCTACTTGGTACTCAGACACCAATTCTGAGCTCCACACTGCCAAACAGGACTTGTTTAAAACAAAAAAAACTGCATTATCTGGGTGTGTTAGCTTGATTAGCAGTATGCCAGTTTGGGTTAACTTCAGCCGGGCTAAGGTGTATACATACATTTAAAAAGTCCAAATTTATTCAGACTTGATGGATGGATAGATACTTTATTTAGCCCCAAAAAAGGGAAATTCATTTTGTTCTATATATATATATATATATATATATATATATATATATATATATATATATATATATATATATATATATATATATATATATATATATATATATATATATATATATATATATATAATTAAAACAAAGAAATAACAAATAAATTATTTAAGAAACCTGCTGGATGTCGCCATTGAACAGTCTTATGGCTGTTGGGACAATGTCCTGAACCTCTCAGTCCTGCATCTCGAATAGAGCAACTTTTCACTGCAGCTGCATCTCTGGCTGGTAAGGACATCATGGAGTGGGTGTTTTGTATTAGCCAGATTGCTCTGCAGCTTCCTCCTCATCTACCTCTCCACCACAGTTCTTACATGGTCCAGCTCCCAACCCAGGATAGAACTGGCCTTTTTGACCAGTTTGTTCAGACGTCTGGAGTCTTTGTCCACAGTGCAACTTCCCCAGCAGACAACAGCATACAGAAGCACGCTTCTGATGATTGTGTGGCAGAACATCTTCTGCATGTCACTGCAGACATCAAAGGACCTTAGAAGGAAAAGGCGACTGTCCCTTCCTGTATGCTGCGTCTGTGTTGGTGGTCCACTCCAGTTTCTGGTCCAGAACCATCCCCAGATATCTGTAGGACTCCACAGTCTCTATTTCCTCCCCATCTATGCAGACTGGCTGTCTTGGTGGTTTAGATCTCCTAAAGTCCACCACCAGCTCCTTACTCTTGGTGGTGTTCAGCAGAAGCTAGGTTTTTTTTTTTTTTTCTCCAGTCAGTGAAGGTCTCCACCAGGTCCCTGTATTCCCCCTCGTGTCCACCGCTCACATATGCCACAAAAGCTGTATCATTCGAATACTTATGGAACTCCAGTGTCCCAGAAACACATCTCCCCACCCTGACGTATTTAGGTCTGAATTTTAGATCCACAATCCAGGATGTCAGGGTGGGGGGCTACACCCGTACCCATAAGTTTGTTTCTCAGTATGGGAGGCTTTATGGTGTTAAAAGCACTGGAGAAGTCGAAGAACATGAACCTGACATGGTCAAGCTCCCAGTTGATTGCTGCTGACGAGCAGCAGCTGGCGTTGCCTGCCTAAACGATTTTATCAGATGCTGTAATAATTGTATCCCCAAAAAATTATTTTCAACAAAAATAGTTTGCAAAATATTTAAAGTTTGTAAACTACAGAAAAAAAAATCATTAAACTACAAGAGCATTCCAGATGTACAGGAGCTACTCGGACTTGCTGCCACTTGCCTGCCGCATCGCAACACTTCTAAAAACAACACAGACCAAAGCAATAAGTTGATTTTCTCTTACTGCATGTAAATCCACTGGTTACTGCTTGTATAGTTTTTAATTGTAGCATATATACATTTTTTTCTTGGTGTTTGTGCTGATATTTTTTTGTCTACAATGTGGAAAAAACATGTATTGTTGTCATAGAGAATATTGTAAAATATCATCCTTTTTACCGATAAAGATACACAACTGGCACAAATTCTCATTTCCAATCATGTTTCCTAGTAGTATTTATGTATACTTGTTTTGGTCTTTTTCTCTTCATTTTTTTACTTTGTAAAAAGACACCCAGAACTTTCTCGGAATTTCTATGTACAGTCTATTCAACCAAAGGTCTTTTCCATTTTGAGATCTTTTGTCTGTGTTTCAAAGCTGCTGGTCTGTTATCATTGTAAGGGGGCTTTCTTCCACTCAATGGGTCACTCTGATTGTAGTGCCATTGTGAAATATTGGCAAGGACATCACATGCATGTCCTCTACTCATTGCTAAAGGTGGGGGTGGAAACCTTGCTAATGCCAGAGTTTGGTAGAGTAGTAAATAATTGTACTCAATAAGAGTATCACTACTTCAATATATTTTTACTCAAGCGGAAGTAAAAAGTAGCTGTCCAAGAAATTACTCAAGAGTAAAAAAGTATTTAGTAAAAAGGCTACTTGAGTACTGAGTGACGGATCCTAACATCTGATATAAAAAAATATAAAAAATAATGAAATCAGACAGACCTATACATATGTTGGTGGACATTTTGGTCTTTTAAAGACTGATTTATAATTAGGGAGGTGTATTGGCAAGAATCTAGTGATACAATTTGTATCACAATGTAGGGGGGGGGGGGGGGGGGGGGAAATACGATAAATTGCGATATAATAATAACTTTTATTTGTTATAGAGGGACATTCATTCATTAACAATTTGCACGGCAAATGTAAATAAACCCGATTATAACCTGAAAGCTAATTTCCATCGGTAGTCCCCCTGCCCGGAGGCACATACAAAACATAAAACAACCAACATCAAGCAAATCCATTTGTTTTTCATTAAAGCATAAAAGAACATTAAATAATTTACATAAATATTCTGCTAAATTCCCTGCCATTTACATTCACCCTAATAATTAACATCTACACCAAGAAACTAGTCAGTATAAGGAGTAGGTCTATATATTGTGATAAAAAAAAAAACAATTTAACTGTAGAAAAAATATAATTCTGGACAACTTTGGGCTGACTCGGCATATAACAGAGCCCACACATAACAAGGGTCATGTTTTGGACTTACTGATCTCGAAGGGTCTGGGGTCTCATTTATAAAACTTTGTGTAGAATCATCACTAAAACCGTACTTAAGCTCAGCAACTTTTTTTTACTTACGCCTAGTAAGTTTCCGATCTATCAAACTTGGAGTACGCACAGCTGCACGCACTTTGCGTTTTATAAATCCCACTCTCCCTAGAAATGTGCGCAGGTGTTTTTGGATTACATCCCACCTCCTACACACCCACTTTCTCCCATAAACGGTCAATGCAAAGTGTCTAGTGAATATTCTGCATCGATTTAACCAGCTAATATGGGGCGTTTCCACGGGTAACCATGGAAACCAAGAGGCGGAGAAAGTAATTCCACAGAGACAGCTGCAGGCTCAGAGGCACGGAAAACTGTTTTATTTCAGTCAATCACTCAATCAGCGCTTTACTCAGTCGAATGCAGCCAAAGTGCTTCACATTAAAAGACAAAAATACAGTTGCAAAAAGAAAATGTGTGACAAGAAGAGAGTAAAAAGATTTTAAAATGTAATAAAAGCAGCACAAGCAATAAAAAAGATGAGAACAATAAAGTTTCAATTAGGCCTATATGATTACTTCTTGTAGCAACACTAAGACTGGAATTTATTAAACCAAATAAAACTAGATATTTAAAGCTTGACAGAAAAGGTGCGTTTTAAGTCTACTTTTAAAAAGTATGATCCTTGCTAAATATTGATTTGGAGTCACAAACAAACGGAAGAGCTGCAAGTGACGCAGCGTTGATGCAGCAGCGTTCCTGTCAGTAGATCCAACACCGGGTCCAGTTCAGCACATAGATCTAATAAGACTGCTTTAGGGAATCTACTTCGGGTCCCCCATCCAGATGCTTCCAGTGGCGTGATCTACAATGAGCGCCAGCATCCATTGTGCATAATTATGCAGGGGACGCTGCAGTATTCGTACTTCACACAATTAATTCACCAATAAGTGCAATTTCTATATAATCTGAATAGATAAATACATATGAACATACTGTGATATAATTATTATATGTGCAACATATTTTCATTCAGATTCTCATTTTTATTCTCAGTTCAGAGGTGGGATGGGGGGGTGACTGCTGGTGTCTGTGTGCACAAAGCTCTACAAGTTTGAAATTGTGGCTTTCATTTTCATTTTTTCCATCTCTACTGCTGCGCTGTCAGTGTCCTCTGTGTCCACAAAGTGCGAAAGCAAGATCCTTAGTGTGCTTAAAGTTGCGCACATTTTTCCGTCTCGTTTTTTTTCTATAAATCCCAGACTTTGCGTAGAAAGTTGCTTACATAGTTTTCAGACCCCATTTTGTGCGTAAGCAAGCTTTTTAAATGAGACCCCTGGGCATTTCCAAGATTAATGTGCGTGATGTGGGCTTGTCTGACCATTGTTGTGTTTTCTTTGAGAGTATAATTTCGGTTCACATAAATGTTTTAACGGAGGTTATCACAAAACGATGTAGAACGGAAAACACTAGTGAGATCTTTAACCAGGTCTTCTCTCTAACACCTGCCCTGTCAGGGGGTTCAGTCAATGAACTTGTCAACAGCTTTAATGCTAAAATATTAAATGTTATGGATACTATTGCTCCCACTAAGGTGAAGGTTATCTCTGGAAGGAAAAAGTCTCCATGGAGAAATTCCACACTGGTGAGAAATGAAAAAAAAGGTGTGTCGGAAAGCCGAGCCCAGATGGAGAAAAACAAACCTTCAGGTTCATTATGACATCTATAAAGAGAAACTTCACTCTTATAACTTACAACTGAGGAATGCAAGAAAGTCATATTTTTCCAGAAATAGTCATAGTGCTCGCGCATTATTTGCTGTTGTCGACAGGCTAACAAACTCTCCTGTGTCAGTAGCACCTGAACTCTATTCCACCAAGGCCAGCAATGACTTTGCCAAATTCTTCACAGACAAAATCCAAAATATTAGACAAGCGCTTGGTTCATTAACGGCAGGTTCAGGTTATGTACAGTGTCCACGGAAAATCCGTTTAAACACCATGAAACAGTTTTATCTCATAAAGAGCAAAGATCTGGAGGACATCTTACGTCAACTGAACTCCTCCTCTTGCTGCTTAGACATCCTGCCCACAGGCTTTTTCAAAAAGGTCTCAAAGATCTTGGAGTCAGATCTGTTACAGATTGTGAACTCATCTTTAATGTCGGGTGTTTTCCCAGAGCCCCTGAAAACAGCTGTAATTAAACCCCTGCTGAAAAGAGACAATCTGGACAAGACACAAATGAACAACTACAGGCCCATCTCCAATCTTCCATTTTTAAGTAAGATCATTGAAAAGGCTGTTTTTCATCAGCTAAATGACTTCTTGAGACAAAGCAACTGCTGCGACATCTTTCAGTCAGGTTTTAGACAGCACCACAGCACTGAGACTGCTCTGACCAAAGTCATCAATGACATCCGTTTGAATACTGACAGTGGAAAAATTTCAGTGTTAGTTTTACTGGATCTCAGGGCTGCATTTGATACTGTTGACCACATTATTTTACTCAAACGACTGGAGAACTGGGTGGGTCTCTCTGGCACTGTACTAAACTGGTTCAAAACGTACTTGGAGAACAGGAAGTACTGTGTGTCAATAAGTAACTTTACATCTGAGCAGACGGCAATTACATGTGGGGTTCCCCAGGGTTCCATCCTGGGACCTCTTCTGTTTAACATCTATATGCTCCCACTGGCACAGGTAATAAATTACAACAATATAAGTTACCATAGCTATGCAGATGACACACTGATATATATTAAAATGTCACCAGAAGACCAAGGGCCTTTACAGGCTCTTGGCAAATGCATTGAGGAAATTAATGACGTGCCACAATTTTCTGCAGTTGAACAAAAACAAAATGGAGGTAATTGTCTTTGGAGCTAAAGAGAAAAGATTGAAGGTCACCACACCTAAAAACCACCAACCACATCAGAAATCTGGGTATAGTGATGGACTCAGATCTAAACTTTGAAAAACACATTAAGGCAATCACAAAATCAGCCTACTATCACCTTAAGAATATCTCAAGGATAAAAGATCTGATGTCTCAGCAGGACCTGGAAAAACTAGTCTAAGCATTCATCTTTAGTCGGCTTGATTATTGTAACAGCCTCTTTCCAGGTCTTCCTAAAAAATCAATTAGGAAACTGCAGCTCATCCAGAACTCTGCTGCTAGAGTTCTCACTAAAACCAAAAAAGTGGACTACATCGGTCCAGCTCTGAGGTCTTTACACTGGCTGCCTGTCTGTCAGAGGATAACTTCAAAGTTCTGCTGCTGGTCTATAAAGCTCAGAATGGTTTAGGACCAAAATACATCAGTGATCTCCTGACCCAGTATGAACCTACTCGACCCCTCAGGTCATCTGGATCCGCTCTTTTATCAGTTCCCAGAGTCAGAACCAGACATGGAGAAGCTGCGTTCAGCTTCTATGCTCCACATGTCTGGAACAAACTCCCAGAAAGCCTCAGATCAGCTGAAACACTGTTTATTTAAATCCAGGTTAAAGACCCACCTGTTCTCAGCTGCTTTTGATAAGTTTTAAATCTGCACGGCTTATTAAAAAAAATTTGTTAAAGATTTTTTATTTTTTTTATATTTTTCTCTCATTTTAAATAATAATTTTTATTCCTGTACTTTTGCTTTTTCTGCACCCTGCTGTAATGCTTTTGATGTTTTATGTAAAGCACTTTGAATTGTCTTGTAACATGAATTATGCTATACAAATAAACTTGCCTTGCCTTACTTAACACATCCAGTTTTATTATTAAATCTAGCTGATGCACTGGAACAAAGAAGGTGAAAACGGCCACCAACGATCAGTCGTGCTTTTAATGTTACTACAAAACTTAGTCGTTAATGGTTCCATTCAAATTCTAATAAAAAGTTTAAAAAAAATCAATTCATGCCCGCCCTCAATGCTCAATCCTCGCTCCCGGACTCCACCATCTCCACTTCTCCAAAAACGCAGCAGGAAATCCCTGTAGACATTCCAGAGTCCTAGCTTTCCCTCCCTGCCATTCAATCTTCCTTCAACCAAGTAAGCCTCACCTGAGTTCAACGAAATAGTAATACTTCATTCAGGATTCTGTCTCACCTGTGGATTTCTTCACCATCAGTTCTGCTCTCCGTTTCCTTGTGTAGTGTTCCTGTGCCCTTCATCATCTTCACATTTTTATTGTTTCAATAAAAACCTTAAAAAATGTTACAACTGGTCTCCTTAGTGGTGTTCTGCGTGTGGGTCAATAAGCTTAATTCCAATGTGACAGGGTGATGCTAAAAAAGACTTGTGTGATGTCCCTATAGACATGTCTTGCCTTTACTCTTAATGACAGGAGAATTTGTTGTCTAAGTTTGTGCAGTTTGTTTTGATTCTTGGTTTTCCGTTTTGTTGTGACATCCGTCTTTTGATGTGAGTGGACTTCTGGCCTTCTAAGTCTTAATCAAATGTTTTTGATAAAAGAAATGACTCGGCTGCCATGCTGAATTGATCAACTTCACAATGAAAAGAGAGTCACAATGTGACAAGATGATTACAGGTAATGGTCGCCTTCTCAAGTGGAACAGAGAAACTTTTTGTTGTGGAAAAAAATAATGCTTTTGCAACTTATAAAGTACTACAAAGTGAAGCTCTGTTATAGCGGGGAAATGGCTCGGATTACTGCATGTGTTTATCCATTTTTCTCTGGCAGAACTGAAGGAGCAACTGGGAGTGTGCAGCAGGTCTATCTTTGGTGTGGAGCCATCCCAGATGTCCTTTCTGTTCTTCCTCATGTACGCCACTGCAGCCGGAGGGCTCCTGGCGCTTCTGGAAAGCACTCCTGGTTGTGCTCAGGAGTTTAAGATAAAGGTAAATCCCTCATATCCTCCCCCTGATACTCTGTTGCAATTTAAAAAAACGGAGAAGGCACTGAATATCTCCTCACTTGAGCTAAGCTAAGCCCCATCATCACAGTCTGCTCAGCTCGTGCCATGTCTCAATGAACAAGCAGCTTTTCTTTGGCCCTTAAACATTGATTTACAGCATCCTAACACTCCTGGCTCTGAACTTGCTGTGAATTTAGCTACGACTGTGTCCTCCCTCAACACGAGACTTGTTTCCTCTGTAATCTGTGTTTGTGCTCTCCAAAGCTAGCTTTCTCTGCTCCCACAGTGCTGAAGTGCAGCAACGGGCTGAGAACCAGTGAGAACTAATGGATTAACAAGGTCATTCAGAAAAAGGCAGCACGGCTTTTAGTTCAAACCTCCACAAAAGGTTTTTTTTTTCCCTCTTCGGTTCAACTTTTCTTCACTCGCAGCAGCATTCTTATGATTTAATTCCAGATATGCCCTGAAGAAACAACTGTAAACATGGAAACAGCCTGAGATGCAGTGAGATGCCATCTGGAGCAGATGTAGCACTGTGGTCCCAGAGTAAAAAGAAATTCAGCCTACACCTCTAGTATTTTATCCATTTCCTTTTTTTTGGGGGGGGGGGTTGTTGTTGCTAATTTTGGTATGCCAACCTGAAATTTAAGGGCAAATATCATCCAAGCTGACAATCAGATCAGTATCAAACATAAATAAACACATAAGTCTTTCCTGATTTCATTTTAAGATTGTTATAATTTTTAAACACACTTTTTGGATTTTAAACAGAACACAACAGAAGCAGGATCAATGGCTTTTTCAGTAATTCCGTGTGTACTTAAAAAAGTAAAACTTGTAAAGGTTTAATAAGGAAGGAGTAATTTGTGTGTTTTGTGTCAAGCCAGATACCTTGGCTTTCTCCCACAGTCCAAAAACATGACTGTTAGATTAATTGGTTACTCTAATTTGCCCTCAGGTGTCCCTGTGTTGCCCTATGATGGACCTTTTCATGTTATAAAACAGTTGGAAACTTTGCTTTCTGAGTAGTTTGTGCCATGGTTATGACTCTTGTGGAGTCTGCAGCCAGATTACCAAACTGCCCTTGGGTATTGTTTGTGAGCATAATGTGTCTAAGATGAGAAAGTGTGTTGTTTTAAGATGACTTTTGTGTCCTCTCTGTTTTTTATCTACAGATTGTGTAAATAAGTATTTGCGCTCTGCTTTGTTTTAACCTACAACTATTCTCCAAATCTTTTCTTTTGTTACTTCGTGTCTGAGCCCAACGAGTGAGAGTGTATTTGCATATAAAAGTACTTAAAATTTACTTCTTTTCGTTACTATTAGTAGGATTAGCTTGATTTGACAGGCTAAATGTTTGATACCTGTATCACTACAGTCAACATAGATTAGAAAAACAGATTTTGTGAAGAAAAGTGAGATTTTTAGCTGCTTCCATTCACTGCTGCAATGTTTTACGCAGTATAAAGTATATCTTTGTGATAGTTGTTTGGTGAAATGGGAAGAGTGACCCCTTTAGAGTAATAATGTTGATCAGAACAGGAGCAGAAATTATATCCACATCTACCTGAATTAAGACTCTGAGCTTTTACATCTTCCTGAATGCTTGAATTGTGGATTTTGAAATACAATTTTTGTCATAAGTGTCCATTTGCCACTGTGGTAAATTTTAGACCGTCCTGGCTTGCCCCAGAGTGCCTTTTAAATGTTAGGATAGTGTTTCTGTTTATTAGAACATAGTTTTCACCACTTCTTCCAACTCATTGGGTAAATAGCCATATAAATCTTCACTTAATGAACTCGAGTTTGGGAATTTTTTGTCACTAATTTTCTCATTTGTCACTGTGTGGCCAGTATTATGTTTTTATCTGCAAATACTGTGTTTCAAACGTGTTGTCCTTACTCTTCTACAACTTTTGGCTGAATTCTTGGGTTGCCTTTTGTCTTTCATACTTTTTAACAAACGATTTCTAACATGCAAATACATATGAATGCATGCTGTAAGCCTGAACACAATGGAAATGGCAGTTTCAAAAATAGTGATTTAAGTGCTTTTAATGCTACAGAAATCACATGCTGAAATGTTTATATCCATTCATAACATGTAAAGCAGTTCACAAGCACTTCTTTGGTCCAGCAAAGGGCATTAATGTGCACCAAGTCATAGTGACTCATAGTGTCATATCTGTTTCTCCACAGGGAGGCACCCAACAACTTTCCGAATGTCTGGCGCAGCGGGTTGGCTGGAAGAACGTCCGGCTGGGCTCTGCTGTGATGGCCATATGGCAGGTAGAATACAGTAACATCTCACTCGGGGACTGATGAGGCGTGACACAGAGATAACCGCTTCCTCACTGGGAAAACAGCCCGTCTCATGTGAAGGCACTCTCTGTTCTGCCTGATTTTTATTTTTTTTCTCCTTCATCCACAGCTGAGAGACCCAAGCGATAAGTGCATTGGATCCCATCAATATTAGATAATTTCTGCAGGTCATGCTGGCTATTAATGTATTTATTTATTCACAGAAAATTTGTATTTGAAATATTTAACATGGTATGTAGAAATCAGAATTAAATGCTGTACTTCAGCCAGTCACTCAAAAAGCACCAGTGCACAGAATGACCTGCCGTAAACCTTTGCAACATTCATCTATAGTGTTAGTTAAATATACTGCCATGGAAAAAACTAAGTAAAACCTTGCCCCGTAGGGTTTTCAATGAAAATGTTGCTGCTGGATCCACTCGGATTTTGACAGTTTGCTGGTTCAAAGCATTCTGATGTGTTAACACGATGCTGAAATTGTAAGATGTTAGCAATGACCTTAAAGAATAAACTGTCTATCACTCTGGGAAAGCTTGGAAGGCCATTTCAAAACCTTTTGAAGTCTGCCATTCCTGAGGGAGACAAGTTTTTTTACAAGAAGAAATGATGTAAGACAACCCTTCCAGTAGTGGACATCCATGCAAATTTACTCCAATATCAGATTGTGCAGTTAGTAATTGCAAAAACCACGAACTTCAACTTGATTTATACAGACCTTGTGATGTAAAATTTTAGATTCCATAACAATATTCTTTTCACAAATAAGATCAAAGTAGATATGGAGCTGCTTGGCACACCTAATACCCCTCTGTCAAGCACAGCGGTGAGTAGATGATGATTTGGGTTTATTTTTGTAGCCACTAGGGCTGTAACGATACATGTATTCTTATTCAGATTTTTTGGTACACACACGTGTACCGAACGAATACAGATGATTTTTACCTGAACACATGCAGAATGTTTATGTGCAGAACTCAGAGCGCATTGCAGTGTGACATCAGCCATCACCACAGAGTGAATAGCAATGCCCGATTCAGATTCCAGTGCAGAGTATAGTTTTAACCTAAAGAGGGTGCCACACTGAAAGTATTTGTTAGAATTTACTCAAATGTACTAAAATACCAAAAATAATGATCAGACATACTATTAGACACTCATTTATACAGTTTATCAGTAAAAAAAAGTTGATTTGGGGGTTTCTTGCTCTTTAAGGAATTGAAAGGAAGGAATTCGGGAAAAAAGATTTTGATAAATGCTGATCAAAATAAAAGCCATCTGCACATTTGTATTTATTTTTCTTGATTAAAGTGTACCAAAAATTTACCGAACCGTGATTTTTGTGTACCGTTACACTCTTAGTAGCCACAAAACCCCGACCCCCTTACAGCCCTTAAATTGAGCTTGAACACATCTGTATACCAAAGTATTTTAGTTTCAGATGAAATTAGTATTTTTTTTCATCTACAACAGGACAAAAGTTCTCAAGTCTAGAGCTTTTAGTGAGATCATAAGAGAGCTGCAAACCGGAACCTTAAGTTTATACCTTTGGTCAGAAATGACAAGTCTGTTTTAATTTGAGAAGGGAATACAGTTTCATTAACTACATAAAAAAATCCCTAGAGGTTACGGTGGGATTAAAAAATGCAATAATTAAATAAGTAAAATACATTATAAGAATTTGGCATTCTTTTAAAATCCAGAGTTTTGACAATTGTATAAAAACTGGCAATGTATGCTATTTATAGACGACCCCACTATGAAGTCACTGACAATTTGTTACAGTAATATGAAAGAAAACAACTGACACATGAAAAAAAGTCTGTTATGTGTTTTCCATATCCTCTGATATTCATGGTAGCTGAAGCTTTTAGTGTGCCGTGCAGCAGCAGCTGGGTGAGAGGCAGGGCAGAACCTTGACATTTTGCCCGTCTATCAACATGCTAACATCTACTGACGGAGAAACACATTCACACAGACACTTACATCCACGGTCTTTTTAGAGTTTCCACTTAATGTCGGCTGAAGGGGAACACGGACGAAAGCAATCCCAGATGGGTAGGTTGTGTAAACACCCAGGATGGTCGTGTTGAACAACCGTGCAGAACAATAGCATGATGCATTTCAAACTAAAACGGCATACTTTTGTTTGTCCACCCGCCTCTTGAGGACTGACCACAAGTTCTCAATGGGATTAAGATCTGGGGAGTTTCCAGGCCATAGACTCAAAATTTTAACGTTTGGTCCCCGAGCCACTTAGTTATCACTTTTGCCTCATGGCACGGTGCTCCATCGTGCTGGAAAATGCATTGTTCTTCACCAAACTGTTGTTGGATTGTTGGAAGAAGTTGCTGTTGGAGGGTGCTTTGGTACCATACTTTATTCATGGTTGTGTTTTTGAGCAAAATTGTAAGTGAGCCCACTCCCTTGGATGAGAAGCAACCCCACATATGAATGGTCTCAGGATGCTTTACTTTAGGCATGACACAGGACTGATGGTAGCGCTCACCTTTTCTTCTCCGGACAAGCCTTTTTCCAGATGGCCCAAACAATCGGAAAGAGGCTTCATGGGAGAATATGACTTTACCCCAGTCCTCAGCAGTCCATTCACCAGACTTTCTGCAGAAGATCAATCTGTCCCTGAAGTTTTTTTTGGAGAGAAGTGGCTTCTTTGCTGCCCTTCTTGACACCAGGCCATCTTCCAAAAGTCTTTGCCTCACCCTGTGTGCAGATGCGCTCACACCTGCCTGCTGCCATTCCTGAGCAAGCTCTGCACTGGTGGCACTCCGATCCCACAGCTGAATCCTCTTTAGGAGACGATCTTGGCGCTTGCTGGACTTTCTTGGACGCCCTGAAGCCTTCTTAACAAGAATTGAACCGCTTTCCTTGAAGTTCTTGATAATCCTATAAATTGTTGATTTCGGTGCAATTTTAGTAGCCACAATATCCTTGCCTGTGAAGCCATTTTTATTCAACGCAATGATGGCTGCACGCATTTCTTTGCAGGTCACCATGGTTAACAATTGAAGAACAATGATTTCAAGCATCACCCTCCTTTTAACATGTCAAGTCTGCCATTCTAAGGACTATGCAATTCATCTGATCACTGTTCATAACATTCTGGAGTATATGCAAATTGCTATTATAAAAACTTAAGCAGCAACTTTTCCAATTTCCAATATTTATGAAATTCTCAAAACTTTTGACCACAACTGTAATGACAAGCTAGCAGCTCAATTTCCAGAAACCAGAGACATTATTTTACCATAACATGTCCTGGATGACAAGATCAGTTGTTGGCAAGCACTGCTGATCTGCCTCATTTACAGCTTTTCTTTAAATCTCTGTCTGGCCGTATGGTTAGAAAGCTGGGCAGGAAGACGTTGAGTCAGAGATATGATCCTTGACCCATAAGATTGATGGAAGAAATGGTTTGAACTTTCTTCTTCTCTTACCGCTCTTTGGTTCTATGGTCTACATCCATGAATCCGCCATTACAACTCCTCTGGGATTTGGGGTTGTAGTTCAGGTATGATTTGAGCTTTTGAGATGCTGATCAGCTCCTGGTTCTGTAAAAAAATGCAATGGTTACACACCATATTGGATAGTAAAAAAAAAAAAGTAAGAGCAAATATCCTTCCAGCCACACAGCTGCTGAAAGTGAACAATTGTCCAAGAAAGCAATGCTTTAAGAAAATAAATGATCAAAATTGTCATGTCATAATAGATCATTGGTGTCATATTTTGAATTGGCTTTTGTAATTATTTTGACGCTCAGTTTGAACAGTAAGTCATCTTCACAATTTCTAGCTGCCTAAATGTATTGAGTTGTGCACATGTGATTTTGTGTTAACAAACTGGTGAATAGTTGTAGCTAAATGTGGCCAGTAAGGGTTAATTCCAACCTGCTCTTATTATTGTAAGATATGGATTTGAAAAGATGAAATTCCACATAACTGCTCACTGGAACGAGCTTCCTGAATTAGGTGACTGAACTCAGTCATAGATTAGGTGAGAAGCTTGGAGCAGAGTAATTCCTAAAACCACTGAGGTAGTTCAGGTTTCTGAACTTTTCTGGGCACGACCAACCCTAAGGCAGGACCAGAACACTCTGGAGTGTTTGTCCTTTCTGACCTCAAAACCATCTGGAATCCTTCATTAGAATAAGGGGAGTTTCACTTTGGAGAGAAATGTGCCTTTCTCTGATGAAAGCTATTATCAGTGACCAAAGTTATTGGATGTCTGTCTCAGAATTTTATTTGGCATAAGAAAGGATTACTAGGGGTGTAACGACATGTGTTCAGATTTTTCGGTACGGCCCTGTCAGTATGCACATGTACCGAACAAATCCGGCTGTTCCCTACCTGATCTCATGCAGAATGTTTATGTGCAGAACTGAGAGCGCAATGCAACGTTCTTCAGCGCAACTTTAAAAAGTGAAACTAACAAAATGGAAAGGACCCCCAGCTATCACAAAACTCTCCTATTTGGGATGGTTTCTCATGGTTTCTGTGCGAACGCATCTTTCTACAGCAATAAGGTCGACAACACGCTCTGCAGTGAACTGAATTACTCACCTGAAACGTCAATCTGAATGTAAACATCACTGATACTAGAGGAAAAAACCAGCTGACAATCACATGGCTACCAGTAGCATCCAGTCAGTTCAAACATCTTGTTTTGAATAAAAAGCAAATAGGCATTATTCCCATTGATGAGAAGGGATTTTCCCTACAGCTGCCCATGCTCATGTTAAATACAGCTGGGAAACTCGGTTGTCAAAATATCATAACTCCAAAATGATTTAAGCATGTTTTTTTCCCCCTCAAATTATGAGCAAATAATTATATAAGCATTTCTAAAAATTAAGACTGACTGGTTTCAAGTGGTTATATTGTACTCTATTTTGGCTATGTCTGCTTGTGTTTTATTTCTAAGCATAATAAAATCAAATAGGAATTTAATTGAAGGAATTGATGAAAAAAGTTTGGAAAAAAAAGTCGTATGCACATCTTTATTTGTTTTTCTTCATTAAAGTGTACCACCAGAAATGTACTGAACCGTGACTTTAAAACCCCAGCCAGGATTTTTTGTGTATCGTTACACCCCTCATTATTACACACAACCATCTGTGAAGCCTTGATTGAATTGCAGGGGGAAACCTGGACCATTGTGAACGGTCTATCATAGACTAAGAATGCAGATCAACTAAATAAATTTACTTGAGGCTAAAGTAGCAGGAGGTTGGACATTAGACCCAGCATAAGCAATCCATCCATTCCGCAGCTGTTTGGGGTTTGAGTCCCGACTTTGGGACCTTTGCTGCTTCTTTCCCTCCTTCTCTCTGCCCATTTCTTCTCTGATTCCTCTGAGTAAGCTGAACCACAATGTTAGTTCTCCAACTAAAGTCTCTACTCGGACGCACACAGAATCAATAAGTATTTCTGTTATTGACTGAAATTGAAAAGAGTGGCTGTAGCTGTGATTCACAGCATGTGATTCATTCAGAAAGTACTTCAAGCTCGGTTTAGTCATATATTTTTCATTTGTGTGTGGGGAATCAACAAGAAGTCAACCAGCAGGAGTCCTGCCATACATGCTGTCTACCAGCCTGACTGATGAGAATGGATGCTAATTTGGATAATTTGCATTACATGATAACATGGATAGCATTCAGTTAGAGAAATTTACTTTATGAATAACCAATTCAGTTGGCTACCCAAGTGCTCTATCTAAGGCAATGTTTCTCAAACTATGGGGCGAGGCCCACTAGTGGGGCGCAGAGGTATTGCAGGTGGGGCGTGACATCATTGGGATTTAAATAGTTTTTCCCCCCTAGATTCTGTCGTTGTGAATGTTTCACTGCACTGTAAATTAAATCAACCAGCTCCCCCCTCTCACAAAATTAACCTGGAACATCGGGCTGGGAGTTTGACGTTGGAATATATCACAGCAGAACAAAACAAGCTGCAGTAGCCGCATTATCAGAGATTCCATCTACAAAATGGACAAATATCTAAAAAGATCAGGAAACGCTTCAGAGTAAGAGAAGTCACACGGTCAACCACTGAGGAAATACAGGGATGAGTATCTTGCTCTTTATTATTATTATTATTATTTTTTTTTTTGATTTTGTACTTTTGAAAGCTTTGTAAATTTGATAAAACTACAACTTTTATTTTCTCCAACTGTGAGCTGAAGTTCTACATGTAGCAACTACTGACAGCATATATTTCTGAGCCGGTTTTATACCAGTGTGCAACCCCTTTTTCCAACTAATTTATACCCTTAAAAACTTGTAGACTAACCGGCTATTTAAATAAATAAAACACTTTAAAAATCAGGCGTGGTCACCATTCTGTTGGGCATGGGGGGCTTGTGTATGCTCCTTTGTCCAAAGTGGGGAATGATAAAAAAAGTTTGAGAAACACTGATCTAAGGTAACGATGTAATTTTCGCCTCAGGAAATGCACAACGCAAATTTATTTAATGTATGGATGAATTTCACAGTTGAAAAGAAATAGGAAAAAAGCCGTGAGTATAACATTATTCCTTTCTGGCTTTACCTGAAAATCTGAGAGTTGTGTTGTTGAGAAAGGGCTGTATGAAAGTCCATGACAATAACTGATATTTTCGGGCCGTTTGGTCTCAATCTAGTCCGTGGCAGTCCATATCAACTGATGCTGTTTGCTGAACACAAAGACAGGCGTGTGACCATGTCTTTTTCCTCCTGGTCATTTGACAGTTTCCACTGACACAATGAAGGGAAATATGCACAACTCATGCTGTCCACTTTGTGCAGCTTAGGGCTGCATCCATATGGAGTTTCATCTAAATACCCAATGAGCCAGAATCCAGCACTGGGTATTAGATGCAATTTATGTTATTTTAATGGTTCTTAACTTAAAAGCAGTGCTATCCATGCTTATGGCACCTCTGATTAAGATAATCCTCTGTTGCAGATTCATACTCTTTTACAGGGGGGGAAAAATCCTATCTTTTAATTTCATGGGGAGACAGCTACATGGTCAAAAAATCCCTAGGGCTACAGTTATTAATGCCACCAATTATTCTAATCGTATATGTCCAGATAAAATCTATTTTATTTATGCTTTTTTAGGGATTTTCCAATTAGGCATTCCCTTCTTATATCTCATCCATACATTCAGTATCTTCAACTTAATCCAGGGTTGGTTCGTGGGGGCAACAGCTTAAGGATGCCCAGACTTTCCTCTCCCCAGCCACTTGGATCAGCTCTTTAGAGAAAATCCCAAGGCGATCACAAGCAAGCCGAGAAACATATTCCCTCCAGTGTGTCTTGGGTATTCCTCTAGTTCTCCTCCCGGTGGGATGTGTCCGGAACACCTCACCAGGGTGGCATCCTAACCAGATGCCCGAGCCACTTCAACTGGCTCCTCTCAATGTGGAAGAGCAGTGGCTATACTCTAAGTTCCTTCCGGATGACCAAGCATCTCACCCCATCTCTAAGGCCCGGTTCACAAGGCAAGACATTTAGACCGATTTCGGGCCAGAAGCTCCCCTTCGTACAAGTGCAAGAATGCCCTGATCATCATGATGGCTATTAAGATGATCCTAATGGATATTCCTGCCATGTGTGGTGTGTTAAGAGTGCTTTGGTCTGTTTGGAAGGACGTCGGGACCGCTCCGATCACAAATCGGTGATATTCAACATGTTGGATTGTCTTGGCCCGATATCACAACGTGTGTGGTGTGTTACAAGGACAAATGAGCATGCAGCCTGCTGATTGTGATGTGTAGCCAATCAGAAAGCGAGGGGACAGGCAGCGATACACCATTGAAGCGTGTATTATTACTTCCAACTGTTGGCTCACTTGACCGCAATCCACAAATGCATAGATACAGAGATCGGTCAGAGCAAAGTGTGATGTTTCAGAGTGGGGAAAAAAAGACAATTCACCTTCATATCTTGGTCCCCTGCTCCTGTTGTGTCCACTCGTTTATCCAACACCTTTTCTTTTTATGTTTTTTATCTCTGTTAAAACTAGTCCACAAACTGTCAATGCCTCCTCCTCGACCGCCATGTTTATTTACTCCAAAGTCATGTTTTTTCTCGTGAGGTTTTGCAAGATTTCCCTCTGACCTGGGAATGTTTGTGAGTAAACTCTGTTCATGTGTGGTGTATTGTCATTGTTGTGTGGCCGCACACCACACACTGTAGGACCAAAACTGGTATATCCACCATTTTCTTTTAACGCCACGTGTGTGGTCTCTCAGGGTTTAGCAATTGTACAGCCATTTTAAAATCTTGCTATGTGTACCAGCCTTAAGGGAGAGCCCAGACAACCTGTAGAGGAAGCATATATTGGCCACTTGTATCCACAATCTTGTTCTTTTGGTCACTACCCAGAGCTTGTGAGCATAGATGAGGGTAGGAATGTAGATTGGCCTGTGAATCAAGAGATGTGCCGACAGACTGGTACAGCACTGACATCACTGAAGAGGCAGCAAAAAAAACGCTTATAGATGTCCGGCTCCATTTTTCCCTCATTTGTGAACAAAACCCTGAGATGCTTAAACTCCACTTGGGGCAGAATCCTCTTATATCCCTGTACTATAAACATGCCATGACACACAGGCCCATTTTTCCCATCTGTTCCCCAGAGTGGGATAGATGAGAGAACATGGTGTTCAAATAAGACAGATGTTGATCTTCATATGTCAAGATTGTTTTACAGACAGTAGCTTTTTGCCTAAAGTTGCTCATATTTACAGTTAGAGAAAAAAAAAAAAACATTTCCAAACAACTGGAACTGTGACTAAAAAAGCTGGTTGAGAACACAATTATATCGTTAAACCACACAGTTTGAGCCCATTTAATTTCCAGTTTAGTAACTTGAAATTCAGATTCTTTTAACGTCTGATTTGTAATTCATATCTTCCTGCTTCTCTTGCGTATTACTGTGAATAAACACAGAGGTTACCCACCAAAAAGGGAAAGACAAGAGAACATGTCATCTTAAGTAAGTTAAGAGAGGTAAAAATATCTCAAACAACTCACTCCTGGAGAACTGCAGTGGCATCTTTTGGTCACAAAATCTCAACTAGATCCCAACTATATGTTAACCGATTGTATGGGAGATATGCCAGAAATAAGTCATGGCCTCACAAATATATTGACTTCAACTTTAATGGACCTTTGATCGGTTAGGTAAGATCAACAACAACCAGGTGGGTCTGGCGTAAAACAAAGAAAGTAAAATCTGGAAAAGTACCTTAAGCCCACTCTTAAGTACAGTGGAGGTTCTGTGTTTTTGTGGGCCTGTTTCTCTTCCAAAGGCTCTGGGAACCTGGTTAGAGTGGGTGACATAGTGGACTGGTTGAAAATATTAGGACATTTAGAATTTAAAAAAACCCTCATGACCTCTCCCAGAAAGCTCAATATGAGTTGTCACAGCAGCATAATGATCTAAGACATATGTTCAATTCACCAGAGATATGGTTCATCAGACACAAGTTCAACTTTCTTCCTAAATCATGACCGTAGTGCTAAATATGCACAGATACAGGAGATCAAAAAAGTATTGAACACTTTAATGTTTTGATTAGTACATATGTCTCTAACATATCTTTTGACATGAAACTCACACCAAATGTCAGTGACACATGCAAAGAAATCAAAACTAATAATTCCATTAATTAAGATGTGTATTGAAGTGAATTGGACAGGGAATAAGTATTAGACACACACCAAGAAAGCAAAAAACCCCAGAAGAAATCTCTGCTGCAATGTGCAAATCAATACCAACTGGTTTAATAATAAGTAATAGCCTTTCAGGGTTCCTCAGTTGGATTTCTCATTACCAAAGTGTCTCAGAGTGGTAAGATTAGTTAAAGCAAAGAGAGTTTCACCAAAAAAAGTCTTACAGTTGCAAAACATACTTATGGAAATGGTTACAGTTGCATTTCTGAATGCTCCAGTGAGTGTGATTGGAGCTATAATCTGAAAAGGAAAACTATGTAATTTCACCACTCACAAGCCACTGTTAAGTGAACTTCACAAGATGTCTGACAAATGAATCAAAATAATATTCAAAGGAGTTGTCCCAGATTCAAGGATCATTTACAGAGGGCTTTAGCAAGACCCCGAAATACCAAGCACAGTTTTTACCATGAAAATAGTCAGTATGTATACAAGTACATCTAAATGGATTTACGGTAATAATTGAGCTAATACCTTAACCAGAATGGGAGCATTTATCCCAGCTTACAGTTTGTCACTTAGAAAATCAAAGTATTTCATAAGGAGCATTCGACTCCATGGAGGTCGCACCATGCCCCATTTCATGTTGACACTCTTCTAGTAGGCCTAAAGTGTCACACGGATGGTAAACCAATGCTGGTGGCAGTAAAGCAGACGGCGTAAAAGCAGAATATGTGGAATGAGCAAAGAAATGGATGACAATGCTGTAACACAGTACAAGTACTTTTTAAAGTGTTGTGCCACAGATAGGTAGGATTTGGCTATGAATAAATATGAATAATTGCCTAGGGCAATTATTAATAAGATTAATAATTTTATGTCAGATTTACCAAGTTTGAGGGCACCACCTGGTGGATTCCAGGAATATAAATAGCCAAATTGTTCAGTCTCAGTTTATGTTTATGATAACCAGCCTGATAAGGCTGAGATAATTAAACAATAGATGAAGGAATAAGTTCTTACGCTGTGGACATTAATTGTACGCATCACTTTAAGTAATCCCAGACAACTTCTCTTTAAGTTAAGGTGACTTTATTTAGAAAATAGATTAAATTTACAGGCAAACATTTCGTCAATAAATCCCATCTTTTCTAAATATGCAACTTCTACTACAGATCTTAGAAAACAATAATAGGTGAAAATTAAACACAATTAACATGAAATAAATCAGAGAGAACAGCTGAGGTTCGGGTTAGAAAAGGAGGGGGGCCCTCACTCCAGGGGGCTCAAATCACAGATAGTCTAGGAGAAAAAGAGTCATAAACTAGTTCTGTGCCAAGATGGAGGACTGAACATGGGGTGTAAGAAAGGGTCATAAAACTAGCTTTGGCTAAAGGAGCTCATGGGGTGAAGCGTCCATGTGAAAGGCCTCTGCTTTACCAACAGACTAAAAACAAAAGAGTTAAACTTTTCAGCTAAGACCAGCTAACGCAGGTCAGACTGAGTTCGACTCTGCCGACCGTGTGATCAGGCAGCGAGAGAGAGAGGGAGAAAAAGAGAGGAAAAGAGAGGAAGGAAAAAGAAAATGGGATCCGCTCAGGATAAAAAGAAACAGTTTCAAACACAGCAATTACAGCTCAAACTGCGGCGACGCCAAAATGAGGGGGTCACTGCTAGGATTGCTGGGAAATGTGGTCTGCTCAGTCCATCTTTGAAATGGCTCCCAGCCATCCAACAGTCTGTTCAGTTCATCTTATGAGAAATGGAATCAAACAAAAGTAACACTTTATGATGTCTATGGTTGTATCGTGTTATTACCGCTTTCATGGCCTTGTGGGCAATGCCCAGGCTGTGAATAGCTCGGCTGGGATGCCGTTTACATGCAGAAAAATTCAGCTTTCTAAACGCATTATCTGGATGTCTTAGATCGATAAGGAGTAGAGCATTTTGGTTCGACTTTGGCCGGATTAAGCTGTATACATGCATTTCAAAAGTCAGAATTCAGTTGGACTAAGGCAATAGTTCGGTTTTCACTTACTGCATGTAAATTCATTGACTAATTATTGCAATCAACTTGAATGGCCGGATTTCACACTTTACTGCACAAGACTCCACTGTTGAACGTTGGTGTTTAAAGTTTGCCACAGCGGAATGGTACAAGCCAGTGATATTCTGGGAGAATATAGAGGGATTATCGGTCTACGTCACTGTCTCTACTGCGCGTGTCATCTGCGAAAAGAGATGCAAAAAAACAAACAAACAAAACCAGAAGTTCTATATAATTGCATTGACAAGGCAAAACAAAAGACATCTTTGGTTGCAAGATATCAGAAGAAGCAATTACAACGAGCAGTTGATTAAAAATGCAACAATCTGCAGCATAAATTGTTTTATCACTAGGTGATAAACTGTTGTAATACATTGACAATATTACTAACCAAAACTGCAACTACAAAAAATGGGAACCGAAGCTAAGTTAAAGAGTCGACGTCTCTTTCTGCAGCTAGGTTGTGCGCGCATCTGTTGTGTTGATACATAATCCATCAAACTTTATAAAGCGCTTTTCACACAAACATTTCAACTCAAAGTGCTTTACAGATTAAAATGACCCCACATAAACCACATTCCCATCCCTGCCCCACAGGGATGGGAATGTGCATGATCACAATTATACCCCTCCCCCCCAACCCAACCCCCATGCGCACACAAACTCTAAGCAGCAATAAAAAGGACATTGGGCCACGTAAGGTAAGGAAATGCCATCAAAGGAGCCTTCTGCTCCGTCAGCAGCACATCAACAGCAGCAACCAAGGCACTGACACAGGGCTTCCAGAGGAGGCAAGGCTGAGACCCCCACCTCCACCTAAGCGCTATCTGGAGAGCACCCAGGCAGCCACTATCTAAACATTCTGTTTTTTGCTTTTGCCGCTTTTGAAGCTTGAAAAGCATCAAAAGCGTGAAAAGTTGACGTGGCCAAGGCGAATATAGGGCCTTTAAGACTCTGACAGCCTCTACCATAGACGTAACATGTAATCTTGCCGCTCTTGGCGTTGACGCATTGGGCGGTGTGAACGCGGCATAAGTAGTAAAATACGGATAAAATACAAGCAAGTAAAACATGCAGAGCAGTTAAACAGACTATAATTAACAATAATAAGTTAAAAGCTAGGCTAAAAAGGTTAGTCTTGAGCCTGCTGTTAAAAACACGAACATTCTCTGCGGCCCTGAGGTCCTCAGGCAGCCTGTTCCGGAGGTGAGGGCTATAGTACTGGAAAGACGCTTCACCGTAAGTGTGTGTCCTGACTTTAGGGATGACAAGGAGACAGCTGTCAGAGGAGCGCAGAGACCGCGAAGGTTCATATGGTGAAGGCAGTTCTGAAAGATATAAAGGGCCCAAGACCATTAAGACACTTAAAAACCATTACAAGAACCTTAAAATCAATCCTAAAACATACGGGGAGCCAATGGGATGAATTTAATATGGGTTTAATGTGCTCCTGCCTCCTGGTCTTCATCAGGACACATGCTGCTGAATTTAGTAGAAGTTGTAAACCTGAGATACTCTTTTTGGGAAGACCAAAAGCAGGGCATTACAGTAATCATTTCTATTGGTGATAGAAGCATGCATCAGTGTCTCCGTGTTGACCCGAGAGAGAATGGGGTGGACTCTGGCATGTTTAATTTATTTGTCATGTTTTTAATGAGGGATAAAAGTCAGCTCAGAATCAAAAATCATGCCCAGGTGCTTCACTTGTAAAGTATGATTAAAAGACAGTGATTGTAGTTTTGGTAAAAGTTTCTCTCTCTCAGCCTCAGGACCAATGATTAAAACTTCAGTTTAATCCTTGTTGAGCCGGCGAAAGTTTTCTGACATCCAGGATTTGATGTCTAAAATGCAGTTAAAAAGTGCACCCATTGGTCGTGTGTCCTCAAGAGACACAGAGATGTACAACTGTCTATCATTAGCATAACTGTGAAAGTTGACTCCATGTCTTCTGATGACACTGGCAAGAGGGAGCATATACAGGTTAAAAAGCACTGGGCCTAAAATTGAACCCTGGGGGCACATCACTTGTAATCTTGTGGACCTTAGATGAACAAGTATCTAAACTTACCATACATGTCCTGTCTGTGAGATAGGATGTGAACCCTTTGTGAAGCCAATCTGTTTTTAAACGGGTTAAAAGAATTGTTTGGTCCACTGTATCAAAAGCAGCGCTTAGATCCAATAGAACCAACAGTGTCACCCTCTCTGCCTCATAGTTTAATCTGAAATTATTTAAATCTTCAAAAGGGTCATCTCTGTGCTTTGGTTCACCCTAAAACCAGACTGAAACTTCTCTAGGACATTACGAACGTTAATAAAATCAATAAGTTGAATTAAAACAATCTTTTCTAAAATTTTGCTTAAAAATGATAAGTTCGATACTGGTTGAAAGTTTTATAATCATTGAAATGTAAGTTGCTGTTCTTTAGCAGGGGTCTCACCACCGCTCCTTTAAAGGCAGCAGGAAAAACCCCTGTCTGAAGAGCGCAATTTGTCAAGGTTAAAATCTCATCTCTAAAAGATCCATAATATGGCTTAAAAAAGGAAGTGGGAATTGGGTCCTAAGGACGCCTCACTGAGGAGAAATCTCAGATTCTACCAGGCCAAAAAAGTCCAGTGTTTCCTCTGGTAAAGACACACACTCAGATTTGTCTAAAGCCATGTTATTTTGAGAAGATAAAATATTACATCTGATGGTGTCTACCTTCCCTCTGAAGTGGTCTGCAAACTCCTCACTGAGCGTGTGAGGGTTTTTTTCTGAAATGCATTAGAAGCACAGTTAAAAATTTTGTCAATTGTGGGGAAAAAATAATTTTGGGACTTTTATGATCTGAAATTATTTTGAGAAAGTGTATATTTAATTGTTTATCATGATTTTATTTTTCCTCCATTTTCTCTCTGCCACTGCAATTTCTCCTTTGTTTTTTGAGGTCTTCATTTCTCCATGGTGATGCAAGTTTTGATCGTGCACTCAAACTAATAATAATCCCTCCATGATATCAGGTGAAGCTTCAGCTGAACTCTTTTGATGTCATTGTAAACACTAAGTTTGGAGAAAGAGCGGCATACGGTATTGGCAGAGTCTCACCTTCCTATACAAAGAAATGAACACCCTCAAAGTCCCATAATGGTATCTGCTCAGTTCACTGCATTGGATGTATGTTGAAGTTTGAGTAAAAAATAGCCTAAACCATTTCCTAAGAATATTTAAATAAATTAACCTGCCAGCGTGAAAAGCTACATCTTCTGCTAGCATAGTTAGCATGGAACACCAAGAAATATATGGAGTTCACACATTTATTACCATGAAATTGCTTTACATAAAAAAAACTTATAGATCAATATAGATGTGTACATAAACAAGATTGGTAATCAGATAGTTTCAGATATCCCCATACTAAGCTGGCAGCCAATTTTGAGGACTGTCATCCCATAGCTTGTCAGCTGTATAAAACGGATATGGAGGCTTTGCGTTAAGTTCAGTTTGCTTTGCGGTGGGTCTTTCTTGATCACCTGCACAGAGATGATCTTAATTAGCAATAACTACGTCCCCAAGTTTTGTATTGTTAGAAGTATTTTTCTACTGCAGCAGCACGGCTGTGGATAGTGGGTGCAGAAGCTCTGTTTGGCCTGCACTGTTGTGCGCATGTGCGCTATTACCGGGTGGAAACGATAGCATTCAATGCGCGTATAGTCGTAAACGGATAATCAAGGAAACTCCTTAATTGGTTTCAGAGAAAAGAAGTAAAATTATTTGGTATGGCCCAATCCCTTGACTTGTATCCAGTTGAAAATCTATGGAAGGAACTAAAGATCAGGGTGTATAGAAAATACCCCCAGAAAATGTACAATTTAAAGGTCAAAATCAAATATGAGTAATGTGTATGACTGGTTTCTCCTTAGGAGATGTCCTGAATTTATTACTAAGTAAAGGCCTTTTGACAAAATATTGAAGTATGTTCAGTACTTATTCCTTTTGTCATTTCATTCAAGACTAAATTTGTGGACTAATTAGCTATAAATGTTTTGTGTGGATTTGCTCGGATTGTTACCAGCATTTCATATCAATAGCCGTATTAGAAATATATATTTTTAGGAGAAAGAACGGACACATTGAATTGATATTTAACTTGCTGTAAGTAAGGTCAACTTGTAACCCAAGCAGCATTACATACTGTATGTACCTTTTAGGATTCATTGTTTATTCTATCTCACAGCAAATTACTCTTGTAAGCTTCTCCCACAGCTAACCAGATGGCTTTCACTGGTGAATCCTTCATTAAAAGAAAGTTTATTTCTGTTTGCACAGGATGCAGAGTGGGCCAGGGTCATGACGACCAACGACACCTTCTTGTGTAGGGCTGTGATCGTCACTTGCCCCCCTCATTTGGCAGGTCAGTGTGTGTCTCCCACATTTTTCTCTACTCGCTAACTGAAGTTCCCACTCATGCAGAAGGCAAATATCCCACTCTCTCATCAAGTCTGTTAAATGTGGCTGACTGCGCAGCCATGCGTTTATATCAACAAATTTTCTCAATCTTTTTCTGGCTCCGGGTTGTGGGAGTCACTTTGGCTTAAGTACATTCAGACCGAGGTCAGGTTCTGGGCTCAGGATTTGCTTTGATTTGATTTTTGGAACCAGTGCAAGAGTTGAGGTCTAAACTTTTAACTGGAGGGGCAAGGTGACATTTGCTATGGTTGGATGTGGGAAGCTGAAAGTGGTAAACACGTCACTGCAAGCTTCCCTGCAATCAAGTAACCAAGTGGAGAAACATTTGGAAACCTGCAGGGGTGTCACATTTGGCGTGAACCATGAAGTTTGGACTCATCCAGTTATAATAACATGTAAAAATGTTCCAAGTTGAAAATTAAATTCCAACATTTTTAACTGGATGCATTTCCCATTACAGGTACCTCCCAATACAGAATATTATCAAAAATGTTAGTAATTTATCAAATTTATTTCAGTGCAACCCATATATTATAGATTCCTATGACAAGGATTTTGCAAACAATTAAAATTGGAACATTATGGCGCTGAAAATTTAAAATGCAGTCTACATTAAATTAGAGTCTTTAAAAAGATGAGTGACTCAAGGCCTCCACAGAAAGTGTTGGCCACATAAAAGCTTATTAATGAAAAGTTGAGTAGAAGGAAAAAGTGTGGTAGAAGGGGAACTGCGAAAGTCAGAACAGTTGTCTAACATGGAGACCACTTCACACTTTACGAGAAACTGATGCTCATTTCATTTCTTGCATCCAAAAGAGAACTTGTGAAAGATGGTAGATACCAGATCTAAATATGCAGAAAAAACAAGGTTGATTTTGATGCAACCTGGACTTCCTTAATATCACAGCAGAGATGCAGTAATTCATGCGAAAGGAGCCCCAACCATTTATTGAGTGCAGCTACTGTACAGTATATGGGCCTTCTTTTGAGCAAGTAGACAATTCTTTATTGAAAATCCTTTGTTTTGGTCTTGTTTAATGTTCTAATTATCTGAGAAATTGGATTTAGAGTTTCCTTACATTCAATTCAATTCAATTTCAATTCAGTTTATTTATATAGCGCCAATTCACAACAGATGTCATCTCAAGGCACTTAACAAGAAGTCATAATAAGAATGTTTGTATAATACATTTATACAAACATTCCAGTTAAAAAGTTTCCTATTTAAGGAATCCCAGCAGATTGCGTCAGTCATTGGCGTGAGGTTGGACGCCGTTGATGCAGACTTTCCAACCACAGCAATCCTTCAGCAATCCCTCATACTGAGCACGCATGTAGCGACGGTGGAGAGGAAAAACTCCCTTTTAACAGGAAGAAACCTCCAACAGAACCAGGCTCAGTAGGAGCGGCCATCTGCCACGACCGTCTGGGGGTTTGAGAAGACAGAGCAGAAACACAGAAGGAACAGAAGATCTGATATAAGAGAACTTTCTATGTTACAGAAAGTAAAAAGTTAATAACAGGACAAAGTGGATGTTCAGTTACTGGGAGGATCATCCCAGTCGATGCCCCCCGTCCAACAGGGCATTGCAGCCAAGCAGGATACCAGACCAGGTATATCTTCTATGGAGAGAAAAACACTGAGAGAAAACAAAGTTAACAGTCGAGATAACAGAATGTACTGTAATACAACTGGAGAGTCGTAGGAGAAAACGAAGTAGCAGAGTGAAGAAAATTGGTAAGTCTGTCCCCCAGCAGTCTAAGCCAATAGCAGCATAACTACAGAGATAGCTCAGGATGACCTAAGCCACTCTAACTATAAGCTTTATCAAAAAGGAAAGTTTAAAGCCTGGCCTTAAAAGTAAACAGAGTGTCTGCCTCACGGACTAAAGCTGGGAGCTGGTTCCACAGGAGAGGAGCCTGATAACTAAAAGATCTGCCTCCCATTCTACTTTTAAAAATCCTAGGAATTACAAGTAAACCTGCAGTCTGAGAGCGAAGTGCTCTGTTAGGAACATAAGGAACAATTAGATCACTGATGTATGATGGAGCTTGATTATTAAGGGCTTTGTATGTAAGAAGAAGGATCTTAAATTCTATTACATGTAAGACACAATAATCAAATTAATATTAATGCCTGGCATATGTCACTCTGTGTAATGAATCGGAGTTTCAAAATAACTTGAAAGAGCAACTAATCTCCAATTTTTTTGTTTAGTTTTGCTGATAAACTGTATAATTGAGTGTCTAATAGTGCTGTCTACATATCTGGTAATTTTTACACTTTAGTAAAATTTTTTACACTTTAGTAAAATATCAGTGTGGCGCCCTCTTCAGGTTAAAACTCTACACTGCACTTGAATTTGAATCGGGCATTGCTATTCGCTCTGTGGTGATGGCTGATGTCAGACATCCTGCCGCTGTGTGGTATAAAGCAAGCAGAGTCTTGGCCACGCCTCTGTAGTGAGTTTGAGTTGGAATAGCAAGGAAGTGTTTACACCGCCAAGCCCTCTCCCCCCCCTTGTCCCTCAGTTCCGTCAGGCATCGCCTCCTTTTGGCGCATTTTTTCAAATAGGAAATATTTCTCATGCCAATCAAGCACAGTAATCCCACGGTCATTGAACTAGGTTTTGGTACTTTTGGCAGTGTGGGCAGGTGCCAAGTCCTCCTGGAAAATGAAGTCAGCCTCTCCATAAAGTCAGTCTGCGGAAGGAAGCATGAGATGCTTCAAAATATCCTGGTAGACGGCTGCGTTGACTCTGGACTTAATAAAGCTCAGTGGACCAACACCAGCAGGTTACATGGCTCCCCAAATCAGCACAGACTGTGGAAACTTCACACTGGACTTCAAGCATCTTGGATTGTGTGCCTCTCCATTCTTCCTCCAGACTCTGGGACCCATGAGATGCAAAAATCTTGCAAAATTTGCTCTAATCAGAAAAGACGACTTTGGACCACTGAGCAACAGTGGCTTTTTTTTTCTTTAGCCCAGGTAAGACACTTTTGACGTTTGTCGTTTAGGAGGAATATGACATTTGAAGCCCATGTCCAGGATCCGTCTGTGTGTGGTGGCTCTTAATGCACTAACTCCAGCTTCAGTCCACTCCTTGTGAAGGTCCCCAACACTTTATAATGGCCTTTCCCTGACAATCCTCCCCAGGCTGCTGTCATCCCAGCTGCTTTCCCTTCCACATAACTTTCTATTAATGTGGTTTGATACAGCACTTTGGGAACAATCAACTTCTTTTGCAATTACCTTTTTGAGGCTCTCCCTCCTATAAAGGGTGTCAATGATGTTTTTTCTGCACAACTGTCAGGTTAGCAGTCTTCCCCATGATTGTGATTCCTACTGAACCAGACAGAGAGACCATTTAAAGGCTCAGGAACCCGTTGCAGGTGTTTTGGATTAATTAGCCAATTAGAGTGTGACACGCTGAGCCTAAAATATTGACCCTTTTCACAATATTCTAAATTTCTGAGATTTTGAATTTGGGGTTTTCATAAGCTGTAAGCCATCATCATCAAAATTATAACCAATAAATGCTTGAAATATCTCACTTTGCATGTAATGAATCTTTCTCATATATTTGTTTCACCTTATAAGTTGAATTACTGAAATAAATGAACTTTTGCACAATATTCAAATTTTTCGAGCTTCACCTGTTAGCTGGAACCCGCTAGGGCTACAATTACTGACACCAACAACCAAACCGAAAAAGACAAGAAATCAGGTGGATCATTGCAATGATACCTTTTGGATTGCAAGCGTCTTTGTGATCCAAGTTGTGGCTGTTAGACTTAGGGTGTATTCAGACCTGCACTGTTTGGTCCACTTTAAACGGACCAGGGTTCGTTTCGAACGCTGGTCCGGACCTTTTATGCAGGTGTGAATACACACAAACGAATCCTGGTGCGGATCAGAGAACCGGACCGAGACCCACTTTTTTTAGGTGGTTTCGGTCCGCTTCCAAAGGGACTCTGGTGTGGTTCGCTTCAGGTGTGAATACAAACCACTGTTGATCCGAACCAACTCCAGGATGCATGTGCCTTTTTGGACTAAACAAGCCACCGTAGCAAGGTAAGTTCATACCTGATCCTTCGTCTTCTGTTTTGCCACGGTGCTGTGAGCATGTCATGGGTCAGGGCACACAGAGCATATCGTCTCCTTTGGGTTACTGCTCGCATTCCCCCCGACGCCTTTCCAAAATACGAAACAGAGCGCTGCGAAACCTGCGTTGAATGAGTTGCTCTTGACACTCAATGTGATTTTTGCAGCTCCAATAACAGCAGAAATATGTAGATCAGCGTAAAGATTCCATATTTTCCGGGTCTGCGCTCTGTGTGCCGCCGTAGTCATTGCTGTCCAATGGCCGCACCGATCGTCACACGCATGGATGTGTTTACAAAATATAGTTCACTTGCAAAAAGCACAGTGTGAATGCTAACCGCACCAAACGAAAAAAATTAAGTCCGCTTTTGGTCCGGACCAAAGGACTTTTCTGGTCTGAATACACCCTTAAACTTTCTTACAGCAAGTGTTACATGCAGCTCTGTACATGTGTTTTTTTCCCACTCTTTCTCTGCCATGGGCTTTGCAGGTGAGTGCAGCTGCACCCAATTTAGCCAATCATCAACCGAGGCAGGGTATATAAGGTGTGGCAAACCTGCCTAGGTTGTCAGACCTTGCTCAAATTGTGGAGTCGCTGCTTGGGTGCCGGCTGTAGGGTGCCGGCTGTAGGGTGAGCTTTGGCCTGGCCACACACCTCTAGCTGCTGCTAAGGGTGTTCATTCTTTTGTATAGGAAGGTGAACTGTACAGTCCTTTGTGTAGGAGTGCAACTGTTGAATTTTGATACTCCTTAGTGAAGGAGGGTGTTTTTCTGTTGGTTTCTCTCCTTTGTTAAAGGAGGTTGTTTTGTTGTTTCTCTCCTTTTGTAAAAGGAGATTGTTTTGGGTTAGTTGGTCTTTTGGTTTTCAGGAGGTAATGTTTTTATTTATTTTCTTGCTCTGGGGATTTACCCCTGTTGAGAAGGGGGCTTTTTCTTTCTAGCTCCTTTATAGTTGAGGAGCGAGAATTCTCTGTTTTTTTCTCGACTGGAGATTGTTTATGGTGAGGTTCTCTTTCATTTAATCTTAATTTTCCAGGAGGCTCGAGCTACGAATTTAATTCATTTTACCTTTTTACAATAAAACTTGTTTTGGCTACGTCCTGAATGCCGCCTTTTCATGGGAGGGGGAATGTAACAATATATGATGTTCATTGTTAACCCCCCCCATCTCCTAGACTCTGTCTTGGTGGGACGTAACGCAACTTTTTTTTAAAAATGAGACCAAAGCAGGACTCCTAGCTATCACTAAACTCTATTTGAAATCAATAATGGTTTCTCATGCTCCTACAGTAGAAAAAGAGAGATGGACCGCACCAGAACTTTGTAAGCAAACGTCTTTCAACAGCAATAAGGTACATAACACACTCTGCACGGAACTGAATTACTCACCAAACTCCTTATGTTATATAAAACACAAGTGGGTGGAATCCCTGTTGATGAGAAAGGGTTTTCTTTACAGCTACCCATACAGCTGGGAGACTAGAATGTCGAAATATCAAAACGGAAAGTAATATAGTCTCAAATATGGGCAAAGTATTACTTAAACATTTCTAAAAGTTAACACTAACTGTTTCAAGTGGTCATATTGTTTTCTACTCTGATTGGAAAAACAAAATTACAGACAGACATAGCCAAATGTCCAGTCAGTTCAGTACTTTAAACTTTTTTTAAGTTCTAGAACAAAACAAAATCAAATCAATTTCAAGAATTGAAAGGAAGGAATTATGGAAAAAAAGTTCTTTGTTTAATGCTGAGCAAAGTTAAAAGTCAGATGCACATTTATATTTATATTACTTAAAATGTACAAATTAAATGTGCACATTAGTAATGTGCAAATGATACCGAGGCTTTGGAGCTTCTATTGCTCTTCCTGAAGCGATGTGATTCAAAATGCTGTGTTGGAACTTGTATCAAAACACCAGTCTCACGTGACCGATGACGTTCGAAGCTTAGAACGTCATCGGTGTTTCACTTTGCACTTCATTGCTTCAAAATGTTTCAAAACTTTTCATTGGCTCAATGTCTTCCAAATATTATTCAATTAACAGTTTAAGTGTCAATATAGTTGGTCTGAAAATAACAAGATGCTTAAAATATAGAAATCGTGCTGACTTTTGTTCAGAATCCCAAAAGGTGAGTCCTTGGTTAAGGAAAAGAGTGCACCATTCACATTGATTGTTTTTGATTCATAACAAGAATTGGGAAGCCTTATCACTTGCTGGGTCTCTATTGTGATCTGTTATTTTCTACAAAAGGAGCAAAGGATAATTTTAGTCACAGCTGAATAATGGAAACCCATTTTAGCGATGTTCGCAGATTTTTTTCGTTGAAAAACCCTTTTACTGAAGTGAACGAGGTGGTTTGGTGCTTTAAATGGGTTTACCCTTGTCCGAAATGGTAAAATACATGAATACTTTATCTAAACGTCAATTCAGTAATATGTGTTATTGAGAAGATGTTTTTTATGATGCTTTTGCTCATTATTGGATAGCAGCTCTCTCATTTGAATTATACAGCAATTTGATTCTAAATATGAACCTTTTTATCAACAGACCTATTCTGTTCTATATAGATTCTACTATATGAATCAGAAACACACAAAGTCTATTCCACATAACCACATCATAAAAGTATCACCACAGAATATCACTTTTATGCAGAGAAATGTTTGTACACACCAAACATACTAATGTAGTCAATTCAGTCAACTCCATGACTACTAATGCATAAATCTGTTGCACATCTTCTATATAGAAGCAGATGTCAGAACATATTTCTTTACAGGCAGCTCCCTGTGCAGCAGAGCATTAGTTGCAGCATGGATTTATAAATCATTGTTTTTAAAATAAATGAACCTACCGATCCTCAAAGGGTTCTGTTCTGTTTTCAGAATCTTCCTAATCAGAACAATGAAAGCTTTCTGCATCTGATCAAACAAGATATTCCTCTCTTCCTAATCTGAACCAAATAAATCTAACTTGAACCCGTCTCGAAGTAATGACTACATCACAGTTGAGACTATTTACAGGACCTTTCTGTTATGTTGTAAAAAAATGAAAAAAGAATTTCAGAAAAAACAGCTTTGTATAGTGTGTACCTGACCATGGCATTATATTGTTCAAGTGTTTGTTAGAAAAATGTGGAAAGTGAACAAGTGTCTCCTGTCACTAAAAGGTAAAAGGTTACACAATGGGTAAGAGATGCATCATCCATCTGTTTATCATCTACTCTATGCCAGGTTTTTATCTAATAGCTCTTTTGCAACGGTGTTCAAACTAAAATATTTCATGTCTGCCAAACTGTTATATATCGTATTTTTCTCTGATTCAACTAAAGTTTAGAGAAAATTGTTACCAGAAGCCTATCACAAATGCACAAAGCATCTAAAGATCCAAGTCACAGTGAGTTCTTTGCCAAATTGTCAAACAAAAATGGTCGTCTCCTGTTTTTCTGAAATTTTTTTCAGTTAGTACCCTTGTTTAGGTATGGAGTTAAATCAGCGCCAGAATGTTTGTGTATTTGGAAGAAATATTTGAAACTGAAAATATGTAAGCTGAAAACGAAAGTCAAGTTGTTATTGCGAACTTTGAAAAACAAAAAATTGGGTTCAAAATAAAATGAAATGATATTGAATGTTTATATTTATTGAAATTTCAATGGTATTTTTATTTTGTAATTTTCTGAATAAACTTTAATTCAAAATGTTCAGTGTTATATATTTTTTCAAGTTTAAGAATTTTTTTCCTTAAATTTCAGATTATTTTCTTTCAGATTCAGACCTTTCTAATTAAGATCAAAAAAGTTCTTTACAGTTTCAGAATTTTCTTCCAGCTTCAGATCCTTTTTCTACACTTTCAGATTCCTGTTTTTCAGTTTCAAACTTTTGGCCCTGATTTGACGTAGTGGGCGGGGCTACACAGAGAGGGGAGTGGAATCATGAGTGGCAGCCTGGTGGCAGCAGAGCACAGGAGGCTAAAGACGGTCCTTCTATCATGTTGCCTTCAGGAAACGTGGGAATGAGCATAATCTATCAAACACCTCCTGCACTGTATTATTTCATGATTGGTAGAGAATGCATGAAGCTTAACCACTAAAGCTCAGTTATTAAAGCTGTTTCAGTCAGTACTGTGTACAAATTATGCTGTGAGAGTGATCAATTATGACCAGTTTTCCCAACCACTAAGTCAGAAATGGATATTTCTCATGTCCACAATGTAGGATGCAATGAACCGTGGGGGTTGCACCTCACTGAAAGATGTGTGCAATGATGTCTTGTGCGAAAATCTGTTCCGCTGTAATATTCTGTTTCCTGTGTGCCGGGTATTTTGAACCCAATTTTTTGTTTTTCAAAGTTTGCAATAAAAACTTGACTTTCGTTTTCAGCTTACATATTTTTAGTTTCAAATATTTCTTTCCAATACACAAACATTATGGCCCTGATTTAACTCCATAGTTAGGTAACATAACGAAAGAAATCTTTGAAATATTTATGTCCTGGACTTGAAATCAGTCACAAATTAGTAGAAAAAACAGTAAATGGGTCATTTCTTTCATTAAAATTGTTTGACATGGAATGCATTGGAAGTCCATTATAATGGATTTATCCAGTAAAAACCCATCATGAGGTGAAGACCATGCACTCTCCCAATTTCATGACAAAAACAATCTGTTGAGATTGAATCTCATGAAATTGGATGTCCTTGATTTTGAGTTGAGCTACATGGTGAAGCAGTTGTTTGCACGCCTGCCTTGCGGAGAGAAACTTGAGGGTTCAAATGTACCTGTTGCTCAGTCCTGTTAAGCCCCGCCTTCCTTAGTTACTGTTGCTAACTCGGAAAGCCGCAGGAGCTTAGTGCATGTTTACAATGAGAGCAGTCAGTGCTGAAACAATTTCTAAAGAGGCTCTTGACAACTTTTAGAGCCAACAACAATTAATATATTCAAGGAGTCTTAAGAAAAGTCCTCATTACGCCATGGAAGGCTATGGACACAATTTCAAAGTGGAATAAAATGCAAATAAAATGAAATTATAGACACAGATCTTCTGATCTCAAAGCAAAAGGGTGAAGCCTAATCTGGCATCAATCATCTTTGACATCATAGAAGACCAGCAATCTTAATTGACTGCAGGGTAATGTTTAAACTCATTCACCGTCAGTTAACATAACAATACCCTGCTGGGAGGCTCATTGCTGCTAGGCTTTATGTGATCGATATTAACTTAAATGACCTGATTACTAAGATTATACAAGATCATTGTCTTGCCAAGAATGTCTACAAATGTACATTCTTGTTTATAGTTGTCATGCTGAGTTAATTGTGTGGTTGCCACAGCGCTTTATTCAATGGAGACATTTCTTCAGTTTTTTTGGGGGGAGGGGTTGGGAAAAGGAATAAAAATAAACTCTGTTGCTTATCCTCTCGGGATAGTGTTTCACTTTTGCAAGTGCCCGAGGCACATTTTTTAAGCATACTGTATTTGTGCCTTAAAATTCATATATAGCTCAAAAAACCACAAAAGGTGCCGCATGTCCTAATGCTTCTCTGTGGAGCGAGATGGCGAGAATTTCCGAGTCTGTTTCCTGGTAACTGGTAGTTTAATACTATTGGTTTGTTTGCATTCGGAGGTGGGGTTGAGCAGGACTGAGCAACAGGTCAATTCTGGTCTGAGGTGTTTCTGCACAGAACTTTTTGTGCTGTCTCCTCACATGGTTGGATTCCCTTTGGGTACTCTGGATTCCTCTTACAGTTCAAAGATATGCATGTTTTGTTATTTGGTCCCTTTACTTGCCCTTGTGAGTGAGGGTTCCCTATGATAACCTGATGACCTGTCCAATGTGTTCTCTGCCTCTTTCTCCCCCAACTTCTAATACCCTGCATGGATAAAGGCGCATTCATACTCTTGAAGAACAGATAATTTACTCCCCCATGGTCCAAGACTCAAATAACATTATTCAGATCTTGCAGCTTTTCTTGACAAAACTTTTTTCTGTGTGCTGTTTGACTACTATTGTTTGTTTATTCAGAAATTTGAAGTGGACGTGGTCGCTACATTGTCAAATTCTGCAGTTGAAGTAAAAGATCAATTTATTTATTTTTTGCTTAGGATTTATTGTCATTAAGCAGCTATAGATGACAGATACGTTATAATTTAAAGTCAGTGTCAGTAACACACAGTAGATATGTGACAAGGCTTCATAATCTATTCCATGTGTTGTTGCTCCTCATTATTTTCCACAAGTTACTGTTGATGCTTTAATACTTTTTAGTGTAACTCTAGCTCCACTTTTTTGGGTGTTTATGGATGTCTACTTCAATTCAAAAATGCTTTATTGATCCCAAAAGGAAATTAAAGAGGCTACATGCAATTTTCTGAAATTTAAACCCGCAACTGACTGACACCTGTGGCCAAAAAACGGAACTGCTCTTCCTTTCTGCTCGCTCTCGCAGCGCAGGCTTGTACGTTCACTCTAGTCCTTGCTCAGCGCCGGTCGCTCTCAATCTTCGATCTTTTTCAGGCACTTGTCAGGGGTTTCACTTTTTTAGTCTTATGTGAAGTTCCTGTTGGTGTCAGATTTGTCCTGGATCTCTTCTGTGTAGTCGCACAATCCATTGCACTGCTTGCGAGTGTAGCCTAATTGCTGATTAGCGGTGGTGGCAGAATGATCTGAAACGTTTAACATGAACGCAGTTGACGTCACATCCGCAGACAGCGCGGGAAAATCCAACCCGACAGAAAATAGTAAAAATTGGATACCGGCTTATAGGTGCACCCACTGTGAGCTGACAAGGTGTCAGTATGCTCAACAGGAAATGTTTGAGTCATAAATGGTCAATTAAAAAGGCTATTGTTACGTTTATTTTGGGGAAAAAGTTAAGTGTTATTGTGACTCATACTATTCAAGATTCTGCAAAGAGTTGTTGTAAACGCTGATGGCTGTGGGCAGGAAGGATCTCCTGTAGTGGTCTGTTGCAGCGAAACTGAAGAAGCCTCTGACTGAAGGCACTGTATTGTTGTATGGTATTCTCATGAAGCGCATGCTCAGGGTTGTCTCTAATGTTCTTGATTTTATGAAGAATCCTTCTTTGCATTATCATCTCCAGATGTTCCACACTTGTTTCCAGAACATAACCAGCCTTCCTTATCAGGTTGTCTAGCCTTTTTAAGTCTCTGGCTCTGATGTTGCTACCCCAACAGATGACGGCTGAAGAGATTACACTCTCCACAACAGACCTGTAGAAGATATGCAGCATCTTTCTGCAATCCTTGAAGGACCTAAGCTTCCTCAAGAAGTACAGTCTGCTCTGTGCCTTCTTGTAGAGGACTTTACTGTCTCCAGTCCAGTCGTTTGTCCAGATGAACTCGAGGTATTTATAGTCCTCAACCACTTCCACTTCTTCTCCCATGATGCAAACAGTGTTTGACCTTAACCCTGTTTCTTTTGAAATCTACAACCAACTCCTCTGTTTTTGTTCACATTCAAGGTAAGACAATTGGTTTCACACCATGCCACAAAGCGTTCCACTATCTCTCGGTATTCAGTTTCTTGTCCATCTCTGAAACACCTGATGACTGCAGAGTCATCTGAGTATTTCTGTAGATGACAGAGGTCTGACTTATACTGAAAGTCTGAGGTGTACATAGTGAAAAGGAATGGTAATTCCTTTTTCCCTGTGGTGCTATGTGCTCCTGACCACCTGGTTGACACACAATCCTTCAGTCTCTTAAGCTGTTTGTTAGGTAGTCATTAACCCGTGCGATTGTTGAGGGCTTCACGTGTGTCTTCTGGAGTTTCTGACAAAGCAAATAAGATTGAATTCTGTTTAAATGCACTGGAAAAAACAAAAAACATGACTATCCAGATGACAGTGGGTTGGCTGAAGCAGGTGGATGATGAACAAACTGCAGGGGGTCCTGATACAGTTGGTTAAATCATGTTTCTTTTTTGCAGATAAATAATTAGCATTTTATCAATTTATTTTATTCTTCATAAAAAGCTGTTCACGTTTTTGAACTGAGATGTTTCAGCAAAATATTTTATTAACATCATGTTTGGGTCACAGGATAACTGTGGAAGGAGATTTAGACTGAAGTATGAAAAGGAGATGTGCCGACAGCTGGATGTTGTTGGTGTCGGATGATTCAGTTTGAACACAATTATTAACCTGGAAACTGGAGTATAGTTATCTAAAGTAGACGCCCGCCTATATGGGGTTTAGTATTCGTGGATTTTTCTGTTCATCAATAATTTGCCTGTTTGTGAATTTTTCTTTTTGTAGTGGTTATCTAAAATATTCTAAAGAAAATGCAGCTTGGTAAGCTAAAATACATAGCCGCAATGCTACTTGACATGTTATTGGCTGGCACTTGCAAAGGAGCCTATCCAGGAGCACAATTTTATTTGCATGCCACTGATTGGCTGTACCCCCAAGAGCGGAGATGAGGAAGATCGTACATATTAGCTAATCTGGTGGTGCCAAGATGGTTTCTACTGTGCATACTTATGCATATTAAGATATATTTGGTGTTTTGAATTAATAAAATTGGCAGTTATAACAGTTTTTTAGAAGGGATCTCAAGTGTTTGTGGATTTGAACTATTCATGGGTGGTTGCGGTCCCTAACCCCTGCAAACATTGGGGGCCCAGTTTTGTTTGCACCTCAACCACTTTATTTTCTATTTCTCCCCAACATCTCTGGAATTCCTACGCAATCTTGAAAAATCTAAAAAAGCTATTTTGGTTATTTCCCAGTTTCAATAACTGCAGGAAAAAAAATTGTGAAATTTTAAACATTTGCACTTCCAGGTTTGATTTTATATCCTATAAACTAAAAGTTGCATCAGTCCATCTAACCAATTTGGTTCTAGTTCTTACATAAAACATGTGTTGAACACTGATTCTCACCCAGATCCCAATTGGGAGAGACCAAGACACAAGAAAATAGCACTTACATAGGAAGGAGAAGATGCACAAATTGAAAAATGGGATAAGGGTATGCTAAGAGTGAAGCTGATGCAGGTTGAAGTTGAAATGGGAGTCAAAGCTGGCTTGCCAGGAACCAAAGCTCGAGCCTACACTGTGACTGTGCCTGTTTGTACTAAGCTGGCTGCAGATCTGTCACTCAGAGCCTCATACTCAGAGCAATGGAACATGGCCAGGATTCCTAATGAGACAGGACTGAGAGCAGCGTTGAATTATGCAGCATGGATTGCATTAACTCTTATGCCACAGTGCAACACTTGGGCCTTAAATCAGCATGGTGAAGTTGACGAGGATCCTTGAAATAAAAAGAAAAGTCTAAAGCCGGCCTGTTGATTGAGACGTCACCTCTCCATAAGAAACCACAGGATGCATTAAGGAGCTGAAAGCTGTGTTTGTCGTGTTTCATTTTAATACTCTTAGAGAGGGAAGAGACAGGACAGATGGAATTGATGGTGAGAATGTGCTTGCAAGTCACTCTTTGGACATTAAAAATCCAAGGTGTGCCTTTTGTGTTTGGCTCAACATGGATGTGAAGAGTACAGATCTCATGTTCAGACGAGATCCAAATCATTTCTCATATACTTTTCTTTTGAATACATTAAAGGGTATCTGAAGAAACAAACAAGATGATTTTAGGTCCAGGGTTAGTCTGGCATTGGATCCGGATACAAGCTGCACATTCCCGATAAATTATGCTTGTCCTGTTCTTGGCTTCTGGATTTATCTCCCCAATCATCCATCATCCATCCATCCATCCATTATTTATGATGACTACTACCATTTTTCTATCCTGTTTGTGCCACTGTCCTCACTCACCTCAATGATTTATGAACTTGTTTGGTCTCCCTGCGTTTTTGAGATTAGCATGCATGGAAAAGCTGTTAGTTTACCACATTTGCTCAGTCTGCCACTTCACAGAATAAAATCCCAGAGCAGCCTTTCACAGCAGCCACTTTGAGTATAATGCAATTAAACATGCTAATTTAGCAGCTTGCTTCGACGTGTTTTCCTGTTTCTGTTTTTTCGGAGGGCTTGGAAGTGCTGGGTAGCGCCGTCTGTCGGGCCGCGTCACACTTATCTGCGTGTACATGCATTTTTCATCAAGCGGAGCGAAGCCCAAGTTCTTGGCGACACTTTGAAAAGTAATCCGTACCTTGCCTTTGACCCAAGTCGACAATCAGCCAAGAAACGTCTATTTAACATCTATTTTCTCATGGATGGGAAGCTGCTGCGTAAACTAAAGCAGGCCTGGCCAGTGGCGTGGAAGCGATTTCATCTGCCACTCATGCTTTAGTCCAGAGCCTTGTTTGTATTTGTGGAAAACAGGTAAGCAGCACATTTGAATTGATTTGCCAGCTGACTTAGTGTGAGCCAAAATTCTGGGTCAGTGCGTTTGCTGTGCTGTGAATGAAACTAATGGAGCCTAATTCAGGGATTAGACATGAAGTGGGAGCTCCAGTGATTGCAGAGATAATTAACACGGTGTGATTCTTATCTCATCGAGTTTAAACACAGTGGAAATAATTTAAACTTTCTCAGTGCTTTTTCCATATCTCTTCATGAGTAACTTGATGAGTGCTGAGAGGGAGATAAACACAATAGTCTATATGTGATTTAGCAAAGCTTCCCTAATAAAAACTGCTGAATGATTAATTCAGTTTTGAAATAAGTTTTATTAAATGAGTGTATTAAACTTAAATGAGCTCTTCTTTGACAAAATACAGGTGCAGTTCATTGTGAAAGTATTAATATCTGAACTTCAGGGTGGATAACTGGAATTTAATGATAGACCAACACAAATTATTGCATAGTTAAAGAGCAGGAGAAAATGATATATATTTAAAGCTCTTTGGAGAAAATATTTGAAAAATCTCTGTCAGATTAATTAAGTGTCTGTGAACATTTTTTATCACAGATACTGAGTTGTCATTAAGGCTGGACTTTGACTGGGCCATCCTAGCAAATGATGAGCATGCTTTGAAACACAAGTAGCTCTGGCTATGTGTTTAGGGTTGTTGTCCTGATGGAAAGTGAACCCCCTCCTCAGTCTCAAGTCTTTCACAACTTCTGACAAGCTTTCTTCCTTTTCTTGTATTAGGCTCAATTTTCCCATCAACTCTGACCTGCCTCCCTGTCCCTGCTGGAAAAAAAACCTCCCTACAGCATTTTCCTTGTGTTCTGATGGCAGTCAAAGCTGTGTCTCCAATTACACATGGCCACACAAATGTCAAATATGATCGGTGCACCCTCAGTAGGAAATCTGGTCAAGCTGTGTGCTGAGGGTCGTTTTATTGTATTTAGTTTGATATTAAACAATTTTTTCCTTTTATTTCCAACAGGAAGATCTTTATTTTATTTTTTTTATTGGTTCTCCCCGAGCTGATGGAACCAAACAGCAATGTTCAGTATGAATTTAACTTATTTAATTTGTTCAGAAAAGTTAAGGGTTTCAAAAGAAGTTAAAAACAGCAAATGAAATGATTCTTTGCCACATTTTTTATGTCTGCTCTGCAGCAGAAATATAACTTCTGCGTGCTGGGGAAATAAAGCAGAGAAACTGCTGATGGCAAAAACTATCGGTGTTGAAATTAATTTGTATTAACTATGACAATTTGTTTTAAAGTCTGTTCATCATGAATTCTTTTTTATTGCCCCACCTATGTTTCACCTCAATCTCGGTGTCAGTGAAATTCCTTTTTTCGCTCTCTTGGCCATTATTTTAAGGACGAATGCAAAGACTTAATGTATGTGACAGATGATGTGGTGTTACCAAATATGGTTAATTGAGGGCGTTTCTGTATGCGAATGACTGAGAACGGAAACTAGCACCTGGGTACGCACATGTGGGATTTATCATCATATGAACATACGTACGAGTGGCCACCACACATTTGATAAATCTGACTTTTGACTGTTCGTATGAGCATTCTAAATTTCATTTGTAGGTTAGAATATAGGACATTTTCTACAAACGTTTGATAAAGGAGCTGTGCTTGGTAGGGCTGTGCAATTAATTGAAATTCAATTACGATTTCGATTATTGGAGTAGACGATTACAAAAATAGCATAATCGAGAAAAAACTATGATTAAGGATGTCCTCCCGCTTGTTCACCCAAAGTGCAGAAAGTCCGTCCAATGTGGTTTGCGTGAGTGTGGCTGATCGGCTGAACTACCTGCAGCATGATGAACTGTTGTATTTGTCACGGAAATAATAATATAGTAATAATAATTTTTATACGTAGCACTTGAGATAACACTAATAAGTGCTCACCTTTTGCTGAAAGGTTGAACCTAAGTATAGAAGTCTCTATATCCTTTGCCCATGGCTGGTTGTTGCAGAAAAGTCTAAAACTCTTAAGAGGAGCAAATCTCACAAACAAAGCTCAAAGCAAACTCTATTATTAAACTATATTATTTCATGCCGCTGTGATGATTGTTTCTGTTCCCTTCGCATTTCACGTGCTAACTGACAGCACTATTTGGACGCTTCCTGTCATGGCGTACGCTGACGCACATCTGTTTTGGCGTTAGACTTCTTACCGATTTACTAGATTCGGGTGCAGCCTTTATTTTGCCCATCTCTAGCTTTGGTCCAACATAAACAAACAGCACTGTGTAATGATGTAATAATTAGGCCTCGTGGATCGAGTTGCTTGGGCAGGTGTGAGGGCTGGTCAGCAGGGGGCAGGTGAGCAGATGTCTCTAATAGAAGACTAGTTTAAAAACTCAAACATGTTTATTGTAATTCTGACTTTTTTTAACTGTCCAAAGAAAATATTTAGTATAGTTTTTTTAAAGTTTTTTTTTTAAATAGGCAACCAATAATTGTTTGGATAATCATGATTTCTATTATTACTACAATAATCATGAATATTATTTTTTTCTATAATTGAGCAGCCTCAGTTATAGAACATCTATGTTCTATAACCTAACCGTGCTTTAAACTTTCCACCTTACCTTTCTGCTGTGTTCCTTGAACTTTATGATGCCGTTTGTTCACCCATGTTCTCTAAAGCCCTTGGAGCCATTTAAAGAATAGCTCTAATGACCAATTCAGGAGCTTATGGAGCCTAATAGAAATTAATTTTCAGATTATAACTATGCATGTTTTTCCCCTTACATTTCTCAGTTATGCACCGATTTGTGATGGTCTATCACATGAAACCCAATAAAATATATTAAAGTTTGTGGTTTTATTGTGATTAAATTACAAATCTTAAAAGGGAATACTTTAACATACAATATGTGCACAGAGAAATGTTAAATGTGGTCTGTTTCAGCTGCACAGCCTTCTATTTTAATAAGTGTCAGAGGTCTAAGTAGGTAATTTGGTAAAGGGTCTGTGATGGAACCTGCATTTGGATCTAAAGCTATCTTTAACATTTGGATTAAGTGGTTAATGAAGAGTGCTCCCAGTTTCTGATGTCCTTACAGTTTATTTCTGTAATTTTCTCCCTGTTTTAATGGTATTCATTTATCATTATTGCCTGATTCTTTAAAATTGGCCTCATGTGTGGATACCTTCTCAGAATTGTGAGGTAACAGGTACTCCTTACCTTTTGTTATGTTTAGAAAAAAAAAAAGATTTATTGCAGGTGTATAAAATAGACTCTTTCCTGATCCACTTTAAATTGCCTCAGGCACAATAGTACGCATATTTTTATTTTTCACCTCAAGATTGGTCCCATTTATCTCTTGCTTTTTGAGCATATAAAGAAATGTTCTAAATTTACAGCATGTACAACAATAGACATAAGCTTTTTTGCATAATTCTTTATAAATTATTTGTATCATCATGATCATCTCTTTCATAAAATGTATTGATTTGAGTGGCTTTTCATGTTCCACTGTCAGACCTTAAAAGTGCCTGCGCGCAATGCTTGAAAGTTCTGCCCAAGAGAGTATTGGGAAATTTTGTAGCCCTCTGCTGTGCTCTTACCGTGATTTGACTTACATCTCTGTGACAGAGGAAATTGAGAAAGGAAGGTCAACGGGTTTCTAGTGGTGTATTTGTCAAAATGAATTGAGACAGGATGAAATGCCACGGTGCTTTTAAAAAGGAGAAAGTGAGATTTAGACAGCCTCTGGGAATAAGGCTTTAGAAACCAGAATTTTGGTAGACACATACTCTTTAATATGTAGCTGTTCTGACAAGATATGCTGTTACCATTTGAGAAAATGACATGATTTTGGTTAATTTTGCTTTTAGATTGCGGAAATACTTTCTTATATATCCCATATCCCTTTCTCTTGTGGAGACGCTGACAAACTGTTGAAATGTTGGACGTGTAGACGAGAGTGAGGCATGATTAAAATCACCAGATATTGCCACTAATGCATTAGGGTGTTGTGTCTGTAATTTAGCGACAACAAAACTGATGAAATCACATTCTTTGTCTGCAATGGCTGAAGGTGAAATGTAAACAACTGCCAAAATAACTCTGGTGAACTCTTTTGGTAAATAATAGACAAAAACTTACTGTCAGGAGTTCAATATCTGGGGTGCAGAGACAATACTACACAGTAACCTGTCCTGGATGACACCATCTGTTGTTAATAAGCACTGCTACTCCATCTCCTTTTCTTTTCCTGGTCCTCTTGATCTCTGTCTGCTCGCTCAGTCAGGAAGCCTGGCAGAGAGATGTTGGAATGAGGGATATGATCCAGCAGCAACGTGTCAGTGAAACACATAATACTGCATTCCAGGTCTCTTATAATGCCATATTCCCCAGATGCCTTTATTAATATGTAATTAATCAAATAATTGACATAACCTTGAAATATTGCTGCTACAGTGCCCTCTTTTTCTTTCATTACAGTAATACCCAAAACATAAAGAAAATTGCAAGATGTTGATACAATTTATAATGGGTGCAAAGAGAGCAGACAAAGAGAGCTACTTTGAGTCCTACATAAAGAACAGACATAAAACTGTCAATAAGTCCTATATTCAAAGGTCAAATTGTAGACTAGTCCCTGATTAGGCTTTTTAAAGTCAACCCCTAAATTGATAATAGAAAGAAACATCTAAAACTAACCGCATAATAAAACGTCATTTCAATCAATCAGATTATACTTATGCATTTTACCCTGTTTTAATCCTTTTCTTTCTGTATCTAATCACAAGAAGTTATAGTCACAAGAGAACTGCAATGATGAAAAAATTATCTAAGTTGTTTGGGCTATAAAACTGAAGTTGAAATTGGAAGCAGTCAGTAGTAAGATTAGTTTTATCATCATAACAGATGTGATTTTGCATTAGTCCTCTTCCGCTAATCCGGGGTCGAGTCTCAGGGGCAGCAGCTTAAACAAAGAGACCCAGACTTCCCTCTCCCCAGCCACTTGGGCCAGCTCCTCAGGAGGAATCCCAAGTCGTTCCTAGGCTAGCCGAGAAACATAATCCCTCCAGTGTGTCCTGGGTCTTCCACTGGGTCTCCTCCCGGTGAGACATGCCCTGAACACCTCACCAGGGAGGCGTCCAGGAGGCATCCTGAGCAGATGCCCGAGCCACCTCAACTGACTCTTCTCGATGTGGAGGAGGAGCGGCTCTACTCTGAGCCCCCTCCGGATGACTAAACTTCTCACCCTATCTCTAAGGGAGAGCCCAGACACTCTGCAGAGAAAACTCATTTCAGCCGCTCATATCCGTGATCTCGTTCTTTCGGTCACCACCCAGAGTTCGTCACCATAGATGAGGGTAGGAACGTAGATCGACTGGTAAAATGAGAGCTTTGCCTTTTGGCTCAGCTCTCTCTGCACCACGACAGACCGGTACAGGGCCTGCATAACTGCAGATGCCCTACCAATCCGTCTATCCATCTTCCACTCCATTTTTCCCTCATTCGTGAACAAGACCCCCAGATACTTAAACTCCTCCACTTGGGGAAAAACCTCATCACTTACCCGGAGAAGGCACCCTACCCTTTTTCGGCTCAAGACCATGATCTCGGATTTGGAGGTACTGATTCTCATCCCAGCCGCTTCACACTCTGCAGCGAACCACTCCAGCGAAAGCTGTAGCTCACATTCCGATTAAGCCAACAGGACCACGTCATCTGCGAAAAGCAGAGACCCGATCCTGAAGCCACCGAAACGGATCCCTTCAACACATTAGCTGCGCCTAGAAATCCTGTCCATAAAAGTTATGAACAGGATCGGTGACAAAGGGCAACCTTGGCGGAGTCCAACTCTCACCGGAATTGAGCCTGACTTAGTGCTGGCAATGCGAACCAAGCTCTGACACTGGTCGTACAGGGACCTAACAGCCCGTATCAAGGGGCCCGGTAGCCCATACTCCCGGAGTACCCTCTACAGGACTCCCCGAGGGACACGGTCAAACGCCTTCCCCAAGTACAAAAACACATGTAGACCGGTTGGGCAAACTCCCACGCACCCTCCAGGACCCTGCTGAGGGTGTAGACCTGGTCCAGTGTTCCATGGCCAAGACGAAAACCGCATTGTTCCTCCTGGATCTGAGGTTTGACTATTCGTTGGACACTCCTCTCCAGAACCCCTGAATAGACCTTACCAGGGAGGCTCAGAAGTGTGATCTCCCTGTAGTTGGAACACACTCTCATCCATGTGTTTACTTTTAGTCTGATTAATTACTGCAACAGTGTCTTCACAGGTCTGCCTCAAAAGTCAGCTGCAGCTGATCCAGAACGCTACTGCTTGCATGTTCACTAGAACAAGGAAAGTAGAGCACATCACCCCAGTTCTAAAGTCAATAATATTAGCTCAATAATAGACTTCAAAATACTTTTACTGGTTTATAAATCATTGAATGGCTTAGCACCACAGTATGTTGAAGATCTCTTGTCTTTTATTTTGTACCCTAATGATGTAAAGCACCTTAAATTGGCTTGTTGCTGAAAGTGTGCTATACAAATAAATTTGCCTTGCCTAGCTCTGCATGACAGAATGTGTTTGGCTCTTACCTGATCTTGTTGCTCGTAATGACAAACTCTGAGATACTTGAACTCTTCCACTTGGGGCAGTTACTCTGTCGGTTGTCCTCCCTCTAGAATCATCTAACCTTGCTAGTTTGTAATAAACATAACTTTCTGAGTTGTCTCAATGTGCACTTCAAACGTCCTTGACCCCAAAATTGAAAACATTAATGTTAGGGGTAGCTTTTAATCAGGACATAATAGTTCGAGCTGCTGCTCCTCTAATAGATCCTTTAGCGGGTATATAAATAAAATCCATTTATGTTTGAAAACTGCTGTTTTTGTAGAAAAGTCTATCTTGTCTTTGACAGATGGAACAATTCCTTGTTGTATCCCCTGTAGAGATACATAGGTGGATGATCAATAAGGTCTTCAAAAGCTGCCAAAAGTGAGATGCATTCAAAAGGCCAAGACAAGAAATTGATGGCTGTCTGAAAGAGTTCTGAGAAATAGTCCAATTTTGTCTCTGCAGTAGAACTGTCTTTAGTGTTTTTTTAGCTTTCAATACCTGTGTTCTTTCCATTTTTAAACAATTTATTCCATGAGTTTGAGTGGCATTTTTCAAAATGTATCTACCATCTGCTGTTGATTATAACAGAAAAAGAAATGTGTGCAAAAGTATTTTTCTTGTCACAGACTTCAATGTGTTTACTTTATTTTAGTCGATAGACCAAGACAAAGTGGTGCAAAAAGGTGGAAGAAGAATGATGCACTATTTTCAAGACTGTTATACCTAAAAAATAAGAAGCGTTGTCTGCGTTTGTTTTCAACCCTCTTTACTTTTGAGACCCTGAAATTAAACTAACCACAACCAATTACCTTTAAAAGACACATTTAAAGCCAAAATAGTAAGTAGTCCTTATGTGTTTGTATTGTGTATGTAATCTCTGTATAAATAAATCCAGCTGTTCTGTGAAAGCCTCAGAGGCTCATTAGATGACAATCATGAACAAACAACGTCATGAAGACCAGAGATTACAGCAGACAGTGATAGGCACAGGTTTTAAGCAGGGGGAGGTGATAAAATCCCAAACATTGAACATCTCTCAAAGCATTGTTTGATTCCTTATCCTGATCACAGAGTGCTGGTCAAATCCAACCCTACAAAGACCTTGAACCTAATTTGACAGACCGGGAAAAGGGGCGCTTCAATCAGAGAAGCAACTTGTTTAGGTTAACTTTAGAGGAGCTGCAGCAGCATCATGCTGTTAGGATTCCCTTCTTCAATTGATTGTAGTTGATGGAAGATGAATTGAGCTGTTAAACAAGCAATATTGGAAGAAAACCTATTAAAGGCTGACTTTAGACTGGGGGGGATGTTCACCTTCCAGTTTCACAATGACCTTACAACAACACATCGAGAGATACAGGGAGAGCAAAGCACATTCGTGTGTTAAAGCTGGCAAACCTGAATTCCTGGAGATTCTGTAGCAAGACTTGATGTTCAGAGATACTCTGCATCCAATCTGACTGAGACTGAACTATTTTGCAAAGAAGCTCATCATCCACCATCATCCCTGTCCCCAAGAATATCCAAAATTCTGGAAAAATCTGTTGCTTCTCAACTCCTCATCATTTGATGTCCAACAGCATCTATGAGCAGTTTCAATCTGGCTTTCGTCCCCTTCACAGCACTCCTCAAAATTACCGATGACCTTCTTATGGCCTCTGATTCTGGACTACTTTCAATTCTCATTCTTCTGGACCTTACAGCTGCTTTTGACACCATTTATCATACTACCCTCCTCAGTCGACTATCCTCCATTGGTATCACCCACATTCCCATAGCCTGGTTCACTTCATACATTTCTGATCGAACACAGTTCATACAATTAAAATCTCAGAAATCCATTACCTTCCCCGTCTCCGCTGGAGTGCCCCAAGGCTCTGTATTGGGGCCTCTCCTTTTTATCATCTACATCCTCCCTCTTGGTCACATCCTCCGTAAATACAACATAAAATTCCATTGCTACGCGGACGACACCCAGCTCTACCTCTCTACTAAACCATCCTCCTCTCTCCCACCTACCTCCCTCACTCTCTCTTGGTTCTCATCCTACTTTCTCAAACGGAACAGTTCTAAAACCGAAGTCCTCTTGGTAGGCACACCCCATACTCTCTCCAAAGCCAACAAATTTTCCATTACCATTGATAACTCAATTCTTCCTCCCTTCCCTCAGGTTAAGAGTCTGGATGTCGTCCTTGACAGCACACTGTCCTTCCAGTCTCACATTAATAGCATCACCCGATCTGCCTATTTCCACCTGCGTAACACCTCCGTCTCCGTCCCTCTCTCACTTCCCAAACTACCGCCATCCTGGTTCACAGCCTCGTCATGTCTCTGTTAGATTACTCCAACTCACTCCTGTTTGGTCTCCCTAATAAGTCCCTCCAGAAACTGCAGCTCCTCCAGAACTCTGCTGCACGCCTGATTACTCGGACTCCCGTCACTCATCATATCACTCCCATCCTGCAACAACTTCACTGGCTTCCCGTCAAACAGAGGATCATCTTTAAAATACTTCTTATCACCTTCAAAGCAGTCCATAACATGGCTCCTCCATACATCTCCGATCTCCTCCATTTAAACATCCTGACCCGTTCACTCCGATCCTCCCATACCTGCCAGCTTTCCGTCCCCCCTGCCCGTCTTGTCACAATGGGGAGCAGGGCGTTTAGTCGCTCTGCTCCCCATCTCTGGAATTCTCTCCCTCCTGACCTCCGTACCATGGACTCATTTCACCTTTTCAAGTCCAAACTCCAAACTCTTCTGTTCAGACAATCATATTCCACCTGAATCATATCAGCTCAATGTTGTCTTGCCCGCGGTATTTGTCTTATTTATGTGGGTTTTCTTTTCTTTTTTTTTTTTCTTTTTTTAACCATATTTTACTGTTTTTAATGTACAGTTTCCTTGGGTGTCCTGATAAGGCGCTTTCAAATAAAATGTATTATTATTATTAAGAAACACCCCATCCCGGGGTAGAATTCCCTTTGGTCATGGAATCCTTCGAGCGACTGGTGTTGAAGTATCTGAAAAATTCTTATATTTATACACTACTTTCTGTTGAGCTATTCCATAAAATCCAAATGATATTCATCAAAATGTATGCTTGCAACAGGGTAAAATGTTAGCACCAACACTTTTGCAAGATTCTGCTTCTCCATTTCAAGAGGTACCTGACAGTTTAGGTTAAAGGTAATCCTGGCCATCAGCTGAAAACAAAAAGGTACTAGCACAAGGCACCAATTGACAAGCTTTAACTTGTGCATGTGGTGCTGTCCGTCAAATGTCTGTGACCACGTCAAATTACTTTGGTGCCACTTAGCATTTCCCTGTTCTTCAACTTTACTGCCGGTGGCTCATAAATTTAGTTCAGCATCGTTTTGAGGTCAGTGACAGGTTTTCACAGTTGAAAAAGGATGCCTCACTTCTTCCGTTGGTTCATTTGTCAATAGCCTGGCTTCTGGCCAGATGTTGCTTCACCTGCCAGGTGTTCTTTCTTTGCCCCCTGGGGTTTATTTCTCCAGGAAAGGAGCAAAGTAGCCTTGGTTTGTGGGGGTTAACTAAGTCTATTCCATGAAGCTTAGGTGTTATATTCATTGATTGTTTTTTCTGATTTTAATTTCTCAACAGAGGAGAGATTAACCTGAAATGTGGTAGTAATTATTTCCTACCTGAACAATAAAAACATAATTTAACTTTGCTATTAAACATGTAGCTTTGGGTAAAAATGCTGTCATGAATTTATTTCAGCTTTTAGCAAATAATTTAGCCATAAATGATTAAAGACATTGAAAGACCCGTTAAGCAGTCATGAAATGGTACACATTCAAAAGCTTGAGATTATTATTCTGGATTACAACTGCAAAACTTCTGTTGCAAATCATCTGATACACATTTAAAACCTCCAGGGACCTTTGTCTTAAGGAAAGAAATGGGGATGGGAAATATCTTGAATAATGAAAATCAAGCATTTGGTGGAATCTAATCAAGTAAAGTCAATTCATGGCATTATTTGATGGTGGCGAGAGCATTTCAACATGTTTTGGACAAACTGGCCTTATGGAAATTCATTTTCATGGAAACAAAAGGTGTTTTGTTTTAGCCTGTTTTAGAAAAATTGCTTGAAAAAATGTTTTGCCATTGTGTAAACTTGTTGTGAACTTTACCACAATGATAAGACCTGTATGACAAGAGTTATGTCATGTTGTTGCTTATCCTCCAGCAAAGATCCAGTACCATCCAGCCCTGCCCAGCATGAGAGAATTCCTCACCCAGAACATGCCTGTTGGCCATATGATGAAGTTTATCATTACATATCAAACGGTGAGTAACGGCTAACAACAAAAATTTACTGAAGAATATTGGTGCCTGCTGCTCAATGTAGGCTTCTTGGACCAAAGTTAATGGTTCTGTGGCTGAGTTAGCCCCACTGTGCATAGGATTTGACCATAAATTGTGGGTATTGTGTATTGTGTTACTCGGGTGTTTCATGAAAGTCCTGTCTATTATACCATCTTGTGTGGGTCAAATGTCATCTATAATTGATTATCTGTGTCAATCTGAAATGCAGTACCGATAATACAAATTTATCATCCACCTCTGTTCCAGACAATTACTGTTCATCTGGGGAAGTCATGGTTTGTTTGGCAAAAGAAATGTCAGTTTTATTTTCCAAATGTAACAACTATGCAAAAATCGCATATTATATTACAGGATTTAAATGCAAATAGTAACTATAGAATTTTGAGGCTTTTATTTTGAAAATATCAGTGAATTATTTTTGAAGGGTTTCAGTAGTCCGTTTTTATATCCCTGGTTGAGTTCCAGGAGTGCATCCTAATATAACCTGCATATCCTAATACCGCAGTAAATATAAAAGCTTTAGCAAAAATAGATCTAGCAGTTTGCTTGTTGCTAAAATATAATCTTGTTCATTGTTTAGAAATTTAGCAAATTAAAAGAATTTTGGTAATCCTACCAGGCCAAAAACAGGATACTTTAGTCTGATTTAGGACATTTTCCCACCTGTTTGTCCAGTAGAGTTGGCTCTGTTGGGGACCAAATTTGTACTGTTTTTGTCTTCTTTTAGCTGGTGCGGTTTTCTTTCACACTGCACTTTGTCTAACCAACTGAACCATTTGAATAACATATTTACCTCCTCACCTGTGGTGGCGCTGCACCAAGAAACACTGAGCACAAGGACACTTCCTGTTCAGTGAAATGTAAATTAACATGGAGTGGCATCAGATTTTAATGGTTTTAGGATTGATCTGTTGTCTTTGGCAAATGTTCCAGACAAATATGTTGCAGCAATGGGCTCAGCATGAGCAGAGAACAAGGCAGAGTTGTTGTGAGTTGGTTTTGGTTGTATTTACCCAGAATGCCCTGCACTACAGTCCGCTTCCTGCTTCTAGAGCCTCCCCAAGCCTGCTTTGCATTCACATATGCAATCGAACTGCACCGTAGTTCACTTCAGCCCAGCCAAAACCTAGGTTTTTAGGCAGACCAGAGTTTACTTTTTTTGGCCTGCATCAGAGTTTGATTACATATTCACACCTTCCCATATGAACCGGATTTTCTGGATAAACTATATAGAGTTCAATTAAAGCGGACTAAACGGGTTGGGTGAATGCAATAATTTGTAATCTGTGTTATGGTTAACATGATAACTCAATAATTGTATTTTTTTCTTCATTCCACTCTGGTTTTACACATTTACATTGTGGCTGAATTTACTCAGTAGTTCATATTGGTATTTTAATCTGGGCATCTTATAGTTATTATTGCTTTGTGTATTTAATTAAGCATTTTTGGGTGTGACTTCAAAGTATGTGTTACATCTGAAGAATCTAAGGACAGAACAATTCATTCATTCATTTATTTATTTGTTCCAAACTTCGACATTAGTTGTATAATTAATTCATTTTTACAAATGCACTGCAAGAAATTCTACATGACCCAAAATGGGGTCGAATTTTACATAAGACATCATATTGGAAATATGTGAGCCCCACAAGGCTCCTTTATGCACATTTGCAATCAGTTTTTATTAATAACCTTAGATAATACTGAAATGTGGTTACATGGCTCCCTAAAATGAAATGTTCCAAGTGCAAAAGCAGTTTTTACTGATTGTGAGAAGTTCCAGCAGTGGCAAGAAGACAGAACATTTCTGCAAAAAGGAACTTTGGAAACTGCAGCTTGAAGATTTTGCATAGCATCTGAGATGTGTTTGTTTTCATCTTCATTTTGTAGTTTGCAACTGCACAATTAATTACCAGAATGCATCTTGTTAGTAGATTAAATTTGCTAGCTGTAATGAATGCAGGATCATTAGTGCTCATGCAAACATTTATTAGATCTGCGCCTTGGTGGCACGATGGGACACATTTAGATTCATGGGAGCACGTTAAATATTGTTTAGTGATTGAAAGTCTGGTTCCAATGGAGCTCTCTTCCTGTGTGTTTGTGTGTAGAGTCGGCAGTTTCATGCATGACTGAAGAGCTCACTTTTATACTAATTACAGCTATGTGTTCCAGCCTGGGGGGCAGGTCTCGAATACCTCAAATTAAGGTCACAAAGGTAAAGAATAGGGTACACTCTCCCCTGGAGGATGAAAAATACTTGGCTAAAGTGTAGAAAAAACGTAGAGATTAGAAATAAACATTTTAAATCAAGCTCAAGGAATGATTAAAAAAGATGCAGACATGGCACCCTGCTGGCCTGACTGCTTGGCCACATCCGACATGACAGCAGCTTCCACGGTTCAATACACTGCTGTGAAGTGCTTGTTTTGTTCAATTTCCCTTACTCTCCATGTTTTCTGTCACTCTCTGACCCCTGCATGTTGAAAATAAGGAGAATTTGCCATAAAATCTATTTTTCCATCTTAAGAAAGGAGGGGAGATCTAGGTATGGATCCAACCTTAACTTCACCTAGTGCCTCATTGCTACTGTCTTCTGTAGTTTTGTATTAATTATGTAGAAGATCCAAGCTACTTCACTGAAAGGAACTTGAAAGTGCTCTTAAAGTCTCAAGTATAATGAAGAATATGGTGTTGACTTGCTGTATATGAAAAGTGTCCTGAGATGCTAGATGATTTAGTACTACATTATTGAAACTGAGCTGAGTTGATTCAGAAGGCTTTGTGAAAAGGGAATATTTGTGCAGAGAATTATAACCATTTTTAAAATGTGATTTAGTGTCAGAAGCAATGCCAGGAGCCAGTACTGAAGAGAGGATGGAAGGAACAGGTGAGCTGTTGTGAACAAGCAAGCATTGGTTCCAATGTAACCACTCACTATGTCCAAACAAGGGTTGGACTTGTTTCTTTAAAACTTCTGTTATACAGAGGAGAAACAAGATTATGGCATCATTACAACAAAGATATGTTATACATTGAATAACACATTTGCAGACTGCATTGCAATTTAATTTTTATGAATAAAGAATAAAAAATAGTTAATTTCTAATATTTGATATTGCAGAAAAGGACATTCTGATGAAATGTTTTTTGGGGGAGATTTGCTCTTTAACTCATATCCTCATATTTGTGAAATCTAACTCCAAAAGAGATGACAATGTTATTAGTAAGTGTAACAATTAATTTTATTTTAATCCTTTAATTTAAAGTTTTTAAATTTTATTTATTCTTTAATTTGTAAGGTTTTGCATATCTGTAAACATTTTTATTTTTTATTTGTATTTTAACAGAATATCCATCCATTCATCCATCCATTTTCTTCCGCTTATCCGGGGTCGGGTCACGGGGGCAGCAGCCTAAGCAAGAGACCCAGACTTCCCTCTCCCCAGCCACTTGTTCCAGCTCCTCGGGAGGAATCCCAAGGCGTTCCCAGGCCAGCCGAGAAACATAGTCCCTCCAGCGTGTCCTGGGACTTCCCCTGGGCCTCCTCCCGGTGGGACGTGCCCAAAACACCTCACCAGGGAGGCATCTCAACTGACTCCTCTCGATGTGGAGAAGCAGCGGCTCTACTCTGAGCCCGCTCCAGATGACTGAGCTTCTCACCCTATCTCCAAGGGAGAGCTGGTTGGGCAAACTCCCACGCACCCTCCAGGACCTTGCTGAGGGTGTAGAGCTGGTCCAGTGTTCCACGTCCAGGACGAAAACCGCATTGTTCCTCCTGGATCCGAGGTTCGACTATCCGTCGGACCCTCCTCTCCAGGACCTCTGAATAGACCTTACCAGGGAGGCTCAGAAGTGTGATCCCCCTGTAGTTGGAACACACTCTGTGGTCCCCCTTTTTAAACAGGGGGACCAGCACCCCGGTCTGCCAATCCAAGGGAACTGCCCCCGATGTCCACGCAATATTGCAGAGCCGCGTTAACCAACACACCCCCACAACATCCAGAGCCTTGAGGAACTCCGGTCGAATCTCATCCACCCCCGGAGCCTTGCCACCGAGGAGCTTTTTAACAAACCTGCTTCCAGATTGGAAGGCGTGCCGGTGGGATTAAGGAGGTCTTCGAAGTATTCCATCCACCGACCCAAAACGTCCCGCGTCGAGGTCAGCAGCACACCATCCCCACTGTGTTGGTGGCAGACCGCTTCCCCCCCCTGAGACGCCGGATGGTGGACCAGAATCGCTCCGAAGCCGTACGGAAGTCGTTTTCCATGGCCTCTCCAAACTCCTCCCACGCCCGTGTTTTTGTCTCAGCAACCAGCCGAGCCGCATCCCACTTGGCCTGCCGGTACCTATCAGCTGCTTCAGGGGTCCCACAAGCCAAAAAGACCCGATAGGACTCCTTCTTCAGCCTGACAGCATCCCTTACCGCCGGTGTCCACCGCGGGTTCGGGGGTTGCCGCCGCGACAGGCACTGACCACCTTGCGGCCACAGCTTCGGTCAGCCGCCTCGACAATGGAGGCGCGGAACATGGTCCACTCGGACTCAATGTCCCCCGCCTCCCCCGGGACGTGTTCGAAGTTCTGCCGGAGGTGTGAGTTAAAGCTCCTTCTGACAGGGGAGACTGCCAGACTTTCCCAGCAGACCCTCACAACACGTTTGGGCCTTCCAGGTCTGTCCGGCGTCCTCCCCCACCATCGGAGCCGACTCACCACCAGGTAGTGGTCAGTGGACAGCTCAGCCCCTCTCTTCACCCGAGTGTCCAAAACATGCGGCCGCAGATTAGATGAGACGACAACCAAGTTGATCATCGAGCTGCGGCCTAGGGTGTCCTGGTGCCAAGTGCACATATGGACACCTTTATGCTTGAACATGGTGTTTGTTATGGACAATCCATGACAAGCACAGAAGTCCAATAACAAGACACCATTCGGGTTCAGATCGGGGGGGCCATTCCGCCCAACCACACCCCTCCAGGTCTCACTGTCATTGCCCACGTGAGCAATGAAGTCCCCCAGCAGAACAAGGGAGTCCCTGGAAGGAGCACTCTCCAGCACCCCCTCCAAAGACTCCAAGAAGGGTGGGTAATCTGATCTGCTGTTTGGCGCATAAGCACAAACAGTCAGGACCTTACCCCCCACCCGTAGGCGGAGGGAGGCTACCCTCTCGTTCACCGGGGTAAACCCCAACGTACAGGCGCCGAGATGGGAGCAACAAGTATGCCCACCCCAGCTTGGCGCCTCTCAGCAGGGGCAACTCCAGAGTGGAAGAGAGTCCAACCCCTCTCGAGGAGACTGGTTCCAGAGCCAGAGCCGTGCGTCAAGGTGAGTCCGACGATGTCCAGTCGTAACCTCTCAACCTCGCACACCAGCTCCGGCTCCTTCCCCACCAGAGACGTGACGTTCCATGGCCTGAGAGCCAGCTTCTGCAGCCGAGGATCGGACCGCCAAGGTCCCCGCCTTCGGCCGCCGCCCATCCTACACAGCACCCGACCCCTATGGCCCCTCCCACAGGTGGTGAGCTCATGGGATGGGGGACCCATGTTACCTCTTCAGGCTAAGCCCGACCGGGCCCCATTGGTTAAGGCCCGGCCACCAGGTGCTCGCCAACGTGCCCCGCCTCCAGGCCTGGCTCCAGAGGGGGGCCCCGGTGACCCGCGTCCGGGCGAGGGAACACTGATTCCAATTCTTTTACTCATCATAGGGGTCTTTTGGGCTGCACTTTGTCTTATCCCTCACCTAGAACCAAATTGCCATGGGTGACCCTACCAGGAGCAAAAAGCCCCTGACAACATAGCTCCTAGGATCATTGGGACACTCAAACCCCTCCACCACGATTAGGTGGCAGCCCAGGGAGAACAGAATATAACAGAATATAAATTCTGATATTGTTGAAAAGAATGTGTTGTAAGGGAGAATGTTAAGAGATGTTCACTCATGTTCAAATAAGTCTTTATTGTGAAGCAAGTCTGATTCGCAATAAATTGGATACAATTTAGAAAAATAGACTAAATTAAGGCTTCACAGAACAGTGCAATATTGTAGACTTAACATTTAGGCTAAAGTTATAATAACATGATTTAAAAAATAATGGGTTTTGATTTAAAGTGGGCCTGTTCCAGTCATGAAATTCCAGGGCTGAAAATGAGTCCCACTCCGGCCCTGGTTAGCAACTAGATAAAATTCTAAAGCCACACAAGTAGAGCTAAAAAATGAGAATATAGTTTAAAAAAAACTCAATGTTTTTTGTCGCTTGTCTAAGGGGAGCTTTTATATTACAGTATATAGACTTATTACATATAAAGGAAAAATATTTCAAGACTTTGTCTTGTGATTTTGATAATCATAGCTTATGAATCATGAAAGCCCAAAATTAAGTGGCTCGGAAAATTAGAATATTTTAAACAGAAGTGTCAGGCTTCTGAAAAGTATGTTCATATCCATGCACACAATACTTGGTAGGGATTCCTTTAGCATAAATCACTTCATCAATGCGGTGTGACATGGAGGCGATCAGTGGTTCTGTCGAGCTGTGATTTTAATCACATTGACACATAAAATCTGTACCAAACTGTACAATTGTAGCTTTAAGGCAACATGCAGGTTAAGTTTTGCACGCAGGTTTCTGCTTTGTGAACATCTGATTACAGACATAAACTGCATTTTCCATTATTTTCTATTTCATAAAGTTAAAATGATTTAAATATTTTTGAACCCATGATACATGCAATGATGGCTCTTTGTTCTTGTTAGATACTGTATGTTGACTTTAAACATGAATTAAACTATTTTTCTCATATCTCTTCCAATGGTCATTATATGCCTTCAGATCTTAAAATTTTTCTACCTTCTTTCAAGATCATGTTCTTTTTATAAAGACGAAAGAAATCGCTGCTTGCAGTTGCCACCAGGAGTCTTTGGTTGTGGGAGCAAATCAGCAGCGCTCCTATTGTTAAAAGTTTTTATTTTTGAGACAATTTTCAGGGAGGTATTTCCGAACGGCGCTGGTGTTTTGACTGGAAACAGCTTGAGAGGAATGTGCTCAGGAGAATACAAGCAGCTCCATTAAAATGACATCAAGAACCACCAGCAGTCCCAGCTGATGTGAGCGGAGGAGTGAGTTTAGTGCACTAAACTGCCATCTTACTTCCCGTCTCCCTGGCGGGAACATTTCAGAGAGTGGTTAGGAATTACACTCGTGTGAAAACCTATAACCAGAGGAACTCGCAGAGACACCATGATAACAGATGGCAGCAGAGTTCTCTTTAGGACAACACCCCCACCCCGTTCAGTGTGCCAGAACACTTTTGCTCCATCATCTTGGCAAACTGAAGGGTTTTGCATTATCAGCATAAATATTTCAGTCTGCATTCTTGATTTGTTTTATCCCCCCATTGGATGCAATCTTTGAAACACCAGCTCGTCGCTCTCACAATCTGAGTCCATGGAGGGGTTCTCAGGCTGGTTTAGGCATCTGTCTATTCAATTACCTGTGACAATTCCCCCCCAAGTGGTGGGTTATTTGCCTAGGCAATGCTTGTAGCAATAGAATCATCTTCATATAGTTTAATAGGGCCTGAACATAGAAAGGGATCCTATAAAGCAAACTCCAGAGACATTAACCCTTGGAAAGCAACTGCAAAATCGCTGTTGAATTTGTTGAAGGTCTCGTTCACTAAGAAACCGTGTCATATTAATAACTCAGAATGACAGATCATATTTAAAAATGATCTGTCATTCTGAGTTGTATATGCATGCCGCATGTGAAAGTTTTCTCCAACCCCAATTGCCTGCATTAGCCACAGAAAGGAAATGGATGGCAAAAACGAACAAGTCAGAAAAAGACTATTGATTTTGTGGCCAGTAGAGAGCAGAGTAGGCGCTAGTAGAAGCTAACCATTAGCAACTCCACAACATGGCGGAACACATTTGGGCTTGTGTTATTTGTGGAGATAACACATCAACGTTGCATTTTTTACTAAGAAAAGAGCTGAGGACCACCATCGGCGAAGTGTAATGCTAAGCTAGTTATTTATTTGAAGGCAGCGTAAGAGTCGTCTTGGTGTTAGGCAATCAGATGCGAGACGTTTGTATATCATGAATTTAAAGGAGTATGACTCGTAATCCTGTCACCCCCCCACCCCACCCACTCCTCTGACAAATTTCAGCCTCCTGAAACAGCAGTGTGAGATAATTGTTTCCACAGACAGAGACTGACAAGGCATTCATTCAAACTAGAGACCACAGGAAATTTATTGAAAAAGACGAGTAAATGATACCTTTAACGAAAACTTTCATTGACCCCGGTATCCCATGCTTCTGATGACAACTACGCCTTCACTGGAGCTTAATTCAAGGGAATTGTCAGATATACCAGACACTGCAGATTAATTATACTTAATAAATGTAATTATGCCAATAAGTTACATTAAAATTATTTGGCCAGAAAAAAAAAACCTATTGAAAAAGTTATTTTTCATGCTTGTTAAGGATTAACATCAATCAGCCTTTGCAATCCTATTGATTTGGAGTTTTTTCATATTATCCCTGTATATATAAAGCAAATAGCAAATGCATACTAAATCTTTTATGCATGTTAAAGAAAAAAAATATTTTTCTGGTGTTCTTCCTGTGACCGCTCATTTTAAAAGGTAAAATAGAACTTTTTTCCATTTTGTTTGCTTTTTAAGAAGAACAGAACATGATATAAATTCAAACATACCAGTACGCCTCAGTCCAAATATTATGATACAGTTATAACATTATGATCCACAATTACTACAGCTATCTTCACCCAGCTGACAAGGTCAGAAATGTGTAAGACAGGAAACACAAAGGCGGTGTGCTGGATTTGTCTTGTGAATAGGTGTAAATAAAGCAGTAAAATATGTTGCTGTGGTTGATTTAACCTCCTACACACCCATTTACATTGTGATAGCATTATCAAATTCTGTGTTGTAGAATTTTTATTGGAATATTGCTGCACTGTATCACCCAACTCTCTTTATTCCTGCTCCAACGGCCTTCGATAATTTACTTAGTATTTACGCTGAGAGGAATTGCCTGACAGTATAATAAATAGGAACAAGGTAGAATACATGATGCTATTAACTGGTTTCTCAACACAAAAAGCTCGGGTGAGTGTGTTTACTGTTGTTGTACCTTATCTTATATTAATTCAGCTCACTTTCAATAACAAGAAGGGACAGTGTAAATTCATGCTTCATTCACTAATGTAAGGTTTTATGTTAGGGATAAAAAATGGAAAGTGAGTTAAATATAATGTAAAAAACTGATATACAGCCATGGCAAAGATATTTCGCCCTAACATAAAAATGTGTTTGGCTTAATCAAGTTTTATGTTTGTATGCTACAGACTTAAGATATAGCATATACGATTTGATTAGTAAATCCAAATCATTCTTACATGCAATCTCTGGATAAAATCCTGAATGATAATGACCCATTTTTGTCTTCTTTGTGCTTGGAGCTGTTGGCTTGAGGTAGATCTTACATTTCCTGGTTGTAGAGTCAAATGTTGCATGGTTCGACTCATTGAGCAACTTTGTCCCTTTGGCTATGTGTTTTTCACAGATCATAACCAGCTTGCTGTTGACATATTGGAAGAAGTTGGGGTTGGAGAGTGTTTTGATCACAACCTTTGTTTATGGCATTGCTCCTGAGCAGAATTGGGATAAAATCCAGTCCTTTGGATGAAAAACAGGTTGTTTTTTTGGAAGGAAGTGGCTTCTTTCCTGCTCTTTTTCTTTTGTGTGCAAGTGCACTCACACCCACGTGCAGCTCTGCAGTAATGGCAACATATTTCTCTTTCAGAAGGAGTTGGTCTTGGTCTGCAAGGAATAAATATGTTTCCATGAGCTTCTGAAGAAGGAGCAGCCTCTCCTGATCTTTCCTGATCTTTCGCCTTATTCTCTTTTCTTATTTTCTTTTCTTACCTTTTTATTAGTTACTTTATACACCCAGCCTCTGGAGTTACTGTATTAGACAGGATCTCTTTTTTTGGATTACTTTTTGAAGGACTGTGGATTACCAAAATGGCATTTTGCTCAGCTGAGGACTTTGAGACAAAGTTACACCATCTTGAGGTTAACATTGATTTAAACACTGGATATGAAAATGAGACAACTTTACCGATGACTACACAGGAGGAAGAACCTGGCTACCTGGTGTTACCTTGGTCCAACATTTTGGCACAGAAGACACAGAACAAGGCTACTCCCTCAGCCTAAAGGTGCTTAACGGGGAAAACACCACACTCACAGTTTATTGAACACTGGCCAGCTTTAAAGCGCATTGGATCTACATCCGATTTTTCTCTTCCGAGGGAGAAAAAAACAAAAGAAATTCCAGCCCAAAACAAGAGATATTACTCCCTTTTAAATCCAGGTGAAAAAGAGATTCGCACCCCGCACTTGCCCAGAAGACAACGCAGCCCCTGGGACCAGTCAAGGTCATCAGGAGAAATCCAGCCACATGAAGCGGACACATAAGAAAGTAAGAACCCCCTGAGTTCTCATCATACATTACGGATAAATTAATGGGATTGAACTCTTCTGTAGCAATAACACTGAAGTGTATAACTGCTCCAAAAATACAGTGAGAGAAACGTCAGGAAAAATCCTGACAATCACAGACCAACACCCTAAACTGGAAAAGCTTGTTATACATGCAGGATTTACTGATATTGCCAGAAAGCAGTCAGAAATTCTAAAGTGGGACTTCTTAGACTTGTTACAAAAACTAGAGAGACTGAAAATAGACATTTTTATCAGCGGACCATTGCCCACAGGGGCACACGAAAGATTGAGTAGACTCTGTATGCTCCACAGATTTCGGAAAAACACCTATGCTGACCTTTCAATGAGATTTATAAACAATTTAAAGATATTTTGTGGGGCAAAGCACTTATTCACAAGAAAGGAACGCTATTTGAACAGTAGCGGAAATAAACTTCTGATATCAAATCTGTGTTGCTATCTAAATCAGAAAGCCCTGGACTCAAGGACAGACACACAGCTCACAGAGGGAGCACAAGCAAAAATAAAGCCGGTGCATGATGTTTCTCCTCCAGCACAACAAGCAAGGCCGACGCATGAAGTCCCAGCACAGACTCCACCGGGGCAAACGTCGAGGAGGGGGAGGGAGCAATGCACTCCTCTTCCTCCTCCTCACCTTCTCCCTTAAAAACTTTCTCTGAAAGGCTAAATGTTCAAGTTAGACTTGGAACCCTGCTAACACCAAGGCATTCTCTAAGCTGAGTGTCTGGGATTGATACTACATGTTTATTTCCTCTACTACCACTGGTAATAACAGACATTTGATATAGAAGGGAACCAGACATTAACTCTAGACCCATCACCCACCCTGAAACAAGCATTCCTGTAACGTTTGACTCTTTTGAATACGTAGCCGTAAGAGATCCTAACAAAGCTTTATTTTTAACTTTATATAAACCGCCTAAACCTAACTCCAATTTCTTAATTGATTTTAGAATCATTTTTTTTGTAATATGTATAGATTATGACCAATTAATCCTTGTGGGGGATTTCAACATCTATATAGACAAACCCCAAGATAGACGAGCAAAAACATTAAATCACACTCTTCATAACTTCATCCTGACCCAGCATGTCAAACAACCAACACACAACTGAGGATACACTCTGGACTTGATCATCAGCAAACATCTCTGTAGTTGATTTTGCATTATCTGTCCATTTCTGTGTTTTCTTTGAAAGCACTATCTCTACCAAATTATCTGGCCAATGTGAGACCACTGTAAAAAAGCGATTTCTTGGGGACAGTTCAATTGAAACCTTTAAACAAACTTACTCTCACCCCCATCCCATTCCTCCTCCAACACAAGCTCAGTAAACAAGCTGGTAGATAACTTTCTCTCTAAAAGTTCAAACATCTTTAATACCATTGCTCCAATCAAAGTGAAAATAGTCTAAGGTAGAAAGAAGTCTCCATGGACTAGCGATCCACTGGTACGTAGTGAAAAAGGGAGTGTCGACGAGCCGAGAGAAAATGGCGGCAAAGTCAACTTCAGGTTCACTATCAGATCTACAGAGACAGACTAAACAGATATTACTTAATTTTGAAAGACACAACGGAATCGTTCTTTTCTGAAATTATTAACATGTTGTGCCGCAGATAGGTAGGATTTGGCTATGAATAATTATGAATAATTGCTTAGGGCAATTATTAATAAGAATAATAATTTTATATAAGTTTAGGGGCACCATCCTGTTGGATTCCAGGAACATTTATATATATATAGCCAAATTGTTCAGTCTCAGTTTATGTTTATGTTTACCAGCCTGATAAGGCTGAGATAATTAAACAATAGGTGAAGGAATAAGTTCTTATGCTGTGGACATTAATTGTACGCATCACTCCAAGTAATCCCAGACAACTTCTCTTTAAGTTAAGGGGACCTTATTTAGAAAATAGAAAATCCCATATGTTCTAAAGCATGCTAAAATTTCTACAGATCTTAGACAATAATAATAGGTGAACAATAAACACAATTAACATGAAATGAAATCAGTGAGACAGCTGAGGTTTGGGTCAGAAAAGGAGGGGGGGCCCTCACTCCAGGGAGCCCAAGACACAGATAGCCTGTGGGACAAAGTCATAAATCTCAGCTCTGTGCCAAGATGGAGGACAGCACATGGAGTCTAAGAAAGAGTCATAAAACTAGCTTTGGCTAAAGGAGTCCACGGGGAAAGCGTCCATGTGGTAGGCCTCTGCTTTAGCGACAGACTAAAGACAATGGAGTTAAACTTTTCAGCTAAGACCAGCTAACGCAGGCCGGACCAAGCCCGACTCTGCCGACGGAGTGATCAGAGAGAGAGAGAGTAAAGGAGAGGAGGCAAAAGGAAAGAAAGGCGTGATCTGCTCAGGATAAAACAAACAGTTTCAAACAGCAATTTTAGCTCACTTATATGTGCGACAACCCAAAATTGAGCAAACGGGTACAGCGCTTAAAAAACACTTTAAACCAACAATGAACGAGATCTAACTCGTTAAAACTATATTTTCTCTATTTATCTCCACCCAGACACAATATTAGTATAAATGAACCGGTTCAGTCCTACTTTGCTTTGAAGGAGGTCCAGTCCACTAGGAGGAGAGCGAATTGTGTCCGTAGTTGAGCAAGAAAAGGAAGAGTTATTAAAAGAAAAACCTGTACAGGATTTAAGGACCGTGTGCCCCAAATGCAGGCTGGATGGCCTGCAGGATCGACGTCTAATGAACTATCTTGGAACAGTTCTTATATCGTGCACCCTGGTTACGCAGACGGGGTGCGCACTTCGAAGCTTTGAAATTACTTCTTCCCCGGTCCAGCGGGTCAGAACAACAGAGAATCTTCACCGGTGAGATGTCCTCTGTTCAGCAGTAGTCCATCCAAGAACTTCTAGCTGGAGAACAGTTTGAAAATGGGCGCGTCTCCACTTTTATAGCCCCCTTTGGCCGTGATGTCATCGCTGATGCCACCATGGGTGGTCACGGACCAATAGGAGTGTGTTGGGGCTCACTGCTAGGATTGCTGGGAAATGTGGTCTTCCAACAGTCTGTTCAGTTCATCTTATGAGAAATGCAATCACAACATCTCCCCTTAGTTCTGAAGCATTGAACCAATGTTCAGTCTTTGGAACTAGAAGTTGATTCATTTTCCATGTGAACCAGGAAATGTTGCTGTCCTTCTGCGGCAGGGAAGGTTTAACAGTTCTGTCCATTCGAAGAACGACGAAGAAAAACAAAAATAATATGTTGGTCCCAGCATCTCCCCCTTTAGATCTGAAGGATGGAATGTCTTTACAGTCTTTAGAGCTACACTGGGTCCATTAATTCAAGGTGTGTCTGGGCAGGGCTACCTGAGTCTGGGCAGAGACTAACCTACCACTAATAAAAGTTTAAAATTGTAAGGCATATAAAAGAAAAAAGAAAAGAAAAACAAAATCACCCACATTGTCATCATCATACTCGTGGTTTGATTCCTCATCAATGCTTGCAAGGATGAAATTTGGGGTAAAATTTTGATTAGCTAGCCCCATCCGGCACTGGGTTTGGCTTGTGCCATTAGCATGGGAGGAGCTACAAGCAATCACATAACATTTGTAAAAAGTTAGTTCTAGCTTGTAATTGTCTGAATCGCCCGCAAGGGGGTGTGCAACACTACTGCAGTGTCGAGCATTCAATTACAGGAAGAACCACTGTGAAGGCCATAGTGTGGTGGGTTTGTGCGGGTAGCAGAGTTGTAGTGGTTTTCAGGATGTTTAATTCCCATCTAGAATAAATGTGGATCCATCACTTAGTGAGGTAGTGTGCAGATAAATCAGCTTCTCTAACGAAGTCTTGTGTTAAATGATACCAATGTGTCACCTAACCACTCCCAAAAGAGAAACTGCAAAACCTGAAAGGGTTATTTTAATGCACTTACAATGTATTTGCAGTTACTACTGTAGCCTGACAGGTGTTAATCTTTACGTCTGCAGATTACTCTAAAACAAAACAAAAATTACGGATGCAATTAGTTGTTAGTGCATGCTAGAGGTGAGTTTTGAAACATGCACCCCGTTCTCTTAGGACTATTTACTGCCCCCCCCCACTCCACTGGTGTGGAGACAGGCTCTGCCTCCAAGGACGAGAGCTTGAGGTAGAACTTACTTTGGTTAAGCAAAAGAGCAGCAGTCATGACTGCTGTGTCATTCAGTTTAGGAGGGGCTTCATCACATCTGATGAAGCTGCATGTGACTATCAGCAGGTGTTTGTTGTCTTCCACTGGGTTCAGGTGCAGCCAAGGGAATATGACCCCCCCTTCGCTGAGAGGGATTACTGCTGAGTAGCTGGTATGGATGAAGCTGACAGCAGGATAAGCATCCTTGGGTTCAGGTCTTGGTCATGTGAGCCTTTGAAAGCCAGGATGTCACCTGTTGGAAGATATCACATGAGGCTTTGGGGCTCTTCTGGTCACATGCAAGGAAGTCATTGGTGTGGGTTAAGATTACCCCCCTTTGGTCTGTTAGGTCAGGCCATGAAGGAGGACCTCGCTCGTTGTGGGCGTAGACCAATGGACCTGTCTTCAGCCTAAGATCCGGAAGGCTGCAAGAAAAAGCTTATAGCTCATGGGTCGCACCTGGTGGTGGCAGCATCATGTCTGGTGGTGAACGGTAAATCACCAGCCTCTGGATGAGGTGAAAGTTCGGATCCTGTTCCTGCATCTTCACCACGTCAAAATGTTAAGGTTCATACCTGGGGTGTGCCTCGTTTCTGGAAATCCCACAGGATTCTGCGGTCAGCTCCTGATCTGGACCAGCTGCAGAGCACCAGGGCCCGTTCTTGGCTGTGGCTGGTGGTGCCTGGGTCACAGACCTTGAGCTGGAGTGGTTTCCCAGGAGACAGCATGGCTCTGGTTCCCTCCTCAGGTAAGGTTGAGCACATCAAGCCAATCTCGGATCCTGCGTCCAGGAGAAAATTAAATTTGACACATCCTCCTATAAAGATCTTACAGTGTAGGTGACATGTAAGTTTTGTGTGAAGTAAGTTGCATAAAAATGTCAGACAACGTGTTGTATTTTTACAACGTGTGGTATTTTTACTGGAAAGATCCCAAGGAGCGTTTGGGTTCTCTCAGAAGCAGTTCTCCAGCTGACCAAGTCACCCTTGGCAGCTGTGAGAACTGGAACCACGCCTAGTCATGCAGATGGAGGTTCAAAGTCTGGATTACCTGGAGGATTGGATGCCTCTATTGATCTTGATGGACTCCTCAAACGCTGGACTGCTTCAAACAAATACCTGCGACAAGCATCCTCAACATCTCCCTTTGTTATAGTTTCACTCTGAACTCTACCATCCAACTTTTCTCTTTCATGGTAGTTATGGGATGTTTTCCTATCCGACCAATAATAATCTGACTGCTTTGGTTTCAATTTATGCCAGTTGTCACACCCTTGGCTCTGTAATGAAAACCTATGTTGTGTCCTAGGTCCATCTCCAGCCATGGTTGGAGTGGGAGGAGCTTTTCTGCATTCCAGTGGGAGGCTCTGCTCTTCTGCTGCCTGAATGTGCAGCACTTTGGGTTCAGCATCTGCTTGGTTGGAGCGCGCCTGCGTTTCCCAGGCCACCTGAGCGTATTTTCGGATGTCCTGCATCCTTAGTTTCCTCGTCCTGCTGTACATATTCACCTGGAAGTGAATAGATTCGTGCAGGTTATGAAGAAATAAAGATTTGAAAGTCTGATCTTCCTCTAAATCAGGAGCATCGCATCCTTGGAAATACACAACTCTTAAGCAACGGTAAAATTATCTCGGCGGTTCATGTTTATTCGGTTTCAGAGAAAAAGCAGCTAATGTTGCAGAGGCCTGATCTGTAAATATAGCATATTTTACCCTTAAGGCTTGACAGAGGGTAGATTAGCAGTCTCTGATCTCAGGGGGTAAGGTTTCCATGAAACTGTGTACACCCCTGGAGGTTGTTTTCCAAATAAGTTTTAATTTCTCCCGTGTTGACGGGTAGGGCAGGTCTAGGAGGCAATGTTCTACTTCTCTTAAATAATCGTCAGCATTTGAGGTAGAATCACTTGGATCAAAGTGGTCTATGTCCTGTGCCAACGATTCCAGTTGTCTTATGCGCACGCCGTACTCATTGAGTTGGCCTGCCTTATTGGAATCAGGATCGTCTGGTCCACCTGAGTCCCAAGGATGGCCCTCTGGTCGTCTCTGAGGAGACACTGATTCAAAGTACAGGGTGCTGCGAGTCAGATCAGCTGGCTGCGTTCTGCTCCTCCACTTTGGACCCCCTGCAGAGCCCAGACCCTGTGGCTTGCTGACAGTGACAGCTGTCAAATTAGCATCAACACCTACTTTAGGTTCTGTGGAGATGAGAGGTGTGGCTTTAATGTGGGGTGAAAACCTTGGACAAGCAGGCAGCTCTATCTGACCCACGTCAGGTGGTTCCTCTGTCTGCTCTTCCATCCCTTCTGTGTTCTCAGTGTCAACCAGCTCCTTCAGTCTATTCTCAGCCAGTTCAACCCTTGCTTCTACTTTGGAGAGCTCTATTCTAGTTGCTTGCTCCATGTCCAGGGCTTCATCACGTTCCTGAGTCAATCTGGCACTTCTTTCAGCCTCTAATTTCATTCTCCGTTGGTAGAGTAAGGCAAGTTGTCCAAACATATCTGAAATCGGAACCTTATCTGGCTTTTTCATGAATTCCGCTAACGCCTGTATTCTTTGTTCACATTCAACAATGTCATAACTATCTAAGCAAACACGTTCCTCTGAAGACAATCTGATGACATTACCAATAATTTGGTGGACTTTTAAGTCTGTGAACTCCTGGGGAGTCATAGCTGCAGATCCCTGGGGACCTGATTTCTCCATATCTGTTAAAGCTATGGGAAGGCAAACAACAACAAGAAAACAAACAGCAAACCAGCCAAGGTTTAGCTGTCAAAAGAGTTGCTGAATAGCAACAACAAACAGCAAAGCAACCAAGCCTTAGCTGTCCAAAGAGTTGCTGAAAAGCAACAACAAACAGCAAAGCAACCAAGCCTTAGCTGTCCAAAGAGTTGCTGAAAAGCAACAACAAACAGCAAAGCAACCAAGCCTTAGCTGTCAAGAGTTGCTGAATAGCAACAGCAAAGCTTTAGCTGTCAAAAGAGTTGCTGAATAGCAACAACAACAAAGACAAACAACAAAACAAACAAGCCTCAGCTTTCAAAAGAGTTGCTGAAAAGCAACAACAAACAGCAAAGCAACCAAGCCTTAGCTGTCAAACGAGTTGCTGAAAAGCAACAACAAACAGCACAGCAACCAAGTCTTAGCTGTCAAGAGTTGCTGAAAAGCAACAACAAACGGCACAGCAACCAAGTCTTAGCTGTCAAGAGTTGCTGAAAAGCAACAACAAACGGCACAGCAACCAAGTCTTAGCTGTCAAACGAGTTGCTGAAAAGCAACAACAAACGGCACAGCAACCAAGTCTTAGCTGTCAAACGAGTTGCTGAAAAGCAACAACAAACGGCACAGCAACCAAGTCTTAGCTGTCAAACGAGTTGCTGAAAAAGCAACAACAAACAGCAAAGCAACCAAGCCTTAGCTGTCAAAAGAGTTGCTGAAAAGCAACACAACACGCACGTCAATGGACACTTCAAAACACCTCTTATAAATCTGCACTCTCTCTTATACATATATGGGTGTGGTCATGTCCGGTTAAATAGGTGCACAAGCTATGAAATCAAGCTGTGACTTACCCAACACTGATCAGTGTTAAAATTGCTATTTGTGTCGAACTGCTGCATAGGCTGGCAGATCAGTCTATGACTTATCACCCACTTTAAGTGTTAAAATTGTTTTTCCTACCCTTTAAGGAAATCTCAGCAATGCAGTTAGGAAAAATCACTCTCTCTAGTCAGATTAGCAGTAAATTAGCCAGGATCAAATTAACTCTGGAAGTTAACTCAGGCAACATACATGCTTAAAAGGTTACACACAAGGGAAGACAAACACCATATATTTGCAAAATCTCTCCAAGAAATGTCAAGTGAAATAGTGAATTAACTGCAGGCTAGGTCACTGTGATAGCAGCATATGGGATTAGCTGCAAGATAACCTAGGCTGTGATCTGCAGTTAACACAGAGCACACTGAATTCATTTTAATTGTATGAGCACAGGTATTGAAAATCTGTGTGATTCATTTAAATGCAATTTAAATAAATGAAAGTTACCATGAAGTTAACTGCTAGTTAGAACAGACTGCTGTGTTTACACAAGCACAATAAAGGTTTAAATTGAGAATTTCAGGTTCTGGAAAAATTTGGATAGTCAATTTAAATGCAATTTGAATAATGAGTTTAAAATGTAGTAATGAAATTAACTGCAGGTTAGCTCAGGGCTCCTGTGTTTTGCGCAAAGCACACTGAGATAAGTTGCAGCTTCTGAGCATCAGCATGCAGAAAACTTTGATTAAAGTCCACTGTTTAAGCTGAATTAAACATCCAAAACCACATAATGCAGCATCAAAATCACCTGAAAATGATCCATGTAGCTTAATTGAGCTTCAAATGCAACAGAGGAAATTTCTAAGAGTTTCCAACACCTGTCTGCTTCAAGGTTTGGAATAATAACTCTAAAAATGTCACAATCTGCGTTACTTATATGCATGCAGAACAATTATGTCCACTCAACGCCCTCCCACGGGCTGCACCAATTATGTTGTGCCGCAGACAGTGGCGGATCTAGAAAAATATTTATGAGGTGGCAAGAAAGGGGCAAGAATTTCTCAGGGGTGGCACCATATGGCAGAATTTTATATATATATATATATATATATATATATATATATATATATATATATATATATATATATATATATATATATATATATATATTGGTTTTATTGATCAGTCAAACACATGCTTCACCTCTTCACTCCCCAGTATTTACATATATGATGGATACATACTTGTATTTGTTGTGCTTCAGGTTATTTAAGCACATAAAGGCTGCAGCACTTTCAGTAAACTAGCAGCTTTAAAGGTTCACCAAAGAGAAGATAATGCAACGATTTTCATGAGCTTCAAGCTCCTAATGTCCAATTTTACCCCCTTAACATTCCTGCAATTTCCGCCCTACATTTTTTAAAAACACATACCCAAGATTAACTTAAAGCTGTTCTTGAACGATTTTGAGTAGAGATATGGTTGGGTCTCTTTGGAAAGCAAACACTCTAAAATGTATCCCAGAGCTGTGTTAATATCTCTGAGTGCTATTGTTACCAAGCAATATGAATTTTAATGCACTGAAAAATATTTTTTTTATGTCTGATTATTTATTTTATATAAATACATGCTGTAAAATGGCTTTAAAAATAGGTTGGGACCTAAAACACACTGTGGGTCTAAAGCCTGAAGTATTACCTTCATCCACACCAAATTTGACAGCAATAAACCAAAAAAGGAGTATTCTGCACACATTTTTCTTACTACAGGTCAAAGGTCGTCAAAAGTGTGCCATATGCGCCATCTCCTGGGTAAATGCCGTAGTCCTCACTGAATTAAAAATATCGTCAGAATCATAACTGCATCTTCTCATATAAAGCTCCATGGCTTCCTTCAATGTTGTATTTTGATTTATAAAGGGTGTTTGGACACGGTGCTGAAACAGTATGTTACCGGTACGCACTGTGCGTAATCTCTACATGAATAAGACATTTTACACACGTCAAATACTATGGCAGCGACTAAGTCCGCCCGGTCAAGTTATATATCTGCGTTTACAGCATTACATTGGCTATTCGATGCGTCAATCATCAGAGTTCTGGACCGCGATTGGTTCGAGTTACTTACCATAACGTGACTTTCCATCCATTCGTCCATTGGTTGGAGATCGAAAGGAATAAACCGGATTACTTTTTTTTTTCTGGGCATGCTCAGTGACCTTTGTAGGTGGAAGTGGAAGCATACGAATCGGAAACAAAGCCGTAAAGACTACAAAAATGGCCATAGACATTTCGGAAGCGCATTTTCACTGTTTATTTTACTTTTTTTAAATCGATTTTACTGTTGTCCTGGACTAATTACTGTATTGGAGGACTTTACTCGGACCCTTATTGATGTAAAAAGACAATTTTTGTTAGAAATGGATCGGGTTTGTCAGGTTTATTGGACTACAAAGTGGTGAGTTCCATATTTTTATACCTCTGTCAGGAGAGCATTTGTGTTGGCAAAAGCGCTCACTGTGTCTACAGTTATGATTTTATCTTTGATCGCCAGCCATCATTGGAATCACAAGACTCGTAGCTTTCCAATGATATAAAATATGTATAGGTTCAAAGAAGTTAGAAGTTCGAAAATCGACGGATTTAAACTAGAAAATGGGCTGGGCCCGCCCGCGGGCCCTCGGAACGTTAACGGGTTTGAATTGAAAGCTGCTAGGGTGGCAGCAGGGGTGGCAAGGCTTTCTTTTAGGGTGGCAACTGCCACCCTATGCCACCCCAGTAGATTGCTTAGGGCAATTATTAATAAGAATAATAATTTTATGTAAAACATACCAAGTTTAGGGTCACCATCCTGTTGGATTCCAGGAACATTTATATATATATATATATATATATATATATATATATATATATATATATATATATATATATATATAGCCAAATTGTTCAGTCTCAGTTTATTTACCAGCCTGATAAGGCTGAGATAATTAAACAATAGGTGAAGGAATAAGTTCTTATGCTGTGGACATTAATTGTACGCATCACTCCAAGTAATCCCAGACAACTTCTCTTTAAGTTAAGGGGACTTTATTTAGAAAACTGAAAATCCCATCTATTCTAAAGCATGCAAAAATTACTACAGATCTTAGACAATAATAATAGGTGAACATTAAACACAATTAGCATGAAATGAAATCAGTGAGACAGCTGAGGTTTGGGTCAGAAAAGGAGGGGGGCCCTCCCTCCAGGGAGCCCAAGTCACAGATAGCCTGTGGGACAAAGTTATAAATCTCAGCTCTGTGCCAAGATGGAGGAGAGCACATGGAGTCTAAGAAAGAGTCATAAAACTAGCTTTGGCTAAAGGAGCACATGGGGAAAGCGTCCATGTGGTAGGCCTCTGCTTTAGCGACAGACTAAAGACAATGGAGTTAAACTTTTCAGCTAAGACCAGCTAACGCAGGCCGGACCAAGCCCGACTCTGCCGACGGAGTGATCAGAGAGAGAGAGAGTAAAGGAGAGGAGGCAAAAGGAAAGAAAGGCGTGATCTGCTCAGGATAAAACAAACAGTTTCAAACAGCAATTTTAGCTCACTTATATGTGCGACAACCCAAAATTGAGCAAACAGGTACAGCGCTTAAAAAACACTTTAAACCAACAATGAACGAGATCTAACTCGTTAAAACTCTATTTTCTCTATTTATCTCCGCCCAGACACAATATTAGTATAAATGAACCGGTTCAGTCCTACTTTGCTTTGAAAGAGGTCCAGTCCACTAGGAGGAGAGTGAATTGTGTCCGTAGTTGAGCAAGAAAAGGAAGAGTTATAAAAAAAAAAAACCTGTACAGGATTTAAGGACCGTGTGCCCCAAATGCAGGCTGGATGGCCTGCAGGATCGACGTCTAATGAACTGTCTTGGAACAGTTCTTATATCGTGCACCCTGGTTACGCAGACGGGGTGCGCACTTCGAAGCTTTGAAATGAGTTCTTCCGCGGTCCAGCGGGTCAGAACAAAAGAGTAGGTGTTCAGGAGTAGTCCATCCAATAACTTCTAGCTGGAGAACAGTTTGAAAATGGGCGCGACTCCACTCTTATAGTCCCCTTTGGCCGTGATGTCATCGCTGATGTCACCATGGGTGGTCACGGACCAATAGGAGTGTGCTGGGGGTCACTGCTAGGATTGGTAGGACCAAACAAACCTTGAAGAAATAAATAACCAATTATCCTCCTCCTCTTGTTGACTCGATATCCTACCCACAGTTTTCCTAAAGAAAGTTTTCCCCCTCATAAAGTCTGAATTGTTTCAAATAGTTAACTCATCCCTCCTGTCAGGTGTCTTCCCCCAGGCTTTAAAAACAGCAGTTGTTAAACCCTTACTAAAGAAGAACAACTTGGACAACACTTTAATTGAGAACTACAGGTCAATCTTCCATTCATTAGTAAGACTATTGAAAAAGATGTATTTCAACAGCTAAATAGCTTCCTAAAGGGGCGTTCACACCAGTCAGCACGTCCAGGCAGCAGGGCAGCTAGATTACATGCAAAGTCTAAGGTACCTATGCATGAAGTGGCCCGTCAAGTTTCCCCGCAGCAAGTTGCGTGCGTTGGCGCAGCTGGCATCAGCACGTCCACGCAGCTGCTGCTCGGACGCGTTGATGGACCATCCGAGCAGCTGCTGCGTGAAGATGGGAAAACTGAACTTTGGGGCAGCAAACACGGGGCGTCAACCAAATCGTATGGACTCTTTGTATTGACATCTCTATGTCTTCCATGCGTGGATCGGCATTCAAAATGGGGGATCAACTAATCGTCGCTGTCTGTAATTTTTGTGAATTGTATGACCTTTCGTCTTTTTACAATGACAGGAAGAGATCGGACCTTATTTGAAAAAAGATATCGGAGGATATTGGAGTGCCAGGTAAGCAGTTAAATATTTTCTCTTGACTTTCTTGATATGTTATCTAACGCTAGCCAAACCTGGTTAGAGCAACTACGGTACTTAATACGCACTAGTTTCCCATTGTGTAGATAGAGGAAATCTGCAAAAAGAGGTAGAAGACATTGAGGGACACGTATGTCAGGCAGAACAAAAAGGAGAAAGAGAGAAGGAAGAGCGGAGCAGAAGGAGGGGAAGTGCAGAAATGGAAGTACCTCTCTGTCCTGTCCTTCCCTGTAGCCTTCATTGCCCCCCCTGCAAAACATGGAGAAACATGGGATTTAGGAGGAGCAAGTGGAAGGGTACAACCACCCAGAGAAGCCAGAAAAAGAAGCAGTAGGGTGGTCAGAGGCAGAAAGTTGGAGATTTTGAGCAGAAAACTCAAGACATACTGGCACACATACAAAAATAACGTGTACATCATTCTATTATTCAAATTTTGCACCTTTTATTCCCCCCTCATGATATTTACAAGACATTATTAGGCAAATGTACAGTTATGAGAGAGAGAGAGAGAGAGAGAGAGAGAGAGAGAGAGAGAGAGAGAGAGAGAGAGAGAGAGAGAGAGAGAGAGAGAGAGAGAGAGAGAGAGAGAGAGAGAGAGAGAGAGAGAGAGAGAGAGAGAGAGAGAGAGAGAGAGAGAGAGAGAGAGAGAGAGAGAGAGAGAGAGAGAGAGAGAGAGAGAGAGAGAGAGAGAGAGAGAGAGAGAGAGAGAGAGAGGGAGGAAAACTACATAATTGGTTTTGCTATTTATTATTAGTGCTAGCAGTAGAATAAGTATTTGTGATCTTGGTATAAAGCATAATAAACAGTAGGGTCAATAATCAAATGTAAGCATTTTAAACATATCTTTCTACTGTGTTTCTTTTAAGGCCCGCCAAGAACACGGATGAGGCAGAGGCAGCGGAACTCGTCCGAGCAATCCAACTTTGAGTGGGAGCCCTCAAGGCCTGGCCTGAACCAGCTCCCGCTCAACAAAACAAGGACAAGGACATGCACTTCCTTATCTCTCTCCATCCTCTCCTGAAAAGGATGTGACCTCTAGAAAGAGACATCCTGAAATTTGAAATTCATAAGAAGATTTTCGAAAGAATTAATGTGACACTCAATTTGGCCCATTTGGACAATACAAGCTGACTCCTTTTTCAGGGGAGGAAGGAGACTCCTTTCTTTTTCCCTCTTGTCTTCCACTGCAATTCATCCAAACAAGGTCCTTTTTCTCCCTGTTCTTTATTTATTTTATTTTTAGTTTATTATATGTATATATGTTATATTAAATATGTTTATATGTAACATTTTGGTCAGCTACTTTTTTTTATTATTGCTACTGTCTTATGTAATGCCATTTGGGTGAAAAGGTTATTTTAAATACCAGATAATGATTACCTTAATGAAAAAACTTTTTTAACTATTTAAAATATCACAGAACAAAGTACAAAAGCAAGAACTATTTGACAGTTTATTTGATTTCACCATATCGATAGATGAGCTTGTGGGAGAAAGCAGAGCAGTCTGTCAGCCTTTACCTTGAAACAAGAGAGGTACAGGTGAACAGGTCAAAAGTACATAGAATATAGGCACAGAACATGCAATAATCCATAAACGAAAGGGATTTGTGAGTGTGTGTATAGAAAAAACAACTTACTTCAACATAATATAGAAAATATAGATGTGTGAATTTTCAGAAAGTTGTGCTCTTTATTTTTTTATTGGGTGGCTCTTAAAAGAGCCATTGTGGGTCAGTCCTGTATGGACATGACTATTCTGCCAGCTGCCATGGCACTGCCCCCTCCTCACTGAAGTGGGCCATGAACACTTCTCTGGTCTTTACTGCTTCACTGGTTGCGTTGTTGGCTCCGATTTGCCCCACAGCTGGGAGTGGTCTTTCTTCATGAGCAGTGGCAGCTCCCCTCACTGCAGGTATCTGGCCATCTCCGGAAACTCTCATGAAATTGTGGAGAACACTCGTCGCCTTCACACACTTCCCCAAAACTTTTGGTGAAGTGTGCAGTGAAACATTCTCCAATGTGCAGACCAGATCCCGAATGCATCCTCCACCACCAGCCGGGCCTGGGAGAGCCGGTAGATTACAACATGCTGCTGATGGGTTAGGCCGCCATGTCCAGGGAATGGGCGTATCAAATGCCTGCGCAGCGGAAAGGCCTCATCTGCCACAATCGCATGGGGCTGGGGTTTTCGGTGTGCATCTCCGGGCATGTGCTGGTCTGGAGGCAGGCCAAGTGTGCCATCAAGCAGAGCCTGACCAAAGGCGGAGTTGGCCAAGATCCCTCCATCACTGGTTCTGCCATACCTTCCAACATCTATCACCCTGAACCTGTAAGGGGTATCTACCACAGCAAGGAGCACTATGGAATGGTGCCCCTTGTAATAAAAATTCAGAGAACCAGAGTTGGGGGGTGCCTTTAAGCTGACATGCTTCCCATCTGTAGCACCACAGCACAGAGGGAAGTTCCACCACTCCTTAAAGTCCTCTGTAATGGACCTCCACTCCTCTTCTCCTAGCACAGCCATGAACTCCTCCACAAATCCATCCCAGATGGCTGTCACCACATCAGGGATGATGGTGGAGACAGTGGAAATGCCCACTGACTGCAGAGCTGCTCAAACACTGAGCTGCTTTAAATCAAAACCAAAAACTCATCTGTTCAGAATTGCCTTTGAGTAAATGAATAATGTCTTATGTGTCATATGTGTTCATTTTTTATTGCTGTTTTTCATGCTTTATTGTGTATCATGCGTTGTGTGTGTTTCATGCTAAATTGCTGCTTTTGATTTCCGATTGTTATACTATGTTTTTCTTTATCACCAAATCATGTAAAGCACCTTGAATTACCCTGTTGTTGAAAGTGTGCTATACAAATGAAATTGCCTTGCCTTGCCTTCCCTTCCCTTGCCTCGGTCAGAGTTGTCCAAGAGCTACTATCCTACAACTTTTCGATGCATCCCTGCTCCAACACACCTGAATCAGAGGCCTTGTAAGCAGCCAATCATTTAATTCAGGTGTGTTGTAGAAGGGATGCATCTAAAAGTTGTAGGATAGTACATAATCAAGACTGGACTTGGGCACTCCTAGTTTTGGTGCTCACTGAAAACTGTTGAGGACTGGTGGTACAATGATTCTCTCTTAAGAGGACAAGGCTAAGACGTTGGCTGAACATTTTTGGTTGTTCTAACGCGTCCTAAAGTTCTTGATGATCTAAAACAATGTTCATTAACTTTAACGTAACTTAAAGAGTTTCTGGTGTCAAATGAGTGTAGAAATGATGCATGTATGATCAGTCTGCACAGTCATCTGAAAGTAACGAAAGCTGTCACCACAAGAAGTTTGTGTTGAACAGCTGAACTTGTGCGTTTACAGGGCTTGCATGCTCATAGTTGGCAAAGCTACCGATGTTTATATAATTGTAACTGGTATGAAAAAAATGCCTAAATAATGTAACATGATGTTAGTGTTATTTGGTGCAGACTCAAAAGCCTTTGTTGTTGGTGCATTTATGGCTCTGATTATTACATGAAGTTGTCGGCAGGCTACAAATAGCATATGCAAGGGAGCCAAATTCTTATTTTTTTCATGAGAACATTTGCACAACATTTGCTGGTTCTGCTGAAGGATGTAGACATGATCCCTTCAGACAAACACTGTGACTAATTAAGCTGACAGGTTGACACCATCCCACCCCAAACAGCTCAGAGGGCTGTCACTCATCTGGATCAGCCTAGTCACTCGTGTTATCCAGCCCTTTTGGCTCTTTGCAGCTCAGTCCTGTATTGTCAATTCAACTCACTTCTACCAGGTTCCTCCCATCATATCTGTTCTGGTATAGTGTTGCTCCAACCTATGGAATATGGTACCGAATTGTGGTATTATTTGCTACTTTTCTGTAGAAATGGCAAAAGACTAGTAGCTAATCTGCATTGGAGAAATTAAAACCTTTCAAGAGAAATGTAAAACAAACAAAATCACATAAAAAAAACATACCATGGTGCATCTTTTTTTGAGTGCTAATGATAAAAAACAATAAGGAAATGTTTCATTGAATATGTATTTCTCACATTTAGCCAACAGAATATAATTAATACTTAGAAGTTATAAATAAAATCCCAATTAGAAAGTTAAACTAGTATTTTAGGGTCATGGCAGGCCCTGCACCAATGGTGGGACCTGGGGGGCCGGGCCCACCATTTCAGGTATCAGGCCCACCCAAGATGGATTACAATGCCCATGTAAATTCAATTGCAACCATGCAATGTATTGACCCAAGACAACCAGCAGAAGGTGCTGTGGGCTATTAATTGGGACTTTCTGAGGCAATAAAGAAGATATTTTATGGATTTATGTCAAAGTGGACATTAGAGCTTGGCTTTATAAAGATAATAGCAAAACTAGCTCAAGCAGGGTTGATGCTAATACATCACCAGTCTGGGAGAGGCAAGTGCAATCACTAGTGGTCCACATTGGTCCACATTCCCTACCAGTTGATGGCAGTAATGTACCAATTTGTTGTCTGCCAGCTGCCAATAAACATCACAAAGAAGAAGAAGGGCTACCTATTCTTAGGCAGATATGAGCATGCTAATGGTAGGTATGATGAAAATTTTGTAGGAAATGGGCACGAAGATAGAAATGATCAAGGTTTTCTGTGGCAGATCATGTTGGAATTTGGATGCAAGACTTGTTGTGGGCTAGCTAATTTACTGGAAGACATTAACTGGAATGTTGTGAACCTAAAAAGAGTTTTTGTTCGAGATGGCTCCGTTCTGTAAATGATGTGACTTTGAACAGTGAGTTGCACATTATCTTGCTTTCTGAATGGTTTGAGTAAAGTGCTTACCGTGTCAACAGTTATGATTGTATCCTTGGAATCTCAAGAATTTTAGCTTTCCAACAATGTCTATAGCATGTATATGTAGCTACATAGACAGGGTGTTGGAGAAAAGACAGATTTACCCAGAAGTATGTAACGTACTGCGAACGAGACATAAAAAAGACTAAATAAAAAGACTGTTTACTGCCCCCCCATATGTATACGGAGAATACATCTGTTACAGCTGCCAATTTCCAAGGCAGGCCAAAATAAACACCCCCTTGTCATGCATGTCTTATTTCAGCATGAGATTGCCTGACTCAAATCAATGCTTCTGAATTTAGAGTTCTGTTTATTTGTTCACAAAATAAAACAGGAATCCTGAAGAGAAGATTTACAAATCTCTCATTGGAATACGACACATGCTGTGATGCTGCTGTGTTTTTTTTGTAATTTCTGAAAAATACACACAATCACAGAGCATTCAGTGATGGATTTACTATTATTGCCATGCAAAACTAATCATCTACTCTGAACTTTTTCACATTTTCTCATGTCAAAACAATATTTATTGGGATTGTATGTGCTAGACCAACACACAATATTCAAAGCTTTGAATATCTTACAGGACATTGTTTAGTCCATCATTTTATTGCACAACTACATCAAGATAAGGCTGTTCACCTCAACCAACCTGTTTAGGCCTCTTTAAAATTAATCAAAGAAACAGACAAGAGGGCTTTGATAACTATGGAGAAGCTGCAAAGATTGGTGGGAGAGCTTAGGTGGGAGAATTTGTCAGCAGGACAGTTATTAGCTGAGCACTCCAGAAACTTGGCCTTAATCAGTCCCTCCAGGATTTTTTTGTGATTGTTGCAGTCAAAAAAGGCCTGATTTTGTTAGCTTTTGTGAAAGGTTGCAACATAATTTGCTGTGTTTTTATTTGTGATTTTCCCTTGTTACCTTTATTCTGAGCATCAATATACAAAATGAAATTCTGCCGAAATAAATAATAAAGTTGAAAAAATAGCAAAAATACTGTAAACTGATTAAGACTCCGTGTCTTTTTGTTGTTGTCCATCATTTGACCAATGGGGTCGAAAAAATCCAGTCATAATTGATTTCTACACGTCAATTTTTAAAATAATAATGACAAGGCAATTGTATTTGTATAGCACACTTTCAACAACAAGGTAATTCAAGGTGCTTTACATGATTAGGGGATACAATAAAAATAGCAGTAAAACACAGACAAAGCATGACATAAATACAGTATGTAACTTTTTCTTCACAGTGACAAAAAACAGACTGTGGTCCATGTAACTACAAGTAAACCATGAAGTTAAACAATTGCACTGAAAATGTAAACAGTTCTCTTCCTGTGGCCTGAATGCAGTCTCACAAGTTGTTGATGTTGTTCTGGAGGCCAAATCCACGCTCTGCTGTCCAACTGTAGACTGGCAAGCACCACTTTTTCCAAAGTTTTTAAATTTAGGAGATCAGAAGTCAGAAAGGCTCTCTGAACGAGCCGTTTCCTGACCCACAAGCCATTGCTTCAGCGGTAGGAAATACCGCAGCAACCGATGGTTGGCACAACAATGGGCTCTTAAGAGCACATCTGTGACAAGCCGCACCGCTCACATTCGTGCTCCAAAGCCACCATGCTGTCTGCTCCTGGATAGAGAGATGCATTGAGTACAGTGTCCAGTTCTGAAATGATGCTCACATGCCCTTACAGTAATATTTTCTTTTTTATTGTTTTAGTTAACTTTACTCTGTGTATAAATTTAAAAATGTCTGCGCGTCTGTACCAAGTGGTCAGGGATGTGAATTTTAATCTGTTAAAATTATGTTTTGTCATTGTCGAGAACCTCTGTTTGCGTTCGATCACAATTTTGTATGGGGTACAAAATATTTACTTGCACTTTTATGTAGAGAATGAGGAAACTGTGTAGCACAGTCCTTGGCAGTGATTCTTGTTGGCAAATGCGACATATTTCACTCACTCCCTCTCACATAAGAAACTGGAAGTGTATGTGATACATGATGGCGTCAGAAATAAGGTGATGAGAAGGAGCATCGAGTTTGGTCAAACGTGCGCTAACGTTGTGATGCAAGATGTGCCAAAGTTATGAGGATTGGCTGAATTTGTGTTAATAGTTCACAAAATCGTGGAATGTTGGAGGGACTGCTTCATAGAAGAGTGGCCAGAATAAAACTACTGAAGTAAAGAAAATCATCAGAAGTCTTGTTTGTGATTCACCTCAAGCCAGTTAGGGGACACAACAAACATGTACTGTAAAAGAAGGTGCTCTGGTCAGATAACACCAAAAGTAAAATCTTTTGGCTTTCATGCAAAACACTTTATGTCCAGGAAGGTTATTACTGCACACAGCAGGAAGCTGGTCAGGTTTTACAATAAAGCTATAAAGCAGAATATTGGAAAGCATGTTAGAGGCTGCAGCAGAGTTGAGACTGGGGCAGTGGTTCCTTACGTCAAAGCATATCCCTGTCTTAGAAGGCCTAGTCAAAGTTCAGATCAAAATTCAATGAGAATCTTAACCAAAATTTAAAAATGGCTGTTCAAAGACAGTTTTTATTCAGTCTGACTAATCTTGAGCTATTTTTCAAAGAATCGGCAACAATTTCAGTCTGTAGATATGCTTTGCTGGTGCGGATATAGCTCCAAATACGTGCAGCTCTGCTCACATTTGTTGACTCAGGAGGATCAAATATATATATAATATATAATATACTTCAGATTTTTTGTCATTCACAGAAAATTACAGTTAAATATGTTGTTTGCAAAAAGTAGGAGTACGAAAAGCTTTGCATAACTGTATGTTGGCGCTGAATAAAATGTATTGCTTTGCAATTGATGAATGCAAAATAAAAAGGTTTAGTTTACCTTTAACATTCTCTCTTGCAAACCAATTGGTAAAAAGTGCTCACTGTTGGAAATGTAGTGACTAAACAAGCACTCACTGGCTGGTGGCCCCTGGGTCATATTTGTAACTAACATAAGATCTTCATCTGAAGCAAAACTTATTAATCATAGAAGCAATTAGTATTTAATTGTATTTAACACCTGTGGCAATTAAACCAATGCAGTAAATAAAGCAGACATTTCAACAAATAAAACAAACCAGTACAAATTACCAGAAAAATTTCTCATCAAACTCTGGCCCCTGCACTGTCAGCTTATAACAATTCTGCCCCTGACCAGATGTTCTTGATGCTCCCCTGCTGAATAAAAGAAATTGCTTGTTTATTATTTTTGTTCTTAAAATTGGATGCCCATTTTCCAACTTTAATGTTTATTTGAATGGAACTTTTAATCGCATCATTGTTGAAGGCTGATGAAGCTCGAATGTCTCTGTTTCCTGTAGCCGTTTTGGAAGGAGAAGGGCTTTTCTGGGGAAATCGTGGCAGGATCGTCCACCGATTGCCCGTTCTGTGTCGTCTTTGACGCCACCAGCCCGCGTGGCAACCCGGCTCTGGTGGGCTTCCTTTCCGGCCAGCAGGCTACTCTTTGGAGCACGAAAGAGGTAAAGTCAATAAGTGCAGAGACCCCTCTAATCAGATTATTATCAACCTGTGTTTATTCAAACAGAGTTCTCATCCTGCATGGAGCAGTTGCTCCTGAAGCTTGTTTGATATTTGATTTCAATTCAGTATGATCTCATGTGAAGTCATGGAGCATACTAATGGAAAAATGAGGAAAGCGATATGTAATCAGCGTGGGTATAAAAGACTCAATTATTGGGCAGGAATAACAGGTCATGAAAACTAAAATGTTTTCAAATATTCATTTATTTCCCATTTACTCTAAAAAACAGGATACATTAGTACTACAGAATGGTTCATTCAATTTTGACTGCATGTTGAGGGTTTGTGCAGATTTTCATTGTATGTGGGGACAAAGGCAGAGTATTGTGTCTTGTCATAATAACAATATTACTTGAGTGCAGCATTAAGAAAATTGCATTCAGGAATGAGGCAGATGGAGGGCGGATGCTGCTGCCAGCTCACAATGGCTATTACTTCATAAAATATAGGAGATAAAAGCATTTTTAAGTGGTCCAAAACAAAACCCATTGCAAGGAATATTTATGTCTGAGTGCCCCTTTGCAATAGACATCTGGGGCTTTTAGTTCATTTGGTGTTAATTGGCTGGAAAATGAAGACGTGGCTTTATGTTTGCTCTGGATGTGAGGTGAAAAAAAAGATTATATTAAAGTTACTATTGGAAAAAAAATAATTGTTAGAAATAGTACTGCCATTACCGTTGTGTACCTTCATCTTTTTCCAGCTCAGTTTTTCTGTGTTTAGCTAGGTCTCTTTCCTAGACAAAGCACGGACAAACTATTGCTGCCATTGACGTTTGTACAATATTTCATTTTAATAGAAAGGACACCTGATTCCATCCTTTTGTGTTTAGCTGTGTCTCTGTCCTGTATGAAGCCAATGATGGAGCTGTTACTGCCATTAACTATCTGTATTCTTTGTTTGATTTGTTTTTGCCACGGAAAGTACTACCAGCGCAGTGGTTCTTTCTCTGGGATGAAAGCCTTTGATGGAGCTTTTGGTGTCAATAATTTTGTACCGCTTTTTTTATCTAGTAGAAAATACACTTGACTCAGTTATTTTTTTTAACTGTGTCTCTAGTACTACTTGCTCACTGTTTTTGCGTTTAGCTGTCTCTTTCTGGTTTTCCATCACAAAGAAAGAACTAATTAGATTTTTTTTCATTTTCTCCTTCCTGTTCTCTTATTATTATAATTCTCTTATTATTATTGTCTCAAGACAGTTGTAGCAGATGGCCACTCAAACCAAGCCTGACTTTACTGGAGGTTTCCCTCTGCTAAAAGAGAGTAGTTCCTTTCCACTGATGTTTTACCAATTGGTTTGACATAAATAAATCTGACTGTAATGTATTATAATTTGGACAAAATATACTTAAACATGAATCTAAATCTGTGACTTATGGGAATTAATAGCCACCGGGTTTTAAAACTTGTAGTTATTGATGGAGAGAAAGTCATTGCAAAACTGATGGCTTCAAATTAAAAGCGTATTTTGCAAGTGTTATATTCCCGTAAATTATTCTCTTAATCAGCTTTGTGTTTTTTGGGATAACATTTTCAAACCGCTGTATGTGTTTCACATTTTCACCACTACCCTTTTTGCACACACAGCCTCCAAGAATATCATTTTTTTTCTCTCCACCCCCTTTCCTACTATTTTTTTTAAACTCATAAGAAAATCCAACATTGTCTCTGGTGTTGTTTTACAATTTAGGTCGTTTTTCTGACTTGCTGTAAAGCTCTGCAGCTGTAGTAGCTGTCACCCTGCAGAGACGAGCAGCAAAAGGTTCTTAATAATTAACCTCCACTTGCTGCTCCACTTCTGAGCATGGAGAAAATGTGGTTGCATGTGATGCAAGTGGGCATAATGGTTACAATTATGCACATTTTGTGTTGTTTAGATAAGATGCCATTGTTGATAGGATGTGTAATTTTTCATTCAGACTCTTATGCCCTAGGTTATTTCCCACTTTTGGAGCATTAGATTGCTGAATGTTGGTTTGCTCTGATGGAGTTAAAGAGACAGAAACCTCATTTGTGGATCATTTGAACCAAATTTCAACAAATCCATCTATCCATCCATTTTCAAAACCTGGTAATTCTTGCAGGGTCATGGGGGGGGGCTGGTGCCTACCTCCAGCGGTTATTGGGCGAGAGTCCTGGGATGCATCTATGACAGGTCATTTGTCCATCGCAGGGCGACAGAGTGAACTTTTTCCTCCCAAAAACGTTTATGCTCTTTGTGTTAATTATATATTAGATGTTAGATTAGATAAATGCATTGTTATACCTTTGACATTTTTGATTATCATAATTGCATAAATGCAAAGGCCTGTCTTAGGTGTTCACCGGCTAATGCATACCTGGCCTAAATGAATGGGTGTTTGACAAGCTTTAGCAGCAATTGGAGGCATCTAGAAGGTAATGCAGTCTTTTAAAGCAGGTGTGCTAAACATTAACACTGAGGCCCTGTCTACAAGGAGATGAAACCAGGTGTAGCAGCAAAGATATTTCGTCGAAAAGGTGTCTCATCCACAAGGAGCCGGCGTTTCAGGTCACAAAAAGCACTCATATTTGAAACGGGTCCCAGAGTGGAGAAATCTCACAACACGGGCTCAGTTGTCTCCATGACTATAAACTCTCTGCCATTTATTCTGAGTGGATGACGTTGCTGCCCCATTCCTATATTTAACGCTCATACACAACTCTGTGATATAGTATACAAACATGGCGCCATACGGTGTTGCAGTCCTAATAAAGCAAACACTGACCTTTTGTTATGGATCGTAAAATATGATTTACTGTCCCTCCTCTAATACCAGCAGTAAAAAATGGATCCGGAGAACCACAGACACCAAATGCTTTTGAAGAAAGCTCTAATTTGAAGCTAGATTTGTCATGTTTGCCAGCGGGTTGATAGCGCATGCTCAGTGTTCTTCTGTGTTTTTCTGGCAGTTTCACAGCACCACCAGTGGGCCCGGCATATGTACTGCAGCATTTTAAGCCGGTTTGTGTGAATTCGTGTGGCCAAAAGTATTATTTATTGTGGTGCCATTTTTACACTGTTTGTCTCAGTGTAGAGCAGGCCTGACTGTTTTCAATTGGTTAGGTTATTTTCTTCTGGCTATGCCTGCTTCTACTATTTTAATATATATTTTAGCTGGTATTGCTCAATCTGCCGTTTATTAGCCGAATGAAACAGAATATGTACTGGTCAGTACCGTTGGCTCAATACAGGTGGCTCGTTCACAACACAGTGAAACGAAACAGAAACCCTTTTTGAATGGAGGTTAGCTAGCTAACGAAGAAGGACATTTTACTAATATTTTGTCTGTTACACAGTGAGAAGACACCATTAACAAATAATTATACTTCTTGGTAAAAAAAAAAAAAAGTTATATGCACACATGTATTTATTTTTCTTGATTAAAGTGTACTGAAAACGTATCCAACCATGACTTTAAAACCCCAAATATGTACCGAACCGTAATCTTTGTGTACCGTTACACCCCTATTACTAATCAAACATTTTATGATGGTCTGAACAACTTTAAGAAACAAAGTTAAAATAAAAACTGTTTCTGTAACATTTAATGTTTTTATTATTTTTAGTGATTTTTTTTGTTGTATTTTCAGGGATTTCAAGAAAAATTTATATTTTTCTTGGCTTTTTCCTCACTAAATAGATGTAATCGAATTAAATGTTAGATTTTTCTAAATTTGTCAATGGAATGTTTTGCTGCTGCACTAAGACATCATTTATTTTAAAACTTTTTACACTTCCCTGTCAATACCGGTGGAGTGGCTCTATTTTTTCAAGAGTAAACTACAACGTAGTTTTGCTTTTTGTACCATTATACTACTGTATTTTTGTTTTGATTACACAGGCCCACGCCTTAGTACTGCAGAGCCCTTCTAACATCGTCTTCTGTAGGCTTTGCTCGCTTTAATGAGGGATGAGGTGACCTACGTTTAGCAAAACAAGAGCCAATCAGGTTCACTTTAAATCAACGTCTGTTTAATCCTCCACACTGTGGCATTATGTAACCTTGTTTTTTTCTTTCGTTATGTTCCAACAAGAATTTCAATAAGCATTTACTTCTAATGCAGTTTAAAATGTTGGATGAACATCTGATGCTCCCCACAAAGGGTACCTGGATTTAGTGCTGCTTAGAACTCCTCCAGCTCTGTTTTTGTTTTTCTCCAGGAGCATGGAGGGCATATTAATTTCTATTTTCTATAGGATAAAATAATAGGTCATAAGCAGGAAGACAGTTAGAAACAGATAAGACAAGCAATAAGTCAGGAACTGTGGGTATGTCGCCTTATCTCTGTTTTCCTTTCTCAGCTTGTCTGTTACTCCATCACAGCATTTCTAATTTGTTCATCCCTTCTGCATTTTTTTCATCTCTCACTATGTTGTTTATATCTTCTACCTATGAGTTTCATTTTTCTGCTATGCAACGTTTTGCTTACATTGCTTTGCTGAATGGTTCAAACACTTTTTCTTAGTTTCTCGTTTTCTTTTTTGAAATTGGCTGAGTTATTTCCTGCCCTGTTATTACTCCATTTTTTTGTATTTCTTTCTCGTGTCTTGTTCAAAATTCGTTTTCAACCTGATTTTTGAGGGAATGCTAGGATGAAACATAAAATATGCAGGGAAGTTTACAGATTTCATACAGCTGCATTTGGATCTTTCCCAGCAAAAGCACTCATATCTTGAACGTTTTTACCTATTATCACAGTACAACCCCTAACCTAGACGCATTAAGTGAGGTTTTAGCAGTAGATCAACACAAAGTAGTGCATAATTGTGAAGTGGTTGTTGTTGTTGTTGTTTTTTTTCTTTGGACCAGTAAAAGTCTGGAAAGTGTTTTTGTATTCAGCCTCTTCTGCTCTGAGAACCCTAAATAAAATTGAGTGGAACCAGTCACAATCAGAACCTAATTGGTAAACGGAGTCGAACTGTGTGTGTTTTCAGCTGTTTTCTACCTCAACACATGCAGAATGTTTATGTTTTGCAGCGCAAATCGAAAAACTTACAACAAAGCAAAACAGAAAGGAGTCCCAGCTATCTATGAACTATATTTGGCAACATTAATTGTTTCTCATGCAGCTGTTAGGGCAAAGTATTATTTACACACGGTCAGGTTCTGTGGATTTTGCTTTGTTTTCCTTCCATTTTATTTCCTTCCCCTCTGTACCCTAATCTGCTTTCTTGTTTTTGTTCAACAACATGACACACACCTTATTTTCTAAACATTAACAATTACTATTTTGAAATGGTTACACTGTTTTCTACTCTATCTATGTCTTCTTGTAATATTGTATTTAGTTTTTTTTTTATTCAATCAAATCCAGTCAGTTCTATACTTTCAACTTTTTAAAGTTATAGAACATAATAAAATCAAATTCATTTCAGGAATTGAAAGGAAGGAATACAGACAAATTGGTTATTTGTTTAATGCTGATCATGTTAGAATAATAAAATCAATATGCACATTTGTATTTATTTTTCTGTGATGAAAATGTACAGAAAACTTACCAAATTGGTATTTATGTGTACCCTTAAACCCCCAATGACCATCCATTTAAACTGAGAGGCTACACGAGGACAGGATGCAGTATTAGTTGTGTACTTCACAAAATTACCTTTATGGAATAATGACAACAATAAAGCCATAATAAGCCCTATTTGTAGTGGAGGACACAGCAAATGTTGATAGAGGTGCTCTGCTCAGATAAGAACAAAAGATTGTTGGTGTACATGACAAACAATATTTGTGGCCTAAAACTAACACTGCACATCACCCTGAACACAAAATCCCTGTGGTAAAAGATGGTGGTGGCAGCATCATGCTCTGGGGATACTCTGCTTCAGCAGGGACAGAAAAGCTAAGTGCAGTGCAATCTTGGAAGGGAACTTGTGTGAGGGTGCAAAAATGGGGTTCAGCTTCCAGTAGGATAATGAGCCTAAATTTTCAAGCAATCGTAAAAAGATTAAATCAAAGTGTATTCATGTGTTACATGGGCAAAAAAAAAAATGTTAACGGACGTTCTCCATCTACAGTAGAAAGAAAAAAGAAAATTATTTTATTTGGAACCAAGTACATAAAAAGTGGAGGCATATTTATGCAGTAAATGTGGAAGAAAATTTTAAATTGGTGTAAAACAAAAGAAATAAATTCAGTGTGTTCCAAAATGCCAATTATTAAACAGTTGTCTATCTAAGACGGCAGCAGGAGGCATTAAATTATCACTTTGATTCCCCCATCCAAGCTGCTCTGCATGTCCATTCATTAATTCCTTCATTTCTTCCTCCACACGCTTACGTTCTTACTGGTTTCATGTTCACTGTTGTGGCTGGTCACAAAAAAAAACCCATTTTCTGAGCTCAGAAAAACAAAGATGTGCATTATTATTTCAAAAGTAAGCTTCTCTGCTTTTTAAATGGTAAGCACTGCCGGTACAAAGCTGAGGCTGGCTTTTCTCTGTGTTTGCAGGCTGGAGAAAGAAGAACAGCTGTGCTCTCTAGTCTGGCGAAGTATCTTGGTCCTGAGGCTGCATCTTGCATCCACTATGAAGAGAAAGTAAGTGCTTAACTGGTCAAAGTAGTCTGTTGTTATAAACCCTGAAGCCAAGCATTAAAGCACAAAACTGACTTTTTATTTTGTAAAATATAGTTCTTTAAGTATCCATAACAAGTTGGCATACAAGGATTTTAAGAAACTGTGAAGTTACAGCTTTCTTTTTTGTGCCACAATTTTTTACTATACAACTCTCTATAACTGAAGCCATTTTTATGAGTATAAATGTCTTCAAACTCATGTGCATCAAAGATAGTTTGTACTTTGAAGGAAAATGCTTTCTCAGCTGCATTGTATGGGAGTATAGTAAACCTGTCTGACATACAGATAATTGAATCCCACACAGCAGGCATGAGTTGGCTCAGGGTCAACCAGGACTGTCCTGATTGGTCTGCCAGTGAGTGGTCATCAGTGTATGACCAGCAGCAGCAGCTCCAGACACACTTTATTTTGGAAACCTAAAGTCCTGATGGCCCAGCGCCATTTCCAATACACTCTATTCAAATTGGCAACAATAAAAAATCATTAGGAATAATGGTAAATAATTTAAAGGTAATGTTGAAGGTATTTTAGCACCTTTGCACAGCTTGAAAATCCACTCGCATACAAGTGAATGTAAAAAAAAAAAGGGGTGTTCTGTGACTGTACAACAAGACCAAATCATATTCTCTCCCCCTCTGTGCTTGCCTCATTGTAAGTATGCCGTACATCTCTATTTTGGCGTAATATCCTGGAAGAACATTGTCCCAGTTTCTGGTGGTTTACTTAGGTATCGTCACCGTACTATTTTTACGAGAGAGAACAGGCTATCCTCTGGCAGCGATCCAAAAACGCCACCCTTCTTTTGTATTTTTTCCACTTTTCTTGGCATGACCATTAATATTTGATGTGGTATATGAGGCCTTCAGAATCTTAGACATGGTCTGTCAGTGTAAATTTGCTGGAACATCAGCTCCTGTGCAAAACTGGCAGCTGTCAAACGTTTTGGGTTTCCATGAATAAGCTTTCTCACTGAAGAAAGGTGAACTTCAGATTGTTTTAAATTTGCCTTTTGACCCTTTTCCGATTGATGGGCAGCTACAGTTGCTGTTTTTAAGGTCATTGCTAATGTGTTTTCTCGTTTTACACATCTTAATGTACCTGATGAGCAAACTGCCAAAACACCAGGCCAGGACTCCTGTTCAAGCTGGGAAAGTCTGGAAAATGTGAAATTTGATTGCAATATTTTCCAGGTCTGATAAATATGGAAACAGAAAAAAGAGGGACAAAAAATGTTTTGCCGGATCAGCCAAAATAGGTCAGAATCAACAGGTGGGGGATCCTGTTCCGGGAGGATCCGGCTCAAATTAAGCCCTGTGTGGCTTGTTGAATATTTTTGTTTAGCGTTTACTACAGTGAGTCCTCTACCATGTCAAAAACATCAGCAGTGTGGCAGAATTTGGTTGATTACAGCCCTATTTATTTTGTTTCATTTTATTGCTAATAATAACGAATATATGGTTCCCTTTTATTATTGTGGAGATTTATTTCTGTTTGCTGGATTTGGTCTGGTTTTTTATTTTTTTATTTTATTGCCTAATGCGCAATTGCGCCGTGCCCACAGTCTTTGTTTTGAGCCCAATGCACAGCTTTATTCCGTTTGTACTTGTCTTGATCAGGCATGTTTAATAAAGATCATTTTCCCTGAATTGCCTTGCCATTTAGTGGAATTGCAGTAATCATGGCATATTATATTGCGCAGAAGCACGTAATGCAAAATTACCCCCCCCCCGCAAATTAGTCGATTTTTGGTCGGAATTTCAGGGTTTCAGTCGACCAAGAATTTCTTTGGTTTATTACAGCCCTACAATGTAAATGTTAAGAAAATTTAAAATAATACTTTGCCCATATTTGAGAAAAAACCTGCTTTCCCAGGACGCTAGCAACTCCCTTGACCCTGTCCCTGTCGGTCCATTCCGTTCGCTGAGGCTGCGTTGGGCGCCAAGTGTAATGGCAAAAAATAGTATCTCAGGGTTTCCACAATAAAGAAGATTTGAGTCCCAGAAGGCGTTTGAGTATTTAATTCAAACATGTCTGGCCAGAACACGGAGGGGACAGAGTTACTCGTGCATCACCCCCACCCACCTTTCTAACTAACCGCTTAAATAGTATTCAGCAATCATTGTTGATCTCTGTAGATGTCTTCTCCAACGTTCACGCCCCGCCTCCGGAGAACTGCCTCACACGAGTCTCATATCAACGCATAAAGCAGCACATCCGAAGGCCAGACTGTTATCTTACTGCCCCGGCGTCTATCTCTCTGGTGACCTGACACATATATCTTTCTCAAAACATTAAGCTGGAGCAATAACCTTGTCATTTTACCCTAGATGCATTCACTAAACAGAGAATATACACTTAATTCCTAATTGCATAACAATTTTCCACCACAATCACTTTCTGGAGTTGTTTTGATATTTTGACAGCCTAGTTTACCATCTGTACTTGAATGCTGCTTGAGCGGCTTATGGGAAAATCCCTTCTCATCAACGGGAATTCTACAAACTTGCATTAAAGTGTAACTCATCCCCTATCATAGTTAAAGCTCCGCCAACATTTCCTGTTTGAAAATGAGGCGTGAGGGGGTGGGTGGGCGTGGTTTGCGCTGTGATGGACATGTTGACAGCCGAGCTGCTGCAACCTATGTGCGGCACACAGACAGACAGCCAGAAAGATGGAGAGGGAGGCAATTTTGAAGTTGAGGATTTCTCTCCACCTTTTTCACCAGAGGAAAGAGAGGAAGGATCTGTGGAGGAGGCGAGTGGCCCTGAGCCATATCGTTTCGAGCCGATCAGCGGCATTGTGGCATAGAATGGGGCCTGTCTCTGAGTCGTACATTGTTGTTACCCAAAGCTAAAGCTAAATTTAGACTACCTCCAGTAATATCGTGTGACTCTGCCTCAACAGGTACACCTGCATCCACTGTACCTCATTGTCTGCAACAGAAAATGTGTGTTTCAAAGAGGTGCCCAAGGTATAAATCAAAGTGCACTAATAAAATAACTCTAAGCCCTGATTTCATTATCCATTTACTGATATCAGTTCATCCTTTTGTCATAGGTAATGCGCAGATGTCTAACTAAACGCTAAACTAACAAATCACTAACCTGATAAACGCTGTAAACGAGGTGTGACTTAGACTGGGCTTGTTTTATACTCCACAGCGGCAGGAAGGCTGACATTAATTACCACCCGCTGACGTCAGAAACCCAAGCTGAGCCAGTAACGATGCCCGATTCAAATTTAAGTGCAGTGTAACGTTTTAACCTGAAGAGGGCACTCCAGTAACTGTTTTTGGTATAAAAAAATTTATATTTTTACTAAATTGTACTAAATTACAAAAAATAATGACCAGACGTATAGATAGCACTATTAGACATTCATTTAAACAGTTTATCAACAAAAAAAAGTTGATTTGGGGGTGAGTTGCACTTTAAATACAAATTAAGGAGTTTGGGCTTATTGGATGCTTATAGTAGCCATATAGACGTCAGCTGGTTTTCCTCTAGTGTCAGTGATATCAATGGAAAGTCAGCTTGACATTGAGGTGAGTCATTCAGTTCAGTTCCTTTCTCCTTTCCTTACTGAGGTTCAGGGCTTTAACAGATGTTTTAATACGCTCTGATTTCAATTTTTCCACAGGAAGGAGGATTTTTTTTCTTTCTGTTCCATAAATGTAACTTATCAGCTCAAAGGAAGAAATCAGAAGGGGCATTGGCCTGGTCTAAAATGGTTCCCTTTAAATCCATAGAGGGTAGGCAGGAAATAATATAGAGTCAGCAATATTGCTACTCTACTGAAAAAGAAAATACCTGCTGGGAATATCATTTTGTCCCTAATCATGTTGTGTCACACAAACAGAACAGCTATTTAGCTACATTACATGATGCATAGCACACATTGATTGAATGTGAAACAGTACATTAATCATGCTGGATGTATGATTTCAGGTCCTCGGCTGCTTTTCTTACGCTGTGCCATTGAAAGCCAAGTTCCAGTGGAAAAGCGCCTTAAGCAAACTCTAGGCAGCAACATTAAGGGAGATATCATGATTTTACTTCGCTGACAAAGAGACTCAGGGGGGACATCACTTTTAAGAACAATTACTTTGAGTAAAGAAAGAATAATGAATGAAGGCTGCTTGGCCGACAGAAAGATTTCCCTCGATTTTTATGCCCGCTTTTAATTACTGTTATCCGAACATCACCTGCAATAAATGTACAGAAGAAAACGCCAAGACGTTCAAAAGATCATTTTAATTTCTTCTGTGCTTCTCACTGGGCTCTGAGGGATTTTGTTTCTGTGCTTTTCCATTAAGTGGGAATATTGCATGTTCGTGTTGGTGAGTTAACTTGGACCCATCAAATATTCAGCAGGTACAGTGGTTTTCCTCCCAGGTTCTCTGCTTTATCAGGAGGTTGCTGTAGATCAGATTTTCTAATCCACATCTATACTTTTTTCTACATTTCTTCATCTCTCAATTTGTAATTGAACACATTATATTGCCCTTATTGGCTCTATATAACCCATAAAGATCTCAAGTCATGCAACTGAACGACGCCACAAAGGGATAGCTTTTAAGCTATGCAGCGAAACACTTTAAAGGCATTTAATTCAGTGCCTTCAACACTGACTATTTTATTCGTCTTATAATCACTCAGAGCAGTTAAAGCACAGCCGATAATTTTAGAAATTGCCACAGTTTGCTGCACCATGCTGTGGTATAGAAAAACACTTCATTACCTGTGAACTTTTATAGAGCCTTGCAAAGTCTTTAACTGCCTGGATTCCCCCCCCCTTTTGCATTGCATTTACCACATAATTGGATGTATTTTTTATTTATTTTAAATGATAGGCCAACACAAAGTTGTGCATACTTACTGAAGAAAATTAGGGTTACTGAAAAAAAAGAATTCTGACGTTTTTCTCAGAGGTTTTTTTGGACTTTTTTGTAAAAATGTGTAGCTTAAACTCAGAATTCTGAGAAACAAAGTCTGAATTCTGACATTTTTACAGTGACCCTAATACTCTTCCATACATGATGAAGTTTAAGGAAAATAGTTTTTTCTTTAATTAATATCTTTTAAAACTAAAAATCTGAAGTGTCTTTTTTTATTCAGCCCCCTTTACCCTGAGACTCGTCAATAAATCTTGCGCAATTGACTGCCTAACTAGTAAACAAAGTCTACTTTTGTAAATCTGGCTGTTCTGTGAAGTTTTCAGAGGTTTCTTAGAAAACCAACATCATCATGAAGCCTACGGATGAAAGAAAATATCGATGAGCTGATATATTGCAATATTTTATGTCACAATATTGTATTGATATTCGAAAACAATGTATCAACATTTTGGAACTATTACTGATAACTGTAATTTCTGAAGTAAAATTAAAAGTATGACCGCTAGTTGGTGGCTGTTTTCACCTTCTTTGTTACAGTGGATCAACTAGATCGAGTAATAAAACTGCATGTGTTACATATGAAACAGGTTGGAGAGTTTAGAATGCTGTGATAGTTTTTCTGCAGTTAAATTTAGTTTGAAAAATCACAATATATAGTCTTACTCATAGTATTGCAATATATTGTATCACCTCCCCTGTGTTGTGATACATATCGTATTGCCAGATTTTTACCAATACACGTCCCTAATGAAGACCAAGGAACAGAGTGGGTTGGTCAGGGAGACGTTATTGGAGAGGTTCAGGCAGGATTAGGTTAGAAAACAATATCCCAAGCTTTCATCTTGTGGAGAATGTTTGCGGTTTGCCATCTAGGAGAGTGTTTTTCAGCCCTACTCCTCAAGGCACACTGTCCTGCATGTTTTATATGTCTCCCTGCTTCAGCACACCTGAACACTTGAATTGATGGCTGATTAGCAGGCTTTTGTTGAACTGCAATAATCTGAAACAGAATGAATGAAATAGTTTAAATCCAAGTAAATGAGTGTGTTACAATGACCTAGTCAAAGAGCAGACTTAAATTTGACAGAATGAATGGCAAATCACCTGTTTGGACCAGATGGGCTCCATCTTAATAGACAGGGCACCCACACACTGACATTGAGCATGGTACTTAAAGTTCAAAGTTTACACTGTAAAGCTGCAGCGTCGTGGAGAAATGAAAATTTCAGAAAAATAAAGAGAAATTGTAGGGCGGCAGAGAGAAAATGGAGGAAAAGTAAAACCACGATAAACCATCAAATATACACAGATCTTGTCAAATTATAGAATAACGCAGTAAGAAATTCCAGAAAAGCATACTTTTCCAAAATCATCTCAGAACATAAAAATAGTTCCAAAATCCTTTTTTCCACCATTGACAAACTTTGTGACAGTGCTACCACTGCATTTCGTAAAAATCCCTCAAACACTCTTTGTGAGGAGTTCGCAGACCACTTCAGAGGGAAGGTAGACACCATAATATGTAATATTTTATCTTCTCAAAGTAACATGGTTTTAGACAAATCTGAGCGTGTGTCTTTACCAGAGGAAAAGTTGGACAGTTTTGTCCTGGTAGAAGCTGAGATACTTGATAAAGTTCACAAATGGTTTACATCCTATCTCACAGACAGGACATTTATGGTAAGTTTATATACCCGCTCATCTAGGGTCCACAGGATTTCAGGAGGTGTGCCCCAGGGTTCAATTTTAGGCCCAGTGCTTTTTAACTTTTATATGCTCCCTCTTGGCAGTGTAATTGGAAAACATGGAGTTAACTTTCAGAGTTATGCTGATGATACACTGTTTTACATCTCAATGTCTCCTTAGGACACACGGATGCACTTTTTAACTGCATTTTAGATATCAAATCCTGGATGGCAGAAAACTTTCTCCAGCTCAACCAAGACAAAACAGAAGTTTTAGTCATCGGTCCTGAGGCTCAGCGAGAGAAACTTGTACCAAAACTACGATCACTGTCTCTACAAGTGAAGAACCTGGGCATGATTTTTGACACTGAGCTGACTTTTATTCCTCACATTAAAAATATTACTATAACAGATTTTTATCAACTAAAGAACATAGCCAAAGTCCGCCCCATTCTCTCTCATGCCAACACGGAGACACTGATGCATGCTTTTATCTCCAGTAGGATTGATTACTGGATTACTCCCCTCAAACACTCTTTGTGAGGAGTTTGCAGACCACTTCAGAGGGAAGGTAGACACCATCATATGTAATATTTTATCTTCTCAAAGTAACATGGTTTTAGACAAATCTAAGTGTGCCCAATGGTCTTCCCAAAAAAGAGTATCTCAGATTTACAACTACTACAAAATTCAGCAGCACGTGTTCTGACAAAGACCAGGAAGCGGGAACACATTATACCTGTCTTAAATTCATTGCATTTGCTCCCCGTACAGTTTAGGATCGATTTTAAGGTTCTTTTCATGGGTTTTTAAGGGTCTTAATGGTCTTGTGCCTTCATATCTCTCTGAACTGCTTTTACCATATGAACCTTCGCGCCTCTGGCAGTTGTCTCCTTGTCACCCCAAAAGTTAGGACACATACTCTTTTACTATTTAATCTTATCACATTTATTTACTGCTTATTTTTATATTTTAATTTGTTATCTAAATCCCTGTTCCAGTGTTTCCTCTGTGGGAGCCCTCTGCCCTGGGAGCGGTGGTCGGCTGTAGCTGCCTGGGTGCTCTCCAGGGGGAGCTTGGGTGGAGGTGGGGGCCTTGGCCTTGCCTCCACTGGGCGCCCTGTATCGGTGTCTCGGCTGCTGCTGTTGATCTACCGCTGCCAGTCCAAATGGCTCCTCTGATGGCGTTTCCTTGCATGGTTCATCTGCACTCGGCCCAATGTCCTTGGAAGCTGGTATAATTATGCTTAAATCTGTGGGGGAGGGATGGGAATGTGGTTTATGTGGGGTCATTTTTATCTATAAAGCCCTTTGTGATGCAATTTCTTGTATGAAAAGCGCTTTATAAATAAAGTTTGATTTAATTTGAATGGCAACACTCACAAATGCATCGCCAATTTTTGAATCTTAATCATTTTTTCTTCTTCACAGTTATGTTATTTTGTGTTTATCTGTAACATAAAATCTGGTTTTAGAATGACAGAATATTAAAAAGGTCAAGAGAAACTAATAATTTTGTGAGGCCCTGTACTTCAATCGAATAACTGCTTTGTTAAATCCTAGTACATTGTAATTACTACTAAAGTAAACAAAATGTGTGTTTAGCAGGTTTTAATCAGCGAATAGCAGACTTGAATCCAAAATATTTTATTATTCTGTTCTCTGTTTAATATAGGATAAATTAGATGTCTGCTACATCATCTTGCAGTGGGACCATCTGTTTTCTCATCTTCCTAACTCACAGCGTTTCAAGCCGTTGTGAGATACAGGCCCATCTTTCTCCTGCTCACCCCAGCACTCATTTTTTTGTCAAACCCTCAGCTTTGTAATTTTGTCTTGCCTTTCCTGCCTACTTTCTCAATCTTTTCTGTTTTCATTTCACACCTTACTCCTATACAGTTATGAAATGAGAAAAATGCAACTAATATGCTGTTGAAACTAGAAGTTTACATAGGTAACAAATTAATTCTGAATAAAAAGACACCTTTTTTCCCTTCAATGTCAATTTTATGTGACTAAAGTATGTTTAAACAATGTGTTGTAACTGGGCCACTTTAACTGTCTAGGTCTGTTTCTTATTATTCATGTATTATTCAAGTATTGTGTCAATGGGGTTTTTAAAGTCACGGTTCGGTACGTTTCGGGTACACTTTAATCAAGAAAATAAAATACAAATGTGCAGATGACTTTTTTTTTTTTACTTTGATCAGCATGAAACAAATTGAAATTGTGATTTGATTATGTTCTATAACTTAAATCTCCAGTCAGTTCTACACTTTCAACTTTTTTGATTTGATTTAAAAAATATACATATAGTACAAGCAGACATGGCCAGAGTAGAAAACAATATAACCACTTGAAAACACTCAGTGATAATGTTTCAATAAAACTTTGCACATATTTGAAAATAAAACATGCTTAAATCACTTGGGAGATGTTTTGATGTTCCAACAGCCTAGTGTCCCAGCTGTATTTAAATGCGGCATGGGCAGCAGTTTGGGAAAAAAATCTCTTCTCATCAACGGGAATTCCACCGACTTGCATTGTTTGGGCTTAATGGATGTTACTTGTAGCCATGTGGACGTCAGCTGGTTTTTCTCTAGTATCCGTGATGTTTACATTCAGCTTGACAATGTTTCAGGCGAGTCATTCAGTTCACTGCAGACCATGTTATTTACCTTATTGGCGTTGAAAGTTGTGTTCGCAGACAAAGTTCTGGTTCGGTCCATCTTTCTTTTTCTACTGTAGCTGCATGAAAAACCATTAATGTTCCCAGAAATAGAGTTAAGTGATAGGTGGGAGTCCCTTCTGTATTTTTTTGGTGCACTTTTTTAAGGTTGCGCTGCGGAACGTTGCGCTGTGCTCTGAGTTCCGCACATAAAGATAAAGAAAAACTCTCCTCAGGGTCTCTTAGAAAAGGAATAAAATAGGCATTTATAATCCTGCCAAACAATATTTTTTGGGTGGTGGGAGGATGGAGAGTGTTAGTAAGGGGATCTCTGTCTCCATTTTGGCTGAGAATATCCCCCATTAAGTTAGAATTTTAAGGAGTATATCTCAGTTTTTCAGGAGTTTTTGTCATTTTGCCTTTTTTGTGCTGCACCATTAAAATATGAGTTATATCTTTAGCGCCGTTTTGTTTTGAAGGACTGGGCTAAGGAGGAGTACAGCGGTGGCTGCCCCGTCAATGTCATGGCACCTGGTCTGCTAACGTATTACCAGCCAAGCCTGAGGAAGCCCTGTGGCAGGTAATCAACCCGCTGATGACAAACATAATCACACCTCAGCTTCTCCAGTACTTCCACATCTCTGGTCTTCTTTTGGATTTTCACTTGAACAAACCATGGAGAAGAATAATCCTAAATCTTCCACGTCCAAGGTTTATTTAGGAGTTTATTATTTAATGAGATTTTGTCGTTCCTTGCTGACAGGTTGAGAGATAGTGAGTGTATTTTCTTGTTGTTTATTCTATTCTTATACCACAAAAAAACATTTTAATGCCTTCTCAACTGACAGACATGAGACATACAGTGCCTTAAATGATAATATGGTTGTCCAGATAAAATAAAAAAAAAGGCAAGAGGTCATCAGGAGATTTATTCCCTGAAAAACATGTCCCATAATCCATTTCTAATGGCCTCTTCAAGGATGCACAGAGCTGAATAAACGAGAGCGACTGGAAGGTAAGGGGATTCAGGTAATGCATTTCTATAATGACATCCAGTCTACAGGGAGCATGTGAAGCTCATTACACAACGTGACTGAAACAGCAGCGAGGGGATGGTGGCCCCTCATTCGTATTCTATCCTTGTATGAGAAATGGATCTCCAGAGACGTGCTATGACCTTGACCATATCCAGCACAAGGAAAATACCTTATTTAATTGCTCGAGAACTGACCATATTAGCCCTTAGATGTGCTGTTTGATTTGAGATCCTTTGTATCTCATTAGAGGCTACATTATGGTTTCTGTAATAAGCCTGATAGTCTCGGAGCTGAACGGTTCGTTGGACTGTCCGGCTCTGTGAGATGTTTGCAGAGAACGAAAATACCTGTGGTATCCCATAATAGTTCTCATAATTCCTGATTCAAAGTGACCTTAAGTTTAGAGCTGCAGTAATATTTATTTTTTTATCTTTTTTTATTTGAAAGGTAAGCCTACATTCACCAAGGTTTACTGATTCACTTCCCTACTTCAAGTTTAGCAACAATGCCCCAGTCCATAAATCTGAGAGGATGATCTAAAGTTACCTTTATTTTTCTTTGTTTTGGCTATTTAAACAAGCACTGCTACCATGCAAATAATCTATACTGGGTATTCTACATCATGTATGCCAATCAAGGATATGATTATAACTGTTGACACGGCAAACACTTTTGTGAAACCACTCGGAAAGCAAGATAATGTGCAACTCAGCGTTCGAAGACACATGTCATTGACCGAACAGAGCCATCTCGAACAAAAACTGTATTTTTATGTTTATAAGGTCCCAATGAATGTACTCCAATAAAATAACTAGTCCACAAGAAGTCTTACGTCCACAATCCAACATAATCTGCCACTCAAAACCTTGATAATTCCCTTCCTGGTGTGTATTTCTCACAAAGTTTTCATCTTAAATACCGTTAGCATGCTCATATAACACAGCGCCATTGTTCGTCTTTGTGATGTTTATTGGGGGCTGGCAAAAAACTAATTGGTTCATTACCACCACCCACTGGTATGGAGAGTAGACCAGGATGTCACTCAAGGGTGCACTTGCCTCACTAAGACTGGTGATGTATTAGCATTGTCCCCGCTTGTGCTAGTTTTGCTCTTGTTTTTAAGGCAAGCTAAAATGTCTATTTTGGCATACAACCGTTTCAAAGTATTTTCTTTACTGCCTCCAAAAGTCCCAATTAACAGCCTACAGCACCCTCTGCTGGGTTTTGTTGCTCAATACATTGCATGGTTGCAATTTAGACGGGTTTTAATATCTGTCTTGGACGAACCCGATACCTAAATGGTTAAGAGTTGTCAGGAGTTCTAATGCGCAGAATTTTCTTACATTGGTGCTTCCTGACAAGCTACATGTATCTGTCGGGTTGTGGTGTTTCATTAGAACATTTGTCATCTCTGCAACTCCATCATCCACAGAAAATGCTCCAAAGACGTCACATCCCAACTTGTGAGTTAATGTTATTTTTTGATCAAATATGACATTGCCTGCCTTAATTGAATTTGCTGCCATCTGGCCACAGTTGCTCAACATTTTGAGCCTAAGACTGAATCTGTTTTTGCCATATTTAAGGTCATGTACAGGTTCTAGTTAGGTGATTGAAGGATTGAAGGTCTGACTCTAATCAGGGCTGGCGTGGCTAGCAAAGTTTCAAGTTGTTTTGGGTAGCTCTGGATAAACCAGCATTTGAAATCTTAGTTTTTGTGTTTACTCTGTTTATCTTTCTCTGAGTTTAAAATTCGTTTGATAAAATTAAGTGCAGCCGATACCTGGGTAAGAATAATTAGCATGGGTTGAACATTTGTAACATTTATGTATATTGTACCTGTTATTTTTACATGCATTTGTCCATGACATGTTTCAGCTGTTTTAAATTCCTACAGCTTCTTACAGAACATTGCAAGATATCTGTCTCAATATCAAAACTCTATCTGCAGACGAAGATATTGTACCCCAGCTTAGGAATAAATATCTTCACAATATCCTTCCTTTACAAGGTTACAACACTGTGCTTCGAATACCAATAACAAGAGCTTCACTGGGCTCCAAAATGTGTGCAGGCCTTTACAGTGCATAAAAAATATAAGAGCCAAAGTCTCCAAAGTGAGCTGCAAGCAAAGTGAAATGCACTGAGCCAGGAGCTGAGCAAAACCTATACATGGAATCGGCTGCATCTGCTAAACGTTGCACAAATCTTTTACAGACTCTTCAATGAAAAATATTCTTGTAACATTTTCATGAAGCACTTGGCTTCATGCCAACACATTTGGTCTAAAATAAATGTATAAACAACACCAATGATTTGTTTTCAGGGAGGTCAAGAAACAACATTTTTAAAAAGTGGCGGATGTGACGTCATGCGCGTTCATGTTAAATGTTTCAGATCACTCTGCCACCACCGCTAGTCAGCAATTAGCCTACACTCGCAAGCAGTGCAATGGATTGTGCGAATACACAGAAGAGACCAAGGACAACTCTGACGCCAACAGTAACTCCACATAAGACTGAAAAAGTGACACCCCTGACATGTGCCCGAAAAAGATCGAAGATTGAGAGCGACCGGCGTACGAGCGCGCGCTGCGAGAGTGAGCAGAAAGGAAGAGCAGTTCCGTTTTTTTGGCCACAGGTGTCGGTCGCGAGTTTAAATTTCTGAAAATTGCATATAGCCCCTTTTAATCATGAGTTAACCACTTTTTTATTATTTTTTTATTTGAAATAATTTTTCCTCACCACACCTAGGCTTGGTTATTGCCAGTTGTGTTTAATCAAGAAATCACTTAAAAATCTGTCTGATAAAATAAAGAAGGCAACATATTGTGCTTCAATTTAAAGGAACATTCTAAAAGATAAGGAATAAAGTCACAAGCATCCATCAGTCAGTCTGGAATGGATTTTAACACATTCACAAAGGCTGTCTCAAAGAACAACTTGCCAAAGAACAACTTGATTTTACCAGAGTTTTGAGAAATTATTTTGTGGACCAGACAGATCCCACGGCGTAAATTCCTGCAGCAGCTCAGACAGGAGCTTTGAGCTGAGTTTATGGAGGGGAGATGGCCATCAAACCAGGTGGAACAAGGTGGTATTCTAGGCCATCCAGTCTCCAATGTGCAAAAAAGGAGGCAGTGCCAGGTGTGGAGAAGCTGCACAAAAAATACAACTTCTGACACCTGCAGCAGATAAAGCTGTGTACGGGAGTTGCGCCAGGTGAAAAGAGATGATTTGCACTAACTTTGTGCTGTAAATAATTTTGTTAGCCTCATTGTAAGTAGTGTAAATAGTTAAAAATAATATAGATATTCTTGCATTCATAGCTCTTTTTATTGAGTTTGGACATCCAGCTTGTTCTGTTGCTTCTATTTCATACTTACTTACATACATACTTACCTACATGCTTTCACCATTACTCTTTAGTACATATATTTTAATGTAAAAATAATTTATATTCTGTTCCTGTGATAAAGGAAGCTAACATTGTTGTCAATTTATAGTTATATGTTTTTCTTTAATTTTTCAAATGAGCTGATTGAAAAAAAAAAGAAGTATTTTCTATGTATGTTACACTAATAGTTTGAGGCTGATGTTTGATATAGGTAAAAGCTTGCATAAAAAAACTTTATCTAGTAAATAAAAATAGTATTTTTTCATCTTATTATGGTTTTTAAAACTTTGTTTAGCTAATTCATTTTCGTATTATCTAAGTAATAAACTAGCCAGGTGATTAGGTGAAGTTTAAACACAACAGTCAAAATGATCATTTGTGGCCATTCTGGTAGTTACAGTATAGTGGCCGTTGTGGTGTTAAGAGGCTCTTAGGTAGGTCTGGGGAATTTCTGCAAGTGTACCTCTACATTAAAGCAAGGTAAATGGGAAGGCTGTTTTATAGCGTTGCGGGGGACTCTGTCGAGCAATTTTTGTTGCTTCGTGAAACTTGCAGAGAATAATAAGAAAACTGTTCAGATACAAAATGCCTTGCAGTGCTTTCGCTGCTCTGGCCTAATGAAGATTCTGAAGTAGCCTGTCTGGGCTAAAATCTTACTGAGATGCTATAGCTGTGATATGCTTTTCCAGTGTCCAGTTTGATTAAGGAATTCATCATCGGGATATTTGCACTTCGGCATTTTGAGCACTTATATATAAAGGTCACCGTGTCTCAAGTTCTAAAGACTTTGAATTACATCATGCCGTTCAGTCGTCTTATACTACCTTAATGTTACAGGATAAAAAGAAAGCCTTAAATGCCAGTTTAAGTTTATTTGCTGATAAATTATTTTACTGAGCTTAACTTAAATTGTAATGAAACTGGGGGAAAAAATTGGTTAGTTTTAATTTTAGTGGAAGCCATATGTCATGCATGTCTTGCTGATTCCTTTCAAACGTTAACACATTCCACAACTGTTCATGTCTTTGTAAATTTATAAGGATTTAGATAGCAAATAAAAAGAAAAGCCAACAATATTGCAATATTAGATACAGCGGTCTCCACACTTAATGTCACCAATGTTAAAGCTGTGTAAAATACTTGAAATGAATTGTTTTAGCATATCACACCGAAACGGTTTATCAAACCCAAGCTTTAATTTAAGTACAGTACATAGGTATTCATGGGGTTTGGTACCACAACCACCTGCGAATAGATTAAATCCGAGAATACTTGAGACCTTCTCTAAAAATGCTTGTAACTGCCTATTTTAGAATAAAACAGAATAATCCATTAATGTCCCACAAAGGGGAAGTTCGGCTGTAACAGCAGCAAAGTGACAGATAATAGAAGCATTCACAATCACATAAGAAAGGTAGAAAAAGTATAAAAACAGAATTAAGTATAATATATGTGCATTAAGGACCCAATTATAAAAACCAAAGTACTAGGCAGTTATTAAAAATGTGATATCAGACGATGGGGAAAATAGGTTATTTTTTTAAATACAGTCCATTTCCTACCTTAATAAATGGAGATCAAATACAAGTTGGGGTTTTTTCCAACATGTTTTGTTGGATAATGTCACTACAATAAAAAAACAAAACCAACAAAAAAAAAACCCCAAAGAAGAATGAATTCTCTTTTTCACAGGCGATGTATATAATCCTGATCTTGAGGGACAACAGGTAACCTTTGCATAACTTCAACATGCAGCACAAAAAAGCTTCTTAATATTTCTCTCAAGGTTCAAGGTGGTCTGTTTATGAAGTCCCTTGTTGAGCTTGTTAGAAAATTAAAAAAATCCTTAAAAACATCCTCACTGCAACTTGCTGGCCATTTGTTTACATGGTTACTCTCCTTTTATATTCATCTTGATCCTATTTTATACCCCTGTAGCGTTTCTCTGTAGGATGCACTGACATTCAGAGGAGACAGCATATATAGTCGGCAACAAAGCCGTTTGCTGCAGAGACCCTGAACTGCCAGTTCAGAAAACATAAATAAAAGATGCCAGCCAGACTTTGTGGGGGTAGGTGGGTTCCTGGTGGTGGCTCTCGGACAACAGGTGACTTTGAGGGCAGGTGTAGGTCTAGGGTTATGTACTCAAGAGAATTAAATTGTGTCATACTATAACCCTCATATTTGAATAATAAATAAAATGAATGTCCTCTCTTTTTTGGCAACAGAGATGATGTAAAGGCAAGAATTAAAGGGTCACTTCTGCACATATACATATTAGATGGCTGCTGTATCTGCAACAGTTGCTCAGATGGGAAGCCAACATGTGCTCTGAGTTGGGACAATCAGCACCAACTGAGTGTGGAGGAAGCTGGATTGCCTCAGTAATCTAGTTTTGGGAAGGTAATATACTTTACAGAATGCATACAGATAAATTATCTGCATATGATTACAACAGTCATCGTTGAGCATCCAACAGATACTCTGCTGCCAGGGTGCTGTTGGAAACAGCGTGTTCCTGCCTCGGGGCATGTAAACCACTCACATTCAGGGGAATACATTTTTTTCATAGTTTGTTGTTTTTGCAGGTGGAAGAAAATATTTGCACTGTGGTTATTAAGTCATCACGTCTACATTTGGACTCGGGCGTTTTCTGTAAAACCCTTTAACGGGCTTTGACTGAATCATACTAACCTCAAAGGGAAATCAGTAAGGGCAAAACAGTCATAATAAGAATTGATTTATGCCATAAAAAAAACACTTTTGATATATATACCATCGGAGCGGAAAGTTCCAGCCAGTCTACAGCTTTATTAATTTTCACTTTATCAACAACAAGTCATGTATGGAAAGGGCAACTTCTCGCCACTTTGCTTTACTAACAACATACTTGGATATAAAGGACCTCAAAAGTCCTACAGCACTGCAATTTCTCACTGTTACTACAAGAAAATGTCCTTGTACTACTTAAAGCTGTAATTGAATGATCTTGTTTTCAATATAATAACAAAAAATCATGAAGTACTTGATAGCGATGCATGGAAATAACTAAATGATCCCAAGCAAACCATCACCGGATTGGTTTAGATCTCTTGACTCTTCAGCATTGACTGTATAAATAATGGACAGCGTTTCCGCACTCCTCCCCGTTTACCAAAAAAACCACGTTCATGGGGGAAATCATGGCGGATTTACAGACTCCTCCTCCCCGGTTCTGACGCAGCATGTTCCTAATAAGGGCATAAGGGCGGGATCTTCACTGTAGACTCGGCCCTCGCGGGGCCCTCGCGGGGCGTGTATTTCTGTTGTAATCCCGCCCATTCTGCTCCCGCGCCTTTAGCTCTGATGCTAAACCTGGCTAGCTAAACTAAAGGCTAATCCGCTCATTGACTGTATGTATAGCGCTCCCGCTTCATTCTACTGCAGCCATCTGTGCGCCTCCGACGGCTCTCTTTTCTCCCCAATCTCATAAGGTAAGAACTCATAACTTTAAATAATTATTAAAATGTAGTGTTACTATAATTACAGTCGAACGAAATACAGCAATTTAAACTGAATTATCACAACGTGATATCGAAGACAATTGGATAAAAAAAGTCTCGAGACAGATTGCTGTGAAAATGTATGTAAAGCCGAGTGGAGGATGTTTATTAGCCTAGTCTAATCTGCAATATGTTTCTATGTGTGTAACATTGACTGTATATATACAGTGTATAATAATATGTCAAGTATTAAATTCCCTGTATGAAAAGTGCATGCACTGTATGTGTGTTGAATGCGTATGATTGAAAGTGCCTCGTGTGTGCTGCTATGAATGGATGAATACGGTAATAATTGTAATTTAATAATGATTTAAATTCTACTCCCCAGAAATGAATACATATAAAGTCACTGTTGACAATATCCTGATACAGCCGAGGGCGGAGGGCTTGGAGTCAAGTCAGGAGCACGTTTTTCACCTATTTTTTTTTATTCTTGAAAATAAAAGTTGTTAAAGATTGTGAGCACCTTTCTGTTTCTCTCGCAAACATGTGCTTCATTATCAGAACAAATAATGCTGATCCTCAGAGAGTTTGCATCTTTGAATTGATAATAGGTTAAGGTAAGGCTAATTAAAGATTTCTATTAAACAACATCGGTGAACACCTACATAAAATAATGGCTGCAGTTTACACGTTCCGTCTCCGCAGCAGAGTTCAAGAGGGGATTCTGCGCAATCAACCCAGAATCCTGCAGAATCCGTTTGGCAGACTAGAGGAAGAATGATAAAAACACTCAACAATCTTCCCTTCATCTCTGCACGGAGCCCGGCAGGGGACAGGTGCAGAAATAATTTTTAGGTTCATATGTATCCTCAGTTTAATAAAATCCATACGCACGTTTTATGTGCGCGCTGATTTGGGCATCGTGCTGGACGTTTTCAGTGCTTTAAACTGAAACTGTTTAAAAAACTAACAACAAAAAGAACATCAGGTTTTTAAGTGGTGGGGAAAAAACTGTAATTGATCAATATTACCGCGGACATGGTCCCGGATACAATGACTCAAATAGGCTATCTATACTTTCATGCAGCACCCCAAATCCGTGCGCACGGTTTAATAAACTGAGGGTATAGAGTGATTATTACATCTGAAAAGTATTTCTGCACCTGACCACGACTGGGTTCAAAGGTGATTTTTTTTTTCACCTCAGACACATGCAGAGAGAGTTGTGGATCTGAGAGGGCGGACAAGGTGCTGATGTTGCCAGGGGGAAATAATAATCTCACCGGCTGGATAAGTCAAGTGAATTATTATCTTGAATTTTAATCATCTTAATATATTTGATCTTATCTTAATTTTTTATGTCAACAATACTTTAAAAAAATCCCCCCCCCCTCTGCTTTTTTCACAAATCGCACACTGCATATCAGCAGTAAAATGTTATAGTGGTCAAACAGACAAGAAAAAAAAAAAATTAACTTACATTTTGTAATTACAAACATGTTTTACTTAGGCTCACACATTATTCAATAGTCTAATATATCAAACTGAAAAGCCTCAGACAGAATGTGTTAGGTTGAGCTCAGTTCCACAGCCAGATAGCCTCTGCTAGCTTCATGCGGCTGCGCAGCGAGCTATTAGCCTAGCCGATGGGCCAGGCAGCGACGTAAACGACCTGTCAATCAAAGTCCGGTCCTCATTAATTATGCAAGATTTAGAAAATTTATCCTACGTTAACCAGCCTGGTGCCTCTGGTTTTCTTTAACCCAGCGTAATCACAGGAGCAATATGTAGCTGTAGACAGTTTAAAAAAAAATAGGCACCAGGCATTAAAGTTGTTTTTAACGTGTCTAAAGTGCAATGTATTCCAATGGGGGACTAGCGGCTATATCGCGGTACTACAGCAATGGCGGAGCAATGGCGGCCCCCGGTGTCGTAGTGAAAAAGCAGAGCAGTCAGCGGCCATTGCTCTTCAGTCTCTAAATTTATTTAAAAAGATAAACCCCCAGGTATTGGCAGCTGGGGCATCAGTCTGGAATAACCCCGACATCCTACAAAAAAAAAAAGTATCACATTTCCAGACTGGAGGTTTAAAGGGTTTGAATACCTGAAACATATATTTGAAGGAGCATGCTTTATCACATTTAATACATCAATTACACAATATAGGATAGCCAAAAATAATTTTTTTGAATATCAACAAATTAAATCTATTATAAAATGTAAATTTAGGGTCAATAGAGTTGAGTTACAAATGCCAGCAAGAGTTTTAGATTTTTTGAAACCTCAACTCCCCCAAATTGCTGTCTAAAATATAAAGGACATTATCTACATTAGATGAATCAATAGCCCTTCCTATTTCAAAATGGGAAGTTGATCAATCAGTCAGATATGTTTAAGAACCTTTAAAACAACTAAAAATCCCAATTTACAATTAATACAATACAAAATCCTTCATAGAATGCACTATACAGGTCAACAGATGTTCAGGATGGGTTTAATGTCGTCTAATACCTGCTTACAATGCACAGGCAATATACCGGATAATTATATCCATGCACTTTGGTTCTGTCCACCTGTTCAGAACATATAATTTGAGGACATATCAATGTGTCGGAAATGTAATATTCCACCTTCTCCCTCAGTTTGCTTGCTGGGAAACTTAGATGGTGTCTCCATGAACACAAAGTTAGTTCAAATGGTTTACATTGCCTTATGCATCGCAAAGAAAACTATCCTCCTGAACTGTAAAAATAAAAATACTCTTAATATAACCAGTATTGAGATCTCTTGTTGGACCACATTGGTCTTGAAACAGCCTCTACCTCCAAATCTGATCAATCTCTTTGGGCTCCTTTGATCGGCTCCATCACCTAGTAGGGGTGAGTGGCCTTTGGTTTGGTCGTATGGGATATTGTTGCTGATGTGGGAATTTTGGGGGTTAGGGGCGCCTGGGGGAGGTCCTTGGAGGTGGGATCACTAGGTGGATCGAGTGCTGGGTCTCATGGCTTTAGTGGCCATGGGTGATTTGGTTTATTGGTGGGTTTGGTTGACCGTGGTTGCATGCTTGGTGCTCTGCGGTGTGCTGGAGTGAGATTCGGGAGCTGGTTGAGCTCGGTGTCCGGGTGCTGGCTGGTCTTGGCCTAGAGATGTCGTCCGTCCGCTGGGGCTGTTGGCATGGGGCGGGGGGGGACATTGGGATGTCAGCTGTGGGGATTGACCTGGGGTGGCGGCAGCGCATGTCGGCCATTGGCTGGCCATTGCCCCCCCGGCCTGGTGGCCCTCGTCGACCTGTCCCTGCTCGGGGGTGGGATGCCCTCAGGGCCCGGGCCTCTGGGCCCATGGCGGGATCTGCCCTGGGGTAGCCGGTTGTCGGTGGAGCCTGTGGGCTCGTCGCTGCAGCTCCCTGGGCCCCTGCATTGTAGCTCCTGGATGTTCCCCCAGGTCTCTCCTCTGCTCCTCTCTTGAGTGTGCGTTCAGCCCTTTGTTGATCCACCTGGTTCTCCTATGATCTGTGGGTCCTTTGGGTTTCTATGGCTCCGATCTCCTTCATGTCTGCGTCAATTCCTGTGAGGCAGATCGATGGCTCCTCACACCAGTTATTGAACATTCGTATGGAGAAGCCTAATATGCTCCGGTATGGTCATGCACACACACAAAGGTGTGGGGATTCCGGTGCTTACAGATACATTCTTGGGCTTAGGTTACTATTACTAAATCTTTGTATTAATCGCTACCATGAGCTTTTCAGTGACGCTGTCATTGTATTCATATATCTATTTGTGGGTTGTGGTTGTGTAGTTCTCAGTTTGCATTATTTAATTTGTTTTGTCGTTGTTTGTTTTCCCTCTCTCTGCCGTCCTGCTGGTGTGGAGGGAGAGTGTGATATTTTCTTTGTTCCCCTTCCTTTCTTTTATCTTCTGCTTACCCTCTCCCTCTTAACCTTTCTTCCCTACCTCTTTTCATCTACTTTCTTTTTTCCCCTTTATTTTCCGTCTCCGTGTCCCTGGCGCATCGGGGAACCCCCCCCCCCCCCCCCCCCCCCCACACACACACAGTAATCTCTAATAAAGATTTCTCACACATAAATCAAGCAGAGTACTATAGCAAAAGCTGTACCACTCAATTTGTGACAGTAAATCTGTCGGGCTTCTACTTGGTACTCAGACACACTGAGCTCCACACTGCCAGGCAGGACACGTGTAAAAAAGGAAAAAGACCTCAGTGTATATACTAGCTGAGCTAATCACAACTGAAGTGGAATGAATGAATAGAGATTTTTACGAGTGGGTAGGAAACTATATGCAGTGCCTGAGTGAACAGACAGGGATACCTAGGTTTAAACTTTTTTACGAATAAAATCTTAAAAATGTGCCGTGCATTTTCACTTCGCTTCTCTTAATCTGTTACCCTTAAATGCAATCCAGCACAACCAAATCCCTTCAAATACTGAATTCCTATTTTTTAGAGTCATCCTGGTGTATTTAATCTCTTTATAAACCAGAACTCAGAGGGTTGTTAGAGATCTTTAAGGTTTTCCATAAGAAAATAAGAAAAAGTCCTTATTTTGCTCCTCCGTTTAACTTCTGTGTATAGAAAATAAAATCTGCTCCAACTGCACTCCAAAGCAGTCAGCATCTTTGTGTGGTGAAGCAGTTTTTAGGAAAATCCCTTTCAGGTTAATTTGCATTCATTTAATTTACTGCCAGATTAAAAAGTGTTAGATTCTGCAAGACCAGCGTTGTTTGCAACAGTTACTGTGAAATAATTATTGTTGTGTGACATGATGTTTTAGATTAGATCAGGTAGAAGGCATAATCAGAAATTCATAGACTTCATCCAGCAATAAAATGTGAAAATCAATGACAAGAAAGCACTTTTTTATCCTTTTTTACAATATATAGTTGACCCATGGTAATACTTGAGACCCCTCTTAAAACCAAATATACCTTAATATGCATTAATATGCACAGTGGAAACCGTCACTTAGCACTACCACAGAAGCTAACATCCAGAGTCGAATTCCGTTCTTGGGGGTACAGCCAGTCAGCAATGAACAAAATGAATGCTGTTTCTGTATTGGCTGCTTTGTAACACCAGCCAATAGTGTCAAATAGCATTGCACTTAGGTATATTGTATGCTGACCCACAAACATACTGGCCTTCACTAATTTACAGTATATATTACAATACATATTTGTATAGATAATATTGATCAAATCTGATTTCTTTTAAACAACCAGTTCTTTATCTGTGTATAAATTAAAGTGAGGAACCATCGCTTTGTGTTTTGCAGGTCATCCTCATTTTTTAAAGGCATCCACGTCACTTATTGATTTGGGAACACCATGAACGATTTTTTTAAAATAAACATAGATGTGCAAAATATTCTCTTAATGCTAATAACATCTTATATTAACATTTAGGAAAACTAGCAAAATAACGACGTCAGTGGGGCTGCACAGTTGTGCAATTGGTTGCACTGTTGTCTTGCAGCAAGAACATCCTAGGTTCGAATCCCACCAAGGGGTCTTTCTGCATGGAGTTTACATGTTCTCCCTGTGCATGCGTGAGTTCCCTCCAGGTACTTCAGCTTCCTCCCACAGTCCAAAAACATTACTGTTAGGTTACTTCAGCTCTCCAAATTGTCCTTAGGTGTGTGCGTCTGCATAGTTCTTAGTCATGTGTGTCTCTATGTTGCCCTGTGATGGACAGGCAACCTGTCCAGGGTGTACCCCATCTCTTACTCGGTGACAGCTGAAGATAAGCACTAGCTTCCCCCATGACCCTGCAAGAATAAACTTCTATAGCCAATGTGGATGGATGGAGGATGTCAGTCACCAAATAGATCAGTAGTCTGTCAGTTTTTCCCAACCCTGGTCCCCAAGGCACACTGCCCCGCATGTTTCCTTTCCAGGTGTTTCCTTGCTTTGACACACCTGATTCAGATGATTGGAGTTCAGCAAAAGCCTATTAATCAGCCATCAACAGAAAGCAGATGTGCTGAAGCAGGAAACATCTAAAACATGCTAGGCAGTGTGCCTTGAGGACAGTCATGCTTCTAACCTTTCCTATTCCAACATTTTCCATTAGACATAGCAGCTGAAAAGGATAAAACAATATTTATGTCCCTTTTCTTGGACTTACTATGTCAGCTGTTAGGTGGAAGCCAGATTTTCTTTCAGGTTGCAGCTTCCAATCTTTGTGCACTAAACAAATATTAAAATTATGCAATGTCAACTTTTATTCTAAGTATGTGCTGTTGCTTGCACGTACGGGCTTCTTAATAATTGTTTGTTACATAACTGGAAAAAAACATCAACATTTCAGGTTGCTAAGGGTCCAGCTGAACACGACAGCTACTGTCACCAACTAATTGGTTGCAAACAGCTGTTATTTCATTTATTTTGCACAATGACAACTTAAACTACACATGAAGACAGTAGAGGATGTACTATGGCAAAGGTGGTAGGGGAAAAAAATCCTCACTGTCCATCTACCTTCTATAACCTTGACCTGAAAACAGTTCGGATGAGGAACCTTTATGCCCGAGGGCAGGTGGAAGTCTATGAGATGGTATAGGTGATGTATATTGTCCCATATATGGCAAGTTAATTGAAATAAGAAGCTGTTAAAAGTGATGAAAAGAGAAAGCTTTTTCTGCAGCAATAGAGCAGCTGACTAGATATAAAGTGGATAATAATTGATTTTGTGGGTTTTTCTTATAGCATCTCCAGCTGGGCACGTACGAGGAATTATTTCCCAGACTCATGCACAGTTGCTGCTGTTGCCCCGATGTGTTACATGCTGCGTTATGTTTTATGCTGTAAGCAATTGCATGCTTATCCAAAGACATCTTCCTGTATGTGGGCTTGTAGTTCCCAGCAAAACTATTCAGCAAGCCCTAAACTTGTTCACATTTCACAACCACAATGCCTTTAATTGGGCATTTATGTGACGAACACAAAGTATTGCATAACTGGGAAGTATTTTGCAACCTCTAACAGGTAATGTTATATGATTCCCCCATATTTAGCTCCATCCATCTTCCCAGGAAAGTTGACCACACTCCCTATCCTCACACCATTATGCTGCTTCCATGCTTCACCATGGGAATGACATGTTCAGGGTGTTGTGCAGTATTAGTTTCCTCTACATTAGTTTGCGCTAGACTTTTTTGTTGTCGGTCATTTTGACTGACGGGGTCAAATAAATTAGCTCATAATCTATGCAATGGAATTAAATTCGACTCGGGTTCAAATTCAAAAATAATTTATTGATCCCAGAGGGAAATTAAGTGTTTGTATAGCTCATACAAGTTGTTGTAGATCATGCTGGCAGTAGGCGGGAAGGATTTCCTGTAGCAGTCTGTGTTGGAACGAAACTGAAGAAGCCTCCGACTGAAGACACTCTGTTGTTGTAGAATAGTCTCATGAACAGGATGCTCAGGGTTGTCCATAATTTGTTTGGTTTTATGAAGAATCCTTCTTTGCATCATTATCTTCAGATGTTCCACAGTCGTCCCCAGAACAGAACCAGCCTTCTTTGTCAGGTTGTTAAGCCTTTTTATGTCCCTGGCTTTGATGCTACTACCCCAACAGATGATGGCTGAAGAGATTACACTCTCCACAACAGATTTGTAGATGATTTGCAGCATCTTGCTGCAAACCTTGAAGGACCTAAGCTTCCTCAATAAGTACAGTCTGCTCTGTACGTTCTTGTAGACAGCTTCACTGTTGCGCCCCCAGTCCAGTCTGTTGTCCAGGTGAACACCAAGGTATTTATACTCCCTAACCACCTGCACCTTTTCTCCCATGATAGAAACAGTGTTTGACTTATTCCTGTTTCTTCTGAAATTTACAATAATCTCCTTTGTTTTATTCACATTCTAAGTAAGACAATTGTTTCCCACCATGTCACACCATGTCACAAAGCGGTCCACCAGGTCTCTGTATTCAGCTTCTTGGCCAGGTCTGATACAACCGAGTCATCTGAGTGTTTCTGCAGATGACAGGTCTCTGATTTGTACTGGAAGTCTGAGGTCTAAGAGTGAAAAGGAATGGTGAGAGTACAGTCCCCTGTGGTGCTCCTGTGCTGCTGACGACCTGGTTTGACACAATCCTTCAGTCTCACAAACTGTGGTCTGTTTGTCAGGTAGTCGTTGATCCAGGTGATTGTTGAGGGCTTGACCTGTGTCTTCAGGAGTTTCTGACAAAGCAAATCAGGCTGAGTTGTGTTAAATGCAATGGAGAAATCAAACAACATGATCCTGACAGTGCTGCCTGCTTTGTCCAGATGACAGTGGGTTGGATGAAGCAGGTGGATGATGGCATCATCAGCTCCAACTCCACGGCGAAAACCAAACTACAGCGGGTCCTGATATGTTCCTGTTCGCTTACTCAGGGGTGCCAACAGGAGTCTCTCGAGGACCTTCATGATGTGGGATGTCAGGGCAACAGATCCATAGTCAATGATGACTGATGGGTGAGTTCTCTTTGGTACTGGAACAAGGCAGGATGTCTTCCACAACACTGGAACCTTCTCCTGGGTCAGGACTAAGGTTGTAGAGGTGCTGCAGAATCCCAGAGAGCAGCTCCACACAGGCCTTCAGGACTCTGGGGCCGACATCATCTGGACCTGCAGCCTTGTTCAGGTTCAGTTTCTCCAGCTGCCTCTTCACCTGACTTTTAGAGACAGGCAAGTGGGAGGGGGAGCAAAGGGGGCAGCAGCATCTCCTGACTTGGTTGAAGACAAACTTGTGGAAACAGAAGAGTCCATGGCTGAGGTAAAGGATAAAACATCCGAGGTAAGACAGGAAAGCTGTGGGTCAGAGGGTGATTCAGTCTGTTTGGCTGGGGACAGGAGATAAGGATGCTGAGATAGTTCCTGAACTTAACCTGTTGAAGAATGTGTTCAGTTTATTGGCTATGTCCAAAGTTCCATCTATCCAATCCTTCCTGTGCTTTAAGCCTGTGATCTTTTCCATTCCTGACCAGACATCTCTAAAATTGTTCCTCTGTAGTTTGCTCTTCAGTTTCTTCCTGTGTGCCTCCTTGCTGTCTCTGATCTTGACCTTAAGTTGCTTCTGTATACTCCTCAACAATTCCCTGTCTCCCTCCCTGAAGGCTCTTTTCTCTTGTTTAACAGTTCCTTCAAGGTCACTGGTGATCCAGGGTTTGTTATTAGTGAAGCATTTCACTGTTCTGGTGGAGAAGATGTTGTCCACACAGAAGTCCATATAGGCAGTAACACACTCAGTCATGGCATTGATGTCCTCTCCAATTGCTTGGCAAAGAATCATCCAGTTTGTGGTTTCACAACAACCCTGCAGGGCTTCATGTGACCATTTTCTAGGTGCTTCTCTCCTTTTATCCACTGACAACCCCCCCTATCTAATCTGATCATTCAAGACTCTCTCAAGATATGTGTTTAGTTCTGGAGACATTTTAACTTAAATAATTTTTCACTTTTCAAAAGCCCCCTCTTATCTCTTCACTTATTCCTACCCTAAGCTCGAGATTAAAGTGGGGGAAAAGTATTTGGTAGCCACCAATTGTGCAAGGTGTTCCACTTAAAAAGGCATGTCATTTTCATCATAGGTACACTTCAACTAGAGACAGAATCTAAATATAAATTCCAGGAAATCACATTGTATGATTTTTAAAGAATTTGTTTGTATAATGGTGCAGAAAATTAGTATTTGGTAAAAAAAAAAATTTCACCTCAATACTTTGTAATGTAACCTTGGTTGGCAATGACAGAGGTCAAACATTTCCTGTAGGTCTTTACCAGGTTTGCACACACTCTAGCTGGTATTTTGGCCCATTCCTCCATGCAGATCTTCTCTAGAGCTGTGATGTTTTGGGGCTGTCTCCGGGCAAGACAGACTTTCAACTCCCTCCACAGATTCTCTATGGGATTATGGTCTGGAGACTGGCTAGGTCACTCCAGAACCTTGAAATGCTTTTTATGTAGCCACTCCTTTGTTGCCCGGGTGGTGTGTTTGGGATCATTGTCATGCTGGAAGATCCAGCCCCATTTCATCTTCAATGCCCTCACTGATCGAAGGAGGTTTTTGTCCAAAATCTCATGATACATGTGCCGATTCATCCTTTCCTCAATACGGATCATACGGATCATTCGTCCTGTCCCCTTTGCAGAAAAGCAGCCCCAATGTTTCCACCCCAATGCTTTACGTTGGGTATAGTGTTCTTGGGATGCAACTTAGCATTCTTCTCCCTCCAAACACAACAAGTGGCGTTTGTACCAGACTTGTACTTTAGTCTCATCTAACCACATGACATTCTTCCAATCCTCCTCTGGATCATCCAGTTGGTCTTTGGCAAACTTTAGATGGGCTTGAACATGTTGGATGTTGCTGCAGGATTTTCATCCATGATGACGCACTGTGTTACTAATGATAACTTTTGTTACTGTGGTCCAAGCTCTCTTCTGGTCATTGAACAGTTCCCCCGTGTAATTCTGGGCTGTTTCCTCACCATTCTCTAGATCATGTGTACCTCACGAGGTGAGATCTTGCAGCACCAAGTCGAGGGACATTGTCAGTGATCTTGTATTTTTTCCATTTTCTATTAATTGCTTAATATTTCCAACAGTCGATCTCTTCTCACCAAGCTGCTTGCCTATTGTAAATTGGGCAGCTCTCTGCTCTTGGCCATGGGGGAGATGGGAGTGTGACTGTTTGAAGGTGGGGACAGGTGTCTTTATACAGGTGTCTTATACAGATAACGAGTTCAAACAGGTGCCATTAATTCAAGGATAGAAGAGCTTCTTAAAGAAGTAACAGGTCTGCGAGGGCCAGAATTCTTGCTTGTTTGTAGGTGCTAAATACTTATATTCTGCACTATTATACAAATAAATTCTTTAAAAATCATACACCTGATTTCCTGGATTTTTTTTACATTCTGTCTCTCACAGTTGAAGTGTACCTATGATGAAAGTTACAGACCTCATCTTTTTAAGTGGGACAACTTGCACAATCGGTGGCTGCCAAATACTTATGTGCCCCACAGTACATCCTTCACGTTTGACGGACAGCAGGTATTGTCTGTTTTAAGGATGTTTTTAACATAAAAATTTAGCAACATTTGAACAGCTCTCTGTAAGATATGCTTTTCCCAAAACTCATTTTTTAGATATTTACGAATCAGACACTTCTGCTAATCAGCAGGATGAGCTCTTGAGTATGCAACCATCAGGCAAATGTATAATCTTTCGTGTTTACAATCAATTATGCAGGGTGACTCCAGTTCTCTCTAAGGGAGACCAGAGAGAGGGATTCAGCCCTCACTCTAGTTAATTCCACATCTCTCTGTGCTGACATTCTTTATTGCAATTCAAAGTAGTTCGTTGGACCTACCTATCCAAATCCAAACTAGCTAGGATTTATCCTGGCTCAGATCCCCACTGTAACAGGTGTGGTTCTGACCAGTCCAATGTTGTGGGGTGACTTTGTCTTGTAACCAGAGAGTTGACGGTTTGAGTCCCTGCTCTGTCTGTTTCAGTCGTTTGTTACTCAGATTCTGAGAAAAAATAATTATAATTCTCCTTCTATATATCAAGTGGTCTGGAGTGTGGATTGCAGTCTGTCAAAATGACAGATGGCCTTCAGAGTTTTCCATTGTCTTTATATATACATATATATATACCAGAGCAGCTTCTTTTAAAGGTTTGCTGTGTCTCCTGTATATCTTACGACAGTTGTCATAAAGACAAGGTTTCTGGCACAACTAATAGTCAACAGATTATTCCACCTGAGCTGTGGATCTCTTTGCTACTTCTCTGATTAATTCCCTTTTTGCCTGGTATCCCCGCTTAAGTTGGACAGCCATGATATTCTAGTAGTTTTGCAGTTGTGGATGACTCTTTTCATGTTCTCAACGTCTTTTAAACGTCTCCTTAACTTCCTTCCTGCCCTTTTTGCTGTGCTTCTTGGTTCTGGTGATGCTATTTGGTCTCTAATGTTCTATACCAAGTCTGAGGCCTAAATAGGACAGTCCACCTATATGCTGGCATATAGGTGGACTGTATTCACAAATTAGGTCAGCTCTAAAGGCAATAGGTTATTCTGGATTTTATTTAGGGATATCTAAAGGGAGCTAAATCCAAATGGACATCACATTTTTAGGTTTTTATTGGTAAAGAAATGTTGATTTGTTTGTGTTGTGTAAGCGGTATTAGTTATACCAAATAGTCAAATGATTATAAATGACCTAAATGAACCCTCTTTATTTCTGCAAAAGTCTTGTATTCTGCTTCTTGGAAATATGCAGTAGAGAAAACCCACATGCTTTTTTTCTGAATTCTTTCATTGGACTTTAGTTTTTATTTTATTTTAAGTAATGACTGTTATACATTTGCTTCAGTTTGACAGCATCATGTTTCATATCTACAGCACTTCATGTACAATAGCATTGAAACCAAACCTGAGAAGGGGCCAAGTAGATAGAGCAGCAACATATTGTCCTTTTCTAATGAGCGAGCTCTACAGCATCGAGTAGCCTTCACCTAATTAGCTGATCCTGTTGAATAGAAACGTAATAAAGAGCAAATATAATGACCGTACAAGGCTGGAAATCTTTTCAGTCAATACCGTTGTTTTATTTTCATGTCACAATTTTTTCATCTGGGCTGTGTTGGTAAGGACTGTCGCCTTCTGTATGGTGTTTGCATATTCACCGCTGTGTGAGAAAAATGTGAAAACCATACTGTGGAGCATAAATTAGGTCTTATGTGCCAGAAGTTGCAAAGCAGCCATTGTACCCCCTAGATGGTTTCATTTTTGAACCTACAAACTGATCAAATTTCATCTGCTTGAGTTAAAAATGATCTCATAAACCTTATGGCTCATCTGTGACTGTATTCCTAAATGCTGTTCATAGCATACGCATTCCATGGAGGTGATCAGTCTGCAGGTCTAGAAAATTGTTAAAGAAGCCTCTCATGTTCCTCTTGACAAAAATCCAGAGATTCTCTGTGGGGTTCAAAGTCAGGACAGTTTGCTGGCCATTCAGGCACAGTGATATAATGGTAGTTAAATCAGGTGTTGCTTCTTCTGGCCATTGGAGCAGGTGCCAAATCCTGCTGGAAAATGAAATCAGCATTTCTATAAAGCTCTAAAATGTTCTGGTAGACGCTGCACTTGTGGCTGCTAAAGGAGGAGTACCCTCTCCTGATCCCTCCCAATCTCTTGCCTTATTAACTTTTCTTATTTTCTTTTCTTAGCTTTTTTTCTTATTTCAAGCCTCTGGAGTTACTGTATTAGACTGGAACTCTTTTTTTTCAATCACTTTTTGAAGGACTGTGGATTACCAAAATGGCGTTTTGCTCAGATGAGGACTTTTAGAAACTGTTCCAGAGAATGAAAGCAATGGAGATGAAGATACATCTTCTTGAAGTTAACATGGAATTAAACACTGGATATGGAAATGAGACAACTTTACTAATGACTACACGCAGGGAGGAAGAACCTGTCACACCAAGTCAGGAAGACTCCACTGGCCCAGACAGATGCATGACCTGCAGAGATTGACAGAGAACAAACACTTCTTACTGCACCAGCATACATACAGCGCTCACCACAGCGTTCTTCAAGTATTCCAAAGTCATCCGACTCATCCACACCTAATGAGTCTCCATTTAGACATTTCTCAGATTGAGTGAAAGCACAAATTAGAATTTAGACCCAACTAACACAGAAACTTGGACTACATGAGGTCTGTTGGACTAACACTGGATGTATTCCGCCCATGCCCCAACTGGTAATAACAGGCATCTGATATAGAAGGGAACTGGACAGTAATTATATTCCCATCATCTCCCAAAAGTTGCCTGGCCTCCCTGAGAGTAGCATTCCAGTCCTTATAAGCAGCAGAAAACATAGAACTAAAGCAAAACGCCCAAGATAGACTAGCAAAATCATTAGGTGACACTCTTCATAACTTCAGCTTGACCCAGCATGTCAAACAATCAACAGACAATAGAGGACGCACTCTGGACTTAATTGTCAGCAAAGGCTTAAATATATCCGACATCTCAGTAATTGATATTGCATTATCTGACCATTTCTCAGTTTTTTTATGAAAGTACCATCTCTGCTAAACTATCTAGCCATAGTGAGACCACTGTAAAAAAGCATTTTCTAGAGGACAGTTCAGTTGAAACCTTAAACGTATTTACCCTCCCTCCGCATCCCCCTCATCTCCCAACTCCAACTCAATAAACAAGCTGGTAGATCATTTCCTCGTGAAAATCTCAAACATCATTTATTCAATTGCTCCAACTAAAGTGAAAATAGTCTCAGGTAGAAAGAAGTCTCCTTGAACAAGCGATCCACTGGTATGTAGTAAAAAAAAAGGGAGTGTCGACGAGCCAAGAGAAAATGGCGGAAAACCCAACTCCAGATTCACTGTAAGATTTACCAAGACAGACTGAACAGATATCAGTTTGAAACTTTAAAAGATGCTAGGGAATCTTTCTTCTCTGAAATCATTAACAGAAACATTAATAATGCACAGACTGTGTTTGCAACAGTGGAAAGGCTAACTAATCCTCCAGTGACAGTAGCCCCTGGACTAAATTCTACCAGGGCCTGCAATGAATTTCTGTGCTTTTTCACTGAAAAGACAATTAGACGGACAGTCTGTACCTCATTACCGACTTTTTAGGCAGACCTGTGAGAACACTGTTGCAGTAAACAAACAGACTAAAGATAAACGTTTTTTGAGGTCCTTTTTTCATTTCATTTTCATATTCATCAGTCCTTGAGTCCTTGAAATGTTCTTCAGGTGATAGAAGGCTGACCACGTTATTGCCTTTATGTGACCCTGGAGGTACAGATCTGAGTCCATTACTACACAATGTCAATGTATAAGCATCTCCACAATAGAGCGGATATTGAAGAAGCATCACATGACAATGAAGCAGATTTACAGGGTACCATTTGATAGGAACTCTGATAGAGTAAAAGAGCTGTGGTACCAGTATGTACAGGTAAGTCAGTTACTGGTTGTCCATCATTATAACCTTTTTACAATTAAGCAGTGGGTCCCAAAGTTTTTGGCTTCAGTAACCACTTTATCTGATTTGTGTATCCAGTTAATCCAGGTATGAAAGTATTTGACTTTTCGCCTACAACTGCAGCTTACTGTATGATGCAATTATTATTATTATAATTCGTATTTTGAAGAATATAACAGACCATAGGAAAAAGGGTCAAAGAGCTGCAATTAGTGCCTCCCATGTAAATCTATCTACAACTGTGTGTTTTAGTGTAACATTTCAGTTAGTCTAGTCATTGATGATTTTACCCCTCCCCTCTCTGTCAAATACCCCCTGTTGTACCTCTGCATAGGGGTACATGTACCCCAGGTTTGTAACCACTGGAGTAGTGGCCAGTAGTATATTGAACTTGGAGAACATAGAACATTCCCATGTAATTGTCTGTAACTGTAGTGTATGATTCATCTATATGACTGATTTGATTTTTTTTACTTTACGCTATTGTAGAGAATAATGGGATTGGAAGGAAATGAGATCCCTCACGTCCTCGTGTTTATGGATGAAGCTGGCTTCAACTTGGCCAAGGGCCGAAGACGTGCCCGTAATATTATTGGCTACCGGGCAACGGTGGTTGTCCCAGGCCAGCGAGGGGGCAATATAACTATGTGTGCTGCCATATATGAGAATGGTGTGGCCACTCTCCTCTACAGTCTTGGCCCATACAACACACAAAAGCTCATCATCTTCTTGGACCGCCTCCATTTTGATTTGATCCCTGGAAATGACAGTGCTCTCGTAGAGCCTCACTTATCAAAATATGTAATTGTATGGGACAATGTGAATTTTGAACGAGGCTCGCTCATTAGGGACTGGTTTACTACTCATCCAAGGATGGTCATGGTGTTCGTACCACCTTACAGTCCTTTCCTCAATCCCATTGAGGAGTTTTTCTCCGCTTGGAGGTGGAGAGTGTATGAGCATCGGGCTCAAGATCAGAGGTCCCTGCTCCATGCCATGGACGCTGCGTGGGAGGGACATTACAGGAGATCAGTGTAGGGGATGGCTGCGACATGCACGCCGTTTCTTCCCTTGTTGCATCGCAAGGGAGAATATACGCTGTGATGTGGACGAGAATCTTTGGCCAGACAGACATCAGCGTGTGGATGGCCAGGAGGGTGTGGACGTTGGCCAGGAGGGGGAGAGTGAGGACAGCGACTAGTGAAGAATTGTTGTGTAACTCCAACTTTATTTACAGCACTGCAGGCTGCATATAATTTTCATTTTTTGTTTGTGTTATGTTACACAGAATAATTTTTTCTTTTTACTCTGATGTATGGAAGTTTCTTTACTTGTGAGTGATAATGATTAGAATGTCCTTGGCAGTATGAGTGCAATGTGTGATGTCAAACCTTGGACTCTTACTGTAAAAACAAAGACATAGGATTTGAGGGTGGTTTTTTTTGTTTTCCAGTTTCTGTTAGCTAGACAAAAAAAGTAACAGTAACCATTGTCAATGAAGGATTGGGCTGAGACTGAAAGGTGGACATGAGGGACATTTCAATGGTCCTCTGCAATAGTGACAAAACATCTAAACATTTAGACTTGCAGTGCTTGCACAATGCCAAAGGGACAAAGCATTTTGGGGGCACTGTGTGTGTAAATGAGAAGGAAATTTAGTTTTGACACATAAGTTAACTGTTTTGGGAGAGGTATGAGCTTTTGCAGGTGACCCATGGTGTTGTGCCGAACCATCCACTTTATTTTGGCAAAAGCACCAAGAGTGTTGAGAACGTCCAAAGCAATTGAGAAGGATCTTTGCCATTTTGAGGGCATTGACTATTTTCATGAGAAGGAAATTTAGTTTTGAAGCATGAGTGAACTGTTTTGGGAGAGATATGACATTTTGCTGAGTGAGATATAGTGTTGTGCTGAACTTACGACTGTTTTGCCAAATGATCTTAGAGTTTTGAGAATGTAATTTCTGTGTCAAGAAATGAGCCAAACCAATGGAGAAAAACTGTAACTGAAGCTGTGTGCTGACTTTTGATTGTTCCTTTTTAGGTCCAAAAGTAATGACTTCAGTTTTGTTTCTGTTCAGCTGGAGAAAGCTATGGCACATTCAAATTCAAAAATACTTTATTGATCCCAGAGGGAAATTAAGTGTTGGTATAGCTCATATAATTAATTCTTTATGGAGCTGTTGTAGATGATGATGGCTGTGGGCAGGAAGGATTTCCTGTAGCGGTCTGTATGGCAGCGAAACTGAAGAAGCCTCCGACTGAAGACGCTCTGTTGTTGTATGACTGTCTCATGAAGAGGATGCTCAGGGTTGTCCATCATTTTTTTGATTTTATGAAGAATCCTTCTTTGCATTATCATCTCCATCCATCCATTGAATTGCTCGATGCATGTACTTAGGGTTTGGATGGGTTCAAAGTCACCTGGTGACATCGTAATGTGGAGCTCAGTATCATCTGCATAGTTATGGTAGCTAATCTCATTGGTTGTTATAATCTGGGCTAATGGAAGCATGTAGATATTAAAAAAGAGGGGCCCCAGGATGTAGCCTTGGGGCACCCCACATGTAATTTCTGTTCTGAACAGTTTCCTATTGAAACAAAGAAGTCTCTTTTCTTTGTCAGTCTCAAACCAGCCAAGTACTGTACCAGAGAGTCCGACCCAGCTCTCCAGTCTTTCCAATAGTATATCATGATCAACAGTGTCAAATGCTGCACTGAGGTCCAACAAAACCAGCACTGTGGTTCTACCACAGTCTGTATTTATGTGAATGTCATTAAAAACTTTGATGAGGGCAGTCTCAGTGCTGTGGTGAGCACGGAGACCAGACTGAAAAACATCAAAGTTGTTGGTCCTTGTTAACAAGCTAGTCAACTGCTGAAACACAACTTTTCTAATAATGTCTAATAAATATATACATATATACACTCAACAAAAATATAAACGCAACACCTTTGTTTCTGCTCCCATTTTTCATGAGATGGACTTAAAGATCTAAAATTCATTCCAGATACACAATATTACCATTTCTCTCAAACATTGTTCACAAATCCGTCTAAATGTGTGATAGTGAGCACTTCTTCTTTGCTGAGATAATCCATCCCACCTCACAGGTGTGCCACATCAAGATGCTTATCTGACATCATGATTAGTGCATAGGTGTACCTTATACTGCCCACAATAAAAGGCCACCCTATGTGCAGTTTTGTCTCACAGCAAAATGCCACAGATGCCACAAGCACTGAGGGAGCGTGCAATTGGCATGCTGACAGCAGGAATCTCAACCAGATCTGTTGCCCGTGCATTAAATGTTCATTTCTCCACCATAAGCCGTCTCCAAAGGCGTTTCAGAGAATATGGCAGTACATCCAACCGGCCTCACAACCGCAGACCACGTGTAACCACACCAGCCCGGGACCTCCACATCCAGCAGGTTCACCTCCAAGATCATCTGAGACCAGCCACTCAGACAGCTGCTGAAACAATTGGTTTGCATAACCAAACAATTTCTGCACAAACTGTCAGAATCCATCTCAGGGAAGCTTAACTGCATGCTTGTCGTCCTCATCGGGGTCTTGACCTGACTCCAGCTCGTCGCCGTAACAGACTTGAGTGGGCAAATGCTCACATTCGATGGCGTCTGGCACGTTGGAGAGGTGTTCTCTTCACGGATGAAACTCGGTTTACATTGTTCAGGGCAGATGGCAGACAGCGTGTGTGGCGTCGTGTGGGTGAGCGCTTTACTGATGTCAATGTTGTGGATCGAGTGGCCCATGGTGGTGGTGGGGTTATGGTATGGGCAGGCATCTGTTATGGACGAAGAACACAGGTGCATTTTATTGATGGCATTTTGAATGCACAGAGATACCGTGATGAGATCCTGAGGCCCATTGTTGTGCCATACATCCATGAACATGACCTCATGTTTCAGCAAGATAATGCACGGCCCCATGTTGCAAGGATCTGTACACAATTCTTGGAAGCTGAAAATGTCCCAATTTCCTGCATGGCCAGCATACTCACCGGACATGTCACCGATTGAGCATGTTTGGGATGTGCTTGACCGGCGTATACGACAGCATGTACCAGTTCCCACTAATATCCAACAACTTCGCACAGCCATTGAAGAGGAGTGGACCAACATTCCACAGGCCACAATTGACAATCTGATAAACTCTATGCGAAGAAGATGTGTTGCACTGCATGAGGCAAATGGTGGTCACACCAGATACTGACCGGTTCTGAGTCCACAGACCCCCAATAAAGCAAAAAACTGCACATTCCTGGGTGGCCTTTTATTGTGGGCAGTATAAGGTACACCTGTGCACTATTCATGATGTCAGATCAGCATCATGATGTGGCACACCTGTGAGGTGGGATGGATTATCTCAGCAAAGCAGAAGTGCTCACTTTCACACATTTAGACTGATTTGTGAACAATGTTTGAGAGAATGGTAATATTGTGTATCTGGAATGAATTTTCGATCTTTAAGTCCATCTCATGAAAAATGGGAGCAGAAACAAAGGTGTTGCGTTTACATTTTTGTTGAGTGTATTTATGAAGTGGAGCATTCTAGCAAAACCGTAATGCTTCATTTGTGAAATTAAATCTGTTGGGCTTCTACTTGCCACTTAAACATCAATTTTGAGTGCCACACTGGCAGAACAGGACACAAGCAAAAGAAAAAATCAAATCAAATAAAAATGATTTTGCTGTCTTGTTCACGAGTGACGATAGGATGGAATGGGAGATGGAGAGACAGATTGGGGCTTTGTCTGCAGTAATGCCGGTGCTGCTTCGGTCTGTTGTGGTGAAGAAAGACCTTAGCCAAAAAGCAAAGCTCTCAATATACTGGTCCGTTTACGTTCCCACCCTTACTGTTGGCATGAGACATGGATCATGACTGACAAAAATGAAAACCCGGATACAAGCGGGTAAATGAGCTTCATCTCTAGGGTGGTTGAACTCAGCCTTAGAAATAGGGTGAGGATCTCCTTCATCTGATGGACGAATGGATGGACAGTACTCTAAACAACCAGCTACTTTATCAATTACCCTTTTGTGGTTTAATCTGCTTACGATAGTTGTCAGTAACTGTCTGCTGAAAAACTGAAAAGTCACCAGTCTTCTCCATGGTTTGTGTAGAGTACAACATAACTTCAGCTGGTTTATACCTGTTATCCAGAATCATCAATGTTAACAGGAAAAAAAACTTTGAAAGCATCTTTCTCTGTGTAATGAATCCAATATTAACTGCTATATGGTATTTTTTTTCTAAATGTGCTGATTAGAATATAAAAGCAAAAACAAAAGGCTGGATGTGAAGATTTTAAGATGTATTTTTTTCTGGCTTTACAGGATCCACTGGGCTGGCACTGAGACTGCCACACAGTGGTGCGGCTACATGAGCGGTGCTGTGCAAGCTGGTCAGCGAGCAGCTCTAGAGGTGCTGGCTGAAGTCTGCCACGTGGTCCTGACAGCAGAGGACCAGGAATCTCTGGTCCAGGGTCAAGCTGTCAATAGTCCCCCAAAGCAAACCCCGTTGTCTGAGCTCCTCAATCGGTTCACAAGAAAGTCTGTGGTGATACCCGCACTGACGATTAGTGCTGCTCTCCTCCTGGCTCTGCATCAAAATGTACCGATGAAGATCAAAACTTACATGACAAGTACTTTCTAAACAACCAAGCATAGTATATCCTGAATATCTTACTATAAGAAAATCTTCAAGAGAAATGTCAATTTCCCACTAGTCAATCTGAAAACTCATAAAGACAAATGTAGGGTTTTACAAGCTATTTAGCTTCAGTTTTCATGTTGATGTTTGTTAAATTCAGCTTCCTGAAATTTTGCTAATGTCTCAAACCCAATCTGAAGAATTCGTTCTGTAACATTAACAAAAGAACAAGAAGATTTCTGTGTAGTCCTCAGAATTGTGAATTTATTTAATTTAACAAGATTAATACTCCAAATAAAAATTTATCTACAGTGGACACTTGCCTATTTGGGGTTTAGTAGTTGCAAATTTTTTGTGGAATGTAACTCTAAATTATTGCAGGAAGATTTGCTCACTTTTTTTATAGAATCGTTTTAAACATTTAAAATAAATTGTAGGTTGAGAATCTGAAAGACCTAGGGTTAATGCTACTTAAAGAGTATCTAAACCCCAAAACAACTTTTTTTGCCTATAAACTGTATAAATGGGTATTTAGCAATCCAATCTTTCAGTTTCTGTGGATTATTTACATTTTTGTGTAAACTTGTTAAATTCTACACTTTTTGGTCTAAAAACATCTTAGTGCTGCCCTCTTAGGGTTGAACGGTGGCTACTGCATTTGAATTTTGTGATTGGTGGAGAGCAGTACATCTTTACGTCACAGGCATTGATTGTGTCACAGGTATGGTCTCAAAGACACGCCCCATGGGTTTGGGTATAAAACCATCTCTCAGACACACTTGGATTTTGGAGTTGGATTGCGTTTTTCAGGTTACCATTATTATCACATTAGCACTTAGTTGGCATAGCTAACATACTGTTTTAAAGATTAGCCTATGTTAGCATTACCACTCGGAGCCTGGACCCATCCTGTCTCTCTCTGCCTTAGCAGCAGCTGCAGCGGTAGCGCCAGCCTCAGGCATCACTGACTCAGCGCCTAGTGCAACTTAAAAAAGTGACACCAAAACAGAAAGGACTCCCAGCTATCTCTAAATTTTGCTATTTGGGAAAATTAATGGTTTCTCATGCAGCTACAGTTGAAAAAGAAAGATGGAAACCAGAACTTTGTCAGTGAAAGAATCTGTTAAGAGCAATAACACGATAAGAAGCAGAAGTGGATATAAGCTGGGTCCTGTGAACCTTTATACTCCTGCTGCTGGTGCAGTCACTGTTACTGTAAATCCCTCGCTAAATGTCTGTATTGCCGTTAAGACAGCTCCTCCTGTCATGCCTTTAAAGGGGGGCTCCTGTCATGCTTCCCTGTTTGCTCACTCTCCTCACCTGTCTGTCCAATCATCCACACCTGATCCTCCTTTCCTCATGTGTTTATAACCCGTCACTTCCCCTCACTCAGCGCTGGATCATTATCATTGTCCCCTTGGTATGTTGTCCTGGTGTTATCCTGTCCTGCTCGTCCGATGTCTTGTCTCTCCGTTCCTGTCGTCGTCCGAACCGGAGGTCCTGCAGGAGTGCTCTGGAGTCTGCTGGACAAGATCGCCAGCTTCACCCTTGGCTCACCTTACCGGAGCAGAGGATTTCCTTCTGGAGACTCTCCCCCGGTTCATTTTCCTCATCAGCCGACTCGATGTGGAGGAACTGGAGGAAGCAGCGGAGCAGGTCCTCCTAGCGGGCAAGGAGCAGACTTCTCGAGCTGGGAGGCGATCTGCTCCCTCAACAGCTGGCAGATATTCCACCGACGTCAGCTACATCTCCACGCTGCACACTCCACCGGTTCTCCCCCCCGCCATCTTCACTCCTCATCCAGCCGGCTGTAAGAGGGCTCCACTCACTCTCCCTGCTTCAGCCAGTCGGCCAGACGCGGCTGCAACGGCGGCATCATCGGCGGCGTCATCTGCCATCATAAGATCGGGTCCTCCTCATATCCGCGAAGATGGGTTATTCAAGTTTTTTTAAGGAGACAAGATGGCCTATCTTTGCTCAAGGGAGTATCCTGCGCCCCGCCACAGACGGCGACGCCGTCGAGGCAGAGCCACTTCCGGGGTGGAAGCCCGAGCTGTCCGTGTGCCTCTGTTTCTCCCTGCAGCGATCAACGCACCGGTCCTTCCAGTCACCCCGCCGAGACCAGCTCCTCCAGTCAGCCCATCGAGACCACCTCTGACCTCCCCGCTGGCTTCAGTCTGCTCGGCCCCGAAGTCAACATCTGCCTGTGAGCTGGTCAGCCAGCCAGTCCCAGTCTCAGAGCCAGTCCCAGTCTCAGCCTCCACCATTCCTGCAGTCCTCCTGGCCATCGCATTGGCTGCTGTCCAACATCTGGCGTCTCCCCATGGGTCACCAGAGTCCCCGGAGAGGGTCAGGGAGGACCCGTCTCCACCCAGAGAGTCCCCGGAGAGGGTCAGGGAGGACCCGTCTCCACCCAGAGAGTCCCTGGAGAGGGTCAGGGAGGACCCGTCTCCACCCAGAGAGTCCCCGGAGAGGGTCAGGGAGGACCCGTCTCCACCCAGAGAGTCCCCGGAGAGGGTCAGGGAGGACCCGTCCCCACCCATAGAGTCCCCGGCGAGGGTCAGGGAGGACCCGTCTCCACCCAGTGAGTCCCCGGCGAGGGTCAGGGAGGACCCGTCTCCACCCAGAGAGTCCCCGGAGAGGGTCAGGGAGGACCCGTCTCCACCCAGAGAGTCCCCGGAGAGGATCAGGGAGGACCCGTCTCCACCCAGAGAGTCCCCAGAGAGGGTCAGGGAGGACCCGTCTCCACCCAGAGAGTCCCCAGAGAGGGTAAGGAAGGACCCGTCTCCGCCGCTAAATGTTTAGTTCAAAGCTAAATATTTAGCTAACCAGTTTAGTTTGTTAGCTAAATATTTATTTTAAAACTTCATTTTTGATTTCTAGTGGCTAACTTTAGTATAAGACAGAAAAAGGGGTGACAGAGATAAAATGAAAAGCATCAAAGCTGCCTTTCATCAGCTGGTTTTCTCAAAACAAACAGCTGCTAGAAAGAATAAAAGAGCATCCTACTTAAAGTCTGGATCATATTCCACTTTCCAGTGATTCCAATTTCGGAACCTCAGGGTAATTTCACCAGGTCCTTTTCTGACGGGGTAATCTGTTGGCCCGCTCCTCTATGCCGCTATGTCTCCATACACAATTGGCCCTTTAAGGAATCAGCTAAAGACATCCGCATATCACAACTGTTTCAGCAGCTAGTAGCATCACTGATCAGAGCCAAAAAAGTGCCAAGATCAGCAGAAATAACAAGAGATCGACATGGAAGATACAGGGCTTGTTGCTGAGTTTGTTAGCTGTTGTTATGAACTGCTTCGCCAGCAACTCTAATTAGGCCCGAGCAGCTTGCAGCTGCAAGGGACTATTGTTTTCGTACTGTTTATTCTTATTAGGCCCGAGCAGCTTGCAGCTGCAAGGGACTATTGTTTTCATACTGTTTATTATTATTCTTCCGCCAAATGAATTGGCTTTTTGGAGGCTTTAACATATTCAAAAACTCCTGAAATTCTGCGGCTGCATGTGTCGTGTGTGAAATTTACGTATTTTAAGGGTTTCGCGGAAGTCCCAAAAGAAATGGCTCAACAGCGCCCCCCGGAACGCTTCAAAACCCCCTCCCCATAGACCTTTTTTTCACGTAGAGCGATGCCCTTCGGCACACTGTTAGATCATGCCAAGACCTACCAAAAAGCCTAAAAACGTCGCCATCCCAAACGCCCAGGAAGTCGGCCATCTTGCTTTGAACGTGCGATTTTGACCCATTTTTGGCCATTTTTGGCCCAAACTTGACCCTCTATTTGATCGAACTCCTCCTAGGGATTTTGAGCGATCGGCTTGCAAATCGGTCAACATGGCCTTCAGGCTTGGGGGAGCTTAAGTTATCAAAATCTAGAGTTTTCGTTAATGTTGAAGGGGCGGGACCTGGCCTCAAAAATTTCGTAGTCGCCGAAAAATTTAATTTTTTAATATCTCTTAATAAGAAAGTCACAGAGACATGAACACAACTGTGATTGGTAATCATCTGGTCCCCAACAAATTTCATCAGTAAAATGTTGACAATACCTAAGCCCCGCCCCCTGAGAACAGGAAGTGTTGTTTTTTACGTGGGAAGGTCCATATTTCACACACATGACCCAATCAACATGAACCAGTGCACAGTGACTGTAAACAAGTTGGGGTAACTGTGTGTAAAACACTGAGAGGCTACAAAAAAGGGTGGGGCTGTGGCGGCGTGGCGAAGTAGGGCTTAACGCCATGGCCATACGTTTGGCTCTAACTTCCACAAAACTTAATTGATTTGCACCATATTACATAGGATCCTTACTGGTCCAACCCTTAAGAGATGTGAATGCAAATTTTTGGTGGGCGTGGTCTAATTTCAGCATGGCGCCCCCTAGAATGACTAAAATAGCCAGCCCCCAGCCATATATTATCTGAGGATTATGAAATCCGTTATACCATTAGAGGGTCTCAGGACCTACAAAAAAGTCTCTTGGAGCCATAGTCCAAACCCCACAGGAAGTCGGCCATGTTGGATCCAACCCACAATCTTGTCCTATCGGTAATCGACGTATTTGAACGAACTCCTCGTAGGGCTTTTCACGTACAGACTTCAAAACGCTTGAGGAGAGACGGAAGGCATTGGGGATCAAAAGTTATCAAAATAATTTTTCTACATCATAGTATGTGGGCGTGGCTAAGCCTCAAAGTCAGGCTTCTTGCCATAGGAGGTCATGGTGTATTAACTTCCACATACAATGTCACAGCTGTTCCACACTTATTGTTCCCCATCCCATACCACCACTCAACATATTCATAGGCTCATTTGCTGATGTCACTCAAGCCACGCCCCCCCTGAGAACAGGAAGTGCAATGTTTTACATAGGAAAATCAGGATTTGCCTTCTTTTACCTAATCAACATCTGTCTGTGATCATTGACTGAAACAGGATGGGGTCATTAGTTGGCCAGTACTGAGGGTGTCTGAAAGAGGGTGTGGCTGTGGTAACATGGCGAATCATGGCGTCACGCCATGGAAATACGTTTGCCTCTCATTTCCACATATATAATCCAATCTGCTCCAAATTCAGCAACATGGAAATTAGTTCAACCCCTAACAGATATTCATTAAAATATTTGGTGGGCGTGGCCTATTCCCTCCTCAGCGCCCCCTAGATGCAGGTTTGATAAGCAGGCTCAGTGCAGGCTTTGTGTTGATGTTAAGGGGGCGGTGCGTGGGTCAGGCGGGTGCGTGGGTCAGGCGGTCGCAAATAATTTTTCTGCATCAAAGCATGTGGGCGTGGCTAAGCCTCAAAGTGAGGCTTCTTGCCATAGGAGGTCATGGTTTAGTAACTTCCACATACAAGGTCACAGCTGTACCACACTTCCTGATTCACATCACATGCCACCACTGAACACATTCATAGTCTCATTTGCTCATGTGACCTAAGCCCCACCCCCTGAGAACAGGAAGTGCAATGTTTTACATAGAAAAATAAGGATTTGCTTTCTTTTACCTAATCAACATCTGTCTGTGATCATTGACTGAAAACAGGATGGGGTCATTAGTTGGCCAGTACTGAGGGTGTCTGAAAGAGGGTGTGGCTGTGGTAGCATGGCGAATCATGGCGTCACGCCATGGAAATACGTTTGCCTCTAATTTCCACATAGATCATCCAATCTGCTCCAAATTCAGCAACATGGATATTAGTTCAACCCGTAACAGAAATTTATTAAAATATTTGGTCGGCGTGGCCCATTCCCTCCTCAGCGCCCCCTAGATCTAGGTTTGATAAGCAGGCTCAGTGGAGGCTCAGTGGTGGCTCAGTGGAGGCTCAGTGGAGGCTCAGTGGAGGCTCAGTGGAGGCTCAGTGGTGGCTCAGTGGAGGCTCAGTGTAGGCTTTGTGTTAGCGTTAAGGGGGCGGTGCGTGGGTCAGGCGGATGCATGGGTCAGGCGGTCGCTGTGGGCTGCGAGGGCCGTTCGAGGCTGCTTGCAGCTTTAATTAGGCCCGAGCAGCTTGCAGCTGCAAGGGACTATTGTTTTCGTACTGTTTATTAGGCCCGAGCAGCTTGCAGCTGCAAGGGACTATTGTTTTCGTACTGTTTATTAGGCCCGAGCAGCTTGCAGCTGCAAGGGACTATTGTTTTCGTACTGTTTATTATTATTATTATTATTATTATTATTATTATTATTATTAGGCCCGAGCAGCTTGCAGCTGCAAGGGACTATTGTTTTCTCGCTGTTTATTATTATATTATTCTTCCGGCAAATGAATTGGCTTTTTGGAGGCTTTAACATATTCAAAAACTCCTGAAATTCTGCGGCTGCATGAGTCGTGTGTGAAATTTACGTATTTTAAGTGTTTCGCGGAAGTCCCAAAAGAAATGGCTCAACAGCGCCCCCTGGAACGCTTCAAAACCCCCTCCCCATAGACCTTTTTTTCACGTAGAGCGATGCCCTTCGGCACACTGTTAGATCATGCCAAGACCTACCAAAAAGCCTCAAAACGTCGCCATCCCAAACGCCCAGGAAGTCGGCCATCTTGCTTGGAACGTGCGATTTTGACCCATTTTTGGCCATTTTTGGCCCAAACTTGACCCTCTATTTGATCGAACTCCTCCTAGGGATTTTGAGCGATCGGCTTGCAAATCGGTCAACATGGCCTTCAGGCTTGGGGGAGCTTAAGTTATCAAAATCTAGAGTTTTCGTTAATGTTGAAGGGGCGGGACCTGGCCTCAAAAATTTCGTAGTCGCCGAAAAATTTAATTTTTTAATATCTCTTAATAAGAAAGTCACAGAGACATGAACACAACTGTGATTGGTAATCATCTGGTCCCCAACAAATTTCATCAGTAAAATGTTGACAATACCTAAGCCCCGCCCCCTGAGAACAGGAAGTGTTGTTTTTTACGTGGGAAGGTCCATATTTCACACACATGACCCAATCAACATGAACCAGTGCACAGTGACTGTAAACAAGTTGGGGTAACTGTGTGTAAAACACTGAGAGGCTACGAAAAAGGGTGGGGCAGTGGCGGCGTGGCGAAGTAGGGCTTCACGCCATGGCCATACGTTTGGCTCTAATTTCCACAAAACTTAATCGATTTGCACCATATTACATAGGATCCTTACTGGTCCAACCCTTAAGAGATATGAATGCAAATTTTTGGTGGGCGTGGTCTAATTTCAGCACGGCGCCCCCTAGAATGACTAAAATAGCCAGCCCCCAGCCATATATTATCTGAGGATTATGAAATCCGTTATGCCATTAGAGGGTCTCAGGACCTACAAAAAAGTCTCTTGGAGCCATAGTCAAAACCCCACAGGAAGTCGGCCATGTTGGATCCGACCCACCATCTTGTCCGATTGGTAATCGACGTATTTGAACGAACTCCTCCTAGGGCTTTTCACGTACAGACTTCAAAACGCTTGAGGAGAGACGGAAGGCATTGGGGATCAAAAGTTATCAAAAGAATTTTTCTGTGTCAAAGCATGTGGGCGTGGCTAAGCCTCAAACTAGGGCTTCTTGCCACACCCTGAAATCACTAAAACAGCCAGCCCCCAGCCATATTTCATCAGAGGATTATGAAATCAGCCATATAAATGGAATGTCTCAGGACCTACAAAAAAGTCTCTTGGAGCCATGGTCCAAACCTCACAGGAAGTCGGCCATTTTGAATCCAGCCTAATCCTATTGTTCCATGCATATAAGTCGTATTTCAACGAACTCCTCCTAGAGCTTTTCACTTACAGACTTCAAAACGGCCGAGGAGGGACTTAAGACATTGTGGATCAAAAGTTATCAAAATAATTTTTCTACATCATAGTATGTGGGCGTGGCTAAGCCTCAAAGTCAGGCTTCTTGCCATAGGAGGTCATGGTGTATTAACTTCCACATACAAGTTCACAGCTGTTCCACACTTATTGTTCCCCATCCCATACCACCACTCAACATATTCATAGGCTCATTTGCTGATGTCACTCAAGCCACGCCCCCTGAGAAAAGGAAGTGCAATGTTTTACATAGGAAAATCAGGATTTGCCTTCTTTTACCTAATCAACATCTGTCTGTGATAATTGACTGAAAACAGAATGGGGTCATTAGTTGGCCAGTACTGAGGGTGTCTGAAACAGGGTGTGGCTGTGGTAACATGGCGAATCATGGCGTCACGCCATGGAAATACGTTTGCCTCTCATTCCCACATATATAATCCAATCTGCTCCAAATTCAGCAACATGGATATTAGTTCAACCCCTAACAGATATTCATTAAAATATTTGGTGGGCGTTGCCTATTCCCTCCTCAGCGCCCCCTAGATTAAGGTTTAATAAGCAGGCTCAGTGTAGGCTTTGTGTTGATGTTAAGGGGGCGGTGCGTGGGTCAGGCAGGTGCGTGGGTCAGGCGGTTGCGAAGAATGTTAGTGCATCAAAGCATGTGGGCGTGGCTAAGCCTCAAAATCAGGCGTCTTGACATAGGAGGTCATGGTGTATTAACTTCCACATACAAGGTCACAGCTGTTCCACACTTATTTTTCCTCATCACATACCACCACTGAACACATTCATAGTCTCATTTGCTCATGTGACCTAAGCCCCACCCCCTGAGAACAGGAAGTGCAATGTTTTACACAGGAAAATCTGGATTTGCCTTCTTTTACCTAATCAACATCTGTCTGTGATGATTGACTGAAAACAGGATGGGTTCATTAGTTGGCCAGTACTGAGGGTGTCTGAAAGAGGGTGTGGCTTTTGTAACATGGCGAATCATGGCGTCACGCCATGGAAATACGTTTGCCTCTGTTTTCCACATAGATCATCCAATCTGCTCCAAATTCAGCAACATGGATATTAGTTCAACGCCTAACAGATATTTATTAAAATATTTGGTGGGCGTGGCCTATTCCCTCCTCAGCGCCCCTTAGATAAAGGTTTAATAAGCAGGCTCAGTGCAGGCTTTGTGTTGATGTTAAGTGGGCGGTGCGTGGGTCAGGCGGGTGCGTGGGTCAGGCGGTCGCGAAGAATTTTTCTGCATCAAAGCATGTGGGCGTGGCTAAGCCTCAAAATCAGGCGTCTTGACATAGGAGGTCATGGTGTATTAACTTCCACATACAAGGTCACAGCTGTTCCACACTTATTTTTCCTCATCACATACCACCACTGAACACATTCATAGTCTCATTTGCTCATGTGACCTAAGCCCCACCCCCTGAGAACAGGAAGTGCAATGTTTTACATAGGAAAATCAGGATTTGTCTCCTTTTACCTAATCAACATCTGTCTGTGATCATTGACTGAAAACAGGATGGGGTCATTAGTTGGACAGTACTGAGGGTGTCTGAAAGAGGTTGTGGCTGTGGTAGCATGGCGAATCATGGCGTCACGCCATGGAAATACGTTTGCCTCTGTTTTCCACATAGATCATCCAATCTGCTACAAATTCAGCAACATGGATATTAGTTCAACGCCTAACAGATATTTATTAAAATATTTGGTGGGCGTGGCGTATTCCCTCCTCAGCGCCCCCTAGATGCAGGTCGATAAGCAGGCTCAGTGCAGGCTTTTTGTTGATGTTAAGGGGGCGGTGCGTGGGTCAGGCGGGTGCGTGGGTCAGGCGGTCGCGAAGAATTTTTCTGCATCAAAGCATGTGGGCGTGGCTAAGCCTCAAAATCAGGCGTCTTGACATAGGAGGTCATGGTGTATTAACTTCCACATACAAGGTCACAGCTGTTCCACACTTATTTTTCCTCATCACATACCACCACTGAACACATTCATAGTCTCATTTGCTCATGTGACCTAAGCCCCACCCCCTGAGAACAGGAAGTGCAATGTTTTACATAGGAAAATCAGGATTTGTCTCCTTTTACCTAATCAACATCTGTCTGTGATCATTGACTGAAAACAGGATGGGGTCATTAGTTGGACAGTACTGAGGGTGTCTGAAAGAGGTTGTGGCTGTGGTAGCATGGCGAATCATGGCGTCACGCCATGGAAATACGTTTGCCTCTGTTTTCCACATAGATCATCCAATCTGCTACAAATTCAGCAACATGGATATTAGTTCAACGCCTAACAGATATTTATTAAAATATTTGGTGGGCGTGGCGTATTCCCTCCTCAGCGCCCCCTAGATGCAGGTCGATAAGCAGGCTCAGTGCAGGCTTTCTGTTGATGTTAAGGGGGCGGTGCGTGGGTCAGGTGGTCGCGAAGAATTTTTCTGCATCAAAGCATGTGGGCGTGGCTAAGCCTCAAAGTCAGGCTTCTTGCACAGGAGGTCATGGTGTATTAACTTCCACATACAAGGTCACAGCTGTTCCACACTTATTGTTCCTCATCACATACCACCACTCAACATATTCATAGGCTTATTTGCTGATGTCACTCAAGCCACGCCCCCTGAGAACAGGAAGTGCAATGTTTTACATAGGAAAATCAAGATTTGCCTTCTTTTACCTTATCAACATCTGTCTGTGATGATTGACTGAAAACAGGATGGGGTCATTAGTTGGCCAGTACTGAGGGTGTCTGAAAGAGGGTGTGGCTGTGGTAACATGGCGAATCATGGCGTCACGCCATGGAAATACGTTTGCCTCTCATTTCCACATAGATCATCCAATCTGCTCCAAATTCAGCAACATGGATATTAGTTCAACCCCTAACAGATATTTATTAAAATATTTGGTGGGCGTGGCCTATTCCCTCCTCAGCGCCCCCTAGATTCAGGTTTAATAAGCAGGCTCAGTGTAGGCTTTGTCTTGGTGTTAAGGGGGCGGTGCGTGGGTCAGGCGGTCACGAAGAATTTTTCTGCATCAAAGCATGTGGGCGTGGCTAAGCCTCAAAGTGAGGCTTCTTGCCATAGGAGGTCATGGTTTTAGTAACTTCCACATACAAGGTCACAGCTGTACCACGCTTCCTGATTCACATCACATGCCACCACTGAACACATTCATAGTCTCATTTGCTCATGTGACCTAAGCCCCACCCCCTAAGAACAGGAAGTGCAATGTTTTACATAGAAAAATAAGGATTTGCTTTCTTTTACCTAATCAACATCTGTCTGTGATCATTGACTGAAAACAGGATGGGGTCATTAGTTGGCCAGTACTGAGGGTGTCTGAAAGAGGGTGTGGGTGTGGTAGCATGGCGAATCATGGCGTCAAGCCATGGAAATACGTTTGCCTCTAATTTCCACATAGATCATCCAATCTGTTTCAAATTCAGCAACATGGATATTAGTTCAACCCGTAACAGAAATTTATTAAAATATTTGGTCGGCGTGGCCCATTCCCTCCTCAGCGCCCCCTAGATCTAGGTTTGATAAGCAGGCTCAGTGGAGTCTCAGTGGTGGCTCAGTGGTGGCTCAGTGGTGGCTCAGTGGAGGCTCAGTGGAGGCTCAGTGGAGGCTCAGTGGAGGCTCAGTGGAGGCTCAGTGGTGGCTCAGTGGAGGCTCAGTGGAGGCTCAGTGGAGGCTCAGTGGTGGCTCAGTGGTGGCTCAGTGGAGGCTCAGTTGAGGCTCAGTGTAGGCTTTGTGTTAGCGTTAAGGGGGCGGTGCGTGGGTCAGGCGGATGCATGGGTCAGGCGGTCGCTATGGGCTGCGAGGGCCGTTCGAGGCTGCTTGCAGCTTTAATTATTATTATTATTCTTCCGCCAAATGAATTGCCTTTTTGGAGGCTTTAACATATTCAAAAACTCCTGAAATTCTGCGGCTGCATGAGTCGTGTGTTAAATTTACGTATTTTAAGGGTTTCGCGGAAGTCCCAAAAGAAATGGCTCAACAGCGCCCCCCGGAACGCTTCAAAACCCCCTCCCCATAGACCTTTTTTTCACGTAGAGCAATGCCCTTCGGCACACTGTTAGATCATGCCAAGACCTACCAAAAAGCCTCAAAACGTCGCCATCCCAAACGCCCAGGAAGTCGGCCATCTTGCTTGGAACGTGCGATTTTGACCCATTTTTGGCCATTTTTGGCCCAAATTTGACCCTCTATTTGATCGAACTCCTCCTAGGGATTTTGAGCGATCGGCTTGCAAATCGGTCAACATGGCCTTCAGGCTTGGGGGAGCTTAAGTTATCAAAATCTAGAGTTTTCGTTAATGTTGAAGGGGCGGGACCTGGCCTCAAAAATTTCGTAGTCGCCGAAAAATTTAATTTTTTAATATCTCTTAATAAGAAAGTCACAGAGACATGAACACAACTGTGATTGGTAATCATCTGATCCCCAACAAATTTCATCAGTGAAATGTTGAACATACCTAAGCCCCGCCCCCTGAGAACAGGAAGTGTTGTTTTTTACGTGGGAAGGTCCATATTTCACACACATGACCCAATCAACATGAACCAGTGCACAGTGACTGTAAACAAGTTGGGGTAACTGTGTAAAACACTGAGAGGCTACGAAAAAGGGTGGGGCTGTGGCGGCGTGGCGAAGTAGGGCTTAACGCCATGGCCATACGTTTGGCTCTAACTTCCACAAAACTTAATTGATTTGCACCATATCACATAGGATCGTTACTGGTCCAACCCTTAAGAGATGTGAATGCAAATTTTTGGTGGGCGTGGTCTAATTTCAGCACGGCGCCCCCTAGAATGACTAAAATAGCCAGCCCCCAGCCATATATTATCTGAGGATTATGAAATCCATTATACCATTAGAGGGTCTCAGGACCTACAAAAAAGTCTCTTGGAGCCATAGTCCAAACCCCACAGGAAGTCGGCCATGTTGGATCCAACCCACCATCTTGTCCTATCGGTAATCGACGTATTTGAACGAACTCCTCCTAGGGCTTTTCACGTACAGACTTCAAAACGCTTGAGGAGAGACGGAAGGCATTGGGGATCAAAAGTTATCAAAAGAATTTTTCTGTGTCAAAGCATGTGGGCGTGGCTAAGCCTCAAACTAGGGCTTCTTGCCACACCCTGAAATCACTAAAATAGCCAGCCCCCAGCCATATTTCATCATAGGAATATGAAATCCGTCGTATAAATGGAATGTCTCAGGACCTACAAAAAAGTCTCTTGGAGCCATGGTCCAAACCTCACAGGAAGTCGGCCATTTTGAATCCAGCCTAATCATATTGTTCCATGCATATAAGTCATATTTCGACGAACTCCTCCTAGAGCTTTTCACTTACAGACTTCAAAACGGCTGAGGAGGGACTTAAGACATTGTGGATCAAAAGTTATCAAAAGAATTTTTCTACATCATAGTATGTGGGCGTGGCTAAGCCTCAAAGTCAGGCTTCTTGCCATAGGACGTCATGGTGTATTAACTTCCACATACAATGTCACAGCTGTTCCACACTTATTGTTCCCCATCCCATACCACCACTCAACATATTCATAGGCTCATTTACTGATGTCACTCAAGCCACGCCCCCTGAGAACAGGAAGTGCAATGTTTTACATAGGAAAATCAGGATTTGCCTTCTTTTACCTAATCAACATCTGTAGGTGATCATTGACTGAAAACAGGATGGGGTCATTAGTTGGCCAGTACTGAGGGTGTCTGAAAGAGGGTGTGGCTGTGGTAACATGGCGAATCATGGCGTCACGCCATGGAAATACGTTTGCCTCTGTTTTCCACATAGATCATCCAATCTCCTCCAAATTCAGCAACATGGATATTAGTTCAACGCCTAACAGATATTTATTAAAATATTTGGTGGGCGTGGCCTATTCCCTCCTCAGCGCCCCCTAGATTCAGGTTTAATAAGCAGGCTCAGTGTAGGCTTTGTGTTGATGTTAAGGGGGCGGTGCGTGGGTCAGGCGGGGGCGTGGGTCAGGCGGTCGCGAAGAATTATTCTGCATCAAAGCATGTGGGCGTGGCTAAGCCTCAAAATCAGGCTTCTTGCCATAGGAGGTCATGGTGTATTAACTTCCACATACAATGTCACAGCTGTTCCACACTTATTGTTCCCCATCCCATACCACCACTCAACATATTCATAGGCTCATTTGCTGATGTCACTCAAGCCACGCCCCCTGAGAACAGGAAGTGCAATGTTTTACATAGGAAAATCAGGATTTGCCTTCTTTTACCTAATCAACATCTGTCTGTGATCATTGACTGAAACAGGATGGGGTCATTAGTTGGCCAGTACAGAGGGTGTCTGAAAGAGGGTGTGGCTGTGGTAACATGGCGAATCATGGCGTCACGCCATGGAAATACGTTTGCCTCTCATTTCCACATATATAATCCAATCTGCTCCAAATTCAGCAACATGGATATTAGTTCAACGCCTAACAGATATTTATTAAAATATTTGGTGGGCGTGGCCTATTCCCTCCTCAGCGCCCCGTCGATGCACGTTTGATAAGCAGGCTCAGTGGAGGCTCAGTGGTGGCTCAGTGGAGGCTCAGTGGTGGCTCAGTGGAGGCTCAGTGGAGGCTCAGTGGAGGCTCAGTGGTGGCTCAGTTGAGGCTCAGTGGAGGCTTTGTGTTAGCATTAAGGGGGCGGTGCGTGGGTCAGGCGGAAGCATGGGTCAGGCGGATGCATGGGTGAGGCGGTCGCTATGGGCTGCGACGGCCGTTCGAGGATGCTTGCAGCTTTAATTATTATTCTTCCGGCAAATGAATTGGGTTTTTGGAGGCCTTAACATATTCAAAAACTCCTGAAATTCTGCGGCTGCATGAGTCGTGTGTGAAATTTACGTATTTTAATGGTTCCGCGGAAGTCCCAAAAGAAATGGCTCAACAGCGCCCCCCGGAACGCTTCAAAACCCCCTCCCCATAGACCTTTTTTTCACGTAGAGCGATGCCCTTCGGCACACTGTTAGATCATGCCAAGACCTACCAAAAAGCCTAGAAACGTCGCCATCCCAAACGCCCAGGAAGTCGGCCATCTTGCTTTGAACGTGCGATTTTGAGCCATTTTTGGCCGATTTTGGCCCAAATTTGACCCTCTATTTGATCGAACTCCTCCTAGGGATTTTGAGCGATCGGCTTGCAAATCGGTCAACATGGCCTTCAGGCTTGGGGGAGCTTAAGTTTTCAAAATCTAGAGTTTTCGTTAATGTTGAAGGGGCGGGACCTGGCCTCAAAAATTTCGTAGTCGCCGAAAAATTTAATTTTTTAATATCTCTTAATATGAAAGTCACAGAGACATGAACACAACTGTGATTGGTAATCATCTGGTCCCCAACAAATTTCATCAGTAAAATGTTGACAATACCTAAGCCCCGCCCCCTGAGAACAGGAAGTGTTGTTTTTTACGTGGGAAGGTCCATATTTCACACACATGACCCAATCAACATGAACCAGTGCACAGTGACTGTAAACAAGTTGGGGTAACTGTGTAAAACACTGAGAGGCTACGAAAAAGGGTGGGGCTGTGGCGGCGTGGCGAAGTAGGGCTTAACGCCATGGCCATACGTTTGGCTCTAACTTCCACAAAACTTAATTGATTTGCACCATATCACATAGGATCGTTACTGGTCCAACCCTTAAGAGATGTGAATGCAAATTTTTGGTGGGCGTGGTCTAATTTCAGCACGGCGCCCCCTAGAATGACTAAAATAGCCAGCCCCCAGCCATATATTATCTGAGGATTATGAAATCCATTATACCATTAGAGGGTCTCAGGACCTACAAAAAAGTCTCTTGGAGCCATAGTCCAAACCCCACAGGAAGTCGGCCATGTTGGATCCAACCCACCATCTTGTCCTATCGGTAATCGACGTATTTGAACGAACTCCTCCTAGGGCTTTTCACGTACAGACTTCAAAACGCTTGAGGAGAGACGGAAGGCATTGGGGATCAAAAGTTATCAAAAGAATTTTTCTGTGTCAAAGCATGTGGGCGTGGCTAAGCCTCAAACTAGGGCTTCTTGCCACACCCTGAAATCACTAAAATAGCCAGCCCCCAGCCATATTTCATCATAGGAATATGAAATCCGTCGTATAAATGGAATGTCTCAGGACCTACAAAAAAGTCTCTTGGAGCCATGGTCCAAACCTCACAGGAAGTCGGCCATTTTGAATCCAGCCTAATCATATTGTTCCATGCATATAAGTCATATTTCGACGAACTCCTCCTAGAGCTTTTCACTTACAGACTTCAAAACGGCTGAGGAGGGACTTAAGACATTGTGGATCAAAAGTTATCAAAAGAATTTTTCTACATCATAGTATGTGGGCGTGGCTAAGCCTCAAAGTCAGGCTTCTTGCCATAGGACGTCATGGTGTATTAACTTCCACATACAATGTCACAGCTGTTCCACACTTATTGTTCCCCATCCCATACCACCACTCAACATATTCATAGGCTCATTTACTGATGTCACTCAAGCCACGCCCCCTGAGAACAGGAAGTGCAATGTTTTACATAGGAAAATCAGGATTTGCCTTCTTTTACCTAATCAACATCTGTAGGTGATCATTGACTGAAAACAGGATGGGGTCATTAGTTGGCCAGTACTGAGGGTGTCTGAAAGAGGGTGTGGCTGTGATAGCATGGCGAATCATGGCGTCACGCCATGGAAATACGTTTGCCTCTGTTTTCCACATAGATCATCCAATCTCCTCCAAATTCAGCAACATGGATATTAGTTCAACGCCTAACAGATATTTATTAAAATATTTGGTGGGCGTGGCCTATTCCCTCCTCAGCGCCCCCTAGATTCAGGTTTAATAAGCAGGCTCAGTGTAGGCTTTGTGTTGATGTTAAGGGGGCGGTGCGTGGGTCAGGCGGGTGCGTGGGTCAGGCGGTCGCGAAGAATTATTCTGCATCAAAGCATGTGGGCGTGGCTAAGCCTCAAAATCAGGCTTCTTGCCATAGGAGGTCATGGTGTATTAACTTCCACATACAATGTCACAGCTGTTCCACACTTATTGTTCCCCATCCCATACCACCACTCAACATATTCATAGGCTCATTTGCTGATGTCACTCAAGCCACGCCCCCTGAGAACAGGAAGTGCAATGTTTTACATAGGAAAATCAGGATTTGCCTTCTTTTACCTAATCAACATCTGTCTGTGATCATTGACTGAAACAGGATGGGGTCATTAGTTGGCCAGTACAGAGGGTGTCTGAAAGAGGGTGTGGCTGTGGTAACATGGCGAATCATGGCGTCACGCCATGGAAATACGTTTGCCTCTCATTTCCACATATATAATCCAATCTGCTCCAAATTCAGCAACATGGATATTAGTTCAACGCCTAACAGATATTTATTAAAATATTTGGTGGGCGTGGCCTATTCCCTCCTCAGCGCCCCGTCGATGCACGTTTGATAAGCAGGCTCAGTGGAGGCTCAGTGGTGGCTCAGTGGAGGCTCAGTGGTGGCTCAGTGGAGGCTCAGTGGAGGCTCAGTGGAGGCTCAGTGGAGGCTCAGTGGTGGCTCAGTTGAGGCTCAGTGGAGGCTTTGTGTTAGCATTAAGGGGGCGGTGCGTGGGTCAGGCGGAAGCATGGGTCAGGCGGATGCATGGGTGAGGCGGTCGCTATGGGCTGCGACGGCCGATCGAGGATGCTTGCAGCTTTAATTATTATTCTTCCGGCAAATGAATTGGGTTTTTGGAGGCCTTAACATATTCAAAAACTCCTGAAATTCTGCGGCTGCATGAGTCGTGTGTGAAATTTACGTATTTTAATGGTTCCGCGGAAGTCCCAAAAGAAATGGCTCAACAGCGCCCCCCGGAACGCTTCAAAACCCCCTCCCCATAGACCTTTTTTTCACGTAGAGCGATGCCCTTCGGCACACTGTTAGATCATGCCAAGACCTACCAAAAAGCCTAGAAACGTCGCCATCCCAAACGCCCAGGAAGTCGGCCATCTTGCTTTGAACGTGCGATTTTGAGCCATTTTTGGCCGATTTTGGCCCAAATTTGACCCTCTATTTGATCGAACTCCTCCTAGGGATTTTGAGCGATCGGCTTGCAAATCGGTCAACATGGCCTTCAGGCTTGGGGGAGCTTAAGTTTTCAAAATCTAGAGTTTTCGTTAATGTTGAAGGGGCGGGACCTGGCCTCAAAAATTTCGTAGTCGCCGAAAAATTTAATTTTTTAATATCTCTTAATATGAAAGTCACAGAGACATGAACACAACTGTGATTGGTAATCATCTGGTCCCCAACAAATTTCATCAGTAAAATGTTGACAATACCTAAGCCCCGCCCCCTGAGAACAGGAAGTGTTGTTTTTTACGTGGGAAGGTCCATATTTCACACACATGACCCAATCAACATGAACCAGTGCACAGTGACTGTAAACAAGTTGGGGTAACTGTGTGTAAAACACTGAGAGGCTACGAAAAAGGGTGGGGCAGTGGCGGCGTGGCGAAGTAGGGCTTCACGCCATGGCCATACGTTTGGCTCTAATTTCCACAAAACTTAATCGATTTGCACCATATTACATAGGATCCTTACTGGTCCAACCCTTAAGAGATATGAATGCAAATTTTTGGTGGGCGTGGTCTAATTTCAGCACGGCGCCCCCTAGAATGACTAAAATAGCCAGCCCCCAGCCATATATTATCTGAGGATTATGAAATCCGTTATGCCATTAGAGGGTCTCAGGACCTACAAAAAAGTCTCTTGGAGCCATAGTCCAAACCCCACAGGAAGTCGGCCATGTTGGATCCGACCCACCATCTTGTCCGATTGGTAATCGACGTATTTGAACGAACTCCTCCTAGGGCTTTTCACGTACAGACTTCAAAACGCTTGAGGAGAGACGGAAGGCATTGGGGATCAAAAGTTATCAAAAGAATTTTTCTGTGTCAAAGCATGTGGGCGTGGCTAAGCCTCAAACTAGGGCTTCTTGCCACACCCTGAAATCACTAAAATAGCCAGCCCCCAGCCATATTTCATCATAGGAATATGAAATCCGTCGTATAAATGGAATGTCTCAGGACCTAGAAAAAAGTCTCTTGGAGCCATGGTCCAAACCTCACAGGAAGTCGGCCATTTTGAATCCAGCCTAATCCTATTGTTCCATGCATATAAGTCGTATTTCAACGAACTCCTCCTAGAGCTTTTCACTTACAGACTTCAAAACGGCCGAGGAGGGACTTAAGACATTGTGGATCAAAAGTTATCAAAAGAATTTTTCTACATCATAGTATGTGGGCGTGGCTAAGCCTCAAAGTCAGGCTTCTTGCCACAGGAGGTCATGGTGTATTAACTTCCACATACAATGTCACAGCTGTTCCACACTTATTGTTCCCCATCCCATACCACCACTCAACATATTCATAGGCTCATTTGCTGATGTCACTCAAGCCACGCCCCCTGAGAACAGGAAGTGCATTGTTTTACATAGGAAAATAAGGATTTTCCTTCTTTTACCTAATCAACATCTGTCTGTGATCATTGACTGAAAACAGAATGGGGTCATTAGTTGGCCAGTACTGAGGGTGTCTGAAAGAGGGTGTGGCTGTAGTAGAATGGCGAATCATGGCGTCACGCCATGGAAATACGTTTGCCTCTAAATTCCACATAGATCATCCAATCTGCTCCAAATTCAGCAACATGTATATTAGTTCAACCCCTAACAGATATTTATTAAAATATTTGGTGGGCGTGGCCTATTCCCTCCTCAGCGCCCCCTAGATGCAGGTTTGATAAGCAGGCTCAGTGCAGGCTTTGTTTTGATGTTAAGGAGACGGTGCGTGGGTCAGGCGGTCGCGAAGAATTTTTCTGCATCAAAGCATGTGGGCGTGGCTAAGCCTCAAAGTCAGGCTTCTTGCCATAGGAGGTCATGGTGTATTAACTTCCACATACAAGGTCACAGCTGTTCCACACTTATTTTTCCTCATCACATACCACCACTGAACACATTCATAGTCTCATTTGCTCATGTGACCTAAGCCCCACCCCCTGAGAACAGGAAGTGCAATGTTTTACATAGGAATATAAGGATTTGCCTTCTTTTACCTAATCAACATCTGTAGGTGATCATTGACTGAAAACAGGATAGGGTCATTAGTTGGCCAGTACTGAGGGTGTCTGAAAGAGGGTGTGGCTGTGGTAACATGGCGAATCATGGCGTCACGCCATGGAAATACGTTTGCCTCTGTTTTCCACATAGATCATCCAATCTGCTCCAAATTCAGCAACATGGATATTAGTTCGACGCCTAACAGATATTTATTAAAATATTTGGTGGGCGTGGCCTATTCCCTCTTCAGCGCCCCCTAGATTCAGGTTTAATAAGCAGGCTCAGTGTAGGCTTTGTGTTGATGTTAAGGGGGCGGTGCGTGGGTCAGGCGGGTGCGTGGGTCAGGCGGTTGCAAATAATTTTTCTGCATCAAAGCATGTGGGCGTGGCTAAGCCTCAAAGTCAGGCTTCTTGCCATAGGAGGTCATGGTGTATTAACTTCCACATACAAGGTCACAGCTGTTCCACACTTATTTTTCCTCATCACATACCACCACTGAACACATTCATAGTCTCATTTGCTCATGTGACCTAAGCCCCACCCCCTGAGAACAGGAAGTGCAAGGTTTTACATGGGAAAATCAAGATTTGCCTTCTGTTACCTAATCAACATCTGTCTGTGATCTTTGACTGAAAACAGGATGGGGTCATTAGTTGGCCAGTACTGAGAGTCTCTGAAAGAGGGTGTGGCTGTGGTAGCATGGCGAATCATGGCGTCACGCCATGGAAATACGTTTGCCTCTAATTTCCACATAGATCATCCAATCTGCTCCAAATTCAGCAACATGGATATTAGTTCAACGCCTAACAGATATTTATTAAAATATTTGGTGGGCGTGGTCTATTCCCTCCTCAGCGCCCCCTAGATTCAGGTTTGATAAGCAGGCTCAGTGGAGGCTCAGTGGAGGCTCAGTGGAGGCTCAGTGGAGGCTCAGTGGAGGCTCAGTGGAGGCTCAGTGGAGGCTCAGTGGAGGCTCAGTGGAGGCTCAGTGCAGGCTCAGTGGAGGCTCAGTGGTGGCTCAGTGGAGGCTCAGTGTAGGCTCTGTGTTAGCGTTAAGGGGGCGGTGCGTGGGTCAGGCGGATGCGTGGGTCAGGCGGTCGCTATGGGCTGCGAGGGCCGTTCGAGGCTGCTTGCAGCTTTAATTAGGCCCGAGCAGCTTGCAGCTGCAAGGGACTATTGTTTTCATACTGTTTATTATTATTCTTCCGGCAAATGAATTGCCTTTTTGGAGGCTTTAACATATTCAAAAACTCCTGAAATTCTGCGGCTGCATGAATCGTGTGTGAAATTTACGTATTTTAAGGGTTTCGCGGAAGTCCCAAAAGAAATGGCTCAACAGCGCCCCCCGGAACGCTTCAAAACCCCCTCCCCATAGAGCTTTTTTTCACGTAGAGCGATGCCCTTCGGCACACTGTTAGATCATGCCAAGACCTACCAAAAAGCCTCAAAACGTCGCCATCCCAAACGCCCAGGAAGTCGGCCATCTTGCTTGGAACGTGCGATTTTGACCCATTTTTGGCCATTTTTGGCCCAAACTTGACCCTCTATTTGATCGAACTCCTCCTAGGGATTTTGAGCGATCGGCTTGCAAATCGGTCAACATGGCCTTCAGGCTTGGGGGAGCTTAAGTTATCAAAATCTAGAGTTTTCGTTAATGTTGAAGGGGCGGGACCTGGCCTCAAAAATTTCGCAGTCGCCGAAAAATTTAATTTTTTAATATCTCTTAATATGAAAGTCACAGAGACATGAACACAACTGTGATTGGTAATCATCTGGTCCCCAACAAATTTCATCAGTAAAATGTTGACAATACCTAAGCCCCGCCCCCTGAGAACAGGAAGTGTTGTTTTTTACGTGGGAAGGTCCATATTTCACACACATGACCCAATCAACATGAACCAGTGCACAGTGACTGTAAACAAGTTGGGGTAACTGTGTGTAAAACACTGAGAGGCTACGAAAAAGGGTGGGGCAGTGGCGGCGTGGCGAAGTAGGGCTTCACGCCATGGCCATACGTTTGGCTCTAATTTCCACAAAACTTAATCGATTTGCACCATATTACATAGGATCCTTACTGGTCCAACCCTTAAGAGATATGAATGCAAATTTTTGGTGGGCGTGGTCTAATTTCAGCACAGCGCCCCCTAGAATGACTAAAATAGCCAGCCCCCAGCCATATATTATCTGAGGATTATGAAATCCGTTATGCCATTAGAGGGTCTCAGGACCTACAAAAAAGTCTCTTGGAGCCATAGTCCAAACCCCACAGGAAGTCGGCCATGTTGGATCCGACCCACCATCTTGTCCGATTGGTAATCGACGTATTTGAACGAACTCCTCCTAGGGCTTTTCACGTACAGACTTCAAAACGCTTGAGGAGAGACGGAAGGCATTGGGGATCAAAAGTTATCAAAAGAATTTTTCTGTGTCAAAGCATGTGGGCGTGGCTAAGCCTCAAACTAGGGCTTCTTGCCACACCCTGAAATCACTAAAATAGCCAGCCCCCAGCCATATTTCATCATAGGAATATGAAATCCGTCGTATAAATGGAATGTCTCAGGACCTACAAAAAAGTCTCTTGGAGCCATGGTCCAAACTTCACAGGAAGTCGGCCATTTTGAATCCAGCCTATTCATGTTGTTCCATGCATATAAGTCGTATTTCAACGAACTCCTCCTAGAGCTTTTCACTTACAGACTTCAAAACGGCCGAGGAGGGACTTAAGACATTGGGGATCAAAAGTTATCAAAAGAATTTTTCTACATCATAGTATGTGGGCGTGGCTAAGCCTCAAAGTCAGGCTTCTTCCCATAGGAGGTCATGGTGTATTAACTTCCACATACAATGTCACAGCTGTTCCACACTTATTGTTCCCCATCCCATACCACCACTCAACATATTCATAGGCTCATTTGCTGATGTCACTCAAGCCACGCCCCCTGAGAACAGGAAGTGCAATGTTTAACATAGGAAAATCAGGATTTGCCTTCTTTTACCTAATCAACATCTGTCTGTGATCATTGACTGAAAACAGAATGGGGTCATTAGTTGGCCAGTACTGAGGGTGTCTGAAAGAGGGTGTGGCTGTAGTAGAATGGCGAATCATGGCGTCACGCCATGGAAATACGTTTGCCTCTAATTTCCACATAGATCATCCAATCTGCTCCAAATTCTGCAACATGTATATTAGTTCAAACCCTAACAGATATTTATAAAAATATTTGGTGGGCGTGGCCTATTCCCTCCTCAGCGCCCCCTAGATGCAGGTTTGATAAGCAGGCTCAGTGCAGGCTTTGTGTTGATGTTAAGGGGGCGGTGCGTGGGTCAGGCGGGTGCGTGGGTCAGGCAGTCGTGAATAATTTTCTTCCATCAAAGCATGTGGGCGTGGCTAAGCCTCAAAGTCAGGCTTCTTGCTATAGGAGGTCATGGTGTATTAACTTTCACATACAATGTCACAGCTGTTCCACACTTATTGTTCCCCATCCCATACCACCACTCAACATATTCATAGGCTCATTTGCTGATGTCACTCAAGCCACCCCCCCTGAGAACAGGAAGTGCAATGTTTTACATAGGAAAATCAGGATTTGCCTTCTTTTACCTAATCAACATCTGTCTGTGATCATTGACTTAAACAGGATGGGGTCATTAGTTGGCCAGTACTGAGGGTGTCTGAAAGAGGGTGTGGCTGTGGTAACATGGCGAATCATGGCGTCACGCCATGGAAATACGTTTGCCTCTGTTTTCCACATAGTTCATCCAATCTGCTCCAAATTCAGGAACATGGATATTAGTTCAACGCCTAACAGATATTTATTAAAATATTTGGTGGGCGTGGCCTATTCCCTCCTCAGCGCCCCCTAGATTCAGGTTTAATAAGCAGGCTAAGTGTAGGCTTTGTGTTGATGTTAAGGGCGCGGTGCGTGGGTCAGGCGGGTGCGTGGGTCAGGCGGTCGCGAAGAATTTTTCTGCATCAAAGCATGTGGGCGTGGCTAAGTCTCAAAATCAGGCGTCTTGACATAGGAGGTCATGGTGTATTAACTTCCACATACAAGGTCACAGCTGTTCCACACTTATTTTTCCTCATCACATACCACCACTGAACACATTCATAGTCTCATTTGCTCATGTGACCTAAGCCCCACCCCCTGAGAACAGGAAGTGCAATGTTTTACATAGAAAAATAAGGATTTGCTTTCTTTTAAATAATCAACATCTGTCTGTGATCATTGACTGAAAACAGGATGGGGTCATTAGTTGGCCAGTACTGAGGGTGTCTGAAAGAGGGTGTGGCTGTGGTAGCATGGCGAATCATGGCGTCACGCCATGGAAATACGTTTGCCTCTGTTTTCCACATAGATCATCCAATCTGCTCCAAATTCAGCAACATGGATATTAGTTCAACGCCTAACAGATATTTATTAAAATATTTGGTGGGCGTGGCCTACTCCCTCCTCAGCGCCCCCTAGATTTAGGTTTGATAAGCAGGCTCAGTGGAGGCTCAATGGAGGCTCAGTGGTGGCTCAGTGGAGGCTCAGTGGTGGCTCAGTGGAGGCTCAGTGGTGGCTCAGTGGAGGCTCAGTGGAGGATCAGTGGTGGCTCAGTGGAGGCTCAGTGTAGGCTCTGTGTTAGCGTTAAGGGGGCTGTGCGTGGGTCAGGCGGATGCATGGGTCAGGCGGTCGCTGTGGGCTGCGAGGGCCGTTCGAGGCTGCTTGCAGCTTTAATTATTATTATTATTCTTCCGGCAAATGAATTGGCTTTTTGGAGGCTTTAACATATTCAAAAACTCCTGAAATTCTGCGGCTGCATGTGTCGTGTGTGAAATTTACGTATTTTAAGGGTTTCGCGGAAGTCCCAAAAGAAATGGCTCAACAGCGCCCCCCGGAACGCTTCAAAACCCCTTCCCCATAGACCTTTTTTACACGTAGAGCGATGCCCTTCGGCACACTGTTAGATCATGCCAAGACCTACCAAAAAGCCTAAAAACGTCGCCATCCCAAACGCCCAGGAAGTCGGCCATCTTGCTTTGAACGTGCGATTTTGACCCATTTTTGGCCATTTTTGGCCCAAACTTGACCCTCTATTTGATCGAACTCCTCCTAGGGATTTTGAGCGATCAGCTTGCAAATCGGTCAACATGGCCTTCAGGCTTGGGGGAGCTTAAGTTATCAAAATCTAGAGTTTTCGTTAATGTTGAAGGGGCGGGACCTGGCCTCAAAAATTTCGTAGTCGCCGAAAAATTTAATTTTTTAATATCTCTTAATAAGAAAGTCACAGAGACATGAACACAACTGTGATTGGTAATCATCTGGTCCCCAACAAATTTCATCAGTAAAATGTTGACAATACCTAAGCCCCGCCCCCTGAGAACAGGAAGTGTTGTTTTTTACGTGGGAAGATCCATATTTCACACACATGACCCAATCAACATGAACCAGTGCACAGTGACTGTAAACAAGTTGGGGTAACTGTGTGTAAAACACTGAGAGGCTACGAAAAAGGGTGGGGCAGTGGCGGCGTGGCGAAGTAGGGCTTCACGCCATGGCCATACGTTTGGCTCTAATTTCCACAAAACTTAATCGATTTGCACCATATTACATAGGATCCTTACTGGTCCAACCCTTAAGAGATATGAATGCAAATTTTTGGTGGGCGTGGTCTAATTTCAGCACGGCGCCCCCTAGAATGACTAAAATAGCCAGCCCCCAGCCATATATTATCTGAGGATTATGAAATCCGTTATGCCATTAGAGGGTCTCAGGACCTACAAAAAAGTCTCTTGGAGCCATAGTCCAAACCCCACAGGAAGTCGGCCATGTTGGATCCGACCCACCATCTTGTCCGATTGGTAATCGACGTATTTGAACGAACTCCTCCTAGGGCTTTTCACGTACAGACTTCAAAACGCTTGAGGAGAGACGGAAGGCATTGGGGATCAAAAGTTATCAAAATAATTTTTCTGTGTCAAAGCATGTGGGCGTGGCTAAGCCTCAAACTAGGGCTTCTTGCCACACCCTGAAATCACTAAAATAGCCAGCCCCCAGCCATATTTCATCATAGGAATATGAAATCCGTCGTATAAATGGAATGTCTTAGGACCTACAAAAAAGTCTCTTGGAGCCATGGTCCAAACCTCACAGGAAGTCGGCCATTTTGAATCCAGCCTAATCATGTTGTTCCATGCATATAAGTCATATTTCAACGAACTCCTCCTAGAGCTTTTCACTTACAGACTTCCAAACGGCCGAGGAGGGACTTAAGACATTGGGGATCAAAAGTTATCAAAAGAATTTTTCTACATCATAGTATGTGGGCGTGGCTAAGCCTCAAAGTCAGGCTTCTTGCCATAGGAGGTCTTGGTGTATTAACTTCCACATACAATGTCACAGCTGTTCCACACTTATTGTTCCCCATCCCATACCGCCACTCAACATATTCATAGGCTCATTTGCTGATGTCACTCAAGCCACGCCCCCTGAGAACAGGAAGTGCATTGTTTTACATAGGAAAATCAGGATTTTCCTTCTTTTACCTAATCAACATCTGTCTGTGATCATTGACTGAAAACAGAATGGGGTCATTAGTTGGCCAGTACTGAGGGTGTCTGAAAGAGGGTGTGGCTGTAGTAGAATGGCGAATCATGGCGTCACGCCATGGAAATACGTTTGCCTCTAATTTCCACATAGATCATCCAATCTGCTCCAAATTCAGCAACATGTATATTAGTTCAACCCCTAACAGATATTTATTAAAATATTTGGTGGGCGTGGCCTATTCCCTCCTCAGCGCCCCCTAGATGCAGGTTTGATAAGCAGGCTCAGTGCAGGCTTTGTTTTGATGTTAAGGAGACGGTGCGTGGGTCAGGCGGGTGCGTGGGTCAGGCGGTCGCGAAGAATTTTCTGCATCAAAGCATGTGGGCGTGGCTAAGCCTCAACGTCAGGCTTCTTGCCATAAGAGGTCATGCTTTAGTAACTTCCACATACAAGGTCACAGCTGTTCCACATTTATTGTTCCCCATCCCATACCACCACTCAACATATTCATAGGCTCATTTGCTGATGTCACTCAAGCCACGCCCCCTGGAAACAGGAAGTGCAATGTTTTACATAGGAAAATCAGGATTTGCCTTCTTTTACCTAATCAACATCTGTCTGTGATCATTGACTGAAACAGGATGGGGTCATTAGTTGGCCAGTACTGAGGGTGTCTGAAAGAGGGTGTGGCTGTGGTAACATGGCGAATCATGGCGTCACGCCATGGAAATACGTTTGCCTCTCATTTCCACATTTATAATCCAATCTGCTCCAAATTCAGCATCATGGATAATAGTTCAACCCCTAACAGATATTCATTAAAATATTTGGTGGGCGTGGCCTATTCCCTCCTCAGCGCCCCCTAGATGCAGGTTTGATAAGCAGGCTCAGTGCAGGCTATGTGTTGATGTTAAGGGGGCGGTGCGTGGGTCAGGCGGGTGCGTGGGTCAGGCGGTCGCGAAGAATTTTTCTGCATCAAAGCATGTGGGCGTGGCTAAGCCTCAAAATCAGGCTTCTTGCCATAGGAGGTCATGGTTTAGTAACTTCCACATACAAGGTCACAGCTGTACCACACTTCCTGATTCACATCACATGCCACCACAGAACACATTCATAGTCTCATTTGCTCATGTGAACTAAGCCCCACCCCCTGAGAACAGGAAGTGCAATGTTTTACACAGGAAAATCTGGATTTGCCTCCTTTTACCTAATCAACATCTGTCTGTGATGATTGACTGAAAACAGGATGGGGTCATTAGTTGGCCAGTACTGAGGGTGTCTGAAAGAGGGTGTGGCTGTGGTAACATGGCGAATCATGGCGTCACGCCATGGAAATACGTTTGCCTCTAATTTCCACATAGATCATCCAACCTGCTCCAAATTCAGCAACATGGATATTAGTTCGACCCCTAACAGATATTTATTAAAATATTTGGTGTGTGTGGCCTATTCCCTCTTCAGCGCCCCCTAGATTCAGGTTGGTAAGCAGGCTCAGTGCAGGCTTTGTGTTGATGTTAAGGGGGCGGTGCGTGGGTCAGGCGGGTGCGTGGGTCAGGCGGTTGCGAAGAATGTTAGTGCATCAAAGCATGTGGGCGTGGCTAAACCTCAACGTCAACCTTCTTGCGATAGGAGGTCATGGTGTATTAACTTCCACATACAAGGTCACAGCTGTACCACACTTCCTGATTCTCATCACATGCCACCAATGAACACATTCATAGCCTCATTTGCTCATGTGACCTAAGCCCCACCCCCTGAGAACAGGAAGTGCAAGGTTTTACATGGGAAAATCAAGATTTGCCTTCTGTTACCTAATCAACATCTGTCTGTGATCTTTGACTGAACACAGAATGGGGTCATTAGTTGGCCAGTACTGAGGGTGTCTGAAAGAGGGTGTGGCTGTAGTAGAATGGCGAATCATGGCGTCACGCCATGGAAATACGTTTGCCTCTAATTTCCACATAGATCATCCAATATGCTCCAAATTCAGCAACATGTATATTAGTTCAACCCCTAACAGATATTTATTAAAATATTTGGTGGGCGTGGCCAATTCCCTCCTCAGCGCTCCCTAGATGCAGGTTTGATATGCAGGCTCAGTGCAGGCTTTGTGTTGATGTTAAGGGGGCGGTGCGTGGGTCAGGCGGGTGCGTGGGTCAGGCGGTCGCGAAGAATTTTTCTGCATCAAAGCATGTGGGCGTGGCTAAGCCTCAAAATCAGGCATCTTGACATAGGAGGTCATGGTGTATTAACTTCCACATACAAGGTCACAGCTGTTCCACACTTATTTTTCCTCATCACATACCACCACTGAACACATTCATAGTCTCATTTGCTCATGTGACCTAGGCCCCACCCCCTGAGAACAGGAAGTGCAATGTTTTACATAGGAAAATCAGGATTTGGCTTCTTTTACATAATCAACATCTGTAGGTGATCATTGACTGAAAACAGGATGGGGTCATTAGTTGGCCAGTACTGAGGGTGTCTGAAAGAGGGTGTGGCTGTGATAGCATGGCGAATCATGGCGTCAGGCCATGGAAATACGTTTGCCTCTAATTTCCACATAGATCATCCAATCTGCTCCAAATTCAGCAACATGGATATTAGTTCAACCCGTAACAGATATTTATTAAAATATTTGGTGGGCGTGGCCTATTCCCTCCTCAGCGCCCCCTAGATTCAGGTTTGATAAGCAGGCTCAGTGGAGGCTCAGTGGTGGCTCAGTGGAGGCTCAATGGAGGCTCAGTGGAGGCTCAGTGGAGGCTCAGTGGTGGCTCAGTGGAGGCTCAGTGTAGGCTTTGTGTTAGCGTTAAGGGGGCGGTGCGTGGGTCAGGCGGATGCATGGGTCAGGCGGATGCATGGGTCAGGCGGTCGCTATGGGCTGCGAGGGCCGTTCGAGGCTGCTTGCAGCTTTAATTATTTATACAACCATATTAACCACAGCTCCCGCTGAGCGACTTGATCGGGCCATTGAGTACATACCCCAATACAGGTACTCCGTTGGTTCCTGAAATGCCCCATAAAACGGCCCTGTTGGCCCAGCCCAATGAAGTGGAGGTCTGGCCAAATTACCCTGAAGTTCCGATACCTTTCTATGTTCCCTTAGAGGTGAAATTTCACACACCCATATTTCCACAGCAGTTGTTTCATTGGTCTGAGGTGAGGATGCTGTTCCCTCTGGCCTAGATGAAACTCAATCAAACGATCCATCTCCTGATCTTCCCCACTTGAGGCACAGACTCACTTTCAACCTGGTTGGAGAACTCCACCTTTTTCTGCTTGAAAACCACAATCCCAGATGTGCCTTGAACCTGCTCCAGTGCTCTCTTAAAGTTGTAGCTTGGTGACATTGACAGCCACATCATCTGTAGAAGATTAGATTTTATTGTCCATGATTACACCTTGAGAAGCTGTCAATGAACACAACCAGGACACGAGACACATGGCAGACCTAGTGAAATTCAAACTGCACATCGACATTGTGCCATTAACAATAACAATTAACAAAAAGACCAAGTAAAGCTCCTGTTTTGGTTATATGAGAACCTGATAGTCCTTAAGAGCAACCCAGCACCTTTTACACATGCAATATTCCTCTACCTTTACCACAATGAGGCCTCCTTCAGATACACAAAGCAAAAGTAGACTAGAGAGTCACATTCAGATGACCACGTTAGCAACTATGTAAAAGTAAACCATGAGGAAACTTTTGCAGGAAGGCTGTAAATTGTGATCACCGGTTCCAGTCCCCTTACTTAAACTCTCCATTCATGTTTCTTAAAGGTTTCAGAAAATCCTTTAAGATCCTCAATGATCAAAGATAATATCACAAATCAATCACTTTACCCTTAATTGTTTGAGGTGACATCTTGAGACTTTAAGCATATAATTCACTTTCACTGAATAAACACATTCACATTCAGCAAATATCCGCCTACATTCAAATTCTAAGTATGACACCATGTTTATTACTAATTAAAGTAAGAATTAATCTTAATTTAAAAGCTGCTGAAATTCTCATTAGTTAAATGACATGAAATTCTAAAGCATTTGAACAAGAAGTGTGACTTTTATTTTGAGTACACAACCCTATTAGGTCTAGTCATTTTTTTCTTCCTCCAGATAAAAAGTCATGCTCAGAAGCTGTTTGTCTGGATAATGCAATTCAAAGTGTCCGTTAAAGTGAATGATCTCATATAGGGGTTTCTATAACATTTTATTGTGATGTCCTTCCTCCTCGGAACCTGTCAGCTTGGAGATGAGGTCAATGATTCCAACTCGGACAAAAAAAAAACTCTATTTTTATTCCACCTTTATCTATACAGGTAAATATTATTGAGACATGACATCTCATTTGCCCAGCCAGACCAGATAAGCCCGGTCTAGTTTAGCTGCAATTTCCCGACATGTTCTGTCTGGCAGTGTGGCACTCAGAATTGATCTCAGAGTACCATGTAGAAGCCCAACACATTTAATTTCACAAGTGGAGCATTATGGCTTTTGCTATAGTACTCCACTTGATATATAAATATGTATGAAATCTTTATTACAAATTGATGTGGGTTTATTTAAAATACTACACACACGGAGACCAAAAAAACGGGGAAAAAGATGAAGAGAGGTGGGATAAAAAGTTAAAAGGGAAAGAGAGAATTTAAGATAAAAGAGAGGAAGGGGAAAAAGAAAATACAAGAAAACACCCCATAAGTCTGGTTCTAAACCTGCAGGATGGCAGTGAAGGAAAAAAACAACGATAAAACAAACTAAACAAACAGTGTGAACTTAGAACCACACTTCAACAAGCCACAAACAGATATATTAATACAGCAAGTGTCACTGAAAAACTCATGATACTGACTATTACAAGATGTATCAGTGGCAACCTCAGCCCAAGAGTGGATCTGTAAACACCTGAATCCAAACACCTGTGTGTGTGCGAGTGTGAGGGAGCGAGAGAGAGCATGCTAGTGTATTTAAGGCTTCTCCATGCGAGTGTTCAATAGCCGGTCGATGCAGACATGAAGGAGATTGGAGCGACAGACATCCAACGGGCTCCCAAAACACAGGAGCCCCAGGCGGAACACCACAGGACTGACCGCAAGTCTTACCTTAAGAACAGGAACTTCTTTGTGTTAATAGGCAATTTTTCATCAGAACACACAGAAATCACGTCTGGTCCCCCCAGGGCTCTATACTGGGAAGACTCCTATTGAATATCTACATGCTCCCACTAACCCAGGTTATAACAAGCAATAACAATAGTTACCATAACTACGCAGATGGCACTCAGCTTTAAATTCCAATATCACCGGGTGACTATGAACCCATCCAAACCCTAAGTGAATATACTGAGCAAATCAATGAATGGATGTGCCATAATTTTCTCCAGCTGAATAGAAACAAAACTGAAGTAATTCTCTTTGGTTCTCAAGAGGAACAATCAAGTGTCAACCCACAGCTTCAGTTAAGTAGTAATGAACTCAGACCTGAACCTCCAGGGTCACAGAAAAGCAATAACAAGGTCAGCCTTCTATCACCTGAATAACATTTCTAGGATTGAAGGACTGATGTCACAACAGGACCTCAAAAAAAAACATAACTCATACATGCATTTATCTTTAGTCTGTTTGATTACTGCAACAGCGTCCTCACAGGTCTGCCTAAAAAGTCAATTAGACAACTGCAGCTGATCCAGAATGCTGCTACATGTGTCCTCACTAGTACCAGGAAAGTAGAGCACATCGCCCTAGTTCTAAAGCCCTTACACTGACTCTTCCTGTAGCTCAGACAATAGACTTCAAAATACTTTCACTAGTTTATAAATAATTGAATGGCTTAGCACCAAAGTGTATTGAGGATCTACTGTCACTAAACTAACCCTCCAGACAACTCAGGTCTTCCAACCCTAGTCTACTGATTGTCCCTAGAATTAGAACCAAACATGGAGAAGCAGTTTTCAGTTTCTATGATCCTCTAATCTGGAACAAACTCCCAGACCACTGCAAAGCTGCTGAAACACTGAGTTCCTTTAAATCAAAGCTACAAACTCATCTGTTTAGAGCTGCCTTTGAGTAAGCGATTAATAATAGCTGGAATGTCATATGTTTAAATGTCATGTTTTGTGTTTCTAATGTTGTTTTATGCTTTTACTGTTGTTCTCCCCTAATCATGTAAATCACATTGAATTCCCTTGTTGTTGAAAGTGTGCTGCACAAGTAACATTGCCTTGCCTTACCAGTGCATCTTCTCAGGGGCCTTCCTCTTCAACAATCCGCTCACAAATCACAAACCAACCCCCCCTCCTCCATGCAACACACCGACGGACAGCTCCATATCCCCAGCAACATCCAATACTCCCGACTGCCAATGTCTGACAGATCCAACCCAGAAACTAACTGCACGATGCAAGATACAGTCCCCTACCAGAACACCCCACCAGACGAGGCAATCCTCGCCCAACACCACCCAGTGAACGGAAAAACACAGACATCGGGCAGCATCCATACAGAGACTACCATCCTCCGCTCTCTCCCCACCCAAAGTGCAATGCGAACATAGACTGTCAAATCAAACGACACTGCCCCGCACACAAACGACAAAAGCCCCAAGCACAGCGGTGCCAGCAGGAGGGGCAGAGCAATGAGCAACGCCACAGCGGCTCCACCGATCATTCCCGTGGACTGCACCCACAGAGCAAAACCCCCCTAACCGCATGCAGGAAGAACTATGCAACCTACAAAACCGTCGCCAGTACGCCAAGCAAGCAAGTGACAGTCAGCTTCAGACAGCCCCCAACACCAACCACAAGCCAACAAGCACTACGTCAGCCCTGTCCTGCAAGACTTGTTTTCCAATTCAACAGGAGAGACAAACCCCAGCTCAAGGATGCTTTTTATATTAATAATGAACTTCCAGAGTGATCAACAGTGGGAAACCATCAAGACTTTCAAAGCCAGTGTCAGGGGAGATCATCAAAATGGAGTATGATTGTCCACATTTTTACCAACAGCAAAGCTCGGAGACGGGAGTCTTGGAGCTCCACCTGCTGAGGTCCAAATACGATTCTGAGGAAGAGACATTGCACAACAGCTGGACCACAAGTCAGGCATCCTCCTATCACTTTTATCGGAGTAGTCCTTTGGTGCCCAAGCCGACAGATCAAATGTGGCTCCCTTTGAGTTCAGTCCTTCCAACCCTTTTCCTTAAACCAACACCAGGTACAGTGAACCCCCGTCTATTCACGGTTCAGTATTCATGGATTTTTCTGTCAAACGTCCGCCCATTTGCAGATTTTTAGAGAGCACATCTAAAATATTCGAAGAAAATACAACTCAGCAAGGATGAATACCTGGACACAATGATGGATGACATGCTATTGGCTGGTGTTTGTAAGGCAGTCAATCCAGGAGCACCATTTTCTTTTCCTTGGTACTGATTGCCTGTACCCCCAAGAGCAGAGATAAGGAAGTCTGTAGATGTTAGCTTTTGCGGTAGTGCTGAGACTGTTTACACTGTGTGTATTGATGGATGTTAAGATAGATTTGGTGTTTGAACTATTAAATTGTTATTTATTAGCGTTTTTAGATGGGGTCACAAGTATTCGTGTATTTTAGGTATTTGCTGGTGGCTATAGTTGTGAACCCCCACAATTCCACCATATTAAACCTAAAAATTATGCTGCCATTCTTCTCTTTAAACAGAGAGTCCAGAAACTTTCATGTAATTTAACTTTTAACCAGCTTGATAAAGTTTTGAACCTTCACTTGAAGAAATTCCTCTGTATGTAGTAGTTAGACTTATGTTTGTTATTTTAGATTATGTTTGTGGGTATTTTTACTTAATTGAATCATTAAAGAGCAACTCACCCCTCTTCCTGAGTCTTACTCCACCTACATTTCCGGTTTTAAAAATGCCGCAAAAGGAAGTGTTGCCTGGCAGACCAAGGGATGTGCGGGGGGGGGTCAACACTTCCTTGCTATTCTAACTCCAACTCTCTATAGAGGTGTGGCCGAGACTGGGCTTTTTGGGACTCCGCAGCGGCATAAAGGCTGAGCCAGTAGCATTGCCCGATTCAAATTCAAGTGCAGTGTGAAGTTTTAAACTGAAGAGGGCACTCCACTGACAAAATTAATATTTTGACTAAAATGTACTAAAAAACCCAAAAATAATGACCAGACATGTGGATAGCACTGTTAGACACTCATTTATACAGTTTATCAGCAAAAAAAGATAAGTTGGGAGTAAGTTTCACTTTAAAGAGCAGTGATAAGAAATATAATTTACTTGTTTAAAATGAATCTTATCTTTTAAAAACTCGGATAAATCTAATCTATAAATAAATCTAGCTCCCTAAGCCTGTTGATTCCCGGGCTTAGGGAGCCAGGCCCGCCCAATTAAGTATTGAGTCTGCACTAGACAGATTACCACGACCATGTAAATAAATTTGCGGTCTGTAATATGACATCATCAAGGAGAGGAGGAGAAGATTTTGAGATGAAAACAGCTATAGCTATTCCCCCTGCTCCCCGTGCCCTTCTGGAAGGAGCTGAAAGCCACGCATCATACAGTGCACGCATAGGGAAAGCGAAGTCAACAGAGAGAGCCTCACCGCATTGACCTCCTTTTTACAATGGAGTTTTCGAGATAAGGATTTTTTTTTTAAACCAAAGTATTAGCTATTTACTTTAAATTTGTTGGTGTGCTGAACTGACTGAGGCGGTGTCACCCACTAGTGCACACTGGGGACTGGGGCGCATTCTTGTTGACTGACAACTCCCTCTTGTGGATATCCAAATCTATTGGTCAACTCTCTGGGCTCGCGTTAATGATTCGTTTTGCTGTAGAGGCCAGGGGAGGGACTTAAGGAAAATATTATTTCTGATTACTTACTTTATATCATAGAACAGGGTCAGATAGTCAAATTTAAGCATTTTATGAGTTGCTTTAAAAATTTTAACTATGTACCCCAGCTTTAAGTTGTATTGACCCAAGACAACCAGCAGAGATGTGCTCTAGACTGTTAATTTAGGCTTTTGGAGGCAGTAAAGAAGATTCTTTGATAAAGTTGTGTGCCAAAATGGACATCAGAGATCAACTCAATAAAAACGAGCAAAGCTACCACAATCAGTGAATGTTTGTTGTGAGCTTAAGACTTGTTGTGGACTAGCTAATTTATTAGAGGACCTTAACTGAACCCTTTGATATGTAAAAACACAATTTTTGTTTGTGATGGTTCAATTCTGTCAATGCTGTGCGGCTTCCAACAATGAGTTGCACATTGTTTTTCTTTCAGATTGGTTTGACAAAAACGTTTACTATGTCTACAGTTATGATTGTATCCTTGATTCGCATACATTGTTGGAATCTCATGCATCCTAGCTTTCCAATGATATCTAATATGTTTATGTACATAGTGTCGCAAAAATTCAGAAGTATGTAACGTACCTCCATCGGGGCGTGAAAACGTGCAGGGGTTAAATAAAAGGATTGTTTACTGGGCCCCCCCAGCCAAAATCCTCTGCCGCCAGGTCTACCTAAACCTCCTCTACCACTCCTTCTTTGAAATGCATTAGACAAATCATCTATCCTTTAAATTGTTTTTCAGTAGATTTCAAATGTTTTCCAAGATATATAAAACTGAATCTGGTTGATTTCTGATACTTAGTCTAGTTCAATGAAAATTTTCTGTGCTGTATTGATTAGAAAATAACTCAGGAGTGCCAAAGTTCAGTACTTGTGAGCCCCTATCCTGCAACTTTCAGATATATCCCTTCTCCAACTCACCCGATTCAGATGCATTTTTTGTTACTCTTCGCAGAGCTGAATTACATGCTCACGAGAGTTTTCAACCATTTGATTCTCGTGTTTGGAGAAGGGATGCATGTAAAAGTTGCTGTGTATTAGCTCTGAAGTACTGGCCTTTGAGCTTTTATGCATAATTTCTACTCACAAATGTAGAATAAAATCTCTTGTTTTATTATTCTTGTGCAAAAATTGCACAAATCCTTGATTGTTTTCATAAAGAATGGTTTGAAAGCACAGGGCTTCAGATTGGTCATGTCATATTTAAACAGGTTTGCAGGGAGACAGCAGAGCCTAACACTGCTTTGCAGATTACCATAAAACCTGCATGAGCAGCTTGGAGCGCAGCCATGAGCCCATTTGTGCACCTTCAAAACACCAGCAGATATTCGAATGAGTGTAAGATGGATGAACTCGTCACGCAGTAATAACATCCCTAGCTAAGTGATTTAATCAATATCACTAGATTGCACAGTCGATTGAAAGGATTTTTGTTAGCCCGTATGTCTCCACTAGAGAGCATCTCAAAAGCTCACTAATCACCATGAATCTAATGGCACCACGGCTTGCTATTTGTCTGCCATCACAGGTTTCAAATGAATTAAGCGCCTGTTCAGACCACACTGACAGACGGCCATCATCTCCAAACATGTCTTGCAAATGTAACAATGGAAAAAAAGCATATACCCATCGCTTTTTTGAAAGCTCAGAGGTTCTCCCTCATCCCAATGACCAGAAAGGATAGGGTATTATGCCATCTAGGAGGTCAATGACTTCCCTTGTCAGGTGCTGTTTTTCCCATGATACGGAGCACTTTTGGTTTCAGCAATGAACGGCAAGAAAAAAATTAAAAGGTCAAATTTTAGTATACCTGAGGAATATAGATATAAAGATCTGAAGGCCAGTTTCAGCATGCATTGTGTGAATATAGCAATACTGAAGGAAACGGAAGCAGCATTTAGATGTATACAGGCAAAGTCAGTACACTACACATGAATAAGTGCAAGTGTTTACGAGCCACCTATATTCCATGCTTTTATTTATTTCACCATTAAAAGGAGGATAATGGTATTAGCTCCATATTCTTCGGGTATGAAAACACGCATAAAGAAACTATTCATAGCAAATCGTTCTTGATGAATTGATGCTCCCTTTAGGTAAACAAAAATGCAGAAGGAATTTTTCATATACTTTCAAAGACCAACTTTTGTTGCACATTTTAGAAAAGAAATCCATTTAGCATTTTACACAATTACATTCTGCTCCACAAGGCAACCTCTGCATGACTCCATAGATAGATAGATAGATAGATAGATAGAAAGAACCTCCCCAGTAAGGTCTCTAAGTAATGCTGCTGTAATTACTGTGGCCTCTGTAAACAACAGCCAAAGCGCTTGTGTTAGTGTTTGCCCTCAGGCTACAGCACCATCTTTAAAAATTCATACTTTGCAGTGGAGGGTAATCAGTGTTTGTGACCATAAACAGCTCGTTTAACAGATTACACATGCAGCCCATTTCGTAAAAGCTGTACATTCTTCTTTTTTGCTGTTCTTGTTTTTTCTTTTTTTACTTTCAAGACATACAAGTCCTCTGAAATAAGACTCACTTCTGCAGTTCTTGTAAAACTGGATGAAGTACTGTTTTTAATTTGTGTCTGAGTTATGCCAGCAAAGCAATACTAAAACTCCAGCAGTTTTTTTAGATTGAATTTCATATTGTTTTCACAGTTCGCATTGTTTTTTTTGTTATGCACACGTCTAAACTGGTAATCATTTACATAAATGACTTGAAAACATTTATATAGTTCCAACCATCCTTTCAATAACAACTTATTCTTTGGGGGTTGCTGGGGGGTTGGTGCATAACTCCAGGTGTCATTGGGCAAGAGGTGGGGTATTCCATGAACAGGTTGCCATTCCATCATATAAATTATTTTTTTTTACACGTTTCTTTAAAATAAAAATCTGAACAGTGTGCCATGCATTTGTATTTAGACCCACTGAGACGATACTTTATAGAAACTCCTTTTACTGATATTACTGCTGAAAGTTCTTTGGTGACGCCTCTAGAAAGGCAATGCGAGACAAATTTATTTGTGTACCACACTTTCAGCAACAAGGCCATGTAAGATGCTTTACCTGATTTTGTGGGAAAAATAAAACAATAAAAACAGAAAACACTACATTGAAAACATAAAGAACACATAAAGAACATTAAAACATACTACTGTTATGACATTCCAGCTATTATTAATCAAAGACAGCTCTACACATATGGGTTTTTAGCTTTGATTTAAACGAACTGTTAATTTAAAGGTGTTTCAACAGCTTTGCAGTCGTCTGGAAGTTTGTTCCAGATAAGGAGAGCATAGAAACTGAAAGCTGCTTCTCCATGTTTGGTTCTGATTCTAGGGGTGATTAGTAGGCTGGAATTAGAGGACCTAAGTGGTCTAGGGGGTATGTATAATGACAACAGATCTTCAACATACTGGCTGTAGTTGTCTGATTGACTTTTTAGGCAGACCTGTAAAGAAGAGAAAGCTCTAAGACATTTTCAGTGTGTGTCACTAGAGCCAACGTTTTCCACCTATAAAACAGTGCTATAAAACAATGGCAACGACAGAAGACTTGCACTCCAAAATGCTCCCTTGGTGTTTGCTATGTGGCGGAAGCAGGCGCAGACACAGGTGCCATAAAGAAGGAGTTCCTTACAGGTTGAAATATATTTTAAAACCTGACGTTTTCAATTTTTGTTCTGTAAGTCAGTAACCCACATGCACTCTTAATTTGTGTTGTCTGGAATTGAATCCCACTACTTTGAAGCTGGTAATGAGAACAAAGGGAAAAACCCTATACTCAATCAGTCCTCTGGAGGAAAACTACTTTAGTTAAACTTTTTTTTAACTTGAACGAAGAAATTGCCTGTATTTTGATGAACCGAATGACTATGTTTGATTGTGTTAATTTATCTTACAACTTTAGAAGCTTTTGGGAGATCATGACTTTATGCATATCTGGTGATGCCTACCTTGCAACAGCAGACATGAACAATTTGGCACTCATGCTTGGAGATGTCACAGATGCTGAAATGATGGAACTGATAGAAAAAGTATGTAATGTATAAATTCCCATTTACTTAACTCTATATAACATAAGTAGCTTCAGTTCTGTTGATGCCTGTAAGAAATTTTTGAATTTCTTTGTGGACAAAATCTCATTTACCTTGCAAATGTAACGCCTGGTGTCTTTGTCATGACAACTGGTTCTGGTCCAAATGCTGATTTAGTTTAGTTTATTCCTATGTCCTCTTTTTTGCATCTGCATTAATTCAGGAAACGAAACCCTCTGGTTGTCCCTTCGACTCTCTCCCTACAAAACTGCTTAAAGATGTATTTCATGTTATTGGTCATCTTATTCTTGCCTTGTTTAACTCTTGCTTAAGTCTTGGTACTGTCCCCTTTGACTTTAAACATGCTGTGGTTTGGCCTCTGCTTAAAAAACTGCCTTCATGGATCCTTCTACTCTGTCAAGTTTTAAACCTATTTCAAATCTCACTTTTTTTATCTAAGGTCTTAGCAAAAATAGTTTTTAATCAGGTTCAACAGTTTTTAGATAAAGATTCTGTTTTAGAAACCTTCCAATCTGGCTTTAGATCACACCACAGCACCGAATCAGCTTTGCTGAAGGTGCTTAATGACATTGTCAGGGCTGTTGATGGTAGGTTCCCAGTTGTTATAGTTAGGCTGGACCTCTCAGCTGCTTTTGACACAGTCGATAATAATATCCTTATCTCATGCCTGAAAAAAGTTGGATTTGGTGGTACAGTTTTAAAATGGTTTGCATCCTAACTGTCTGATAGAAGTTTTTCGGTGATGGTAGGTGATGTTCCTTCCTCTTGGGCCCCGCTATCCAGTGGTGTTCCCCAGGGGTCATTTCTAGGTCCTCTATTGTTTTCACTTTACATGTTATCATTCGGAGGAATCCTGGCAAGGCACAAACTACATTTCCATTGTTATGCAGATGATGTTCAAATCTACCTGCCCATAAAACCAGATTCTGACATCACAGTTAATACCTTATTGAACTGTCTTGACGATCTTAAACTGTGGCTAGCCCAAAATGTTCTGCTTCTTAACAACAAAAAAACATAATGTATAATCTTTACCCCACCAAACCAATCCGGTGTTGCTCCATCGAATCTTGGCCCCTTATGCCCCTTTTGCCCTAGGGTGGGGTCAGTCCCGTACGGGTCAGGTCAGCATGGCCCAGAACGTGCTGGTTGTCTTAACATTATTATCTCAGGAGATGCAGATGTAGGCGAGGGCATGGGTGGACTCAGCCAAAAGTGGCGCGAGGTCTGTGATGTAATTTATAATCCCCACAAGAGTGGTAAACAAATGTGGACATGTGCATTGAGAGAGAAATGGAGAAACAACAATGGAGGACGTCAAGGTATTTTTCTACTTCATACTCTGACTGTGGCTCTTTCTTAAGAAGAAACTCTGTGCACGACATGCAAGAAGACTTCGCCAAGCAAGGCTTTTGGCACAGAAAAGGTATCTAATCCTTCAGTAAGCCCTTCAACAGCATGAAGAAACATTAGAGCGGCCCAGAAGCAGACAGCGCACCATAGTAAGAGCTTGGTATTTGATATTGCCATATATATAGCTGCAACGTGTTTACATCTGCAAGTTATCACTGCCGGATGTTAAAATACGTGTTACTTGTTTTGGATGGTTCTTTTGGAACAGCGTTCCCTCTGAACGAGCATCTCAGTGGTGGGAATCTATTGTTCCCGGCTTCACAGAAACGCTGTAGTTGGAGAACTTCAGGATGTCTGAAGCAACGTTCACGTTCCTGTGCAACAACCTGCGCCCGGCTTTGCAGCGGAGGGACACATCTTTCCGCGAATGTGTGCCCCTGAGGAAGAGAGTGGCTGTTGCCTTGTGGAAACTTGCTACAGGTTCAGAATACAGGAGCATCGGACATCTTTTTGGGGTCAGCACCACAACTGTCTGCTAGTTTGTACAGGAATTCTGTGCAGCAGCAGAGACATTATTGATGCCTGACCAAATTCACTTTCCTGATGATCGAAAATGTTGAGAGCAGGTGGGGGCTGCCACAATGTGTGGGTGCTTTTAATGGCTCCCACATAGCTATCATTGCACCAAAACATTTTCACACATTTCAGTCGCAAAGGATGGCATTCAATTATCTTGCAAGCTGTAGTAGATGGAAAGAGGATGTTCTGCAATGTGCTTGCTGGCATTCCAGGGAGCCTGCATGATGCAAGGGTCCTGACACTTTCTACACTGTGGGAGCTGGCAAGCCGTGGAAACCTCTTCCCCGCTCATTCAATCACATTTGGACTATTGTAGCGCTCTTTATACCAGTCTGGACCGGTCCTCAGTCTTGCGTCTGCAAGTTATTCAAAATGTAGCAGCCAGACTTCTCACTACTACTACGACTACTTCAGGACTGAACCAAGACAGAAGCAGAATCAAAACTAAATGATAGGAACACTAAAAATCAAAACCTCTTTATTGTGGCAGCATGAGACTGTATCTTCGAGGCTTTAGCTTTGCGAAACTATCCATGACATTTTCAGGGTCAATATTATTCAAGTATTCTTTTTTAGGTGTGTTTTGGTGTTCTCTCTCTTTCCTGATTTCCCCTGACCTATCTGAATGATCAAAAAGAAACTCATTACTATTTAATGATACCTCTATATTCGTGTCTCTGCGTTACTAGTTTGTACTATATATTTTTGTTAATTCTGCCAAAGAACTACACTATTAATATAATTATTTAGCCTAGCTGTGCAAAAACAGCCTGCATGACCTATTAAATATAGAATTAGAAAAATTACAAACCTAACAAGATACACTTGTGAACATGTTCTAGCGCGTTTTGGCAAACAACTGTCTGTGACTAACATGTCTTTCTAACCTGGATCTTGTTCCATCTCTGTTCTGTCCTCATTCTCCTGTCCCTCTCTCTCTCTCTCTCTCTCTCTCTCTCTCTCTCTCTCTCTCTTTGTGCTAGTAATCAAGCCAAACATTAAGAACATTTAATATACAGTTGAAACCAGATATTTATATACACTTCAGATAAAAACTCTTTTTTACTGTCAAACATCAAATCAGACTAAACATTTATTTTTTAGATTAATAAATATTAAAAAAATGTATTTGTTAAATTTAAGTATAAAGAGAGAATTGTTATGTATTTTTAATGGCACATGGCACCCAAATTGTATTTAAAATTGAGCCACACTTGTTGAGGTCCACAATTCTTTTCCTGATGTCTTGGTTGAATACTCTTGATTTTCCCATGTCAAAGAAAGAGGCTCTGTGTTTTGGGGGTGCCCTAATGTGCATCCACAGGTGTGCCACTGGTTAACTCAAATGGACTCTATTAACCTATTATAAGCTTCTTAAGCTCAGAATGGAATCATCTGGAGTTTCCTTTTTGATTAAAGATTCAATAGACTTAGCATATGCTAAGTCTATTGAATCTTTAATATATATATATATATATATATATATATATATAGTCCTGACTTTGAATAAAGTGCTAAATAATAAATACATAACTCTCTCTGTATTCTGACATTTAACTAATTCAAACAATATGTCATTTATTTAGCTAAAACAAAAAAGGTTTACTCTAATTTGATGTTTAATAGTAAAGAAAAATTTGTATTTGTTTTTTTCCTGAAGTATATGTAAGTATCTGGTTTCAAATGTGAATATCCTGCTGTATTAAAATTCCTCTTGTTTTGCATAGAAATATAATGAACGGCATATGAAGCATAATATAATAAAATGTACCTAATATTTTTCTTTGAAAGAAGCCCCATATCAAATCAAATCAAATCAAACTTTATTTATGAAGCGCTTTTCATACAAGAAGTTGCATCACAAAGTGCTTTACAGATTAAAATGACCCCACATAAAACCACCTTCCCTTCCCTCCCCCACAGATTTAAAAGCATGGTCACAGTTATACCCCCCTCCCCCCAACCCGTCTCCCATGCACACACACAGTTAAAAGAAAAGGTAAAAAAGGACATTGGGCCGAGTGCAGATGAACCATGCAAGGAAACGCCATCAGAGGAGCCATATGCCCCGGCAGCAGTAGAATGTGTCCATTGTTTTGTACATCACTACATAACTGAAACCAATTTAGAGAGTGCTTTATTTGGCCATGGAGGATAGCAACTGAAAATATGAAATAAACACATGTAAAAGCTAAAAAAACAAGAAGAAAAAACAGCATTGTTGTTTGACTTTTCATTTCACTAGCCTATTGGTTGATTAACCCTGACAGAGCTAGCAAAAATAGGAAGAGCAAGTAACATAATACGTGCCCGGTGAGCAGTCTGACATCAATCTTTGTGATACATCTTCATATTTACATTATCATACAGTATGAATGATTTGCTTTGGTACCTGGTCAAACTTGAGCTCTCCTCTGTCTTCCTGCACTTCTCCTACAGCAAATTTGCTGGCAGCGTGTCTGCCCCCCTCCCTCACATGTGTAACTGCTGCGCACAAACACATACAGCGGCGCTAGTGCCTGAAGTCGGATCATACCAAAATTAGGCGGACATTTACGGCTGTGTGCTATGTGCTTCAAATATTGTGGGTAGTTTTTTTTTTTGTAGTTTTATACAGTTGTCAGTCAGACTTCTTACCATGAAGTTTTTTTTTTAAATGACACACTCTAAAAGACCCGGGGCTTCTGAAACAACAACCCGGGCTTAAAGTCAATAAGCCACCCCCCGCTCCGCTGATGCTTCTCACCAACACTAGCAAACACGTTCACATCACCCCGGACTTATATTCCCTTCCCTGGCTCTCGGTGGATTTTAGAATTAGTTTTCAAGTTCTGGTTCTCACATAGAGTGCTCTGAATGGCCGGGCTCCTGGCTACTTGTGTCAGCTTTTAACTAAACACTGTTCTACTTGTGGCCTTAGGTCCCGAGCTCAGAATCTTCTGGTTGTTCCTCGTACTTGCTTAAAAACTAAGGAAGGCAGGGCCTTCTAGCCAGAGGCTCCTAAACTGTGAAACAGCTTGCCTCTGCAGCTTTGCTTTGCTGACTATGTGGAAGTTTAAAAAACCCCAAAAAACTGAAAACCGTTTTATTCAGCCAGGCTTTTATGTCTTGATTTTATTGTTTATTCACACCGAGCATTCACACCAACTGAGGTTCGTGTGCAGAAAGTCTCCGGAAAGCACTGTTTGAAAGCAGTGAATGTGAAGCAACACTTTGCAACACAATAACAAAATTTGTAATAATATGTTTTAAGATATACTTCTAAAAATAATGTGAACTATCATACACTGCGAACTGATATAAAAGAAAAAGCCGGAGAAAAATGCAACACGAGTTTTATTTTGAAATATACTAGATGCACCTCGCTGGCTGACTCATGTAATTTCTTGAACTTCATGGAAATCTGCATGCGGCATCCGGAAACTTTCCGGAGCTCCTCAAAATGACAGATAGCTCATTTTGTTCTTGAGGCAAGAGAAAGTTCAAAGAAAGTAAGGAAATACTGTGTTATTCAATACACATTTCCTTCCTATTTTTCTGTAGCTAAAATTATAATGACTGTGGATGTAAAAAAAATAACAATACACCGATATATTGCAATATTTTAAGTCACAATATTGTATCAAGAATCAAAAGCAATGTATTGATTTTATTTTGTGTTTTAGAATTTGAATGGAACCAATCATAATGAAAGTAATTTTTGTAGTAAAATTAAAGGGTAACTGCTAGTTGGTGGCTGTTTTCACCTTCTTCATTCCAGGGGATTAACTACATCTAGTAGTAAAACTGGATGTGTTAAGTATGAAACAGGTTGGAGTGTTTAGAATGCTGATAGTTTTTCTACAGTTAAAATAAGCTTTAAAATCACAATGTATAGGTTTACACATAGTATCGCAATATATTGCAATGTATCATATCGTCCTCCCATATTGTGATACACATTGTATCACCAGATTCTTGCCAATACACATCCCTAATATTGACCTATTTTTCTTCTCAGCAGGAAATGTTTTTCCTCTAAAAGGGGGCTTGTCCTAAAACGTTTGACAACCACTGCATTTGACAAGAAAATCAGATAAAATATTCAATTCAATTCAAATTCAAATTCAAAATACTTTATTGATCCCAGAGGGAAATTAAGTGTTGGTATAGCTCATATGATTAATTCTTTAAGGAGTTGTTGTAGATGATGATGGCTGTGGGCAGGAAGGATTTCCTATAGCGGTCTGTATTGCAGCGAAACTGAAGAAGCCTCCGACTGAAGACGCTCTGTTGTTGTATGACTGTCTCATGAAGAGGATGCTCAGGGTTGTCAATAATTTTTTTTGATTTTATGAAGAATCCTTCTTTGCATCATCACCTCCAGATTTTCCACAGTTGTCCCAAGAACAGAACAAGAACCTTCTTTATCAGGTTGTTTAGCCTTTTTAAATCCCTGGCTCTGATTCTGCTACCCCAACAGTTGACGGCTGAAGAGATTACACTCTCCACAAGAGACTTGTAGAAGATCTCCAGCATCTTGCTGCAAACCTTGAAGGACCTAAGCTTCCGCAAGAAGTACAGTCTGCTCTGTCCCTTCTTGTAGATGGCTTCACTGTTGCGCATCCAGTCCAGTCTGTTGTCAAGGTGAACTCCGAGCTATTTATACACCTCACCCACCTCCACTTCTTCTCCCATGATGGAAACAGTTTTTGACATATCCCTATTTCTTCTGAAATCTACAATCATCTCCTTTGTTTTGTTCACATTCAAGGTGAGACGATTGTTTCCCCACCATGTCACAAAGCGGTCCACCAGCTCTCTGTATTCAGCTTCTTGTCCATCTCTGATACACCAGAAAATTGCAGAGTCATCTGAGTATTTCTGCAGATGACAGGTCTCTGATTTGTACTGGAAGTCTGAGGTGTACAGAGCGAAAAGGAATGGTGAGACTACGGTCCCCTGTGGTGCTCCTGTGCTGCTGACCACCTGGTTTGACACACAATTCTTCAGTCTCACAAATTGTGGTCTGTTGGTCAGGTAGTCATTGATCCAGGCGATTGTTGAGGGCTCCACCTGTGTCTTCAGGAGTTTCTGACAAAGCAAATCAGGCTGAATTGTGTTAAATGCACTGGAGAAATCAAAGAACATGATCCTCACAGTGCTGCCTGCTTTGTCCAGATGACAGTGGGTTGGTTGAAGTAGGTGGATGATGGCATCTTCAACTCCAACTCCACAGCGATAAGCAAACTGCAGTGGGTCCTGATACGTTCTTGTTTGCTTACTCAGGGGTGCCAACAGGAGTCTCTCCAGGACCTTCATGATGTGGGATGTCAGGGCAAAGGGTCTATAGTCATTGATGACTGATGGGTGAGTTCTTTTGGGTACTGGAACAAGGCAGGATGTCTTCCACAACACTGGAACTTTCTCCTGAGTTAGGCTAAGGTTGAAGAGGTGCTGCAGAATCCCACAGAGCTGCTCAGCACAGGCCTTCAGGACTCTGGGGCTGACACCATCTGGACCTGCAGCCTTGTTCCGGTTCAGTTTCTCCAGCTGCCTCTTCACCTGACTTTTGGAGACAGACAAGGGGGAGGGGGAGGCAAAGGGGGTAGCAGCATTTCCTGACTTGGTTGAAATCAAACTTGTGGAATTAGAAGAGTCCATGGCTGAGGTGAAGGATAAAACATCCGAGGTGTAACAGGGAAACTGTTGATCAGAGGAGAGTGGGATGTCTGTTTGGCTGGAAACAGGAGAGGAGGATGCTGAGCTAGTTTCTGAACTGAACTTGTTGAAGAATATGTTCAGTTCATTGGCTCTGTCCAGACTTCCACCTATCCAATCCTTCCTGTCCTTAAAACCTGTGATCTTTCTCATTCCTGACCAGACATCTCTGATATTGTTCCTCTGTAGTTTGTTCTCCAGCTTCTTCCTGTATGCCTCCTTGCTGTCTCTGATCTTGACCTTAAGTTGCTTCTGTATACTCTATATGTATATACTGTATATGACCTCAGATATGATTGCTTTCAGAAAAGTACAGCTGGAGTTTACCACCCACACGGCTAAATTTATACTGCAGTATTTTTCTGTAGCTTTACATTCATTCAGTAATAAAACTCTGTTGTTGCGTGAGCATTGTGAAAACCCTAAAAGCAATCTTTTTATCTTTCTTGTTATTTCCCTTTAGCAGGAAATTGTCTCCAACACCCACTGACCAGGTCAGTCAAGGCTGAGTCAAAAAAGGGTTATCATCACCAACACAATCTTAACAATTCATATTTCAACCCAAGGGGGTCACACACGGAACAACCAATGAGCAACAAGGTGCACATGTAACATCCAAAGCTGTACCGAAGCTGGGCATTCAGATGAATGGAGAGAGAAACCCATCTCTGATGTTAAACTCACAAATTGCTTGAGCAGCCGCAGCTCCGTGGAGCAACACTAATACCTTCACCATCTGGTACCATGGGCTGCGACTCAAAGACAAAACACGGGAGTAAACAAGCCCAGTGCGTGTTAGCTATCTAAAAGTAAATCCATGCTAGAACAAGAGTGAAATAATAGTGTTGGATGAAAACAAACTTCACTCACCCTAAAAATAGCTGAAGGCAGATGATGTCTGAGCTTAACCATGTGAAGATGGCATCTTTCCCCTCATTAGCACAGTTGCTAATTTCTCTGAAGTTCTCTGAGGAGGACCAGGTGCATTAAGCATGTGCTTTGGTCACTGCAGTATGAGCTAAATAATGTATGTATAGTCAGAAGAGCAATATCTAAAACTTTAGTTGCTAGAAATCTGTTGTCAGAGACAAAATGTTATCATTTTCAATGTTTGATTAATAACTTTTTTGTTACTATATATAAACAGCCTTTTTAAAACAACCCCTATGGTTTGGAATCCACCAGGTCAGGTCACAGAGGCAGCGTCTTAAGCATAAAAGCCCAGACTTCCCTTTCTCCATCCACTTGGCCAGCTCCTCCAGGGGAATCCCAAGGCATCCCCAGGCCAGCCGAGAAACAGTCCCTTCAACGTGTCCAGGATCTTCTTCTGGGTCTCCTCCCGGTGGGACATGTCTGAAACACCTCACCAGGGAGACGTCCAGGAGGCATCCTAACCAGATGCCCGAGCCACCTTAACTGGCTCGTCTCAATGTGGAGGAGCAGCGGCTGTACTCTGAGCCCCTCCTGGATGACCAAACTTTCCACCCTATCTTTAAGGGAGAGCCCAGACACCCTGCAGAGGAAACGTATTCCTGCCTATGGACTGGATAGGTTGGAAGCTCCCCTGGTGACAGCGTGATGTGGCTCTTAATTATGACCTTCAAGATCAGGATTTTTATTTTTTAAAAGTTTATCTTTCCTCATGTCTTCATGAATATATCCATCCGTCCATTGTCTATACTGCTTATCCTTCGCAGGGTCACGCAAGGGCAGGTACCTATCTCCAGCAGTCATCGGACGAGAGGCGGGGTACACCCAACATAGAAACAAAACATACCAAACAACCATGCACGCACACGCATGCACGCACACACACACACACACTCATACCTAAGGGCAATTTGGAGAGGCCAATTAAAAGTGTTGTTTATGGAATGTGCCCCTTGGAGATTAAGTTATTGGACCATGTATTAACTGACAGTGAGGAACAGAGCTGCTGTAAATATCTTCCTCTTCATCACGTTAAAGAGGATTCTTGGATGTAGGACAGAGGTCTGCTCTGGTTTTGTCCAGGTTCTGATTTTCTGGCTGTTTTGCATCAGAATACTTTATAAGTGATATCTGGCTGCAAAAGATTGTTGCATGATGTGCTAGGCCGGAGGTAATTGTAATCAAAACAATTCAAGGGGAAACCATTATTTTTGGAAGTCATTGCTCTTGTCCATAGTTCTGACAACAGAATTGTAATAGGGTGTGATTCCTGGCTGGTACATTCCCCCTTGGTGACATTGTTTTCTGGTAATCACTTTCAATTTGTTTCAAAATGTTTTTTTAAAAAGGTCAGTGATGCACAAAGGACACGTTTAAGGAAAAACAAAAACACACAAAGAAAAAACACAGCATTCACATTCCACCAACTGATAATTAGTTTGTTTGTTTTTGGTCTGGTTTAATTATTCTCTCCTCTTAAACCAAATCAAAGGCACAACCTTGTGTTCAAACTAAATTAATTTCACTTAAAGAGAGTTTAGAACAGCACACTTCTTTTTGTTTTGGAAAGATTTTCAAAGATTGGGAGAGAGTTTTCTGCCTGAAATCTTTGTGCAACGCTTCCTGAAATAAATTATCTTCAACATCGATATGAAGATATTTCTTAGAAAAACAAAATTCTGTATTACTAACGTTATTTCTGTTTCGTAAATGCCAGACTACTAAAAGTTTTTGTTTTAATATACTGCCGTCAAATTCAGACTATATAAACAAAATTCTTATGTATTTGGTAGAATTGTTTCATAAACTGTAAACTAAATCGGGTCAAATATTTTGCGTGTCCTTCCAGAAGCTTTGCATAATGTTTTGCTGGAATCTTGAACAATTCTTCCTGTGAGAACTAACTAACACTCAGGTTTCTAGACCGCCTTTTAAGCTCTGCCCACAAATATTCTGTGCAAGTGAGATCAGGATTTTGTGATTGCCATGTATAACTAATATGGAGGTATTAATTAGGGCCCTTTTCCATTTAACCAATTGAACAAGGGAGGTCATTATATTTCAAATATGAAGCCCACTCTTTTTTGAAATATTAAATAAATTCTTTATCCTTAAGTAATGATATATTAAATCTCCAATTTTTGCTTTGAGGTGTTTCTTTTTTATTTACTAGAGTTGGAGAAACAGGAGCATGATCGCTAACAGCTAGAGGGTGTATCTCAGTGTCTGAAATGTCAGTCAACAGTGAGCTGCTGACTAACAAATAATCCAGTCGAGAATACTAATGGTGGACATTTGAGAAGAAAGTATATTTTCTCTCATTGGGGTGAAGAGATCGCCATGCATAGCAAAGTCCATAATCGCTCATGTACTGTTTGACTATATCTATGGATTGCCAGCTGCACTGAGTCCCTGCTGTGCTGAGCCTGTCTGTTTCTTCATTTAAACCAAAGTTGAGGTCGCCCCCAAGAAGAAGTGAGCAATCCAAGTGTTCAAGGAGCATAGAGAAGAAGGAATGAAAGAATGAGGGGTCATCAACATTTGGACCACTGACAATACATAACTTTTGGTTATGTATAGATAGTTTTATTGTAATAGATAAATAAATAAATAAATAAATAACATCTTCAGATGTTGCTTTAGTATGTCCACATAATTTTCTTTTCTCATGATGCCATCTATTTTGTAAGTGTAGCAAAACAGCCCCACAGCATGATGCTGCCACAACCATACTTCACATTTGGGACTAGGGGCTTCAAAGCTTCTCCCCTTTTCCTCCAAATATAATGTTTATCACCATGGCCTAACAGTTCCATTTTTGTTTTGTCACATAATTCAGATGTTTGTCCCCATGCACAGTTGAAACTGTAGTCTGGCTTTTTTCTGGTGGTTTAGTAATTACTTTCTCCTCCCAGAGTAACTATTCAGCTCATGGTGGTACAGGACTGGTTTTAATGTAGATAGACACACTGTCTTACCAGTTTCAGCCAGCATGCTCTCGTTTGTCAAGTAGCATTGTCTAGGTATTTCCATGGTATTTCAGCCTCCCAAGCTGCATTTTAGATATGCTTTACAATAAACTCCTTAGATTTTCCATGAATAATTTTGTTCCACAAATAAATCTGCAAAAATTCTGAACTGTAAATAAGTCAGAGGTCCACTGTGTATAATGACACTTTATGGGGTTGGTTCCATAGACTGTATACAAAGATGGACGGAGCCTCCCTGACGTCACCTGTAGGTTTCTGAAGAGCTGAATTGAAGCTAACTGGGCGGTTCCCACCACCACCAACTTGGCATCGACATGCATCTCGTCACACCCGGAAAATAAAAAAAATTGGCAAAGAGGTGGAGCTGAGAGTGGAGCTGTGAAGATGGGGGCGGATGATATATACCCATCCAACTCTGAGCTAACAGGTAGTTACGAGCTAACTGAGCTAACCCGGAGCTAACTGAAGCTTACAGAGGGTAGCGGGCGCTTTTAACTACAAAACCATGGTTGAAGGACTCTGCTACCCCTCTGCCTTCTAGGTAGATTCAATAATATTTTTTTTTTTTTAAAGCATGAAGTTGGTCCATAACTTTCACTAACACTGTGAATTTTAAATTACAAAAAATGTAATAATCAATATGTAAAGAATAAATGTGATCATTTCAACCTATTTTTGACCAAGCAGCGTTATCTTAAATGCACTGCAGAAATATAATTTTACTTACCGAATAAAATGGAGCAGATACTTTTTGGACCGTCTGTTAGTGCAATCAATACACCAAGCCATCTTTGTCCAATAAGTGCATGATTAACATCTGAACACAAATAAATATTGCGGACGGAACTGATGCTCAAGTTCAGAGAAACAAATTAGCCGAGACTGTTAATGTGAGGCCGAGGCTGCCGCCTTCCCTGACACAAGCATCAGTTGTGGCGGGGGCGAGGGAGGGGTGGGGCGGGGGGCGTCTATCCAATGCCAGGATTTCATTTTTTTGTAAGATAAAATTAGTCCACAACTGGGCACCATGTGGCGTAGTGGTTATTGCGTGTGCAGAGGCCTCAGCCCTCGACGCGGTCGTCCTGAGTTCAAGTCTCGTCCTTGTGGAACTTTTCCGCATGTCGACCCCCCTTCTCTCTCCCTTTCTACACTATCCACTTTCAAATAAAGGCCACTACGGCCACAAAACCTTAAAAAATAAAAAAGAATTAGTCCACAATATATTGCCAATGCCTCATCCTCAGCATTCATATTTATTTACTCCTTTGTCTTCAGTCACGTTTTATATCATAACGTTTTGTGAGATTTCCTGTCTGAGCTTAGAATAATTGTGATAAAAATCGGTTTGTGTGCGGTGTCTCGTCATTGCCGTTTGGCCGCACACTACACACTGTAGGCCCAAAACAGGAATATCTGTGATCTTTTATCTACGTGTGTGTGGTCTGAAACTCTTGCAACAATTCTCAAATCCTGCTGTGTGAACCAGGCCTAAGCTGCATTTTCTTTCAAATATTTTAGATATGCTTTAGAAAAAAATCAGATAGACTATATAGACTATTTTTTCCAGCAGTGATCTGGAATTCCATTCCATTGAATCATTCACAAATACTGAACCACGAATAGGCGGGAGTCTACTATATATGCTTAGCTCACATGAAATTTGAATGGAAACACAAAATAGGCTATTGTTATTTAAACTGTGAAACAACTGATCTGAGTTTATGACCCTTGAAATTTAGCATGTTGTTTTTTTGACATTATGTCACCCCAGCTTTCCACCAGATGCATAAGCAGCGCATAAGTTCAGCGAAGCGTAATACACAGCTAATAGACCCGCAAAGTAAATTTTATAGTTGATGGGGTTTTTTCCACCCACCGCAAAGTGGCGCCTCACAGAAGTGTAGAGTTGCAGCCGTATCCTAAATTTATTTTGCAGGTCTATTTTCTTATGCGCCAGACTTCCAGAACACGTCAAGCTCAGCAGTTTAGATTGGACCAGAAAGGAAAACAGACACAGGAGCAGTATAAAGCATCCGGCAGCAGAGAGATCGGCGGCAGAGAGAAAATGGAGAAAAAATAAAACCACGATAAACCATCAATTATACACAGAACTTCACAAATCCTATAATAATGCTGTAAGAAATTCAAGAAATGCTTACTTTGCAAAAATCATATCAGACAATAAAAATAATCCTAAAATCCTTTTTTCCACCATTGATAAACTTTTTAACAGATCTACTAATGCATTTCAGAAAACCCCCTCAAACACTCTTTGTGAGGAGTTCGCAGACCACTTCAGAGGGAAGGTAGACACCATCAGATGTAATATTTTATCTTCTCAGTGTAACATGGTTTTAGACAAATCTGAATGTGTGTCTCTACCAGAGGAAACGCTGGACAGTTTTGTCCTGGTAGAAGCTGGGACTCTTGATAAAGTTTTCTCCTCAGTGAGGCCCACCACATGTGTTTTGGACCCGATTCCCACTTCATTTTTTAAGCCATTTTATGAATCTTTTAGGGATGAGATTTTAACCATGATGAATTGCTCCCTTCAGACGGGGGTCTTTCCTGCCGCCTTTAAAGGGGCGGAAGTGAAGCCCCTGCTGAAGAAGAGCAATTTAGATTTTAATGATTTTAATAATTTTAGACCGGTATCTAACTTACCATTTTTAAGCAAGGTTTTAGAAAAGCTAGTTTTAATTCAACTTAATGATTTTATTAATGAGCACAATGTCCTGGAGAAATTTCAGTCTGGTTTTAGGGTAATCCACAGCACAGAGACGGCCCTTCTGAAGATTTTAAATGATTTTAGAATAAATTATGACGCTCAGAAGGTGACAGTGTTGGTTCTACTGGATCTAAGCGCTGCCTTCGATACAGTAGACCACACTATTCTTTTAACCCGTTTAAAACAGATCGGCCTCTCTGGTGCTGTTCACAAATGGTTCACATCCTATCTCACAGACAGGACTTTTATGGTAAGTTTAGATACCTGCTCCTCTAGGGTCCATAGGATTACATGTGGTGTGCCCCAGGGTTCAATTTTAGGCCCAGTGCTTTTTAACCTTTATATGCTCCCTCTTGGCAGCGTCATCAGGAGACATGGAGTTAACTTCCACAGTTATGCTGATGATACACAGTTATACATCTCCATGTCTCCCGATGACACACGGCCAATGGATGCACTTTTTAACTGCATTTTAGACATTAAATCCTGGATGGCAGAAAACTTTCTCCAGCTCAACCAGGACAAAACTGAAGTTTTAGTCATCGGTCCTAAGGCTCAGAGAGAGAAACTTTTACCAAAACTACAATCACTGTCTTTTAATCTCTCTTTACAAGTGAAGAACCTGGGCGTGATTTTTGACTCTGAGCTGACTTTTATTCCTCACATAAAAAATATCACTAAAATAGGTTTTTATCAACTAAAGAACATCGCCAGAGTCCGCCCCATTCTGTCTCGGGCCAATACGGAGACACTGATGCATGCTTTTATCTCCAGTAGAATTGATAACTGTAATGCCCTGCTTTCTGGTCTTCCCAAAAAGAGTATATCAGGTTTACAACTACTACAAAATTCAGCAGCACGTGTCCTGACGAAGACCAGGAGGCGGGAGCACGTTACACCGGTCTTAAAATCATTGCATTGGCTCCCCGTACATTTCAGGATCGACTTTAAGGTTCTTTTAATGGTTTTTAAGTGTCTTAATGGTCTTGGGCCTTCTTATCTCTCTGAACTGCTTTTACCATATAAACCTTCACAGTCTCTGCGCTCCTCTGGCAGCCGTCTCCTTGTCACCCCAAAAGTCAGGACACACAAGCATGGCGAGGCGTCTTTCCAGTTTTATGGCCCTCACCTCTGGAACAGGCTGCCAGAGAACCTCAGGGCTGCAGAGAACATTCATGTTTTTAAGAGCAGGCTCAAGACTCACCTTTTTAGCTTAGCTTTTAACTGATTATTATTTATCACTGTTTGTTTAATTGCTTTGGATGTTTTATATGATTATATTTTTATCAGTTTTACTTTTCAATCTTAGCACATTCATTTACCGTTTCTTTTTATACTTTAATTTATCTTAATCCCCGTTCCAGTGTTTCCTCTGTGGGAGCCCTCTGCCCCGGGAGCGGTGGTCGGCTGTAGCTGCCTGGGTGCTCTCCGGGTGGAGCTTGGGTGGAGGTGGGGGTCTTGGCCTTGCCTCCACTGGGTGCCCTGTGTCGGTGCCTCGGCTGCTGCTGTTAATCTACTGCTGCCGGGGCATATGGCTCCTCTGATGGCGTTTCCTTGCATGGTTCATCTGCACTCGGCCCAATGTCCTTTTTTACCTTTTCTTTTAACTGTGTGTGTGCATGGGAGACGGGTTGGGGGGAGGGGGGTATAACTGTGACCATGCTTTTAAATCTGTGGGGGAGGGAAGGGAAGGTGGTTTTATGTTGGGTCATTTTAATCTGTAAAGCACTTTGTGATGCAACTTCTTGTATGAAAAGCGCTTCATAAATAAAGTTTGATTTGATTTGATCCGACCTGCAGATTTCCGATTGCTTAACTATAAAAACAAAAAAACAAACATCATTACCTGTGACACCAGGTTTGACGTCTGTGGGTCCAATTTGTTGGTTTTCATCATGGATGATGATTGGTTTATCCCTGAAGTGAAGAATCTCCCAGTTTTATGTGATACAAGTGATCCTTTTTACAAGGACAATATGATAAAGTCTAAGGAATTAACAGAAATATCTGCGATTTTGGGATTGGGTGCTGAGTTTACGATACTTATTAACACATAAAAAATTTTTTCCTGCATAGTTCCCTTTCAGTTAATCAACTGGAATTCTTCTGTGATCTTGCTGGACCACCTGGGTGGAACACATTCACAGGCAACCAGCATCTAATGCTCCTGGTAGGAAGGGAGCAACTTATGCTGCTAAGCTTGTGGGCAAATTGGTCTATTACCTCAGGCTTAGGAAAGTCAGCGTCAGGCTTGATTCGTTCGATTTTATTATGATTATTATTAGAATATATCTGTGTGCTGTGTTGCATAGAAGTAGATTATAGGGAGGCTGTTGGTCATCAATGCATCAAGGACCAGCTTCTAACCTTGAGATGTTTGCTCGCTGTCGACGTCCCCCGTCTCTTTCTGACCATTTCCTATCTAGTTCTGAAGCAAAAAAAAAAAAAAATGTTACCCTGTGTACTAAAAAGGCTTTCACTACCCTAAACAAATATTTTGTTGCATGAAATAGTTTTATGAAGATAATAAACACGTTTTAATGAAAAACACTGTATTTTAAACAAAAAACACCAACAGATGTCATGACTCCCCAAATCAACTCTGGATAATTTACATCTGACTTTAAGAATCTTGGATTGTGTGGCTCGCCATTCTTCCTCCAGACTCTGGGACCTTGGTTTCCAATTATGATTCAAAATTTGCAGTTCTTTTTTTTCTTAGCCCAGGTAAGATGCTTTTGACATCGTTTGTTGTTCAGGAACTGCTTGACAAGAGGAATACGACATTTGAAGCCCATGTCCATGATACGTCTGTGTGTGGTGGCTCTTGATGCACTAACTCCAGCCTCAGTCCACTCCTTGTGAAGATCCCCAACACTTTTTAATGGCCTTTTCCTGACAATCCTCTCCAGGCTGCGATCATCGCTGCTGCTTGTGCAACTTTCTCCTTCACACTTTTCCCTTCCACATAACTTTCTATTAATGTGCTTTGATACAGCACCTTGGGAACAATTCAACCTCTTTTGCAATTACCTTTTGAGGCTTTCCTTGCTTATGGAGAGCATCAATTATGGTTTTCTGCACAACTGTCAGGTCAGCAGCCTTCCCCATGATTGTGATTTCTACTGAACCAGACTGAGAGACCATTTAAAGGCTCAGGAACCCTTTGTCGGGGTTTTGAATTAATTAGCTCACTTGAGTGTGTCACTTTGAGCCTAAAATATTGAGCCTTTATTTGAGATTTTGAATTTGGAGGTGTAACGACTGCGGTAGTAAGGTACTGCTGTGTCAAAATGTAATATGCAAATTTCAATTTGCAGGTGCACGTCCATGATTGGTGGTCTGCAGAACATGGCGACTCCAGATTGGTGCCTGAAGAGGAAATGACATATATAATGACGCTGCTGCAGATCGCTGATGTCCACTCCTCTGCTCATCCCAACCAGCCACACTTTTGTTTGTACAGCTCTGTACCACCCTGTGAAGTCGAACTAAGGAATTTGTAGGGGTGAATTGCCCTTTATTTTTGATATTAATTTTCTCCTGTTTTTCCTTAGTTAGGGAGGTAAGGGTGTGTCATTTGGTTTCTTATTTTCGTACGTAAGTTTGGTTAATCCCCAGGTAGTTTCTTTTGTTCATTGTTTTAGGCTTTAATTCACCCCAGAGTTAAACCCATCTCCTTTTTTTATCATTGTTAAAACAAAGTCTCTTGTAAATAATATTTGTTAATATATTAGTCATAAATTGCAATATGACGTTTGGTTTCTTGAGGTCTGCTGAGGATGCATCATCTTATTTCTTGTTGTGATCTGGCCACCCCTAGACGTTTTCATAAACTGTAAGCCATAATCATCAAAATTATAACAAATAAGGTTTGAAATATCTCGCTTTGCATGTAATGGGTCTATTTCATATGTTAGTTTCATCTTTTAAAGGTTTGATGGCAAATCTGCAAAACAAGCTAGCTTCAAACAGTTTTTTTCATGCCTCTTAACAACTTTCTAGTATACTATAGCTATAAATATTTTGAGTAGATAAAGAAAAACAAACAAAACAAACAAATTAAGGGGAACTCAGCCAATAACAAGGCTCGGTCGAAACCAATGACTGGACTATCCGGTTACACTTCTGCATTTACATGGATCCTCCACTCATTACGCGCTCCCACATTTTGCAACAGAACACCACTGATGTTAGAAGTTCTCTGCTCAATAATGTCAGAGAAGGAAGAACAGCCGGCTACTACCAAAATGTATGATTTATGTTGTGTGTTTTGCGCGCTCTTGTTTACTGTGGCAATGCACGTTCACATATCGGGGGGCGTGGCCTAGGGATGATAGCCGACAGGAGCGGGGAGAGTTCTATGAGACAGCGTTTATGTCGAAAAGCTAGTTTGTTGGAAGGTGGAAGAGCTTGAGATGGTTCAGGCATCAGATCAGGATGCTTCTTGGGTACCTCTCTGTGGAGCCCCCACTTTGAGCAGACCCCGGGGAAGACCCAGAATTCTCAGAAGGAAATACTCACTCCCATCTGCCCTGGGAATTTCTTGGGAATCCCTAGAAAGAGCTGGAGGATGTCCCCAGGGAGAGCAACCTCTGGGTTTCCCCTCCTGGACTGGTTACCCCTGCAACCAGATGGATGGATAGAAACATTTTTGTGCATTTGCAAACAAACACCCTAGATGTGCAAAGCTGAGAAAGACAAATCCCAATAGACTTGTAGCTTCCATTGGTGAAAGGTGGTTCTACAAATTGCTGACTCTGAGGGGGTATGTACAAATGCATACAGAACCTGATTTCTATTTGCAAATTGTTTTGAAAACAGTGTATACGTTTTTTGTCCACTTCACAAGTTCTAAATCCAAATAAAATGCACTGAAGCTCAAGGTTCAAATAAGGCTATTAATTATCATTATTACTATTAATAAAATTGATGATTACGAACGCCACGTCCTCAACAGGAACAAATAACTAAGCTCAAATGTCCATCTCAATTGACTGTTTTTGTCAGTCTGGAAAGATTTAATAACTACAGGTTAACAGAATACAAGTTTTATACAGGCTATCAAACTGATGGACATCAATTCTGGTTTACCTAATAAAATGCAGACAAAAATTATTTTGGAGTGTGAATGAGAGATTCTGAAATATCTGTGAAAACCCAGTCCTGATGCCTGCCAGGTTTCTCCCAGGAATGGGTCTTTTTTCTCAGCAAGTTCTAAACGCTCCTTACCTGCTGTGAAGACCCTGCATCATCGTCTCTGCTGTTGGCCTCGGGTCATATTTCTCCTCACTGACTGATTTTTCTGTTATGGCAAAGCTTTACAAAAAATAAAATGCAAAAAGGAAATTGTGTAATATAATTAAGACAAGTAGCAATGAAATTACTGTGGAAATTAACCTCAAAGTGAGTTTTATGACACATATATATATAAATATATTTTTTTTATCTAAGCCACTTATATTCTCTTTTTCCAGACCCTCCCTGACCCTGCTCTGTCTATTGTGGTAGTACAGATTTCTTTAAAATATGTGAAAAAGCAACAGTGAGTACAAGTTCTGCACAAAAACACGAGGATTGGGTTTATTTCAAACATGAACTAACTAGCAATAGATGTAGCATAGGTATTAGTACTGTTACCCAGCCTAATGAATTAACTAGCCATCATTTAGCAAATTTTAGCTGCATGCAACAGCATAACTCAATTTACAGCCTGTTTGAAAAAACTGTGCTAAGTTTTTAGTCTTTTGATGCCTCTGACTGGTTTTCTGAACATGCTACACTGCTCACAAAGCATCAGTCTGCATTCACTGATGCCCGCCTTAGCATGTGTACACTTAAGTTGCATTTAACGATGGCTCGGAAAAATACGTTACCGTATATTAAACAGTAGTAATAGCTGAAAAGATTTTGGGGGACAGAGATGGGTAGTGCGGGGGGCATGCTCCACGCATACCCCGCATCCGTTACGCCTATGATCAGGGGGTAAGACTTGGTATTAAAGTCGTGCCCTGCATCTCTTTACAACGTTTAACAAACCCCTCCAATGAATGGAATGTGACCTCAGTGGTGAGAGACCGAGAGGTCATGCCTTGTTGCAATGTGCTGAAGTTGGACAATATCAAATGTATATTATCATTATGGAAATGGTCAAGGTAATATTGTCATGGGAAACCGCTCAACAAACTGTGCATCGTCTATACACCAGACTGGCCTACTCCTTATCATTCTTTGTAAATTTTCTCTCTGCTTCTCAAACCTAACATTTCAGTGGCATAGCACTAGGAAAATAAAACTCCTAATGCCACTATCAATTTGCAAAATCCACGAACAGTCAGGCTGCTTTGCTTCGTAAAGCTTTGTTGAGGAGAGAAATCTAAGGACTCCTCAGAAAGTTGTTACATAAGTATGTGGATTCAAACAGGCTTATTTTCCCATTCTTGCTTCACAGCCTCTGTCATGGAAGGGTTTTCCCAAGAAAGGGGTTTAGCACCGACAAAGATCATGATTTGCTACAGGATGGTAAGTGAGAAAAAACAGCTCCTTTGTTCATAGCTCGTAGCAGAAGGTGTAGATGCCGTGGAGTGTTAAACAAGCTGTTACATCCAACGGTGTGTTTTTTTGTGTTTTTTTTGGCTTAGTGTAATCATCCCTGATCATCTACACTTTTTACCATACAATGATGATCATAAAATTAAACCAGACCTAACTAGTTGAGGCATGGACTCAGCTAGATTGTTGCAGGTAGGCTGTGGTATCTGAAACTAAGATTTTAGCATCCGATCCTTTTTAGTCCTTTCAGATACAAGGTTGAGGCTGCATGGTTTAGACTTGTTTCTCCACCACATCCCACAAGATGCTGGTGACTTCTGAGGACCGATCAACACTTCAAACATGTTATTGTGCTCCCCAAATCAACCCTATTTTTGCTTTATGGCAGAGCGGGTGATCCTGAACACTATTTTCTTAAAAGGCTGTACATGGTCTGCAACAGTGGCCAAATAATCAATCTGGCAATAATGACATAGCTTCTTCCCATAGTTAATCCTGGCGTAATTTGTTCCCCAGCTAGAGCTACCAGAGTTGAGTAAAGTCTGCTCGGTGCTTTAAATTGAGATGCCTTTGGTCCTTTAAAAAGGCAAGCATACAAGTCCAAAGGGAGCCACATTTAAGTTCTGTATGGCTCACTTATTTAAAGATTTATTTCATAAAGCATATGTAAAATATTCAAAAGAAAATGCACCTTGAGAAGCGGAAATACCTTGGTGCGACGGTACTTGACACTATTGGCTGGTGTTTGCAAAGCATCCAATCCATTTATTTTCCTTGCCGCTGATTGGCTGTACCCCAAAGAGGGGAGATAAAGAAGACCGTGGATATTAGCTTCTGTCGTGGTGGTAAAATTATTTTCACTGTGTATTAATGCATATTAAGGTATATTTGGTATTTGAACCTTTAAAAAAGGCAGTTATGATCACTTTTAGAGGGGGTCTCAAGTATTTGCGGGTTGTAGCTTTACGCTGGCGGCAATGGTACCTAATCATTGTCAATACTGCAAGTCCACTGTAATTTGTTTTCCCAAACTCAAGTATCTTTTTTTGAATCTGCAGCATCCACTCCAATGCCTTCTCTGTATCCCAGGTTGGGCAATTTCAGCTGTACCTCTACCTAGTAAAGTTTACTGGCATTCCCAGGATAGATGAGGAACATGGACACAAAACTGGGAACTTTGCCTTTTGACTTTTCTGATTCTTGACCACTACATTAATGCAGATCCTACAATTCATCTGATCTCAATCCTGTACCTAAGATAGATATCTGAATTTTTCTGCTTTAGGCAGAGACTAACCCACAAGAAGTCCTCCTCTTTCCAGTTGAAGCGATGGTCTCACCCCAGCAGCTTCACACTATAATGGACATCTCCAACTCCAATCCTCAAGAGGTACTTGTCCTTTTACGTGCATCCCTTCTCCAACACAGCTGAATGAAATGAATAGGTCTTCGTCAAACTTCATGGTTTGATGAAGAAGTAATGCAATCATTTAATTCAGTTGTGTTGGAACAGGGATGTATATAAAAATTGGCGGCCAGTAGCTCTCAAGAACTGGAGTTGGAGACCCGTGCACTATGTTAAAGTAATTTTACAGGTAATTTGACATATTTCTACTTACAGTGATAAACCAAACAATCTAGGATTGTGCACTCCTTTCCATGAGAACACAATTTGCTACATTTTTACCCTCTTCTTTAAAGTCTCCTTTGCTTCATTATCAAACGTCTCATGAAACCAAGTGTACTTTAGTGGCAGAAACATCAATACAGTATAATTGAATTCTTGGGCAACTATATTCTTTCTATCAACCTTCCCTCATGAAGTGAGTTAAAGGTTTATTTCCATTTACTGCAGCCTTAGAGCTTAAAACATGATTATTATTATCCATCAATTTCAACAGCAATGTCAGAGGTTCAGTCACCACAGGTAAGTTATTATCTGCATAAAGCAATCATTTGTGTTTTATAAAATATTTTAGTCCTTCATCATCTTTATTTAAAAAACAATACATGTCAGATAATTTACCTTCTTATATTTCAAACCTTTTGCTGTGCTTATGATAATTGCACCGTTCAAAAATACCTTGTGAAAACTCAATTTTATGCTTTGCTCCAAATCTTTGGAATAAGATTCAAGATATCGTCAATCTTCATCACTTCATATTTTCAAAAGTCTTCTTTAAATTTCTCTCAAGGGCATCTTCTTTAATTGGCATTTAGTCCCGCCCTACTTCATTTCAAATTATATAAACAACCCACTTCATATTCATATACAGGTCCTTCTCAAAAAATTAGCATATTGTGATAAAGTTAATTCTTTTCCATAATGTAATGATAAAAATTAAACTTTCATATATTTTAGATTCATTGCACACCAACTGAAATATTTCAGGTCTTTTATTGTTTTAAAACTGATGATTTTGGCATAAGGCTCATGAAAACCCAAAAATTCCCATCTCAAAAAATTAGCATATTTCATCCGACCAATAAAAGAAAAGTGTTTTTAATACAAAAAAAGTCAACCTTCAAATAATTATGTTCAGTTATGCACTCAATACTTGGTGGGGAATCCTTTTGCAGAAATTACTGCTTCAATGCGGCGTGGGATGGAGGCAATCAGCCTGTGGCACTGCTGAGGTGTTATGGAGGCCCAGGATGCTTCGATAGCGGCCTTAAGCTCATCCAGAGTGTTGGGTCTTGCGTCTCTCAACTTCCTCTTCACAATATCCCACAGATTCTCTATGGGGTTCAGGTCAGGAGAGTTGGCAGGCCGATTGAGCACAGTAATACCATGGTCAGTAAACCATTTGCCAGTGGTTTTGGCACTGTGAGCAGGTGCCAGGTCGGGCTGAAAAATGAAATCTTCAACTCCATAAAGCTTTTCAGCAGATGGAAGCATGAAGTGCTCCAAAATCTCCTGATAGCTAGCTGCATTGACCCTGCCCTTGATTAAACACAGTGGACCAACACCCGCAGCTGACATGGCACCCCAGACCATCACTGACTATGGGTACTTGACACTGGACTTCAGGCATTTTGGCATTTCCTTCCCACCAGTCTTGCTCCAGACTCTGGCACCTTGATTTCCGAATGACATGCAAGTACTTTGGACCACTGAGCAACAGTCCAGTGCTGCTTCTCTGTAGCCCAGGTCAGGCGCTACTGCCGCTGTTTCTGGTTCAAAAGTGGCTTGACCTGGGGAATGCGGCACCTGTAGCCCATTTCCTGCACATGCCTGTGCACGGTGGCTCTGGATGTTTCTATCCAGACTCAGTCCACTGCTTCCGCAGGTCCCCCAAGGTCTGGAATCGGTCCTTCTCCACAATCTTCCTCAGGGTCCGGTCATCTCTTCTCGTTGTGCAGCGTTTTCTGCCACACTTTTTCCTTCCCACAGACTTCCCACTGAGGTGCCTTGATATAGCACTCTGGGAACAGCTTGTTCGTTCAGAAATTTCTTTCTGTGTCTTACCCTCTTGCTTGAGGGTGTCAATGATGGCCTTCTGGGCAGCAGTCAGGTCGGCACTCTTACCCATGATTGCGGTTTTGAGTAATGAACCAGGCTGGGAGTTTTTAGAAGCCTCAGGAATCTTTTGCAGGTGTTTAGAGTTAATTAGGTGATTCAGATGATTAGGTCAATAGCTCGTTTAGAGAACCTTTTCATGATATGCTAATTTTTTGAGATAGGAGTTTTGGGTTTTCATGACCAAAATCATCAGTTTTAAAACAATAAAAGACCTGAAATATTTCGGTTGGTGTGCAATGAATCTAAAATATATGAAAGTTTAATTTTTATCATTACATTATGGAAAAGAATGAACTTTATCACAATGTGCTAATTTTTTGAGAAGGACCTGTATTAAACCTCTTCTCTTCACCCAGACACAGACAGTACTCAGCAGGTAGTGTAGCGCTTCAAGTCATCTACTGCTGTATAAGGAACATGAAATTTTTTTTCTAACTTCAATAGAACAGAGGCAAGTTAGGAAGGTGAAACAAAAAGGAACAGGTTTTCCTTCAAGTAAACACCATCTCTTATGGAACAATACTGCTGGTTTTAAGCTGGTCAGTGTTACTGCTGTGTGTTCTGTGGGTATCAATAACTATTCAGTAGAATCAAGTATCTGCTGCAACGATCGCAGTAATGGGATATATTGAAAGGACCTGCTTTTTTTTATCTAGAACAAACTCTACAGGCTCAACAATATTCAATACTTTTTAAAGGTATTCTTTGTTAATCTTCCAGGTTGTGAACGTACCAGAACACAATATACACAGAGTTATCGGCATGTATGGCCATTTTCTTCCTGTACTTCCTCCTCCCATCCCCGCCCCACCCCAAAAAGAGAGTCACCTGAGCAATCTGAGTTTCAGTGCTCGTACTTTGGGGGAAAACTTGGACGATTCCAGGTCCATCAGGATCTTCTGGTGAACTTAGAATGTATTCTTCAAGCTTTTCGGATATCTTAGATTAAGTGTGTAGATCAACCCATAAAGCATCACGCATGCATAGTTCATACTCTGGAGGTTGTGGAGAACTTCGACCCCTTCCAGGACCACACCGACATCTGCAAAGTGTCCACCCGGACCATCAGGATCATCACCCTCAGCTCGAACGGTGTAGATTGCCACGGTCGTCCCTCCGATGTCTGCCTTGGCCTCACTGCATTCGATGTCCTGAAAGATGGAGGGAACAGAGAACAATGAGCTGTGTCACCCTAACCTTGACCTTTGAGCACCAAATTCTAAGCAGCTCATCATTGAGGCCAAGTGCGTGTTAGTGTTAATTTGAAGAAATCCCCTTAAGACACTGTAGATATAGCATTCATGAGAATGAGATGGACACAAGTTCAAGGTCACAATGACATCAAGATCATTGACTCCCTACAAGCCTGGGAAACAAAACAAAAAGTAAAAAAGTTACATTATGTATAAATGGAGTTGTACATTCAATGATAATCAACTATTTAAACATGTTAAAAAGTGGTGTTTGAGCATTGTTGATCACAATGAGGGTCGCGTTAAAGAATCTCAATGCCAGTTTTTACCCTGTTTGTGGGTCCTCCGTGCTGTAAAGAACGGCACGTTGTATCTCATTGCTTAAAAGTAATACTCTTAATCCTTTAATTTAGCAAATTTTTAAATGGTGCACATGAAACATAAGATAGCAACTTACATGTTCATAGGTTAGTCCTACTCCTCCTCTGAGGGTAAGGTTCCGTGCTTCTTTAAGATGCAAGGATTTGCGGGGAGACAGAAGTGACTGCACTTTATCCAATGAAGCCTTTGACCTGCCACAATAAAAATGGAGTCAATGAATACAAAAAAAAATAAGTTAGTTATGTTATTAGCACACAAATAACAAGCACGCCCTAGCTACAAAAACATCAGTTTTCAAAGTGCATGTATAATCTATACCCCTACTGGAGAACCCACACATCCAACCTTCTGCATGATCAGAAATTTTAGGCCATTAAAATTTTCTCTTACTTCTCTTATCACACACAACACTGACAAAGTAATATTATAATTTTTAAGAAACATCCAGAACCTGAAAAAATAATGGAAAATTAAATCGCAATCTTAATTTTCAGGGGGAAAAAAATAGAGATTAGATTATTTTCTGAAATCGTTCAGCCATAGTTGAAACATATGTTAGCTAGCAAGCGCTGGTACACATGACGTAGCAGGCCTAAAGATAAAACTGCTTACAATCATCACAGACTAAGTAAATTTGATCATCAATGAATTGATATTAATGTAATATGATACAAACTGCACAAATTATACACAGATGGATGTAAGTAGACAAAAGATGACTCGGATTACTCACCATGAGGCACCACAGTAATGAAGATGGCGTCCAGCGGAAAATAAGGATGTCATTTCCTGTTTTCCAGTTTCACTTCTGGGCAAGTTGTATGTAAAGCAATCACATAGATTTTAAATAAAATAATCTTGTTTGTTTCACAGGTTTGATTATTTAAACCATGTTAATATGTATTTTTTAATTAAATTTAATATATTTTAGAATTGACAGAATTATACAGATTATAATTAATTTCAATACATAAATTAAAAAAATATGAGTATCTAAATAAAATCTAATAGATTTATTTGCTTAAAAATAAACTCTACCATGGTTCATTTCTATGAGTGTACATTTACTTGGTCCTTATCAAGCTCGGCAGCAATAGGCGGGCCTGGGGTGCCGGGCCAACCTATTCAGGTATTGGGCCCGCTCAAGACTACAATGCCCATGTGAATTAAATTGCAACCATGCCATGTGATGACCCAATACAACCAGCAGAGGATGCTTTAGGGTATTAATCTAGATTTTTGGAGGGGGTAAAGAGGATAGTTTGATACGATTGTAAGCCAAAATTGATATTAAAGCTTGGCTTAATGAAAACAAGAGCAAAGCTAGCACAAGCAAGGATGATGCTAATACATCACCAGCCTTAGAGAGGCATGTGCAATCTTGAGTGACATTCTGGTCCACACTCCATACCAGTTGGTGGCAGTAATTAACACATTTGTTGCTTGCCAGCCACCAATTACCATCTTGAAGAAGAAGGACACTGCTGTGATACTTTTAGGCTAATGTGAGCATGCTAGCGGTAGTTATGATGAAAACTTTGTAAGAAATACACACAAGGAAGAACATTTTGAAGGTTTTCAGCTGCAGATTATGTTGGATGGTGAACATAAGACTTGTGGACTAGCTTTTGTGGAGTAGTGGAGCACATTCATTGAACCATTGTGAATGTAAAAAGAGTCTTTGTTCGAGATGGCTGTGTTCTGTCAGTGATATGAGGCTTACAACAGTGAGTTGCACATTACCTTTCTGAGTGGTTTGACAAAAGCATTTACTGTGTCTACAGTTATGATTGTAACCTTGATTGGCATACATCAATGATGTGTAATATGCATATGCACATAGGAAGGGCGTTGCAAAAAAAAAGGCAGATTTGACCCAGAAGTATGTGATGTACCGCCAACGGGATGGAAAACACAATGGGTAAAATAAAACGATTGTTAACTTGGCCCACCTAGAATAAGCCCCAGCTAAATTCTTCCATCTGATCCTGATGCCTTTTTTCTTGACTCTTGTAAAATATGACAGAACATGCAAACTCCATGCAGAAAAACCCCAGGCTGAGATTCAAACCCAGGACCATCTTGCTGCAAGGCAACACAGCTACCAATAACTCCACTGTGCAGCCCTCTATTGTTTTCCAAATGTTTATTATTCTTCCGCCAAATGAATTGGCTTTTTGAAAGCCTAAGCATGTACAAAAACTAACCAAATTTCATGGAAATATGTGTCCTGCATGAAATTTACCTATTTTAAGGGTTTTGCAAAAGTGGCAACAGAAATGCCTCTACAGGGCCCCCAGAATGCTTCAAAACACCCTTCCCAATTACCTTACTTTATCACAGAGCTATGAAATTTGGTACACTTGTAGATCGTCCCAATACCTATCTAAAAGTCTCTAAACGCCATGGCATACAACAAACAGGAAGTCGCCCATGTTGGATTTAACATGCAATGTTGACCGATTTCCCCCCCCCTTTTTGCATCTCCGTTTGATCTTACTCCTTCTAGGGATTTTGATCGATTGGCTTCAAATTTGGTCATATGGCCTTCTTAAGTTATGGAAATCCTGACTTTCTGAATGTTGAAGGGGCGGGGCCGAGCCTCAAACTTTTACTGTATGCCATAAAAAGAAAGTCACAGAGACACTAAACCAGCTGTGATTGGTCAACAACATGTTCCTAACTAATCTCAGGGGTCAAATGCTGACATCCTCTAAGCCAGGCCCCGTGAGAACCGGAAGTGTAATGTTTTACTTTGAAAGGTCCATATTTGACCCCTTAATCAAATCAACTTCAAACAGTGCCCAGTGACGGAGGACAAGTTAGTGTAACACAACTCACAGTACAGATATGTTTATCAAAGAGGACGTGGCGGCTTGGCGAATCTGGCGCTACACTACGACCATACGTTTAGCTCTAATTTCCACAACAAGCATCTGATCTGCAGCAAAGTTAAAATATTTGATATCTGTCCAACCCCTAACAGATAGTAAATTAATAAAAGATTTATAATTTAAGAATTATAAATAAAGTATCTATCTACAATGAGGAACATAAGTATTTGAACACCCTGGGATTTAGCAAGTTCTGCCACTTAGAATTTATGGAGGGGTGTGAAATTCACATTGTAGGTGCATTTCCTCTGTAAGAGACAGCATTTTTTTTACTGAGTAAATCACATTGTCTGATTTTCAAAGAATTTATTTGTATTTTATTGCTGCACATAAGTATTTGAACACCTGGCCATCAGCAGGAATTCAGGCTCTCAAAGACCTGTTACTCTGCCTTTAAAAAATTCACCTCTACTCCCACTTATTAATCTAAATTAGTAGCACCTGTCTGAGCTTTTTAAAAACACTAGTCCTCCCCACAGTCAGTCAGACTCCAACTATTACCATGGGTAAGACCAAAGAGCTGTCAAAAGTCACCTTAGACAAAATTGTAGACCTCCACAAGGCTGGAAAGGGCTATGGGGAAATTGCCAAGCAGTTTGGTGAAAATATATCAACTGTTGGAGCAATTGTTAGAAAATGGAAGAGGCTAAAGATGAAAAGATGTCAGTCTCCCTTGGACTGGGGCTCCATGCAAGGTCTCACCTTGTGGCGTATCACTGAAGATGAGAAAGGTGAGGAATAAGCCCAAAACCACATGGGAGGAGCTGGTCAATGACGTGAAGAGAGCTGGGACCAGAGTTTCAAAGGTTGCTGTCGGTAGAACACTTCGCTGTCATTGTTTAAAATCATGCATTGCCCGGAAGGTTACCCTGCTCAAGTCCTCACATGTTCAGGCCCGTCTGAAGTTTGCCAATGACCATCTAGATGATCCAGGGGAGGCATGATAGAAAGTCATGTGGTCAGATGAGAACAAAATAGAACTTTTTGGTTTAAACTTTGCTCGCCGTGTTTAGAGGGAAAAAAGGATGAGTTGCATCCAAGAACACCATCCCTACTGTGATGCATGGGGGGGGGCATCATGCTTTGGGGGTGCTTTTCTGCAAAGGGGACGGGAAAACTGCACTGTATTAAGGAGAAGAGGAATGGGGCCATGTAAATACGCCTACAATGTGTATTTCAGAGCCCTCCATAATTTCGAAGTGGGAGAACATGCAAAATCACAGGTTGTTCAAATACTTAATTTCCTCTGTCTGTCTGTCTGAATACAATTTTTGCTGGCCGTTGCCTAATTCCAACACAGCACCCCATAGAAGTATTAAAACAATCACGAGTCTCAGAGCCTACAAAAAAAGTATCTTGGAACCATTATCCAAACCCCACAGGAAGTCGTCCATTTTAGATCAAAGCCTCAATTATGTGCTATTTACATGTCGTATTTGAACAAACTCCTCCTAGAGCTTTTGACTTACAGACTTCAAAATTAGTCAGGATAGTCTGAATGAATTGGAAATCAAAAGTAGTTTAAAGGTTTTTGCTGCGTCACAGCATGTGGGAGGAGCCAAACCTGAAAGTATGGCTTTTTGGCATAACAGTAGAAGGTGTAATAACTTCCACACACAGGGTCAGATCTGTACCAAAGTTTCTGTGTGCCATTATAAACCAGCACTCAACACATTCATAGGCTCATTTGCTCATGTCACCCCCTGAAAAAAGTAAGGGTAATGTTTTACTTAGAGAGGTCCATATTTGACTGATTTTACCTAATCAATATCTAGCTGTGGCCAGTGACTGAACACAAGTTGGTGTAACTTGGTTTCCAGAACTGAAGGGTTTAGAGTGAGGGTGTGGCTGTGGTGGCACCGCAAAGACTGATATCATGTCATTGCCATGCATTTCATCACTGTAATTTCCACATGCATCACCTGAGCTGCCTCAAATTCAACAAGATGGATTTTAGTCCAACCCCTAACAGATGTTTCTGCAAATAATTGGTGGGTGTGGCCTAATTACAAAACAATGCTACCTAGAAGCATTAAAATAATAATTCAAAACCATACTTTCACAAAACATTATGAAATCTGGTGCCTGAATTTAAGTAAACAAGACCTACAAAAGGCCTCTTCTAACCCAGAGAAAGTTGGCCATTTTTGGTAAAAGCCACCATTCTGTGTCATTTACACAAGTTGTCGTTGCACAAACTCCTCTAAGAGCTTTTGACTTACAGACTTCAAAATCAGCCAGAATAGTCTTAAAGGATTGGGAATCAATTCAAATTCAAAAATACTTTATTGATCCCAGAGGGAAATTACGTGTTGGTATAGCTCATATAATTAATTATTTAAGTTGTTGTAGATGATGGCTGTGGGCAGGAAGGATTTCCTGTAGCGGTGTGTATTGCAGCGAAACTGAAGAAGCCTCCGACTGAAGACGCTCTGTTGTTGTATGACTGTCTCATGAAGAGGATGCTCAAGGTTGTCCATAATTTTTTTGATATTATGAAGAATCCTTCTTTGCATTATCATCTCCAGATTTTCCACAGTTGTCCCAAGAACAGAACCAGCCTTCTTTATCAGGTTGTTTAGCCTTTTTAAATCCCTGGCTCTGATGCTGCTACCCCAACAGATGACGGCTGAAGAGATTACACTCTCCACAACAGACTTGTAGAAGATCTGCAGCATCTTGCTGCAAACCTTGAAGGACCTAAGCTTCCTCAAGAAGTACAGTCTGCTCTGTCCCTTCTTGTAGACGGCTTCACTGTTGCGCCTCCAGTCCAGTCTGTTGTCAAGGTGAACTCCGAGGTATTTATACTCCTCAACCACCCCCACTTCTTCTCCCATGATGGAAACAATGTTTGACTTATCCCTGTTTCTTCTGAAATCTACAATCATCTCCTTTGTTTTGTTCACATTCAAGGTGAGACGATTGTTTCCACACCATGTCACAAAGCCGTCCACCAGCTCTCTGTATTCAGCTTCTTGTCCATCTCTGATACACCCGAAAATTGCAGAGTCATCTGAGTATTTCTGCAGATGACAGGTCTCTGATTTGTACTGGAAGTCTGAGGTGTACAGAGTGAAAAGGAATGGTGAGAGTACGGTCCCTTGTGGTGCTCCTGTGCTGCTGACCACCTGGTTTGTCACACAATTCTTCAGTCTCACAAACTGTGGTCTGTTTGTCAGGTAGTCAATTATCCAGGCGATTGTTGAGGGCTCCACTTGTGTCTTCAGGAGTTTCTGACAAAGCAAATCAGGCTGAATTGTGTTAAATGCACTAGAGAAATCAAAGAACATGATCCTCACAGTGCTGCCTGCTTTGTCCAGATGACAGTGGGCTGGTTGAAGTAGGTGTATGATGGCATCTTCAACTCCAACTCCACAGCGATAAGCAAACTGCAGTGGGTCCTGATACGTTCTTGTTTGCTTACTCAGGGGTGCCAACAGGAGTCTCTCCAGGACCTTCATCAAAAGTTCTTCAAAGTTTTTAGGTACGTCAAAGCACGCTTTAAATTGTGTATTCATAAAACACAAATGTGTAATTACTTCTACAGACAAGGTTGGAGCCGTACCAAACTTTCTTTGTATCATCACAAACAAGCACCCAAATCCCACGCGGATGGACGGATGAATTGGAATTTTCACCAACTGCGCCCCCTAGAATTTTTTCAAAGCTATATTTCATTAATGCCTGCGATGGACGAGCGATCTGTGCAGGGTGTACCTTACAGTAGCCCCGCCCGCCCCCAACCTTGAAAGGATAAGCAGTATAGAGGATGGATGGATGGATGGATCTCAGCAATGTCTTATCAGATCCAAACCAAATTTTGTCCCACCCACTGATGAAAAAGTCACAGGTTTCTATGATGATCTTCCATGGGCTCTAGAACTGTTGAAGTGCCATTGAGGTGGCGGTGTTTTATACCCAGGGTTTCAACACAGGCTGAGCAGCACTGAGCTGTGAGGGCTTTAATCTGTATTTCCTTTTTGTTTTAATATTTCTAAAGATGGTTTTACTTTTAATGTATCGTAATTTTTGGACTATTGAGCGCACGTGAATAGGAGCTGCACCAACCAAATTTTGAAAGAAAATGTATTTTGTACATACAGTACTGTGCAAAAGTTTTAGGCAGTTGTGTAAAAATGCGGTAAACAAAGAATGCATTCCAGCAGTACCTTCAGCTCAGAACTGGCAGAAACCAGTGGGACCAGTGGGAAAGTTAGAATTAGATAACAACATGGGGATAGGGGGGAATGAGTGGCCTAGTCCGAGGTATGTCCTTACTGAGTGCTTTTCTAGTATAAGACATGCTTTTTTTCCAACTCTGCCTGAAAATTGGTACAGCACCAACATGACAGTAATATCCCTGGTTAGAAAATAAAACATACTTTAACCTACCAGAAAAGTCTTGGTTACTATCTTCAGCTTCCTCTTCCCCACTCAAGCAAATGTCTCAACATTGATTCAATATTGCCAAGGTTGCGTGCAGTAGCTCTATTTCCTTCTTTGACAGCCAGCTTGATTGCCTTTAACTATAAAACTGCATCATATGCATTTATTCGTGTGTTCATGATGAGGGTGTGTGCATGATGCAGAAAATAACAGTTCAGAATCAAAACTAGTGTCTTCTTCGGCACACAATCTTAACCCCATACGCCTTGCTCACTTTGCTCACAAAATCTATAAATTAGCCACATCATTGTATAGGATGCAGCCATCCAAAGCGTGTGTAAAGAGTAGTAGTAATAAGTAGGCTTATAGTCCGAAAATTAAGTTACACAAATTTTTGATGTTTTACATAATAACATTGGTGTTGTTTGCGATGGACTGGCAACCTGTCCAGGGTGTACCCCGCCTCTCGTCCAATGAATGCTGGAGATAGGCACCAGCCCCTCCGCAACCCTGCAGAGGATTGACAGTTATAGGTAATGGATGGATGGATATTGCTGTTGTTTTTATTATTATCATCATTACTCTCCCAGCAACAAATTTTTTAGAATAAACAATAAAAAATTCCGGACGTGACGTGACTCTCAGAGCATAGGCGCCATGCTGTCAGGCATGAACGTCATCAAAATGAACGTCGCCAGCTGTGATTTTACTCCGTCGGATTTTACTTCCCATTTTAAAATGGAAGGTATTATTGTATATACCGGGAAATTAAAAAGATGAAACATCCCTGACCATTTCCATGCCCCTGGGATACTTTTTAAAACTTCAGAAGCTGTCAGGCGGACCTTTTACCGGACCTGAGATACACTGACTTATACAATTTCCTGATCAATTTTCCCTCGTCCTACTCCGGCACATCGCTTACATCACACAAAAGCTTCGAGGGATAAAAATGGACACAATCAGGGTTTGTTGGATCCTTGGGAATGCTATATAATGCTCTTCTGGAGCTTATTTAAAATATTTGAAAGAAAATGTAGCTTTGGGCAGGTTAAATATGTTGGCACCATGCTACTTGATCCTCTATTGGCTGGTGTTTGCAAAGCAGCAAATCCATGAGCACCATTAATTTTCCTTGCCGCTGATTGGCTGTACGTCAAGGACGGAGGGAAAGAAGACCTTTGATGTTAGCTTCTGCGGTGGTGCCAAGATGGTTTATGTTGAGATATATTTGGTGTTTGAACTATTAAAATAGACAGTTCTAAGCATTTTTAGAGGGGTTCTCAAGTAGGGGTTCTCCACTGTCTGTGTATTCTTTTGAAGGGCACATACTTTTTATTTTCTCTTTACAAACTACTTCTTGGCGAAAACAGAATTGTAGCTCTTCATCCAGCTACATTTTAAAGCATTTATGCTGCATCAATTAGGATTTCTGTGTGAATTTTGTCTCACTGCCAGTACTTTATCCATAAATACATGCTTTTTTTCTTTAATGTCATAATTGTTAAACTCCATTATGACATAATTTGTAATCAATGTGAAAATAAATCTTAGAGAGTTAGACTTTTGATTAAAAAAAAATCTCATTTATGATAGTTTGTGTCCACATTTATTTAAGACCCATATATTCTTTTGACATTTAAATTACATTCCTGGCTTTGGTCATCAGTGTACACTTATACCTACTTTTAATTAGGACGGATTGTGTAATTTAGTTAAATGGCTCTCGATATAGCTTGCATTGCATCTGATTTCACCCGTGAAGATATTAAGAGTCCTCGTAACCTGAAAGGTCTCTGCACATATAATCCAATCAATTGCATCTGGCAATATACTCTAATTTGCTCTAGTGAATAAAAATTGTAAGTTCTTACACCCCTTCCTTGAGGCTAAAAAGAAGACCCATCTGGCTTGTTATTATTGCAAAATATGAAATACAGCATCTGTTTTGGTATGAGGGTGCATTAGTGCACATGGCATGGGAGAAAAAACATATGTGAATGCACAAACAAACAAAATACACATAAATTGATGCAAATTATGTTGTCATCCACAATGTGTTTTAAGGAGTTTACCTTGGTATTTGTAGTATAAAATACCTGGTGGGTGTTAAACTGGACTACCCACCATTTATGAAAATATGTGGCACAATCTGAAAAATGTATTTAATCATACAGCCTGCAACTTTTTCAGAAGCTTAGAGCTTTTTCTTTTCTTCTAAGAACAAGGGTTGGGTATGTAGGGAAGGGTTGTCAGTGAGTTTATTGAGCAATTCCAGTGAACCTTGGCACATGTCTTTTCTTTGTACGAAGGACCTTATAAGTTATAGAAAGACCAAAAAGGCAAACACCTGCACTATAAACTCCTCCTGTATAAAGCAAGACCCCAGGAGTTTGTCTTATTGGTTCCCAACACAAATTGTACGACACAGCTCTCTCTTAACATGCATTGATAATTCAAAATAAAGATATAAATGAAGAGTTGTACCTATGTAGGGCTACAAATCTGCTTCCATATGTAAAGTGTAGCAGTATTATTTTCTCTGCAGCAGAGCTTAATGTGCGATTTCTGTATTAATTCTGCTACTTCCTGTTTGTTTTGTATCCCAATAAGGTGTCACAGTTAGGTCAAATCAACCAAAACAAAAACATGTTTCTTCTTTCATCACCATCATGACCAAAGAGAAGGAAACTGTGCAAAGTAGGACCTGAAACTCCAAAAATTTGGGTGGTGGAAGGACACAATATAAAAAACGTGCAGAAGTGGAGCAGACTGGAAACTGTAGGAAAATTATAGCTGTAACATTTGAAGCCTGTTTGTTCCTTTCACAAACCTTGTAAGGCCTTTATGTTTATACAATGACTTCTGACAAATCAACATTTTAAGGTGGAATGTTGATTTCTAAACTTAACTGTAAAGTTATTGCTCTTTTATCTACTTATAGTTAAATCACTTTGTTTTGTGATTGAGGGCATAGAAAATGACAAAATGTGAATGCCACATTTTAAGGCTGAAAATACACTGAAAGCCATTAATGTTTTGCCAATTTCAAACAGTAACAATGCTAAATGACAAGAATGTCAGGGCTTTCTTTTTATATCCTTGTAAATTCTGAGGAAAGCCTCAATGAAATTAAGAGAGAATAATTGACTGGCGGAAACATGAATAAAGCATATTTCCGCTGGCAAACAGGAATTATAGGAAAGGTTTGATTGGTGCAAAGCTAAAAAAAGATTTGAGTAATTGCTTTTTAATAAGAACTAAAAAAAATGTCATACCATTTTGATTAAAATGTACACAAAAACTTTATTTTATTTTAATTTTATTCAGTGTGATAATCTTTTGAGAAATGCCTAAATCTAAATCTGACAGAAGTAAGAATAATTTAGGTCTTTACTAAAACTGTGAATTTAGGAAAATGTTCTTGTACATTTGTATTCTTTATTTTTATAAGAGGAGGATATTCATATATTCTCTCCACATTTTAGCTGAAACATTTCCTAATTTACCACCACACATGAGATGACTTACCTTATATTTCAACATGTTCCACATATTGCTCATAAATCTTCTGAAAAACTTGGTAATGGTCTTTTTTTTTTTACTCAAGCCCAGGTAGAAATGTTCATCTGGTGCTAGCTTATAATATGAAGCATGCAATTTCATAAAAAGAAAAAAGATGCTCCAAGGCATGAATTGCAGGAAAGTGTTAGATGATAATTATCAGCTGCTGCCAAGCCATATAGCCTACTGCTTCCTCTCAGGTGGATTATATAGTTTAGATATATCTATTCTAGTTCATGGTGTTGTAGATAACATTTTCCCTGCAGCAGATGCTGTTGCTTCCTTGACGAGAGGCCATAAAGAGGTTGGTGATGTTGGTTCACAGATAATTGGTAGAGTATATGTTAACATAGCGTTATCTTGTGTTTCACTGATGTTTTGAGGAGGTCAACTACATAATCTGTGTTTACTCTATCTTTACTTCTATCTCAGTGAGAAGTTCCTATCTGATTTCTTACTAGATGCTGATATGGTATGTTAAACCAAAATAAATTCTTGAAAGAGGTGCTGCTGAAAGCTGAAGTAGTTTATATATATATATATATATATATATATATATATATATATATATATATATATATATATATATATATATATATATATATATATATATATATATATATATATATATATATATATATATATATATATATATATATATAATTTAATCAATTGTGCAGGTAGTGGTAGAGCTTCAAATCAGCAGTTGGCAGTGATGGTATCCGTGATGATGATTTCCTCACCCCATTTTAGGAGCAGATGGAAGAAGCAGATGATCTGATGAACAGCACTCCTGTGACGTGACTGTTTTTAAAATGACGAACGCTTACAGACGCACTCGCCTTTCGCTCTCTGCCAAAACATTACGTTTGAGCTTCTAACTCCTAGCACCAGAGCACCAACTGACTGATACATGTAACAGTTTTAGACACAGTGGAATCTGCACTCTAAAAATTGAGAAAATATGAATTAAAAACAGGAACAACCTGAAGTAGCATAGCAAATTTCTGCGCCTTCCATAAAAAGACTCAGTTGTGAGTCAGCTGCAGAGATGTTGGTTAAAGTTATTAGTGGAACATTTGTTTGAAGCGAAGGCCAGCAGGAGGGGGAGGAGTAGGAGGAGGAACATGGGAATCAAAACGGGTTGTTTTGCTGTTTTCCTGCATGTCTCTGCCAATCAGATAAATCTTCCAAGAGATAAAACAATATACATCAAGGCTCAACAGGGCTGCTTTCTCTTTCCAGCTCCAACCAAGTCTGTCTGTCTGAAAGTTTGCCATTTATCTGCTGTCTTTCTTTTGTTCCCTAATTTTGATCAGCCTTGAATAGAATAAAAATCCTTTTAAATATCAAATTTTTTCAAATAAAATGTTTAGAATTTAACTTTTTCAGTTCACACTTCTGTCATCTGTCTTGCAAAGTTGCGTGTTAACTTCAAAGTCCCCGACGCACTATAAATCGTACTTCTTCTTTTTTGTCTTCTAAGAGACAGGAGATAAAGATGCTAGCTCAGTTGCTTTGTTTACAGGGTCGCAGGAGTGGCTTGATGAATCTTGCATCAGTTTATTTTCCTTTTAGTTTAACATCTTCTTCCGGGGGCCTTTCTGTGCAAGTATTGTGGACTGCCAACTGTTTGGACTCAGGTCAACTGGGAGCCTAAATCGCATGAATTATCCATGAAGTCTGCTCACAGGCAGACAACAGCGCTGTCTGTGCCGCCACGGCTTCTCCAGACTGATTTGCAGAGATCATAGGGAACAGCGGTGGATAAGACAGATACAGAAGAAGGGAGATAGGGGGGAAACATGAGAAGATAAAAGAGACACATTTTGAAATATCTAAAGCACAGGTTCGTTTTGGTAGAGCAAAAAAAACAACCTTATCTCCCCAAAGCCTGCATCCAGTAAATATTTCTAATTATATTTTCTAATATGGATTCTCTATTTTTGTTAGAAATCCTAAACTAAACTAGAAATCTATTATACATTAAAAAACACAGCCTGGTTACATAAATACCTAAAATATATAAAACTGTTAAACCAGGAATTCAGAAATAATCGATCCGTTCATTAAAAGTACAACCTAAAAATATTTTTAGAAACAAGAGATTCAATAAATAAAAGGGAATTTTCTTGCTGATTTATCAGATTCTTTTTTCTAGCCAAGCATATATCACTTTCTCCTGCTGATTTCCAATTAAACTGGATCGGAAAAATGTATTTTAAGCTACTTATTAAATTAACTTTTCAATCAGATTAATTTTCTTTAATTCAACAAAACCAACTCAGTTAACACTGAAAGTAGTGTGCGACATCAGCCTTTATGAGAACAATGCTATATTTACAAAAGTATTCGCTCATCTTCTTCTTCACAAATAGTCATGCATGTAATCCTATTCTAAATGCGGGAGGATATCTGCCCACCCTTTGCAGCTACAAAAGCTTCTTTGCTCTAGAAAGGCTTTCCAAAAGATTTAGGAATTTGTTTATTGGAGGGTTTTTTGGCATTCTTCCAGGAGCACATTTGCGAGGTCAGACATGGATGTTGGACAAGAGGCCCGGCTCGCAGTCTCCTCTCATTCGTCTCAGAGGTGTTCCATTGGGTTGATGTAAGGACTCTTCCACAACTGGATGCAGCTGCTCAGCCATGGAGCTCTGCATACACTCTTCCTGAGCTAATCTGAAGGCCCCAGGATGTTCAGAGGTCTGTGGCAATTGATTTTACAGAAGGTTGGTGATGTCTATGCACTATGATCCTCAGCTTCCCCACACTGTGATTTTGTGTGGCCTACTGTCATTCTCAGTCGCCTCTACTTTGCTATTACAGTGGACCCCTGCCTATTCCTGGTTCAATATTCACAGATTTGTTGTGGAAAGTAACTCCAAATTATTTGTGGGAAAATTGGTCTTTCTGCCCATTTTTTTCCATAGCACATATCTAAATTATTTGAAAAACTTTGGTGCAATGCTACTTGATACGCTACTTGATGGCGTTTTCAAAGCAGCCAGAGTGCCTTTCATTTTCGTCTGCACTGATTGGCTGTGCCTCCAAGAGTAGAGATAAGGAAGACTGTGGATGTTAGCTTCTGCTGTAGTTTGGTAACCACTGTGCGTCTTAATGCAATTAAGCTATAATCAGCAGGGCCAGTCCGTGGCATAGGCAGTATAGACAAATGCTAAGAGCGCCGTATACCCTGTGGGCGCCAGAACCGCGCAAGAAACCTTCAGCTTTCATTGTATTTTACTGATACTGCAACGGGAGGAACAATAAAGGGATTTTACAGGTCATTGACTTTCTCCTCAAATTTCTAATGACCAGGGGGGACTTGAAGGGATCACATATTCATTTAGCCCACGGTGCAGAACAAAATATGTGGCGCCGCAAAGCAGGATGGGAAACGACCTCCACCAATCAGACTTCTTTTACCCGCCATTCGTTTTTCGTTTTTATTGCGTCAAAAAAAGTTAATATGTCAAAGCGTCCCAAATTATCTGGTGCCCAGGGGAGGAAGAAAAAAGAAAAGAAGAGGAGGAAAAATGCGCCAAAGACAAAGGTAATGTTAGAGTAAAGATGATGTTAATGATATTATTTTGATGTTACATAACGATGATCAATGGCATTAGCATACATAGTTTGCTAATCTATAAATAGCCAGCGCTATCTGCTAGTTCTAACCAAAATATTAACAGTCATTGGTTCTAACAGATAAGCCTAGCGCTATTACGGAAAATAGTAATATGAGTACCTTCCTCGGACAAATTTGTAAATATTAGATCTAATCAGCAGGTGTATTAATGTTAATTTCATTGGCATCATTATCTCACGTTTTCCCAGCTTGTAATAATCAATCAAAATACCATTAATAATCATAATAATAATTCCATAGTTGTAACGCCAGCTGTTAACTGTGCCACAGCTCATATTGTCTATAAAGTGTGTTTATCATGTTAAACTTTACACCTGTGTTAAAGTGCACATCATTAATGTTAGAGCATAACTTAGCATTCCCACATGCAATATTATGCTGCAGTTTACTGATACTTTTGCATTCTGCTAATTAGAATTTCATTGTAATAACAAAATAACATTAAAATTATTGCTAATATGAATTACTAATATAATTTGTATCTGAAAAAATACATTATATATTATACACTATGGTCTACATCATGTATTAATCTCTAGGTTTCTCATTGATATTCTTTCATTTTATTGTATTTGTTAAATCGTGTGTTTATTATTAGACTGGTGTCACATACTCCTCTTCTGTCTTCAGATGCGCTGCTGAGGTTTCTCAGTCCCACCCTTGCCAATCCCTCTGTTGCCTCCACCTCAGCAGCACAAACCAGCAGTGATGCAGCAGCATCAAGCGGACCTTCTGTTGCTCCAATAGACCCAGCTGACTGGCTTTGAATGGGCAATTGTTTTATTTAAATAAAACAATGTCTAAAACAAAGCTATTACGTTTCTTGTTAGCATATATACACTAGCAGTGCAAGTACTGTACTGCGATGCAATGGGGCGCCACTTAAAATCTTGCCTATAGGGCACCAAATTGGTTAGGGCCGGGCCTGCTAATCAGTGTTAAACAATTTAAATGTTCTAAGCGTTTTTAGAAGGCGTTTGAAGTATTGGCAGATTTTAGATATTCACAGGCCGTAGTGGTCCCTAAACCCTGTGAATACCAGAGGTTTAGTGTATACCACAAGCAGTTGACTGAAGAATATCATGAATGGAGGTTGTATCCCGTTTTGTTGCCATAATGGGATTCCTGGAGATCCTGAGAACAATCCATTCTTTCCAAAACTATAGAAGCAGTCTGCATGCATAGTTCCTGGATTTAATATCACTGTGAGCAAAAAAAGTGCATTCAACAAATTGCCTCTTACAGAGACTTTTTAATAAACACTGTTTTCAGTTTTACTGTTTACTACGGGTGGTTAAAAGACTCTGTCAGGAATATACACCATTATAACCTTGATCGTAACATTAAGCTTCTGTCTGGCTTTTTAAAGTACTTTCAGCTCTGACTTCTGCAGTCTGACAAACCCATTGACTGTATAAATAATGGACAGCGTTTCCGCACTCCTCCCCGTTTACCAAAATGACCACGTTCAAGGGGGGAAATCATGGCGGATTTACAGACTCCTCCTCCCCGGTTCTGACGCAGCATGTTCCTAAAAAGTGCATAAGGGCGGGATCTTCACTGTAGACTCGGCCCTGCTTGGCCCTCGCGGGGCGTGTATTTCTGTCGTAATCCCGCCCATTCTGCTCCCACGCCTTTAGCTCTGATGCTAAACCTGGCTAGCTAAGCTAAAGGCTAATCTGCTCATTGACTGTATATATAGCGCTCCCGCTTCATTCTACTGCAGCCATCTGTGCGCCGCTATCGAAGCATCCTGGGCCTCCATAACACCTCAGCAGTGCCACAGGCTGATTGCCTCCATGTCACGCCGCATTGAAGCAGTCATTTCTGCAGAAGGATTCCCGACCAAGTATTGAGTGCATAACTGAACATAATTATTTGAAGGTTGACTTTTTTTGTATTAAAAACACTTTTCTTTTATTGGTCGGATGAAATATGCTAATTTTTTGGATTTTTGGTTTTTCTTTACTTTTTTGCCAAAATCATCAATATTAAAACAATAAAAGGCTTGAACTACTTCAGTTGTGTGTAATGAATCTAAAATATATGAAAGTCTAATGTTTATCAGTACATTACAGAAAATAATGAACTTTATCATAATATGCACATTTTTTGAGAAGGACCTGTATGTCCATCTTGTCTCTGGAAAGCATGGAGCTGGTAGCGCAGCATAAGTAGAACACCGTGCATTAAAGATGATACTGAATATATGAAAATTGCACAGGTGGATGCACTGTTTAAAAAACAAACAACAAAAAGAACATCAGGTTTTTAAGTGGTGGGGACAAAACTGTAATTGATCAATATTACCGCGGACATGCTCCCGGCTACAATGACTCAAATAGGCTATCTATACTTTCATGCAGCACCCCAAATCCGTGTGCACGGTTTAATAAACTGAGGGTATAGAGGGATTATTACATCTGAAAAGTATTTCTGCACCTGATTACGGCTGGGTTCCAAGGTGAGTTTTTTCACCACAGACACATGCAGAGAGAGTTGTAGATCTGAGAGGGCGGACAAGGTGCTCATGCTGCCACAGGGAAATAATAATCTCACCTGCTATGACTGGATAAGTCAAGTGAATTCTTATCTTTAATTTTAATCATCTTAATATATTTGATCTTATCTTAATTTTTTATGTCAACAATAATTTAAAAAAATCCCCCCCTCTGCTTTTTTCACAAATCGCACACTGCATATCAGCAGTAAAATGTTATAGTGGTCAAACAGACAAGGGGGAAAAAAATTAAACTTACATTTTGTAATTACAAACATGTTTTACTTAGGCTCACACATTATTCAATAGTCTAATATATCAAACTGAAAAGCCTCAGACAGAATGTGTTAGGTTGAGCTCAGCTCCACAGCCAGATAGCCTCTGCTAGCTTCATGCGGCTGCGCAGCGAGCTATTAGCCTAGCAGATGGGCCAGGCAGCGACGTAAACGACCTGTCAATCAAAGTCATTAATTATGCAAGACTTATAAAATGTATCCTCTGTTAACCAGCCTGGTGCCTCTGTTTTTCTTTAACCCAGCGTAATCACAGGAGCAATATGTATCTGTAGACAGTTTAAAAAAAATAGGCACCAGGTATTAAAGTTGTTTTTAACGTGTCTAAAGTGCAATGTATTCCAATGGGGGACTAGCGGCTATATGGCGGTACTACAGCAATGGCGGCTCCCAGTGTCGTAGTCAAAAAGCAGAGCAGCCAGCGGCCATTGGACAAACCTGCAATAAAATGTATGGTTATTGGACATTTGATAGAAAATGTCCACTATTTTACAGGCGGCTGAATCTAAAAGTGCAGCCATCTGCTTGGGTAGATGGCAAATCTCTTTAGTGATGTTAGTGAACTGACCCTTTTGGATAGATGGGGAAGAGGTTGAGGGGAGCAGACAGAAATGATGTTCTGAAAATGAGAAACTCAGTGAGTCAAATAGAAGGAGAAGGGCATGCAGTGCCTTGAAACAGAATTCATTGCCTTTAAACCTTTACCCAATTTTTCAGGTTACAGCCGCAGACTTTAATGTATTTTGTCGGGATCCTATGCAATAGAACACAAAGTAGTGCATGATTGTGAAGCGGAGGAAAAGTGATACATGTTTTTTAAATTATATTTTAAATATTCTTCCTTATGTTTAAAAAAAGGCCAAACTTTTGATGTGCATAATAACCTAGGTATTATCCTGACTATCCCACATGACCTGTTAATCTCTGCGGCTCCTCCAGAGTTACCATGCGCCTCGGCCTGTAAGTGTACATAGTGCAGGTGGCCCTGTCCATTTTATTTAGGGGTATTAGAGTAAAGGAGGCTGAATATCACACTTTTTTTATTTGTAAAAACCATGTATGACTTTCTTTGCACCTCACAATCATGCCCTATTTTGTAGGGGTGTAACGGTTAACAAAAGTCCAACTTCTGTACCTATTCTGGGTTTTACAGTCACGGTTAGGTAAAATTTCAGTACACTTTTTTTTTTAAAGAAAAGTAAATACAAATCTGCATGACTTTTTTTTTTACCTTCTTTCCTGAACTCCTTCCTTTCATTTTATTTCATATTATTCATTAATTTGATTTTGTTATGTTAAATAACTTAAAGTTGAAAGTACATAACTGACCAGAGATTTAATTGGTTTTTAAATAAATAAATAAAATTGTACAAGCAGACAGCCAGAGTAGAAAACAATATAACCATTTGAAAACAGTCAGTGTTTAACGTTACCTTACCTAAAGAACAGGGACTTCTATGTTTCAATAGGAAACTTCATCGGAACGAACAGAAATCACATGTGGGGTGCCCAAGGGCTCCATCCTGGGGCCCCTCTTATTTAATATCTACATGCTCCCACTAGGCAAGATTATAGCGACCAATAACATTAGCTACCATAACTACGCGGATGACACTCAGCTCTACATTACAATGTCACCAGGTGACTCTGAACCCATTCAAACCCTAAATCAATGCATTGACCAAATAAATGGATGGATGTGCCATAACTTTCTCCAGCTGAATAGAAACAAAACTGAAGTGATTATTTTTGGACCCAAAGAGGAACGATCAAGAGTCAGCACACAGCTTAAATTAATACAGCTAGAAACTACTGATCAGGTTCGAAACCTAGGTGTAGTAATGGACTCAGACCTGAACCTCCAGGGTCACATAAAGGCAATAACAAGGTCAGCGTTCTATCACCTGAAGAACATCTCTAGGATTAAATGACTGATGTTGCAACACGACCTAGAAAAACTCATCCATGCGTTTATCTTTAGTCGGATTGATTACTGCAACAGCATCTTCACAGGTTTGCCTAAAAAGTCAATCAGACAGCTGCAGCTGATCCAGAACGCTGCCGCTCGCGTCCTCACTAGAACCAGAAAAGTAGAGCACATCACCCCAGTTCTAAAGTCCTTACACTGGCTCCCTGTAGCTCAGAGAATAGACTTCAAAATACTCCTACTAGTTTATAAATCATTACATGGCTTAGCACCAAAATATGTTGAAGACCTGTTGTCATGGTACCAACCACCAAGACCACTCAGGTCCTCCAACTCTAGCCTAATAAACATCCCTAGACTCAGAACTAAACATGGAGAAGCAGGTTTCAGTTTCTATGCTCCCCTTATCTGGAACAGACTTCCTGACGAGTGTAGAGCTGCTGAAACTCTGAACTGCCTTAAATCGAGACTAAAAACCCATCTGTTTAGAATTGCCTTTGAGTAAATGCTTGATGTCATATGTATGAAATTTGTTCATGCTCTCTAGCTTTTTTTTATTTTTTTTATTTTCTCTTGCTTTATTTTGTATCATGTGTAATGTGTGTTTCTTTTACATTTAATTTCCATTGTTTTTTTTGTTTTTTAAATCACCAAATCATGTAAAGCACATTGAATTGCCCTGCTGTTGAAAGTGTGCTATACAAATAAAATTGCCTTGCCTAATGTTCAGAAATGTTTAAATCATACTTTAACCATATTTGAGAATAAAACATGCCTAAATCACTTTAGAGTTATATTGATATCTCAACCATTTAGTCTCCCAGCTGTACTTGAATGCAGCATCGGCAGCTGTTGGGGAAATCCCTTCTCATCGGGAATCCGTTAACTTGTGTTTTTTTTTTTTATCAAATAAGGAGTTTGAGCTGATTGGATGCTACTGGTAGCCATCTGGACATCAGCGTTTTTTCTCTCTAGTATCAGTGATGTTTACATTTAGCTTGAGATTTTTTCAGCTGAGTCATTCAGTCCACTTCCGAACGTGTTGTGGACCTTATTGCTGATAAAAGATGCGTTTGCTGACAATGCTCATTATTTTTCTACTGTAGCTGCATGAGAAACAATTGATGTTCCAAAATAGCACAGTTTAGTGATAGCTGGGAGTTGATTTATTTTTGGTGTCATTTTTTAAAGTTGCGCTGCGGAACGTTGCACTGAGCTCTGAGTTCCGCACATTAACATTCTGCATCTGTTCAGGTAGAAAACAGCTGGATTAGGCAACAGGTGTGTACTGAAACGACAGGGCCATACCGAAAAACATGAAAACACACATACCGTTGCACCCCTACTGTTTAGTGTGGGCCAAATACATAAAGCCCCAACAAAATTCATTGAATTCTATGGTAGCATGAACATTTTTAAAGAAAACTCGAGGGTTGTGAATACTTTGGTGGAGAGAAGCAAGCAAAAACCACCACAGAGGGCACTGGACAGATTGGCCATCTGGACCTCTGAGGTGACAGCTTGACATGTTCCAAGAAAAGCAAACATGGGGCAAATTATCTGAGCGTGGCCCCCTCCTGCGACACGCAACACATTACACAGGGAGGATAATTAGAGGGGCTGGTGGGGGCCCCGCCATGAGTGTCACCGTGAACAGAGCGGTCGAACAGAGATCAATGTTCTGCTCTCTAAATTAATGAGACTAATGCGGATTTGACAGCCTCTTCATGGGAGATCTGTGTGGAGAACACTGCACATGTCAGCGAGAGCGAAGCTCATGAAAATTACAGAGGAGAACAGAGACGTGCAGATCTTTAACACAGAAAAGGATCAATGGAGGTTTTTAATTTGACCAATTACTATTGCTCACCATTAAAGTAATCATTTTAATTATAAAACATACTGTTGAAAGTGAACAAAGAATGCTGCTGCTTATTAATACTCAACAAATCCAAGGGGGGGTGGGGGAGTAGAGATTTACATTAAAAATGTATTCTTCTGCTTGTGTAGAAAGAGTACAGGTTAAAACAATGCACAACTCAGTGGGTTTCAAATACAATAAAAAACAAAAAATAAAGAGAAAACACAAGCCCACGCAGAACCGTGCACAGCAACATTATGCAGTCTCTTTAAGGGGGGACGAGCAGGGTGATTGTTTTTAAAAAAAGCATGATTTTTTCCCCCCCAGGTTTTAGAAAAGTTTAACAATGTAAAGCAGTGCTGAGAGTTTTCTTTCCGACAAGAGCTTCCTGCCACTGCAAGGTCATTTATTCACAAAGACATACACGTTGCACACATGAGGGAAAGAAAAAGGGAGGGGGAGAATAAAAGAAAAGTGGCTTCAGCAGCCGAGCACTGCTGGACCTGAAAGGTGTTGAGGCCCCTTTTAATATTTAATCTATAAGGAAAACAAGTACCAGATTTGTTAGGAACTAAAGGTTCATCTCAATAAGTTAGAGTATCATTTAAAAGTTTATTTATTTTAGTAATGGAGTTTAAAAACTAAAACTCACATTATATAGATTTATTACACACACAGTTGTGTATTTCAAGCTTTTATTTCTGTTGATTTTGATGAATAAGGCTTACAACTAATTTAATTTTTCAAAAATTGTAACATTACATGATATTCCTCCAAATTACATAAAGAAATGTTAAATTAGGCCTGCACAATTATGGGGAAGACTGCCCCCTCACCCCTTACTTCTCCCTGTGGACAAAGGGTAAACCACAAGACATCATTGTGTGCCGTATCCTAGCATATTAGTGAAAGGTTTAGTGGAAGGAAAACCTGTAGTGGATAAAAATAGCACAAGCAACATGGATGCCAGTAATCTTGGGATGATTGCAGTTTTTTTCTCATTTTTATTAACTCAGAGATAACCAAAACAAAAAATGTATTATATAACATATGACCCCCAAAGGTGTTAGTATAAAAAAATTATAATAAAAAATATTAACCGACTGAAAAGTAGGCCATGCACTGTACCGTAAAAGCACAAATAATTGGTCAGAGTCAAAGTAAGATGTTTCCAACGCTGTCCATGGTTCAGGCCTGACTTAACTTAAGAAATGCTGCACTCATAGCCCAATTCATGGATGCCTCTGTGAAGTGGCTCTTGAAGCACTGACACCCATCACAGTTCACACCTTGTGAATATTCCACAAATATCCTTATTGGCTATGCTTCACAATCCTTCAAGAGCTGCCTTCAACATGGATGCTTTTAGAAGTTTTTCCACCAAGTTTTTCTTTACCCAGTTTTTCCTTCCACTAAATTTTAAATTGCTTAGATAGAGCAAACTTCTTTAATAACAATCTTTTGTGGCTTAATCTTCTTGAGGAGGGTGTCAATAACAATCTGCAGGACAACTTTCAAGTCAGCAGTCTTTCCCATGACTGTGTAGGTGATGACATAGCATTTCTGTTTTAGAAATACCTTTTTCAATATTCTTCATCAGGTATAAGCTATGATCATCACAATTAACCAAAAATAAACTGTTTATGAAGCTATTATTTGAGTTTCACTGAACTAAATTAACTTTTTGATGATACAAATTTTTTGAGATGCACCAGTATGTTAAGATGAGCCAAAAGTAAAGAAGGATTTATTTGGCTCTTTGGTATCTGTTGCTCAAACACATATTTTTACTTTATTTTTAAAAACCACAATATTAACAACAGCAGAATTTCTAGAAGTCACATTTTGTCCTTGATTGGAGCATCTGTCCTCATCCTCTATCTGTTTCCTAATTAAAAGTTTATCCTTGAAAAGGAAAGAATTTAGAAAACTCTTCAAATAAACAAAAAAAGAACTTTCAAACAATGTGATTTCCTCTTTTCATACTCTCTCTGCTCCTGTGAGGTACCATCCCAGCCCATAATTAGTCTTTCTTTTTTTTAAGTATTGAGAGATTATACAGTGATGCTTCACAGGAATTGAAAATACGGAAACCCCTTTTAAGTTATACACGCAGTTATACATTGTCTGTGAGTCGTTCCTTCTGCACTTCTGCTCCATGCCATGTTGTCCTTATGGAGACAATAAGCCATTAGGGTCTTTGCAGTAGGCGGCCAGCTTTATTGTATCCATCCCTTGGCTCTCATTAGTCTCTGCTGTCATCCTCACAACAGGAATCCTCAAATGTAAGTGCATGTGTTTGTGAAGTGAGAAATGCCAAAGACCCCCCCCCCAAAAAAAAGATGTAATAAAATCTTAAGAAAAAGAGAAAACCACCATATTATCTCCCCTTTTCTATTGGCTCGATAGTTGCCTTGAATGTGTTTGCATGAAGTACAATTTAAGCGTCTCCTCGAATTTGAACGATGAGAGAGGAATCCTGGCTGGCTCTCGGGATGGGCTTTGATTAGTTGCATCATCCGAAACACAGTCCTTTTTCTGAGAGTTAATGGATTGTAGGCACGTCTCTCAGCCAGGCACCAGGTAGGGGGCGTGGACACGTGTACTCGTTCTGCGAGAACAGGAGAGAAAGAAAAAACACAGAATGGGGTCAATGCTGTTGTTCACTGCCGTTCTGTGCATGTTACACAGCTGGTGGTTACGATGTGAAATTAATTGCAGTTCCAGGTGATTTGATAACGGCACAGTGGGCCCGTGACAGCGCCAGCAATGCAAATAAGGATAAACAATTAAGTGGTTGATAAAATCCCATGTGGCTAGACATATTAAACGGAGGCAAAAGAAAGCTGCAGATTAAATTTCAATTAGACTACGTCATATCTGCGAAGAACAGCTGGAATTAGAAATGCCACTGTTTCAGTATATCCAAGCATCTACAATGCCTTGCCTTGGGGTCTTATTGATTAGACCGTCATGAAGTAGCACATAATAATGAAGTAGTTGGAAACTGATTCATGGTTTTCCAAGTTTTCAAAGTAAAAACTGCAAAAAAACTGGGTATCGTTGCTCAAGCGTCTAATAATAGTTTGCCGAACCTTTGGCCCCCTTCCTTCTAACTGAAATGGTGCAAATGAGTCTAATTTGAAGGCCTCCTTGCTCACATACGCCTTATCAACTGCGCCCACAAATTTACTATGAGCATGAGAGACTTTCTGATGCAAAACAATTGCTTTGTTGTCTTTAAGATACTTAATGTCCTCCAGTAAAATAGCCAGTCCACAAGATTCTTATGTCCAAAATCCAACATAATCTGTAGCTCAAAACCTTGATAATTCTCTTCCTTGCGTGCATTTCTCACAAGGTTTTCATCATAACTACCGTTAGCATGTTCACATTAGCCCAAAATTAATACACCAGCGCCTTTCTTTGTGATGTTTATTGGCGGCTCGCAAACAACAAATTAGTGGATTACTGCCACCAACTGGTATGGTGTGGGGACTAGAATATCCCTCAAGGTTCCACTTGTCTCTCTGGTGATGTATTAGCATGCCTGAATGGGCAGGCCTGGCACTGAGCCCATGCACAACACATTTTTTAGATTTGTATATGTAAGAAATGTTGAGAAATGTTATTTTTCCAACACAACAAAGATACAATATTTTCAGTTGGTCTATCACATAAAATCTTAATAGAATCCAAGAAAGTTTGTTGTTGTGACGTGACAAAGTGTGAAAAGTGCAAGAGGTAACATATAATAAGTGATATTACTGACCATGTTTTAAAATTTCCCCCTTCTCGAACATAATGAAGTCACTGGGAGAGCAAAAGTATTTTCTTTTTTTTTCACTGACAAAGCTTTAAAGACAAGAACATCAATCAGTATCCCTCATCAATGTTCCATCGCTCACCCATAACAATCTCACATTCATCCTGCCTGCTTTGAGCGTTTTTTCTCACATTTTTAATAACGTTCCTCTTCTCTACTGTCTCACTTGATGTTTCACCCATAACAGTTTTATAACAAGACACGTATGGTCACTGGGCCATTTTGTTAGAATCTTTTGGAAAAATAGAATGCAAGCAGCTAAAGGGAATAGACATAAAGAAATACTTTGGGGGAAAGAGGTATTTGATCCCGTACAATTTGGAAAGAGTTCTGGCTTTGTGCTCATGTGGAACATAAATCTGTCAGTCAGTCAGCTGCAGATACTCCTGACCTCAACTCATTGGGTATACAAAGCACGGCTGTCTGCGAAATCAATTTTCTTCCATTCCAACCAATCCACCACCAAAGGCAAGACCAAAGGGCAAAATATGACATCAGAATATGTCAGGGACAAAATAGAAGATCAGGACAAGGGTGAAATGGACAAAAAGACCATCTGCAGGAGCCTTGGTAGGACAACAACAGAGCTCTTAAAGCAATGTCAGATAAATCTTCACACTGCCAGGTGGCAGTTCAAAAAGAATAGCCAATATTGAGTTACTGGATCTGAAGATCTTTTAAATACTGCAGTGCTGTGAGAACGTATTTGTCCCCTTGCAGATTTCTTAAATTATCTGATTTAAATCTTAGATTTTCAAATGAATTTCATTATCAAAGATAATTTTGTGAAAAGAAAATGCACTTGACTCCCTTGTTAAATCATGTGATTACGTCCTTAGCCAAACCCAAGATAGATTCCTCGCAGACCTTAAACATGAAGAAATCATTTAAATAGAACCTCTTTGACAACATGTAGTAGGCTAAAAGATCTTGAACTCAACACCTCATTCCCTGATCTATAAAATGTAAAAACAGATGAAAAACAGTCTTTCGAAAGGGGTTTTAAAAGCCTCACTCAGGCTTTGGGCCTCCATTGACCCACAGTGAGAGCCATTGTCCAGAGATTGAGAAATCATTGTAGAGTGGTGCACCTTCTCAGGAGTGGTCAGGCTACCAAAATTACTCCAAAAGCATATTGATGACTCATCCAGGGAGTCAGAAAAACAAACCAGACCAACATCTAAAGCACCCCAGCCCTCAATTGCCTATGTTAAGGTCAGTGTTCATGATTGAAAGAAAGAATTTGGACCGAAATGGAAGATTTTCTAAATGAACTCCACAAAGGCCTATCTAGTAGTTCTGAAAGAAGACAGAAGGGACATTTTTGAAGATGTGCGTCTCATGACATCTGGCGTAAAACTCGAGCATTTTAGAAAAAGGACATCATAGTGACAGTAAACACGTCTGTAAACTGTTGTTAATATTTTGGTTAAAAAGAAACTGCCTTTCTATATTAAGCTGGAAATGTTTTTTTGCTCTCATTACTTTTTATGGAGTGTAAGGAGCTCTGATTATTTGTTGACACAGAAATATAAAGTAGCAATCCAAGACCTGAGTATTTAATTTATTTATTTCAAACTAAAATAACAAAAAGGTGGACACTTGATAAACACAATTCAAAAATCAAAACTTTCGAAGTTCAAAAAGGGCTTTGAATGAAGTTGAACACTTATCTAGTCCAAAACCCTTTAGTCCATTATAATTTAGAATAAATTAAGTGCAGAACTTTCACTGTAAGTGGATGTTGAATAAAAGTGACCCATAAATGGAGCTTTGAGGTACTCCACATGAGGTCTAGGATCAAAACCAATTTAGCAGGATCAATCTCACAGTCTCAACAATTTTCATTCCCGATTACTGGGTAAATATAAATCCCATCCAGCAGTCATGTTAAGCGAGTATTTTCCATATTTGACCAGTGTTTTAAAATGATGACGGAAAAATCTGAAAGCCGCACGTAATTTTGATTTTAAATTACAATTCACACCCCTGACCACTTGTTGCAGACATACATTTTCAACTTTACGCATATTGGTACAGGTAACTAAATCAATCACTAAATAATTCCCTTGGGAGCATCTGGGCATCATCTCTGACCTGGACACTGTACTCAATGTGTCTCGCTATACAGGAGCGGACAGCGCTTTGAAGAGTCTTTGGAGCAGGATGTCCTCCAGTTGTTCAGCAGGATCAGGAAACCCTTTGTTCAGAGAGTCTCGCTGACTCTTTATCAGTTGGAGAAATGTTTCCTGATTTCAAAAAGAGGTGCTTGTAATTCCAGTCTCCAGTGTGGCAGCAAAGTGTCGGTTCAGCCTCTAGAATAACATGTAAACCCCCATGAGAAGTGGTCTGTCTAAGGCAAAAATCCAAAACCTCACGGCGATAACCTCTATAGCAGGGGTGCACAAACCTGGTCCTCGAGATCTACCATCCAGCAACTTTTTGGTGCATCCCTTCTCATCACAGCTGAAATAAATCAAGGCCTCGTTACCAGGCCTTTGCAGAGCTGACAGACTGATGATGAACAATTTGATTCAGGTATGTTGGATCTGGGATACATCTAAAATTTGTAGGATCGTAGATCTCTAGGACCAGGATTGGGCACGCCTGCTCTATAGCAATCCCACTTGAGACGTTTGATTACGCACAAGCAGTTGCAACATTCAGGTCCATTCAGAAGCAGGAGGAACTTGTGAGAGTGTGCGTTCAGGCCACAACAAGTGAACTTTTTAAGTTATTGCAATCATTTAATTTCATTATTATTTCATATGTAGTTACTGGGGCCACAGAGATTTTGTCACTGTGGAGAAAAGTTACATGCATTAATCTGCTTGATGTGTGATGACACGATGTGGACTTTCTGTCCAACTTGTTCAAGTGTAATATTAATTAAAATGAATGAAAATGTAATAGGATTCAATGTCATTATTATTTGAAAATTGACACGTAAAAATAGATTACAGTATGACTGGACTTTTTTGACCCTGTCAGTCAAAATGACTAACAATGAAAAAGTCTAGTGTGACCTCTGGGTCCATTTTAATAAATTAGAATATTATTGAAAACTTTACTTATTTCAGTAACTCATTTAACTCAGTAAAGCACATTATATAGATCACTATTGTGCCTTTAAATTACCTTTACCAGAAACAAGAAACTCCTTCACCTGTAGTGGTACATGAGAGATCTTTTTAAATCCATTAAATCTACAGATATATACAGCCATACATACAAAAGATAAAATGATAAAAAACAAAACAACTTCTCAAGTAAATCGATAAGTAAATAGAGCAGGTAATTTATGTATATTATCATCTCCATAAGCAGCATACAATGGATTGATTTTAGGAGCTAATTTTCTTCCAGAACATAATAAATTCAGTACAAAGAGTCAATTATGCATCTTGACGGGTGAGTAACCCCAGCACATCTAAATGTCAGGGATTTCCCCACAGGACAAGTCACGCTTGTTGAAATGTTGTTGCAAATTAGTGCAACATTTTGACATTTCCCCCTCATTCAAGAGCTTACAAGCTTTGTACTGTTGCACACTGCAAAACAGGCACTCAGCTCTCTTTTTTCCAAATTTGGAGTGTTTGTAACCGTACTGTGACATGGCAACAACTCTTTATTGATTTAGCAACACAAGCGCTCAAGCTTAACGGTCTCAAAAGCTTTTCAAATCTGCTCCAAACTGTCCCTGGCTCAGCTTTTTGTTGCTGAAGCTGAGATTGTTGTCAGTGCTGAAGAACATCTCTCCGACGTACGGCTCAGGCGACTGTGCCCTGAGCAGAACTTTGATTTAGGCGTTATCAAATGGGCTGACGAGTCTTCAATCAACCCTTTATCTCCCTCTCAGGTGGAAGTGAGCGAGGGTTAGTCTGCGGCACAAATTGTCATACAGTGGACAATTTGTGCAAGAACAAATCAAATCCAAGTTTTCAGGTTGTGCTCAGAGCACATGCACGTAAAAACAGAGACACAAAAGTTAAAGAACACAATAGTCATCTGCAAAGGCAGACACGCATATCATAAAAGAAAGAAATCTTCCTATCAGGTAGTGAAAAATGGTATCTGTACAATAATTTTTTTTCCAGTATTTTTATCAGTGAGGTTTGCACTGAGATGGGTAGCTTTATGTATAGAAGATGAAGTACATATTTTAAAGTTGACTGCTGAAACTTGTTTTCTTTGTCTTGCATGTCCTTGTGTCAGTCCTTTGTGTTTAGACAAACACAACGTAGTGCATAATTGTGAGTGCAAGAAAAAAGGATGCTTTTCATTTTTTGTAAAAAACAAAAACAAAAAAAGGAGTGTGCATTTGTATTCAGCACATTTTACTCTGATACCTCTAAAACAATCTAGTCTGCTAGTCCATTGCAGCCAGTTGCCTTTAAACACGAATCCACCTATCCATCCAAAAGTGACCTAAATATTACAAATCTGAGAGGTGCTCAATGCAAAGGATTCACTTTCAATAACAGCTCCTGCTCTTTTGGGCTAAATTTTTAACGGCTTTGGACATCTATAGAATACAGATCTTTGCTAAATATGTTGAGGTCAGTCAGACTGGATGGAAAATGTCTTTGAAAACCAATTTTCTGCTTTTGCGACAGATTTACTTTAATTAGGAACTTGGGTTGGGCCTTTCTAACACGTGAAAAAAAATTGTGGTCTAAGCCATTCTTTTGTAGCTCTGGCTGTATGTTCAGGGCCATTGTCCTGCTGGAAGGTGAACCCCTACTCTTGTTTCAAAACTTCTGAAGCCTCTAAGAGTTTTTTTTTTTTTCAGGACTGCCTTGCCCATCCATCCATCCATCCATTCATCCATCTGTTCAACCATTCATTCATCCATCCCTCCATCCATCTATCCATTCATTCATCCATCCATCCATACATCTGTTCATCCATCCATCCATCATCCGAGATCGGGTCGCAGGGGGAGCGTCCTAAGCAAAGAGACCCAGACTTCCCTCCTCCAGCCACTTGTATCAGCTCTTCTTGGGGAATCCCAAGGTGTTCCCAGGCCAGCTGAGAAACATAGTACCTCGAGTGAGTCCTGGGTCTTCCTCTGGCTCTCGTCTTAGTGGATTTGGGATATTCTATCAAAGGAGTCTGTTTAGTATAGGTATGAGTGAGGACCTTTCTATCACTGAGTCTCAGTGAGATATTCTCCATTTTCTTTAAGTATTCTCAAGTTTTCTTCTATGCATGAATTCATTTTGTTTTATCCCAACTCGTAAAGTTTTTAAGAGTGTTTTTTTGTTAATAATTCTTTGTATTTACTTTTAGTATTGAATTTACTTTAGAATCAAGGTTTTCTTTTCCTTTCCTATTTCCCTCATGTAGTACAATTTTCACTTTATTTAATTTCATTCTATTCATTTTCTCTTATTTTTAGGTTTACTGATGTTTTTTACTCTTATTTTTATTTATTGTTTAGTGTCATCTTCAGTTGTAACTGTATTTCCTTGTAATGGTTTAGTCCATGACATGTGTGACCCAATCAAATGAAAGGTGATTTGTTTTTCTTCTTGTCTGATGCTTTGTATTTAAATTTAAACAGTGATTGTTTGGTGTGTTTTTTTAAATGACCCTGATGAAGGCCACATGCTGAAACACAATGTTCCATCAATACAGTTGTTAAATTAGTACCTCTAAGTGTCACCGGAGTCCCTATCTCATTGTCCCCCGGTGGGACGTTCCCAGAGCACCTCACCAGGGAGGTGTCAAGGAGGCATCCTAACCAGATGCCTGAGCCACTTCAACTTGCTCCTCTCGATATGGAGGAACAGCGGCTTTACTTTGAGCTCCTCCCAGATGACCAAGCTTCCCTCCAACATAGACCCCAAATACACTGCGGAGAAACCTAATCTTATCCGCTTGTATCCGTAATTTTGTTCTTTCGGTTACTACCTAGAGCTCGTGAGCATAGACAAGGTAGGAACGTAGATCAAATGGTAAATTGAGTGCTTCACCTTTTGGCTCAGCTCTCTCTTCACCACGACAGACCGGTACAGAGCCCACATGACTGCAGATGCCACACCAGTCCATGTATTGATTTCCTCATTCATGAACAAGACCCCGAGATACTCTTTCATTTGGGGCAGGAACTCGTCCCTGATCTAGAGGAGGCACTCTACCTTTTTTCAGCTCCAGACCATGGTCTCAGATTTTCCATTTACTCTACTTTCCCATCAGCTCAACTAGTTCTACATTCTTCAGGGTCATCATAAGGAGGGCTGGATGCAAATGTGTACTGCTCTCATCAGACTTTTATTAAAAAAGACTTCAACTTTACAGCTATCCCCTACTTTGTGTTAATCACATAAATTCCCAATAAGATAAAAGTAATAATTCAATTCAATTCAGTTTATTTATATAGCGCCAATTCACAACAGATGTCATCTCAAGGCACTTAACAAGAAGTCATTTCAATACATTTATACAAACGTTCCAATCAGTTAAAAAGTTTCCTATTTAAGGAATCCCAGCAGATTGCGTCAGTCATTGTCGTGAGGTTGGGCCCCGTTGATGCAGACTTTCCAACCACAGCAATCCTTCAGCAATCCCTCATACTGAGCAAGCATGTAGCGACGGTGGAGAGGAAAAACTCCCCTTTAACAGGAAGAAACCTCCAACAGAACCAGGCTCAGTAGGAGCGGCCATCTGCCACGACCGTCTGGGGGTTTGAGAAGACAGAGCAGAAACACAGAAGGAACAGAAGATCTGATATAAGAGAACTTTCTATGTTACAGAAAGTAAAAAGTTGATAACAGGACACAGTGGATGTTCAGTTACTGGGAGGATCATCCTAGTCGATGCCCCCCGTCCAACAGGGCATTGCAGCCAAGCAGGATACCTGACCAGGTATATCTTCTATGGAGAGAAAAACACTGAGAGAAAACAAAGTTAACAGTCGAAATAACAGAATGTACTGTAATACAACTGGAGAGTAGTAGGAGGAAAGGAAGTAGCAGAGTGAAGAAAATTGGTAAGTCTGTCCTCCAGCAGTCTAAGCCTATAGCAGCATAACTACAGAGATAGCTCAGGATGACCTAAGCCACTCTAACTATAAGCTTTATCAAAAAGGAAAGTTTTAAGCCTGGCCTTAAAAGTAAACAGAGTGTCTGCCTCACAGACTAAAGCTGGGAGCTGGTTCCACAGGAGAGGAGCCTGATAACTAAAAGATCTGCCTCCCATTCTACTTTTAGAAATCCTAGGAACTACAAGTAAACCTGCAGTCTGAGAGCGAAGGGCTCTGTTAGGAACATAAGGAACAATTAGATCTCTGATGTATGATGGAGCTTGATTATTAAGGGCTTTGTATGTAAGAAGAAGGATCTTAAATTCTATTCTGGATTTAACAGGGAGCCAATGAAGGGAAGCTAAAACAGGAGAAATGTGATCTCTCTTTTTAATATTCATCAGAACTCTTGTTGCCGCATTTTGGATCAACTGAAGGCTTTTAATGGCATTTTGTGGACTACCTGATAGTAAAGAATTACAGTAGTCCAGCCTTGAGGTAACAAATGCATGGACTAGTTTCTCAGCATCACTCCTGGACAGGATGTTTCTAATTTTAGCAATATTCCGGAGGTGAAAGAAAGAAATCCTAGAAACCTGTTTAATATGGGATTTAAATGTCAAGTCTCGGTCAAAAATAACGCCGAGGTTCTTTACATTATTACTGGGGGCCAATTTAAAGCCATCCAGATGAAGTGATTGACTAATCAGTTTCTGTTTAAGAACTTCTGGTCCAAAGACAGCAACTTCTGTTTTGTCAGAATTTAAAAGCAAAAAGTTTAGGGTCATCCATGCTTTTATGTCTTCCAGACATGCCTGTAATCTACCTAACTGACTGGGTTAATCAGGATTTATGGATAAATATAGTTGTGTATCATCTGCATAGCTGTGGAAATGTATCCCATGCTGTCTAATGATTCTACCAATTGGGAGCATATATATGGTGAACAGAATTGGTCCAAGCACAGAACCCTGTGGAACTCCACAAGTAACCCTTGAGAGTGAAGAAGATTTATCATTTAGATGAACAAACTGGAATCTATCAGACAAATATGATTTAAACCAGCCTAGTGCTGTTCCTTTGATCCCTGCAACATGTTCAAGCCTTTCTAAGAGAATATTATGATCGACTGTGTCAAAAGCAGCACTGATATCTAACAAAACCAGAACAGACACAAGTCCATTATCTGAGGCCATGAAAATATCATTAGTAACCTTCACCAGTGCTGTTTCAGTGCTATGATGAGCTCTAAAACCTGACTGAAACTCTTCAAACAGCTCGTTACTGTTTAAATGCTCACAGACTTGATTAGCAACAATTTTCTCAAGGACTTTGGATAAGAAAGGAAGGTTAGATATAGGTCTGTAATTCACTAAGTCATCTTGATCAAGGGAAGGTTTCTTGAGTAAAGGTTTAATTACAGCTATTTTAAATTCCTGTGGTACGTATCCGTTTACTAAGGATAGATTCATCATATCTAAAATGGGGCCAGGAACCAAATGGAACACTTCTTTAAATAATATGGTTGGGATTGGGTCCAACATACAAGTTGAAGGTTTAGATGAGGCTAATATTTTTGATAATTCCGAAAGCTCGACTGAATCAAAACAGCCTAAGCACAACTGAGGATCTACAGTTCTTTCCGATACTGCCTCATTTACTGAGGAAGAAGTAATCATGTTTGGGAGGATGTCAATGATTTTATTTTTAATAGAATTAATTTTATTTACGAAGAATCCCATAAAATCATCAATGCTAAGAGCTGGGGGAATAGTTGGCTCAACAGAGCTATGACTCTGTGTAAGTTTGGCAACTGTACTAAAAAGAAACCTAGGATTGTTTTTATTCGTCTCTATTAATGATGAAAAATATGCTGTTCTAGCTTGTCGAAGGGTCTTTTTATACAGCAATAGACTGTTATTCCAGGTTAAATAGGAATCCTCGAGGTGTGTAGAGCGCCATTTTCTCTCCAACTTCCTAGTATTCTGCTTTAAAGTAGTAATAATGGTGTATACTTTTGCAAGGCACTATAGAAACAACATCATTCGATCTGGTCTTCCTAAAGTTACTAGTTTTACACATAGTATTTAATTTTACATCTCTGCTTGCAGTTCTTCAAACACTGAAACTGTGGTTGTTCGGTTGCTTCCAAACTAGGGGTGGAAATTGATAAGTTTTTATCATCATCAATGCCATTGTTGATTCTGCCTATCAATCCAATTCCTTATCCATTCCCTTATCAATTCCTGAGTAGTAGGAGACTACAGAGTCTCCTGTACCAAGAGCAACCATTTAATTTTTTCCCCAAATTATATCTGCACAAGACTGTGAACATGAACATATTAAACTGATTGGGGATTAAAGCTCGGATTTACAACCCTCACCATCTCCTTAAAATCATTTGTCCATCATATTTACAATGATTAGGATATAATCAACAGGACAGAATTTAACATATAATTCTGATGATGTATTAGCCACCAGAAAAACACATGCTATGACTTTAGTGTTAAAAGTTCATTGTAGAAATGCCTTATGACCTAAAAGAGGCTCTGAACATTTTACTTCTATAATGTATAGTGTCTTGTAAGCCCATGTGGGCTGGGCACAATAAAATGTGCATGACACTTTAATAAATAAAATCACTCAATCAATCTATAGCACACTTCAACAACAAAGTAATTCAAGGTGGTTTACATGATAAGGGGGTAAAATAAAAATAGCAGTAAAACACAGACAAAGCATATAAAGTAAAAACAGCAATAAAGCAAGAAGCACACACAAAACATACAATACATGAAAACATTGCTCAAATGCAGCTCTAAACAAATATGTTTTTAGTTGTGATTTAAAAGAACAGCTTTGCAGTTGTCTGGAAGTTTGTTCCAGATTAGAGGAGCATAGAAATGGAAAGCTGCTTCTCGATGTTTGGTTCTAGGGATGTTGAGTAGACTGGAATTAGAGGACCTGAGTGGTCTGGTGGTTTAGTATAGTAACAGTAGATCTTCAAGATACTTTGGCGCTAGGCCATTCAATGATTTTTGAACTAGGATTTTGAAGTCTATTATCTTAGCTACAGGGAGCCAGTGTAAGGACTGTAGAACTGGGGTGATGTGCTCTGCCTTCCTGGTTCTAGTGAGGACACAGGCAGCAGCGTTCCAGCTGCAGCTGTCTGACATTATAGGCAAACCTGTGAGAACGCTGTTGCAGTAATCAATCCGACTAAAGATAAATGCATGGATGAGTTTTTCGAGGTCCTGTTATGACATCAATCCTAGAAATGTTCTTCAGGTGATAGAAGGCTGACCTTGTTATTGCCTTTATGTGACCCTGGGGGTTCAGGTCTGAGTCCATTACTACACCTAAATTTCAGGCCTGATCGGTATTGTCCAGCTGTAATAACTGAAGCTGTGTGCTGACTCTTGATCGTTCCTCTTTTGGTCCTAAAGTACTTAATTCTGTTTTGTTTCTGTTCAGCTGGAGAAAGTTATGGCACATCCATCCATTGATTTGCTCGATGCATATAGCTAGACCACCTACTGAAAATGAAGTTGAAATACAGTGAAGAAGGAATGCAAGCCCTTCACCATGAACATGGTCACTGCCCAGTGACATTCCTGCATCTTCTCATTCCACCTAGCTCCCAGAGTATGGGTTGCCATTTGCAAAGTAAAAAAATTAACAGCAATATTTTTGATTTATTTAGCCTAGCTAAGTGAAAAAAAATGGGATTTCATATTTTAAAAGGTATATTTTCACCTTGTCATCCATATATTTATAAATGTCACATTTCCTAACTTAATATATTTAGTTAGCATGCTAAATATTTGATTTAAATCTAAATAATTATTTTACAAACGAAATATTTATTTTGTAAACTAAATATATAGCTCCAAACTAAATATTTGCTTTAGATTGCTTCCTCCTTTCCATGATGCTGCTCCTCATCTGAAGGGCTGATTTGTTGCGGAGAGTGTGACCTAATTGTAACATGACGCAAAATTCCGGGAAAGCCGGAATCAAGAGAATCATTAAAAGGTACGGTGTGTAAAACAACTTGAGGCTTTAGCGCCACGCAGTTCAGAGTAGATATTACAGCTATGGTTGCCCACACAAATCAAAAAGGCAACATGTCATCAATGACTTCCAGCTTTCAATCCAGGGATCAGGCATGTTCTTTTAATCTGTATTCTTTTCTAAATTTAATCTTAATATCTGTTGAGTAAGAAAAACTGTTTGTTGATGTTAATTATGTTTTCTGTATTTCATGGCTAACAGCAACTAGCAAATGTAATGACTCCAAGGGATTGTAACAAGCAAACTATATCGTTTTGTTTATTTTATTTTATATATTTGAGGCTATGTATTAGATTATTTGCCATTTTGGATATATACAAGGTAGTGTAGTCTGTAGTATTATTTTTCCGCTCTGTAAACGGACTCAGACATCATCCAACGATTCAGGATCAGTTGAGACAGGCAGAGTCTGTGACACGGACACAGCGAGGTAGAGCACAGAGAGGCAGATGTGTGTCGCACGCAGTTGAAGCAGGACAAGGTACCCAAGAGGAAAGAGCACAATTTCCCCAAACCAGCCAGGCTACCACAGAGAGAATCGACACCATCCCCCACACAATGTTTAGAGGGAGAAGGAGAACCGCTACAACTTCTCGAAGAACAGTGTTTTCAAGAGAGGACATGAAACGTGGAGCATTATATGTTGAATTTCCCTAAACAGCTACCATATTTCAAGATGCCACATGACTATGGAGTGTCGACCACAGTTTATGTATATAAAATGTAAAATTTCAAGTTAATAGGAATACTTAGAATAGATGTTGGTAAAGAACATTAATGAAAAAGGACAAGTTTGTGTAAGGGATACACAGAATTTGAAAGCAAACAAGTAAAAATATTATACACTATACCTATATGAAGAATTGATAACATTGGAGGCGTACATTTCCGATGGAATTGGTCTCTTATTGGGATCGGTTCTAAGTTGGAACCGGTTCTCAATTCCCAACCCTATTCCAAACACTTATCTAAATGATGTTATAATGGGTATTAAAAGAAGCGGTGAAAGGGTTAAGTCACAAGGAGGTTTACAAGACTACATTAAAAGTGAAGGCATGATAAATATGTATCAAAAAACTCAAAATTGCAACTTTAGGAAATATGGAGCTGTACAATTGCAATATGATTGAGTTTAGTGGACATAGAGACTCCATAGAACAGCAGCTCTCCAAACCTTGTGTCACGAACTGTGACCTGGGAATAGTTAGCAGAGCATTGTGGGCAGATCTTAGCAGTCAGGATGGGTACGTTTCCGGTCAATAGGTCTTAGAGATAGCCAGAGGCAAGACCATTAAGGGATGTGGATGTGTGCGAGAATCTAAACTCACTGCAAAGTGTAACAAGAAGTCTACACAAGGAGGTGAGCACAATGGTGATGGGTTCAGCACAGGGTCCTGGTAATGAGCATGGCAGCAACATTTTCTACCAATTGGAGATGGTTGAGGGTGCCCTCTTTCATCCCTGAGTATTGAGTATAATTCAGACAACAATAGGCAAACATGGCCAAAGATTGTGTAAGTAGGTAGATTTAGGCAATTACTTCTTCATCCAGATTTTACTGGCATTGTAGGTAATATTTGAAAGACTGCTGATAAGCAGGAATGGAGGTGAAATAAATCCATCTGTCCATCCATCTTATATGCTCATCTCCTTCCTTAAGGGCTACAGAGGAGCTGGTGCCTATCTCCAGTGGTCAGAGGTCACACGTTTATCACAGAGCCAGTGCCCTGAATTTAAGGACAATACATGCAATCCTGGTAGTGCTAGAAAAAATAGTTTAATGCCAACAATGTACAAATTGTAAAGTTTACAAAAGAACTGGTGAAAGGAAGTATTTTAGTTGATCAACCAACCAGAATGGTCAGTTATTCATTTCAATTTAGTTTATTTACTGTATATAGTTCAAAACTGCTTTCAATTGTAGTCTCTCGTTGAATTTCCTAAGATCAGGCCCTGATGAATGTTTTTTAGCTTGCGTTATGCTGTCACACAGATTCTTTCTAAGTGATATATTTATTCTGTAGGACAGCTGTAATTAGACCAGGATGTAGCTAGTGAAGTTGAACCAAAAAGATGTGGTTAATCACAGTCAACAAGGGAGGAAATTATACATTCGCAAAGGGCAATGTGAGTTTGGGTAGCTTTTCTCCTGATACATGAAATTGTTATTTGAACACCTATGTTATGTATTTCCTCAAGTTATTTTAGTCCGATATAATTTAAAATGTGAAAAAAATTGGGTTTCAATTAATTAAAAAGGTATTTGTCTGCAATAACATAAATATAATTTACTTTAAAACTATTTCATACAACTTCACAAGGAGTCCTGAAAATCACAGAGGTCTAAATTAAGTCCATGTGTAGACCAAATGCTGGGTCTAAACACAGGCTACTGCTTAGTGTGGTCTTCCTGCTACACAGACATTCGAAACAAGTACAAAGCAATTACTTTTGTCTGTATACGAGCACAGGTTACATGTCCCTGTCTCTACTTTGTTCCACCTCCTCTAACATTTTTAATGTGATTTTAATTAGGTTAGTAATTAGCATTAGCCCAAGTTGATGTAATTAATCTCCTCTTTGTCCAGACAGCTGGAACCAACACAAACACTCTGCACGCCTGCCACTCTCACAGAGATCACAATCTTTTTCCTCCACTCATCACCCCGCTCGAATTCTCTTCCCCGTGTTAAGTTGATGTTCCCTTTTTTCCCACAGACCTAAAGAAGACACACAGACAACACGAGCTGGACTGATTATGTCAATTCTGTGTGAAAATTTTGGCTAATGAGACAAGCAAAACCATCTTTGATCCGACGATATTAACGCAACACGTTCTGTGGTTGTGTTGAAATGATTAAACTGTCAAGGTATATGTCTGATCTCAGTGTCTTTTATCTTCATCTGTCGGAGCATAGCTCTTATCTTCATAAATATAACAGACAAAGAATTACAAAAATTAAAAGCTATCTGATTAGCCAAAATATTCACACAGAAAAAAAAGATAATTAAAAATGAAAACTTTTTTTTCATAGAAACTAATTCTTGCTTAAGCTCTTGATCCCTGCATAACAGACTGACTTACAGTTCATCTTAAGCTCTAGTTCTTTCTCAGAAAACACATTTAATCCTATTTTAACTTCAAACAGGGAGAGTTTTTCTTCAATAAATGTTAATTTAGAGAAATTTGATTTCTATCAAATCATAGGAGAATAAATTGTAGAAACAAAAAAAGGTAAAATGCTTATCTGATTGCAAACGGTCTCAAACTATAGCTAGGTCAAAGCAGCCAATACTGGAGAAATATGCCATATCATCCATTTTCTCGATTGCCTTTTTTGATTGAAACCAGAGGGTTTAAGTGGTTACGATTGCAAACATCTGGAAGGTGATAAGATAAAATTTAATGCAATGAATGTTTTTTCTTAGAGCCTGCATTTCCATTTCTTTTTCAAATGCATAAATAATAGTAACCAGATTAATATTTGTGCTGAGAGCATGTATATATGAATATGAAATCTTGACAGCATGTGCACTATTTCACTTCCAGCAATACTTTATACTGTATGACTTGATTTCAAATGCTAATTTTGCAATGACAACATTTAGAAATTTGAGGAATATCAATAATAACAAATAAGATGTTACTTTAGGGCTAAAATATCATAAATGTGTCATTACTGTGTCTACAGGCATTATGTGTACAGAAACATAACCTCACATGGAAACATTTAGGACAATCATTCCTTTAATCTAAGTGCAGTGCAGTTAAAAAGTATTTGCCCCCCTACAGAGTTCTGGGTTTGCTTTTTTGTCACAGTTAAATGTTTCAGAGCCATGAATAAATTTTAATATCAGACACAGATAACATGAATAAATACATCAAGCAGATTTCAGTCATTAGGTGAAAAAGCTACCTAAACTGGCAATGTGAAACAGCATTCACAACCATTGTGAAGTACTTAATTACCACATTAATAAAATAATTTAACCCAGTTTGCCGAGCCACACCCAGCCCTCAATACTGTCAGAACTAAATAATCAATAAATAACTTGAACACAACCTGACATAAAGATGGCTGAAAGAGCTCAAAAAGGCATGAGAAAAAGTAATCAATATTAACATTCTGGAAAGGGTCACAAAGCCATTTTCAAGAGAGGAATACATAAGGAGAGCCATCATGCAGGAATGGAGAAAACATGAACAAAGTGGTAAACCTTCCCAGGAGTTGCTGGCCTACAAAAATACTTTAATAGCATATCAATGACTCATTCAGGAGTTCATAAAAGAACTGAGAACAACATCTAAAGCCCTGCAGGCCTCACTTGACTCAGTTTTAAAAATTCAACAATAGAGAAGAAACCGGCCAAAATAAGCATCAGTGGAAGAGTTCCACCATTGCTAGGCAAAAAGAAAACTAAAAACAAAAAAAACAAAAAATATTCTGTGGACAGATGAGAAAAAGTGGTTTTGGAAGATGTGCGTCCAACTTCAACATGGTGGGGTTAGTGCGTTGCTCCTCAAAGCACCGCACTCCCCGCACTCACTGCGAGTGCGAGAGGTATGAAGACTTCTGCCTTTATTCATGCTTGAACGACAAACAAGCCTCCAATCACCAGGTGGCAGTAGTGCTTAAACTAATCCACAGGCTGCCTGTTCAACCCAACAGAAGTAGTCTACACAGACACACCGATGTACAGACTGACGGTGTAGCAGGGCTCTATGAAGATCGCAATGTGGGAAGTGGACGGAATCACGTAATTTAAAAAATAAAATGGAATACACAATAAAAGCGCTGTTCCTGTAGTGTGTTGGTGGCTGCAACTCCTGTGTGTTGCTACCTGGTTAAGCAGGGGTTGGGTCGGCCCTCCTCTCCACACAGACAGAATAAACGGGCCAGCCTTGGTGAAAAACTCACTGAAACACTGACGTCCTCCAAATAAAAAGAACTTGAAACTCAGTGTAATACTTAGCGACTGCTAAACCTGGATGACTTGCTCTAGTAATGGAACCCTAAACTCTGAAAATTCTGAAATAGATCGCCCAGCCATCAGTTTATGACCTTCAGATTACTGTCATGAACTCACCTCAAAGTACTGCACGGCCAAGGGGTTGTGCGTATACCCCTGACTATTGATGCATATTTAACACAAACCAAGTTAATATTGGAAGCATTTTTATCATCAACTGCAAGGGGCTATGTCCAATTAAGCCAAATCTGGTCTATCTTATTTACACACTAACTACTAAAATCTCTACTTAATTGAGAATGTTATTACCACAAAAAAAGATAAATGATACAAGTACACTTTTTTATCTACTTAATCCAGGGATTAACAGTTTAAACCTCCCACCACCCATTCTGTTTCAGTCACATGACCCTGTGTTTTATTTTTTCGCACCAGTGTGATTTTGAATAATATATCTGTTTGACCCATTTATTTTTTTATTTATTAGATTCTTTGAAGTGTTTACTTTGTTTGCACAAAGTGCCACAGTGATTTCCTAATGTCGTGAACCTGTTCACACATATGGCAATAAAACCTTTCTGATTTTGAAACTGAAGAGCACTTGGATTATGCAGCATGACTGACAATGATCTGAACCGCACCATCAAGTTCATGGTGAACCTACTAAAAACCTACCAAAGTGGCTGAATCTAAAAACAATTCTTGAAGGAGGCCAACATTCCCAAACAGGGGCGTAAAGGTCTCACTGCCAGTTATCACCAACACCCAATATAAAATGTCAGTGCTGCAAAAGATGAACAATAGTTTTTATGGCGGGATCCTATTTGGTCACATTTACCTTAATTCGACTCCAAAGTGCTGAGAGGTTAATAACAGCAATGATTTCTGTGGAGTAATGTGAGTTTTTATGCTCATCACTGCACATCAGAGTGAAAAAAGAAACAAATGATTTGGCCTGAAGTGGTTTTGCCCTTTACACCATCCCATCTATCTCTCTTGTAACACTAAGTGTGTTACAGCAAAGGGAGGATATACTCAACCACAACTAAGTGGGCCAGTGAGAGTATGCTGCTCTCTCACCATTTGAAGTTAAAAAAAGAGAGCAATTTTCAGTGCGGCTGCATTAGGCGAGACATGAAAAGCGTGGTCTAAAGGTAGCGCACCGAGATCTCCCCGAGGAAATCTGGTCCAGCGAATGAAGGCTGGGGGCAAACCGAGCACATCCCTGATGAGATGTCTCAGCATGCAAGTTTATTTATGGGTGTGCATGATCATGCATTTTTATCTATGCTTGAATGTTATGACTTATGATTGTGGTGATTTAGGTAGGTGATGGATGATGCCATTAGGAGCGGCAGATCCTTTCCCTTAAGTCACTCTCTGTGTATATCACCTTGACTGATATAAATTATGTTTAATGCGTTAACAAAGTTTTTTGCACCATTTTTTAGGTTAAAAGTAAAGGACCCAACCGTTTCTGTATATTTTAGGTTTTTAGGAAGTTTGTTCCAGACCCAAAGAGCATAGAACCTAAATGTTGTTTAGTTCAGGTCCTAGAAACACCCAGAAAGCACGTGATATAATCTATTTTTCTGGTTTGGTCAGGAACCTGAAAGCAGGATTATGTCTGATAATTTTGTTACAAAGACTAGTAAAGACTGTTGCAGTAATTTAACCTAAAGAAAATGAAGGCATTCATTCAGTTTCCACTATTAATGCATATTAAGGTACAGTGGACCCCCGGTATGTGCTGGGTTTGGGGACCAAAGCCATTTGCAAATAGCTAAAATTCACAAATACTGTAGACCCCCACTAAAAAATACTTAGAAATGTGGTATTTTAATAGTTCTCATACCAAAATCACCATAACATGCATTAATAAGCACAATGGAAACCATCTTAGCACTACCGCAGAAGCTAACGTCTACAGTCTACCTTATTTCCACTCTTTGGGGTACAGCCAATCAGAGCCAAGGTGCTCCTGGACTGGCTGCTTTGCAAATACCAGGCAATTGCGTGCTAGGTAGCATTGCATCAAGGTATTCCAGGTTTCCAAGCAGCAATTTCTTCCGAATATTTTAGATATGCTGTACGAAAAAAAAAAAAAAACAACGTAAAAATAGGCAGGTTTTCCACAAATAATTTGGAGTTACGCTTAGAAGGAAATTACACACTTTACACTGTATATTTTGTGTTTGAACTACTAAAATTAGCAGTACTAAGCCATTTTAGAGGGGGTCTCAAGAATTCATGGAATTTAGCTATTTGTGGGTGGTTGTAGTCCCTAAGCCCTGAAAAAAGGGGTTCACCATACACCTCCACCAGCATGAACCAGTGATACAAAGCAGAATAGATTAATTGTTTTAAGTCTCTGAATGTTTGAGCTGAAATCAAGACTCACTGGACCAGACAACATCTTTCCAATGCTATTGTTCAATCTTCAGAATTGTAGTCTCAGTTTCCTGATTTGTTCTTATTGCTGTTATGAGTGCCATTTAGTGTGGTCTTCTGCTGCTTTAGCACATCCTCCTCTATGTTTGACATGTGCGTTCAGAAATGATATTGTTACCTTTGTTGTAACAAGTGTTTTTTTTAGCTTACTTTCTAACAACACCAGCAAGTCATTTTCAGCCACACAACAGACGTTTACTGGATGTTTTCCCTTTTTCTGACCATTCTCTGTTAACATAAGCGAGGGCTGTGTGTGAAAATCCCGGAAGATCTGCAGTTTCTGAAATATTCAGACTACCCCATCTGGCACCAGCAACCCTACCACATTCAAAGTCACTTAAATCCTCTTTTATTCCTCATTCAGATGCTTGGGTTTGACCTCAGCAAGTTGTTTTCACAACCTCTAGATGACTAAATGCACAGAACTGCTACTTGTGTTAACAATCAACTGAACAGTTGTATCTAATAAAGCGGCCGGTGAGTGTGTGTCCCACATGAATTGAAACTGCAAATATATAAGAACCAAATGAAATAAAATATTAATGCAACTCATTACATTTAAATTGGCATCTGAGCATCTAGTAGCTATTTTCACCCTCTATTTTGCTTTTGGGTGTAATATTAAAGTGTAACTGATAATGGTAACCTGAAAAACGCAATCCAACTCCAAACTTGCCAAACTCTTTGAAGTGAACGATGGGAGACGGCTCGTCATTGGGAGAAGTTTTTTTAATTTTTCATCCCCCCCGCTTGTTTTGGTACATTTGGTACACATCGTTTTGCATTAACTTTGGTGATGCATACACTTTAAACAACAGAAAATCTGAGGAGCCACTTGGGAGCCGAAAGAGCCGGCTCTTTATGGTGAGCCAAGCCAAAAGAAATGGCTCTCCAAAAAGAGTTGGAATTCCTATCACTAGCCGGTATCTCCGATAGTTTTATACCCAAACCCACGGGGCGTGTCTTGTGAGACCATGACTGCTGTGACACAGTCAATGCCTGTGAAGTAGAGATGTACAGCTCTCGTCGGGCGGTCCCTTGTCGGTTATCTGCTGGGGGGTGGGGCGCCCCTGGGCCCCGACTCTCCCGGCCCATGGACCGGCCCGCCCTGGCGTGGCTGGTTGCCGGCGGGGCCCGTGGGCTTGTCACTGCTGCCCCTGGGCCCCTGCATAGTAGCCGCTGGACGTTCCCCTGGGGTTCTCCTTTGGTCCTCTCTTGGGGGATGCGGTCGGCCCGGCCAGGGTCCGCCTGGGGCTCTGGGGGTCCTTTGGACGTCTTGGCTCCGATCTCCTTCATGTCTGCATCGATTCCTGGGAGACGGATTGATGCCTGCTCACACCAACTATCGAACACTCTTATGGAGAAACCTTATATGCACCAGCATGCTAACACACACACATAGATGTGGGGTCTCTGGTGTTTACAGATATATTCTTGGGCTGAGGTTATCATTACTAGAGGTTGATTAATCGGTACCATGGGTTTTTCTGTGACATTGTTAATGTATTTTTATATCCATTCTTGTTTGATGTGGTTGTGTAGTTCTTAGTTCACGATGTTAGGTTTGTTTTGTCAATGTTCCTTTTTCGTGTTTTGTTTTGTTTTTTCCCCTCTCTCTGCCGTCCTGTGGGTATGGAGGCAGACTTCAATGTTTTCCTGTTTTCTTTGTTCCCTTTCTTCTCTTGTATTTTCAACTCACCCTCTCTCATGACATTTTGTTTCCTACCTCTCTTCTACATCTTCTTTCTTTCTTCCCCTTAATTTTCAATCTCCGTGTCCATAACATCAGGAAATAAAACCCCCAGCAATTCATAATAAAGATTTTTCACACATATATCAAGTGGAGTACTATAGCAAAAGCTGTACTGCTCCGCTTGTGAAAGAAAATCTGTTGGGCTTCTACTTTGTACTCAGACACCAATTCTGAGCCCCACACTGCCAAACAGGACACGTAAAAAAAGAAAAAAGAAAGAGATGTACAGCTCTCAACCAATCACAAAATTCAAATGCAGTAGCCACCATTCAACCCTAAGAGGGCAGCACTAACACGTTTTTAGACCAAATAGTGTAGAATTAAAGTTTACACGAAAGTGTAAAAAAATCCCCAGAAACTGAAAGATTGCATTGGTAAATACCCATTTATACAGTTAAGAAGCAAAAAAAATATGTTTTGGGGTTTAGTTACTCTTTAAAGAGAATATTTTTTTTTTCAGTCCATTTGACTAACAAAGAAGGAAACAGTGGTAAATAGTGACTGGCTGAGAATCCAGTAGAAAGTAGTAGAGCAACAAGGTTATCACTATTTAATCATTCTTGCCAATCCAAACTAGATCATTGTTACAACTGAGGCAATTCATTAGTGAAAAAACAAACAAAAAAACAAAGACACATCATACGTACAAATTGGATTTACTGAAAGTACAACCATGAGAAAAATATTTTATTATAAAAAAAATTTGAATAAAAAAAAAAATATATATATATATATATATATATATATATATTCAAAAATATAGTAGGATGAGCATTCTGCACTTAGATTTTACTTCTTTACTTGACTGTTAGTCACCATAAGAGTGTATCAATTATGTTCAATACACCTGCCTGAAAGAAAGAGCAGACTTAGGGAGCCCTGCCAAACTCATCCTGATTATCATATTATCTTTTAAAATGCACTACACCATACTAAAACATATGCCAATCGTGCTAAATAAATGAAAAACTCTAATTAGGAAAGAAACACTGCTCTGCCAACATTTAGAGTTTAATTATTGATAAATGTGTTAATTCAGACTTAAACAGCACCTTGAATTACCCTGTTGTTGAAAGGGTGCTATACAGATAAAATTGCCTTGCCTTAATCAGCATTTGTTGTTTAGCAGCATTTTTTTGTCTTATCTTGAGAAAATGATGGGTTACATTTCTCTGCCAGCGAAATGATTTTGGTTGTAAAGTATGGGAGGCGTCAGAGATTCCCATTCTGAAACTATGTCAAATACAGAGTGTGAACAAGAATCATTAAACAGCAATGAATACAGTTACAACCTGACAGAAAGGTATTATTCCCAAGCTGTTGCCCTGATTTAAATACAACAATGCATAGTGCTGAGAATGCTATGTTCTATGATACTAAATCTCACCGGATCACAATAGTTAAAAATTTATTTTTCTCTTTAAGCTAAACTTTATGCTCATTAGGTTCCTGAATATCTCAGACAAGCAAATTTCTGCCTTGTAATTTAAAACAGCTCTGATATGATGATGCATTCAAAACCAACGCCAGGTGTTTTTGCCGTTGGGTGGAGTACAAGTGAAGTCGGATTTTAGTGTCTTCATCTCTGGCCCCATTTCTCATGTGCATTCGGTTTTTCAAGAGTCTTCAAAGTACAGTATACAGAAGTAGCTTCCAACATTTTGGGGAGTTTGCCTCAGCTCTTCAGTGAACTCTACCTATTTCAGTTGCATCTGTCATTTCAACTGGTGTCAGATAGACTACATAACGATGAGGTACGGTCTCTTTTGGACTGAGCATCTGTTGCAGGATTTCTCTCTGCTTCATTTCTAATCTATCTATCTATCTATCTATCTATCTATCTATCTATCTATCTATCTATCTATCTATCTATCTATCTATCTATCTATCTATCTATCTATCTATCTATCTATCTATCTATCTATCTATCTATCTATCTATCTAGCTATCTAGCTATCTAGCTATCTATCTAGCTATCTAGCTATCTATCTATCTTCCTTCAGATTCAGCTAATTTTTAGATTTGCAAATTTCTTTCTATATCTCCTGCAAAGAACCACCCTCGCAGTCATTAAAACCTTGTCCCTTGCGTTTGTATTTTTAAAATTTTTGTGAAAGGCTTTTTTGTGTTTTTTTTTTTACCTTCTGAGCAAAAACAATATTGATGCAATGTAATGAGTTTCTGCATGAAAAATAATCATGAAATTAAATAAGAAGTTGTCAAGGGAGGAGAAAGTCACCCCGAATTAGAGTTCATGGGCTGTAATTCTGCGGTCAGACTTTTCAATTAATCAACTTTTTATGGGCATGAATAACTCATTACCAAAGTCCCACAGAGGAACCAAACATGTTATTTGTGATTTTATGTAAAATTGAGCAAAACTGTGCAGTGCTCTGAGCATACGCTCATTCCTGTTAAATATTTCTAAGACCACTGATGTGGGAAGCAGAAAGTGTAATTTAGTCGAGGTTGACTCTGGCTCATTAGATCCTTACAAGAAATCAAACCCTGCACCCACTGACCTAATGAAATTCAGTTCAGTCTTGTTATTATAGAATACAATGTACTGTAAAATGATGAAGTGTGATAGAGGTGCTGTAAACACTTAGTAGTTTGGTCAATGAGTAAAAAATTGAGGGTTTGGCAACAGTCAGAAAGAAAGATTAAAAATAAAATGTTCCCTTTGGTAATGTAATGATCACAATAAATACCTTCTCAGAGGATTAATTACATTCTGTAACGATATATATTAGTACAGTCTTATTGTATTAAAAGTAAAATATAAGCCAATTGAGCTGAAGCCTTTTAAACTGGCCATTCTTCATCCATAATGTCTTTCTTCTGTGGGTTATAGAGTGGTTTTGCTGTGGCTTCAGTCATTTATTTTGGCTATTACTGGACTGTGGTGAGGCATTTGGCCAGAGCTCCACTCCATACTGTAGATTTCTATAAGCTATGTGTTATGACAGATTCTGTTTGGCCAACCTTTAATAACACACTTCAGTAACAAGGCCACCAAACAAATCTTTTTTCAAGTGTTTCGAGGCACTAGTGCCTCTTTTTTAACAGTAATAAGACAGGAAATGATCAGCGAGAGAAGGGGGGAAGACATGCTGCAAAGATCTCAAGGTCGGGATTTGAATCCCGGACGGTGTCGAGGGCTTTTATGCGGCGCCTGCTCTACCTCTGCACTACGCCCAGCCCCCAAACAACTTGGCATCAACAATAGTGATGCAAAAAAATGCACAATTAAAGGCAGAATATTGATATAGTACCAACATGGGCTGAAATGCCACTCACAGAAGAAGCCACAATTCTAACCGCAGCATAAATGGCCAATAAATAGCTTACATTTTTATGACATGTCCTGTATTTTTTGGCAGGAAAAACAAGATGGAAGCTTGTAAGCCAGAGAAAACCAATATGAGGGGCTGGAGCACTTTAAAACAGATACATGCCATCATGAGAGCAGAAGATTATTTGATTATAGTGATATTGAATCTCAAGAAATCAGCCAGGATGTTGAAGTTTGTGCACACAAATGAATTTCTAAAAGAAAAATGACCCTAAGCATTGATTTAATGTCAGGACAGTTATTTTTCTATTGGTGGAAAAAGTATTATTAGGCCTATTTGCAGTTCAGTATTCGCACATTTTTTCTGTGAAAAATAACTCCAAATTATTTGCGGAAAATCTACCTATTCACAGATTTTTCGTAGAGCAAATATGAAATATTCAAAAGAAAATGCAGCTCGCTAAACTGAAGTACCAATCCCCAGTGCTACTGGATACACTATTGGCTGGCAATTGCAAAGCAACCAATCCAGGAGCGACATTTATTTATTTTTCCCACTGATTGGCTGTACCACCAAGAGCAGAGATTATGACTACTGTAGATGTTAGGTTCTGCGGTAGCGCTAAAACTGTTTCCACTGTGTGTGATATTAAGGTATATTTTGTGACTGAACTAATAAAATAGGTAGTTATTAGCATTTTTAGAGGGTGTCTCAAGTATCTGCGGACTTTAGTTATTTGTTGTGGTTGTGGTCCCTAATGCCCACGAATACCAGGGGTCTACTGTAGTTCTTAACGAGAAACTGGAACTGGCTAAAATGGGTATTGGCAGCTCATAGAATAATAAAATAAGTTATCGGACATTTGCAAACAAAATCCCTATTAGGTAAATCTATATGTTTGTGCTCTGGTCACCTCCTATCCACTATTAATCTTGCTGTCACTTGTTTCTTTTTTTTTAATTTTTCTCCTGACATCAGATTGTGAACTTATTTGCATAGTCTAAATAAACCTCCCTTCCCAGCTAACACTGTTCCATGTTGTTTGTTGGCTTGTGGTGGCGTGTAAACTTTTAATCTCGATTTAGGCAAATGAAATGCTGCTTAGACACATTGAAATCTAGTGATCGGGTCATTTAAGTTGCACCCTCCATTCAGACTGAAAAGCCCCCTCGGGTGCCCTGGAGGCATTCCGTCTTACTGACGGGTGAAATGTTGTTAGACACAGCTGGCTGAAGCTGAGCACACACCTTTGCATTAATATTTTTGCTGCCCTCAGCACTGAAGTTTTCAACAAATGCCAGCATGCCACTTTCATTACAAGCCATGCACGTCTGTGCCATAATGGGAGCGCCTCCATGTTTGACAGATAAGGTGATCCAGGGTCATGTGCTCTTCGTACTTCTTCATTCAGTCAGAGGATGGGCAGAGCTTGACAGAACATACCAGAGTAATAGTATTGCTCCAAATTTAAATGGCATGATCTGTCAATATTTGCCAAATGACATATTTTACATGATTCAGCAGTGCAATATTGTGCATTGGAGATCCTATGATTATAAAGAGGGCAACTGGTCTTCCTTGAAGATGTTTTACTGTACATCTCACACAACACACTACTTCAGTTCTGATCCTGGCTTGGGAGTTTCTGGCCTATAAATCTTTGTACCAGTGTTCAAACAAATAGGGCTGTTAAGGTCACACGAGTCACTGATCCACCCATCCATCCTGTGTCATTTGGCTTGAACACAAGTCCAGTGGCCTTCTAAATAACCATGTAGGATTGTCATTTTCTACGTGGCTAAAAATCTACATAAATTTGTATTGAAAAAATAAAACGTGTCAATTACTTTTGTCTTTTTCTTTTTTTGGTGTTTATAAACAACTACAATATGGTTGCTGCCCTACATTAGCAAAGCGATGGCTGATAGCTCTTCGGTAAGCAAAGAGTAGATGTTTTTCATCTGTCTTAAATGGCTTTCTAACCCCTGGCTGTCCTGGTTTCCTTAGTTGTTTGGTTGCTTGTTTTTTCTGTCACAGTTTCTCAACTATCACAGTTATGCTTGGTTAGCTTTAGTCTTTTGTTATTTTCAGCTACTGTCTGTTTGTCCATTCTTACTATCCTATTTTGTTCAATGGTGTTGTTGATCCACAGGTTGTAGGAAGAGGGGGTAACAGAGGTTGTTACCCACTGATGTTGTCTACACCTCTTGTTGGTTTGAAAGATAGATGTTGGCATCCAAAGACGTTAGTGTTGGGATTCTAAGGGACAGCTGAACACAAAGTAGTGAATACTTTGAACTGTAGGGAAGAGGATACATGCTTCTTTTTTCTAAAAATAAAAAGGTGAAATGGGCAGAGTACAATTGTGTTCTGACTCCCCAAGTCAATACTTTAAAAGACCATGTTTTACTGTGATTGCAGTTGCATGACTTTTGAGGTACGGCTCCACCAGCTTTCCACATCTACAGACTGATGTTTTTAAAATAGCTCAAGCTCAGTCTGAATAAATAGATAGCACATAGGGACAATAGTTTTTCGATTTTGCCACAGATTCACAATTGGCTATAGGTCTGGAGTTGGACTGGCCCATTCTAACACGAATACACCTTGAACTAAACCCTTGCATTGTAGCCTGAGCTCTGCATCACTCCAGATCCTCCAGAGTTACCATGGGGCTTTTGCCTGCCTCTTTGACTAATACGCCTTTTGTCTGGCCTGTCAGTTTAGGGGGAAGGTCATGGCTTGGTAGGTTTGCAGTTGTGCCATACTCCTTCCATTTTCAAATGATGGATTGAACAGAGCTGGGTGAGATTTGTAAGTTTGGGATGTTTTTTTTTTTAATCCAACCCCGCTTTAAACATATGTACATGTCAGTGTTGGTTTAAGACTAAGTCCGGGCCAAATATTGCACTTGCTATAGTGCCTTAAGATCTAAAAAGAAACATTAAAAAGAGGTAAAATTGTCAGGCATTTTCAAAATGCAGATTAGTTGTTTCTCATATTCTGGGGGGAAAAAATACCAATGTTGATGTTGCAACATTTAGCAAAAACCTTAATCAGTCCAGTTTCCTCCTTGAAATATACATATTAATTTGAAGCTGTGAATAACAGTTTCACCTTATTTCCAGTTTACAAAAACCATTTATAGGTGTGATTTTGCTCATTTAAAGGTATCTGATTGCCCTGATTAAACGTTAGCAGCTGTGATTACACTGCTCCGAGGAAGGGCAGTTCAAATAGAAGCAACACATTTTGAAATAAGGACTTACACAAACAACAGAGGACAATATGACGGCAAAGTGCAACAAGGTAATGTGAGGAATTAATGTGACTTTAGAGTCTACGATTAAAATGTTGGTGTAAATGATTTTAAATTCATACTTTGTCAAGCCCCTTTTCAAATAAGCTTTAAAAAGCAGGTAAACAACAGAACGTTCTAAAAGTCTCCAATCACAATATATTACACTTAAAGACAATCGTGCAGATTGTATAATAGAAAAGAAGCCCATGTATGGACTGAATGGTGCATTCAGATATGTATATTTTTAGCATTTTAACTTCTCATTTGATGATAAATGTCCTGTTTGTTGTTCGCCTAAAGCTACCAAAAAAATCACACCATACTGTACATGTGGACAAAACTGCTTTGATTAAATAAAACCAAAACCTTAGTGACCTCGAAACAAAACACAGTGTAGTGGAAAAACAAACACTGCACGTAACCCTGAACCCTGGTGGAAGCGCCCTACTGTGGGGGGTTTTTGTTTCAGCATTGGCATGGAAGCTGGTCAGATTTGATGAATGAAGCTACATACAGGACAATCTTAGAAGAAAACATGTTAGGTAAAGAAATCTCTCCATCCAATCTGACTGAGCTTCAGTTATTCTGCAAAGAAAACCGTCAGTGTAAAGATCTCCAAGGCTGGTAGAGACATGCCACAAAGACTTTTGGCTTGAATTGCAGCAAATGTGGTTTTGCCAAAGGGTTGACTCAAGGGTTGGCTGAAACCAAAACTATGCTACAATTTTAAGATGTTTATTTGTAAAATATCTAAACTGTTTATAAAATAAAATCCCAATGAAGTTCATTGAATTTTAAGACTGTAATGTGGAAACATTTGTGTACAGTATGTCATACATAGTATAGAGCTAGTGGGAATGTGCTGCAATAGGATCTTTGTCATACATTAATCCTTTATTCCCTAAGTGTACTTTTTTCCCTTCTTTTTACTAATATTTTATGGCAACATCATCCACAACCTGAAAAATGTTTCCTGATTTTATCTGACATCCGAAAATAATCTTAATATTTAATTCAATTTCTTTAAATATTTCTCAGTGATATTTAATGCAGAGATGTATGAGTCATTTGCTGACTTTGTTTTGATTTTATTCTTTAGTTTGTTCCTTTTTAAATTTTGGTCTATAAACCAAGTGATTCGGCTATGTACCAAATACAGTAGTAATGTTAGTTTAGCAATTATTTATTTGCCAAATAAATTATCTCATTCAATCGCCATGCTGTAGTGACAACATACAATTTCCTACATTTAGTGTCTTAGGATGCCAACACAGCCCACACAACTGATGAACGTTGTTTTTTGTCTTCTTACCCTAGTTTCTGAGGCAATTTGCTCCTAATTAGTTGAGACTGTTTGACATATTATGATCTGATATTAAATAACTTCCAAAGAGCTGCAGGAAGCATTATCATTATGTCCTTTTTACTCCTCATGACTGGTTGCTGACAGTTGGCAGAGGGGGCATTTGTGCAACTGATGCCGCTGCTGTGTATGCTTGTGACAGTGTCATATGCAGCTGTTGATAAATGATGTTTGGGATGTGACATGCAACAGAAAATTGAATGTAAATGATATGAAGCAGCTATATAGAGCTCCTTGAACCTTTCCACCGTTGTATTTACATATCAACAAGCCAAACTAGAAAAGCAATACACACACATATACATATATATATACACACACACACACACACACACACACACACACACACACATATATATATATATATATATATATATATATATATATATATATATATATATATATATATATATATATATTACGGAAAAATCTGAGTCCCTCATTTTTACAGATTAGTATTCACACCTCTGACCACTTGGTGCAAAAGCACAGATATGCTAAAAAAAATTTATGCACAGAGTCCAGGTAACTAAATCAGTTAATGCGAAGATTCCCATGAGAGTATTTGGGCATCATCGCATCAATCGCTAACCGGGAGTCCCCCCCCGAAACAATACTTTACGGGTCAGGAAATTGTTTTTTCAGCCTTTTTGACATCTGATCGTTTCAGCTGGAGAAATGTTTCCTTTCAAAACTTTGGGGGAAGTGGCGCTTAATTCCAGTCTGCAGTGTGGCAGCGGAGAGCGGATTCAGCATTAGTAACAACATCTAAACCCCAATGAGAAATATGTCTAAGGCAAAAATGTTAAATCTGATGACAAACCTCTGCATCAATCCCACTATCTGATTATGCACAGATGGCTAAGCATTTCAGTTCAATGCGGAGCAGGAGAAATATGTGACTGCGTTCAGGTCACAGCAAGTGTTAGTATTTTAAGTGGAATTGTTTAACACATTTTTTTATATGAATCTCTGTAAAGCTTGTTTGGATTGAATATTATTTAAAATGGAAAAGACAATGAATACTATTGAATATGTATTACTCTTATATATAAAAATTTATGGTTAAAAATAGATTATGACCGAATTTGTTTGACCCTGTCGGTCAGAATAACTGACAGAAAATATGTCTAGTGCAACCTCAGGAAGGAGTATATACTTCTAGATAATGATTGAACAGGTCAATGTGGCACCTTTCGGCATCTGGTAATTCTACCCAAGAAGGAACCAGGCTAGTGGAGGTCAACAGTTTGGTTGCTCGATTTATTTTGATTCTTCCATTTTTCTCAGCTCTGAGATTGAGACATGAAAAGAACCGGAACCAACTAGAAGACAATATGCCTCCGAGTCATTAGAAACTGATGACCTTGTTAAAGATCTCATTCACTCGTCTTTTCAATAAATTTGCTGTGGTCTCTAGATGGAATGAATGCCTTGTGAGTCTTTTTCTGTGGGAAAAATGCTCTGGCGCTCCTGTTTAAGGAGGTTGCAGTCGGAGGAGTGGGTGTGGGGAAACGTCAGGATTACGAGTCTTACTCAATAATATTCATGATATGCAAACGTCTCTTCCCTGATTGGCTAACCGCAATGCGACTTATATGCTGCCTCTGAACAAATAACTAACTTAACTTACTTCACTGATGGTGTTCTAAGACGAATTCCAACAGTTTCTTCCTTCATCTACTCTTTCTTTGGTAAAAAGTGCAACGCCGATGTCTATGTCCACAAATAACAAGGCCTAGGTGTTCTGCCATGTTGTGGAGTTGCTAACAGTTAGCTTTCACCAGCCCAGATGCGCTCTTCTCTCTCCGGCCCCCACCTCCCTGTGGGCAATCGCAAGCCAAGTTGGGCATCGCCAGGATACACTTCTATGTAGATAACACCGCTTTTTCTGAATCGCTCGTTTTAGCTATCTATTTCCTTTCTGTGGCTAATGCAGGCAACAGGGGTGGGACAACAGTATCACATGCAGGATACATGTTACACTTAGACTGAAGGATCGTATTTCAAAGAGAGCGAGTTTTAAACGGTTTCTCAGTGAATGAGACCTTTAAGGTTCAGTAGGAATAGTTTGTTTGCATTATTACACTATGCTAAGCTAATGTGGTTCTGTTGGCTTAATCAGATCATGATCTCCAGCTTTCACTGGAGCAGTTCGCAAGTGTAAAGACGGATGAGAATCAGGTCTTGAGTCGGACGAGGGTAGAGGCCCTATCTCGATCGAGATAAGGTTCTGCCCCAAGTGGAGGAGTTTAAGTCTTGTTCACGAACAAAGGAAAATTGGAGTTGGAGATCGATAGGCGGATTGCTGTGGCGTTTATTGTGATGTAAGCACTGTATCGGTCTGTTGTGGTGAAGAAAGATCTACTGTCTGATGTATGTTCCTACCCCCATCTATGTTCACTAGCTCTGCGTAGTGACCAAAAGAATGAGATCATGGATACAAGTGGCAAAAAGTTTTTTCCACAGCAGTGTGCCTGGGTTCTCCCTTAGAGATAGGAGACCTCCCTGATGAGGTGTTAAAGGAACGTTCCACTGGGAGGAGACCCAGAGAAAGACCTAGAACTCACTGGGGGGTCAGTGCTTCTAACCTGGCCCAAGTGACTGGAAAGATGGATGTCTGAGCTTCTCTGCTTAGGCTCCTCCCCCGCGACCCCATCCTGTATTAGGCGGATGGATGGGTGGATGGATGTTTGTGTGAATTTCCAGCAAACTCTTTTTTTTACTTCTTGGACAAGTGCTTAGCATCACTCAGTAACACTTCTGAAGAGTGTTTGGGCTTTGTGTTTCACAAAAAACTGTCAGACTAATAAAGTTATATTAAAACGTTCTTTCCCCACAACACTACTTGGTTTCATGACTTCTATTTATGTGACTTATGTAATCACCCTTTTAATTTAAACGTCATTTCTAGGCATGGGAAACCACAAATTTGTTTTGTGCTCTTTTGCTTCCAGGAGAACACAAACTTAAATAATTTAGAAATTGAAGGGAAAATATTTAATGCATTGAATAGCAAGGACAACTTACAGAGCCTTGTTTTAAGGAGATGAATAGCTTTCATCATGGTTTAAGGAAAAGACAAGCACAATAATTGCTGTTCTTCTTGGAAATGTTTGCCAAGTCAGACATAAATGAAAACAGCTAAAAGCTTAGGTTTATAAGTGAGGCATTGGATACCAAACACAACTTTTTTCTGAATTCCCTAACTTCTTTGAACAGAAGAATTAAAACTTTAAAATATTTATTATGTCCCTCTGCACAGTTTCAAGGTTCATTCAGTAAGGCTTCATAAGGAGGCCTAAGGATTCTGGATGAAAGAGATTTAATAATAGTGTTTTCTGACTGAAACTGTGAGTCACAACACTTTTAATAAAACAAGCAGGACTACCAGTGGCTTGCTTCCAAGTATTATTTCCACTGATGCAACACAGCAGTTATGTCGTTATACTGTCTAAATCTGGGCTTTTTAAACTCAAAGACACAAAATCTCCTCTAAAAAGAGAAAATGGGGTCCTTTTAGTAGATAACGTGGTATATTTTTCCTTTAAGGAGTGTTTCTATTTGACTGGGTTCAACCTTCCAGCAACTCTGAACAAGAGCAACAAAAAAGTGTGTATATGTTCTGGAATTCAAATATACACTATTTGAACAACCATGCACATATATCTTTAAGTGCAACTTTGAGAATTCAATTAAAGCTGCTGTTATTATTTGAGGGAGAGAGATTTCTTTTCATCTAATGTACACAGGCCTTTCCCAAAACATCCCTTCTCCCCCTGTGTGGCATACGAGCATCACCCGACTTTATTTTTTTAATGGATATTTCAGAAGTGAGCATAAATTCAGCTAATCCGAATCTTGACTTCTTCCTTAATTGGTTTTGTAGCAGTTACATTTATATAAAAATTAAATGTCCTTGGACATGATTTTTCAGATAATTACAAAAGCCATAGGCTATCTTTGTGGTGCTAAATGGCTAACAAATATACACCTCGCATTGTATTGTTATTTTTTATTTACCTAGATGTCCTTTTTCCACGAGTCATGTTAAGAGGAGTATGCGCCTCCTGTTTGCGCGATGCGCATGCACGTTGATTGACAGCTGACAAGGCAGAAACTGAAATCTATTGGCTAAAAAAAATTGCGGTTCAGGTTGAATTGCATAGGAGTCTATGGGGAGGAAGGCGGGACTTAGGAAGAACGACAGATGTTGTGGACCACCAGGCGTATATCATAGTATAGAATCGGACCATCATTTTAAAGATTTGTAAAGCTTCGATCCATAAATATATTCTCCGGACAGCAGTTTTAACCTAGCAGTTATGTTTTTGGACTGTGGGAGGAAGCTGGAGTACCCAGAGGGAACATATCAGGGGAAAAGATGCAAACTCCATGCAGAAAGACCCCAGACAGGGATTCAAACCTAGGACCTTCTTACAACAAGGCAACAGTGCTTACCTACTCCTGCACCCTGCAGCCCATGAGAGTCACTAAATTCAAGACAAATACACTAAATAGCTAAAGCATCAGCTTATCTCATAAATATCCTCATCACAAGTTGACTTTAACAGCATACAGCATGTAATAAAATACTAAATACAATACTTTTTTATATTTATAATAATATAAAGCTATAAATATAAATATAGAAGGGGCTGCTCTTCGTTACAACATGTATGAAGCTAAAATGAAGTGTTTTCCTATCAAAACATTATAAATTAGGCTTTTCCATTCTGTCAGGTTTACCGTAATACTTAAACAGATCTTGTTGTAGAGTACGTACAGTAGGCAGCTGAATTGTGTTGTCATGACAAAGTGACTTATTCGTTCCCACATCCTCTACACTTTTCAGTACATGAATGTACATGAGCTTTGAAGTTATTAAAACTGTGTCAGAATGAAGTATTTCTGTGTTTCTTCAGTGAACAAGTAAATGTGGGTGGGCAGATGCCACTGTTATCTGAAGATAAACTATACAGCGGCTGCCAAAGCCTGCAGCAAGCTGATCGACGAAGGAAGAGGGGGGCAAGAAGCAGATTAGAGAATTCAATTTAGGGCAAAAGAGGGGGTGGATCTTTCATATAAGGTGCCACTGAGATGTTTTTTCCTTTTCTGTTGAAGATGCAGGCACACACACACAACACACAACACACGCTTTTAAAAGTCTGTCATAGAATCTTTTCTCCCTATTTTGGTCGTGTTGTCTGGTAACACAGAGGATTCCTGTTTGTCTTAGCTGCAGGGCCAAAGCAGGCTCCGGATGCGGCTAATAATACGCAACTCACCAAGGTTTGGGTTGAGTATGTATGACTGTATTTCAGTGTGGGAGACAAGGAGGAGCGCCTGTGGCAAAAAAAAGAACTATCTTACAACTTTTCAGTGCATGCATCATCGTCCTGCGCACCCTCGGTGGGATGCCATTTGGAGAATGACCCAGCAGTCGAGGGAAGAGGGCATGAAATTGGTCCTCTGAGAGAGTGAAGAGGTTGCACTGTGGAAACAGAAGTAGCTTTGACTCAGGGCTTTTGCTGTCTCTGTGGTCTGTCCGAATCTCTTTTCTTAACTTCCATACTTTAAATCCAATACAGGTACAGATTTTTTTAAGCCTGAAAATAACAGCTGGGTCTCGATCAGTACACCACCAATATTTGAATTTATTTCAGTGATTCAAATCATGTATTATGCAAATTCACAATACATGGAATGATATGTGATATACCATTAAAATATTACAAAAGCTGCATTGAACAAAAAAGGATTTAAAATACAGAAATGTTGTTATAGCTAGGTTGTGTCTTACACCATCATGGAGAAGATTGCTGTCTTGAAAGATTTCTAGCAGACAATCAATGAGTGATGACTGACAGTTGTGAGAGTTGTGTCCAAGCATTTTAAAGAAAAGTTTACTGGAAGGAAAAATGGTGGTAGAAAAAGGTACATGAGGTAAAAGCTTTATTGAGATACTGATATCATTTTCCAGCGGGACTTGGCACAGTAGTAAGTACTGTTGCCTCCCGGGATCACGTCCCCACCTGAGCTTTTTAACAGCGTTAGTTTGTTCTCCCTGTGCATGCGTGGGTTCTCTCCTGGTGCTCCAGGTTCCTCCCAGATTCAAAAAACATGACTGTTATTTGGTCTCTTCAAATTTCCTTTTCTGTTATGAGTGAGTGTATTCATGGTTGTTTGTCCTGTGTGTTTCTGTGCTGCTCTGTAATTAAATGGGAACCTGTCCAGGGTGTACCACGTCTCTTGCTCTAAGAACCCTGAAAATGGGCACCAGCCTCCCCAAGACCCGGCATAAAAGTGAGTATAGACAATGGATGGAATTGGCACCTGTGCATATTGCCAAAGGTACAAACCTTTTTGAAATTATTGTTACATTTATTCTCCACAAGTAAACTGTAAAACACAAATCTCTCAGGGGGGGTCTTAAAACCATGTATAATTACTCAATTCATGAAGAGTGCACTGGTTTATAGTGGACAGTGGACCCCTGGTATTCGTGGGGGTTAGGGACCACAGCTGTCAGTGAATAATTATAATTATAGCTGCCTATGTTAATAGTTCAAAAACTAAATATACCTTATTATGCATTGATACACACATATGCATTCAGATACAAACTGTCTTAGCAATCCTGGAAAGTTAAACAGTGTGTCTAGAATGCTAAGATCCACTGTGCCTGCTTGGTGTCAGTGTTTCCATGGTCAGCCTCCTGGAGCTTCAGAGAATCCATGGAGTATTGTCAAGAAGAATTTATTGAATTATTATTGAATTATTTGAATTCAATTCAATTATCTTTATTTATATAGCCCGAATTCACAACACATGCCATCTCCAGGCACATTGCAAGAAATGTCATTTCAATTCATTTGTACATACATTCCAATTAATCCTTCAGTTCATTAGTCTAATTGGTTTAAAAGTTTTCTATCTAAGGAAACCCAGAATGCATCGAGCCATTGAATTGCAACATTCACTCCTCCTGGACCAACATGTAGTGACAGTAAACAGTCGACTGCATTCTGAATTGAATTACCTTAGATATTCACTATTGCCTAAACCTGGATCTTGTATATTATCTCTCAATTCATTGCTAAAAGCAGGGCAGCATCTCACTCCATCTCATCTGTAAAGCAGTTCCTCTTGTAAAACCTAGCTTTTATTGTCAATGAATGCTTTCTATTAACCATAAAATCCTTTTAATTACTCCATCTTAAAGTATATCTAGCTGGATCAGAGAATATAGGTTTTAAATAATTTATAACCACAGAGGAATTCACAATGCACATGCCTTCAAGAGAAAATGAGGTAGAGAGCAAATGAAATAACCAGAAACTGGAGCGTGAGACTCTTGGTGGCACATATTGTGTTTTCTTTTTCTCCTGAGTACGCCTTCTTGCGGTTAATCTGCTAATAGTTCTGATGAGTTAGAGGGGAGCAGGAGCAGAAAATGAAAGTCTACCTCTAAATGGTTTTTGGAGCAACGCCTGTCAAGTGGAACAGGAATGAAGGGTAAATTAGCCAGGGGCTCATGCAAAGGGAGCACACGCAGCCCACCGTGTGACCTTTTTTTTAAAATGTATTTTTAATTCTGCAATGCGTTTGGGAAAAAGGGTCTGGGAATGGTTGGAGTTTAGTGTAAGGAAACACTAAAAAGACAGTAAACTGCCAATAACATTATTATTATTTTGTCTCACAAGAAACAACCAGGACAGGATTTACTTGGGACTGACTTACAAAAATATACATATATTTTCACTGTCACTGGTTTTTACCTTTGGTGGATTTCAATTCATTAGAGAGCAATTTTGAACTCTAATATAAAGAGCCTTGCAGAATCTTTTATACCTCTTTGAGATTTTTTACATTTTGTCACATTAAAAACACAAACTTCAAAGCATATCGTTTGATCTTTTTGTGGTAAACCAACACAAACTGGTAGAAAGTTGTGAAATGGAAGGAAAAAAAAAGTTACTTTTCCTATTGTTTAAAGTCAACCAAACAAGCCACCAGTGATAGTCAGAACATGAAGTAACGTAGCAAAGCCCCTCCCCTACTTTTTGCTACACACTTCTGGTCAGCTGGTTGAAAGGAGGAACCACACATGGTTTCAGATTTTTTATCCAAATAACCCCTCTTTGTTTTAGATCTTCATGGCACTGGTGTGCTTTTTTGATAAGTAGCTGGACAGAAAGAGAAGGGGAAGCCTCTGAATATGGTGCACCTGCTCTACCACTGAGTCATGTGGCACCAATTTTTTTCAAAATAAAATCTTTAAAAATGCCTCCTTTACACTGATACCCCTAAATCCAACGCAACTATTAGCCTTCAGAAGTAACCTTTGTGCAAACTAACAGCAATATAAATCCAGCCGTCCTGTGAATGCCTCTTAGGTTTGATAGAGAACATTATTAGTGAACAAACAGCATCATGAAGACCAAGGAGCAGACCAGGGAGGTCAGAGGAGAAGTTATGGAGACGTTTATAGAAGGGTTAGGTTCTAAAACAATGTCCTAAGCAAAAAAGATATTTTTGAGCACTGTTGGCTCTATCTAACTCTAAAAGAGTATGACCGAACAGGAAACTGTGCCATACTTTAACAGTGGTAACTATGGAAGAGCTGCAGAGATCCATATCTGATATTTATGGAAGAGTGACCAAAATAATGCCATTGTTGGGGGAAAAAAGACACTTAAGAAGTTTCAGTTAAACTTCTGTAGTGCATCAAACGTGTGGAAGGAGAAGATCACTAAACAACAAAGAAATGAGTAAATTAATCTGCTTTAAAGATAATAGTAAGGCAAAGATCAACAGTTACCAAAAATGTTTATAACAAATGCTTGTTAATAATAAATACTAGGTGATTTTGTACATAATTAAAGAAATACTTCTATAAACAAGATTTTTTCTCCATTTAAATTAGTTTTTAGTAATATTTAAACATAAATGTTAACATTACACAAATATTACAAGGGCTAAAATAATTTTAAACTCTAAAATCTTTGAACTAACAAAGTAGGTGAGAATTATGAGAATGGTGTTCTTTGAATAGCTTTGCTTTGGTCAACAAACAACTACCATCCACGAAAAAAAAGAGAAATTATTAGTCAATAATTTAACATTTTAAGAGTACTGTAACAATTGACAATTGATGAGTCTGGAAAAAGTGTCATCATGATACTGACTAACACTGAATATAGCGCCATGTGCTACATATCTAAACTTTGGAGACACTGGTATGACCATCTCCTGAAAGGATAGAATAATTTTTTAATATGTATTTAATAATGTATGTTTTCTTATCTTGTGCTGTCTGTTGTTTTTTTAAATTATGGACCATGAGTCTACAATAAATAAGTCATCAAATACTATTACCAACCACTGTAAGTATGTTAGTGTCCCACAATGTTCCCTTAGCAGCAGTAACCACAACCAGTCACATATAGAGCACAGCCAAACCACAGCTGTGAATTCGACTATTTTGTATATTAATAAATGTGTGGGAGTTAATACAGCATAATGTGCTCACATTTTCTAACAACAGAATGTGTGAATAAATAGGAGCACTACAGATTGTTACAATGTGTAAATGTGCCATAATTTTCTCCACCTGAATAGAAACAAAACTGAAGTAAATATTTTAGACCTAAAGAGGAATGATCAAGAGTCATCACAGTTTCAGTTAATACAGCTATAAACTACTGATCAGGCCCAAAATCTAGGTGTAGAAATGGACTCAGACCTGAACCTCCAGGGTCACATAAAGCCAATAACAAGGTCAGCCTTCTATCACCTGAAGAACATTACCAGGATTAAAGGATTGATGTCCCAACAGAATCTGTAGAAACTCATCCAAGTGCTCATCCTTGGTCTGATTGATTATTAGAACAGTGTCTTCACAGGTCTGCCTAAAGGGACAATCAGACAGCTGCAGCTGATCCAGAGTGCTGCTGCTCGCGTCCTCAACAGAACTAGGAAAGTAGAGCACATCACCCCAGTAAAGTCCTTACACTGGCTCCCAGTTGCTAAGAGAAAAGACTTCAAAATACTTTTACTAGTTTATAAATCATTGAATAGCTTGCCTCCAAAATACACTAAAGGTCTTGTTCAGTTGCATCGTCAGACGATTTTCCTGGGACTTCAGCCCCGAATGTTTTCAGCCTAGCCCTGGATTTTTTAAGTCTGTTGTTTTACTCACCGGCCACAGGCTCACCGCTCCCTCAACCACACATAACGGGCCGGCTGTGCTCCACTCTGATCACCACTGCTGCTGACTTGACTCAGTGTCAGGTTACAGTTAGTTATGGCAAGCCATCAGTATCAAAAATAAGGAGTGTATTAATGCCTTGTTAAGGTATTAACATCCAACGTGTATGTTAACGCTTTGTCATACCATGGCTTGCCATAGTCAGGATGTCGCTACCATGGGCACACGGTCCCTCCCCTCTCCTAACGAGGCTGCTCTGTACAAATGCATGCACACAAAACTGCATTGCACCAAACCAGAAGATATATTACGATTAGCAACATTTCTAACACTAACTATAAATGTCAGTTTTTTGTTTATTTATATTAGCCTGTTTAGTTACGAGTATGGTCCAGTAGAGCAGTGGTTCCCAAACCTTCCAGCGTCTGACCCACATAATAAAAATGTAAAAGGGCTGTGACCCCGACTCTTGGTTGAGCATACAAACATTTTTACCGTGTCAGGTAAAAAGTGGTCAAATGACAACACAATTAGGACCAAGAGTCAATATATTGGCCAATGTTATGCTTTTATTTTTATTTGTTGTAATTTTATCTTTTACAGCAGCTCTGCAATGCAAATGCTTTCTCATCATCATTTTTGGTATTTAGGTAAATTTATGAAGAAGACCTCATGACCCCAGACTTACATATACTCATGACCCCAAGTGGGGTCCCGACCCCAACTTTGGGAACTACTGCAGTAGAGGGCTCTGTTGCCTAGTCAGTGACAAGCTGCGCTTCCAGCTCATACAGAATAATCAAGGACTTGTAGCGCATATTTCCCTGATTGCAGCTCTCAACGAAGCTTAAAGCAGCGTAACACCGGACTCTGACTAAATTAACACATTGCGGCCCTTGGAAGGCGGAGTGAGGTAAATGTTTTAAGCTGTACTTTATTGTTAAATTGATATTTCATTGTATGTTGTACTTTATATGATTTATATTGGAGATTATATAAGCATATAAGTAGATGTATTTTGTGTTTTCTGTTTAGTTTTCATGGTGTATTGGCATTGTTAGATTCTAAATGAATCTTGAAGTAAAAACACAGCACCCGTCGAGGGTCTCTCTATTCCTTCCTAGGTCCGGGGGACTGCTAAACTAAAGCCGCGTTCACGCCGCATGCTTAATTAGTGTCAAACAACACTTATAAAGCGAGTTGTTGCGTGTACATTTTTAAGACTGACTTTTAAAGCTTGCAAAATCCGGCCAAACAATCAAAGCGTCTCACTGTAGCAACGTCATATATATATATATATATATATATATATATATATATATATATATATATATATATATGAACATTTCTTCAACTCACGTTCCTTCTGAAGACACTATTAACCATTTGACAACTGCTGCTTTAGACAAGAAGGCTGAATGCTTCCATTGCTGTTGAACTTTTTGATTTGGCTTTATTGTCCACTGGTTTGTATTACATTATTGCATAAGTATATGTTTCTGTTGGTTTGTTGCACACTTTGATTTAATTTAATAATTTTGTGGAAGGAAGCAAAGATGAGCTACATACAGAGACGGAGCCAGCGGCAGCATAGCTGTTCCAGTCAAACATGGAAATTGCTCACAGTTATTTAAGTAGAATTCATTTGTACTAGAGATTGGTAACCATGTAAACACTTTTGTAATACTCTTGGTGCATCATGACTTAATGTAGCCCAGTTGTTTTCAAAGGATATTTAGTTTGTGTTTTGTATTATTAGTTTACAATAATCATACTTTGCACACTTAATTCTGATCTCAGGATTTTGTAGAGTGTAGGAGAGATTACCTAAAGAGAGGAGCTGTAGCTGCAGCTCCAGCAGAAACAACAGCATCATCATTAGGCATGTGAATTGGTAACAATCAAATATTCTAACGTTGTTATAGATGATTAATGACAAAAGGTCCTTTATTTCCAACTATCATAATGCCTATTAAAATATACATAGAAGCAAATTCAAAACGGGTCAATAACAGTGCATCATTGAAGACATAATAACTGAAATAAGTAAAGCTTTGGTTTACCTGACTTGCTCATTTACCATTTTGCCATTCTTGACAAAACCAAACAGACTATCCAAGACAGTACCAATGATGAGAAAAAAACAAGTGATGAGAGGGAGAAGAGGAGAGACAACAGCTAGAGAAAAAGACAGAGAGAGACAGCAATAGGTGAATAGTGTATGAATGATAGTATGTGCACAGTGTTTGTGAGCAATTTAATTCTAAATTTTTAAAAATGGGGAGTTCACTGGTGGAAAGAGAGAGATGGTAAAGGCAAAGACAAATGGGAAACCAAAAAGGGAAAAAGGCAGACCAACAGAAGCAAGTGAAGAAAGGTTGATCAAACTAAATTGTTGTTTGGTTTTGCTGTTTTTAGATGTAATTTTCCAAAACACAAACCATTGAACATTAAATTGAACATTAGATACAAAAGTATAAGCCATTGTATATTGTACATTGTACACTGTTCTGACATGCATCCATTGAAAATAAATTATAATTTAGGCACCGTATGCTATAGTCTATAATGAATTGTAACTTTCTTTTGTTTGTTTTTACAAAAATATTACATCTTGTCTGGGCTAAGCCCAGGTACTCCTTAAAGGCTGGAGACGCCACCGGTCTTGTTCACTGAGAAACCATGTAATGCTTGATCTTTTTTAAATACAATCCATCTGAGTTGCATATGCATGCTAAACATGAAGATTTTCTCCAAACCCTGTTGCCTGCGTTACCCACAGAAAGGATATAGAAGACAAAAACTAGCGTGTTAGAAAAACTCAGTCCCTTCTACGTCTAAGTATTCATGGCCTTGCCCACCTTGGCTTCCGACCGCCCACTTTGAAGGCTGTATTGATTTTGCGGCCAGAACAGAGCAGTTGCATCTCTGCTAACCATTACATGCGCAAACACATTCGGGCTTGTGTTATTTGTGCATATGATACCTCAGCATTGCATTTTTTTACCAAGAAAGAAGAACTGAGGAAAACATGGTTGGAATTTGTCTTTGGAACACCACCAGCAATATATAATTCCAAGTTAGTGATTTGTTCGAAGGCATCGTTGAGAGTTGCTTTTAGCCAATCAGAGGTGAGATGTTTGCACATCATAAATATTAATGAGTAAGAGTCCTAATTTTGTCTTTTTTTGCCCGCCCACTCTGACGAAAAACGTGGACCCCCTGAAACTGGAGCACAAGAGCATTTTTTCTACAAGGCATTCAATTATACTAGAGACCAAACCAAATTTACTGGATAAAAAACAAGTGAATGAGACATTTAAAGATCTATTGTAGTATCAACCTTCCAGAACACTCAGGTCCTCTAATTCCAGTTTACTCAGCATCCCTAGAATCAAAACCAAACATGGAGAAGCAGCATTCCATTTTTATGCTCCTCTAATCTGGAACAAACTTGCAGACCACTGCAAAGCTACTGAAACACTGAGTTCCTATATATCAAGGCTAAAACCCAGTTGTTTAGAATTGCCTTTGATTAATAACTGGAAGATCATTAGTTTCAGTCTGTATTTCAACTTTTCATCAATTTCCTTCATTATGCTACTTCATTTCCACAGATTTTGTTTGATGTTTTCATCATGGAAAGCACTTGGAACTGCCTTGTTGCTGAAATGTGCTATACAGATAAACTTGCCTTACCTTTCTGGTCTGCTTATCCAGGCCCATTTGCAACAAACCTAGATGTACTGTGTATTCCAATACTGTCCTCTAAGAACCAGAACCAGTTCTTTGTTTTATGCGTTTTGATAATAAACATGTACATTTAAAGTGAAAGCATGTAGCAACATAATTTCTCTTTGGGATTAATAAAGTGTTCAGATTCTACTGGATCAGACCAAATGGGGCCACCTTCCCAGTTCACCCCAGTTTTAAAGTCCTTACACTGGCTCCCTGTAGCTCAAGGATTAATGAGCCTTGGGCGCCCATGACCCTGTTGCTAGTTCACTTTGAATAGATATTGACCATCGCAGACTGGGAACACCCCCTAACAGTTGGACTTTAATAAATGCTCTGACCCGATCATCTGGCAATTATAGTTTGGTCATTTTCTAGATCGCTAAAATCCTTAAAGTTGCTACTTATCCTGCTTTTAACAACAATTCGAACCTGCTTGTGATTTCCCATCCACTGACAGGTACCAGGAACTAGTGTTATTCACTTCACCTGTCAGTGGTCATGGTAATGTTATGCCTAATCAGAGCATTGGATGTTCCTCATACCTTAATTTCCTGTTTATTTTCCTAATTCTTCAGAAGGCAGCAGCTTAAACTTAACTCTATGCCTGATGAGGTGAATTTGAGATAAGTTTAAGGATTTCGGTCATTTCAGTAACCTGTCAGTAAAGTAGCACACATCTGGATTTGTGTTCACCCTGCCCTCAAAATCTTTTAGTAATGAAGAGAAAGTGGAAGTGAACAGTTAACTGTTTCTCGCTGTGCTTAGACTCCGCTCTGCCTCAGTCTTCTTCAGAACCTCTCAGAAGTCTTTCCACAGCAGGGGAAATGTGTTCTGCTGGCTTTTGTTCCCCCCACATTGCCATCCACGGGGATTGATAGTGCTGCGCTGAGCCGTAATGAAAGCCACAAAGCTAGCTGTGCAGACCTGCAAAATGGCACATCAAACTACACAAGACTGGCGCCAGCTTCTCAATTATTTAAAGCTTGAAATAAGCAACGACGTGGAACGCTTTTGAATCAATGACTTTGACACCCATCAGTGATGTTAAAAAGGCAAAAAATGTTATTCAGAGGATGAGATTTGGCTTATGGTTATGTAGGGAGAGACAATGCTCCCAACACTGATTGCTACTGAAATGTCAGAGCACTCCCTTTTCACCCCTGACAAATTGCCATCAAAATGCATATAGCTGAGTAACACAGAAGCCGTATAGCTACATAGACAACCGCCAGAACCCTGAACTCTTGATCCCTTTAGATTACTTTAGTCATCACATGATGAAGTGTAAAGTGGCTTAGTCAATAAATATTCAATTAAAAAGAGGTGGCACTTAAATGGAAATAAATTGTCTATCAAAGGGAATTTTTAAAACCAGCTACAAGTGACTTTGTCAGTAAGACACAACATTTTAAATGAGTAAAATAATCTGTTTTTGGGGGTGTGACAGTTTTATTTTATTCAAATAAGAAAATCTATAATTGACTGATGTTACAAGCAGCGGCTTGCGCCATGGCGACCGAAGATTCAAATTACGATCCCATTCGAATGTTATATCTTCCACAATAAAAAGGTCAAGCTGTGATTGGCAGGTCTTGAAAATACAATGCCTTTAACAAATATTAATATCTATTTATCTTTATCATATTTTCTCATGTAACAACCACAAACTTGAAGCTATTCCTTTTCCTTGGTGCTGATTGGTTGTACCCCCAAGAGCGGAGATAACAAAGACTGGTAGTGCTAAGATCTTTTCTACGGTATGTATTAATGCATATTAAGGTATATTTGGAGTTTGGACTATCAAAACAGTCAGTTATAAACCTTTTTAGAGGGGGTCTCAAGTATTTGCAGACTTATTTGTGTGTGGCTGTGATCCCTAACCCTCTCAAATACCACAATTACAGCTCCAAGTGTATTGTGGGTATGCCTCTACCAGCTTTTCACGTCTAAAGACTGAAACTTTTGCCCATTCTTCTTTGCAAAAAAGCTCAACCTCTGTCAGACTGGATGGAAAACGTCTGTGAACATAAATTTTCCAAGTCTTGTCACAGATTCATTTTGTGTCTAGGTCATTCTAACATGAATTTGCTTTGATCTAAACCATCCCATTGTACCTCTGGTTGTGTGTTTAGGTTCCTTGCCCTGCTGGAAGGTGAACCTTTATCCTGCTATCAAGTCTTTTTCTATCTTTAGCAAGTTTTGATTGTGGATCATCCTGTATTTAGCCCCATTCCTCTTTCCATCAACTCTTACCACCTTCCCTGTCTATGTATCCCACAGCATAATACTGCCACCAACACACTTCAAAGTGGGGATGGTATCTTCAAATGGATGTCCAGAGTTGGTTATCCACAACACAGCGTTTCGCACGTAGGCCAAAAAGTTCAATTTTAATTTCAACTCTCCAGAGCACCGTCTTCCACATGTTGGCTGTGTCATCTCCATGGTTTGTGACAAATTATTATGTCTTTTCTTTCCAGATTTATGGAGTGCAAAACTAATAGCTTTCCAGTCAAAATCTGCTTCATCTGAGCCTTGGATCCCTTCAACTCCCCCAGAGTTACCACTGGTCAGTTAGGTGGACGGCCACATGGGTTTGCAGTTGTGCCGTACTTTTTTCCGATTTCAGATGATGGATCTAACCTAATCCTGCTATAAGCCTCTTTACAACGTTCTCCCTGACGTGTCTGGTCTTTACGATGGTGTTTGTTCTCTAATGTTCTACTAACAAGTATTTTAGGCCTTCACAGAGCAGCTGGATTTTTATTGGGCTACAAAAGTATGGGGGATTGCAAACAAAGCCAAACCTCTTTACAAAAAAGTTTGTAAACCATCGTTTTTTCCTTCCACCTAATCATAATGCAATATTTTTCTGCGTGTCAGTCTCACAGAATCCAAATTAGAAAAATTGGGGTTTATTCAAGGAGTACTGTTTTTGCAAGAAGCTGTACAAACATCATGTTGCAAGGTTTTTTTAGTCACAGTAAGAACTGGGGTGTAACGGTACATATGTTTGGATTCGACTTTTTTTGGTATGGTCCTGTCAGTTCGGTACGCACGTGTACCGAACGAATACAGCTGTTTTCTACCTGAACATGTAGAATATTTATGAGCAGAACTCAGAGCTCAGTGCAACATTCCGAAGATCAACTAAAAAGTGACACCAAAACAAAACAGAAAGGACTCCCAGCTATCCCTAAATTCTGCTAATGGTTTCTCATGCAGCTGCAGTAGAAAAAGAATAATTGACCAAACCTGAACTTTTTCAGCAAACACATTTTAAACAGCAATAAGGTCCATAAAAAGCTCTACACTGAACTGAATTACTCAGCTAAAACAATGTCAACCTGAATGTAAACATCACAGACACTGGAGAAAATCCAGCTGACGTCCACATTGCCACCATCAGCATCCAATCAGCCCAAACTCCTTATTTTGTATAAAATACAAGTCCGCGGAATCCCCATTGATGAGAAGCGTTTTTTCCCCAACAGCTGCCCATACTGCATTCAAGAACAGCTGGGAGACTAGGATATCGAAAAATATCAAAACAATTCCGAAGTGATTTAAGCATATTTAGTCTCAAATATGGGCAAAGAATTATTAAAATATGTATAAACAATAACACAGACTGTTTTCAAGTGGTTATATTTATATTCTACTCTGGCTATGTCTGGTTATACTCTTTTGTTTATTTAAAACAAATATCCAACCAAATCTCCAATCACTTCTATACTTTTAATTTTTTTAAGTTATAGAAAATAAAAATTAAATTAATTTCAGAAAGCAAATTAATTCAGGGAAAAAATTATTCTTTGTTTAATGATGTGCCTTGCAATGGACTGGCGACCTGTCCAGGGTGTACATCTTGCCTGATGATTGCTGGAGATAGGCACCAAACCGCCCTCCCACTATTAAAACACCAAATACGTACCAAACCATGATTTATGTGTACGGTTACACCCCTAGTAAGAACATATAACAAGAAAACTGGATTTTTTTTAAAAGGTGAAAACCTTCTGGTTGAAACATAAACCATCCTAATGGGCTTCAGAACTAACTGTTGTTTTCCCCTTTAAATACCTTGGATGATACACTGAAAGCACTCCTTTACTTAGAAAGCACCTTGAAGATTCAGGCACTGATTGCTTGATTAGCTGCTATTTTAAAATAAATTTCCTCCCCAGACTGAAGCAGAAATTGGGGTTTATTATTGCAACAATCTTTCAGAGGCAGGATTAGACACTTGTCTTCTTTCAGATGTGCAAGTCTTAAGAAACAAAACTTCTCATGTTTATCTTTATCACTGTGTTTTTGAAATGTTGATACATTATTCATTTCATAATAGTGCTCCATGCAAGAGCAGTTTCACCTTAGCTTATAATGGCTGGATGCATCATGAGAGTGAAGTAGCTGCATTTAGGCAGCTTCAGCGTCTGAAAACGGAGCATGAGGGCGGTTATGGCTGAGGAATGATTTGGTTTATCTGCATTTTTATTCAAAATCTCTGAAGCTTAAAGCTTGACTATTTGCACAGAAAAGTGCCAACAGCTCGGTTATTCCTATAGAACGTTTCTACACTTTGAAACAAAATGAAATAAAGAGGCAATGAAGTAGATTTAAAGTACCACTCATATGCATAATGTATAAATCGATTTAATTTAACCCAGAAGAGGAAAATGGCTTCATTTAATCATCCCTGTATGAATGTAAGCATGTGTGCTTTTCTTTTTCTTTATCTGGATTTTTTTACATAATGACACCTTACACAATCATTACACTTAGATGTACAAGACCTAAAGCACAGGCAATTTTAGGTTTTAGCTTTATATGAAGCTTTATAGCTTTTACACCAGAATAATCTGGGGGACTCGATTTGATTGGGTGAGAAATGCATTAATCAAAGAAGCAGCCAAGACACCTTTGGAGGAGCTGCAGAGATCTACGCCTCAGGTAAGACAATCTATTGACGGACAACTATTAGTCGTGAACTGCACAAATCTGGCTTTTAGTGAAGAGTAGCAAGAAGAGAGTCAATATCAAAAAAAAAGGAAAAAAAAAACCAACAGGATGTTTTGTTTGCAGTTTGCATCAAGCCATGTAGGTGACACAGTAGACCTCTGGAAGAAGGACCTCTGGGGAGTGCTTTGACTTATTGGTAATAAAATTACTATATGTGACAGAAATCTAATTCTTTAAATCAATCTTAACACATTGTGGTGGTGGTGGCAGCATCACGCCATGGCAGATGCTTTTCTTCAGTGTGGGCGGGAAGCCAGGTGAGAGTTGATGGAAAGATAGGTATAGCTAAATATAAAGCAACACCTGATAAAAACTACTTGATGCTGCGGAATTGAGACTGGGGGCGGAGGTTCCCCTTCTGGTAGGAAATCAACCTCAAAGTGTTTGAGAACGGCCCAGTCAGAATTCAAAGCTACGGTAAATTCATATTGAATCTTTTTACACGCAGACACTTTTATAACATCTGACTGTACTTGTTCTACTGTCCAAAGAAGAATGAAAGGGAAGGAGGGGGGATGTAAGGGTGTAGATGTGGAAAGCTGGTAGCGACACACCCGAAATAAAAAGGCTTCACGGGATTTGAATGCAAAAGCATACCACACCTCCAAGATTTTTTGTTGCAAAAACTGATAAAATTATTGTGACCTTTTCCATCCTCTTCACAATTATGCATTAGTTTCTGTTCTTCTACACACAATCCAAATAAAATACATGATGTGGTTGTAATATGAAAAAAAGGCAAAGAAAAAAATCAAGAAGTACTTTTTCTGTACATCTTATTTATTTTGCATCACTGTTGAAAGGCGCCTTCAGTCTAAGCACCACTGAGCTTTCAAATGCTCATTCGGCTTTGTAATGAGAGGTTTATGGATTGAAGGCTCAATGTAATATCCTCTATGTAAGTGTCAGACTGTTCTTGTGGACAAAATTTGATCCTGTGCAGAGCACTCACTCTGAGCCATGTATTTTGGTGCTTCTCCCCGTATACCAAGGATTTCTTTTTACAACCCGTGAAGACACTTATACTAACACTAATACTGACGCTGGACATTTGCATATAGTCAGACATGGATCTGTCTGGTGCACAGAACTGTATAACAATTGGGCTTCTTTTACAGTGATCTAAGTCAACAAAACATAATCATAGTATAAGCTCTAAATGTTACAAAACATAGATACAAAAAATATTTTTGGTATTTCATGCTGCTTACATTGCAAATATAGCATTATTTAATTAACTTACTATAAAGGCTTGTAAACCAAAGTCTGACCCGGTTATTTTGGGATGTGAAGCTAAAAAGTTGTTTTTCACTTGGATTTTTTTGTTCTGCAATAGTTCTGCACAATTTCTCCAACTAAGGCAGCAGAAAGGCAGTTTGAGTTCACAAATAACCAAGATCATGCTGAACTCACCCTTAGATGTGCAAATGTGAAAAGTTTACATACAGTCACTTATAAGCATGAGCATCTTTTTTATTTTGGGCCTTTAATGATGTATGATAACCATTCTTTTTCCCAGGGTGGAATGTTTATAGAACAAACTAGTTACATGATAATAATTTCAAGTTCAATGTTTGAATTTAGCCAAATTTTTTTCAAATCCATATACTGTTTCAAATCCATATACTGTCAAAATTATACATATAGTACAAACTCTAATATTTGGTTAAAAATCCCTCAGATTAATTCACACACCTTTTTCGCCATCAGCAAGCCTCTGGCATAATTCTGACAGCCTATCTGACCATTCGGCTTGACATTCTGGTTTTCCCTTATTTCACACATTTTCAAGATTTTTCCGGTTGGGGCAATTCCAGAAGCCTAACATTATTCTGGTTTATCCATTTTAAAACTTCTTTTGATCTGTTTTTTATATAATTGCTCCGCTGAAACACCAGACTGTTCTCAAACTTCAACCAGCTAGTTGTTGATTTGAAGTGAAGAACTGGGGAGTAGTTCTCCATCTTTATTCTATTCTCTTTGTGCAATGTACCAGTGTCACAGGGAGACAAACAGCCCCTTAGCATGATGCTGGCAACACCATGCTTAATAGTTTGTACAGCTTTCATGGGTTCCAAAGCTTGACTTTGATCCTTTCAATGATATTTCTCATCAGTGTAGCAAAATAACTAAATTTTTGTCTCATATGACCATAAAGCTTTTCTCCACAATGCAGTTGTTTAAAGGTGTCAATTTTGGAGCAGCGGCGTCTTTCTTGGTGGGCACCCTCTCAGCGTAGGTGTGCAACGGTACACAGAAATCACGGTTCGGTACATATTTGAGGTTTTAAACTTTGTTACGCTTTCGATACACTTTAATCAAGAAAAATTAAATACAATTGTGCATATGACTTTTTTCATTTTGATCAGCCTGATCAAATAACTCTTTTCCTGAATTCCTTTCTTTCAATTCCTGAAATCAAATCCATTTTATGTTGTATAACTTTAAAAAAGTTAAAAAGTATAGAACTGACAGATTTGATTGGATAAAAAAAAAAAATACAAGCAGACAAATATCTGGTTCAATCCCTGTTTCTGTTTCTACTGTAGCTGCATGAGAAACCATTAATGTTCCCAAATAGCAGAGTTTAGTGATAGCTGGGAGTCCTTTGTGTTTTATTTTAGGGTCATTTTTTAAAAGATGTGATGCGAAACGATGCACTGCGTTTAGGTAAAAAACAACTGTATTCATTCGGGACATGTGAGTACCAAACCAACTGGGCCATAGTTTCGCCTGTGGGAATTAGAGAAAATCCTGAATAAATTCAAACTTGTGCTTCCGATTCATGTTTTTAAATGTTTTTTGATGTTGTCTGCTGAATAGTCATTCTACCCTGGATAAAGAACATTTTAATTGACTTTTTAAAGCCAAAAACAAAGGACACTCGTGCCTATAGAAAGTGTACATAAACTTTGTAATTTCCGAATGGCGTGTTTAATCCTAAAAGATTTCAAAGCAACTAAACTCACTTGTTGAGGCTGCACAAATCAGACTTCATTCAATTTTCACTTTACCACAACTTAATGATGCATATCTTCAGAACGTGTTAAGCATGTTTACTGTAACATAAAAAGTCTGAATTGGCCCCAGAAAACAGCCAGAGATGCAGCTTCAGTAGAACATCAGTGAAGTCCAAACATCTTCTTCAAAATAAGTGATACAGCACATAAACCGAAGCAAAAAAACAAAAAACAAAAACATGCTCATGTCGAGTAGGGACTGAATATTTGTCAGACATTGTCCAATTATTCACTGCATTTTAATACTTTGAAGAGAAAGGAGCATTTTAATTTCAAAACTAAACTTTGAAAGGAAAATATACATAAGAAACTGTAATTGTGCTTGTTCAGTTAAACCCAAAATTATTGATGCCCCAAGGAGGTTTGATTTTAGCAACATGTTTCTTCTGATTTACAGAAGAATATTATCATTTTGAAGAGACCCAACCAGATTCCTGACTTGAATCTAATCTGTCTGTGGATGGAGATAAAGATTAGGGTGATGGTAAGGAGACCCTCCAACCTCAAAGGCTTGGAGTTCATCAGCAAAGATAAAATCTCAAAATACCAGTGGAAACATGTAAAAACCTGGTCAGCAATTATAAGATTGTAAAGTTTAAATGTTGTAATGTAGATAAATATTTTTTTACAAAAAGTTAATTTAAAATATAAAATACCTGTTTAACATATCTGTATATAATATTGAGGGTTTGCCCAATCAGGTTGGATGAAAATGATCTGCAAGGCATATGAATAACTTTGGGCTTAAATGTATTTATAGCTGCATCTATATAAGTTATAACTTAATCAAAATGTTAATTTCCATACATTTAAATACAAAAAGTTTTGTCACACAGAGTGATATATTTGAAGCATGTATGGCTTATGGCTAAAGGGAAACCAAAATTCAGTTTTGGTTCAGATGAAAGAGCATTTGAATATGACATAAGACCAATAACAATGTTTTTTGGTGAAGATATGTAGTGGCTTCCATAATTATGGGGAAGTTTGCTGACTCTATACAGATCATTGTATGCAGATATTAATAGAATGTTGAGGGGAATGTAAAAGTGTGTTAGAAACCTAGAGGCAAGTACTGTGGCTGGAGTCAGAACTTCAAGAACCTCCACAGAAATACATATCCAGGAGATGGTATACAACTTTCACATTCCTTGTGTTAACCCAATACTTAACCAAAGATATCAGAAACATCTTACAATGGCTAAAGAGAAAAAGGCCAGGACTGCTGCTCAGATGTCAAAAAGACATAATCAGAATAATTTTCCAGCAGGACCTAGCACCTGTCCACATGGCCAAAACACTATGGTATCACTGTTACCACAGTTGATATGTTATAGTCTAACAATTACCAGAAGACTGCTAAGGGTTAAGCCACAAAAGGTCATTGTTCAAGAAGCTATTTACAGAGTGTATCCAAGCATCCTAATTGGAAAGTTTACTGGAAGGTAAACATTTGGAAGAAAAATCTGTTCAAGAAACAGTTCAGTGATTATTTGGGGAGCCTTGTCATTTGCTGCCGCTGGTCTACTGTGCTTTCTTAAGCCCAAAGTCAGCGCAGGAAATTTTAAAGCAAGTCCTCAGTCCCTCTGACAAGCTTTATGGCTTTATGGATGAAGTAATTTATTATTTTTATTAAGTATTGAGCATGTATAGTGTACAGGATATGGACATCCATTCATCCATCATCTGTACCCATCCATCCGATACAGGTCGCCAGTCCATTGCAGGGCAATATACAGGACAAACAACGATGCACGCACACACTCATACCTAAGGGCAATTTAGCGAGACCAATTCACCTAACAGTCATGTTTTTTGGCCTGTGGGAGGAAGCCAGAGTACCCGGAGAGAACCCACAGGGAGAACATGCAAACTCCATGCGTAAAGACCCAGTTCGGGATTCTAACCTTCTTACTGCAAGGCAACAGTGCCACTGTGCAGCCCGGACATGGACATATTTTTCACTAATAAGAAAACAGTTATGAGTAAAGCTGCTGATTGTGCACCACACAGTTTCCTTCCACCCAACTTTTAATTAATGAGAATAAATATCGTTGTGCATTGCCAGCTTCTTTCACAGTGAGCTTGTGTGGTTTACTCTCCCAGTGGAACGTCTCAGTGACTGCTTGCTGTGTCAATGTATTAAACCTTAGTCTTGGTTTCCATTAGTTTAGCCATAATAATTTAGGCTAATAGAAATGAATGCTTGAAATACATCCCTCTGTGAAATTTTCTTTCACAAATGAATTGGTAACATTAATTAACTTTTTGATTATTTTCTAACTTATTTACATGCACCTGTATAAAGCCATGTCATTTCAGAAAACAAAACAACTATATTTCTCTGACCTCATTTTGTTTATTAATGTTTCTACCTATAATTTGCTAGTATCAAGTGGAATAATTGGAGACATCCAACATCTGAGGTTAAGGTGTGAACAGTGAGGACTTTAAAGGGTGTTAAAGTGGAATTTCAAGGGTGTCTTTTTACAAGGCATACTTGGTAAAGTATTTACCTCTCTGTTGAGCCTTTTGTTTGATTTACAGTTTTTATTTTAGGCTGATGCGATGGGTCATACCTCACACTCCCTGGAGCCAGAAATTGTGCAAGTGCAGGAACCAGTGCCATTGCCAAGCACCTCCAGTGCCTCTGGTGTGGCAGCGGGGTTGTAACTCATGTAATACTCTTGAAGTTGGGAGCTGAGGTTTTGCTCTGGCTCTGGGCTCTTTTTGCGGCGCTTCCGTCCCACCATTGACCGCTGCTGCAGCAACCTTGTGGCACCCGGGTAACGTCGCCACAGCACGTAGATAATTGTCAAGATTAGTGACATGGTGAAGAAGAGTGCCACAGTACCCACCACCACTTTGTGCATCGCCATGTGCTCTATCACTGGGGGCGATATATGGGTGGGTCGGGTTCGAATCGCTGTGTTTCTAGTGTCTTTGCTCATGTGACCCGGATAGGTCGGATGGGGAACTGGCCGAAGTCTGAACGGGGGGAGGGGGCCAAAGGTGCTGGTTGGTGGGGTAGTTGGTGAACCACTGGTGGGGGCAAAGGTTTGTTCAGCAGTGGCATCAGAGATTAGCTCCGGCATTGGTGATGGTGTTTCGGTCATGAAGTAATCATTTTCCTCACAAATCCCATGGTTCCGTGTAACTTCCATGATTTTTTCTCCCTGGAGATGTTTGGGGCTGCTGCAGATCATAGTGGTATCTTTAGTCCCCCGGAAATTTCTCAACCAAGCAACAAGAGGGCAAATGCCAGCTCCACAGTCCCATATGTTGCCAGCAAGGCTGATAGAGGTCAGTGAGATCCATGCTGTCACAGCTTCTTGGGACACATTGGACAATTTGTTAGATTCCAGGTTCAGGACTTGAAGGTTGGGCAAACAGTGAAAAACAGCTGGATCCAGCGTCTGAATTTCATTTCCGGACAGATCCAGTTTTTGCAGCGTGTACCAAGTCCACGGAAGTCCCTGGTTGACCACTCTAATGCGATTCCACTGGAGATAGAGGGATCTCAGATTGGCTAAGCGTGGAAAAAGAAAAAAGTTGATCCTTGAGAACTGGTTGTGCTCTAGATGCAACTCCATAAGCCTTTGCAATCCCAAGAAGGTGGTACGAGTAAGAGCCTTGATTCGATTGTAGCCCAAATCCAGAAATTCCAAGCTTCTGCACTCTAAAAACGCTCGAATTGGAATGTTGGAGAGACCATTTGACCGTAAGTGAAGGTTTTGTAGTTTTCGTAAGCCATGGAATTGACCTGGCTGCAGGATTTCCAATTTATTGTAAGACAAGTCAAGGCTTCGAAGGTTGGGGACACCATGGAATGTTGAATTGTGTAGGGAGGCGATCAGGTTGGAGCTCAGTATTAGTTCTTTAAGCCTTCTAACTCCCTGGAATGCTCGACTGTCGACTACTGAGATTTGATTATGGTCCAGGTATATCCAAAGGAGCTGACCGAGGTGAGCAAATTGATAAGGTAGCAGGGTATGTAGTTCATTGTAGCGCAGGGAGAGGCCCTGGCAACCTACTGAGATGTTTTCCGGGACTTCTAAAAACCCAGAGGAATCGCAGTGGATCGTTTTTCCCTCACAGCGGCAGTTATTGGGGCATGTGCGCTCACCAAAGCTGAATAACAAGGGGGCTCGCAGGAGTAGAAGGAGAGGAAAAAGAAAGCACGTCAGCCTTCCATCACACAGCAACGTACCTGTAAGGGAAGAAAAAGGAAATTCAGATCAGTGAAATTAAGGAAATGAATAAAAACTGTTAACTTTTTAAAACAATACTACAATGGTTGGAAAACAGCAACGACTCTGGAAAAAAATGGGTCTGTTTTGAAAATGATTTTTTACATTTGACTGACTGAATGGTGGCAGTCAAACAAAAAAATCCAGTCCTTTTTTTTCAGATCAGTGAATGTACCATCTCTAAGTGCTAACAGGTTGTGCTGTTGTGCGCTCTTTCCATTGGAGGCAAGGTGACAGCTTAAGCAGGCAGAGGGAAATCTAAAAAAACCAAGACATGAAGCACAAGAAGCCAAAATGGCATAGGCAGGGAATGAATCGAGAAGAACATGGGAAAGAGAAGAAGGATCTGACAAGGACTAAATTAACCAGATGGAACATATACAGGGATGATGATTACTTTGACAAGGAACAGGTGAGACTGATTAACTGAAAGTAGAACAGCTATGGGGGAGCGTTAAATAAACCAAACCAAACTTAACTAACACCACGGTAACAAGAAAAGCAAAGCCAAAAGCAAAAAAGCAGCTCAGGAACAGGTATAAGAATGAGGAAAACAGAATGTAAATAGAACAGTGCATGGCGAAAAAGATTACCAACATAAAGCAAGAATTACAACTCAGTCCTCCTGTTCATGACATCAACAGAGCACTAACAGAGCAGAACAGCCCTAATTGTGCTAAACCCTAATTTGAATTTGTAGATCTGGATTTTCAGCACTGGTAGATTTCCTGCATTGTAAAGATTGTCAAAAAAATAAAAAAATAAATACATTTATATATATATACATATATTTATATATATATATAATTAGTTGATCCAAACTGCGACAGCAAGAGTTCTGATGAATATTAAAAAGAGAGATCACATGTCTCCTGTTTCAGCCTCCCTTCATTGGCTCCCTCTTAAATCCAGAATAAAATTTAAGATCATCCTTTTTTTTCTTCTTTTTTTTCCGTGTCCTGTTTGGCAGTGTGGAGCTCAGAGCTCCCTGGTAAATCCAGAATAGAATTTAAGATCCTCCTTCTTACATATAAAGCCCTTAATAATCAAGCTCTATCATACATCAGAGATCTAGTCCATGCATTTGTTACCTCAAGGCTGGACTACTGTAATTCTTTACTATCAGGAAGTCCACAAAATGCCATTAAAAGCCTTCAGTTGATCCAAAATGCGGCAGCAAGAGTTCTGATGAATATTAAAAAGAGAGATCACATTTCTCCTGTTTTAGCTTCCCTTCATTGGCTCCCTGTTAAATCCAGAATAGAATTTAAGATCCTTCTTCTTACATACAAAGCCCTTAATAATCAAGCTCCATCATACATCAGAGATCTAATTGTTCCACATGTTCCTAAAAGAGCACTTTGCTCTCAGACTGCAGGTTTACTTGTAGTTCCTAGGATCTCTAAAAGTAGAATGGGAGGCAGATCTTTTAGTTATCAGGCTCCTCTCCTGTGGAACCAGCTCCCAGCTTTAGTCCGTGAGGCAGACACTCTGTTTACTTTTAAGGCCAGGCTTAAAACTTTCCTTTTTGATAAAGCTTATAGTTAGAGTGGCTTAGGTCATCCTGAGCTATCTCTGTAGTTATGCTGCTATAGGCTTAGACTGCTGGAGGACAGACTTACCAATTTTCTTCACTCTGCTACTTCCTTTTCTCCTACGACTCTCTAGTTGTATTACAGTACATTCTGTTATTTCGACTGTTAACTTTGTTTTCTCTCAGTGTTTTTCTCCCCATCGAAGATATACCTGGTCTGGTATCCTGCTTGGCTGCAATGCCCTGTTGGACGGGGGGCATCGACTAGGATGATCCTCTCAGTAACTGAACATCCACTGTGTCCTGTTATCAACTTTTTACTTTCTGTAACATAGAAAGTTCTCTTATATCGGATCTTCTGTTCTTTCTGTGTTTCTGCTCTGTCTTCTCAAACCCCCAGACGGTCGTGGCAGATGGCCGCTCCTACTGAGCCTGGTTCTGTTGGAGGTTTCTTCCTGTTAAAGGGGAGTTTTTCCTCTCCACTGTCGCTACATGCTTGCTCAGTATGAGGGATTGCTGAAGGATTGCTGTGGTTGGAAATCTGCCCAACCTCACGCCAATGACTGACGCAATCTGCTGGGATTCCTTAAATAGGAAACTTTTTAACTGATTGGAATGTTTGTATAAATGTATTGAAATGACTTCTTGTTAAGTGCCTTGAGATGACATCTGTTGTGAATTGGCGCTATATAAATAAACTGAATTGAATTGAATTGAATCTGATTGTTCCATATGTTCCCAGCAGAGCACTTTGCTCTCAGACTGCAGGTTTACTGGTGGTTCATAGGATTTCTAAAAGTAGAATGGGAGGCAAATCTTTTAGTTGTCAGGCTCCTCTCCTGTGGAACCAGCTCCCAGTTTTAGTCGGTGAGGCAGACACTCTTTCTACTTTTAAGGCCAGGCTTAAAACTTTCCTTTTTGATAAAGCTTATAGTTAGGACAGTACTAGGCTGGTTTAAATCATATTTGTCTGACAGCTTCCAGTTTTTTCATGTAAATGATACATTTTCTCCACACTCAAAGGTTACTTTTGGAGAACCACAGGTTTCTGTGCTTGGACCAATTCCTTTTACTATTTATATGCTTCCAAATGGTAAAATCACTAGACAGCATTGGATACATTTCCACAGCTATGCAAATGATACACATTATCCATAAATCCGGATGAATTCAATCAGTTACAGCCATGTCTTGAAGACATAAAACATGGATGGCTCTAAACTCTCTGCTTTTAAATTCTGAAAAGACAGAAGTTGTCGTGTTTGGACCAGAAGCTCTAAAAAAGAACCTGCTTAGTCAATCACTTTATCTGGACGGTATTAAATTGGTCTTTAGTAATAATGTGAAGAATGTTATTTTTAACCAAGACATAACATTCAAATCCCATATTAAACAGGTTTCTAGGATTTCCTTCTTTCATCTCAGGAATATTGCTAAAATTAGAAACATCCTGTCCAGGAGGGATGCTGAGAAACTAGTCCATGCATTTGTTACCTCAAGGTTGGACTACTGTAATTCTTTACTATCAGAAAGTCCACAAAATGCAATTAAATGCAATTGATCAAAAATGCTGCAGCAAGAGTTCTGATGAATATTAAAAAGAGAGATCACATTTCTCCTGTTTTAGCTTCCCTTCATTGGCTCCCTGTTAAATCCAGAATAGAATTCAAGATGCTCCTTCTTATATATAAAGCCCTTAATAATCAAGCTCCATCATACGTCAGAGATCTGATTGTTCCATATGTTCCCAACAGAGCACTTTGGTCTCAGACTGCAGGTTAACTGGTGGTTCAACTGGGACGATGCTCCCAGTAACTGAACATATAGAAAGTACTTTTACATCAGTTATTTTTGTTCTTTCTGTGTTTCTGCTCTGTCTTCAAACCCCCTGTCTTCTGTCTTCTTCTTCAAACCCTAGACGGTCGTGGCAGTTGGCCACTCCTACTGAGCCAGGTTCTGGTTCTGCTGGAGGTTTCTTCCTGTTAAAGGGGAGTTTTTCCTCTCCATTGTCGCTACATGCTTGCTCAGTATGACAGATTGTTGAGGGATTGCTGTGGTTGGAGTCTGCATGAACCTCAAGTCAATGACTCGATGCAGAATAGAAGACCAGCTAAAACTTTTAAACTAATTGGAATGTTTGTATGATTGTATTGAAATGACTTTTCTTATAAAGTGCCTTGAGAGGACATCTGTTGTGAATCAGCGCTAAATACGGTAAATAAACTGAATTGAACTGAATTGAATCGGTGGATCTCTAGATTCAGATTTCTTGGTAAAAAGCAGTTTGTTCCTAGCCTTCCATTTTCACCTTTCATGGAGGTTAATAGATTAAAACAGACCGATCGTGTGTGTAGCATAAAGGGTTTTTTTATAGGGTGGGTACCTGTAAATCTCTTCCTGAAGTCTTCACAAAGGTTGTAGGGCATATTTCTTGGAAATTGGAGTTCTTGATATTTACCCAGTATTTTATGTTTTATGAGGCGCACAGGTGAAATTTGAGACAGTAGATTTCCCACAACCCTTTTGCTCGAACAGGAGTAATGTCTGTCCCAACCACAATGCAGTAAATGGCAAAAGCGACTTTAAATGGTTGTGATTTACTGGCTGCTGGTTTCCTTCTGATTTATTTTTCTGTCGTGCAGGCAGGACATAACGTATTTCACATGATTACGCCACTGTGTCCAAGTTTTCCAAACAGTAAAACAGGAAGGATGTTGCAATCATGCCACAATGCAGCTGTTGCAGGTGAGAAGAAACAAATTCACAACTTCTTAGATAACAAAGTAATCTAACAGTGCTAATACAAATTTATTTTAGAGCCGGTTGTTTGAAAATTATTCTTTGACACACGTAGGAGAGATTCTGCTCATATTTATAATACATTTGAGACAAGTTTGTGATTTGGTTTATAATCTTTCTCTGTATCCTCATCAAGAGCCACTAAAATAGTCCTTATGTCTAGAAAGGTTCAAGTCCAGCTGTTGATCTTCAGGAAAATTTGTTATATTCTATTTTCTAGGAAACTTAAAAGTCTCACAAACAGAATAGAGATCTTCTGCTTCAGGTTTAAGATAGACAGATAGCTCTTTCTGAAGGAACTTTGAGAGCCTGAAAAACTGGTGTTAGCTAATTGGTTACATTGATTAGCACAAGAAGCGGAAGTGGCGAGCAACTTCGCTAAAACATTACAGGGCTGTACAGTGTACGTGTAATGAAAAAAACTGTCTGTGTAATAAACTTTTTTTTCATACATTGCACCCTTGCGGCAGCTTTACAAACTGCATGTTTTTCAACTATAAGGAAGATGCGTCCACGACAGATAAAGCGATGGCGCATCTCAATGCTACATAGTGGCTGTAGTTTATTGCGATAACCAAGTGATATTATATCAATGTACTTAGCCCTATATCCAACAAAAAGTCCCACAATCCCTGCGTGTTTGTTGCCAGTCCACCGGCAGACGGAATACGCATGGTTAAAGAATTTGACAGAGTTTGCCAGGGGGATTTTCAGGGATGCATTCATCTCAAAACATCAACTGGAGTATACTGGTAACTGGAGAGGATTACCATTGCAGGAGAAATTCAATACGGTCTGACGGAAGATACTGTATCAGACGAGCCCACTATATTTCAGTCATAATTGATCGCTTCCAACAAGGAGTGTGAGATGTCTATTTGCGCATAATTCAAAATTGTAAACCCACAAAGAAGCTAATAGAGCAGCAAGAGCTTAATCACAGCCATGCAGTTGGTGAGCAACATTTATTATTATAGCAGCTGTTAAACTGTATAACCATCACTGCTCCCAACAAACTCGATAAGTGTTAACATGTTTGCTGTTATTTGCACTGCCATCACATTTTAAACAACATCTCTGTCATTATTCAATTCAATTAAATTCAAAAATGCTTTATTGATCCCAAAGGACATTTAAGTTTTGTAGCTCATAGTATTCAAATTTCTTCAAGGAGTTGTTGTATACGCTGATGTCTGTGGGCAAGAAAGCTCTCCAGTAGCAGTCTGTGTTGCAGCGAATCAGAAGAAGCATCTGACTGAAGACACTTTTGTTGAATGATAGTCTCACAAAGAGGATGCTGAGGGTTCTTGTTATTGTGCGTTCATTGTATGCATTTCTATTGTTTGTGTGTTGAAGTAATGAGATGCACTACAGTTGGTTTTAAGAGATTGTAAAAGACATCTTGTGTGGATGCTACAACGTTTTTTTCTGTGCTTCAAAACCAGCTACCTCTGTAGCACCAGTGCCATAAGCTAAAATAGTTAACCTATAACCTATACATAAAATTAACCAGCAAAAACCATATTTCATTAGAGTAGACCTTTCACAAGAAAAAGAGGAATAATGTCAGTAGGTAGTTTTCAAACTAGCCTCTTTAGCAGCTAGCTACTGTACAAGGTAGTATTAACACTGAGACAGACAGACAGACAGACAGACAGACAGATAGATAGATAGATAGATAGATAGATAGAGAGAGAGAGAGAGAGAGAGAGAGAGAGAGAGAGAGAGAGAGAGAGAGAGAGAGAGAGCGAGCGAGCTGGCCTTTGGTCCAGAAAAGCCTCCTTGCTATCACCTTAAGCTTTTGTTACCTCTACACATTTTCCATTAAATTTATACTTGGACTCTGGAAAAGACGATTCAATTCAATTAAATGTATTTAAATAGCGCCAATTCACATCATCTTAAGGTACTTGACAAGAAATCTGCTTTCACTTCAAACATAGATACATTCAATTAATCCTTCAGTTCATTATTCCAATCAATCATTGATTTGCAGCTGTCACTCATCCTGGAGAGGTGTCGCCTGCGTTGTGTCGTTGACTTTACAGCAATGCCTCATACTAAGCATGCATGTAGAGGAAACAAACAGTGGAGAGGAAAAACTCAGGATGACTAACAAAAACAATTTCATGAGAATATGTTTTGAAAACAAACAAAAAACTGCTAATCTCAAATCCCAAATTTATTTGTGCCTTAAAGCTATTTAAACCACTGGTGTACAGTAGAGCCCCACTAATTCATAGGTAAAGTATTCACAGATTTTTCTGTTGAACGTGACTCCAAGCTATTCATGGAAGATCCACCTGTTCACGGTTTTTCCGTAGCACATGTGTGAAAATTTGGAATGAAAATGCAGCTTTGGAACCTGGAATGCCTTATGTGCAAAACTATTTGACTCGCTATTGGCTAGCATTTGCAAAGCAGCCAATCCAGGGGCACCATTTATTCATTTATCTCTGGCACTGATTGGCAGATATCCAAAGAGGTCACAGTGAGTTATTAATGTGCACGGTATGGCTCACCCCTCAGAGCGCCATCTCATCGGGGTCGGCATGAACGGTTGAAAAATAAGTTATGTAATTTACTTACGCAATGATGTTTAATGATTGGGTTGTAAAGGAGAAAAGGGAGAAGGGATAGGCTCACCTGTGGTGCAATAACTTAATCACACCCCTAATTTTTACCAAATAAAGATGTTTTAATTCCGAATGTTTCTAATTGGTTATACACACTTCACATAATCCTACTTTAATAAGTTTTGCTTGATTCACAGACTTGCTTCGTTGTAATATATATATATATATATATATATATATATATATATATATATATATATATATATATATATATATATATATATATATATATATATATATACTCAATTCAATTCAGTTTATTTATACAGCGCCAATTCACAACAGATTTCACCTCAAGGCACTTAACAAGAAGGCATTTCAATACTTCTATACAAACATTCCAATCAGTTAAAAAGTTTCCTATTTAAGGAATCCCAGCAGATTGCGTCAGTCATTGGCGTATATATATATATATGTATATATATATATATATATATATATATATATATATATATATATATATCATAAGCACCCCATTAGAGTAAATATGCATAAAGACATCAATGTAAGAAGTCTAACCTGGAGAAGAACCCCTGGTGTTCATGGGGTTTAGGGACCACAGCCACCCACAGATGTCTGACAGAAAAACACCCATTTTAATATTTCACACGCCATATATACCTAAATATGTACAATATTAATACGCTCAGTGAATACTGTCTCAGCAATACCGCAGAAGCTAATGTAAACAGTCTTTCTTATTTCTGCTCCTAAACTTTGTCAAAATGAGACAAAGTTATCTATGATCAACAAAGAAATGAACTTAGGATAATATTCTGTTTCATAACACGTGTGTCTGTTGGCATTGAAATTCAAGCTCCTCCCTGAGGTACTTGTGGGTTACTGGATTTGTAACACAGAGGGATTCAGTCAGAATGCCTCAAAGCCCTGAAAGGTGTCATGTTAGGCATGTGAAGTCTGGAGTTGTTGTTCTCCACCGTGGCCCAGAAGGCATCTACTCCCCCACAGCTGAGGCCTTGGGCTGGCGTTCCCTCACAAGCACCTTCTGCATGAAACATCAAGAAGCTGTTTCATCTCCCTTTCCCAACAATCTGGATCTTCGTCAGATTCAGGGACTGCTGCAAATCTGTTCATGTGTCACACATGACCAGATGTCGCTGCATGTATGAGGAATCCTGCTAATGTTAAATGGACAGCAGAAGGTAAAATGTATATTGATAAGTGAAACATGAAATTGTGCAAGGAGCTGTAGATCATATGCATTAAACCACAAAAAAATGCTGACATTTCTTTTTCAATTAGATGTTAGTGAATTAAAGTCCCAGTCTGAGACGTTGACTAAAAATGATTTTTATTCCTCTCTTTCTTGTTTCCTCTAGTTTCTTGAATGCCACTCTCTGGATGAAACTTATTTTTAATGGTTTTGACTAGACTGCTTTTTTCTGCATCATAATGCACCTCTGGTCAGAATTATTGCTCATTTCAGCTCTTCCACTGATAGCCCAAGGCATTTCACCCCTTTCATTTATGAGTTGTTGCCTGCATCTCTGGCTTTTTAAACCTTTTTTATCAATATCAACTGTGGCCAAATTCACAGGCCTAAATAAAGAACAAAAATCGCAGACACTTAGCCAACAAAACATTTTTCGAAGGTTGTAATATTCGACACGATGAAACCTAATAGCAGGAAGATGTCAATTACATCTGACAGCATAATGTAGTTAGAAGGGGTGGAAAAGGGTTCTTTAACCTCACATAAGGAGGAAATTGGATAGTTTTTATCCAAAATGTCCCACATCCTGTCAAAAACTGCAAATGGCTTTTTATAACTGGGGTCAAGAAAAGAGAAGAAATCCCTTAAAATGTGGGCTTCAAATGGTTTATTCATAATGCTGTTCAGAGGCTTACCAAAGAGCAGACAGGTGAAGTTTTAAATTCTGACACCAAATAGTAACACCAACTGTGGCGATTTCCCACAGCGTGAACTGTGCTTTTCAGGTTGAATCAATGTCAGCAAAAAAAAATATCTCCTAGAACTCTGGCACCTTAAAAGAAATCAGCCGGGACGTAATGTTCATGTGGATATGATCTGGGGAGGGTCAAAGGTTCAGAAATTACAGAACTAGAGGGAAGATATAACTAGGGCTGCAAAAAAATTTGTGCAATTCATTCATCTCACAGCAAAAATGAAGGTGCATTGTACATGAGCAGCAATTAAACGATGTGCTGGCAGAACTGTCATACTAAAAACATTATAGTAAGAAACACTACTGGGATGTAATGTAAAGTTAACATAATGTGACTCTAAAAGAGGCTTTAAATAAATAGCCAAAGCACCATACTTCACTCACACAGTAATGTTACATCAGCTAAAACTGTACCTAAACTATGGGAATGCCTATACATCCAGTTCAAGAGGAAGATGAGACTACACACAAAACTAGGTTTTCTTGAACAAGATAAGATGAGTTCATAACGATCTTCATTAAATTTTATTAGGAGTCTGGTATTTTTATAGGTAATGCCACTAAAAGCACTGAAAACTGAGTATTTTACTAGTAAAGTAAAGGTTTCAAAAATCTCGAACTGTCTTTATGAGTCGAAGTCAGTTCAGGCTTGATCACTCTAGATAGCTTGAATTTTAATGTAAAGGATCACGACTATCCAAATTATCTAGTCAGTAAGCTCCAAACCAGTAAGCACCAGGCCGGTGCCAATGGGTGTGCTGGGCATGGGTGGGTGGGGGGACGGGGGCATTAGGCCCCAAAAACAGATTACAACATGATGTAAATTAATTTGCAACCACGCAATGTATTGACCCAAAAGAACCAGCAGAGGGTACTGCGGGCTGTTAATTTGGACTTTTGGAGGCAGTAAAGAAGATACATTGATAAGGTTGTATGCCAAAATGGACATTAGAGTAGGTATGGGCCGGTTACCGGTTTCAAGGTATACAGCGGTATGAAAAATTCAAGGTTTCAAAACCACTAAAATTTTCGTCATAACGTCCCTGCGGTATAAGCATTTTTTTTTTGTTTAATGGAGAATGTAAACATCCCTCATGATGTGAAGCTGCAGCGTAAATCGCCCCTCCCTTCCCTCCCCTCCCGCACACATGCGTTTGTTGTGAGTGACAAACGGGCTGCGCTGCAGGCTGTGTGATGACCGATAGAGGCGAGGTCCCAGAACTTTTTCCACCATCTCTAAGCAGATGTTTGGGAATACATCGGTTACCGTAAAAAGCCAGATGTTCATGGCTTGGAAGAAGTAGGTCGCCCGACGTGCAAAACGTGCTCGAGAACAGTGGCAGCCCGAGGAGGCAATACATCGAATATGATAGCGCATGTTCAGGAGTAGCACCCATCGTTACATGCTAACTTCAAGGTAAAGTTAATGCTGTCTTGAAATGAACGAGCGTATTAGCGTCTGACATTAGTGAAATGAGGTTGTTACCTTAACTACCATATCTTATCTTTTCTTCATCTCTATCCTTAGTGACTTTTTTTAAACTGAGGCAGATAGTATGGTAACTAGCATGCTAATGATGATTTATCTTAGCATGCTAGTTAGTTACCATATCTGCCTCACTAAAAAGAGTTTTTTTCCTTTTAAAAAAAATACAGACATTCAAAATACACATTTTAGAGCTGTCATCATAATACCGTGAAACCGTGATATTTCTGCCTACGGTTATCATACCGTCAGAATCTCATACCGGCCCATGCCTACATTAGAGCTTGGCTTCATAAAAAGTGTAAAGCTAGCAAAAGCAGGGACAATGCTAATACATCACCAAATCTTAGCGAGGCAAGTGCAACCTTGAGTGAAATTCTGTTCCACACTCAGTCGGTGGCGGTAATGCACCTATTTGTTGTTTGCCAGCTGCCAATGAACATCACAAAGAAGGAGAAGAAAATTGCCGCTACCGAGTTATTTTTAGGCTGATATAAGCATGCAAACAGTGGTTATGGTGAAAACTTTGTGAGAAATGCACACAAGGAAGGGAATTATCAAGGTTTTGAGCAGCAGATTATGTTGGATTGTGGACGTAAGACTTGTTATGGACTAGCTATTTTACTGGAGGACATTAATTTGACTCTTGTGGACATAAAAAGACCATATTTGTTGGAGATGGTTTGATTCTATCAATGAAATGTAGCTTCAAATAATGAGCTGCTGTTTATTTTTTTTACTGTGTCTACAGTTATGATCATATCCTTGATTGGCATACATCATTGAAATCACAAAAATCTCAGCCTTCAAATGATGTATGATGATGTATATGTACATAAAGAGTGATGCAAAAAGGCAAATGGAAGTATGTAATGTACCGCCAACAGGATGTAAAAATGCTAAGGGATTAAATAAAAAGACAGTTTACTCCCCCCCCAAAAAAAGAAAAAATTAAATTAAATAAGCCACAAGCCTCCCCCCAGCTACATTTCGCTGGCGCTGGGTATGGCTTTAGCGCTGTTAGCTTACAAATAGTTTGGACCTTTTCTTTCCTTTATTATAGAGTACCCAAAATTCTAGAACACAATTCAAGAACTGACTAAAAGATTTTGTGAAACCAAGAAAACAGAGAAAAAAAATTATGTTTAGGAACATCTGCAGCAATTGGTGGAGAAGGTGCAGCGCCACACTTTCTGGTTCATTAGGACTTTAAACAAATAACCGACCTATATCTACTACCCAGATTTTGTCTGAGCTTGGGAATGGTAGTGTGATACTGTTTTAATTTCTTCCACTGCATGAGAAAGCTGTAGAGAAAAGCTGTGACATAATATATTGTCCTAGTCATTTATTTGGTCTTAATATTTTAAAGCCTTCAGTTTCCGCTCTTCTTTCATCACGCATTTATCTTTAGTGACTTCAATAGGCAAAAAGTTGGAGATTCATGCATTAAATCTGATTGGACTATAATAATTATATTACTGGCCTTGTATATAATTTCTTGACCTATTTTATAATGGCTACATGTCAACAATGATGAGCAGCTTTATTGTTATGGTATTTTCTGAGAACTATTATCACAGTGGACCATGAATGACTTTTAATAACTCTTGTCTGTTCCTGTGTGAAGGCTCATGATTATACAGAAGAAGTCTAAAGGGAGTAAGAGTCCAGATATTGTTATGTGCGAGATGTATTTTTGTGGAAAACATTCTGTAATAATGGTGCATATGAGCAATTTATGGAATCTTGTAGTGTCTGATTTTCCCAACAGCTGCCCATGCTCCGTTCAAGTGCAGCTGGGAGATAGGTTGTCGAAATATCAAAAACAACTGCAAAGTGATATAAACATGTTTTACGGCAAAGTATTATTTAAATATTTCTAAACATTAACATTGACTGTTTTTAAGTGGTTATATTGTTTTCTACTCTGGCTATGTCTGCTTTTACTTTTTTTTTTTTTTTTTTTTTATCCAATTAAATCTCCAGTCAGTTCTATACTTAAAAAAAAAGGTTCGTTGTTCATGATGTAAAAAATGCATGACTGTCCGGACACATTCTGATGGCAGAATTAATGAAGGAGCACATGCTGGACCCTGAGCTGACTTCCGGTTTCCCTCAAAGAGCAAATCTCAGGCTAAGGACAGTAATATCTCCCATTTCAGCTCCTAATTTGTGTTTAATAAAACAACGGAAAGATTTTGCTGTTTTTGTAAAGGTACATCGAAAAAGATTATAATATCATAAAAGAAGTTCCATTTTATTCATTATTTTAGAAAGTCACTCATTTATTATATAGACCTGTTACACAGAATTATAAGCCTTTTTATTGTAATTTTTTATAATCATGCCTTAGAGATAATGAAAACCCAAAATTCAGTGTCTCAGAAAATTAAAATTATTTGAAAAAGTTGAATACTGTATTCAAAGAGAATTCAGTGGAAGCACAAAATTTAATAACCGCAGAGACGTGAGAGACTGTCAAGCTAAATTAATTCAAGAATTTGGGGGAGCTTCACAAGAAGTTGACTGAGGTTATAGCCAGAGCTTCTGCGAAATGGTTTAGATCAAAGCTTATTCATCTGTGCTAAATTCAGTCTGTCCTAAAGACCTAGATCCAGTTGAGAATATGTGGCAAGTGTGGCAAATTGATGTTTACAGGTGCTCTCCATCCAATATGACTGAGCTTAAGTTGCTTTCAGAAGAAGAATGGTTACAAATGTGACTCTTTACCTGAAAGGGGAAGGGGGTTCTCCAAAGTAAGAGGGGATGAATACCAAGTAAGCCACACTTTTCAGATATATAGCCATAATAAAACATTAAAAAGTTATAATTCTGAGACTGGGGTAGGTGTCACGCTTTTCTCTAGTTCCTGCTGACTTTTTGTATGTTTAACCCACCTAACTGTTTTTCTGTGGTGCTTTAATTTCTTTAACACTCTTTCTTTCTTGCAATGCCACCTAAAACTGCCTAAAAGAGTCATATAATGACAGAAGAGGTAACTACTGCTGTCCCTGCTAGTATTAGCAAGGCTGATATGACTTGTTAGCCTTGTTAGCTGAGCACCAAACTTCTCTACTGGCAGAGCTCAAGACTAACTTTTTTGACGAAGTAAACAAAAAACTTTATGGTCTTCAGACGACAACCATCCAAGTTTTTTCAGTTGATACAAAATGTTTTTGGTCAGGACATGTTTCCCGCTTTACCTGAATTGGACCGCGCACACTGCATTTCATCCCCCATGCCGTGTCCCAGAGGCAGGCCGCGGCCTGTCATTATTTGCTTCCATAGATACCAAAACCAGGAGCTGCTGATGGGCGAGGCTAGAAGGAGAAACGACCTGAAGTATATGGACAAGCCAATCCAAATCTACAAGGACCACAGCCATGAGGTAGTCAACCAAAGGAGAGAATAAAGGTCGGTGTTGTCGGACTTGTGCAAGATGGGCCTAAAACTCTCACTGCTGTACAATGTGTCTCCGCGTTGTTAAATCCGATGCCACACTCGTCATGTTTAGGTCAGTAACTGAGGCGGAAAAGTTTGTGGAAGATTCAAAGGCTGACTGAACTGTTTTGTGAATGGTAAGACATGGGGCTTTTTGAACAAATTGTAAGATTATAGTTTTGTATTGTTTCCTATGTTTACTCAAAGTTTAAATTGCCATGTAACAAATATGTCGCTTTACATAATCCTGTATCACTTCAAAGTGTAACTCATCCCCTATCAGAGTAAAAACTCCACCAACATTTCCTGTTTGAAAAATGCCTCAAAATGAGGCGTTGCCTGGCGGACCAGGGAGGGGAAGGGCTGGGCGTGGTCTGTGCTGTGATTGACATGTTGACAGCCGAGCTGCTGCAGCAGCGCCTCCTATGTGCGGCACACAGACAGTCAGAAAGATTGAGCGCAACAGTGATGCGAGCTCCATTGCCTCAGAGGGAGGCATTTTTTTACCAGAGGAAAGAGAGGAAGGTTCTGTGGAGGAGGCGAGCGACCCTGAGCCGTATTGTTTCGAGCCGATGGCTCGTGAGTTGCCTGGAGCAACAGGTGCCGAGCCTGCAGCTGCATCGCGGCATAGAATGGGGCCCCGTCTCTGAGCGATACATTGTTGTTACCCATAGCTAAGGCTAAATTAAAATTATCTCGAGTAATATCATGTGACTCTGGCTCAACAGGTGCACCTGCGGCCACTGTGACTCATTGTCTGCAACAGAAAATGTGTGTTGCAAAGAGGTGCCAAAGGTAGGCCTATAAATCAAGATGCACTAAACAAATAACTCTAAGCCATGATTTCATTATCGATTTACTGATATCAGTTCATTCCTTTGTCATAGGTAATGCGCAGATGTCAGCAGGAAAGGCTATGCTAAAGAATCTAACTAAATGCTAAGCTAACAAATCACTAACCTGATAAACACTAAACACTCGCGAGGTGTGACCTAGACTGAGCTTGCTTTATACAGTGTTGCCAACTGTCTCTGACAGAAAGTAGCTGAAGTTGACCCAGAAAGTCACTAGATGTAATTAGATGATGTCACAAGCTAATTTGCATATTGATGACATCATCACTCTTCTGTCTGTCCTAATTTTTTCTCTCCAAAACATCCAATACAAATAAAATCAGTTTGCAATAAAAACTGTGTGCAAAATCCGAGTGCTCAGACATGTCCAAGTAAAAGAAGCCATAGAACAGAAAAGGGACGCCTCATAAGATCAAGGAAAGATGGCAGAAACAAAAAGAAGAAGAAATAACTGGGAGATGGCTTATAAATTCAAAGGAGGTTGGGTATATTAAGGGAAAACAGAACGAAACAGAAAAGAGGAAATAATTATATCTAGATTAGGATTTGGTCACACAGGGTTAAACAATAAATTATTTAAACAAGGTAAACATGTTACAGGAGAATATGACTTTTGTCTTCAAGAAGAGACTGTTGAGAATGTTATATTATTTTGACTGAAGTAAACTGTTGACAGAAGTGGTACAAAATGTACAATGTATCATATTGCAACTGGACATACAAAAACTTTTAAACGAAATTATTTCTAGTTCTGAAAAAAAAATGCTGAGATATCTCAAGAAGACAAAATTAATAGAGAAATTTATGTTTTTGTTTGTTTTTTTAGTACTTTGTAAAAACACGTAGGTTATATTTAGTATGCATTGACTGTTGCTTACCAACCGCCAACAAACAGAAGTTTTTGGCCTATGGTATTATTTTCAGTGTTCTTTGGTATAAGTTTTAAATGTCCTATGTTATGGAACTCACCATGCGTTTTGAACGTTCCTTGAACGCACCACAAGTGTGCGATGCAGCGTAGTACAGACAACCTACTGCCTGATTTTTGTGTGTGGCTTATAAAAGAAGGATTGGGCTTATATACTTGCAGATTTCACAAAACAACTTCATTTGTAAGTGGGTAAAATAAACTGAGAAAAGTTTATGATTGGCTAGATTTACTGTGATAAATACTGCATGCACATGCGCAGATCGTTGCCATTCTGATTGTTTGGAAACAGTCTGGATGCAGAACAAGCCGGTTTTCTAATCTGTAGACAATATCAGCGACAAAGTTTCACAGAAAGTAGCTAAAGGTTGTTATATGTGTTGCAAGGTTTGTCGCTAGGCGCTTTTCAGATAAAAAAGTCGTTAAGGGGTCTGAAAAGTTGTTAGAAATAGTCGCTAAGTTGGCAGCACTGGTTTTATACTCCACAGCGCCAGGAAGGCTGACCCCCATTGACATCAGAAACCCAAGCTGAGCCAGTAGTGATGCCCGATTCAAATTCAAGTGCAGTGTAACGTTTTAACCTAAATAGGGCATTCCACTAATGGTTTTGGTAAAAAAGGGATTATTTTTACTAAAATGTACTAAAATACAAAAAATAATGACCAGACATGTAGACAGCACTATTAGACACTCATTTATACAGTTTATCAGCAAAAAAAAGTTAATTTGGGGGTGAGTTGCACTTTAAATGATTGGCGGGACTATATCTTTTTTTTTGGTTTGTGGTTTTCAATTAGGCCTACTCTGTTAACATGTGGGTTGGAGAAGCTTAATTTAGAATGGGTAGTTATGAAAGTGTTTCAGTTAGATAAGGTTGATGTGCTGTTTGTTCTAGCAGTTAGATTCAATGGGGGGTTTAAGGGGTTCATTGGATAATGTTGTTCTACTGTCAATTTTATTGTACCAAGGTTTCACATACCTTTTAATTGATTTCATTTAGTCAGCCAATGCTATAGCTTATGGAGGCTGTTTATTTGAGTACATTATTACTTAATTAATTGAAATATATCTGTGATGGCTTCTTGTCTTGATGTTGTTACCTGGAATGTTAAAGGCCTGAATCCCCCATTTAAAAGAAAGAAAGCTCTTACACACTTTTTTACACACTTTGAAAAATGTGGGTGCTGGCATAGCATTTATTCAGGAAACGCATCTTAAAACCTCAGACAATGCCCGTTTGAAATTTGAATGGGTGGGGCAGCTTTTTCATTCAACCTTTGGAAGGAAAGCTAGGGGTGTCACCATTTTGATAAATAAACTCCCTTTGTTCCCTCCTAAATACTAGCAGATTCTATTGGTCAATATGTTATAGTAAACGGCTCTCTTTAGAATCGTTATTTTAGCCAATATATATGCCCCAGATTGTGATGACCCCCAGTTTTTTTTCATGCATTTTTGTTCTGATTTCTGGTTTAAATTCTCACATGCTCATTATGGGGGGCGACTTTAACTTATGTTTGGAACCTGGGATGGATAGATCTTTTGTTAGAACTGGATATACAGTACATTATCAGCATGATGACAGTGGGCTTGCATGGGTTGAAATTGAGAAACTTTATTTTGATTCCTCTTCTCTGGCATCTATTATTGGTGCATCAATTCCATTATCGAAAAGGCTGGTAATTGACAATCGTATAGTTCACAACTCAATTAAGATCGACTCTCAATTTTGAAAAGATTTTCTTTTAAGAACGAGTTTCTGCAGCCCAATAGCATTTGATGGCTGCGTCAAGCTTAGCCAGAAGGTTCTGGAGCTGGAACAGAGGGTCTCAACGCTTCACCAAATCTAGGAGCACGAGTGTAATGTGGACATAATCTTCGGCTCAGCTAGCTGACACCATTCCCTACCAGCCTGGTGAAGCTGGGTTGAGGGGATCCATTGCTGGGTCTCCAAATGGACTCGGAGTGCCAAATTCCCGTGTGATATGTGCTGCAGAGGAGGACCACTGGTTTCAGCAGGGGGCTAAACCAAAAGCCCCAATCAGGTCCACTCTGGTCCCGCAGAGTCCCTGGTTCATGGCTGGGCCTGGCCACGGTGGGGGTGCACAGAGCCGCCACCACCGCTTTCCTCCAACCTGTCTGCCATTGACCAACCATTTCAGTGCCCTGGACCCAGACTTTCCTCCTCTGACAGCCCCTGGCCCCCGTAGCTCAGCAGGTTTACAGCCCAATCCCTCCCAGCAGCCGGTGTAGCAGTCCCACTCCTGCAGGTCTCCATGTCGGGCCAAACCCCGGACCACAGCCAGAACTTGCCAAGGAGTGCTCCACTTCACTCCAAACCCACGGAACAAGCCCTCGGCGCTGAATGCACATTGCTGCAGTCCTGGGAATGCTTCTCTGCTAGATATACATTAAGTGCGAGATGGTGAAAGATCCTTTGGCCAGAGTCAACACCGCACAGTAATGAGTAATGTTTTCATGTATCATATGTTTTGTGTGTGCTTCATACTTTATTGCTGTTTTTACTTTATCCTAAATTCATGTAATGTTTTTTAAGTCTGATACACTTTGTCTGTGTTTTTTTTTTTAATTTATTTATCCCCTAATCATGCAAAGCACATTGAATTACCTTGTTGTGTAAAGTATGCTATACAAATAAAATTGCCTTGCCTAGCACAGACCCGCCTCTCACCACACTCATCTTTGGGGACTCCATCATCAGGAACGTACGGATGAGAGGAGCTCTCAATCTCTCTTTCCCCGGAGCCACCGTGATGGACATTGCAGGAAAGATCCCGCACGCCATTCTACTCCACACAGCTGTGGGTAAAGTTGTGATTCACGCCAGCACCAATGACATTCATAGGCAGCGGTTTGAGCTCCCGAAGTGTGATTTTATCCACCTTTTTAATCTTTTAAAACACACATGTATCCGTTTTTATCTCTGGCCCCACTCCCACTCTTGGCAGAGGAGTGGTCGTTTTAGCAGACCCTTATATCTGAACAATTGGTTTTCCTCTCCCACAGTGACTCACAACATTGGTTTTATAGACAATTTTTACATTTTCTGGAACAGGAGGCACTTGTTTGGGGCAGATGAGCTTCATCTCAACAGACAGGGCACCCGCATGCTGGCAATTAGCCTGGCATGACAAAGCACCCCCCCCAACAATATGTGAGTTTAACAGTAACTCACATATTGGACTTGAACCTTGCCATACATCATTCATACCTGTCTTTATCAGCAGAGAGGAGACTAAAAATGATAAACCCAACAAATGCCACCCTAATAATCACAAACAGTTACCACTTTCGTCAAATCATAAAGACTCCATCTCCAGTCACTATCAATATGGCTATTTTAAGTGTTTGCTCTGTGCGGAACAAAACTTGTATCATCAATGATCTGATTTTAGACCATATTCTTAATTGTTTATTTTTAACAGAAACGTGGCTGAGTGCAGATGCCCCTGTTGTTCTTACAGAGGCCTCCCCACCCAATTTTAACTACACTTATTCCACGAGGAGTAGCAAAAGGGGAGGCGGTACTGCTTTTATAAGTTTGTCAATGCTTTCTGCCAAACGTTTTTTTGTTTTATTTGGTAATTTTAGCACGTTTGAATATACTGCAACTGTTTTTAGTGCTCCTCAGATTTTATGTGTCAGTTTGTAGGCCTCTCAAAAAGAGCACACTTTTTATTAAAGAATTTTCTGAGTTTATATAAATTCTGCACAACTCTTATGAAAAGATAATTTTAGCGGGTGGTTTTAATCTGCATCTGGATAACCTTTTAGACCCTTTATCAACAGATTTTTTAAATATTCAGAATTTTATCTGATTTTAGTTAACATATCATGCAGCCGACACACAACAGAGGACACACTACACTGGCGGACAGGCCACATATGGCTTCAATCCGCTCTCGATCTGCTTGCTCCACTAAAAGGTATAAGTTCACACTCAAAACTTGCATCACAGTGGAGAAATGAAAGAAGAAGAGCAATTTAGATCAAAATCCAATTCCAATGAGGGCCCTTTTGAAGATTTTAAATGATTTTAGGTTAAACTATGATGCACTGAGTGTGATGCCTGATTGTTATATGAGTAATTGTATTTTTAACTTTATTGGCACTACGCCTGATACTTTGAAATGGAAGGTATCCTGCTTAGCTCCAATGACCTGTTGGACGGGGGGCATCGACCGGGATGATGCTCCCAGTAACTGAGCATCCCCCGTGTCCTGTTATTACTTTCTTTAATATAGAGAGCACCCTTACATCAGTTGTTTGTTCTTTCTGTGTGTCTGCTCTGTCTTCTCGAACCCCCAGATGGCTGTTGCAGATGGCCGCTCATTCTGAGCAAGGTTTTACTGGAGGTTTCTTCCTGTTAAAGGGGAGTTTTTCCTCTCCACCATCGCTACATGTTTGTTGGGGGATTGTTGTGGTTGGAGTCTGGATCAACGGGGCGCAACTGCAGTCAATGACTCGCAATTGCTGGTTTTCCTTAATTAGAAAACTAACTAAAACTTTAAACTGATTGGAATGTTTATATGATTGTATTGAAAATACTTTTCTTGTAAAGTGGCTTTAGATGACATCTGTTGTGAATCGGCACTATATAAATAAACTGAACTGAATTGAAAGATGCTGCCCCACCCATAGTGTCACATTGGATTAAAGATGTGTTATTTCAAATTCAATTTTAAAAAATTAGGTCTGTTTTAAAGGGCTCTGAAAATAAATTTTATAAGATTTGGAGGCCTTTTAAAAACATTTTTGATCAAGCATCAAGACAGGTGCAAAAATGACTTTTTGTTAGTGTATACTGGCCGTTCTTGAATGTCCATTATTTTTGGTATGTGAAATTATTCTCAACTGAATTACAGTGAACACGGGTGCTGTTTTTGTGGGTGTGTCTTATCTTTTTTTTCTTTGTTATTTTGTTTAATATTTTCTTAAAAAATTAATGAACATATTAAACAGTTAAAACCTTATAATTCTTGCGCTCCACAATTAGGCCCTATTTTGTGTGTGGTCTATCAGATAAAAACGTAATATATAATATGTTAAGGCTTTTGTGACAGTAACATAAACAGCATGTGCTAAACATGTACCACTGCTTCTGTATGTGGAGACTCACTTTTGCAGCAAGTCACTGTTTTTACTTTAGACATTTTTTGTTCAGATAGCTGTCACATAATCAAATGAAAGAGTGGAAATAGATAATCATTTGGCGATGGCACCAATCTGTTCAGTTCCTGTCCAGAGGTTGTAAAGCAGCTCCAACAAGGTGAGGAGCGTCAGTTAAAATTTGGTTAAGGTATTTTTTCAAAGTAATTTCCTGTCAGGAAAGTTACACAAAAAACATTGAGCAACAGTTCATGGATCTTTGTGTAGAGGTGAGGTATGGGTAAACTAAGGAAATCTCATAATTTTTGGTATGACTCAAAGTCACAGTCCATAAAATTTCCACACAACGCTAGAAAACCTTGTCTTGGAGGGCCTGTGTTATAGTTTCTTTTTTGTTATTTACAATTTTAAAGGACATTTCGGACTCTCACATCTTTAGGTTACTGTCGTAACCCCGGTTCTCTGAGTAACATGAGTGAGATGTCTCACTATGGGATATGCCTCTCTCCGGATTCCTCAGAAGCACTTATCTCATTACGCCAATCCTGATTGGCTGGTGATCGTGGCACACACGTCACATGCCTCTATAAGAAGCATGCGTGCCTACGCAGAACCATTCAAGATAAACACCTCTTCTCGCTTCGCCCAGCAAGAAGGGTTGTCTGGTGAGACATCTCACTCATGTTACTCAGAGAACCGGGGTTACGACAGTAACCTAAAGTTCTCTTTCATAACATTCATTTTGATGTCTCACTATGGGATATCAAGACTCCCGTATTGCCAGACAGCTTATCCAGCGACCACCAACACTCACAGGGAGACGTCCTGACCCGCTGAGGACCCCACACCCAAAATGGCGTGGGTCATTGCAGGAGCCAAGACATCCAACTTATAGAATCGTGCAAAAGCAAGCGGGGATGTCCAGCTTGCCGCACCACAAATCTCCTGGACAGATAGCCCCCTAAAGAGGGCCCAGGAAGCAGACAGGCCCCGAGTGGAATGCCCAACAGGTGCCTGTAGGCCTTGGCAGGAATAAGCCAACCTTATAGCCTCCACAATCCAGTGGGAAAGCCGCTGCTTTGTGATGGGCTTGCCCTTAAAGGGTCCGCCCCATGACACAAAGAGCTGGTCGCTCTTGCGAAAGCCCCTCACCCAGTCCACATATGCCCTCAGGGCACAAACTGGACACAGCTTATGCAGTTGCTCCCCGTAAGATGAGGAAAAAGGCGGCGGTGAGAAAGCTGTGAGAACAACAGGAGAAAAAGAGACCACCACTTTAGGCACAAATGCCGGGTTGGGCTTCAGAGACACCCTTGTGTCTCCTGGTGCATACTGCATACAGGATGGGTGCACAGAGAGCGGCTGGATATCGCTGACCCATTTGGCTGATACCAAAGTCAGGAGCAACACCACCTTAAATGACAAAGTTTTAAGGTCAATGTTGTCCACTGGTTCGAATGGAGGCCCTGAAAGGCCTTTCAACACCACGGACAGATCCCAAGAGGGCACCAAAGGTTGGGACACGGGGAGAAGCCTGCGTTCTCCCTTCATAAACCTGCACAACAGGGGGTGTTGGCTTGCCAGCCTTTCCCCAAAGCCCACGTGGCAGGCAGGAATGGCAGCGAGGTAACACTTAATTGTGGAGAAAGCCTTATTTTTGTCCAGCAACCCTTGCAAGAAAGACAAAATGGCGTACACCAGGCACTGGAAAGACAGAATATCTCTATTCTGGCACCAGGCCTCAAACACCCTCCATTTAGAGTCGTAAATGGACCTAGTGGAAGGGGCCCTAGCGTTCTGAATAGTATGAATTACTGCTTGGGGCAGCCCTGCTGCCTCTAAGCTGTGCCACTCACGGGCAATGCCCACAGGGCTAGGTCCTCTGGATGCGGGTGGAAAATTGTTCCCCCCGCCTGAGACACCAGGTCCCTGCGGGTTGGTAATTTCCAAGGTTGGCCTCTCAAGAGCTGGAAAATGTACGCCAACCAATGCATGGCAGGCCAATGAGGAGCCACCAAAATGAGTATAGGGCGCTGAGTCCGTATCCTGAGAAGGGTCGGGTGTATCAGAGCCACTGGGGGAAATGCATAAAGCAGGCGCCGTGCCCAATCGTGCGCCAGCGCATCCACGCCGAGCGGAGCATTCAGATCGCGTATCGAGAAGAACAGAGGGCACTGAGCGTTCTCCTTGGATGCAAACAGATCCACCCCTGCCCGGCCAAATCGAACCCAGATCTGCTCCACTATAGCTGGATGCAGAGTCTAGTCCCCGTACAGGGGTGTCCCCCTGGATAACCGCACGGATCCGTGGAGGCGAAAGCGCATGAGGCAGGATCGGAGCGCGTTTACTGGCCGCAAACGCTTCCGAGTTCAGATCCAATCCCAGAAATGTTATTTTCTGCGAGGGAGATAATGTGCTTTTTTCCTGGTTTATTCTGAAACCCAAGCCACAGAAATGTTGGATCACTATTTGTGTTTGAGACTCAGCTTCCTCCCTGGACCGAGCCAGCAGGAGCCAATTATCCAAATACGTAGCCAAGCGGATGCCCATCCTCCTCAATGAGGCGATCGCCGCCTCCGTGCACCGCACAAACACCCTCGGACTCAGGGAGAGACCGAAGGGGAGTACGGTGTATTCGTAACAGATTCCCTGAAAGGCAAACCTCAGATATTTCCTGTGTGGGGGATACACCGGAATATGAAAGTATGCGTCTTTCAGATCGACTGAAGTGTACCAATCGCTCTGATGGTTCAGACACAGAAGGGTACATGTGTCAGCATCCTGAACTTGTACTTTCTGAGGTATGGGTTCAGAGCCCTTAGATCCAGAATCGGGTGAATTCCGCTCCCTCCCCGTTTGGGGACCAGGAAATACCTGGAGTAGAAGCCGCTCTGAGTCTGATCGGGAGGTACTACGTATGTCGCTCGTTTTTCCAGCAGGGAGGTAATCTCTGCCTGGAGGACGCGAGCTGATGGTCCCTGAGCGTGAGAGGGGACTATGCCAGAAAACCGAGGAGGAACTCAGGCGAACTGAAGCCTATAACCTGTAACGTTTTTAGCACCCAATCTGAAGCCAAAGTCGCTGCCCATTCCTGCATATGCATGGAAAGCGGGGACACGGCTCTCACAGCTGCCACACACGGAGCATCAGAGCCCTCTAGTGGGTGCAGCGGGGAGGCGCTCACGTTTCTCACTGCGCATGCGCGAGCACTTAGCGCAGGTACGGCCTCTGTACATGAGGGAACCCTGTAGGCCCGGAACGGCCACCGGGGGGCTTTCCCGTGCAGTACTGTCCATATTTAATGATTTTGCCTGCGCCCTCGACTTTGTGTCTGGATGCAACACCGAAACATTTATTTTGTGTAAACAGTGCTAAGTTTGAACACAATGTGAGTGCTTGTGACGTTTTGGTGGAACCGGTGAGACCGATCCGACGTCAGCCTGCATCTGTCGGGAGTCCCACAGCGAGGGCCCCGAGGGAGAGGGGGGAAGAACCCTGAAAAGGCCGAACAGGTGGAGTTGGTGATCGGGGAACTTCCAGCTGCATCACCGAAGAAGAGAGGAGGTTGTCAGGTAGCCCTCTTTTTCTTCCTGGCCTGCTGACTACATGGCCGCGCGGGTTGTCCCACTGGGGCGGGAGCAGGTGGAGTTTCGGATCTCCGTGGCCAAGCTGACCGTCCCACCGGACCAGGAGGGGTTGGCTGGACCGGCTGAGGCTTTGGTCGCTTCGGGATCCGCAACTGAGGCGGAGCCCGGGCGCTAGTCTGGGAGAAAGACTGGTGCGGGGCTGCCTCGGGAGGAGGATTGGTTTTCCTGGGGAGGCAGAGCTGGAGGGCCTCGCCTTCCTTCTTCTTCGCCTCACACCGCTGCTGCATGGATGCCAAAGCGGATCCGAAAAGGCCGTCAGGCACAATCGGCATGTCCAGGATTTCCTCCTTCTCCCTGTCGGGAAGGTTGGTGAGGTTGAGCCACCGCGCTCTTTCTTGCAGAACCATCATTCCCATTGCTTTTCCCGTGGCCTGGAAAGCACAGCACTGAACGCGCAGGCAGATGTCAGTCAGCACGGTAATCTCTTCCCACACGTCCGGGTCCGGCTTTGCAGCCATGTCCTCACACAGCTCAGCTTGATACGCTGAGAGCATGGATGTGACATTCAGGGCCCTGACAGAAAGCGCCACCGCTTTATAAGTCTTCTCGTTAAGCGCCGACTGGAAGCGGTCCGCTTTTGAAGGCAGTGTGGGAGGTCTGGAAGACATCGCCGACAGACGCGGGTGCAGGTGTGCTGCCACCAGCGGCTCCATGGGCAGCATCCGGAGCATGCCAGCTTTCTCCATCCCTTCGAAATCCAGCGAGGAGGCCCCTGGTATCGGGGTTTTTCCGCTGAACGGGCCAGCCTGGGCGGCGGGAAGGAAGACATCTTCTTCCTCATCCTCCTCTGATATGAGGAGCCCGTCGGTGTCCTCGAGCTCGTCCTCGTAGTCCAATTCCAGGACATCCTCCATGGGTTGGACCTCATTGGCCAGGTCAAGCTGGGAACCCCAGCTGGACGCGGCGTACGGCTCCGGTTCCTGGAGGGCATGACTGTCCGCATACACGGGCAGTGGCCCGTTTGTCGGCAGGTATGGGTCCCTCCCTGGCAGGCTAGCTTGGCGTGCTAGCCGTCGACGGAGGCTCTTCGTTGTAAAAGGCGCACAGTGCTCGCATGACACGGGGTTATCAATTGCCAACCGGGCATGTTCCAGTCCGAGGCAACACGAGCAGACCTGGTGTGGATCCTTGCTCGAAATCTTATTCCCGCAGGTGCAGAGGTGAGCCGCTGTGCTCTCCTCTTCTCTGGTGTGAGAAGTGGCGTCCATGGCGGTAAACTGGCATGTTTAGCCGAGGGACGGGGGCCGCGCGCAGAGAAAATAATATAGTCGCACTGGTGTGTGGAGACTATTTAAGTGTGCCCCAACCTATGGTGAAGGTCAGGACGAAAGGAGCTAGCTAGCGTTCGGCGACGGAGAAAAAAAGTTAACCGGCTCCGGTCTGTGAACTTTCAAACTAGCTAGCTAACGGGCTATAAGCTAACACTGAAGCGAGAAGAGGTGATTGAATGGCTCTGCGTAGGCATGCATGTTTCTTATAGAGGCATGTGACGTGGGTGCCACGATCACCAGCCAATCATGATTGGCGTAATGAGATACCTGCTTCTGAGGAATCCGCAGAGGGGCGTATCCCATAGTGAGACATCGAAACAAATGTTATGAAAGAGAACTTCTGTTCCGTTTTAAATTTCTTCCTTCTCACTTAGAACAGTAAATATTGTTTCTTCTCAAGTGAACCTTTTGCTCTTGCCTAAGGCTGCAAGTCTCCTTATGTATTAAACATACACAAGTAATGAATTCCCCCTTGACTTTTCTTACATATGGGTTCCTAAAATGTTGAGACATAGTGACAGGGAAACAAAATCACACAAACCATGCACGAAAACATCAGAATTCATGGTTTACTACTTAAAACTTATCACTTTGAAGCTGAAAGTAAAGACAGTAGAACAGCAGACACATATTTAAGTAGATATAATCCTTAGATAAGAACACAGAATTATCTTGTGAAAAGTAAAATAATGACATATTATTTCACCGATTTACCACTGCAATAGAAATACAGCAACACCAATGCATATATATCAGATTGGTATGTTTTGTACAATCCGGACCAATAAGTAAGCTACTGAAATCCTAAATTTGCTCTATGCCAAAGCAAGAAGGCAACATATTACTTGACCGCTTACTTGGAGGAAAAACACATTTGTGGGTTGAGCAGCAGAGTTGAATGTGAGGGTTGTGTATGAAAAACAAGCCAAATCCTTTCTGTCAATGCCAATTGGCTTATTCTGCTATTGACTTTTCTTTGGTGGCATTTGTTGGATTGAATGACAGAAGTTTGGACAAACAAGAAAAATTAGTTTAATATTTATATTTATTTTAGCGTTCAGGAGTCCCTGGAAGAACCATGCACATCAGAAGTCACACAAATATTTTTGTTGTCATCATTGGAAAGCTAAGATTCTTGTGATTCCAATGATGTATGCCAGTCAATGATACAATCATAACTGTAAACACAACGCTTTTGTCAAACCACAGCAAATAATGTGCAACTCACTGTTCGATGCCAGAACAGAGCCAACTCGAACAAAAACTGTATTTTCATTGTTACCTGAACTCTGTGTGTAAAGTTGAAAATGTCTGCGCATTTGCACTAAGTGTTTAGAGGTGTGAATACTTAATTATATGTCAAAATGATCAATGGCGGGGTGTTGTGTAGCGTAGAGTTAGTGCGGCTGGTCCATGTATGGAGGCCTCAGTCCTCGACGTGGTCGTCCCAGGTTCGAGTCCCATTCTAGTGGATCTTTGCCGCATGTTTTCTCTCCCCCTTCTATGTACTATCCACGGTCAAATAAAGGCCACTGTGGCCACAGAATCTTTCAAAACAAGGACTTTTCCGTAAATATTTTTTCAAATGGTTAAATACACAAAATATTCGGTTAACGCAACCCTTGAGGCACACCCATACCAACATGGCACTACTGTCTCATGCTGGTCACCAGCTTGGTCACATACTGCTGTGGGACAGCTTTTTATTTTTTTACCAGCATTTGTGGTCGTGTTGGTCTCTCTGGCATGATTGGCAACCCCAAGATAATCCCACAAATTTTCAGTGGTGTTCAGTTCCGGACGGCAGGCAGGACATTCCTGTCCACTCCCAAATTCTCTAAGTAGTCTCTGATAAACCCCAGCTCTGCGTTGTCTTGGGAGATAAAAATGTACGATTGTAATTGACTGCAGAATCTTATTTTGATATGTCTCTGTATTGCCATTGCTTCAGTGAAAAGATAAATTTTTTCAGTGAGGGAGATACCATCCCACACCTTTCCACTGCCTTCGCTAAAAATCTATTACCCTTTCAATTAGCACTCTGTTCTCCATGTCTTCTCCACACTTTGACCTTATGATCCAACTGCCTTTGGCAGAATCTGGTTGAACATAACGTTCTTCTACATGTTCATATTACAATGCAAGTTTTGCTGATGTCTTTCTATATTCATTGTAAATGCGGTGCATTTGTATAGCGTTTTATCAAGTGCGAGGACTCCAAAGCGCTTTACTCTACAATCATTCACCCATTCATACACAAATTCACACTCTGATAGTGGTAAGTTACAGGGAAACGGTGGCTGAGCAGATAGGAGTTCACCCTGTAATTTGTGGGTTCTTGGTTTGAAACCCAGGTCCGTCTGTTTCAGTTATTGTATCCTTGGGCAAGACACTTCACCCGCCTTGCCTGCTGGTGGTGGTCAGCCAGATGTGTATGGCAGCCTCGCTTATGTCAGAGTGCAAAAGGGCAGCTGTGGCTACAATGTAGATTACCACCATCAGCGTGTGGGTAAAGTGTCTTGCCCAAGGACACAACGATGAAGTGGACTGTGTAATTAACACCTTTATGGTCCGGAGCAGCAAACTGTGAAAAGTAGGCTGTATTATGTTGCTTTCACACTGCACACTTTGTCTGCATAAGGCAACGCTCCCAACGCATCTAGTTTGACGCAAGTACGTAGAAGCTTGCAACGCTTGCTTCACACCCTTCACACCGCACTGCGTCAGGCAACGCTCCCAACGCATCTAGTTTGAAAATGTTTTTTTTCCTGCTCCCGCTTCATTCAAGATACGTGTGGTGATGTTGCTACAGTGAGACGCTCTGATTGGTTGGTGCACTGCGTCAAATGCGTGAAGTCTGTCAAAAGTTCAACTAGCTGAACTTCTGCGTTGCTTGCGTTTGCTACGTTGCCGCTTGAAACGCAGGTAACGCTTAAAAAGTTGACGGAGCCAAGGCACACAACACATTGCAGAGAGTCTGACGGACCTCTGACGGGCTCAACCTTAGACTTTACATGTAATCTTGCCGCAACTGACGCTGACGTTTGGGGTGGTGTGAACGCACCATTAAACCTATAAATTTACCACCAATTTAACTTCTAAGGCAAAATTTTGTTGTCTGTGAACTTCTGTGTTAAATTTGGTTTGAATTTTGACCTGGTCACATGGGGAAAAAAACAATATAAAAATATAACTTCAAGACATTTCGGAACAAACGGTTGTCAATATGAAAAATAACCCAAACAGATGTGTCAAACACATATTAATCTACTTGAAGATACTAAACATTTAATTGGTAATCGGTAATAAAAAAACATAGCGTAGTTAATTCAGAGACTGTTGTCTAATAGGATCGATAGGTTTCTTCAGTAAATTGTAAAGTTCAGGGTTCGTACAGCTTTCCAGTTAAAGTTTTCCATGACTTTTCATAACATTTAAGTAATCTTCCATGACAAAAAATAACACATTAGTGCATTCATTTAAAGTGTTATCCACTTTTATTGGTTGATTTTGAGTCTGTTTACAAGAATTTTCCAGATTTAACTTAAACACAATAATCTTTAAAATGAGACATATGCAAAACCCATTTGAGTTTTAAAGGATATGCTGTCCTCTTGTCAAAAACATACTTGTAAATACTTTTTGGATTTAAAGTTTGTCCAATAAAAGTGTCCATCACAGCCCCATTGAGTTGCAGAACACTTATTCACTGAAATGTAAAGTTTTTTACTTAAAGTAGAACTGAACCCAATGAAAAATCATAACCCCGCCCCCAGACATTTGAAAAATTCTACAAAGCGGGCAGTGCCAGAAGGCATGGAGGGGCGTGGCCAAGTGTGGAGGATGAGAGACCAAAAAGTGTACAATTAAACAAGTTTACACGAAAATGTAAAAGAATCCCCACAAACTGAAAGATTGCATTGGTAAAGACCCATTTATACAGTTTATAAGTAAAAAAAGTTGTTTTGGGGTTTAGTTACTCTTTAAATTTTTCCAGTAAAGGGAGCTGCATGTAAAGGGACCAGCCCTAGCCCCTGTGTATCAGAACTGACTTCTCACCCATATTTGAAACATCGAAAGTTTTACTACATAGCTCACACTACAGCGTGTTTTGAGTCTGCATCCTTTTGAAGCCAGTTTCAAAACTTTTCCATAAAAAGCCACGCATTGTTGAAATTACATTTCTCTGGCATTTTGAACTCTTCATTTTAGCTTGCATGTGCCAAACTGCTTTAGCATTAGCGCCAGTAGTTACATTTAAAGGGCCTCAGAGGGAGGCGTATCACTTGCCTGACTAAAAATGTATGAGTCCCCGACTTCTATTTACTGATCCGTTTCTCATTTATTTTGCATTACTTTTAAAACTTTGAACATACATTTTTGTAAAATTCCAAAACTTTTCCAGGATCTATAAAATTCCAAAACCTTTCCAGGGCCTGGAAATTTGATTTTCAGATTCCAGGTTTTTCATGACTGTACAAACCCTGAAAGTTGCTAAAGATGTGAAAGGTCAAATATAAAATCCAAATTTGTGACATTATCACAAGGTATTACACTTATTTTGAGATGTACAAAAAGCTTATTTTCAACTGATATTTCTTGTTGTCTTTTCTCTGTAAAATACTTATTCAGTTACTTTTCTTACGATATCCAGCATGCCAAATGAACCTCTGGGCCATTCCTGATTAATGGTGAGTCATTCTTGTTTTATCTGTGCCTGGGTTTTCTCCACTTGTGTATTGAGGGCTGACCACATGTTATAGAATTGAGATATGAGGAGCCATGGAATCATAAATTCAAAGTCCTGAAGTTAGAACTAGTTTGTTATCAATTATGCATAAAGATACAGTTTTCCATCACTATGGCAAACACATCGAATATTTCCTAGACTGTTGGGTGAAGTTGGTCTTTGAGGATGTTTTTGCCCCACTCGTTATTCAAGTCAGTGTTTTTTGGCAACATTAGAGAGAAGTTCACTCCCTTGGATGAGAAGCAACCCTGCAGTTTGATGTTATTAGGATACTTTACCACACAGGACTAATGGTGCGTTCACACCGCACATTTTGTCTGCGTCAGGCAACACTCTCAACGCATCTAGTTTGCCGCATGTACGTTGAAGCTTGCAACGCTTGCTTCACACCACACTGCGTCAGGCAACGCTCTCAACGCATCTAGATTGACGCATGTACGTTGAGCAAAAAAGAGCGCGAAGAAGAAACGTGTGGTGATGTCGCTACAGTGAGAAGCTCTGACATGTAATCTTGCCGCAACTGACGCTGACGTTTGGGGCGGTGTGAACGCTCCAATATAATGGCTGTGACATTTTCTTTTCAGGTCATTCAAAATAATCAGAAGAAGGTTCCGTCAAGGAAAATTGCTTTGCTGCAGTCTTTTGCTGTTCATCCTTGTACTTCCTGGAAAACTTCAGGCCATCATTAAATGTTTTTCAAGTGATTATTGAGCTGAAAACTTTTTCACTTTCTTGTCACTCAATTGTTGTCAAAGCTGTGCAAGCTCTGCACTGGTGGCAACATAATTCTATAGTGCACACCTCAGGAAAAAAAGACCCCTCCAAACACCTAAGGTCCATAGAAAACATTTCTATGGCTAGGTAAGGTTAGCCAGTTTTTTTTTTCTTTTTAAAAAGGTATGTTGCAAATTTATTATTTTAATCTTATAGGTACTCTCCAGGTTTAGTCACAACAAAGACATTAAAAGTCACTTATTTAATTAACCCCAACCATCTTTCAACCACATTTATACTTCAGTAGTCATCGCTATGTAGAGGTCTACAACTGTGGCATTTGAGTTAAATATCAGGAACATATGCTTCTGCATCAGAGTAGATTAGAGACAATTGTAGGTTACATCTGGAAGCTCAGCTTTCCTGCTGTCAATAACCGAAATTTGATTCTGTTATTTAATTAAAAAGGAGAAACTCATTCAGTTTGTACATTTATTCCACACAGAGATATGATTCATGTTGATTTCTGTATGTAGTTGTGTATTTTTAGCATCTACATCTGTTTAGTTATGACTATGTAGTTTTTCCTTTCTTACATTTATATTTGTTACAACAGCCCAGTTTCTATTCTTATTGTTATTAATTTTGCTTTGTTGTCTTCCCTTTGCTGCTGATACTGTAATTTTCCCACTGAGTTACAAATAAAGGTATGTTATATTCTATTCTATTGATTATGGATAATAGCCAATGAAATACTAAATAAAAAAAGATTTTTAATTCAGAAATGTTATGTTATGGTCTACACAATGTCTACACAGCAGTTATTTGATTAACTGAATTCTGGACTTTTATTGGCTGTAAGCTACAATAATTAAACTTAACAGAAATAAACCAAATATATTACTCTCAGGTTGCAGTTTTTGAATTGAACTACTACAATAAACGTTTCAAGGATATTATGTAGATGCACCTGTAGGTAGAAATAAGACAACTTAGCAAAAGAAATGTGTCTCATGAATTCACCAAAATGCAACCAAAGCTGCTGAAGGGGAAAACAAAGATCTAGAGGTAAATGAGGTGTGATGGCAGGTATATGTGAATAGGAGACAATGAGCAGAATGTGAACATGGGGTGCTATAAATAAATCCCTGAAGTCCTCCAAGCAATGGATGCACCGTCACTTCCATCACCTCCAATAATTGCTCTGCAAACACGTCCAAGGATCCACATTTCATTTTCTTCCTAAACGCTAATCTAATTAAATCAGTGAGTTATATCCTAAAGAAACCTGAAAATTTTAACCCACTCTAACTACATTTTCAGGGTTTTTCTATTTGTGTTACAGTGACAGCGAGGGGTTATTCACATTGATTTTAGATGACTGGAAACTCCAAGCTGCACACCCACAGAGTGCTCAGCCACTGGCTCACTGACGCCTCCACATGACAGCACCTTTAAATTAGGACACATTGTTTCAGAATGGATTTTTCTATAGAAATGGCTGTAATAACGACTAACTGAACATCTGCACACCGGGTTCCCATGGGAGTCGGCACAGAACCAAACAGGACCTTTACTCAACACAGATTGATTAGCCGCTCATTAAATGTGCGAGGATGTAAGGGCATGATTCAGTGCTTTCACCGCTTTAAGGTAGTTATTCCTTCATATTTCTTTCTTATTTTCTTGGCGGATAAGTAAAACTGAATTATGAAAAAGAGAATAGATGAGGATGCGGCAATTTTTTTAAAGCAACAGGGGGAAAGAAATATAAATGTTCACTCTAAATAAAATATTATAACCACAGAAATTAAAATTTGTTTTCTGTTATTTGCAGACATATTCCCTAGTTCACAAGATATCGCTGTTGTTTTATATATAGAAGTAGCAAAAAGTATATTCAACCATTCAAGTTCAGTCAACAAGTTCTTTTTAAATCCAGGTTTGTGCAGAAGTGTTCATACACCTTGAACATTTCTTTCACATTGTAATACGTTACAACCAGAGTCTTCACTGTATTTTCGTGAAATTCTGTGTTGTAGACCAAAGCAAAGTATTACTTAGGTGTAAAATGCAAGAAAGACTACTGCACAAACAGAAACCTGAAAACCATGACTGTCCAGCTAAACTACCAGACTGAGAAAGGAGAGTGTTGAATTTAAGAAGCAGCCAAGAGGCACATAGAAGCTTTGGAGGAGCTACAGATTCACTGCTCAGGTGAGTGAATCTGTCAATAGGACAACTATGAGCCATGCACTCCACAAGTCTGGCCTTCGTGGAATAAGAAAGTCACTGCAGAAAAGCCCATATAAATCCTGTTGTTTGTCAAATGACATTTCAGAGAGACTGCAAACATGCAGAAGAAAGTGTTTTGGTTAGATTAAAATAAAATGAATCTTTGAGGAGAAAAACACTGATGTGGAGAAAAACTAACACTACATTTTGCCTTGAAAGGCATTACTCCTCTAAAACATTGTGGTGGCAGCATCATGCTGTGGGAATGTTTTTTTTTTTAGCAAAAACAGAAGAGCTAGTAACAATAGCAAGATAGTAAGGATAGCAGCTACAAACGACTTAAGACTGAGGCAGAGGTTCACCTTCCAGCAGACCAATGACCCTAAGATACAGCCAGAGCTCCAATTGAATAGTGTAAATGGAAGCTTATTAATGTGTTAGAATGGGCCAGTCAAAATCCAGACCTAAATATGACTGAGAATATGTGGCAAAACTGTGAAACTGGTGTTCAATCAATCTGGTTGATTTTAGGCTCTTTTGCAAAAAAGAATGAGTAGAAATGTATGTCCCTTCTGACTTCCTGCTGTAATCAGACCATAAGGTGAAATAACAGTATAATATTGGAACCATATTTACTGAATAGGGATAAATATAAAACATACCACAATTTGATAATTTTTGGGGGTAAAACATAAAAATAGCGTGTATCATGTTCCTTCCACTTCAATATGATGCACTACTTTGTTTTAGTCGATCACCTAAAATCTCAATAGAATACATTTTAGCTTTTGAGAAAGTTTGGGAGCTGGTGTCTGTATTCATATGACACTGTTTTGTTCATGTCTGCATGGTGATACCATTTGGAAGCACTGTTCCCATGAAAATAAAACATTCTGGGTTCAAATCCCAGTCTTGGGTCTTTTGCATGTTTTCCCTGTGCATGTGTGGGTTCTGTGAACTATTATTAAGAAAGACAGCCAAAATATAAATAGCTAAAAAAAATTAAAAAATAGCAAAAGTCATCAGCTGACACCTTTTGGTTTTGACATGTAAATAAACAAGCTCATAAAGTACTTAAAAAAACATTTTTTTAAAGTAAACTGAGTGCTATTTTTGCTCAAGGTTGCTTTAGAATCTCTAAGTAGAATAAACATTAAAACAATATATTTTATATTCTAGCTCCTGCTTTCAGCAAAACCTTGAGAGCGAGCAACATTTTGGTCAATGACTAAACTAAGTTGTTAAATAATTAGGCACAAAAAGAACAGGGAGCTTTATTCTGGAGAGTGAGTCAGTTGCAGACTGTTGATGCTGAGCATGGTGACATGGACACTGTGTAAGAGCGAAACTGTGCCTTCATTGCCCTTTTTTGGTGAAACAAAAATATATATATGGTCGAAAAAGATAGGGAAGGCTGATGTTAAAAAAGAAAATCACAACAAATGTTTGCTTTAATTATTATAAGCAAACAGAATTTGGCAATTTGCAATCAGATTAATTCAAAATCAAAATCCAAAATAATCATTATGTTCATTTGATTCTGGTTTAGGTTTTGAAATTTAGGCAAACCTAATGCTAATCACTTGGTAACAGTAGCTAAAACTGCGTTGCACTTTATCCAGTGGAGGACGTAATTGAAGAATGAAGAATAAACATGTGAAAGTCATTTAAAGAAAACTACAGGCTTTGATTGCATGCAGAAACTAAAGCTTCAACAGGATTTGCATCTGTTGTGAGCAATAAATATCAATTAAAACCCAAAAGCTTCTGTGCTCCACTTTCCTCAGGGCCCAATTACTCCCAGGAGTAAAGTTAGACTAAGAGCTTACACATTAAATGTCAACTAGCATTGGCTTGAAAATGAGGAACACATGAAATGTTATTACATAGGATATATAGGCATATATTTTCCCTAGTTACACTCTTTAAGGTCAGCTTCCAGAGGCAAAGTTTCTAAAATTACTATAAAAGTGAGGCGGGTCCTCCCCTCAGGACAGAGTGCGGTCTGGCACGCTGAACAAAGTCAGCTGTCGTCCTCCTTGGCCGAGCGTCAACTTGATATTTCATCTGAAAGCACCGATGCAAAAGCTATTACCCAGAGTGCCTACGTTGATTGGCCAACGGTGGTATGGCCACACACTAGGGCACTTCAGAGAAATGAAGTGTCCAAAAAAACGAAATATTTTTTTATTAAATTGTCTACGTTACCAGCGGATAATACATATCATAAGGGGAGAAGTATTATGGTGGGACTTAAAGGTGACAGGCATAATAGTAAAATTAACTTTCATGCACTCACTGGCTTATATAAGACTGTCACACTATAACAAACCTGTACAGAGATACAAATTTACACTGATAAAGTATTACATGTTAAAAGGAACATTATATAAGAAAAAAACTGCGATATGACTACCATTATTATCCATTTTATAGTAGGCATGAGAAGTCTACACATCCCTGGTAAAAGCACAGGTTTTGTAATGTAAAAAATGATGAGATCGAGTAAATTAATTGTCAATGCTTTTCTACTGTGATGTGACATATAGGCTTAACAACTACATTGGAAAAAAGCTAAAATAACTTAGGCCGGTAAATAAAGAAATACCAAGTGCATTGTTGTTTTTTCTCCAAACATAACATCTGAAATTAGGGCCTTGTTTCATCAAACAAAAAATGCTTACACATGCCATTAGGTTATAAGCTATTTATATAGGATTGGATCATTTTCTTTGTAAGACAACTTTTGCTGCCCAAACATAAAAAAACAATTTACTTTTTTATAATGGTTTTTCTGAAGGAACTTTGAGAGCCTGACAAAGTGATGTTAGCTAATTAGCCATTGATAAGCACAGGAAGCAACTTTGCTAAAACATTACACTTAAAAATAAGAAGTAAAAACCATATTTCATTAGAGTTGATGTAGCACAAGAAAACCAGAAATAACATCAGGAGGCAGTTTAAAACATTTGCTTTTAGAAGCTATAGCTATGTTCAGTGTTGCCAACTTAGCGACTTTCTCGCTATTTCTAATGCCTTTTCAGACCTCCTTAACAACTTTTTCCCTAAAAAGCTCCCAGTGACAAATGTAGCGACATTTCTTACCACCCTTAGCTACGTTCTGTGAAACGTTGTCGCCGATATTCTCTACAGATTAGAGACCCGGCTTCTTTTGCATCCAGACTGTTTCCAGAAACTGCACATGTGCATGCAGTATTATCACAATACATCTGATCCAATCATAAACCTTTCGGTTCATTTCACCCACTTACAAACAACGTTGTTTTGTGTGTAAATATAATTCAAAAGAAAAAAAGAAATCTGCAGGTATATAAGAGCGATCATTATTTTATAAGCCACACACGTACATCATTCTTCACCTTCACTCCTTTCAACATAAAAAAAGGCTGAAGCATTTATGCACTACGCTCCAATGCACACCTGTGGTGCATTCAAGGAATGTTCAAAATGCATGGTGAGTTCAAAAACCTAGGGCTTTTGAAACTTACAACAAAAGACTGAAAATAACACCATAAGCCATACACTTCTGTTTGAAGGTGGTTGGCAAGCAAGGTTCATGGCATACTAAATATGCCCTACTTATTTTTACAAAGTACTAAAAACAAATCAACAAAAACTATATTCTTTCTATTAATTTGTCTTCTTGAGATATCTCAGCTATTTTTTTTTTTCAAAACAAGAAATTTTGTTTCAAAGGTCTTGGACGTCCAGTTGCAATTTGATATCTTGTAAATTTTGTACCAGTTCCCTTCTCTTAACGGTATACATCAGGCAAAATAGTATAACATGTTCCCCAGGCTGTTGTTGAAGACAGAAGTCACATTTCCCTGTAACATGTTTCCCTTGTTTAAATGATTTATTGTTTAACCCTGTATGACCAAATCCTAATCTAGATGTAATTATTTCCTCCTTTCTGTTTCGTTCTGGTTTCCTCATTATACCAACTTTTCCTTGAATATATAAGCCACCGACCATTTATTTCTTCTTCCCATTGTTTCTGGCATTTTTCGTTGACCTATTGAGGCTGGCCTTTTCTGTTCAATAGGTTCTTTTATTTTGACATGTCTGAGCACATTGATTTGCACATAGCTTTTATTGCAAACTGGTTTTATTTGTATTGGATGTTTTGGAGCAATGAATGAATACCGCCAGAAGAGTGAAGACATTATCAGTATATGCAAATAAGCATGTGACGTCATCTGACATCATCTGGCGACATCTAGCGACTTCCTGGGTCAACCTCAGCTACTTTCTGTTGGAGACAGTTGGCAACACTGGATATGTTGCAGTGTAACTCTAGCTAGCGCTTCCTTTTGGTATAAGCTAGTCTTAGCACTGCTACACAGCCGGTTGCTAAAAACCAGCTTCTAGATAGACGGACAGTAAGACGGACGGATGGACAGACAGACAGGAAGACCAGTTATTCCACAAATATAAACAAAGGTCTGAACCAGTATTAGGCTTTTATGTCATGTAACTTAACACACAAGTGACCTTCAAATACAATCCTATTTATTAAAGCACCATTTACTGCTACTACCTGCCAAGCTCTCCTCCCCGATGACAAACTCCAAGGGGTTGCATGTAAAAGCCTAGGTAAGCAGAAATCCGCAGTACAACAGCATGTGATATACTGCATTATCAAGTGACTTCATTCAGATTCAGCACATATAAAAATCTAAAAAAAAATTCAAAGCTCAAAATGGCATGACATATCAGAAGCCACCAGGGCCAATTAATATTAAGTACTTTTACACACTCACATTCATTATTTTATGTCCACAAGTTTAATTTGACCTTACAGTAAACGCATAAGGCAGCATGAACCAGCTGATTTACGATAAAAGCTTCCTTTATTACAACTCGGGCAGCACAACCACGGAGGAGCAGCAAGTCCTAAATACACGCTGTACCGAACATCAGAAACAAGATCGGAAAAGTGGAGCACGGCTGGTTAATCACTGTAGGAATGGCAAAAAATACAGCTTAAATGGGGCAGTATCCATTAAAAATTGAAATGAAAAGAGAAGTTAATCCTGTTATCTCAGTTTTTCTGTCCATCTGGAGTAGTGTAGGAATGTAGCAACCATGGTCAACTAAATCTGCTCAGGCAGAACCCCAAGAAGGGAATGAAGACAGACAGAGCTGCTTCTGCTGGGACTTTACATGCAGCTTTGGGAAATACTCAAGGCTAATAACTAAATGAAAAGTTTGTTACATGTTTATGTATATGTCACAAATAAAATGTTCCCTTAAAAAGGGATGAGTTAGTTAACAGCTCAACTGAGGATTTCAGTGCATTAAAACAGACATTTCATGTGTAAGGTTTCTTGTTCTTTAAGGTTTGTCTTTGACTCTTACTGCTCCACTAATTATCAACTAGTAATGACATTTTATACAATGGAAACAGTGAACCTGAAAACCCTATAAAATATTTTTCCATGCTTTTCGTGAATTAAATCATTCTTGACATTCAGTTTCAGGTCCTCGGTCAGTTGCTAATAGGAGACCTAATTTGCTGAAAAATTACAGCAAGGGTAATGGAGAGAGAGAATTGGTTGAGATCACAACCTATTTGCTGTCAGTAACTAAGGACAGAAATTGGTCTGTACAAAAAAAAATCCTAATACGGTACAAAGATTTAATGATGGCAGAAGAATAAATCACATTTTTCAAACATTTGGTCTCCATTTACTTCAAGCACCAGTTGGGTCCATTCTTGTTGTTCACAACTTTTGCGCATCTGTATATTTTAACTTTTTAAAAACCTACTGAGTTAAATCACTCTGTGAAATAAGTGTTGAAAGGCATATTGTTTTCTAGGTAAATTGGTAATATGTACTCCAGAGATTTAGTTTGTCTCTATAAACACAAATTTACCTACTACGCGCAAACTCTGTAGACCTTAGAATTTTTTTGTCAGCTGTCTGTAATGTGTTGTTTCCACACCACAACTACCAGTAGCATCCAATCAGCCCAAACTCCTTATTTTGTATAATATACAAGTCAATGGAATCCCCATTGACGAGAAGGAATCTTCCCAACAGCTGCCCATGCAGCAATCAAGTACTGCTGGGAGACTAGGTTTTTGAAATATCAAAATATCTCCAAAGTGATTTAAGTATGTTTTTATTCTCAAAATTGGCAAAGTATTATTTAAACATCTCTAAACATTAACACAGACTGTTTTCAAGTGGTTACATTGTTTTCTACTCTGGCTATGTCTGCTGGTACTATATTTTTTTTTAAACCAATCAAATCTTCAGTCAGTTTTATACTTTCAAGTTTTTAAGTTATAGAAAGAACATAATAAAATCATATTAATTTCAGGAATTGAAAGGAAAGAATTCAGGAAAAACGTTCTTTGTTTAATGCTGGTCAAAGGACACATATGCACATTTGTATTTAAATTTATTTAAAGTGTACCGACAAAGTACCGAATTGTGACTTTAAAACCCCAAATACGTACCAACCTGGGATCTTTCAAACCTGTCATACACAGAAACAAAAATACCAGCTATGAGCACAGTGCACTCCGTCACAAATTTGTCGCGACCAGGACAAATGAACACAGCAAATGAAAAGTGGACATGCACGGGGAAAAGAGGACGTTGCTGCTAATATGACACACAACAACAAAAAACAACTAAAGTGCAAAATATTTGCTGTTCTTTGTAAATTCTATGATGCATGGCTGAAACACTAGCTGCAGCTTCCGCCAGTAATCCTAAGAATGTCCAAACGGCATGCCGGACATTTATGTTTTGATTATTTTTATTATTATGAAAAATAATTGATTTTGAACACTTTTGAATTGCTATTGATTTGGCACATTTCAAATCCCAATTAAATTAACAGTGAATAGGCACACCACTTTTCAGCAAGTTGCCTTCAACATCTAGATGCCTGAAAGCAGCGAGTTGTTGTAATGTGACTGACCGATTCACCATTTCTGTTAAAGAGTAATTGAACTGATGCCTGGTCAGAATATGCTTTGTATCCTATGATAAAAATAGCAGCCTGTGAGTTCACTGGACAGCTGTGGGTGAAACAAAGAAAATACACTGAACAGAACTCAACAAAAATAAATGTTTCTGCATCTTTCTCCACAATGTTTTTTCTAGACTGCTCAATGTAAGCCAAAATGGCTGTGCCTTCACTGCTCTTTGCTGTTCTATTTGTAAACTACAGAAGCAAAATGGGGGTGGACAGGGGGGGTCAAAGTTAATATGGCTCCAAACTGGCAACAGATGTTCCCAAAGTGAGTCCGCTACCCAATGTGAGTCACACCAACACAAGCACATAAAGCGTGGGCAAGAATATGATAGGTATATGAAGCCTAATTCCAGCCATCTTATTTGAAATAAGAAAACTGGCGCAGGTGGATCATGCATCAAAAGATGTATTCTAGTAAAATGAGGAATTTAAAAAAACTGTTTGCATAGATTTTTGTTTGTTTCGATTTTTTCCTTTCCTTTCCAAAGTTAGTATTGTTGGCATTCTGTAACACCATAATTAAGCTTGAATTTCATTTGGACTGTTTAATTGCATATATGCTACTTATTTTTTTTAAGTTTATTGTTAAATGATTTTCAAAGTCCTATCACTTAAAATATAATTGTTTATGCTTTTAAAACACAAACCCAAACCTTTGTGTATGAACCAGGGAAGAAAATGTGCAATTTAGGCAAACGCTGGTGTAAAACTCTTTTGAGGAGACAACCATAAGTAAAAATACCATAGTCTCACTGTATTTACAGAAAGATTCAAATCAAAAATATGAAAGGAACATCTATTTTACTGCTGCAAAAACTATATATTATTACATCTACACTAATATATTCAGGTGCTTCTTGTGCACGATTAATAAAACTAGTTATTTGCTAAAGGAGCCAACTAAGCATTAGCCAAATCGGACTGATAGGTGGTTCTTCTTTAGTTTCCACACGATGATGGTTACCTGCTTGAGTTTCCACATTTATCACCTGATCTGCAACAAATTGAATATGATGGATATTAATTCAGCTCCTAAAAAATAGCTATGCATATATTCAGTAGACATGATCTAATCCCTTCACAGCAAACTCTAAAACATTCAAACAATCAGCACCAAGGCATGCTTTAAACTAGGATCATGAAATTTGGTACACATACGTAGTGTCTCAAGTCCTACAAGAAAGTCTCATGGAGCTATGGTCCAAATCCCACAGGAAGTTGGCCACTTTGGTCCAAGTCCACAATATTGTGCCTTTTAATCATGCTGTCGTGCAGAGTTGATCAGTGGGCTCAGTGGAAGCGTTGAGGCGGCGGTCCGTAACATAACACAGACCAGAGCGGCACTGAGCTGCAAGGGCCATTTGAGAGTCCGTGTACATTCAGTTTGTTTTTTCATTTATTGTTTCAAAGTAAAATTTGAATTTAAACAATTTTTTCATTTCCGAAACGAAAATGGAAAAAACGGATAACAAGAGCTCCCTTTCGATTTTATTTTTGGATTCAGTGGCTGTGTGCTGAGTGTTAAGGTGTGTTTGTGTTTCCTTACGTCTCTCTTCAGGGTGTGACTGGCAGGTGCTGCACCAGGTGTTTTCAATCAGCTTCATCAGCTCTGCTGCTCAAAAGAGGAACGGCTCCTGGAGGCTGTTGCCAGATGGTTTTCGCTCCTTAGCGTGGTAACACTGCCAAGTCTTACTGAGTCATCGTCTGAGGTTTTTTACCATTTCCTAAAGGGAAAGACTAACCTTTGTTGTCCTCTTGAGAATTCTGGATTCCTCTTTCCACGTCTTCTATCCTAAGCGACAGATCTTCATACTCCTTCATCGCCCTGGTTTCTTCTGGTCAGCCTCCGTCCCGCTCCTCCTGGGTACATCTAACTGACTCACCACCATAGGCGTTCCCGCCATCCTCCTGCTTGTCCACCCTCCAACACCCAACCACCTGCAGTAAGGAGACACCAGATCAATCACCAGGCCAGCCACCTGTTCCCAGCCAATCTCAGAACACTGTTTTCTACTTACCTCCTCCAAAGAACCCGACATCCAGTCTCAAGTAAGATCCTCCATTCCCTCTTTTCTAAATCATTCTGAAGCTAATCAGCTGGAGATTAATTCTAACCACCTACCTTTTTCTTCATTCAAACCACACCTTTCGGATCCATCATCGTAGCTCTCTCTCTCTCCCTCCGATCCCCTGTTTTCACTAAACATTTTAAGACTGATTGTCGCTGTCTAAAGTTGTTGCCAGATTTAGAGTTTTGAGACCAAACATGACATGACCATCTATCTAGCCAACCCGACTCTACGGCACAATTTCAGAACGCTCTTTCCAACCAGGGAACTCTTTTAGGCCAACACCAGTCAGTTCTCCAGGAAGTATCCCGACAACAACCCACAGCATGAACCGTCTTACCAAGCAGCTTTCAGATCTTATTAGTAAGTTTGAAGCCCTTTCCATTAATCCATCCCCCTCTGTCTCCAGCAACCACTTCTGCATCCGTGTTGTCCATGTTCTGGGACATGACGTCACCAACCCCGAAAATGTCTCCGGAGATTTAAATAAGTGCAATAGATTTCTGCTTTAATGCTCCAATTATTTCAAACTGATGCCAATAAAATCTCATATAATTGGATTACTCCGATATCGGGCCCTAAGGTGGGCGGAAGTGTTTGTAGAAAAAAGTACTATTGATGACACACCTTTTGCCAAATTTTGGTGTTATTTAAATTAACCTTATCCCCCACCCGAAGTGAAGAAGACTCTGCCAGAAAATGATGGAGTCTAAAACAAGGCAACTGCTCCGTTGCTGAGTTTGTCGTAGAGTTTGCACTCTGGCTGCTGAATCCGGTTGGAATGCCCCAGCTCTCAAGGGAGCCTTCTATCATGCCCTCCCTCAATGATAAGATTAAGGACAATTTAGCCAGTAGAGACGAACCAGAGTCCTTAAACCAATTAATAAACTTGGCCATTAGACTACATAATTGATCCAGAGAGAGACACAAATTAAAGCCTTTATTCACTTCAACCCAGCCCAAACCCGAGCCTGCACCCATCATCAAACAACCACCAAAACCTAGTGCCGATGCCCCAGAACCCATGCAATTAGGCAGAACTCGTCTAATCCCGGAGGAAAGACAGAGGCGTATCTCCTCAGGCAGTTGTCTGTATTGTGGATCCCCCCGACATTTCATCGCCTCCTGTCTAATACGGCCAAAAGACCCAGCCTGGGGATGAATGGAAAACAGCCTTCAAGAAACGCATTGGTCATTATGAATACTTGGTCATGCCATTCGGATTAACCAACCCACCCACAGTTTTTCAGAACCTGGTCACTGACATCCTCAGAGACTTCCTCAATAAATTTGTTTATCTCGACGATATCCTTATCTTCTCCAACAGCCTCAAAGAACATAAATCCCACGTCTGTCGGGTTCTTCAATGGCTATTAGAGAATTGTCTGTACTTCAAGGCAGAAAAGTGTTAATTCCATGTTCCATCTATAACCTTTCGTGGCCAGTTCCGGACTCCAGGAAGCAGCTTCAATGCTTCCTGGGGTACACTAACTTCTACAGTAGATTCATTAAGGACTTCAGCACCACCGCTACTACTCTTACTTCCCTTAAGAAACCTTTCCACTGGACCCCGGAGCCTGACTAGGCCTTCAAAGATCTCAAGCAACGATTCATACAAGCACCCGTCCTTATCCACCCTGATCCGTCCTCTCAGTTTATTTTGGAGGTGGATACCTCGGATACTGGCGTGGGGGGACCGTTTTGTCGCGACGATCCAGTCTTGGTCATAAGCTCCATCCATGCGCCTTTTTCTCAAAAGAATTCACACACGGCAAAAGAAATTACAACATCGGTGACCTGGAGCTCCTCGCCATCATGCTGGCCTTGGAGGAACGGAGACACTGGTTGGAAGGTACAGAGCTCCCGGTAACCATCTAGACCGATCATAAGAATCTGTTTTATCTGCAATCTGCCAAACGACTCAACCCACGCCAGTACCAACGGTCACTCTTTTTCTCACGTTTCAACTAGCCATCTTCTACCGTCCAGGATCTAAAAATCAGAAGCCAGATGCTTTCTCTCGACAGTACCATACTGAAAACTCTTCCGATCATACCACTCCCATCCTTCAGTCCTCATGCTTCATTGGACCAGTTATCTGGGATCTCAAACACACCATTCAAGAGGCCCAACACTCCGGACCCAGGTGGGGGACCACTTAACCTGTTGGTTGTCCCTTCTTCAGTCACAGGACGGACCATTCACTGGGCTCACTCCTTTAGGTTTTCTTGTCATCCCAGAATCAGTCGCACCATTGGTCTTCTACATCAATATATCTGTTAGCCTTACCTTAATAAAAATGTTATTTAATATGTTTCCGCATGTCTCACTTTTAAGTCTTCCCACAGACCACCCACTGGACTCCTCCAACCTTTCTCCATCCCATCACTACCTTGGTCCCACATCGCACTCAACTTCGTCAACGGAGTTCCCACTTCGAAAGGTAAAAACTTAATACTCACCATTATTGATCGAGTTTCTAAATCGTGTCATCTTGTTGCCCTAACCAAACTCCCTTCAGCTTCAAACAGCAAAACTACTCATGAGACGTGTTTTGCCTTCAAGGCATTCCTAATCATCTCAGACCGAGGCCCCAGTTCATCTCTCAAGTCTGGAGTGGTTTCGGTTCTGCTCTGGGGACCAAGGCTTGTCGCAAACTAGGAAATAGAGAATGTTTTTCTGTATTTGTACCCATAACCCAACTGATTGGAGTCTACACCTACCCTGGGTTGAATATTCCCACAACTTCCACATCTTCTCAGCCACCAGACTCTCAACTTTTGAAATTTCATTAGGTTATCAACCCCCACCTCTACCGTCTACACTTCCAGACTCTGTTGTCCTCTCGGTCCGCGCTCATCTCCACTCCCTTCAATGCATTTGGAATCAGACTACGGCAGCCCTTCACCGTACCTCCATTCAAAATAAAAGAATCACAGACTGCAAACTCCTGCTCCATCCTATAGTCCTGGTCAGCAAGTTTGGCAATCTTCTAAAGACTTCTCACTGAAATCATATTCCATGAAATGTTCTCCCAAGTTCCTCATTCATTTTTTCATTGACTCCGTCATCACCTGGTTCTTTCTGGTCAGCCTCCACGCCTCTCCTCAATAGGAACATCTACCTGACTCACCACCATATCCGATCTTGCTTGCCTCCTGCCTGTCCCACGCCCAACTACCTGCAGTAAGGAGACATCAGATCAATCACCACGCCAGCCACCTGTCCTCAGCCAAACTCAGTACACTTTTTTTTTTACTTACCTCCTCCAAGCGACCCGACATCCAGTCGTAAGAGCCGCCATTCCCACTTTTCCAAATCATTCAGAAGCTAACCAGCTCAAGATTAATTCTAACCACCTACCTTTTTTCTCCAGTCAAACCACACCTTCGGTATCCATCATCGCAGCTCTCTCTCTCTCTCTATCACTCTCTCTCTCTACAATCCCGTTTTTTATAAACATGTTAAAATTGATTGTCGCTGTCTGAAATTGTTGCCAGATTTAGAGTCTTGCGACCAAACATGACAAGCGACCTGATCCAGACATTCCCTCTTCCCCGCACATGCTATGTAGAGAGTGGTTTGTTTATGGTAAATGGCCTTCATTTGTATAATGCTTTTTCAGCCAGAGGACCACAAAGTGCTTTACAGTAAATTCAGTCATTCACCCATTCATGTATACATTCACACTCTGGTAAGCTACGTTGTAGACACAGCTGCCTTGGCACATTGACAGAGGTGAGGCTGCCAAACACACAGGCGCCACTGGGCCCTCTAACCACCACGAGCAGGCAAGGTGGGTGAAATGTCTTGCCCAAGGACACAACGACGAGAGGGATGGAACGGGGGTTTGAACCAACAACCCACCGAACTCCTACCACCTGAGCCATGGCCGCCACAAAGCCAAAACAGTGTAGAATTCATTTGATCGTGGTAATTACACACAGTGACCCCTATATTCCGACTTTTTGTATGTGGATTAAAGAAAACACAAGAACAGAGAAGCATTTGAAATCGGTGCGATCGTGCTGATAGATAGTTTACCGATTCAGGAAGTTAGCTCTGTTTGAACCTGCTGATCTCCGCGGTAACTGATGCTGGCCTTATCACCTAATCTGAAGCACTTTTAGATAAAATTGTGTTTTAAAACATAGAGGTTATGATACTGTTAGCACTGCTACACAGCTGGTTGCTAAAAACTAGCTTATGGATAGACAGACAGACAGACAGACAAAGATATATACATAGGATAGACAAGATAGATTGATTTCGGTGTTTTCAAAAAGCTCTTACAATAAAAACCAAGTTTTCAAACTTTCTTCTCACTTTTAAAAACAAACTGCCAGAATGTCCATGAACCTTTGAGGCTGCTTGTAGCCTTAATTGATTTTTGCAACTGGAGATATTTCCAAACAGCTGAATTTGTCTTGCTGTCATCCTGCAAAAATGATAAAAAGGAGCAACTTTGCTCTACTCTATTCTGCCTTCATTTTCTGCAGAAATTCTTGCTCTCCCCTATTTTGTCACAGCCTGAGGGAACTGCAGACATGCAGAAATTACAGTTCTTTGTAAATAGCTTTTTACATCTCTGTGATTGCTCTAATTTTATTTGAAACACCTCACTGTTTATAGAAATAGCTAAATGTAAGTATTTTTCAGTCAACAAACACATCCACACTGAGTTTTGTCGTCAGCATGACCTATTAGCACTAACATAAAATTATTCAAAAGCTCATAAAACAATCTGAAAGTATCAGTTTGATTAAGAACTAATATGTTTTTATTTACATGTTGAAAATTCCTTCTCATTGAAAAAATCTTGATATATGTTGATAAAATGAAAAGATTACTTTAAACCTGAATACCTGTCAACTCTGGTAAATACTCAACTTCACTTTGAATCCCTAGTACAATTCATATGCACAGTCTATTGAAAAACATCTTTTATATGAAACAGTTTTTATACAAACTATTTAAAAATTGCTTTTTGGAGAAAGGACCTTGCAGTAGTAAAAAAGAAAAAGCAACATTTCAAAAGACAGAACAAGGACACCATCAAGACTAGGTAAAGAATATCTCTTTCTACCTGACCTTTATCTGCAATTTATCTCCCAGGCTGATGACCCACTCTGTTTACAATCCAGAGGCATACACAAATGAAAAAACGGGTATATTACGGTCCATGAAACAACACTCAGAAGCCTAAAGCAGCACATCAAGAAACTTCTCAAATCATTTATTATCAATCTGTGCTCTCTCTATCTAGGATCATGGGTAATGGAAGCCTATTACTCATTTTAAAATGGAGAGAGATGGGGCTCACCCATGGACACATTACCAATTCAATAAATGAAATTCATAAAAGTGCACGATCACACCTACAGTAAATTTGGTAAGCACAAATACTTAGACATCCATGTTATTGAGCTGTGAAAGGAAGCCAGAGAACACCCACATATAAGCCCAGGAAGAACAGGCAAATCATCCACACTTGCTTTAAGAGAGGCCATCTTTGAGCATGACTCACTAGCTACTCACATCACCCATCATTATTGATAAGACACCAAATCGGAGTGAAATTCAGGGTCTGTCACAGTAAAATTATCTGAATGAAAAATAATTACCCACTTCAATAAGGCATATATAAGGCAAACTTCAACTTAAAAACAAACTTTAAAAAAGTGCAATAACCTAGGCGCAGACTCTTAATTTAATACATTGTAAGAATTGGGGTTTAATTTCAGCATTCGGTCTTCTGAAGTTCATAACTGCCATTAATTAAAATGAATCTGATTAATCTGAAACAAAGTTCAGTTGTTCTTGTAGGAATTTCCTAAAAGCCGTAGCTTGCAGGACAGTAAATAAACTCACTTTACAAAGGTATCAGTCAAGAGAAGAGTAAACAGCTGCAGGGTTACTTTTCTTGAGATGGAACTTGTTTTTTGTGCTGAATAATACATAAAATGGCCAGTACAAAATACCAATCAGTTTAGACCAAAATGAGACCTACCAACCAACCATCTTTACCTTTAGGTAAGGCTCCCTATAATGCTTTCCTGAGCTCAGGGGTTGAAACTGGTAAAAAAGCAGGTGGCTGCTGTCTGCTACACTGTTCCTTGCAATGTTCCTCTCCTTTTCAGCCGCCAGTTGGGAGATAGTTTTTTGTGGTCTGACAACTATTTTGTCTGCTTAAGAAACTATTCTTAAGAGTTAGCCCTTAGATCTGCAGTTTAAGTGACCAAACCAGGCTGGGAGATGTAAAGTCAAAATACTCTCAACAATTGCTTTATACATAAGCTCTAAAGTTTGCACACTGACCTCTAGGCTTCTGAGCCTTCTGAAAAGGAGCCTAAATGTTTCAAGTGTGGAACATTTTCAACAGGTTGGTTGGCAAATTAAACTGGTTCCCCTTTAAAATCTTGTTTCAAGGATATAATGAGCTCCTTTGTTTTGGCAAGATTAATATCTCACTTGTTCTGACCCCACCATGACTCAAGGGCATTAATATGAGATAAAAACAATGCTACATCCAAATCAATAAAACATCAACTTTGCCAGAAGAAAAAATAAGTTTTTTAATGATGATGCCAGAGTCCATACCAAAGTATGACAGAAAATCTCTAAGGTCACTTGAAGAGGATTCTGGACAAGATATTCTCACACAATCCCATTGATTTGGAGAGCTTTTTCAAGGTAGAGTAGGCAGCTATTACTAAGTCTGAAGTAGAAGTGTTAATACTGAAATTAAATCAAAAAGATATTCCAAATAAGTTAAGTGGACAGACTTTATGTTTTACATGTTTTCCTTTGCAGATTTGTTTTTTTTTTTTAGATGAATTGTACAGAATGTCTGTCTCATAAAAGGATTGAAAAGTTTCAAAACTTTTCATCATGGTGTCAGTTTTGTAAGTCTTAAAAAAAACTGGTATTTTCACAGGGACGTGTGCACTTTTGAGAGCCCCGGTCCATCCATCCATCTTCTTCCGCTTATCCGGGGTCGGGTCACGGGGGCAGCAGCTTAAGCAAGGACACCTAGACTTCCCTCTCCCCAGCCACTTGTTCCAGCTCCTCGGGTTTTACTCTGAGCCCCCCCCCCCCCGAATGACTGAGCTTCTCACCCTATCTCTAAGGGAGAGCCCAGACACCCTACGGAGGAAACTCATTTCAGCCACTTGTATCTGTGATCACATTCTTTCGGTCACGACCCAGAGTTCGTGACCATAGATGAGGGAAGGAATGTAGATCGACTGGTAAATCGAGAGCTTCGCCTTTCGCCTCAGCTCTCTCTTCACCACGACAGACCAGTACAGCGCCCGCATAACTGCAGATGCCCTACCAATCCGTCTATCGATCTCCCGCTTCATTTTTCCCTCATTCGTGAACAAGACACCCAGATACTTAAACTCGTCCACTTGGGGAAGGACCTCATCCCCGACCTGGAGAAGGCACCCCACCCTTTTCTGGCTCAAGACCATGGCCTCGGATTTGGAGGTGCTGATTCTCATCCCAGCCGCTTCACACTCGGCTGCGAACCACTCCAGCGAAAGCTGTAGATCACGTTCCGATGAAGCCAACAGGACCACATCATCTGCAAAAAGCAGAGACCCGATCCTGAGGCCACCGAAACAGATCCCCTCAACACCTTGGCTGCGCGCAGAAATCCTGTCCATGAAAGTTATGAACAGGATCGGTGACAAAGGGCAACCTTGGCGGAGTCCAACTTTCACCGGAAACAAGCCCGAATTACTGCCAGCAATGCGAACCAAACTCTGGCACCGGTCGTACAGGGACATAACAGCCCGTATCAAGGGGCCCGGTACCCCATACTCCCAGAGCACCCCCCACAGGGGCCCCCCAGGGACACGGTTGAATGCCTTCTCCAAGTCCACAAAGCACATGTAGACCGGTTGGGCGAACTCCCACGCACCCTCCAGGACCCTGCTGAGGGTGTAGAGCTAGTCCAGTGTTCCACGGCCAGCACGAAAACCGCATTGTTCCTCCTGGATCCGAGGTTTGACTATCCGTCGGACCCTCCTCTCCAGAACCCCTGAATAGACCTTACCAGGGAGGCTCAAAAGTGTGATCCCCCTGTAGTTGGAACACACTCTGTGGTCCCCCTTTTTAAACAGGGGGACCACCACCCCGGTCTGCCAATCCAAGGGAACTGCCCCCGATGTCCACGCAATACTGCAGAGCCGCGTTAACCAACACAGCCCCACAACATCCAGGGCCTTGAGGAACTCCGGCCGAATCTCATCCACCCCCAGAGCCTTGCCACAGAGGAGCTTTTTGACGACCTCGGTGACCTCAGCACCAGAGATTGGAGAGCCAGACCCAAAGTCCCCAAACCCTGCTTCCAGATTGGAAGGCGTGCCGGTGAGATTGAGGAGGTCTTCGAAGTATTCCATCCACCGACCCAAAACGTCCCGCGTCGATGTCAGCAGCACACCATCCCCACTGTAAACAGTGTTGGTGGCAGACCGCTTCCCCCCCGAGACGCCGGATGGTGGACCAGAATCGCTTCAAAGCTGTACGGAAGTCGTTCTCCATGGGCTCTCCAAACTCCTCCCACGCCCGAGTTTTTGCCTCCGCGACCATCCAAGCCGCACTCCACTTGGCCTGCTAGTACCTATCAGCTGCTTCAGGGGTCCCACAAGCCAAAAAGGCTTGATAGGACTCCTTCTTCAGCCTGACAGCATCCCTTACCGCTGTTGTCCACAAGCAGGTTCGGTGGTTGCCGCCGCAACAGGCACCGACCACCTTGCGGCCACAGCTCCGGTCAGCCGCCTCGACAATGGAGGCGCGGAACAAGGCCCACTCGGACTCAATGTCCCCCGCCTCCCCGGGACGTGTTCGGAGTTCTGCCGGAGGTGTGAGTTGAAGTTCCTTCTGACAGGAGACTCTGCCAGACATTCCCAGCAGACCCTCACAACACGTTTGGGCCTGCCAGGTCTGCCCGGCGTCCTCCCCCACCATCGGAGCCAACTCATCACCAGGTAGTGGTCAGTGGACAGCTCAGCCCCTCTCTTCACCCGAGTGTCCAAAACATGCGGCTGCAGATCAGATGAGACAACAACCAAGTCGATCATCGAGCTGCGGCCTATGGTGTCCTGGTGCCAAGTGCACATATGGACACCCTTATGCCTGAACATGGTGTTTGTTATGGACAATCCATGAAGAGCACAGAAGTCCAATAACAAAACACCACTCGGGTTCAGATCGGGGGGGGGCCATTCTGACCAACCACACCCCTCTAGGTCTCACTGTCATTGCCCACGTGAGCACTGAAATCCCCCAGCAGAACAAGGGAGTCCCCGGGAGGAGCACTCTCCAGCACCCCTTCCAAAGACTCCAAAAGGGGTGGGTAATCTGACCTGCCGTTTGGTGCGTAAGCGCAAACAACAGTCAGGACTACCCTCTTGTTCACCGGGGTAAACCCCAACGTACAGGCGCCGGGATGGGGGGCAACAAGTATGCCCACCCCAGCTCGGTGGAGCCACGGTGGATGTGCAAAATACATTCGTGGTCAGCAATAACAGCAGCATGAATGTCAGTCCTGCAGGGTACATCTTTTCAACAGAAACAGAGAGGGTGGAAGAAAGACACCATAATTAAATGAATAAAGGTTAGATTTTCATGAGGCACATCTGGCATTTTTGTTGACACATCCTGACAACATATAGCAGGTTTGTGCCTAAAAAAAATCCTTGTTTTAAATGTTAAGTTTTACACTAGCAGGTTTGCTGTGCCTGTGAAAGCTGACCACTGCTATAAAAGCTAAATGTAATGACAGATTTTGGATGAAATTTCACTTGGAAAAGGCAATTACAGCTCAGTAGTCACACCATTGCCTATTTGTAGAAGCCACATATTGTAGATTGCACAGGTGTAAAAGCAATTTGCAAAAAGGAAGACATTTGCAGGTGTGGGTACCTATTTCTTCTTTAACTGGGTATTTTTGCATCCGTAAAGGTTGCTCAATGGAGAAAACACCCATTGTAGGGAAAGTACATTATACATATATACAAAAAATACAAATAACTTTTCACAGATGCTTCAGCCTGCCCATTCTGGTCATGTGCCTTTAGTTTTCCCTCTGCCATATGGCTAGAGTGATAATGCAGTGACTTAAAACCTCATAAATATTCAGGAACATAAGCAAATTTGTTCAAGTATATTCATCCAAATCATAACTTAGGAGGCCAGAAGCTTAAAAATACCATCAGACATGCAAAATTGCAAAAAACTCAGCTATAAATGTAAGTGTATATATATTGGGCCATAAACCCTTTAACAAATTGTTATCTTAATGGTAATGCTTTGAGAAGTTTGCAGATGTTCCCTTTAGGTAGTGAAACATCAGGGCCTTTATCATGGCTCTGAAAGCAGATACAAATTTTGCAGCACAGAAATATATTCATTGGAAAAAAAAACAGTAGGCTAATGGTATGGAACCTAAAAGATAGTCTCTCATTAAAACAAAATAAAAATTAGCAGGTCTATGCTATAAGGTAAACAAAATATCTGTTTTTAGAATTACGCAGACCTGTAACTCCAGTTTCTATTAGCCGATTTGGATGATTGACATATGGTTAGAATCGTAAGATCCTATAGAGTCACGCTGACATCAGAACTTTGAAGCAGATTGGACAAAGCAAATGTTTATATGGGGAAAGTTCACAGTGTGCATGTCAGACAAGGTTGAGCTTCCTCGAATCAAATGTAAAAAATAATGGCAAAGGATTACATTTTTTTCACTTTTTCTTTTCTAAATACACACTGGATATTTTAGTTATTCTGGAAATACAGTAATATCACGGTGGATTATTATTTTTAGCACGGAAAAAACAAAGGTAAGGAAAAATGTATGCTCGTTTTTCAAATGCTGTATGTATTTTTGGGCTTATTTTGCTGCTCATTTGCTGAAATTTGCACGTAGCGTGATGAAACTTGCAGCTTTCGAATCTGTGAGATGCTGGCTTTCAGGGAAGGAAAAGTTTGCTCGGTTCTGTTCTGCAGGGTGACCGACAGGTTCGGTTGAATGTCTTCATGTAAAAATCGCAAAATAGCACAACTGTTCCTTTACTTGCTTGTTATTTTTTCTGGGTTGGGAGGTCACAGAAAATATTTATATGAGTCTTTAGCTGAGATTCTGAGGTTTATAATGATAGGACATGCTTAGCAATCAGTGAGCACAGGTCAACTAAATTCGGACATTTCCCCGCCCTTCCCCCACAGTAACCCGGCGCCAGATCTGTGGGGCTTAAGAGCTTAAAATGGCCCAGTCAAAGCCCAAACTTAAAGCCAATTGACAGTTTGTGGGTAGATTTGAAAAGTGACGTTCAATGGGTAAAAACCTAGGTCTCTAGATGTGCAAAGTTGGTAGAGAGATACCCTAAAAGATGCTGATATTCTATTGTTGAGAAGCAACGCGCAGGGAGTGAAGTATATTACCTACCACTTTTAGCTGTCATAATTAGTGTGTGTCTCCAGTAGTTTTCCATATTGATCTTACACTGCCACAATGATAAAAAGTCCCTCTAGAAATGAGTCATAAGCTGAATGTTTGTAGAACATTGACACTATGAAGAGGTAAAGCTGTAGCACTCTGTTTGAGACAAAAGCATGACGAACATTATGATGATCTTTGGTCTGTAGAACCTTACTACTGTTCTCAGGCCTTTTTACTTTGCCAAAGATGAGGTGAAATATTTCTGACCTGACCTCCGAACCTAACAGTAAGCACAAACTACATGCAGAAGTTGTTAAATTATCCACCTTTTGATTCCTCTGCTCATGCGTGAACCACAAGGGACCACAATCTTCGCTGGGAAGGTTTTCCTCCACCCTGCCTGCCCAGACTCTAAGTTAATTTCTTCTTTAAAAAAAGATAAACTATCTGCTGTCTTTCAAATAACCGAACATTTCAACAACACTGTTTAATGAAACTACATTTAGATGGTTTGTTGCTTATTTTTAAGAGTCGACTTTAAAAAGAACATCATTGTGCCATGAATGCCTTTGACTTTTACTCCCACAGGCCTTAACATCCAGACTTGAGCTGTCAGAAAGAGACAGCTAACCCTCTTCACAGGCCAATAATACCACACATCTCAGGAACTTAACTGCCACCTCATTTTCCTTTGGACCACACTTCTCTCCAAATGTGCACTGAGAGGTGATGAGATGTGCTGATCAATATGAGCGGTGGTGCCCAGGAGATCAGCACAAACTGAGCTCTTTAAACTGGCCACTGGGAAGCAGGTCAGCTGTTAAGGCCGAGGAGTTGACATTTTGTAAGATGTGGATGCCTGTGTTGATCAGTGAAGTTCTCTGAGTTATTTCTGAGTACTTTGAGCAGGGAATATGTTCACACTTGCTGATGCTTTGCTGTTCATTCAAACCTGATTGGTGTGCTGTCAGTCTAACCCTGTCAACAAGACATTCAAACATCATCAGTGGCCTTATTTTTCATCATAAGTCATTAAGTGGCACATTTCTTAGCTGCATTCCAGTTGCAGATGGCTGCTGGAAATTGTGGGCATGTGGCCCTCACTCTGGAGAGTAAAACTTCCGGCTTAGTTCCTCAAAATAACCCAAAAAGCAAGCACTGTCCCCAGCAAAGAATATACTGCCTTACAAATGTGTTCATAACCCCTTGAATGAACTTTTCACTTTTTGGCACATTGCAATCATAACCTTCATTGTATTATAATGGGATTCTACACAATATAATAGATCTAAAAAGAATGAATGGTATAATGTATTCAGTCTCCATTACTCTGATACCATTAAGTAAAATCCCTATTAGTAAATTAGATGTTTGTTGGAGAATATCAGTGTACAAATAGCACGGTTAAGACCACAGAACACAGCAGAACAACTAAAAATGCTTCTGATATATTTACTTAAATGTAATTATAAAAGGTGTGGCACCAGGAATTTTGTATTTAATGAGGGATTTTCCAGACGCACTTTCAAGACACAATTTTACAGTTTTTCGGAATTGCTATAACACAAATCCAAAAATCTTAACTACATTCACCAAACCCCGGACTTTTCCGTCAAAATCAAACTTTCACCTCAAAACCAGTCATCATGTGTACAAAACCAAACAATGTGTCCACCTCATACCCACAGCAAGTAAACTGTATTCACCACAGATAATTTTTTAGACACTGCATCTAATAATTGAAGACACACAGGGAGGAGGGAAAGAAAGAAAGAAAGAAAGAAAGAAAGAAAGAAAGAAAGAAAGAAAGAAAGAAAGAAAGAAAGAAAAGAATGAGCGTAAGTAGAATCCAAGAAAGTACAGAAAGGAAGAGTAAGAAAAGGGAAGGAATAATATGGAAGTACAACACAAGAAAGGAACGACAGGAGAAACGAAGAATAGACATGGACAGGGAAAAGTAAAGGCACAAGAAAGAAAGTAAGAGACAAAGGAAAGAGAGGAAAGGAATTGATGAAGAATGGAAGGAAAGGAGAAAGGAGGAATAATATGGAAGTACAACACAAGAAAGGAACGACAGGAGAAAAGAAGAAAAGACATGGACAGGGAAAAGTAAAGGCACAAGAAAGAAAGTAAGAGACAAAGGAAAGAGAGGAAAGGAATTGATGAAGAATGGAAGGAAAGGAGAAAGGGCGGTGTAAGGAAAGGAGAAAGGGCGGTGTAAGGAAAGGCACAACATTTAGATAACGGGATGGGGAATCTGAATATTTTTCCATACTCTTATTTGCTATCCATATGTTTATTCAGACCTGGAAAACACTGAAATCAAATTCCAGACTCTGAAGGAAAACCTGGTGACTCCCGTCTGATTCTTGGTACAAATAAAAAGAACGGATCCTCGGGCAATTTTTCCACGCAGTGATGAATTGTCTTTTCCATTAATCAGACTGGTTGTGGTCAAAGGTATGAAGCCATGGCAACTGAACACAGGGTGTTACGCTCCTCAGTCACAAAACACATCGCGGCATGTCTGCTGCCGCAGTCTCTCCCTTTTCTTCCAGAGCGAGCTCGCTGCACCGCGCTGCTCGTCTGCAGACTTTGTTCTCAGGTTTGAGTCACTGAACATATTCCACCGGCATAGATTTAATGTGCAGGACATGTTGGTCAGGGAGAAGTCACTCACTCCAACATATCAAGGATAAACTACACATACTGCGCAACAGGAGGGGGAGGGAGGGAAACAAATTCTAACTAGTGACCCAGAGGTACACGGTGAACAAATCAAAAGTGATATACTGTGACAGTTCAGAGTCGTGAGTGGGATGTGATAGAGTGAATATATTACTATACATAAGCAGAAAACAGCTGATTGGGGCACAGAGGCAGGCTTATGGATCGAGAAATATTCCACTCGTTTATGTAATAATTCCCATTGATGGGTTTAACTATTTCAAAAGCAGCTGCAGACACTGAAGGTCAGCTTCCTTTCACTCTTGAGGACAGCCACTTCTTAGAGCGGACCTTGTTTTTTACCTAAATGTATGCCTACATGCTCAACCTAATTAAGTCTCGACTATTGTTAGCAGATAGGTGATCTTCACTGCATAATGGGCTAGTTCTGGTAATTGTTTACACCCCAGGCAGCCCATTATAATCTATAAATTGGGAAAAGAAAACATGCCACTTATTGTAACGGTTTTTCACGTTTTTTTTTTTTTTTGGGGGGGGGGGGTTCAGGAAAAGTGCTCAGTAGGATAATTATTTTTTCAGCCTCATGGAGGAAACTGATGGATTATTGAACAAATGGGACATTATTTGTGCCTAATTGCCTTGTTGCTCCTGCTGAAGCAGTTCCACCACAGAAGATTAGCATGCTCCATCAGACTGGAGACCATCAGGCCACTGTGCAGCTCTTGTATTATTTATTCCCCTACTGGTGTGTGTGCGCTGCCGAAAATGTGGCTCCTTTGTGTTGTTTGTTATTGTGGGAGGCAGGAATGAATATAAATTCCATGGATTAGGATACAAGTAGGTGATTCACATTCATCACTCCCGGGCTGTTATGCATCCATGCTTGGCAGCTATTGATAAAGAAAAAAATGTTGTTCTTGCGTTGCTGTCAACTAGTTTTGAAATTAAACTTGCATTGTTTTTTTGATTGCCTGCAATTACTGTGATCATTCAATTATCAGTTAAACAAAAAGGTCAGAGAACTCTGGTTTCAGCTCATCAAATATGATTCTTTTTAAGTTGTTTATTGTTATAATGCTGACTTTTTTCTAATCCAACTTTAAAAGCAATTATCAGTTCTTAACGGTACATGTATTTGTATTTAAAAAAGAAAGATGGACTGAACTAGAACTTTGTCAGCAAATGCATCTTTCAACAGCAATAAAGTACATAACATGCTCTGCACTGAACTGAATTACTCACCTGAAAAAATGTCAAGCTGAGTGTAAACATCACGGATGCTAGAGAAAAAACAGCTGATGTTCCACATGGCTACCAGTAGAATCTAATCAACCCAAACTCCTTATTTTCTATAAAATGCAAGTCGGCGGAATCATCGTTGATGAGAAGGGATTTCACCAAAAGCGGCTCATGCTGCATTCAAGTACAGCTGGGAGACTAGACTGTCTAAATATCTAAAACTACTCCAAAGTGATTTAAACATGTTTTATTCTCAAATAAAACAAAGTATTATTAAATTATTTCTAAACATTAACTGACTGCTTTCAAGTGGTTATATTGTTTTCTACTCTGGCTATATCTGCTTGTAGTATTTTATTTACTTTAAAAAATCCAATCAAATATCCATTCAGTTCTATACTTTTAACTTTTTTAAGTTATACAACATAATAAAATCAAATTAATTTTAGGAATTGAAAGTATGGAATTCAGAAAAAAGGTTATTTGTTTAATGCTAATCAGAGTAAAAAAAAAGTCATATGCACATTTGTATTTATTGTTCTTGATTAAAGTGTACTGAAAAAAGCACTGAACCGAGATTTTTGTGTACCATTACATCCCTAGTACTTATGCACACTTAAAATTAAACAGTCAAAGAAAGTACAGTTCTAGTATTTTACACTTATTTGTATTGATGCAGCAGTGAATTGAACAGTTTTTGACAAGGGATCAGGAGATCAAAATCCATTTTTTCTGTTTATTAAACGCATCCAAAAACATCAAGCTACAAACCACCTCTTTAAGATCTGATAAAAAAAACATGTTTTTGCTTTCCAATTATGTTTTGAATTTAATTTTTAAAAACTCAATAAAGGTTCTTATGCTTTGATGCATAAATCGGGATGAACCTGAAATCTCTTCATTTTCTGTTGGTTTCAACACCAACTCTATCGAAAGCACAGATATTAAGCAACGTTTAAGTAGATGACTGTTAAGAGACAAATCAATCTTTTAATTCATCAATTTGAAGAATGAATTCTTTACCTTTCCATTAAGCGAGTTCTGTTACAAATACATAATACCGTAACTGTTTTGCTATATCTCCCTGGATATTTATTCCAAATGAACACTAATACTGATGCTTCCAAATCAGCAAGCACTAGTAGTTAAAATCATGACTAGAATTATATAAATGAGCTAAAAGTTCATCATTAGTTACGATGAGCAGAGGAAAAAACAAAGAAAGATTAACAAATAATACATTTCCATATTAATACTAAAGTTTAAACTAAAGCAAAGGAAGAAACATTTTAAATATATTCTCTAAAGTAAATAAACCCTGAAAGTTTTTTATGAGTTTATCAGTGTCTCAGAAGTTTAAAGAAAATGGTTGAGCACTTGAACCTAAAACGGTGACATAAAAGGTGCAACAGCATTGATCCATCAGCTAAAAGCATCAGAACCCCCGCTACAGAACTGAACTGAGTCACACTTGGTATGTTTAGCTCTCATGGAACAAACTTGTGTCTCTGCTCAAGTGGTTCCCTCACCTCCATCTCTCTTGGGTGGAGAGATGGTTGGGTTTGTGGTCAACAACAGTTCTAACCGCCAAGGGATACTCTGAGACCAGCGTGTGGTTGAGAACAGACTTTTGGATGTGTGGAGTTTGGATCAGTTACAGAACCCGGTTGGGTGTTGGGAAAATGTTGCTTAAAGAAAGACACAAAGTGATATGATCACAAGTCTTAGGTGTAGAGGAAAATTTTTAATCTTGAAAAACTTTACACAAAAAGAAATTAAAAATCAGTATAGTTTATTAGGCTAACCAAATTTTTTTGCTATCTTGAAAAGTTAAACAGTCCTTCCTCTGACCTGCTTCAGTAAAAATCATCTTGATGGATTCCAAAATTCGGAAATATGAAAGTCTAAAATCAGCCCTCGCGGAACCTACAGTTTTGGGGAAGAATCACTTTGAGGGACTGATTAGGCAATTAGAAGCCGACTTGAAGTAATGTAAGAACTAGAAGCATTAAAAAAGAAAATGAAAAAAAAAATTATTTTGGAAGACTCTTTCTTTAGATGTCAAAGAGACCTCTCTAAGCTTCAAAGCTATCAGCAATACTGTAGCCTAAAAAACTGTTCCATAACTGAGTTTGTTTTCACCTAACTTTTTTAAACATGTAATCATTCCACTACATAAAAGACAGGTTTAAATTCATACTCTGACACATTATTAATCAGGTTTTTAATTTATGGCTGATCAAAAATGTATCTAAAACTTCCTGAAATATTAAATTAGATCAGATCAGATCATTCATTGAAGAGGTACTTTCATATGCATAGACAGGCATTAAGATGTAACTGCATAGCCACAAGTCACACTTACCTGATTAAGCGCTGTTTTACTAAACTCTTCTACATTTGTGAAATAATCTCAGCACTAATCTTTTAAAAGTAGGTTGTAATTGAACACTTTCCCCCCACTATATATATATATATATATATATATATATATATATATATATATATATATATATATATATATATATATATATATATATCCAAAAATCATTTTAGGAATTAACATTTGTCAATGAAAAAGGGGTGTGGCACAATATTAAAACCCAATGAGAATTCTTATCAAAGTAAAGTCTGTCTCACAAAATGTTATCTGGTTGCTGTCAGTATGACTTACCTGGTGAAGTAGGTGTAAGATATCACTATGAGCCTAAGGCTATGACTCTAAAGTAAATGTATGAGATTCTTATTTTGAAAGTAGGAAAGTACTGCTTTGGTTGTCCTATTACAATGATTGTGTCAGGTAGTAAAGACTTCTTTTCAATCTGTTTGATATGACAGCAGGCCATACTACGCTCAAATATTTGGCTACAAAGAAACTTTGAAAGAAATTTCATGAGTTATAAGTTGCATATGCGGCAGTATTTTTAGTATTCTGCAGAAAAACATATGCTTTGAAAATAACACAACTGGATAACGGTTAGCTGCTGACAGTTAGGCTAAACTTAATGAGTTGTGAAAACAGGAGCCATTTTTTGTTTCCCAAAAGATATTCTCAAACATTCTCTTAACATTCTTGTAAAAATAATTTTCCCGTCTTATGAACTTGATGTATTGCAGCACCCCAAAGTGAAACCCATTACTTACATTTAGGAAAATTTAAAGAGCATCAAAATTGTATAGGGAATGATTAAGTAAATTTTTAATACATAATATATTTTTTATTCGTCTTACTTTTTTGATTACTCCAGAGTTAATATTCTTTCACTGTTCAAAGTTTAGGAGATGCAAAAGTAAAAATGATTTTGGCCATTATGAAACAAAGCATTAAATCTGTCAAAGAACTGATTTTAAATTATGAGATAAGATAACTGAAGAATACACTTTCAAGCTTTTAGCGCTTACTTGCTTTTATTATTGTGCCTTGATTTTTATGAAGCTTCTAGCAATCTCAAGTGTCAACTAATTGTTTCTTAAAATAATATTTCCAAGGTGTTACAGTTTTAATTATGATAAGAACTAAATTGTTATGTGTATGCCCCGTTAAAGTTCCGAGGGCCCGCGGGCGGGCCCAGCCCATTTCCTAGTTTAAATCCACCAATTTTCTGACTTCTAACTTTTATGAACATATACATGTTTTATATCATTGGAAAGCTAAGAGTCTTGTGATTCCAATTATGCCTGGCGTTTAAGGATACAATCATAACTGTAGACACAGTGAGCGCTTTTGCCAACACAAACGTTCTCCTGATGGAGGTATAAAAATATGGAACTCACCACTTTGTAGTCCAATAAATGTGACAAAACAGATCCATTTCGAACAAAAATGGTCTTTTTACATCAATAAGGGTCCGATTAAAGTCCTCCGATAAAGTTATTAGACCAGGACAACAGCAAAACCAATAAAAATGTAAAACAAACAGTGAAAATGCGTTCCCGAAATGTCTGGCCATTTTTGTAGTCTTTACGGCTTTTTTTCCGATTCATTCGCTTCCACTTCCGCCTACAAAGGTCACTGAGCACGCCCAGAATAAAAAAATAAAAAATAAAAATAAAAAATTCATCCGGTGTTTTCCTTACGTAGGGTACATCTCCAACCAATGGCGCATGAATGGAAAGTCACGTTATGGTAAGTAACTCGAACCAATTGCGGTCCAGAACTCTGATGATTGACGCATCGAATAGCCAATGTAATGCTGTAAACGCAGATATATAACATGACCGGGCGGACTTGTTCGCAGACATAGTATATGACGTGCGTAAAATGTCTTATTCATGAAGAGATTACGCACAGTGCGCACCAGTAACATACTGTTTCAGCACCGTGTCCAAACACCCTTTATAAATCAAAATACAACATTGAAGGAAGCCATGGAGCTTTATATGGTAAGATGAAGTTATGATTCTGATGATATTTTTAATTCAGTGAGGACATTTACCCAGGAGATGGCGCATATGGCACACTTTTGACCACCTTTGACCTGTAGTTATAAAAATGTGTGCAGAATATTCATTTTTTGGTTTATTGCTGTCAAATTTGGTGTGGATGAAGGTAATACTTCAGACTTTAGACCCACAATGTGTTTTATGTCACCACCTCTTTTTAAAGCCATTTTTACAGCATGTATTTATATAAAATAAATATTCGGACACAAATAAAATAATTTTTTGTGGTATTAAAATTAAAATTGCTTGGTAACAATAGCACTCAGAGATATTAACACAGTTCTGGGATACATTTTAGAGTGTTTGCTTTCCAAAGAGACCCCAGCCATGTCTCTACTCAAAATGGTTCAAGAACAGCTTTAAGTTAATTTTGGGTATGCGTTTAAAAAAAATGTAGGGCGGAAATTGCAGGAATTTCAAGGGGTTTTAATAATAATGCAAAATGGAATGACTTTAAATCCAGCGTTGTAGTACAGTCTTATTCTCATGTGGGTGAGTTGTTGGTTGTTTTGAATACTGTTGTTTTTTTTATATCTAACCACAAATATTCATATTAATTATAACCTACAAACATGGTTGATTTTAATTTAAAACAGGAAGTAATAATAAAAAGATCATTAGAAACCAGTTCAGTTAGATACATGTTTGTATTGTATTTGGATTCCCTCTATGATTTTTAGGAAGTATCCTTAGTCATGGTAACTGATGTGTCCATTTAAAGTCAAATATAGGCATGGTAAAAAATAATATCCCACCAAAGACAAATGTAGCCACTTATATTGGGTAATTGTGGTGACATAATTAAAACTGTATCAGTATCTGCTCATTATGCTGCACCAAGCTGCTTATTACTTGGGGAAATGCCACAGTTCTGCACAGATGTGTGGGTTGCATGGGTTCTTAAAGACTATTAGTCTAATTTAAATCAGCTAGATTTAAATTAGGAGTAACATAAAAAGAAATCTGCAGAATTAAAATTCCATGGAGAAATGAATGGTATGCATGCAGATTGCAAATACCTCAAATAATTTTTTTTTTCCTTTTCTAGCAGCGCTACATGTGGTCTAGATGATTTAGGTTTTCGATAATTGAGTGTGCTCTGCAAAAAGGAATTCTGGAGGCTATTAAATAGAACCCATGAATGTAATTTAATTAAAATGAAGCAGATTAGTGTGTCATAGTAACGTGCTATAAATGTTTAATTCTCAAGGGATTAACTACTTTAGTATGGTAACAAATTCTATCTAAACATTTTGACAAGAATTTAACAGAAAGTGTTGGAGGAGTCCACTGATAGCGATCTTGTTCATTGTGTGTAGTGTCCTACTTGTAAGGCTGACATGTTGATATGGGTTGTATTATGTATTAAAATGGTGCATCAAAAACAATAAATGTCAGAGTTGGCATGAAACTAGTGCTTAAGAAAGTTGCTACATTCGAGGCAGAATTTAGGTTGGCATCCCCTTTTAGCTTGTTTACCAACAGTGATACTTTCTAGCATGCTACAGGGTTGGCAGCTGGCAAGCCACAGTTGCTGCTAATTAGTGACTTGGCTTTAGTAGTTAAAGGAATAGTTCACATTTTTAGACATTAAGTTGTATCCCATCCTCACCATCAGCATAGTGCATATACACTGACCCATATCTGTGGTCACCTCCTGGTCAGAGCTCTGGCCGTTAGAAGTCTTTCAGGAAAGTAGTCCCGACTAGTTTCGGGGGCCAACAAACTGTGCCGTTTTTCTTCAGAAAACTATATGCATTTGAAAACATGATTCATTTGCATCACCAAAAAAAACGCCGGACAAAATTTGTAACTCGCTATTACTCTGCACTATTTACTTTCCATTCCAATCAGTCCACATAATGTAGCCCATTTGGTGTATTATTAGTAATAATAATAATGAATGCGGTCAAATATTGCATAGCCTAATGATTAATACAATGTAAAGTTACCTAATTCTGATATCAAAAATTGAACAACAGGATATCATCCACACTTACTCACCTTTTCTACAGCTGTGTTCTAGCTCCATCTGCTGAAGTTCGGCATCCGTATACTCCAGTTCATAAAGGTATCCCTGGTGTGCTAAAAAAAGTTTCTTCTTCATCCGATCCATCTGGTTTGTGCTAAAATGAGTTTCATCATCAGATGTTTCGTAATCAGACATGTTGTCATCATTCAACAGTGGAACAGCTGACGGGAGGAGCGTAACAGTTGATGCTGGCCGCAGCGCGGATTGATTGGAATGGGAAAAAAATAGTGCAGAGTAATAGTGAGTTGCGAATTTTGGCCGGCGTCTTTTTTGTGATGTAAATGACATTTTTTGCTATGATTAATAATCAATTGACCATCCGAAGGACTAAGGTTTGATTCTCAATGAGTGCCCCCAATTGTTCAAATAATTATGAGCTTAATTTATTAGGAGCGTAGTTTGGCCTGCTGTCATATCAAGAGTTCAATAGGTAAGGTGTACTAAATCTTCATAATCACTGAGCATCTGCATAGCTTAGCATGAAATGAGTTATTATGGGTTATTTGCAGCAAAATTTACGTATCTCTCATGTATATTTCAGAAAGGTGCTGAATAGGCAATGTGAGATAGCCTATAGGCCTACATGGAACACCAAGAAATATCATAAAGTCATAATGAAGAACTTTCCAAAAAAAACTATGCTATGGTGTGAAATGTGCAGGAGAGAAATGATCCAAGTGCTATTTACTTAAAGCAGCATATGTAAAACACAATGTAGATACACCACCGTTCAGGCAGGGTATTATCGGTTGCATAAATGTTTTGTACTTCCATTGATTTCTAAAATATAAATTGACAAAAATTTCAATTTATATCAAGTCAAACTAAATTAAGGCGGTAATTAAATTAATGTAAGCAAAATTATCTTTTTTGAGAAAGTACATTTCAAAATGCATTTGGACGTTACCCAAATTAAAAGACCAAATATCATCATATTTTAGAAGCAGAAAACTTACAAATCTTCAAAGTATAAAACAAATCAATTACAGACCAGTCTTTCCATTGTTTTTCAAAATGAAAAAGTCATGTCAAAATACAGATTTCTGGCATAAAAAACAAACCAGATTATTATGTAGCATAAACTGCGACACCATCTTGAAGCCTGTCTCTCTTTGTGGCTGCAAACAGAGACCAAACTGTTTTCTTAACAAAAAAAGATCTGGTTGATAGAAATAAGCTGTGAGAATATCAGCTTATTGGTAACACAGAAAAAGCATGTAGTGAGTACATTTGTGTAAAAAAAAAAAAGCTAAGGAGGTCAGGCTGTATCTATAAAACATTTTTTGCTCCAGAATTATTTACAACTGGAATGTTGGATTTAAAGGAACAACCCATAGCTAAGGGAATAGGACAAAACACAGATTATACAACATCTAGGACAGACATCTTGAGCAGGAAGTCAGCAGCCAGACCACAGTGGTTTTTATTTTGAATGTGTCCTCTTTCGGTTCAAAACATCGACTGATTGCAGCCCAAGCTCTATCCAAGCGACTCTCCGCTATGCTTTCCCACAATAGTTATCTTCAGCTGCGACTTGCTTGTTCTCCGTGTATGGGACAAATGAAGGAGTGAGGGTTTGACTGCAGTCCGACTACATGAAACAGATTGATTACGTGGGGGATAAAGTGAGACATGAAAAATCCCTGCATGGCTTGTTAATACAAAGAAGACTATTTTGGTTCCACATGTGTTGATAGAAAAGGGAAACGCTGATGCCTGAGTACATAAAAGTAACAATGCTGGTCAGAACTGAAGCAGAAATTATCTGAATGATTACGTATTACAGTTTTGAATAACAATCTTTGTGAAAAGTGGTCATTTACTACTATGGTGTACTGCAAGTAGACTGGGTCCACTACAGAGTACTTATTGGTAAGTATCCAAGCTACTCTTCTCAGACACCATTCCTCTTGTATGCCTGAATTTGGCTTTCCAAACAGCGCCATTAGGCTACTCTTTGGCAACTTTGGGGGGTTTTCTTTCACTCATTTTCTATTATTCTTTTGCACATGGAAATGCAAGACATGAAACATATATATATATATATATATATATATATATAAAACATTCTGTTGAATTTCCTGCACAATTTCTACTCAGAGACATTAACTAAACCCTATCCAAATTATATTTATGGCTGTTTTTAAACTTGGGGGGGGGGGGGTCTAAAAGTTTGTTTTATGGTTGCTTTAAAAGAAAGAACATCAGGATTCTGAAGCTGCTCAAAATCGTTTCATTATTTCCCTAGCAGCTCAACTGATGAGCTTAAAAATGTATAACAGAACCCAAAAAAAAAATGGAGCTGCTGAGCCCAAAAAACTACAGAGACGCACACGAGCGATGCGTGTGGGTTTGCGAGGCTGAGCGGTGAATTTAGCTGTGGAGCAGCCAGTCAGTAAAATGGAGGAGGTGATAGGCAGTGTGGGATGAGATTGTAGGTGCTCAGAGCTGTCAGGAGGAAGAGGAAGGAGAAGAAGAGGGGGGGCATGGGGTTGAGTCAAAACATGTCAGGGTTCCGGAGGGAGAAACGGGAGGGATATTAGAAGATGGTACGGAGGGAGGGGGGGGCAAATTAAGCAGTCACATCTCAGATTTTTGACCGTTTTGAGGTCAGGTTCAGATGGTGTTAATAAACTTGTCACAGCAGCTTTATTACCAAGGACAGAAGCTGGGGGTGGGTAGGAACCCTTTGGCTCGCTGTGCACAACCACAACCACTGGTTCTAGATGTATTTCTCCAAATCTGTCCCTCCAAACATTTAGCAGGACCCTCGCTGCATATATGAAATCCGGACAGCACTGCTGCTCTGTGCTGCACATGGACAAACCGCAGCTAAATATGTACATTTCTTCTTAACATCAAGGAGAAACATTTTCCAAAATGATTCAACCTTTTTTTCTTATCCCCCCCCCCCCCCCACTTACCCATGTTGTCTCATCGGTCCAGGTTCCCCAGTCCTCCGCAGCACGACTCCCTTCGTGTCGCCTTTTTCCAGCTCAGTCTACCTGAGGAGCGCGCTTCAAGCCGCGGGTGATTCACCTGCCTTCATTCTGAAATAACTCTCTCATCAAAAGAAGGGGAGAAAAAAAAGCTCTTAAAGTTTGCGCTGTTGGTCCATGACGCAGTGCAACTTTCCAAAGCTGGCGCGAAAAACCCCTCCGAAAGGATCCGTCACCCAGAAAGAGCCATGGTGTCGGAGCGAGAGCTGCTCCACGCCAGCACAATAAGTTCAGAGGTGATGAAGAGCCCGGAGAGCGCTGCGGACGGAGACTGGCTCCTTCTGCGCAAACATCCAGCGGAGCGGAAAGAGGCGCAAAGGCAGAGACTGATCGCCGGCAGCCCCTGTCAGGATGCTCCTGTGCAGCAGCGCAGGTTGATTGGCGATGTGTGCGCGCCTGAGTGCGCTGCACTGGCGGAACGTGCGCCCGCGTGCGCAGGCAGGCAGGCAGGCAGGCAGGCACGCGCGCACGTGTGTGGGTTCAATTAACACGAGGAAGACGCCAAACGCTCGACTCGATTCCCCAGAGAGTTTAATTTCTTGTGATCAGCGCAGACAGAAAGTGACTAGTGCAGAAGCAGCAGCCGTCTCTCACTCATGTCGCTCGGCGTTGCTCTGTGCTGCAGGTGTTGTGGAGGATAAACGACTGGCTATATGTGGTCATCATCATTACGTCGCGAGTGGGTAGCCTGCCTGATCCCACCTCGTGTTGCATAATATTTCCCTGTTGTTTCTTAAACTATATAGCTCAAACTATTGATGTAGCTCAGCCAGATTGAAAAATCTTGATTGGATTTAAATCTTTATGTTTTAATGCTGGGAGCTCCACCTGTCCTTCCATCAACCCTGACCATCTTTCCTGCCCCTTTTGAGGAAGTGCATCACCACAGCATGTTGCCGCTACCTCCTTGTTTCACTCCGTGGACGATGTGTTTAGGTAAAGTTCAATTTTAGTCTAATCTGAGCACAGTATCGTCTTGCACCTTTTTGGTAGGTGCCACATGGTTTGTGGGAGAGTACAAAAGGAACTTATTATAGCGTTCTTTTAACATTGGCGTTTTTCTCGCCACTCTTCCGTTAGGGCAACATTTGTGGGGTACACAACCAATAGCCGTCTTGTCAACAGATTTTCCCACCTGAGATGTAGATCTCTTCAGCTCCTATAGAGTGACCCTCTTGGCTGCTTCTCTGATTAAAGCTCTACTTGCCCAGCCTTTTAGTTCAGATGGAAAATCGGCTGTTGGTAAAATGGAAGCTGTGCCATACTCTGTCCACACACAGAAGGATTAAACAGTTTTTCAACCTAACCTTAAACATTCTCCCTGGCTGGCTGGATGTGTCCCTTGGCCTTCATGATACTGTATGTTCACTAATGTTTTCTAATGTAACATAAATCATATTTATTAAGTCATTCATAGCATAAAAAGAAATATAAAGAAGCACAATCAAATAAAAAAGGACTGGTAGAAGGCCTTCATAAAACAGATGGATTTATATTGAGATTAAACTACATACAGGTCAACTCTTTTTACTAATTAGGTAACTTGTGAAGTCAACTGGTTGCACGTGATTTCTTTTAGGGGCATTAGAGTAAAGGAGGCTCAACATGAAGACAGCACACGTAAGATTTTTTTGTATGAAAAAAATAGAAAAGAATATTATCAGTCATTTACATTTCAGTAAAAACTATGTTTTTTCCTGTTGTTGTTACATGACAATATGTGAAAAAATTCTGAGGATGTTGTTACTTTTACTACACACTGTTATGAGCATTTCTTGGTAAATCACCTAATAACATTTTCTTAAATCCACTTTTATCTCATAAAGTAATACCAACAGTTAATTCTTAAACTAGCTCAGTTTTCATTTGTCCCGTTTTACTTCGACTAAATTCCAGATTTTTTCCAGTTAGTGCTGTTCCGTTTGGACTCCATAAGAGGAATTTTTCCAGTTCAAAGTTAGAAAGATCAACTAGACAACCCAATGCACTTTCGACTTGAATGATTTACTTTAAATCCAAGTATGGTTGCAACGGTTACAATATGATGTGGAAGTTGCAGCAATAGAGATCCCCTTTAGCTTCAGTGGTTACCCATCAATAGGATGTGGCAAAACTCATCTGCGTGAATTGGTCAACAAATAATTTAAATTAGCTTTGGCCTCGCTTTCCCAAGACCTGCTGGTATGAACATAGAGTCCTACCAGGAGCTGAAACAAACAGTCCACATAATTCAAAAAACCAAACAAAAAGGAGAAAACATCCCACTAACTGGACTAACCAGGACTGCTTGCTTGAAAGAAACGCACCTCCAGATTGTTCATATAGGCAGATTGCAGATAGATCAAGTGTTTAGGAGATGTTTAGGAGGAATGGATATCATGGGAAAGATGATTTATTTCCACAACTCCATTCAAAATGTTAAACTTCCATAGTTTATAGATTCAGGGCCCACAACTTAAACAATTTCAAGTATTTAGAATAATATGGAGAAGACTGCAGACTTTACAAGTGGATAGAAGACCATCATTGATACCCTCCATAGGATGGGTAAGCCACAAAAATTCGTAGCTAAGGAGGCTGGCCGTTCACAGAGTGCTGTGTCCAAGCATATCAATTGAAAATCTAGTGGAAGGGCAAAATGTGGCAGGAGAAGATGCACCAGCAGAAGAGCTGACCGTGTGCTTCAGCGTATTATCAAACAGAGAAGATTCATGAATCTGGCAGAGATCCAGAAAAAGTGGATGGGCTACAAATGCTGGGTTCCTCGGGTCAAATAACTTCTGAGCCTGAGCCAACGTAGGAAGCGTCTCAACTGGGCCAAGGAGATAAAGGACTGGACTGTTGGCCGGTGGTCCAAGGTCCTCTTTTCCGATGAAAGTAAAGTGTGCCTTTCATTCGGAAATCAAGATCCAAGGGTTTGGAGGAAGACGGGTGAGGAACAGAACCCAAGCTCCTTGAGGTCCAGTGTGAAATATCCACAGTCAGTCATGATTTGGGATGCAATGTCCGGTGCAGGTGTTGGTAAACTCTGCTTTCTTAAATCCAAGGTCACCACATCAGTCTACCAGAATGTTTTAGAGGACTTCATGATTCCTTCTGCTGAGGATCTGTTTGAAGATGCAGATTTCATCTTCCAGGAGGACCTGGCCCCTGTCCATACCGCCAGAAGCACCAAAACCTGGTTTGATGCCCATCCCATCAGTGGTTGACTAGCCAGCCAACTCACCAGACCTAAACTCGAATCAGAATCTATGGGCTACTATTAAAAGGAAAATGAGGGGCACCAGACCCAAAGCATCAAGGAAAGCTGGGCTTCCATAACTCCCAGGCAATGGCACAGGCTGATTGCCTCAATGCCACGAGGCACTAATTAAGGCAAAGGGATTCCCTACCAAGTATTAAAGATTGACATATCATTTTAAAAGTACCATATTATGATTGATTTGATGTGATCCTAGTTTCTTTCTTTTTTTCTGCAAAAACTCAGAAGTAAATATTGATTTCTTCACAGTATTCAAATTTTTTGAATTCCTGTTTTCGCGGGTTTTATGAGCTGGAAGCCCAAATTATGTAAAATTAAACAACTAAATACTTGAAATCATTTAAGTTGTGGGCCCTAAATCTATAATCTATGGAAGTTTAACATTTTAAATGGAATTATAGAAATATCGAATAGATATAGATATACTTTGGCATGTAGTGCTTTAGATTGTATGTTTATTTATTATGCCATGTGCCTCAAAACATATAGCTTAGAAATGAGACCACATATTTTGAGGGTTTTATTTTTTGTTACAACAGCGTGTCTTTAGATGACATTTCTTATTACATTTTCAGTGGGAAAAAAAACTAAACAGGCAAAATACCTATCTTTGCTAAAAAAGTGTCTACTTACAAATTTAATCCCTGAAGGTATCCTTTACGGTCAGAAGACAAAACAATAGAACTGAGGCAGTGCACAGCACCCTTTCCAACCATACAAGTCATTTTCCTGCTTTGGGCAACACATCTGCTGTATCTGGCAAAACTGACAGCATCATCTTTGTATGGTTCACATCTCATCTGAATGTTTTAGTTTGGCTGAGTCAGAATCAGCTCCTAATTTGCCTTAAAGTTTTCTAAAGGATATTTTGGGTTTCTAAAGAATGTTTTTTTTTCCTTTTTTTGTCATAACAAGAACCTCTATGAAGATGTTTCTCTGTAGGTCACTCAGGAGGAAACATAAAAAGAACAGACAAAAAAGGAAAAAAAAGTCAATTTAACAAGCAGAGGCAGCAGCCCGTTCGGAGGGCTTGAAATATTTTCTGTCCCATTTCTAGGAAGGCAGGACCTTTAATCAGTTTAGTTTGGAGACCCTACTGCTGCTTACTCACTGACTGTAAACCTGCTGGCTTCTCTACCTGGGTATACCAGTACAAGGCAGGAACAGCACAGTTTAATGAGGCAGGCTGCAAGATAACAGTGACAAAGATATTAAGAAAATAAATTGCTGTTCTCTATTTATTTAGTGAGTAAAGCAATTTTACCTGAAAAAAATCCTCGAATTTAGAGATACATTTGTCTCAGATCAACATGAACTTTTTAGATATTTGCATGTTAGAGATTATTATACTGAGAAATCAGGGGAATCCTTTCCACTGAGAGCATATGATCAATAAATAATGTGTACTAGGGAAAGTCATTACGACTTGGCGGATTTACTGGTATGTTTTAGGTCACTGTCATGTTGCACGGTCCAGGTTTGCTTTGACTTAAATTTCTTTTTGAAGATGATCTAACACTCAGTACGTTTAAATGCACATTTAAATCGAGCTTTTGGCAAAAATCGAGTTAGTAGCATAACCAGAATGGGGGCCGTATGTCCCAGTTTACATGTCAATCAGAAAATCAAATTACTGAATGAAGTGTGTGGTCGGCTCTGCAATGCTAGGTTGCGATCATTAGTTGCGACATGCGCCCCTTCACATTGCCATTCCTCCGGTTGGCCTTAAACGTAACACAGATGGTCAACAAATGCTGTCAGCAGTGAAGCTGACGGAGTAAAAGCAGGTTATGCACAATGAGCAAAGAAATGGACGACAACAACACTGCAGCACAGTACATTTTGTACTGTACTGTTTGATTGTGTTACACTTATTGTTGCTGCTCATTCCTGTGTTATTTTTCCCGCTTGTTGGCTGTGTTGGTGTTTACCTGCAAAGAAATTCGGTTTTCTAGCTGCATTATCTGCGTGTGTTAGTCCGATTAAGAGTAGGCCAGTTCGATTCGACTCCAGCCAGACTAAGGTGTACATGCATTTCAAAAGTCTGAATTCAGTCAGACTAAGGTGGAAATTCAGTTTATTAATCCCAAAGGGAAATTAAATCTTGTCATAACTCAAATCCTCCAAGTATCTTCAAACAGTCGCTGGGGATGGGGATGCTGTGGGCAGAAAGGATCTCCGGTAGCAGTCAGTCTTGCACTGAATTGGAAGAGGCATCTGACTGAAGACTGTTGGTGTATGACAGTCTCATGATTGCCACAACATGCTAAAAGCTCAATTTCCAGGCAGTAGAGATGATATTTCACAGTAACATGTCTTGGATGACACCATTTGCTGTTGGCAAGCACTGCTAATCCACCTCATTTGCTTTTGTTGCTCCTCTTTAAAGCTTTATCTGGCCACATGGTTATAAAGCCGGGCATAAAAACATTGGAGTCGGTATATGATCTTTGACCATTATGATGGTTTGAAGATATGGTTGGAACTTCCTCTATTTCTCTCTAGTCTTTGGTCCCGCTCTACATAAAGCCTCCTTTTTCAACTTCTCTGGGATTTTGGGTCCTTGTTTAGGTATTATTTGAGCTTTTGAGATGCTCCCAGTTGTAAAAACACTACCTTGCCATCACATTTACACATCATAACAAATGTCTGAAAGTAAAAAATGTAAGAACAAAACTCCTTACAGCTGCTCAGCATCCAAAACCAGAGGGAACAATTGTCCAAACATGCAAAGCTTCAACCTAATAAATGATGTACAAAAGTCAACAAAAAGAGCAAATCCAACATTATTTGTGGCTACAGTCTCGTTTCTAGACGAAAGAAGACTTTATCTGGTGATTCTACAGATCAGGCGGTAATCAGACCTGGGTGTGGATGAAACTGAAACCATAAATATGTGTTGACTCATGAAAGCAGATCATGGAAAAATACAGTGTCACAAGAAATAATTAATACATTTCTAACAAATGTCTATTTGAAAATGTAAGTGAAATAGTAAGTTTTCATTAGTCAACAACTTGTGAAACCCCATTTAGCAGCAACAACAATTAGTAGTAATTGTCTGTCTTACTTTTTTAGTCTATTATACATATTCATTGGTACCCAACATGGGACTAAACTTGAGGTCTTTCAGGGTACATTCACACCAGCCCTGTTTAGTCCCCTTCAATCGAACTTTAATTCGTTTGTCCAGAAAGTCTGGTTCATTTGGGGAGCCGTGATCCCGCAATCGAACTCTGATGCAGAGCAAACAAGCAAACTCTGGTCTGCCTAAAAACCTAGGTCTTGGCTTGGTTGAAGTGAACTCTGGTGCAATTTGGTTGTAAATGTGAATGCCAAGCGGGCCAAGGGACGCTCCAGAAGTGGAAAGAGGACTATAGTGCACGGCATTCTGGGTAAATACAACCAAAACAATCTTACTCAACGATTGTATAATCAGTGCTTTGAAGTTGTATGTGCCTCTACTCTGCATATGCCGCCTCTTACAAAGCAGTCTCAACCGCCTCCTGTGAAAAAACATTGTTCTCCGTAGTCCTTGGCCTCATTCTCTGCTCATGATGAGCCCATTGCTGCAACGTATTTTTCTGGATCATTTGCCAAAGACAACATAGCAGTTCTAAAACCGCTGAAATCTGATGCCGTTCCATGTTTGTTTACGTTTCACTGAACAAGAAGTGTCCCTGTGTTGAGTGCTTCTTGGTGCAGTGCCACTATAGGTGAGGAGGTAAATATGTTGCTCGAAAGTTTGGTTTGTTTGATAAACTGCAGTGTGAATGCAAACCGCACAAGCTAAAAAAAAAAGCAACTATGTTGTAATTTTGTTTCCCCAATTGAACGAAGTCTACCGGACCATCAGGTGTGAATACGACCTAAATATCTGATGTTTAAACAGAGCAAAGCTCCTTCAAAATGCTAAGCAATGATGTTCTAGACTTAGGTGCGGAAATCCCATTTCATTAATGGAGGGGACAATAAATGGTAAAATTTCAGAGAGTAATTTTTGGGGGGACATGAAAAAAAATTGCTCTCTCTTGTCCTACTTTGCAACTTGCCTTGCAGGGTGGGCCTTCAGCATGTTAAATAATGTTATGGAATGCTACATAACAGTAGTGATAGCATTGTTCTGTATTAGTCCATATTCTACCTGTATGCAGGTTTTTCTACGTACAACCAGCAATATCAACAATGGTGTTAGGTGGAAGCTGGCCTTGATGCACCTTTATGACCACATCTAACAACACTTTGCACTTCTTTGTACCCTTCTCTAATTTCCAATATTGTCCATCAAAGTAACTTTAAAAAGGTTCCAAATCTATTAATGAAATACTTTCAAGAATAATCTAACATCAAACATATCCTGAAATAACATGGCTACTTTTAATAGCAGAGCAGCAACTGCATAGATAAGGTGTGGACAGATGTGAAACCTAAAGGTACAGTACTTCAACGTCGCTGTAATCTTTTCACAATAAAGAGAAAAGGCACCATCTAAAAAAATAAAATGACTAAATGAAATGTGACTAAGTCACCTGTTGTAGGAGCTATGAAAGAAATCCACAGATTTTTCATCAACAAAACATAAAATCTGAAAAGTTATCTGTATAGTGTAGTAGAATAATCCTGGAGTGACCAGGGAACAAGTGAAATATGTTGATTTTATTCTGTATTCTGACACTAAATGACCTGCTGTGATCAGCAGCTACACAATGAGATTGTCAGACCCGCTGCATCAGTGTCACAACTTGGTCAAACATTGAAAACTCTGCTGAATCAGGATGAATATCTGTCAAATTTAGAACCTAAAACCAACTTCAGTGCTGAATCAGAGGCCGCAGTAAGTCTGAGTAGTCACTCATTTTGACCGACGGGGTCAAATAAATCCCGTCATAATCCATTTTACCTCTCTATCTTTAAAATGGTAACATATTCAATAGTATTTTTTTTAATTCAGTTTAATTAATATTAAATCTAAACGAGCCGAACATGGAATCCACATCGTGCTATCACACATCAAGCTGTTAAAAGGGGCTATATGCAATTTTCTGAAATTTAAACTCGAGACTGACCCCATTTAGCCAAAAACATAACTGCTCTTTCTTTCTGCTCACTCTCGCAGTCCGCACTTGTGCGCCGGTCGCTCTCAATCTTCTATCTTTTTCGGGCACTTGTCAGGGGTTTATCTTTCTTAGTCTTATGTGGAGTTACTGTTGTCAAAGTTGTCCTTGGTCTCTTCTGTGTGTTCACACAATCCATTGAACTGCTTGCGAGTGCTGACTAGCGGTAGTGGCAGAGTGATCTGAAACATTTAACATGAACGCGCTTGACGTCACATCCGCAGACAGCGCGGGAAAATCCGACCCGACTGAAAATAGAAAAAATTGGATACAGGCTTATAGGTGCACCCACTGTGAGCTGGCAAGGTGCCAGTATGCTCATCAGGAGATGTTTGAGTCGTAAATGGTCAAATAAAAAGAATATTGTTACGTTTATTTTGGGGAAAAAGTTGCATATAGCCTCTTTAATCCATGTGATTTTTTTCCCACAGAGACAAAAATCACTGATATTACAGATATTTTTCAAAATCTGAATTTTATTCAGTTTTTATTGTCTGTATTGTTCAAATTGATATTAAAGATCCAAACTTCCACAGGCTTTTTTATACAGTAGGGTATCCTCATTTCTTTCAGTTGACTGTACTTACACACCTTGGATCATAATGATTCATACTGCCCAACAGATTTAGGTAGTGTTTGAAGCTGCCACGGCAATAAGGTTTTTGTATCGATATTTGAACAGGTTATAATATTTGACATGTCATTTTTCTTCAAATGTATTCAAAAACAGAATGTTACTTTCCCCCCCCCCAAAAGTAATATCCATTGTTCTTTGTCGTATCTTCTGGAAGATACCTGTCTCAGTTCCTATCAGACACAAGCTCCTAGGATGAATGAATATAACTTTCTGGGGTATGAATAATTTTGGGCTAAACTATATATGTAAAGGCGTTTTTAAAAAAGGACTTCTGGTTAGCAGAAACTCTATCCCAACTAAGGTCAAGAAGTCAGTTGTTGTTTCTTCTTGTTCCCTCTTTCGGCAGAAAAAAGAAAAAAAGGTTGGTGATATAAAGAGGTCATCCCATCCTTTTGGGTTTTTCCCTCAAGTGTGTTATGCAACATTTTGTTCATGTAAAAGGTCGGCTCAGTTACAAAGCCCGAAACCCACACCAAAGGGAGTTATTCTCTCCCACGGAAGACACTGCTCCTCAACTAACAGGCTTATCTTCCCTCACTTGTCTACATAACCATGAGCTGGTGAAGAAATATGTAACATCACCAAAATTAAATGTGTTTACACATTCATGTAGATATGTGGTTACAAAAAGAATCACAAGATTACAGAGCTGCAGAGTAAGAAAATATGTTTTTGTCATTTAGGCAAACATAAGAGAAAAACTAAGTACATCCTTGCTAATTCCATATGGATTAACATATATTAGCACCCAGGTGTTGTTAATGAAATGCATTTGAATAATTGATTGTCATCCATGTAAACATCTTTATAAAGGTGTGTTGTTTCTGTCCGGAATACAAACTTCCTAACCAGTTGACCGCAAGTTCGCATCATGCAGTTCTTGCAAAGGAACTGCATAGATTTTGGGTGCTCTTCAGGACTTTGGTGTTATGTTAATTGTTGAAGATCATTTCAGGAAAATAGACTCTGTTCAACTGGGGATCAAAATTGCAACACTGTTTCTTTTTTTAGCTAGTGCAGTTGGCTTTCACACTGCACTTAATTACCTCCTCGTCTGTGGTGCCGGTGCACCAAGAAGCACTTAACACAGATTTGTTCTGTGGTTGTTTAAGTTGCATTTACCCAGAATGCCCTGTGCTATATTCCGCTTCCTGCTTTTGGAGCTACCCTCGGCCCGCTTGGCATGAATATATGCAATCAAACTGCACCAAAGTTCACTTCAACTGACCCCAGACCTAGGTTTTTAGGTGAACCAGAGTTCCCTTTTTTGGTCCGCATCAGAGTTCAATTACGTATTCACACCTCCCCAAACGAAGCAGACTTTCTGGGCAAAAGAACTAAAGTTTGATTAAACCGGACTAAACAGGCCTGGTGTGCACCCTTAAAAAAACTCAAGTTTATTCCAATGTTGGTTACCAATAAAAATCCATAATAGACGGATAAAGTTAGACAGAAAATGGGTACTAATTGCTTTTGCTGCTCAATTTGGTTTCACAAGGTATGGATTATCAGAATCAGAATCACTTTATTCCCATTGCAAGTAAAAAAAAGATTTACAGACTACGAATTTGCTCTGATGTAGCGGTGCAGAGATATAAAAAACAAAGTAAAAGAGAAATTAAGTAAAAACAATAACATAACATACTTTTAAATAAATAATTGTTTAAAAACAACAATATGTTTTGGTTTTTTTGGTTTTTTTAAACAGTAGCAGGTGCATAGTGTGGCTATTTAACTATTATTTAGGAGTCTGATGGCTGAGGGGAAGAAGCTGTTCCTGTGGGGGGCAGTTCTGGTCTGGATAGACCGGAGTCTCCTTCCTGAGGGGAGAGGGTTAAACACGCTGTGTCCAGGTCAGCCGCAATCCGACCTGCACGACCCAAAGTCCTGGTGATGTACAGGTCATGTAAAGGTCGGCGGTTGTGGCCAATCACGTTCTCAGCAGTCCGCACAATGCGCTGCAGTCTGTTTCTGTCGATGGTGGTGGCCCCTGTGTACCATACAGTGATGGAAGAGGTGATGATGGACTCAATGATGGCTGTGTAAAACTGCACCATCAAATTCGTTGGCAGTTTGAGCTTCCTCAGCTGCTGCAGGAAGAACATCCTCTGCTGGGTCTTCTTATTGAGGGAGGTTATGGTCAGCTCCCACTTAAGGTCCTGGGTGATGGTAGTACCCTGAAAGCGGAGGGAGTTCACAATGGAGATGGGGAAGTCCATGAGGGCATGGGGGGATGGTGGGGCTGAGACTTTCCTAAAAGCCACAATCATCTCCACTAGAGTGTTGAGCTGGACGTTGTTGTGGGTGCACCAGGACACCAGCCTATCCACCTCCCTTCTGTAAGCAGACTCAGCTCCATCTAAGATGAGTTCAATGAGGGTGGTATCATCTGCAAACTTGATCAGTTTCACAAACTGATGGCTGGCGGTGCAGCAGTTCGTATACAGAGAGAATAGCAGAGGTGAAAGTACACAGCCGGTGGAGAGGGGAGCCGGTGCTGATCGTCCAAATCTCCGACAGGTTCTTCCCCAGTTGCATGTACTGCCTCCGATCCGTCAGGAAGTCTGTGATCCACCTGCAGATGGAGTCAGGGCACATTGAGCTGAGAGAGCTTGTCTTGGAGCAGAGCTGGCAGAATGGTGTTGAACGCAAAGCTGAAATCAAACAGGATCCTAGCATAGGTTCCCGGGGAGTCCAGATGCTGCAGGATGGAATGAAGGGCCAGGTTGACGGCATCATCAACAGACCTGTTGGCCCTGTAGACAAATTGCAGTGGGTCCAGGAGGGGTGCGGTGATGGTCTTGAGGTGGGAGAGGACCAGAAGCTCAAATGACTTCATGACTACAGATATCAGTGCCACAGGCCTGTAGTCATTAAGTCCACTGATCCGTGGCTAGATATAGATATTTCTAAATATGAGCATCAGATATTGTCACTGGAAATTAATTAGAATCTAACTAGAGACCATGGGTAATTGTTTGGACGTGCCAGGTTCATCGTTGCCCCGTTATTGCTTCTGTGCTTGGAGCTTACATACAGTCTTTGTGCCTTTGTTGTTTTTTACTGTTCTAGTTTAGGCCCACTATAAAAAGATGCACATGTTCAGGTATCTGGTCGAGTTGTTTTACATAGCAGGACACCAGTCCATCTCTGCCCCCATCTGCTGTCATATAGAAAGTGAATTATATAAACCAGGATGGAGGAATTCAAGTTGTCATCAGATTACTTTAAATTTTGTGGGGCATAATATTGTTAGGATGAAGGGTCTCTGTGAGTGATTCTGTTATTGAATCACTGGTGACAACATTTTGTCATATCTGGGACGACAAATAGTTGCACTGTGAGTAAATCTTGAACTTCTGAACTAGGCAGCAATCTATCTTTCTTTATCACATCACTTGGTCTGTTGTGTCTCAAAATTATCATGAGAGTTTTACTCTGAAGAAGAGAACGAGAGACACGTTCATTATTAATGCAGATCCAGACTTTAAATTTAACTCCAGCTGATGATGTTTGTAAATAGACTGATGCAAAGTGCTTTTTTAAATAATGTAAAAGATGTTGATTAATTTTAAAAGCAGTATGTAAAGCAGAACTACTTACAGTGCAGTAAAAAAGGTTTTTGCCCCCAGCAACAGATTTGTTTTGTTTTTGCTTTAAATGCTTCTGATCATCAACCAGACTTTAATATCAAAGATAACCAGATTAATTATGAAGAACTGTTTTTAATTTATGATTTCATTTATCAAGAGGAAAAACCCATTTCAGCCAGCCAGGCTCTTTGTGACTAAAAGTAATCACCCCCTAAACTTAATAACTGGATGTGACAACCTTGGTGGCAAAAACTCACAGCCTTTGTGAAAAACCGTTTTAATTCAGCCACATTGAATGGTTTTCAAACAATAATTGCCTGTTTAAGGCCACACCCTCTCCATTGGATTTAGGTGCAGACTTTGACTAGGCCATTTTAAAAGATTAATTGCTTTTTTAAAGCCATTTATAGGTACTTGATTGCGTGATCGGTTCATTGTACTGCTGCAGTATCCAAAATGCGGCAGCAAGAGTTCTGATGAATATTAAAAAGAGAGATCACATTTCTCCTGTTTTAGCTTCCCTTCATTGGCTCCCTGTTAAATCCAGAATAGAATTTAAGATCCTTCTTCTTACATACAAAGCCCTTAATAATCAAGCTCCATCATACATCAGAGATCTAATTGTTCCATATGTTCCTAAAAGAGCACTTTGCTCTCAGACTGCAGGTTTACTTGTAGTTCCTAGGATCTCTAAAAGTAGAATGGGAGGCAGATCTTTTAGTTATCAGGCTCCTCTCCTGTGGAACCAGCTCCCAGCTTTAGTCCGTGAGGCAGACACTCTGTTTACTTTTAAGGCCAGGCTTAAAACTTTCCTTTTTGATAAAGCTTATAGTTAGAGTGGCTAAGGTCATCCTGAGCTATCTCTGTAGTTATGCTGCTATAGGCTTAGACTGCTGGAGGACAGACTTACCAATTTTCTTCACTCTGCTACTTCCTTTTCTCCTACGACTCTCCAGTTGTATTACAGTACATTCTGTTATTTCGACTGTTAACTTTGTTTTCTCTCAGTGTTTTTCTCCCCATCGAAGATACACCTGGTCTGGTATCCTGCTTGGCTGCAATGCCCTGTTGGACGGGGGTCATCGACTGGGATGATCCTCCCAGTAACTGAACATCCACTGTGTCCTGTTATCAACTTTTTACTTTCTGTAACATAGAAAGTTCTCTTATATCGGATCTTCTGTTCCTTCTGTGTTCTGCTCTGTCTTCTCAAACCCCCAGACGGTCGTGGCAGATGGCCGCTCCTACTGAGCCTGGTTCTGTTGGAGGTTTCTTCCTGTTAAAGGGGAGTTTTTCCTCTCCACTGTCGCTACATGCTTGCTCAGTATGAGGGATTGCTGAAGGATTGCTGTGGTTGGAAATCTGCCCAACCTCACGCCAATGACTGACGCAATCTGCTGGGATTCCTTAAATAGGAAACTTTTTAACTGATTGGAATGTTTGTATAATTGTATTGAAATGACTTCTTGTTAAGTGCCTTGAGATGACATCTGTTGTGAATTGGCGCTATATAAATAAACTGAATTGAATTGAATTGAATTGAGTGTGCATAGGCTTAACCTCAAACGCTGATGACTACATATTCTCTGTCAGGATTATCTGGTAGACAACAGAATTCATGGTTTCATTGATTACAGCAAGTTGTTATGGTCCTAAAGAAGCAAGGCAACCCTATATCACACTACTACGACCATTTTTGATTGGTATGATGTCCTTTTTTCAAATGCCGTCTTAGTTTTAGGCCAGAAAACATCCCACTTTTGTCTCCTTGGGGCATAGAATATATTCCTAAAGCTCTTGAGAAACATCAAAACTTTTTTAAAGGAGGGGGCCAATGTGAAACGAGCCCTTGTTGTCTTGTTGGTCAACAATGGTTTTGGCCACAGACCTTAACTGAGTCAAGTCCTAAAATGCTGTATATGTTCTGCTTTTTTTTGTTACCTCATGCAGATGATCCAGAAAGAGAAAAATCCTGGTGGTATTTTAATGCCATTTTATTAAAAGCATCCTTTTTTTTGTATTATTTAATTAATTTTTTTTATTTACCTTATTTTAAAAATAAAAACAAAATGTATTTATTTGTTTAAACTTTGTTTTCATTAAAAGCATCTAACAAACAGTTCAGTTTTTAAAATGTCAAATTATCTGACTAATATTTCTTACACCGGGCTTTGTATCATCTCCAGAATTGATCTGCAATCGCTGCAAAAACAAAGACAAATTACCAATCAGTAAAGCAGCTAAGAAATTTAATGTAATGCCAAAAATGTAGGTCAAATTAAGAAATATTTTGTTCCATTTATTATTCAACTAGATTATAGCCCATGCATCAACTATAAGTGCAAACAAATGTTAAATGTATGTAATAATACATTAAAATTTTCACATTGATTTCAGCATTATTTTTTTTTACCTCGCAGCCTTGCTTTTTCTCTCTCTGTTTTAATAAATATGTGAACATGATTATTTTTTTCGGTGGTTGCCATGGTTACTCATTTTCTCAGGTCTCTGCTAATTATGTCTTTTTTACAGGACTTGTAGACCAGCTAAAGTCAGGGTTAAAAACTCAGAGTTTATTGAACGTAACCCTTCAGGGTTCCTCATTCTGTTTTCCATCTGGGTCCCTTCATCATAAAAGAAAGACTTTATTGAAATGTGTCAAAATAGTTACTCTAATTTCTTTTTTGTTTATGAATTACAATCCTACCATCAGTCATCACCACCAATAACACATTTTCAAGGATTTCAAGTATTTTTAATCGTTTTCACTTTGCAGCCGATATTGATCAAGGACCTAAATGAGACAGCCTCATGCTGAAGTATGTATCTACAAAATAAAATTCCAAAATCTGCCAACACATAAAGATGAAACAGAGAGTAAATCTCAGAAGAACCAGGAAGCATGAGAACAGCAGGAGGTCCATAAAAGAAAACCAGGTGCTTACCTACTGTGGAGGAGGAATTACTGGAATGCTAAACAGGTGGGATAATTAAAAGAAAGGAGGGGGGCACTCATTGAATACACAGGGAAATAAACGGGAACCGAAAATGATCTACTCAATTAAAGTTTAAAGACTCAAACTAATCTACAGATCTAAACCAGGGGTTTACAATTTTTGCTTGGAAGCCACTGTCCTGCAACTTTTAGATGCATTCCTATTTCAACACATCTGGATCAAATTTTCATTCTTCAACTGAACCCCTCAGGGTTCATTACCAAACTGTGGCTCTCAAAGATTGAAGTTGAAGACCTCGTAAATTCATGGGGTTCCATCTGCACCCCTCAGGGGCTGGTATCCTTTTAGATGTGTCCCCCTTCTAACACAGCTGATTCAAATGGTTCAGTTTCATCCATTGCATGTTAAAGATCTACAGAGGCCTGCAAATAAACCATCATTTGGTTCAATTTTGTTGAACCTGGGAAAGAACTTAAACATGCAGGATACTGGCCCTCGCCACTAATTTTGGACACCAGTGCGCTAAATAGTAAATAACGAACAGGAGTAAAATTAAACACAAAAGACAAGAGTAAAACAGATATGGACACACTGTTAGTGACAATGGCCAAAAATAACCACTACTAAAGATGGAGACATTTAAATGCCAGTTTTAGCGAGTCAAGTCTCTCAAAGCAAGGATCATAACCCAGTCCGGCAAACTGGCAGTGATGGGTAGAGTACCCACAAATTGTACTCAAGTAAGAGTATCAGTACTTCAACATATTTTTACTCAAGTAAAAGTAAAAAGTAGCCATCCAAAAATTTACACAAGAGTAAAAAAGTATTTGGTAAAAAGGCTGCTTGAGTACAGCTGATTTATTTTTATTTTTATGATGTTATCAGACAGACAAAAATATAAAGTTTTGGGGAAATTCTAGTAATTTAAAGATTAAATTGAGCTTGTATAGAAAGAGGGGGGCTCCTTTAATAAACTGTAAGTGTGTTCCATGGTCTGATGTAGGGTGGCCATTTCCACAACACCAAAAAAAGAGGACTTTTTCAAGATTGAACAAAAATAAAAAATAAAACATAATATCAAACCAATTACATAGTATGACTGTTGTACACACCAAAGATGTGAAGGTCTACTTTTTATATTTTTGGCCTTTTGTGGCTGGCTCCAATAGCTTTTTGTTTGAGAGAAATTCCGTGTACGTGTCTGTTTTCTCCATGCTGAGGTCATCATGGAAAATATGCTTTCTGTGTGTGCATTGCTGCATGGAATGGAGAATATGTAGGCGCTAACGTTCTTCAGGTTCACCAGTGGGACATCTGCTTTGGAAAACAGCTTCAGACAACACTCCTCGCTCTGACAACCTTCCATTTCTGGGGAGCTGAGAATAGCTTCAACCATGCCATATTCCTCATAAAGTCCACCCATATCAATGTTCTTCAGTTTGCAGGCCTGGACTGCATCACTGTACTCTTCATAAGACACAACAGCTGTGAGGCTGAGCTTTGACATTTTGCTGTGAAAGCTGTTCTTAGAGAAGTCACATACTTCTTTGCTCTTTCATAGAAATGAATGAAATCAGCCTCACAATTCTTGCAATATCAGGAGTTAACTGTTTGAGTCTGCTGTTCACATAAAAGCCAAAAAATTGTCTTTTAGCCGCCTCTCTAGTGTCACTTTAAACTCAGTCATAACTTTAAACACTGAAGTAATGCTGAATGATGTGGCCTAAGGTGCTTCAATGCAGTCTGAAAATACCTTCAGAATGTGACTGAGGAAGAGGAAGTACATCTCAGACACTTCAGTTCTGTCCTCTGCAAAGCACTTCCACAAAATCTTTGGACATTCTTCATCATCAAAGCTCTGGAAATAGCTTGTCAGGGGCTTCCAACACTTCAGCAATCGGTCGAGATGACAGCAGAGACAGCTACCTTGTGATGACATGACGCAGCAGTTTGCACTCATCCACTGCTACAAACTCGCAAAACTCCCTCAGCTGCGCTGTTCTACCAGCTGAGATGCTATAGCTATAAACCTTCAATACAATGTCCAGATCCAAGTTGCCAGCCGCATATTTTGTGGCATTGTGCAATATGCGTCCTAAAGTTTGCAGCAAGCACGTTATTTTGATGTAGTTTTAGCTTCTGATGAACACTGTTGTGTTTTCCATAGTTAACTCTGGTGTTGTCTGCTGGATATGCTGATTTTTTGCAAATCCAGACCAGACATCTCGAGTTTCGCCATCAGCTGATTTGTTATAGCTTCAGATGTCTCATTACTATCACTGTAAAAATCAAGCAGACCATTCTGCAAGCCCTCTTGAAAGTGAAAATATCAGAGTACTGCAGGGAAACATTTTGTCATACCTTTGTTTGACGGATCAGTCCCTAGTGAATAATGCAATTTGTTTTCTTTTATGTAGTCCACATGCGCCTGTATAGAGTAGGGTGCTAGGACATTTTCACACAGAGCTTTGGCTTTTGTTTTGCCACACGTTACACCTTCAGCTATTGCTGAATCGTTGTAGACCTCTTGGTCAACTTTTATTCCACAGTCTGCACTCCTGTGTGACTGGTGATGCTTGACAGCATGATAAACTTTTCAAAGTCCTACAGCAGATATTTTGTTATCCTGAGGAGATGTGGCTTCACGGAAAAAGGAAAGAAGAGAAGAACATGTCGATCAAGTGCACCTCTGCCTTTGCTGCTTACATCCACGTTACAACGACAAAGCGTAATATATGCATGGCAGTCATCTTTCCTGCTTTTGGAGATGAATCTATATTCCTTTGTCCATTCGGGATTAAATGTAGTCTTTTGTTTGGACATTTTTACAGTCTGCAGGTGACTGGGTGGGTTCCCTTTGAATGGTCTGCCTGGCATCAACCACCTCAATATGGCTAATTTGATGACGGTCAGTGCCGTTAACCAATAGAATTTCTGATATTTATTTCAAACCGGGTTCATCCAATAATCTGTCACAAAAAAAGATCTTATTAAATTCATAGTTGTATTATAGACTTTATTATATTTTATCACTTATTTTACTTAGGCACATTTACTTTTTCATTAGAGACCATATGAGATGGAAAAAATAGTTATATTAAAAGGAGGACGACTGGGTGTCTGTCTTAAATGGACACTCCTTTTGAAAACCAGACTGTCCGTCTTAAAGACGGATGTATGGCCTCCTTAGTCTGATGAATTTGTCTTTTAAACATGTTTGTTCTTCATTCAGTGAAGTTACTCACAGTAACACACAGAGTAGCGATACTTCATAAGAATATTACTCAAGTGAAAGTAAAAAGTACAGAGTAGCAAAACTACCATGTTTTCCATTTGTTTATCATGCTGATATACTCCAATCCACTTGAGGGCAGTGTTAGTAGATCCATTGCAATATATTAAAAAGTATGTAAGTAAAAAAGCAAAAAGTATGGAGTATCAAAACTACTCTTAAAAGTGCATTACAAAAAGTTACTCAATAACTAGTTAGTACTCAACTCTGCAAACTGACAGATTAGTTCTGATTTTGCCGGGCAACCTTCTTACTGGCTATATTGTTTTTTGTTTTGTTTTTCCTCTGTAGGAGTCTCTCTTAAATGTTTTCCTCTTTGAGTCCCAGATTTATGGACAGAGACAGTTGCATTGCAATATATTAACGATATATATCATCTTATATTTGGCAGATTGATTGCTTGATGACATTATCAATTCAACATGGATGACCGTGAGGGCCATGTGCTGAATGCTTCAGGCATATAAATGTTACACTCAAGAAACCAAAATCAGATCCAAAAAAAATATTATGGTGTATAAGAGAGTATGTTGAACAATTCTATGATTTTAGAAATGAAATTTCATGTAAAATATAGTTTGCAGACCCTAAAAACCAACTCTTCACATATATGGACATTGCACAACAGAGAAGTTAAATGACCAAAAATCTGATTTTGCAACTAGGAAGTTTTTTTATTTGTATTGTTCAAATATTAATTTGACTACTTTAAATTACAAAGAAACAAACATTTGGTAATCATATGAACAAAAAAATAACCTAACTACATGTTGTAAGTTATGTGAACTGCCTATATATGACAACTTTCCAGAAATATAGAGACCAATGAATGGTGTGCATGTTGTGCAACGAGTAATGTATTAACTAAGGTGACTAAGGTGGTGTACAGACACACACACGCACACACACACACACACACACACACACACACACACACACACACACACACACACACACACACACACACACACACACACACACACACACAGAGTATAGGCTCATAGGGACAATCTCTATAAGGACAATCTCCCAGCCTTGACTGGTATGGTCAGTGTGACTGCACAGGGTGAGGAGCCTTTAGAGTCTTTTTCCTGACTCCTTATTAAAGGAAATAACCTTCCAATCCAATTTATAGGCTATACAACTGGGAAAGGAAAACGTCATTCTCAGCTCTGCAGAACTGAGAGTCTTTTTGGATATTAACCTGACCTATAATATAATTAATTAACATTAATAACATAATCAACATGATATACTTGTTAAATCAACTTTTTTTGTAACTTGACAAATGTTTAAATCATCAAAAAATGATCAAATGCTGTTACAAATATGACCAACATTATACACTTGATAATCATTTTTAAGTTAGAGATCCTTTTAACTCTTTGTAGTGTTGCATATCATCTTCAGAATATCATTCTGTGGCATTAACATTATTACTGTTGTGTTCTAGAAAAATCTGTGGTTTCTTTTATATTAAAGTCACAGAATGGTCCATATTTTCTGTCTTTACTCTTTTTTCTTTTTTACCCCTTTGTTGCGCACTGTCCGCATATGTGGACAGTGAAATAACATCGATCTAACTTCTATCTAAAATAACTTAAATCAGTGTTTAAAAAATCTAGACATTTTTTCTTATGTGTGCATGAAAGGGTAAATAAACTGTAGGTGTGTTTCATGGTCTGATGTATTTGTCTTTTAAACATGTTTGTTCTTCATTCAGGGAAGTTATTCACAGTAACACACAGAGTAGCGATACTTCATAATAATATTACACAAGTGAAAGTAGAAAGTACAGAGTAGCAAAACTACCCTGTTTTCCATTTGTTTATCATGCTGATTTACTCCAATCCACTTGAGGGCAGTGTTAGTAGATCCATTGCAATATATTAAAAAGTATGTAAGTAAAAAAGCAAAAAGTATGGAGTATCAAAACTACTCTTAAAAGTGCATTACAAAAAGTTACTCAATAACTAGTTAGTACTCAACTCTGCAAACTGACAGATTAGTTCTGATTTTGCCGGGCAACCTTCTTACTGGCTATATTGTTTTTTGTTTTGTTTTTCCTCTGTAGGAGTCTCTCTTAAATGTTTTCCTCTTTGAGTCCCAGATTTATGGACAGAGACAGTTGTTAGAGTCAATGATTCCTTTCCATCTTGGGATCACATTAGCAAATATCTGTATACTCCAGACCTAGAAACACCTGATGATGTACGGTTAATCAGGTTCAATAATCAGCCTCCACAATCCTTCCTATGTTCTTTAAAGAACCAACAATGGTGTAAACCCCCACCCCCGACCCCACCCCCCCATTACTACAACAATAAATCTTAGCCAATCCTAAACAAGGAGTATTTGGTAATCCTCTTCACTCTGCAAGTAGTAAGATAGCATAATTACTCAAGAGGCATAGATAAGAGCATCAGGGGCTGGACACAGTGTGATAACTGTCATGCCCCCATGTTCACCAAACAGTTGCCTTGTTGGGTGTATTTATATTTGCACGCTCCCACCTTTTTATTGAACACAGCTTGTTCATGTTGGTTTCCAGCAGAATTGAAGGAAATCGATACGGGAAGCAGAATCAAAAAGCAAACATAAAGAGGGAAAAGCTGCAGGGAAAAAGGTATACTGAATTGTGCTATTGTCAATACACATGAACAAATGAGTGAATATTTTCTTAAATAAATGCAAATTACCTTTTACTAATAATTTATAAAAGCACACAAAAAGTGGAAGCCTGTTACATAATGAAAGACAAATAAAACAAGAGCAGAAAAAAACTGTACTTTAGATGCATGTTTTGGCTCCCTTATCTATTTGGTTGCACAACCTTTGGCAACAAAAAATGCCTCTAAATGTTTCTAGTAGCCGTTTAGATGCTTCTAGCATGTCTGTTGGCACTTTCTTTCCTTCTTCTCCTACTGTTGAGTCTATTTTAAGTTTGTAGTCATTTTGTGCAGGGGCAGTTCTCAGGTCTCTCCAAAGCTTTCCAGTGGGATTCAGGTCAGGACTTAATGCTGGGCAGATTAAAGCGGTGCTTTTCAACCATAATTTGGTGCTTCTGGGGGTGTTCTTTGAGTCATTGTTCTGCCAAAAGACCCCTTTCTGCTCTGAGTCTTTGTTCCTGATTAACATATTTCTTTCTAAACTGCTTTTGTAGTATTCAGATTTCAGCATTTCCCTTCATATCAACCACATTAAATCAAACATGCATTATGACCATTATATAGTATGTGTAGGCTTACAGATTTTCTTCCTGTCACCGGCAAAACTAACATACTGTGTTCCCACAAACGTATTATTTGACGCCCTTTTTCAATAGAACAAAATACTACGAAGAATGCTTAAAATTATTGCAAACCCTTATAAATGCTTTTTTATTTCATTTTGGACATTAGTTCAGTCCAAGTTATGGGCAGAACTTTGTGCCATCAGAAACTAAATTTGAATAAGTTCTGTTTGATTTTGCATCACTGAGATTGAATCTGAAATCCTTAACTTGAATAAATGCTTTTAATAACTGAATCTGAATTAGCTTAATTTAAAATGCAATTTTTAGTTTTAGGATTGATTTTAAGGTTATTTTAGTGGTTTTTAAGTGTATTAATGGTCTTGGGTCTTCTTATCTTTCAGAACTACTTTTACCATATGAACCTTCGCGGCCTCTGCGCTCCTCTGGCAGCCGTCTCCTTGTCACCCCTAAAGTCAGGACACACACTCACGGCGAGGCGTCTTTCTATTATCACCTCTGGAACAGGCTGCTGGAGGACCTCAGGGCCGCAGAGAACGTTTGTGTTTTTAAGAGCAGGCTCAAAACTCACTTTTTTAGCCTAGCTTTAAATGATTATTATTTGTTTGTCTGTTTAATTGCTATGCATGTTTTACTTCATAAATTTTATCAGTGTCTTTGCTATTTAATCTTACCATCAGGGACACCTTAACCAGCTGATAGGCCCCGGGGTAGACAGGAGGGGAGCACTCATTGAATACACAGGGAAATAAATCAATTTTTGTATTGAACACCATAAAACAACAAAGTAGTGAATACCACCATCACCTCTGCATAAACATCAAATAGTGATGACAGCAGAAACAAAGAACAGAGCAGCTAAGAAGTCAGTGGAACGACCTTCTCTTTAAAGAAGGCAAGGCAAGTTTATTTGTATAGCACAATTCATGTTACAGAACAATTCAAAGTGCTTTACATAAAACATCAAAAGCATTACAGCAGGGTGCAGAAAAAGCAAAAGTACAGGAATAAAAAGCATGATTTAAAATGAAAAATAAAATCTATGTTAAAAAAGCCGTGGAGATTTATAACTTAGGATAAAAACCTAAACAAAAGCACACTGTAAAAAAAGAAGTTAGGAGAACTCACAATTTCGAGGCAACAAACTTCAGGAAAATTTTAAGTTAAGCACATGAACTTAACATTCTCAGTTATGCATTTGATTTCGAAGAACTCTCAATTCTAAGTTTTGCCAACTCAATGAGAAGTTGTAGAGACTTAAAATTTCAAACTGTAGTAACTATGAATCCTTAGTCTAACTTACTCAAGTGTATGTTGTAGTAGCTTGAAATTTCATGTTTTATCAACTTTGAATCCCAAGTTTTTGTAACCCAACTTTAAGTTGTAGAAACTTAAATTTTTAAATTTTACCAAACTGTAAATCCTAATTTGCAACTCAACTATAAAAGTTTCATTTACTTAAAATTCAACATTACACCAGCAGTTATTCTTGACTTTTCCAAACTTAACTGCAAGTTATTAAGACATAACATTTTACATTTCAACAACTTTTAATTGTGACCTTAGGTAACTCCACTATAAGTTGCTGTAACTTTTGAGAAGGGAAACAGCATTTAATTACCATCTGTTGTAAATATTGTATACACCAACTCTGTTATTACACAATATAGGAAAAGGTCATTTTTGGTGGTTCACCACACTTAATGTTAAAGATGGGTTTGAACAGCAAATTCCCAACAAAAGTAAAGAATTCAGATGCCATATCTATTCAAAAGTGTTTTTATTATATGATATTTTGTTACATCCTGTTACACACCATGTTTAACTATTGGGAAAAAAGGTTGAGGATGTTGGTGCGCATGCGTCAGCGTCTGTCAGCCCGCCAAGACCGGCTCCCTATCAACCACGGTTTTTAACTGGTTTTAAACCTTTTTAAAGACTGGTTTTAACGGATTTTTAAACACCACTGACTTATTAATAACCAGGACGTTTTTTACCGGATCGTTTTAATCGTGGGAAGCGCGGATTACTTCTCCCCCACCATGTCTCCACTCACCTACAGTCCTGGGTGTGATGGCTGCGCAAAACTTAGCCAGAGGGTTCTGGAGCTGGAGCAGAGGATCTCAACACTCCACCAAATCCAGGACCATGAGCACGACGTAGACATTATCTTCGGCCGGACTTTCGCCGCCAACACCATTCCCTGCCAGCCCGGTGAAGCTGTGGGGGGAAGATCCATCGCTGGGCCTCCAGGCGGACTCTGGGTGCCAAACACCCGCGTAACATCTGCAGCAGAGGAGGGCCGCTGGTTCCAGCAGGGGATTAAACCAAAAGCCCCTATCAGCTCCACTACGGTGCTCAAGGGTGCCCGGTTAACGGTTGGGCCAGGTGGAGGCGCTTGGAGCAGCCGCCACCGCTCTCCTCCAACCTGCCTGCCTCTATCAAACCGTTTCAGTGCCCTGGATGCGGATTTCCCTCCTCTGACAGCCCCTGCTCGCCGTAGCTCCGTAGGAGCGCCGCCTAATCCCTCCCAGCAGCAGGAGCAACAGCCGGACTCCCGCAGCCCCCCACATCGCGCTAAGGGCTGCAGCCAGAACTCGCCGAGGAGTGCTCCACTTCACCCCGAACACACGGAACGAGCCCTTGGCGCCGATTAAACATCGCTGCAGTCCTGGGGAAGCTTCTACACCTGGCATACAGCAAGTCCTGGATGGTGAACGATCCTCTGCCCAGCGCAAACATCCGCCTGCAGACCCGCCGCCCACCACACTCATCATCGGGGACTCTATCATCAGAAACCTGAGGATGAGAGGAGCCCTTACACTGTGTTTCCCTGGGGCCATTGTCACGGACATTACCGAACAGATCCTGCAGCTCATTGATCATCACAAATCTGTGAGTAAAGTTGTGATTCATGCTGGCACCAATGACATTTATAAACAGCAGACTGAGCTCCTGAAGCGTGATTTTATTCACCTTTTTAATCTTCTAGAAAACACACGTCTTTGTTTTTATTTCTGGCCCCACTCCCACTATCGGCAGAGGAATTGGCCGTTTTAGCAGACTTTTATCCCTCAATACTTGGCTCTCCTCCATCACCGCTGTTCACAATATTGGTTTTATAGACAATTTTAACATTTTTTGGGGCAGGAAGCATCTGTTTGGACCAGATGGGCTCCATCTAAATAGACGAGGCACTCGTATACTGACATTGAGCCTGGCATGTCCACGCCCCCCCCTGTCAACTACACTGGCCACAGCTGTCCCTGCCCTCTCTGATTCCTCCGCCACATCCTGGTGTGCAAATGGTCCCTGCTCCGATGAACTCACCCCTGATTTTAACAGTAACTCACATACTGGACTTGGACCTTGCTCTACCTCATTCATACCTGTTATCAGCAGAGAGCGGACTAAAAATCATAAACCAAACAAATGCAATCCAAATAATCTCAAAAAGTTGCCAAAAGCCCCACTTTCAGTAAATCATACAGTCCCTTCATCTCCAATCACTATTAATATGGCACTTTTTAATGTTCGCTCTCTGCTGAACAAAACTTTTATAATAAATTATCTGATTTTAGACCATAATCTTCATCGTTAATTTTTAACAGAAACTTGGCTGAGTGCAGATGCCCCTGTTGTTCTTACAGAGGCCTCCCCACCTAATTTTAACTTCACTTATTCTACGAGGAGTAGCAAAAGGGGAGGCGGAACTGCTTTTATAAGTTCATCAACACTTTCCGCCAAACCTGTTTTATTTGATAACTATTTTACTTTTGAATATAATGCAAATGTTTTTAGCACTCCTCAGATTATATTTGTCACAATTTATAGGCCTCCTAAAAAGAGTGCACTTTTTATTCAATAATCTTCAGAGTTTTTATCAATTTTGTACAACTCCTTTGAAAGGATCATTTTAGCTGGTGATTTTAATCTACATATAGATAACTTTTTAGATCCTTTATCAACAGATTTTTTAAACATCCTGACTTGTATGGATTTTAGCCAACATGTCATGCAGCCGACTCACAACTAAGGACACACCCTGGACTTGGTCATCACGCATGGCCTGTCCACCCGTGTGTCCTCTCTGGTTGACTTGGCTGTCTCTGACCACTACTGTGTGTTTTTTAACATCACCAGTTTTATTCAGCAGGAGACCTCTGTGTGAACTGTCAGGAAGCGCCATCTAACCCTATCAGCCCTGAAGTGAATTTCTTGAAATTTTTAAAAAGAATCCTCCTATTGTTTTACCTGCCCCCTGTGATTTTTTTGTCAAGGATTTTAACAGAAGGCTTCAGTCCACTCTTGACCGGCTTGCTCCACTACAAGTTAAAAGTTTAAAATCTAAAGCTGCAACGCCGTGGAAAAATGAAAACCTCCGGAAAATGAAGAGAAATTGTAGGGCGGCAGAGAGAAAATGGAGGGAAAGTAAAACCACAATAAACCATCAAATATACACAGATCTTCTCAAATTATACAACAATGCAGAAAGAGATTCAAGAAATTCATACCTCTCCAAAATCATCTCGGAACATAAAAATAATTCCAAAATCCTTTTTTCCACCATTGCTAAACTTTTTTACAGAGCTACTACTGTATTTCTTAAAACCCCCTCAAACACTCTTTGTGAGGAGTTCGCAGACCACTTCAGAGGGAAGGTAGATACCATCAGATGTAAGATTTTATCTTCTCAGAGTAACATGGTTTCAGACAGATCTGAGTGTGTCTTTACCAGAGGAAACGCTGGACAGTTTTGTCCTGGTAGAGGCTGGGACTCTTAAAAGTTTATAAAGTTTTCTCCTCAGTGAGGCCCACCACATGTGTTTTGGACCCGATTCCCACTTCCTTTTTTAAGCAATTTTATGAATCTTTTAGAGATGAGATTTTAACCATGATGAATTGCTCCCTTCAGACGGGGGTCTTTCCTGCCGCCTTTAAAGGGGCGGTAGTGAGGCCCCTGTTGAAGAAGAGCAATTTAGATTTTAATGATTTTAACAATTTTAGACCGGTATCTAACTTACCTTTTTTAAGCAAAATTTTAGAATTTTTTTTTTAATTCAACTTAATGATTTTATTTATGAGCACAATGTCCTAGAGAAATTTCAGTCTGGTTTTAGGGTGAACCACAGCACAGAGACGGTCCTTCTAAAGATTTTAAATGATTTTAGATTAAACTATGATGCACAGAGGGTGACAGTGTTGGTTCTACTGGATCTAAGCGCTGCCTTCGATACAGTAGACCACACTATTCTTTTAACCTGTTTAAAACAGATTGGCCTCTCTGGTGCTGTTCACAAATGGTTCACATCCTGTCTCACAGACAGGACTTTTATGGTAAGTTTAGATACCTGCTCCTCTAGGGTCCATAGGATTACATGTGGTGTGCCCCAGGGTTTGGTTTTAGGCTTAGTGCTTTTTAACCTGTATATGCTCCCTCTTGGCAGCGTCATCAGAAGACATGGAGTCAACTTTCACAGTTATGCTGATGATACACAGCTGTACATCTCCATGTCTCCCGATGACACACGGCCAATGGATGCACTTTTTAACTGCATTTTAGACATTAAATCCTGGATGGCAGAAAACTTTCTCCAGCTCAACCAGGACAAAGCTGAAGTTTTAGTCATCGGTCCTGAGGCTCAGAGAGAGAAACTTTTACCAAAACTACAATCACTGTCTTTTAATCCCTCTTTACAAGTGAAGAACCTGGGCGTGATTTTTGACTCTGAGCTGACTTTTATTGCTCACATAAAAAATATTACTAAAATAGGTTTTTATCAACTAAAGAACAATCGCCATTCTCTCTCGGGCCAATACGGAGACACTGATGCATGCTTTTATCTCCAGTAGAATTGATTACTGTAATGCCCTGCTTTCTGGTCTTCCCAAAAAGAGTATATCAGGTTTACAACTACTACAAAATTCAGCAGCACGTGTCCTGACGAAGACCAGGAGGCGGGAGCACATTACACCGGTCTTAAAATCATTGCATTGGCTCCCCGTACATTTCAGGATCGACTTTAAGGTTCTTTTAATGGTTTTTAAGTGTCTTAATGGTCTTGGGCCTTCTTATCTCTCTGAACTACTTTTACCATATATGGGAGCCCTCTGCCCCGGGAGCGGTGGTCGGCTGTGGCTCCCTGGGTGCTCTCCAGGTGGAGCTTGGGTGGAGGTGGGGGTCTTGGCCTTGCCTCCACTGGGTGCCCTGTGTCGGTGCCTCGGCTGCTGCTGTTAATCAACCGCTGCCGGGGCAGATGGCTCCTCTGACGGCGTTTCCTTGCATGGTTCATCTACACTCAGCCCAATGTCCTTTTTTACTTTTACTTTTAACTGTGTGTGTGCATGGGAGTTGGGTTGGGGGGTGGGGGGTATAACTGTGACCATGCTTTTAAATCTGTGGGGGAGGGAAGGGAAGGTGGTTTTATGTGGGGTCATTTTAATCTGTAAAGCACTTTGTGATGCAACTTCTTGTATGAAAAGCCCTTTATAAATAAAGTTTGATTTGATTTGATTTGAAGTATAACAAACTACACAGGTTAAGCTATGGAGCATAAAACTTACACTGTTATTAAAACAAAGATATGAAACACGTTTGATACCAACCAGCTGAAAAAGCTGAACAAAACCTCGACTGGTGAGGCCCAACACATGTAGCTATTAGACCACAGCTCAATAAGCTTAAGAAGACTGTGAAATGTCATCACCTTATACACATTAAAGTACAGTTACAGGACCCTGAGATGCGTACCTGGCTGGGTAGCCCAAATCCAGAATAACTGGCTGAACAGCACCAAATAAAGTACTAACCTTGTATTATAAATTTTAAGAGGAGAACTCTCTAAAACAAGAACATACCTTTAAAATGTTAACATCAATGTATGCCACTACAAATAAAAATTTCTTAATTTTTTTCTGTATAAAACAGTCTCATTTTTATTAAAGTGTCAACAGTGGAAGAAGAGACTCGAACTCTATTTTTAAGTAAGCCTGAAATTGAAAAACAGGAAGACAAAAAACAAAACGGAAAACGTACGGTAGATCAGAATAAAACAGGTACCATACAGGATTCACTGAAGAAGTCTGTTTTTGAGGGATCTTAGACTTGCAGAGAGATCTGTTCCAAGTCCCATAAAGATTTTCTGTATCGTTTCAAATGTGTACCTCAGATCTTTTGCGTGTTGAAGGTTTAAAGCATAGATCAGCCCAAAGATGTAGGCAAAAGCCGTTGGCAGGTCAGGAAAATGCTGAAGGATGATGGTTTCTTCCACAACAACAGCAAGGTTCATTACGTTTAAAGCAGGTGAAGTACAGTCATCCTCCAACACAGTGAGGATACCCACAGTGAAACCCTGGGTCTGCTCCTCCACTGGGTCAATGTCCTTGGGGAAAAATGGTTAATACTATAATTGTAAACCAAACTGAAAGATAATCATATAGGGCATCTTTTACATGAAATGTTTCCACCTTAAAGCTTGTAACCAAAAAGCTATGTGTATAATATGTGGAAATTGGTTACATCAAGAACAGTTAAACTTTTGAAGGCTCTGGGCTTTGGAATATAGAGAACACAGAAAACATTGAAGTTATAGTCTACATTAGACAAAAGAACAGGGGAACAATGGTTTAAATGCATGACATTCATTTATACAGTATTTTTGTGTTAATTACTCACAAGGCAGCTCCTGGAGAGCTTCTCATGACTGTCACAAAGATTCAAAGGAAGCCCCTTCAAATCAGCAGTTTGCCGATGTGTTGTGATGTCAGATGTCTGAAAACAAAGTTACACCAATCATTAGAAGATGGAAACAACAAATTGAAAGCCAAGAAAAAATCATGGCATGGAGCCATATTCAGAAGTTTTGTTAAGTTTTAATATTAGCCCAATTCGTAACTAAGGGTCGCCTCCTCATCCTTTACCAGCATGGGTTTTATTACTTATCACAGTGGCTATAGATAGCTGTTGAAGCACAGCAGTTATAAAAAGTGGGACTCAGTTGCATTGTAGATCTTACGGTGAGTTTCTTACTATAAAAGCAAGCCCAACAAAATTGGTTATTTCTACGCTTGAGAAACTAAAACTGTTACTACAAATGTTTATATGGGAAATGTTACCAAAGACACTTCAAATAATGTAAGATAAATTCCCTCCATTATATCACTACTTTAACTGGTTACTACTGTCAGTCCTCTATAGAGTGTAATTCTAATCTAATCCACAATAGTTAAAATAATGAGATTATTTTAAATTTCACCTCTTTATCCATCTTTTTAAGGAGTTGATCTATCTCAGCTGGAAAAGCTGTCCTCTTAGACCGATAGCGTTTAAGAAGCCTGGATGTGTGCTGATTAAGGCCTGCTCTGATGTTGTCCATCAAGTCCTTGTTGGTGATTGGACGGAACTCTCCACTGATCTGTTAAACCAGTAAACCAGCAGATTATTTTATTTACAGAATTTACACTGCATTCATTTTATTCTAAAAGACAAAATCGATAATTTTATGGAAATTAGCAAAACAGGTAATACAAATGCAAACATTTTCCATTTAAGGTTGTTAAAGACAGCATAAAACACACTGTGGTTAGGGAGATTTGTCAAATCTAATTCAATATAGTGTTCCACTAATATTTAAAGTTAAAAACTTTTTTAAGTTAGCCCCAAGAGCTTATTGCAACAAGAGTGAAATCATTAGTTTGTCAAAAAAATAGGCTATTCAATAAAGTAAAGCATCAATTGAGATCCACCAGGCAAGGTTAAAGAGCAACCTTTACATTCACGAAGTTGCAGACCCCTGATAAAGTTATATGACTCAACATGAAAAAAAGAAATGATAAACAGAAACAGCTCACCTCTAGACAGCCTGGTCCAGCCTTAATATACCTCCTTTCTGGGCGGCTTCACGCAAGTGTTTGGACCATAGACGGTATATAGGGTTTGGACCCACAGCTCCACGTTGTCCGGTGCGCTGTCTGCCGGTGTTTGATCCGCAGTCTACCAGTGTTTGGGTCCGCTGCTCTGCGTTGTCTGATATGTGACGTCTGCCTGTGTCTGATGCGCCTTCCCGGTGCTCTGCGTTGTCTGCTCCGTCGTCTATCGGTGTCCGGTACAAGCTGTCTTTTTAACCCTATCTCACTCTTAAGGGCCAAAGTGGGATGACAAAGATCTAAAGTCTGCTTGAGTACCAAAGCATAATTTTGCAGTGGTTTATCTATCTGACATTCAACACAAATTGCTAGCCATTGTTGCTGCAACATTAGCCATTAGCAATGTGAGTTAGCAATTATTCTCTCAATATTTAGTTTGTTTATTTAAAGAAATTGAAATATTATTAGTAATGTAGCTAGTATCATTTCAAACTATAAACAATTATGAAATTAAACAGTTAGTTAAAAAGGTCCATATTTTTGTAAGACAGGCTAGTTCGTTGCAGAATATAGTCTACATCTCAACCATCGACAGCATTCCCTAAAAAAAATCATCTGTTGAAGTCTAAAAGTTGTTCATGTTTGTAGGCTACCTTAATATACCACAAAACACATTCATAATTGATTTCCAACATAATTTGAATCCAGTCAAATAGGGAAAACTTACCTATGCAGGCCACTTAACCTTCGACCAGCATATGCAGAATGAGACTCCAGGCTAACTCCATAAGTTGGCTTTCCCGCATTTCACAACAAAGGCAGAACTGTGGCACGTTGTTATAAAGTCCAACTTAGATTTATAAGTTCTGACAACTCACTTGATAGTGTTGAAGCACCCAACTACTTTGGTTTGTCGGACTAACTTAATTTATTGCACCTAATTAATAAAACTTAGATTTTCAAGTTTAAACAACAAAAAATACCTTTTCATCCCCAAAAATTGAAGTTGCATTTATAACAGTGCAGCTGAGAACAGGTTGTTGTGCATCATACACACACACACACACACACACACACCTTTCAGCACCATGGGCAGCAATATGGCCAATGTGTCAGCAAGTGCTTATTGATTTACATGTAACCTGTTCCACCCCACAGCCCCGCCGCAGGGTCACTGTGGGGGAAGGGCGGAGAGAATGTCCGAATTTAGTTGACCTGTGCTCACTGATTGTTAAGCATGTCATATCATTATAAACCTCTGAATCTCAGCTAAAGACTCATAAATAGTTTTTGTGACCTCCAAACCCAGAAAAAATAACAAGCAATTAAAAGAGCAGTTGTGCTATTTTGCGATTTTTACATGAACATTCAACCGAACCTGTCGGTCACCCTGCCGAACAGAACCGAGCAAACCTTGCCTTCCATGAAAGCCAGCATATCACAGACTCTAAAGCTGCAAGTTTCATCATGCTACATGCAAATTTCAGCATATGAGCAGCAAAATAAGCCCGAAATACGTGCAGCATTTGAAAAACAAGAGCATACATTTTCCTTACCTTTTTTTTCCGTGCTGAAAAGAATAATCCACCGTGATATGACTGTATTTCCAGAATAACTAAAATACCCAGTGTGTATTTTGAAAAGAAAAAGTGAAAAAAAACGAAAACCTGCAGTAGAAATCTCACATGTCTCGCTCCTATCGGCTGCGCCTCCTCACCTGCGGTTCCTTGCTGCGAGGGCTGCTCCATGCCTACAGGTGCTGCTGCTGCTGCATCCTCCTCTCTGCCCGGTGTGTCAGAGAGCTAGCTATATCCAACGTATTTAGCTGACTTAAATAATTCTGTCAGCTTAGGCATTTTCTTTTTTATTTCTTTGTCTCGAAGCTCCTTCTCACGAATCGCTTTTCTTTGCTGAGCACCGCTCTCAAATTTCTTCCCCGACTTTTTTCCACGTTTCTTTACATCCAGATGACCACGCCCTGAAATTGTCTAAATTGTTTGATTGGTGAGCTCATGGTGCAATGGGAACTTTAGAGGCCACATGGGTGAAGTAGGTCACTTGTAATTTGGATCAATCAGCAGCATTAAATTAGCATGTAAGATGATTGACAGAAAACCTGACAAGTAATAAAACGTTTCTTTTGTTGTTGTTTTTTTACCTGAGATGATAGGCCCCCTGAGCATCATAGGCCCCTGGCCACCGCCCCTGTTGGCCCGTGCATTAAGGCGGCCTTGCTTACCATCCTTATTCTCTGTTTATTTTAAACTTTAACGTTTCATTTTAATCTACCTTTCTTCTCTGTAGGAGCCCTCTGCTTCAGAAGCGGTGGTCGGCTGTGGCTGCCTAGTTGCTCACCAGGTAGTGCTTGGTGGAGGTGGGTGTCTCTGCCTCGCCTGGCCTCCTCTAGGCGCCCTGGGTCAGTGCCTTGGCGGCTGACCCAGGGTCATCTGCTGCTGCCAGTGCAGATGGCTCCCTTGATGGTCGCTTCCCTACCATGCTCATCTGTACTCAGTCCATTGTTGTTTTTACTGTTACTTTTAAGTGTGTGCTTGCATGAGGGTTGGGTTGGGGAAAAGAGGGTATAACTATGATCATGCTTTTAAATCTGTGGGGGAGGGATGGGAATGTGGTTTATGTGGGTATATTTTAATTCTGTAAAGCACTTTGAACTGCAAATTGTGTATGAAAAGCGTTTTATAAACGAAGCTTGATTTGATTTGAGATATATATATATATATATATACAGTATACGTTTTTTAAACAATAACATCCACAACAGTACTTGCTCCACATATAAGGACTACAGATGGAAATTAGCATTGTGCTAAATCTGGGGCAGCCATCTTTTTAATGTACCTGTCCGTTGTCCTTTTAAATAAATAAACAAACAAACAAACAAACAAACAAACAAACATCTGCCACATCTGCCTCAGTGCTGGTGACATTGTGGCTCCTGAGGATGAGCTTGACGATGATGTAAAGTAACAGAAGATGAGGGCGAGCTGGTTTTGGTATTTTTGGTGTCTTACAAGTATTCTTGTTTCATTGTTATTTCATTTTCTTCCCATTCAATGATCATTTTAATTTGTTTCAAATTAGCTTTATGTTCATGTTCGAAAACAACTGTAAATAATAAAACAGTTGGCAAAATGAGTTAGAGAATTATTAGTTGTTTAAATCAGTGAATTCATAACAAATATCATACAACTAAACAAGAAATATGACACGAATAAATTAACAAACAGAAAAGAGTCTATCCATCTTGTCCCTGCTCTTCTAAGCTCTCCTCTCCTCACTCTCCCTTTGTTGCTTCATGTCCTAAACAGAAGAAATCTTTAAAGAAATGTACATTTAACTTGAGAAGTTACAAGTTATATCTTCATTACACAAGTACCTGCAGGCGATTACATCTAATTTGTTTTTGGCCAACAAGAGGATGCCGTTTTCCTGCAAGTCCATCTCCTCCAGAATTGTACTCAAAACATAGACAGAAAACAAGTGAAGAGGGGAAACAAACAACTGCGTTAATCCGTGAATGCAAAAGTATATTTTTTTACAGCAGAACACAAGGGGAACCTTACTCTACAGAGATCACAGGATCTGTCGTTTTTGAGGTTTAATAAAACTACTATAAGCATAAGGTGTGTAACTGGATCTATTCTTCTACCTCCATGCTACACTGCCGGAATCTCTTGTCCTGGTGAAGATGTGATCATTTCTCCTAACAGAAGCCTTCTTCTCTTCAGTTCCTAAAACATATGACAAAAAGTTCAATTCACAAAAATCAGCACAAAGAACCATGGGACAACCATGAGCTTATTTTACGAGCGAGGATTTTCAAAAAATTATATTAAAAAATATGTCTATGCAAAAGACAAAAGCCCAACATTACAACCTCTTTAAGCTTTTAGTTTTTGTACAGTTCGATTTCAGCCTCATGTAAAAAAAAAAAACCTTGGTGTAAACTATGGTATCTTAGCACTTTTAGCTAACAGTTATAGTTAGGACAGCAGTTAAGATTAGGCCATCGTTTGTTTACATGATGCTTCTTCTTATACATTTATAACAAACCAATTACCAAACTAATACATTGGATTTCAAATTAGGCTAGTTCAAATTCAGTTTTTAAAAGCATTTATTCAAGTTTGGCATTTCAGATTCAATCTGAGTGGTACAAATTCAAACAGAACTTATTCAAATTCAGTTTCTGATGGCACAAGGTTCTGCCCATATGAGGTCTCCTCCTTTTACTTTACCACCACCTAAATCCAGACAAGTCGGTGAGTGGTGAGGACAATAAACTGGGAATGTTGCAGAAACACGAAGCAGAGCGTTACTCGATGGGTAGTTTTCTAGGCACTCCTCCTCAGATTTATTCCTCAGAAAACTTGTAAAAAACACTGCAAAAAAATTTAGGGTGTTCTTTTATCTGGGATTATTTCACCAACAGGACCGTATAAAGGAGGTTACTAAATGCTGGAAACTAGGAACGAAGATGCCAAAGAATATGGAAACTCTGATAGTCTGATAAGGCGAAGTTCACACTTCCTTCCACTTTACTAGGCACATCATGGATGAGACAGAGGTTACAGTGTTCATAATTATTGGTCGGGGAAACGGTCCAGGTCATTAACAAGGCAGACAGAGAAGGTAGAACAGGTCCAGAATTTGTGAGACAGTAATCAGTGTTCAGACCAGTAATCAGGGTTCAGAACCAGAATCAAAATAACTCAGTACAGATAGGAAGCAGACAGAGACAGTGGTGAGATCAGAACTTGATCAGAAGTGAGGACAAGGTTTTAAGCACAAGGTCGTTCTACAAATTATTAATCTGAGGAATTGTAAATTCAATTTCACATTACACTTTTCATATTTTAATTGTTGTAACTTTAGTGTACATCATTTTCCTTCCACTTCACCATTATTCTCTCATTTGTGTTGGTCTAAAATCCCCAACAATACACAGAAGTGTGTGGTTGTAATACTACAAAATGTGAAAAACGTCCAAAGTATCTGCGTCTTTGATTTCATCTACTTTTTGCATTATTTGTGCTGAAAGTAATTTAAATACCTTATTACCTACTTGGGAATTTAAATGGCTTGAGGGCAGAATGACTCAACTTACACACAGCCAACCTTTCTAGTTAAGGCTATAACATTTTCCCTCTTGCTTTGCTCTTGAAAGTATCTGTCTTGCTGGAGCCATTTTGATAATCTCAAGGTGATGAGGTCTAGAACATGTTCTAGTTGCCAAGTCTTTGTAAGACACATAATATCCCTGCTCCTCTGGTACTCCAATGTTGGCCAATTTGAGGTTGTTTTTTTAACGATGATTAAAGGAATACAAAGTTCAAGGTTTCCTTCCTTTGGAATTAACTCCTCTAGATAAGAAGGTCTAAACCCAAACCGTCTAACCCAAACTGCTAGCTCATCACAGGGCAATACAAATACACACAGGACAAGCAAGCATGCAGTCACACATTATGGAATTTTATCATATAATAGTGTTTTTGGGTGGTGATATCATATCGGGAACAGCTCTGGTAGGGAACAAACTGCCAGGCTGAGGATAGGTGAATAATTACAACTAAAGGGACCTAATTAGGCTAAAAGAACGATAAACCGAGGGAAAGGCCTGACAATAATCTAAGAGCAGTAACTACAAATGTACAAGTAAAACACAGGAATAAAATTACCTGAACACAAAATGAACTAATATGGCAAGACCTTTTTTTTTACGTGTCCTGTTTGGCAGTGTGGAGCTCAGAATTGGTGTCTGAGTACCAAGTAGAAGCCCAACAGATTTACTTTCACAAGTGGAGCAGTACAGCTTTTGCTATAGTACTCCACTTGATTTATGTGTGAAAAATCTTTATTATGAATTGTTGGGGTTTTTATTTCCTGATGTTATGGACACAGAGACGGAAAATTAAGGAGAAGAAAGAAGGAAGATAAAGAAGAGAGGTAGGAAACCAAATGTCATGAGAGAGGGTGAGTTGAAAATACAAGAGAGGAAAGGGAACAAAGAAAACACAGGAAAACATCGAAGTCTGCCTCCATACCCACAGGACGGCAGAGAGAGGGGGAAAAACAAAACAAAACACGAAAAAGGAACCTCGACAAAACCAACCAAACATTGTGAACTAAGAATTACACAACCACATCACACAAAAATAGATATAAAAATACAACAACAATGTCACAGAAAAACTCATGGTACCGATTAATCAAGCTCTAGTAATGATAACCTCAGCCCAAGAATATATCTGTAAACACCAGAGACCCCACATCTATGTGTGTGTGTTAGCATGCTGGTGCATATAAGGTTTCTCCATAAGAGTGTTCGATAGTTGGTGTGAGCAGACATCAATCCGTCTCCCAGGAATCGATGCAGACATGAAGGAGATCGGAGCAAAGACGTCCAAAGGACCGCCAGAGCCCCAGGCGGACCCGGGCGGGGCCGACCGCATCCCCCAAGAGAGGAGCAAAGGAGAACCCCAGGGGAACATCCAGCGCCCACTATGCAGGGGCCCGGGGGGCAGCAGTGACGAGCCCACGGGCCCCGCCGGCAACAGGCCGCGCCGGCAACAGGCCGCGCCGGCAACAGGCCGCGCCGGGCCGGTCAACGGACCGGGGGAGCCGGGGCCCAGGGGCACCCCACCCCCCGACAGGGACCCGACAAGGGACAGGCCGACGAGGGGCCCTCGGCACTGCAGGGGCAGCGGCCGGCCGCCGGCCGCCACGCGACACCTCCGCCCTAGGCCAATCCCCACCGCCAACATCCCAGCGCCCCACCGATAGCCGCAGGGGACGGACAGCATCCCCAGGCCGGGCTCAGCCAGCATCTGGACGCCAAGTTGTACCAGCTCCCGGGTCCTGATCCCGCGCAACGCAGGGCGCCGAGACCAGGCATCCAATGAGGGCCAGGGCCGGTCCAACCCGCCAATGAACCGGCCACGCACGGTGCGCACAGAACAGGTGATCAAACGAGCAGAGACACCGGATCCGCATCCCGCCGAGCCACCGAGCAGGCACCAGCCAACAATCCCAAACCTGGCACCTCTAAAAGAGGTGCCCCAACCAACCAAAGGAAGATATCAGCCCAGCGCATCGGCCGACCGACACACCGGCCCCCCCAGGCCCGGCCAGGCATGCACCAGGTCCGAACCGGATTGACCACCGGCGCACCGGCAGGCAGGGGCCCCCGTCACCGGCGGGGAGTGACGGAGGGGAAATAGGCCCCCCATTAAGTGTAAGACCTGAGGTGCGCCAGGCGAGGGGGCAGACCAAGATCCAACCTAACAGGTAGACAAAGACATACAGACACAGTCATTCGTTCCCTCCCTCTTAAACCCATACATTCTCACTGACTCACCAAGACACCCAAAAAAATGACGCTGTACCCTCACTCACACACCCCATGCACACTTTATGTTCCCAGGTCCAGGTACCGATGCCCCAGTAGAGCCACCAGCCCCCGGACCCGGGAGGTGGACCCCCTACCTTCTAGGATGGAGACAAGCAGACCGCCAAGGGCCCCACAGTGGCAAAGCAGCCCGACAGCCCAGGACCCCGACCTCCTCCTCCGGACCCCAACCCCTGATGGGCCGTAGCGAACAGGGGTGTGAAAAGATGTGGCAAGACCTTTAAAACAATAATGAACACAGAGGAATGAAGAGAATATGGCAAAACTTAAAGAATATAAATAAAGAACAAGGATATGGTAAAAACACAGACACAATTAAGTCCAAACAGAAACACCCATTGATCATAACACACTGATCTCATCCTCAGAGTCCTATTTATCAATTTTTTTTAAACCCAGAAGTGTTATTATGTCAATGTGATAAAGTTTTCTTACATAAATGCTTCCAACTCTAGGTTATTTTTAAAAGCTGATTTTTTTTAACCATTGTTTCAGAAGATATTAGTTAAAATTATCCATACCACTGTAGAAAAATACTGCAAACATTCGTGAATCACTACAAAAAGATTGTAAAAGTCCAAAAATTCAAAGGAATACATACAGAATACACCGCTGTATAATGGAGCCTTATAAGAGGTTTTTAGTGTATTAAGATATTGTGAAGCAGAGATAAAACATGAGTTTTGTCTAAACAGGACCCCCAGGCGTGTTTTGATTCTCAACTGGACTTAACAGAGCATGTACAATATGACATGAATTGTAAACATGCACATCAATTATTTAAGATGAAAATTAAAGGTCAATCAAGCATATAAGGTCACATTAACATAACATGCTTCCACCCATCGCTTACAGTGATGTTTTATCGATAGCTACGATAACCAACAATGATCTCAGATGGATTTTTAATGTGTGGAAAATATCCAAGCAAGTGTACTAGATTGTTACCAATTGTGACTCATTTGAAAATGTTTCCCACTTTTTTTTTTGTACCGGCGTTGGTGTCGGGGTCAAGCCTCAAAAATCACGGGGACGGAGCTGTGGTACAGTATGTCCTCGAAAGCTTACGAATCTGTCACAATTCCAACACAGAGACATACAGCGCTTTGCAAAAAGTATTGAAGTACTGAAATACTTTAAGCGTTTTTTACATTGCATTGGAACCACTGTCTTTAATGTGTTTTATGCTACATACGGTAACATAATAATCCATACAGTAGAAGAAAATGCTCCAAGTAAAACCATCCTTCACTTGAACTACAGTTGGAAGTCTTTGGGGTTATAAACTTTGCACATCTAGAGACTGAAAATTTTGCTGAGTCTTATCTTCAAAGCAGTTCTGTGGCATCAAAAGGATGCCGGCTTAAAATTAATCTGAAAAGAAATATTGGCACTGAAAATAAAACTAGGCATTGAAAAATATAATTGTAACTGAAAATATTCATTTTGAATCTGAAATAAATGTACTGAAAATGTCTGTATTGAAAGTGAAAAAAAAATGAAAGTGAAAAAAGTTTTAATTAAATTCAAAATATATACATTGAAACAAATAACTCCCTTCCAATCAAGTTTTTACACTTCAATTATTTTTTTTTACAAAGCCAATCTTTTTCTCAATGCCACCATTTGGGTGCTGAGGTTTTTCAGCTTCATTCCTTTGTCATTCATTTCATGTTGTGCATGAGGGGCAAGGCTTCAGAGCCACATGTACTTGCCCTCAGTTATCAGGGCTGTTCTATGACCCGTTTTCTAAACCAGCTAATAAAGGTCACTTGTAGTTCTTTTATATATATCTTTAATTCTAAAATGTCCTTGCATTACTGCAAAATCCACTGTTAATCAGCTGTACTGTTTATTTTGATATAACTTTAAAAAGAGTCACTGTCAGGTTCTGTGGATTTTTGTTTGTTTTTCTTCCACTTGATTTTCTTCCCCTCTGTACCCCTAGCTGCTTTGTTTTGTCCCTCCTGTTTGTGTTTAAACTTAGGTCTTTTCCTTATCTAGTATTTTTCATGTTAGATTATTCCTTGTCTTTATTAGTTTATTCTGGCACTTCCTTGTTTCTGTTTCTTCTTCTTGCTCTTAGATGTTTTCACCTTTTGTTTGTGTCCTCATTTGTTTCCTTAGTTTATTCCCTCTAGATAGTTTACTATTTATTTCTTCCTTCTGTTTTCCAGTGTTTCCTTTAGATTCCCTTCCAGACATATTATCTTTAGTTTCTAGTTTCTTTAGAGTTTTCTGTCTCCCTACAATTCTACCTCTCTTCCCAGCTGTTAATTGTTTCAACCTGCTCTCTCCCTCTCACCTGCATCTGATTCCCCTAATTGGTCATTGGTCTCCTCTCACTTCCTCATTTCCTCCCCAGTATAAATTCTTCTCTCATTCAGTCACTACTCGCTGGTCCGTCCTTATTCAGCCCTCCGTGAATGTTGGATTCAGTTTGGCTTGTAGTTAACAGTTCTCCAAAAGAAGGGTATGACACTTCAGGATATGACTGAATATTTATTAACCTTCTCCTGAAAGCACTGTAAAACTGAAACAAAGAAACATACATAAGAGATCAAATTATAATCACTCATATTACATCATACAGCATCACTTTATAACAAAAATAAGTCTGTATTTAAAGTAAACACACAACTTAAACGATTAGCATCAAGCCCGCTAGCTCGATGCTAACTCTGAATGGGAATCTCCATAGACACGCTGACGGAATTAGCATTTACGTGGCGATTTCTAAAATACAAACCACAAATAATTCAGCATCTAGTATGAACATAAACTTAGTTTATCACTTTACTTACAGGCATATGTTTCCTGTGCTCTGTTGAAATGGAAACGTTAGAACCGAACTCAGCCACGTTTGCCACTTGCTCAATCTCTTATTCTAACACTGCACTTGAATCTGTAGTAGACTACACGCTATTCAACTGACTACCTCCCCCTAGCGTTGTGGCAGTACTACTGCACGCAATCGGAGGCAATACAGTCGTCATTTTTTCCCTGTCTGGTTCCTGTTTCCTCCTCATCTCTGCATTTTTGGTTCTCCTAGATCTGTAAGTTTTGCTCCTTGTTTTTGTTATAAATCATTTAAGTTTTATTCTTTGCTGCCTTTGGGTCCTTAAAACATGCAAACATGACAGTTACCTTTTGCTTCCTTTTTCGGATGCACCTTTAAAATATACAGAAAGGGCCACTATTGACCTCACTTATGCGGTGGTCTGGAAGATAAAGACCCTGCCTTATGTACCAGAAGTCATTATTAGCTGTCGGTAATTTATTTTTTTTAAACCCATGAAAGGCCCATTTACCAAGAAATGGCTGCATAGTCAGTGGCTCGAACTGGAATATGCAGTGTTGATTCCTCTTAGAAAGCTACTTTCCTACCTAGAAATGTTATTTGATTTAGCTTTGTTAGTGCATTTAGAGCCATCTCTTAACCCGTCGGAAACTTGTTTAAAATATAACTGAGGTATGTTGTGTAATGTTTGAGTTAAGCTTTCTGATCCACATGCGGAACACCACCTGGGAGACCAGTTGTGAAATAATAAAACAGTTTAATGAAACAATGAATGTAGGTTAATCGCTGGAACCAGCAACACTGCACGGAGGTATGAGATGAGGAGGAGAACTGTAGGACGGGTAGATAACAGGTGAGTAGCTGTTCTTGATGAATGAGAATTGTTTGATAGTACTCAGGATCGGCTTACTGTCAGCAGGTGGTGATGACGCCAGAGAGAAGATACTCGAAGTCCGGGACTTCTGTGAGATCTCCCTTTTAAGTTCTGGGAGGGGATTAGGGATCCTGAGAGTGAGGACTGAGTTCTGAGGGCAGACAGGCAGAGCTTGATGCTGGAGCGAGGACATAGGTGTGCAAGGAGCCAGACAACTGTCAGACATGGAAGGAAACCAGCGCTTATGGAGAAGCTGGAAAACGAATCGTGGGTTGATGATTTGGAATGCAGCGTGGACATAGAGGAACCTTAGAAGGAGCACAGGTAAGTTTATCACAGGTAAGTCGAAGGAAATACTTTTCACTAGAAGGAAAACACTAGAAGACACAGAGGGCTAGAGGTTACCACAGAGATGCAACACTCAGGCAAAGAAGATCTGACAGCCAGCTTCCTTTATACACCCGTTAATGAGCTTCAACGAGGTGCAGCTGCGATCAGCTGCCAAGCACAACTCCACCCTGGAGCTTGATGGACAGGTCCTCAACTTGAGAAGGACCCGTGGTGGAGAATCACCGGAAGGAAACGGACAGAAAGACACCTCAGACTCCTAACATGTTGGTTTCTTTGTGGTTTTAATTATGCTCTTCCATTTTAACTGTAAAATCTGGGGGTTTACCTATCCTCATTTTGTTTTCTGTCTTACCAGACTTAAGTGAAAGCCTATCTGCAAACTGTTCCCTTTTTCTAATTGCATTAAGACAGAATTATCTGCATAAAAAAGAGATTACAAGGAACAGCTACTTTAAAAACAATAAATAATAAGTAAAACAGTAGGGCAAGGATTCTTCCCTGTGGCAAACCCCATCCCAAGGTTGTTTTACTTAAGCCTACCATTTATTTCTACTATTGGTATTCAGTTTTCAAGATATAAGCGGACCCATTTTTGTGATATATTAGTAGAACCTATTGCCTTCAGCATAGAAATTTAGATTTTACGGTATATTTGACAGCTTACTGTACTACCTGAACCCAGTACACAACCAACAACCCAAGTGAAAGTTCAAACTTTTATTTACAAAGTATATAATGAATCTTGCGTGAAGAGTCTTTCTGGTCTCAGGTTCTGGCTCTCTCTTGGGGAGCAACAACTTGTCTCCTCAAGAGAGGGGAACTCTGTTCAACCTCCGGGAACACTTTACCTACAGGACAGGGAAAAGCCAGAGAGAAGGGACTCTCAACAGAAAGGAGAATGCTACTCAGTTCAAGGGAGATGCGGAATTCAACTAAAGAACCTGATGATTCTCAGGGGAGAGAAAAATTAATAATTTCTCAGTTCAAAACAGTTTAGTCTACTCATTACCGGCAAGGCAAAGGCTGAGGCAGTGGTAAAAGGACAGGCTGGGTCAATACACAGGACCAAAAACATGGACAGAGGCTTGAAAGCTGTAACAGATGGCAACAGACGAACTCGCACTGAACCTGAGGATGTGAAGCATTTAAATAGAGACCTGGTAGGTGGAAGCAATCAGAGATCAGATCCACCAGTGGGGAAGTGGACAACAAACCTGGACAACAATACTGGTTTAACCTTGGAAACATGAAAGGTGGGGTGTACTTGCATGGCTGGGGGTCTTTGTAGGTCTTCACAGGTATTTGTAGAAGACCAAGATATCATAGAGATACACAAAAATGAAGCAGGTCTCTCAAAACGTCATTTACTGGGGCCTGAAAGACAGCGGGAGCATTCATAAGCCCAAAAGGCATTACTAAGTATTCATAGTGGCCAGAAGGGGTATTAAAAGCTGTTTTCAACTCACCTCCATCTCTTATGCGCACTAAGTGATACGCATTACGCAACTCTAGTTTGGTAAAGACTGTGCTCCCCTGAATGAGCTCAAAGGCAGATGACATGAGGGGCAGAGTGTACTGGTTCTTTACAGAAATCTCGTTAAGGCCACGATTGTGAATGCACGGTCTTAATGACCCATCCTTCTTGCCAACAAAAAATAACCCAGCCCCAGCAGGTGAAGAAGACTGTCTGATGTGGCCAGCCTTTAAAGCATTGAAAATATAACTTTTTGGGCCAGAAAGAGAATAAAGTCTGCCCCAAGGAGGTGTAGTCCCATGCAATAGAACAATAGAACAATCATTGGATCTATGAAAGTCAACCCAGGAACATGATGAGCAGAGGTTAATTAATGACACTGTTGTGTCAAATACTTCTTGTAGATTTAACACAACCATACCACATCATTTTCAATCTGCCTATTTCCTAATTAGATCAGTTAGGTACATTAGGCAAGTGTCTGTAGTGTGAGCTTTCCTAAAACCCGACTGGAACTTAAATAACAAATTGTTATATGATTTAAATACTTTTTTCAGAACTAATCTTTCTATAATCTTAGCCAGAACATCTAAGTTTTAAACTGGTCTATAATTATTTGGGTCCAGTTTATTCCCTTTTTAAATAAACCTACAACACCCCAAGTTCAAGATACATAGAATAAATGTGTACACTGGGTAGATGGAAAAAATAGACAAAATGAAACTGCATGATACTGACAAGGGAATCATTCAGATGCTGATGGAAGGACTTGGAGCCTCACATCATCTAACAGGGCAAAAGGTGAAATCAAACATTTATGGCTAAGGGATCATCTGTTCACTATCTCTCTATTTGTTATTGTTTCAGGAGCTGGATAAGGTGACAAGAATAAATATTAACTGACAGACAGAGAAAAAAATCAGATCAGTTTCTGCTATTCTCAGTCCACTAGATCTATACATAGCTGTTTAAAGCAGTGCTGTCTGGTTATACAGGCTAAAGACTGAAGTAGGATGACGTTCAACTTGATCTGGCCTCATCTTTTTGTTGGAATTTAACACACCATACTAGCCCATGAGGGTGCACCGAGAGTCTTCTGCCATCAAATGTTGGAGTAGCAACATTAGAGCAATGCACATAAAAAGGCGCAACAGGTTGATAAAGAAGGCTGGTTCTGATCCCTGAACTACTGTGAAAATTCTGGAGATGATGGTACAAAGAAAGATTCTTCGTAAAAGAATATTATGGACAAGCCTGAGCATCCCCTTCATGAGATTGGTATACAACTACAATATTTTTAGTTGGAGCTTCTTCTGATTTGGTGTAATACATATTGCTACAGTAGATCCTTCCTGCCCACCCCCATCAGCATCTACAACAATTCTTAGAAGAACCTTGGATAGTGTGAGTTACAACAACAATTAAAATCCCTTTGGGATTAATAAAGTAGTTTTGAATTTGAATTGGATTTGGACAAGTACATTTCGATTTGTGACTGTAGGTGAGAAACTGTGAAACAATTTCAAGGGGTATGAACACTTTTTTAAAGCTTTGAAGAGCTAACCAAGTTCTTAATTCTGTGTGAAGGGCTCTTATGCTTCAGAAAACCTGGTTCAGTTGTGTTTCATCACTTATCAAACATTGCACATACTATAGACCTAAAAGAAGTGAGATATTTACCAGGATTAACAAATAAAATATAGGGATGAGGTTGGTAAAAACTCTTACAAGAGCTTCTTTCAGAGGCACAGATATTTTGGTTTTGCTTTTTGTTTCCAAATGTGCTGCAACTACAAAAAACACAAGCTAGCTTTGTTTTGCTAAAGATCTGTGAAAATGCAAATGCAATTAATGTATGCATTCTTACTTCATCTGGGGTGATTGAAAGCAAGACAATGGAGGCATTCATAACAGCAAAAATCACTGATTAGGTAGGAGCAGATGTATTGTAAGTATGAGTGGGGTTATGTATTAAATATTATTAGATCATGAATTAAAAATCTCACAGTTGCATTGTTCATATTTTCCTGTGGCTGCACCTTTTTACACAAACTAACCTTCGCTGATTAGCTTAGTTCTGCTGCAGCAAAAGCAAAACATTTCTTCTATCTCTGAAGCACAATTTTTCAAAAAACTTTTGAGTTAGAGGAGAGCTGACTGTTAAAAAAGAGCAAAACTAACAAGCAAAAACATTACAGTCTGAGAAACAGCAGACAGAAAAAAAATAAACAGAAACCAAATACAGCAGTAAATAGGTGAGACCCGTTAACTTGGAGATATAAAGCCCTGTTTGATCGAAGATTGCAGCGTGAGAAACAACTTTTCTGCCCTTCCAACCTTTTCAAAAAGGTTGGAAGTGTGTGTTTGTCTTTTTCACAAATGCCAGGCTTAAAAATACTGTAAAATGATAATTGTAATCTTTAACAAATACTTTAATTGCAAAAAGAAAATTTAATTGTACTCTTTTGGCATTCATCCTAATCGTATCTTTGCATTAAAGTAGGAAAGAACTCTGTTTATCTTTAATGATTTTTAATTAAATCAAACATCTTTCCATATTAAGAAATAAAAACTCTCAGTTTTAATGGTAGGCTGTGTTTAATGTGGAGAGTCTTAGACAGATTACACCCAATTATTTATGAAAGTTTTCAGAAAAAAGTTGCTTTTTGAACTGAGAAGTCATCTTTCTGAGATCTGACGAAAAATAGTGTAATCTGTTTGTCATTGGCGCTATATAAATAAACTGAATTGAATTGAATTGAATTGAATTGGCTGTCTAATATGACATAGGTCTCACATTACCCCAAGTTCGCTTCGGATTGGGTTATCTGCCCCTCCTGATGGCTCCTCCCCCTAAAGTGCATTGCAAAGAGGAGCTGAATTTGGAGTCTCAGACAGAATAAGTTCCATCAAAAAGGTTTGATCCCCCTCTTTTAAGATCTAGTTATGGTAAATTTGAAATATTTTTGCATCACACACTATGTTGCGTTTGTCTGTTTTTGTAAAAAGTTTTGCAAATTTTCAGTTTTTCCTTCATACAGCTTTGACGTGCTCAGTGTTATTTAAATGCATTCCTGTTCAAAATGGCAATTTTTGGAGTGGTCCAAGGTGGCAATATCTAAAAGCGTGTACCAGAAGAACCATCGGCTTATTTTGTACATTTGAGGCCCAAAATATTAAAAGATTCTGAACTAAATAGGTTTTTAATCAACCTAACAATGGGTAAAATTATATCCTTCTCAATATTTAGTGGATAAACCTTCATTGGCATTGCATCAGTCAAACCTGTCTGACAATGTGGGCAAGCTTTGGGCATGTTTCCACTGGTATTTCTTATAATTAACTCAGTAAGATGGATTTGGAAAGACCCGTTTGAACCTCCATATGATTTTCAATCATAGATCATCCAATATTAATAAAAATAACACATCAGAGCATTGTATCAAGCTGGACAGATATAAATACTGAAAAGCAAGATTGTGTCATGTACCTTTGATTCTAATTAAATCTGAAGTAATGTTCCTAATAGAGCATTTTTACATCCAAAAAACAGGCAGAAATGTTTAAAGATTTTCCTATAACTGAACTGAATGTAAATGGTAGGTTTGGATGTGTTTGTGCATGTGAGCGGGCACAAACTGTTTAGGAAAGCACGTGTTTTTCCAATTAATTAAATATTTTTTCCATAGATAATTTCATTACATCAATCGAAAATATTTGATATCCGCAGCCCCTACATTGAGTGAGTTTGGATGTTAACCTTTTGGAGTAGGATTAGTTTATGTCTGAGCTGTTTTCAGTTGTTTGGGTTAGCTTTGTTTTTTGTTTTTTTTCTTCTGTTTTAGCTCATCAGTAGTGAATGAATATTAGGTGATTATTTAAAAATATGATTGTTGGTCTCAATACTGATTAGCTCTCATTACATTTTGCATTTCATTGAAGTGTCAAATAATCTTTGTATGTTAATTAGGATTGAGACTCTAGTGCAGGCAACAATCATGGACACTAAGAAATGGTTTGAGAGGTCGATTGGTAAATGTAAGTAACAAGATAATTTGTCCAGAAAGTCAGCAGTAGTCCAGGCCAACATTAGGTTGGTGCTGGTGCAAGAGCCAGTGCTTCGTCGGATCTTAGCCAGTTTTTTCAAAACACTGGTTGCTTTTCCACTGACGCAGGGCCTAGCTGGCACTGCGTCATAACATCATCTAAAGCGTTGCAACGCAACTGTATACGACCACATGAGGAGGAGAGGAAAGCACACAAACAGAAAGAGAGGTTTTAACAACGTAGGAGTTCATCGTGCCCTTACAAGTGCTACTGCTCTGCTTCCACACTTTGCTGGATTTGCAAAGAAGTGTACATAACATGTTCTTGGTTAAATCTATTGTGCATTGTCATGAATGAAAACAGCGGTTGGGTTTTACTTCGCCTCGCCTCACCTCGCCACGCTAAGCTTTTGTTATTCTGCCCCTAACACCTTGGTGTTGTCACCATGGGAGCAGGGGACAAAGCGGTTCTTAGAGAGAACCAGCTTTGTCCCAGCAAGGTGCTGGACTAAGCACTGGTTTGGAACTGAGGAATGGGTGCTTTGAAAATTTATTGAAATAATAAATGAATTTCCAGATTAAACTTGAGCAGAGTCCATCTGTCTCTTAAAAAGCCCAAGAGAAAGGTCTACTTTCATTCTGATCCTAATTTCGTTCTAAAATAAGGTTAGGGTGGTCAGGAATGACGTTCAGCTCAGTCTTCTGGGAAGCTGAACCCACCAATAAAAGAAACAGATTGACTCAGGGGATTATGGGAATTGGACTTAAGGGTCACGTCGGGTGTTGGGTCATCTAAGACACACTGAGGCAGGTTGTTAGTTGGACTGACCTAAAGGAAACATTGTTCATCTTACTGGAGCTCGCAGGATGGCAACAGATGTGTTGGTCTGCTCTCTTGTAGTTGGGGGGGAAAAGGCCTGTTTGACAGCTGTCAGTGAGATGGTGTACTACCAATCTCTCTCACAGTGCTGATGGTCTTGTTGGAGTGAAAGGACCAGCTAGTAGCAAATACAAAGAGAGAATGCTGACAAAGCTCTCATGTTTATCTATCTCTATTTCTTAACAGTAAAGGGAACATATTCCCTAAGGCGCCAGAAAACTCCTCAAACCTGGGGGCCAATTTAATGCCATCCAGATGAAGTGATTGACTAATCAGTTTCTGTTTAAGAACTTCTGGTCCAAAGACAGCAACTTCTGTTTTGTCAGAATTTAAAAGCAAAAAGTTTAGGGTCATCCATGTTTTTATGTCTTCCAGACATGCCTGTAATCTACCTAACTGACTGGGTTCATCAGGATTTATGGATAAATATAGTTGTGTATCATCTGCATAGCTGTGGAAATTTATCCCATGCTGTCTAATGATTCTACCAATTGGGAGCATATATATGGTGAACAGAATTGGTCCAAGCACAGAACCCTGTGGAACTCCACAAGTAACTCTTGAGAGTGAAGAAGATTTATCATTTAGATGAACAAACTGGAATCTATCAGACAAATATGATTTAAACCAGCCTAGTGCTGTTCCTTTGATCCCTGCAACATGTTCAAGCCTTTCTAAGAGAATATTATGATCGACTGTGTCAAAAGCAGCACTGAGATCTAACAAAACCAGAACAGACACCAGTCCATTATCTGAGGCCATGAGAATATCATTAGTAACCTTCACCAGTGCTGTTTCAGTGCTATGATGAGCTCTAAAACCTGACTGAAACTCTTCAAACAGCTCGTTATTGTTTAAATGCTCACAGACTTGATTAGCAACAATTTTCTCAAGGACTTTGGATAAAAAAGGAAGGTTAGATATAGGTCTGTAATTCACTAAGTCATCTTGATCAAGGGGAGGTTTCTTGAGTAAAGGTTTAATTACAGCTATTTTAAATTCCTGTGGTACGTATCCGTTTACTAAGGATAGATTCATCATATCCAAAATGGGGCCAGGAACCAAATGGAACACTTCTTTAAATAATTTGGTTGGAATTGGGTCCAACATACAAGTTGAAGGTTTAGATGAGGCTAATATTTTTGATAATTCCGAAAGCTCGACTGAATCAAAACAGCCTAAGCACAACTGAGGATCTACAGTTCTTTCCGAAACTGTCTCATTTACTGAGGAAGAAGTAATCATGTTTGGGAGGATGCAAATGATCTTATTTTTAATAAAATTAATTTTATTTACGAAGAATCCCATAAAATCATCACTGCTAAGAGCTGGGGGAATAGTTGGCTCAACAGAGCTATGACTCTGTGTAAGTTTGAGAACTGTACTAAAAAGAAACCTAGGATTGTTTTTATTCGCCTCTATTAATGATGAAAAATATGCTGTTCTAGCTTGTCGAAGGGTCTTTTTATACAGCAGTAGACTGTTATTCCAGGTTAAATAGGAATCCTCTAGATGTGTAGAGCGCCAATTTCTCTCCAACTTCCTAGTATTCTGCTTTAAAGTACGCAACTCTGCGTTAAACCAAGGAGTCAGCCTCCTATGGCTAGCCACTTTCTTTTTTAAGGGGGCTACTCTATCTAATGCCAAACGCAATGAGGACGTAACGCTGTGAACCAGATCATCAATTTCTGAAGGGTTAGAGATAGAATTGCTGCCATCCACTGTTTTACTCTGAGACACTGAGGAAAGTAAGAATGGAACAGATTCTTTAAAAATTGTTACAGCATTGTCTGATAAAGCTCTACTATAATGAAATTTTCTTTCAGATTTAAAATGGTCAGTTAAAGTAAATTCAAAAGTGAATCCTTGCTCCGCAGCGCGGCGAGATCCCGAGCGGAGAACACACTCTTGAAGTGAGGGGAGCACCCCGAGAATTTCCTCAGCTCCGGAGACACGCACAGGAAGGTGAAGAGAGACCGCAATCTTGGCCAGGTGGGCCCAGACGTCCTGGCGAAGAGCGGCGATCTCCTGGGCGAGTGCTGGGTCCATTTTTACAGCCGGATCATTCTGTCAGGAATGTGTGTGCGATGCATGGACCCAAATGCAGAAGCCGAGGAAAGGTGTAAGGATGTTTATTTAAGGTGCTGGTTGAGGAGGAGGTGACAGCAGGAACGAAGAGGCAGGACATTGGACAATCGGGAAGGAGGAAGGGGGTGATTATGGCAGGGTGACATTTGTTGTTTATTGTTGCTATATAAATAAACTGAACTGAATTGGGGGCATAGGTCCCAGACATTCCTCTCCCCACACCTCATTCTTTTAATCCCTCCAGTAAGAATTAATCTAAATCAGGAATAATTTAGACTTTCCCTTTCCGACCTTGTGATGCCATTTTCATGGTAAGAAACTTTTCTAGGAAGAACTAAAATATTAGTGATGATATTTTGAAAATGACCTGAGGGAAAGTCACATCTGAGGTGTTTCTACTATATCAGCAAAGGGTAATGATATTTGGGAGTTACATTGAAATGATTTCACTGTATATTGTGTGTGAAGTTCTTCGGTAAACGCACCTATTGAGACACGTGGCGACCCCGTTTTATGATATGCAACTGGTTCCCTCCTATGTCCACAGTCCTCTGATGGATGATGGATTTTTTTTTTCTGTCAAGGGCAAAAAATTATTTCAGCAGCCTGATAAGACTATAACCCATGGTTTCATCCCCTTTAGAGACAAAGATGAAGTTTCACTTTTTTCAATTTGTGAAATTTCGTACAGGGTAATCTTAATAGAATCTTCTGTGTGCGTGTGTCTCTCTGATTGTTTAGCAGAGACAGACAGACGGAAACAGGAAGACGAAAGAAGAAAGGCTGCAGCACATCAATTGAGCAGACAGTCATCAGTATCCATTTGTATGATTCAGCAGGGGGAAAATATCTGAGTGTAGTTTTTGTGTCAAGTAAACACAGCTGAGGAAAAAAAGGCTATTTTTGTATTTCTACCAGTTCGGATACATCTGGTCATTTAAATGCTCATCCTGAAAGAACACCTGCGTCCAGCTGGCTGTTTCTTATTCACAAGAAAAGAAATTCGACGTAGTTGTCAGAGCCAGCAGCATAGCAGAGATTTTTTTCTTTAAAGAGTGTTTTGTGAGTGTGCTGTGACCCGCTGCTGCCTTGTAAACAAACAGCAAGTTTCTGTTAAACAACAGTATTAGGAGGTGGCGGATGAAGTCACAGGGCTGTCATCTTGGAAAGCAGCATTCGACCCTGTTGGCCAGTTTCGGATTTCAAGACATGTCAACCAATAAATAATAATAATGCTTTTCATTTAGATTGTAGAGACTGCAAGATTCTCTCTAGTTATTGGAAATGAACAGCAACACCCCCATCTATAAGTCATCCGAGAGAAAGTATAGACCACTAGCTGTCAAAATGCAAATGAGACCACGCCCCTTCCGGCCACGCCCCCTGACCAGTGAAGAAGTAACGCAATGAACCAGACAATCAATTTCTGAAGGAATAGAGATGGAATTGCTGCCATCCACTGTGTTACTCTGAGACACTGAGGAAAGTTAGAATGGGACAGATTCTTGTTACAGCCTTGTCTGATACAGCTCTACTATAATTAAATTTTCTTTCTGGTTTAGGATGGTCAGTTAAAGTAAATTTAAAAAGTTATCAAAAAATTGGTCAGACATTACCTGGTTATGTGGGAGGGCTGTTATTTTCTCACACTCAATGCTATATGTCAGTACAAGGTCCAAAGTGTGTTGACCCACATTGAGCATTGTCGTTGTTTGTGCTAGCTTTACCCTTGTTCTTATCAAGCCAAACTCCAATATCCATTTTGGAATACAACTGTGCAACTCTTGGATCAATACATTCCATGGTTGCAACAGACTTTGTAATCTGTCTTGGGTGAGCCTATGACCTGAATGTGTAGTGCACAACTTCTCTGCTTGGCCCACCTGTACTGCATGAGCAGAACAGCATAGTCAATTCACCAATCCAATTAGTCTTTGAAATAGGAGAGAAAAGATGAAAAAGCCCTGACTTTGAAAGTGCACGTGTTGGGAACGTGTTTGCTTGGCCCACCTGAATTGAAATAAATTAATGATTTAATAAAACAGGTGTATGCGCGAGGTGTTAAAGATGAGTTCAAGCTTAAACAATTATTCAATTATATTATCTTATCGACTTTGTTGGCGAGTTTGCAGTGGGCTGTTTATTTTGTTGACAGACAAGCTGAGTCTCATAGTGTTATTGCTAACATTTTGCTTTAAAATACCAGCACCACACCTTAAAAGCAATCATGGATGGTGTTAATCTGGTGGCAAAGTCTAAATTTATTGAATGGGTATTTTTAAATACATGTTTGCAAGATTTAATCCTTTCCTATAGCCACCAAACACAGCTGACGGATGAGAGAAAGTATAGACCACTAGCTGTCAAAATGCAGATGAGACCACGCCCCTTCCGACCACGCCCCCTTCCGGTCACGCCCCTTCCGGTCACACCCCTTCCGGTCACGCCCCTTCCGGTCACGCCCCTTCCGGTAACGCCCACTACCGGCCACAACCACTTCCGGGTACGTCCACTTCCGGGTACGTCCCCTCCGGTTACACCCCTTCCGGTTACGCCCCTTCCGGTTACACCCACTTCCGGGTACACCCCTTCCGGTTACGCCCCTTCCGGTTACACCCACTTTTGCGGGCACCCTGACTGCCGTGACAAGCTCCGCCCTGTCACAATAAGCTCCGCCCCCTGATGACCACGCCCACCTGTCACAATAACCTCCGCCCCCTGATGGCCCCGCCCATCTGTCAAAACGGGATACGCCCCCTGGTGGGCACGCCCACCTGTCAAGATAGGACACACCCACCTGTCAAAATGGGGTACGCCCCCTGGTGGCCACGCCCACCTGTCAAAATAGGACACGCCCACCTGTCGAAATAGGGTACGCCCCCTGATGGTCACGCCCACCTGTCAAAATATGGCACTAAATGGCTCCCTCTAGTGGTTCTACAATTAAACTAAATGCAAAAAATGAAAATACCTCTCCCTAGTGGCCCAATAAATACTATTACACCAAAACTTATAAATGCCTCCCTCTAGTGGTTCAAAATTAATATAACAGCCTATTGTATAATTGGCCCCCTCTAGTGGATCAAAGTAACATTACATGCAAATATGAAAATACCTCCCCCTAATGGCTCAAAAATTAAACTACATGCATATATGAAAATACCTCCCCCTAGTGGCCCAATAAATAGTATTACACCCAAATGTGAAAATACCTCCCTCTAGTGGTTCAAAATTAATATAACAGCCTATTGTATAATTGGCCCCCTCTAGTGGATCAAAGTAACATTACACCCAAATGTGAAAATACCTCCCCCTAGTGGCTCAAAAATTAAATTACAGCCTATAGTATATATAGCGCCCCCAATGGTTTGAATCTAACTCCTCAGTGTCATCAGAACATGTCCGAACAAGTCCCTTTAATATTATACGGTCTGGGCTCTGTCTCAACATGACTCCTTGAGCATTCCATTTTATTTTAAACAGTTAAAAGGTGCTTTTTAGCTTCCTGACTTTAATTTAAAACCACATTAGCTCCAACACTCTAGAGACACCATTACATCTGATTCTAACAATTCAACCATGATAAATTAAACTTGTAAGAGCACTAAAAAGAGAATGTATTCACCCACAGCTATGTTGAAGCAGATGCTCATCCTTTTGTTGATTTTAAAAATGCACCATTACACAGTCTTTAAAAACAGATAAGGATTTTAAAAACATCACTTTAAACCTGGGGGCTTTAAGCTGGAAATAAGAAATCTATCAAGCTACTAAAGTTACTGATAAAAAACAGTCCACCAATCAGCGTTTGACACGCCCCTGCTCTGCTTTGTATTCGCTGTATTTATCACGCCCCTGTCTTCACCTACGTCCGCAAGTCGGGTAAACCGGTTTGGGCGGTGCTCACCGGGCGGCATTTACCTGTATAAAAGGCTGTCGGAAAACGGTTAATCTCTACAGCATGCTGGAAGGACCTCATTCAACAATCCGACCTTAAGGACACGGAGCGCGGTGCTGCGACGAACAAAGAAAACAGCGGTTTCACGAAGACTGTATCACCGGCTTCATTCGAGGGGAATCCCAGAAGCCCGCGTCATTGTCAGACCGCGTCAGAGCTGAGTCCAAGCATATAGCCTCTTCTGCCTCAACTCCAACCATGGACCTAAAAAGAGTTGAATTTAAAAATGAAGAACTTGATGAGGAAACGTCTGTTCTTTTATCTGAATTGTCAAATGGGATTCCATCCGTGACGACACGCTCAATGTGCGATAAATCAACCTCTACAACTCTGGACAAAAATCCGACATTGGCTTTTACAGAAGACTTTCCTCTTTTAAGCGAGACTCCGATTTCCTTCCTGGATCAAGAGAATCAAATGGAGGAAATTGAGAACTGGATACCTACCGCAGTCAACAGTGCTATTAAAACTGCTCTAAGCCATTTTATGGGTTATGCCTGCATATCTTTACTGCGGAAACAATGTAACTCTTGCAAAATGGGAGGCAGTCAGCAGGAGCACCAGTGTTTAGGTGTAGATGCTATAAAGCAAAATATGTTTTATTCCCAGCAAAATTTGTTACAAACAGGTCCTACCCTCTTTTAGTAGCTTACCCTGGTTGCTTTAAGCTGGAAATAAGAAATCTATCAAACTACTAAAGTTGTAGATAAAAAACAGTCCACCAATCGGCGCTCGACTTGCCCCTGCTCTGCTTTGTATTCGTTGTATTTATCACGCCCCTCATGCCGAACATGTCCAGACAAGTCTACAGGCCCCGCCCCGTACGCTAGGTTCCTATATAAACCTCCTGGTCTTCGGCATTACATCCAGGACTTCCAGGCCGCCGTAATCTTCGCTCCGAGACGATGGATATGGGAGGATTCGTCAAGCAGACCACTCTACCGTCATACTGGGGGATCGGCCAGCCGTATGAGCCGATGAGCACTCCGCCATCGCCTGTGGGGTTCGGCTACGCTAACCCGTATCATCCACCGTCAATTTCATCGCTCTCGCCATGCTACTCTCCACCATCCCCTGTGTTCTCTCTTTCGGAGATTCTGCCTGCAGATGCCCAGCCCGACGCTTGGGTCGAGGGATCATACAACCCTGAAGCTGGGGGAGCGGGTCACCCTTATTTCAACTATTATCGGCCGCCTACAACGAAACATCGCCGTGTAAGACCCCCTCTATCTACTTTAACCCCGGTGCCTATGCCCGATCTCGAGGGAGAGTGTGATGGACCTTCAGCGCCCAGCGATGGTGGGATCAGAAAGATAACTGTTATGGATGTCAAATTAGCCATCCCTAACAGTTATCTTTCTGATAAGCAGCACTGGTCATGTGAAATAGATGCAGAACAGCAGTCTTTACAGCCTTGATGAACCTGGATGACATCAAACCGTCCACCAGGTCCCATTTGTCAACCTCAGTCAGAGTCGGAGAATCACCCCCCTCATCCTGAGACGCACACCCGTGTTCCGGTGTCGCGCATTCCGGCGCATCGGGGGTCCCACCATCGCTGGGCGCTGAAGGTCCATCACACTCTCCCTCGAGATCGGGCATAGGCACCGGGGTTAAAGTAGATAGAGGGGGTCTTACACGGCGATGTTTCGTTGTAGGCGGCCGATAATAGTTGAAATAAGGGTGACCCGCTCCCCCAGCTTCAGGGTTGTATGATCCCTCGACCCAAGCGTCGGGCTGGGCATCTGCAGGCAGAATCTCCGAAAGAGAGAACACAGGGGATGGTGGAGAGTAGCATGGCGAGAGCGATGAAATTGACGGTGGATGATACGGGTTAGCGTAGCCGAACCCCACAGGCGATGGCGGAGTGCTCATCGGCTCATACGGCTGGCCGATCCCCCAGTATGACGGTAGAGTGGTCTGCTTGACGAATCCTCCCATATCCATCGTCTCGGAGCGAAGATTACGGCGGCCTGGAAGTCCTGGATGTAATGCCGAAGACCAGGAGGTTTATATAGGAACCTAGCGTACGGGGCGGGGCCTGTAGACTTGTCTGGACATGTTCGGCATGAGGGGCGTGATAAATACAACGAATACAAAGCAGAGCAGGGGCAAGTCGAGCGCCGATTGGTGGACTGTTTTTTATCTACAACTTTAGTAGTTTGATAGATTTCTTATTTCCAGCTTAAAGCAACCAGGGTAAGCTACTAAAAGAGGGTAGGACCTGTTTGTAACAAATTTTGCTGGGAATAAAACATATTTTGTTTTATAGCATCTACACCTAAACACTGGTGCTCCTGCTGACTGCCTCCCATTTTGCAAGAGTTACATTGTTTCCGCAGTAAAGATATGCAGGCATAACCCATAAAATGGCTTAGAGCAGTTTTAATAGCACTGTTGACTGCGGTAGGTATCCAGTTCTCAATTTCCTCCATTTGATTCTCTTGATCCAGGAAGGAAATCGGAGTCTCGCTTAAAAGAGGAAAGTCTTCTGTAAAAGCCAATGTCGGATTTTTGTCCAGAGTTGTAGAGGTTGATTTATCGCACATTGAGCGTGTCGTCACGGATGGAATCCCATTTGACAATTCAGATAAAAGAACAGACGTTTCCTCATCAAGTTCTTCATTTTTAAATTCAACTCTTTTTAGGTCCATGGTTGGAGTTGAGGCAGAAGAGGCTATATGCTTGGACTCAGCTCTGACGCGGTCTGACAATGACGCGGGCTTCTGGGATTCCCCTCGAATGAAGCCGGTGATACAGTCTTCGTGAAACCGCTGTTTTCTTTGTTCGTCGCAGCACCGCGCTCCGTGTCCTTAAGGTCGGATTGTTGAATGAGGTCCTTCCAGCATGCTGTAGAGATTAACCGTTTTCCGACAGCCTTTTATACAGGTAAATGCCGCCCGGTGAGCACCGCCCAAACCGGTTTACCCGACTTGCGGACGTAGGTGAAGACAGGGGCGTGATAAATACAGCGAATACAAAGCAGAGCAGGGGCGTGTCAAACGCTGATTGGTGGACTGTTTTTTATCAGTAACTTTAGTAGTTTGATAGATTTCTTATTTCCAGCTTAAAGCACCCAGGTTTAAAGTGATGTTTTTTAAAATCCTTATCTGTTTTTAAAGACTGTGTAATGGTGCATTTTTAAAATCAACAAAAGGATGAGCATCTGCTTCAACATAGCTGTGGGTGAATAAATTCTCTTTTTAGTGCTCTTACAAGTTTAATTTATCATGGTTGAATTGTTAGAATCAGATGTAATGGTGTCTCTAGAGTGTTGGAGCTAATGTGGTTTTAAATTAAGGTCAGGAAGCTAAAAAGCACCTTTTAACTGTTTAAAATAAAATGGAATGCTCAAGGAGTCATGTTGAGACAGAGCCCAGACCGTATAATATTAAAGGGACTTGTTCGGACATGTTCTGATGACACTGAGGAGTTAGATTCAAACCATTGGGGGCGCTATATATACTATAGGCTGTAATTTAATTTTTGAGCCACTAGGGGGAGGTATTTTCACATTTGGGTGTAATGTTACTTTGATCCACTAGAGGGGGCCAATTATACAATAGGCTGTTATATTAATTTTGAACCACTAGAGGGAGGTATTTTCACATTTGGGTGTAATACTATTTATTGGGCCACTAGGGGGAGGTATTTTCATATATGCATGTAGTTTAATTTTTGAGCCATTAGGGGGAGGTATTTTCATATTTGCATGTAATGTTACTTTGATCCACTAGAGGGGGCCAATTATACAATAGGCTGTTATATTAATTTTGAACCACTAGAGGGAGGCATTTATAAGTTTTGGTGTAATAGTATTTATTGGGCCACTAGGGGGAGGTATTTTCATTTTTTGCATTTAGTTTAATTGTAGAACCACTAGAGGGAGCCATTTAGTGCCATATTTTGACAGGTGGGCGTGACCATCAGGGGGCGTACCCTATTTCGACAGGTGGGCGTGTCCTATTTTGACAGGTGGGCGTGGCCACCAGGGGGGCGTACCCCATTTTGACAGGTGGGTGTGTCCTATCTTGACAGGTGGGCGTGCCCACCAGGGGGCGTATCCCGTTTTGACAGATGGGCGGGGCCATCAGGGGGGCGGAGGTTATTGTGACAGGTGGGCGTGGTCATCAGGGGGCGGAGCTTATTGTGACAGGGCGGAGCTTGTCACGGCAGTCAGGGTGCCCGCAAAAGTGGGTGTAACCGGAAGGGGCGTAACCGGAAGGGGTGTACCCGGAAGTAGGTGTAACCGGAAGGGGCGTGACCGGAAGGGGGCGTGGCCGGGATGGACGTGCCCGGAATGGGCGTGGCCGGAAGGGGGCGTGGCCGGAAGGGGCGTGGTCTCATTTGCATTTTGACAGCTAGTGGTCTATACTTTCTCTCATCCGTCAGCTGTGTATGGTGGCTATAGGAAAGGATTAAATCTTGCAAACATGTATTTAAAAATACCCATTCAATAAATTTAGACTTTGCCACCAGATTAACACCATCCATGATTGCTTTTAAGGTGTGGTGCTGGTATTTTAAAGCAAAATGTTAGCAATAACACTATGAGACTCAGCTTGTCTGTCAACAAAATAAACAGCCCACTGCAAACTCGCCAACAAAGTCGATAAGATAATATAATTGAATAATTGTTTAAGCTTGAACTCATCTTTAACACCTCGCGCATACACCTGTTTTATTAAATCATTAATTTATTTCAATTCAGGTGGGCCAAGCAAACACGTTCCCAACACGTGCACTTTCAAAGTCAGGGCTTTTTCATCTTTTCTCTCCTATTTCAAAGACTAATTGGATTGGTGAATTGACTATGCTGTTCTGCTCATGCAGTACAGGTGGGCCAAGCAGAGAAGTTGTGCACTACACATTCAGGTCATAGGCTCACACAAGACAGATTACAAAGTCTGTTGCAACCATGGAATGTATTGATCCAAGAGTTGCACAGTTGTATTCCAAAATGGATATTGGAGTTTGGCTTGATAAGAACAAGGGTAAAGCTAGCACAAACAACGACAATGCTCAATGTGGGTCAACACACTTTGGACCTTGTACTGACATATAGCATTGAGTGTGAGAAAATAACAGCCCTCCCACATAACCAGGTAATGTCTGACCAATTTTTTGATAACTTTTTAAATTTACTTTAACTGACCATCCTAAACCAGAAAGAAAATTTAATTATAGTAGAGCTGTATCAGACAAGGCTGTAACAAGAATCTGTCCCATTCTAACTTTCCTCAGTGTCTCAGAGTAACACAGTGGATGGCAGCAATTCCATCTCTATTCCTTCAGAAATTGATTGTCTGGTTCATAGCGTTACTTCTTCACTGCGTTTGGCTCTAGATAGTGTAGCACCCTTAAAAAAGACAGTGATTATCCATAGGAGGTTGACTCCCTGGTTTAATGCAGAGCAGCATATTTTATAGCAGAATACTAGGAAATTGGAGAGAAAATGGCGCTCTATATTTCATCATTAATAAAGGAGAATAAGAACAATCCTAGGTTTCTTTTTAGTACAGTCGCCAAACTTACACAGAGGTATAGCTCTGTTGAGCCAACTATTCCCCCAGCTCTTAGTAGTGATGACTTTATGGGATTCTTCATAAATAAAATTAATTATATAAAAAATAAAATCATTGGCATCCTCCCAAACATGATTACTTTTATCTTGGTTTGTGAGGCGGCATCGGAGTGAACTGTAGAATCTAATTTGTGTTTTGACTGTTTTGATTCAGTCAAGCTTTCGGAATTATCAAAAATATTAGCCTCATCTAAACCTTCAACTTGTATGTTGGACCCAATCCCAACTAAATTAATTAAGGAAGTATTCCCTTTGGTAAATGGCACCATTTTAGATATGATGAATCTATCCTTAGTAAATTGATACGTACCACAGGAATTTAAGGTCGCTGTAATTAAACCTTTGCTTACGAAACCTTCCCTCAATCAAGATGAATTAGTTAATTACAGACCTATATCTAACCTTCCTTTCTTATCCAAAATCCTTGAGAAAACAGTTGCAAATCAAATATGTGAGCATCTAAACAGTAACAACCTGTTTGAAGAATTTCAGTTAGGTATGAGAGCTCATCATATCACTGAAAAAGCACTGGTGAAGGTTACTAATGATATTCTCATGGCCTCAGATAATGGTCTTGTAACTGTTCTGGTTTTGTTAGATCTCAGTGCTGCTTTTGACACGGTCGATCACCATATTCTCTCAGAAAGGCTTGAACATGTTGCAGGGATCAAACGAACAGCAGTAGGCTGGTTTAAATCATATTTGTCTGACAGATTCCAGTTTGTTCATGTTAATGACAAATCTTCATACTCAACGGTTACTTGTGGAGTACCACAGGGTTCTGTGCTTGGACCAAGTCTTTTTACTATATAAATGCTTCCAATTGGTAAAATCATTAGACAACATGGGATACATTTCCACTGCTATGCCGATGATACACAACTATATTTATCTATAAATCTTGATGAATCCAATCAGTTAGATAGATTACAGGCATGCCTGGAAGGCATAAAAACCTGGATGACACAAAACTTTTTTCTCTTAGATTCTGACAAGACAGAAGTTGCCATCTTTGGACCAGAAGCTTTAAAAAAGAAACAGCTTAGTCAATCACTTCATCTGGATGGTATTGAATTGGCCTCCAGTAATAATGTAAAGACCCTCTGTATTATTTTTGACCAAGACATGACATTCAAATCCCATATTAAACAGGTTTCTAGGATTTCTTTCATCTCAGGAACATTGCTAAAATTAGAAACATCCTGTCCAGGAGGGATGCTGAGAAACTAGTCCATGCATTTGTTACCTTAAGGCTATGGAGGACTACGGGGGTAATTGGAAAAGCAATACAGCATTTTGACGATGAGTGCTTAATTGTGAATTAAAAATATAGATTGCTAGATATAATTTCAAATTCAACAATTAATCCATACAAAAAAAGACAAATTTGAAAAGCATTTTGTAATTACACATTTTAAATTGAAATACTAAAGAGGAATTGCACATTGTATTTATTATTTGATTATTAAATACTGTGATTTGAAAACGTTTTTCTAATCCTATTTCAAAATGGAGAATTAAATAACAGAATTAATAAATGAGATTGTAAATATTTTTCCTTTTCATACATTTAAAAAAGTTATTCCCTTTTCTACATCCGTTTTCTCTTTCCAGCTCTCATTTTCAAATCCTTTTTGCAATTGCATTTCCTAAATGGTTTACCCTCTCCTTTTAGCATTCGAGTGACCCTCCTGGTCCCTGAGCACACTGAAAACCAAGTTCAACCAATCATAGCTGCTCATCGAACGTAACCAGCTCTCTCATTGGTTAGACAGCCACATTTGGGTGGACCTTGCTGAGCTGCACAGCTCCTGTCTACTACATAAGACTTTTTGTGGATTAGCTAATTTATTTTATTTACATTAACTGGACCGTTGTGGATGTCAAAATTCATTTTATTTCAAGTTGGCTCAGTTTTGTCAATGATATTAAGGCTTTGAACGATGAGTAGCACAACATTTGCTGTCTGAGTGTTTTGACAAAAGCGTTTACTGTGTCTATACTTATGATTGTATCCTTGATTGGCATACATAATTGGAATCACAAGAATCTTAGATTTCCAATTATGTCTGTATTATGTATATGTACATAGAATAAAAGCAGATTTTACCCAGAAGTATGTAACATACCGGGGCCCCCCAGAATAAGCCACAGCCCCACTAGTTAAATTCCTCTGGCACCAGGTCTGTTGGTAGTATGAATTGCATCTTATGGCATTTGAGAGAGGTACTTCATCTTTTAACTGGTAAAGTAAGGTTAAAGTTGACCAAAGAGCTGTAAAGGAATTATCATTGGACACACAGGTGAGTCTAGTAGGAAAATTTGACAGGTGAGTCCATTTTGCCGGCACCGAAGTTCTGTGGAAAATATATAACTAGGTGGTGAGTCATGAATCTTGTGTCTGAAGTCCATTTTCTGCTGAAGAGAGAAAAAATACATAATGGGTTGTTTAAAGAAAAGAAACAAGACATAAATATATAAAGTGTGCACTCTGAAGGAATAAACTAAATGATTCCCAGTACGTTACAGTCTCACATCAAGAAGACATGACAAAGAGGCTTCATGTGTCCCAGTGGAAATTAGACCAGACTGGTGAGCCGAGTGCTTCCCCGTTTGTTCTGTCAACAAACAATGTTATGTCAGCGACTGCTTATCGTACTTTAACAGTGCAACGAGGACAAAAGGACTTCCGCACAGTGATGTTTTTGATTCTCTCAAGTTTAGTTTGCCTCTAAGTGGGTGCAAGCAAGGATGCAAAGCTGGAAGCTGCAGATTTCGGTTGCTGGGCTGCAGAGCCATGGATGCAGAAAGAAAGACAATGACAGAGAGTGCCTTTGAACACTGTTATTTTCTTGAGACTGCACACTGACACCTTCCAGTCCCTACTACACCCTCTGCACTGCACATTAACCAATTGTCTACCCCATTATTTCCTTATACATAGAGAAGGAAAAGTAATCACTTTAACACACCAGATTGTTTATGTTGAGTCAAATGACAACTCGAAGACACATTTATTAATAGTGCCTTGAAAAAGTAGGAACTACTTGAGCTTTTTCACATCACATCACTTTGCAAATTTACTGTATTTTGTTAACATTTTATTTTTTTAAAATTAGTGCATAACTGAAACACTAAAGTGTAGTGTTCATTGGTTTTGCTGCTGAGAAACTAGTCCATGCATTTGTTACCTCAAGGCTGGACTACTGTAATTCTTTTCTATCAGGAAGTCAACAAAAAGCCATTAAAAGCCTTCAGTTGATCCAAAATGCGGCAGCAAGAGTTCTGATGAATATCAAAAAGAGAGATCACATTTCTCCTGTTTTAGCTTCCCTTCATTGGCTCCCTGTTAAATCCAGAATAGAATTTAAGATCCTTCTTCTTACATACAAAGCCCTTAATAACCAAGCTCCATCATACATCAGAGATCTAATTGTTCCATATGTTCATAACAGAGCCCTTCGCTCTCTGACTGCAGGTTTACTTGTAGTTCCTAGGATTTCTAAAAGTAGAATGGGAGGCAGATCTTTTAGTTATCAGGCTCCTCTCCTGTGGAACCAGCTCCCAGCTTTAGTCCGTGAGGCAGACACTCTGTTTTCTTTTAAGGCCAGGCTTAAAACTTTCCTTTTTGATAAAGCTTATAGTTAGAGTGGCTAAGGTCATCCTGAGCTATCGCTGTAGTTATGCTGCTATTGGCTTAGACTGCTGGAGGACAGACTTACCAATTTTCTTCACTCTGCTACTTCCTTTTCTCCTACGACTCTCCAGTTGTATTACAGTACATTCTGTTATTTCGACTGTTAACTTTGTTTTCTCTCAGTGTTTTTCTCTCCATAGATGCTCCACCTGGTCTGGTATCCTGCTTGGCTGCAATGCCCTGTTGGACAGGGGGCATCGACTGGGATGATCCTCCCAGTAACTGAACATCCACTGTGTCCTGTTATCAACTTTTTACTTTCTGTAACATAGAAAGTTCTCTCATATCAGATCTTCTGTTCCTTCTGTGTTTCTGCTCTGTCTTCTCAAACCCCCAGACGGTCGTGGCAGATGGCCGCTCCTACTGAGCCTGGTTCTGTTGGAGGTTTCTTCCTGTTAAAGGGGAGTTTTTCCTCTCCACCGTCGCTACATGCTTGCTCAGTATCAGGGATTGCTGAAGGATTGCTGTGGTTGGAAAGTCTGCATCAACGGGGTCCAACCTCACGCCAATGACTGACGGAATCTGCTGGGATTCCTTAAATAGGAAACTTTTAAACTGATTTCTAATGTTTGTATAAATGTATTGAAATGACTTCTTGTTAAGTGCCTTGAGATGACATCTGTTGTGAATTGGCGCTATATAAATAAACTGAATTGAATTGAATCGGTTTTAGGTCCCCCTCCTCAATGTTCTATAGCCCTAAACTTCAAGTTTTGTTGAGTATTTCTCTAACTTTTATGCACATCTAGATTGTAACATATTAACATGGTATCATCTCAACATCTCATTGTACCTCAGGCTGTATGTTTAGGGTTACTGTCCTGCTGGAACATGAAACTCTATCCCAGTCTTAAGTCTCCATACATCTTCCCATCACCTTTGAGCAGCTAACATATCTCTGTGTCATGTCTTCTGTAAACAGGACCCAAATGCAGCAAAGTAAAGAACACAAGATTTTTTTTCTTTTTCTTTTCTTGTTCTTTTTTTTTTCTTTTTTACGTGTCCTGTTTGGCAGTGTGGACCTCAGAATTGGTGTCTGAGTACCAAGTAGAAGCCCAACAGATTTACTTTCACAAGCGGAGCAGTACAGCTTTTGCTATAGTCCTCCACTTGATATATGTGTGAAAAATCTTTATTATGAATTGTTGGGGTTTTTATTTCCTGATGTTATGGACACAGAGACGAAAAATTAAGGAGAAGAAAGGAGGAAGATGAAGAAGAGAGGTAGGAAACAAAAAGTCAAGAGAGAGGGTGAGTTGAAAATACAAGAGAGGAAGGGGAACAAAGAAAACACAGGAAGACATTGAAGTCTGCCTCCATACCCACAGGACGGCGGAGAGAGGGGGAAAAACAAACCAAAACACGAAAAAGGAACATCGACAAAACAAAACAAACATTGTGAACTAAGAATTACACAACCACATCACACAAAAATAGATATAAAAATACAACAACAATGTCACAGAAAAACTCATGGTACCGATTAATCAAGCTCTAGTAATGATAACCTCAGCCCAAGAATATATCCTAAAACACCAGAGACCCCACATCTATGTGTGTGTGTTAGCATGCTGGTGCATATAAGGTTTCTCCATAAGAGTGTTCGATAGTTGGTGTGAGCAGGCATCAATCCGTCTCCCAGGAATCGATGCAGACATGAAGGAGATCGGAGCAAAGACGTCCAAAGGACCCCCAGAGCCCCAGGCGGACCCGGGCAGGGCCGACCGCATCCCCCAAGAGTGGAGCAAAGGAGAACCCCAGGGGAACGTCCAGCGGCCACTATGCAGGGGCCCGGGGGGCAGCAATGACGAGCCCACGGGCCCCGCCGGCAACCGGCCGCGCCAGGGCGGGGCGGTCAATGGACCGGGAGAGCCGGGGCCCAGGGGCACCCCACCCCCCAGCAGGGACCCAACAAGGGACCGGCCGACGAGGGGCCCCCGGCACTGCAGGGGCCGCGGCCGGCCGCCACGCGCCGCCACCACCCTAGGCCAATCCACACCGCCAACATCCCAGCGCCCCACCCCTGCCCTACGTCGGGGCGCCCCACCGATAGCCGCAGGGGACGGACAGCATCCCCAGGCCGGGCTCAGCCAGCATCTGGACACCAAGTTGTACCAGCTCCCGGGTCCTGATCCCGCGCAACGCAGAGCGCCGAGACCAGGCATCCAACGAGGGCCAGGGCCGGTCCAACCCGCCAATGAACCAACCACGCACGGTGCGCACAGAACAGGTGATCGAACGAGCAGAGACGCCGGATCCGCATCCCGCCGAGCCACCGAGCAGGCACCACCCAACAATCCCAAACCTGGCACCCCTAAAAGAGGTGCCCCAACCAACCAAAGGAAGATATCGGCCCAGCGCATCGGCCGATCGACACACCGGCCCCCCCCAGGCCCGGCCAGGGACGCACCAGGTCCGAACTAGATTGACCACCGATGCACCGGCAGGCAGGGAACACAAGATTTAATTATGACAAAAGTACTTGGAATATGAACTTACATAACTCAGGAGAATCCAAAATGCTGTGACAGGAAAACCAGACAGGAATGTTTGACGAGGAACCAGCGAGTAGTGACTGACAGAGGACTGCTTAAGTGTACTGAGGACGTGTGAGAAGTGACAGGGACAAGACCAGGGGCTAATTAGTGGTAAAAACTGGAGCAAGAAATAAATTAGGAAACTATCTAAAGAGAAATAAATTAAGGAAACACAAATAAAAAGGTGGACACAAACAAAAGGGTGAAAACATCTAAGAGCAAGAAAGGAATAAATATAAAAACAAGGGACTGCCATAAAATAAATAATACCAAGGAATAAATTAAAATGATAATTAAAGAGGCTATATGCAACTTTTTCCCTCAAAATAAACATAACAATAGCCTTTTTATTTGACCATTTATGACTCAAACATCTCCTGATGAGCATACTGACACCTTGTCAGCTCGCAGTGGGTGCACCTATAAGCCTGTATCCAATTTTTCCTATTTTCTGTCAGGTCGGATTTTTCCCTCGCTGTCTGCGGATGTGACGTCAAGCGCGTTCATGTTAAACGTTTCAGATCACTCTGCCACCACAGATAGTAAGCAATTAGCCTACACTCGCAAGCAGCGCAATGGATTGTGCGAATACACAGAAGAGACCCAGGAAAACTCTGACACCAACAGTAACTCCACATAAGACTAAAAAAGTTAACCCCCTGACAAGTACCCAAAAAAGATCTAAGATTGAGAGCGACCGGCGTACGAGTGCACGCTATTAGAGCGAGCAGAAAGGAAGAGCAGTTCTGTTTTTCGGCCACAGGTGTCAGTCGCGAGTTTAAATTTCAGAAAATTGCATATTGCCTCTTTAAACTGAATAAGGAAAAGAACTAACTTCAAACACAAACACCTAAGAACTATGACACTCTCTTGAAGAAAAATATCCCCAAAGGATGATGGCTTTGTCTCACCTGAGCGCCGTCTTCCATGCTATGTCTCCTTCACCAAAGGTCCCCAAACCCGGTCCTCAGGGTCCACTGTCCAGCATGTTTTAGGGTTTTCCCTTCTCCTGCACACCTCCTTAAAATTCCTGCAATTTCCGCCCTACCTTTTTTTCAAGCGCATACCCAAAATTAACTTAAAGCTGTTCTTGAACCATTTTGAGTAGAGACATGGCTGGGGTCTCTTTGGAAAGCAAACACTCTAACATTTATCCCAGAACTGTGTTAATATCTCTGAGTGCTATTGTTACCAAGCAATATGACTTTTAATACACTGAAAAATAAAACATTTTATGTCTGATTATTTATTTTATATAAATACATGCTGTAAAAATTGCTTTAAAAATAGACTGGGACCTATAACACACTGTGGCCTGAAGTATTACCTTCATCCACACCAAATTTTGCAGCAATAAACCAAAAATTGAGTATTCTGCACACATTTTTATAACTACAGGTCAAACGTGATCAAAAGTGTGCCATATGCGCCATCTCCCGGGTAAAGGCCGTAGTCCTCACTGAATTAAAAATATCATCAGAATCATAACTGCATCTTACCATATAAAGCTGTTGTATGTATGTATGTATGTATGTATGTTGTATGTTGTATTTTGATTATAAAGGGTGTTTGGACACAGTGCTGAAACAGTATGTTACTGGCTCTGCACTGTGCATAATCTCTTCATGAATAAGACATTTTACCCACGTCATATATTATGGCAGCGAATAAGTCCGCCCGGTCAAGTTATTTATCTGCGTTTACAGCATTACATTGGCTTTTCGAAGCGTCAATCATCAGAGTTCTGGACCGCGATTGGTTCGAGTTACTTACCATAACAGGATTTTCCATCCATGCGCCATTGGTTGGAGATCTACCCTACGTAAGGAATAAACCGGATGAATATTTTATTTATTTTTTTCTGGGCATGCTCAGTGACCTTTGTAGGCGGAAGTGGAAGCGAAGGAATCGGAAAAAAAGCCGTAAAGACTACAAAAATGGCCACAGACATTTCGGAAACACATTTTCACTGTTTGTTTTACATTTTTTATCGGTTTTGCCGTTGTCTGGGACTAATCACTTTATTGGAGGACTTTAATCAAACCCTTATTGATGTAAAAAGACAATTTTTGTTCAAAATGGATTGGTTTTGTCACATTTATTGGACTACAAAGTGGTGAGTTCCATATTTTTATACCTGCATCAGGAGAACGTTTGTGTTGGCAAAAGCGCTCACTGTGTCTTCAGTTACGATTGTATCCTTGATCGCCAGACATAATTGGAATCACAAGACTCTTAGCTTTCCAATGGTATAAAATATGTATAGGTTCATAGAAGTTAGAAGTCAGAAGTCAGAAAACCAGGAAATGGGCTGGGCCCGCCCGTGGGCCTTCGGAACGTTAACGGATTAACTGAATGGGTGATTAACAGGCTTTTGCAGCAATTGGAGAAATGCTAAGGAGGTAATGCCGTTTGAATTTGTTGTGCTGAAGTGGGGAAACACCTAAAACATGTAGGACAGTGGGCCCTGTGGTTCAGCGCTGGGTTCCACTGCCCTACGTGGCTTTAGGCAAAAATTTAAATTGGACTTCTCATGGTTTTCTTTAACAATCCTTTTAGCAACTCTTCCATAAAGGCCAGATTTTTTGAGTGCACTTCTAATGGTTATGTCGAGACATTTACACACACCTAAGCTGGGGATCTTTGCAGCTACAGTACTTCAGAGTTAACATAGAAGTTTTGGCTGCTCAGCTCATGCTAAGCTGCAGGATTTTAAAATGGTCATACAATTTCTAAACCTTGATAGACCACACAGGTGGTGATAAAGAAAATCGTGGATTCAACCGTTTTGGTACTACAGTTTGTGGTGTGCGCCCACACAGCAATGAAGAGACACCACAGGCTAACAGATTTTACTCAAACATTCCAAGTTTAAATGGGAAATCTCACAAAACCTCACTGACTTTCGAGTTACTAAACATGACAAATGAGGAGGAGGCATTGGCAATAGTTTGTGGTCTAGTTTTTAACGGAGAAAAAGCTACACAAATAGAAAAGCCATTGGATAAAGGAGTGGAGACAGTGGGAGCAGGGGCTCTATTTGCTATACAGAGACATAGAGGCGAGTTATTGTTTTTTTCTCACAATGAAATGTCATTACTCAGTAGCTCTGTTGATCTCAGTTTCAATCAATCAATCAATCAAATTTTATTTGTAGAGCACTTTTCAGGATAAAATCAGCACAAAGTGCTTTACATAATAAAAACAGAAAAATAAACAGAAAACATATTTAAAGCAAAACCGATCATACACGTTTGTGGACTGCTGTCAAGTGAGAAATATTGGAAATTCTAAAAGATGCTTCCAAGGCGTATCCCTGCCTGTCTCCTCGCTTTCTGATAGGCTGCACCTCACATTCAACAAACTGTATGTTCATTTGTCCTCGCAACATAGAGCACATCACCCCAGTTCTAAAGTCCTTACACTGGCTCCCTGTAGCTCAGAGAATAGACTTCAAAATACTTTTACTAGTTTATAAATCACTGAATGGCTTAGCAACAAAGTACTGTGTATTGAAGATCTACAGTACTGTTACTATACCAACCCACCAAACCACTCAAGTCCTCTAATTCCAGTCTACTCAACATCCCTAGAATCAGAACCAAACATGGAGAAGCAGCTTTCAGTTACTATACTCCTTTAATCTGGAGCAAACTTCCAGAAAACCGCAAAGCTGGTGAAACACTTAGCTGTTTTAAATCACAACTAAAAACGTATCTGTTTAGAGCTGCTGTTGTGCCGCAGATAGGTAGGATTTGGCTATGAATAATTATTAATAATTGCTTAAGGCAATTATTAATAAGATTAATAATTTTATGTAAAAAAGTTTAGGGGCACCATCCTGCTGGATTCCAGGAACATTTACATATATATATATATATATATATATATATATATATATATATATATATATATATATATATATATATATATATATAGCCAAATTGTTCAGTCTCAGATAATTAAACAATAGATGAAGGAATAAGTTCTAACGCTGTGGACATTAATTGTATGCATCACTCCAAGTAATCCCAGACAACTTCTCTTTAAGATAAGGGGACTTTATTTAGGAAATAGAAAATCCCATCTATTCTAAAGCATGCAAAAATTCACTACAGATCTTAGACAATAATAATAGGTGAACATTAAACACAATTAACATGAAATGAAATCAGTGAGACAGCTGAGGTTCGGGTCAGATAAGGAGTGGGGGCCCTCCCTCCAGGGAGCCCAAATCACAGATAGCCTAGGAGACAAAGTCATAAATCTCAGCTCTGTGCCAAGATGGAGGGGAGCACATGGAGTCTAAGAAAGAATCATAAAACTAGCTTTGGCTAAAGGAGCACATGGGGGAAGCGTCCATGTGGTAGGCCTCTGCTTTAGCGACAGACTAAAGACAATGGAGTTAAACTTTTCAGCTAAGACCAGCTAACGTAGGCCAGACCGAGCCCGACTGCCGATGGAGTTATCAGGGAGGGAGAGAGAGGGAAAACAAGAGGAAGGAAAAAGAAAGGCGTGATCTGCTCAGGATAAAACAGACAGTTTCAAAGACAGCAATTTCACAGCTCAGACTTATACGTGCGACGACGCAAAAATGAGCAAACAGGTACAGCGCTTAAAAAAACACTTTAACCAACAATGAACGAGATCTAACTCATTAAAACTCTATTTTCTCTGTTTATCTATGCCCAGACACATTATTAGTATAAATGAACCGGTTCAGTCCTACTTTGCCTTGAAGGAGGTCCAGTCCACTAGGAGGAGAGTGAATTGTGTCCGTAGTTGAGCAAGAAAAGGAAGAGTTATTTAAAAAAAACCTGTACAGGATTTTAAGGACCGTGTGGCCCAAAGGCAGGCTGGATGGCCTGTAGGTTTGACGTCTAACGAACTGTCTGGGAACAGTTCTGATATAGCTCACACGAGATACACAAACCGTATGAGCACTTCAAAGCGAGTTCTTCCCCGGTCCAGCGGGTCAGAACAAAAGAGAATCTTCACGGGTGAGATGTCCTCTGTTCAGCAGTAGTTCATCCAAGAACTTCCAGCTGGAGAACAATTCAAAATGGGCGCGACTACTCTTATAGCCCCCTTTGGCCGTGATGTCATCGCTGATGTCACTGTGGGTGGTCACAGACCAATAGGAGTGTGTTGGGGGTCACTGCTAGGATTGCTGGGAAATGTGGTCTGCTCAGTTCATCTTTGAAATAGCTCCCAGACATCCAAAAGTCTGTTCAGTTCATCTTATGAGAAATGCAATCACAACACTGCCTTTGAGTAATGCTTTGATGTATCATGTTTTATGTATGCCTCTTGCTTTATTGCCGTTTTTAAATTATATGATTTGTAATGCCTTGATATATCTGTGTATGGTTCTTGCTTTATTGCTGTTTTTACTTTATATGCTTTGTCTGTGTTTTACTGCTATTCTTACTTTACCCCCTAATCATGTAAAGCACCTTGAATGACCTTGTTGTTGAAAGTGTGCTATACAAAGGAAATTGCCTTGCCTTGCCTAAAATCTCCCGGGGAAAAAAATTAGAAATTTGTAATTGTTTTGTATATAAAAAAAGGGGGTGAATAATTTGAGGTGGTGTACAATCATCATATAGTGGCGAAGTAGTTCAACATGACTGATGGAGCTGTCTGGTTTCAGACTCTTTAATCTGAAATGCCTGAACTATTATCTGCCATTGTCATAAAACAGTACTTCCTTTTCTCCAAACACTTGGTCTAACGATCAGACTGGGAGCAGTAACAATTAATTCAAGCGTGAGAACCGTTGTAAAGCGGCTTTGGAGTAACGATGTCTTGACAGCTCAACATGGGGTCAGATCAGTCTCATTAAGAATAAACTCATCCAGGGTTTTTCACAAATTCAAATGCTCATTCACAAATGCACACGCTCTGGTTCACAAATATAATTTCGAAGAAACACTTGTAATATTACTTCACAAATGCACACGATCTGTTTCACAAATGCACACGATCCGATTCACAAATGCACACAATCCATTTCACAAATGCACACGATCTGTTTCACAAATGCACACAATCTGTTTCACAAATATAACTTTGAGTGAAGCTTCAAATACAAACTCACAGATCAACGAATCGCTAAATGTGCATTTACGAACCACTTCTCATTTGCGAATCTCTCTGTATTTGTGAGAGAATTTTGTGTGGTGAATTTTGAGACTGTTCTAACGTTGCAGGTCAACAAACGACACCATTGGCTAATGAATCTGTCAATCAAATGTACGATTCTGATTGACAGATTCGTCAGCTAACCAATTTCTTCATTTTCAGCCAATCGTATGGCTGCTTACAAGAGAGTTCTGACACTCCAATAGACTTCTATGGAAAGAATGGAATGGAAGATCTGTTTTGCGGCAATTTGTAGTCTCAGCCTGGTGAATCTGCTGGTTTTTGGGGTTTTGTTGCACATCATGACATACAGGGAGCACGCTGTCTAACAGACTTACTTTTCTCTCTAAAGTGGCCATAGTATTTGGGAGCTCCATGAGAGATGCACCGGTCTGGAAAAGCTCCTCAACTTTTTGGAACAGACCGAAGGTGTCATGTGATGGTCGACACAGCATTCCTGGTTTGAATTCCTTCAGTGTCAGTAGGGTATGGTGCTCTCCTTCCAGACTGTCATCATTTTTGCTTTATTGAACCAGAGCATCCATCACAGATGTTGGAATATTTGATGATTTTGTTTGTTTCCTGTAAGATAGTACCGAATATGTCCATGGTCAAGCATGTCTTTTGGATTGATAAAATTGTAGATGTTGCCATCACAATTCCTTTTTGCACTGGTTTCCAGCTACCTGTTTGACCAATCTTAAGTCCACAGAAGAGTGTTATCATGTCTTGGAGGAATGTGATGGCTTTGTTGTGCTCTTCCATCTTATGCCTAAGTGCCATCACAGGGTGGCGTGTAAAGCCTTGACTGAAAATATTTGACAATGCAGATTAAACTTATTGTACACAGCTTTCTGTTATTAATGACCTCTGGTGATGGTGAGGTTTTTCCTGCTGACTTGAGCCAACCATTTCCTTCTTCTTTCTGTGTCTTTAGGGAAGCCGTACGTTCTGATCCCTTTCTTGGACCGATTGCTGCATCCAAATGCAGCACAGCCAGTCATGGTAAAGCAATAAACATATAAAGGTATTATTTAAATATACATTTTATACATATGAAATGTAATTATATGCATAATTACACTTTTCTCTTGTTCCACCCTAAACATCTTGATTTGTAATTTGAAATTTTCACCTACTAAGTCCTTCAAAGAAAAACATTTTACTAATGAACTGTTTCTCTATTGTTTTCAGGAAAGTCACGAGTGGTTGATATCAAAGGAAGCTGCTGTTAATGTTACCAAGGATGAACCTTCATTAGGACTTCAGCACATTTCCACATTGCCCAAATTTGATCCATGCAGTGTATTTGTATAGATGTAATGACAGTGAGAATGATTCATTAAAGCTTGTTTTACGTTTTGCGTAATATTTAATAAAAAGTTTGCGTATTGTTATTTCCTCAATTAACACAATTATTATTTTTTTTACATATACTGGTTTTAACATTATCAATGAATTACTATTTTACTGTAGTCAGGCTAGAACCCCAATCAACTGGGTTACAGATGCATGAGTTCATAAGAAAATAAATAATTTTAGAATGATGTCTTCTACCGAAAAAATTCATCCCAGGTCATCAGTCAACGCATAGACAGTCGCATATTTTCCTCCAAGTTATTTAAAACTGGTTCAAAACATGTATCTTAGATTAGCCTTACATTCAGCTAATTTTCTATCCAACAGCAGGCAGAGAGAACACAGACTGAAGGTAATCTGCTAGACATATAGGGTGTTTTAGGAGTAAATCCGGGGAACAGTAATATCCCAGGCTTTGTTGAAAGATGGAAATCTACAGGTAAGCTGAAGCAGAGGTCTTAACCACTGGCATGTTTTTAGTGTATAGGAGGACAAGGTATGGCAGTACCATGCAAGCATTCCGAAAACAGGCTATAAATTGGGTATTATTAATCCAATTTAGGGTTTCTTGTGGCACATAAAGTTATTAAACATGCTAATATTGAGCAGTGTAGTGCATTAATTTAGCAATAAATATGATCGGTGATATACATGTATTCTACAATGTAGTAGCACTCTCGTCTCCCTCTAAAATGTAGAACAGTAACGAATGTCTGTTCCTCTAGAAATGCTTTGATAAAATAAAAATGCATAGGCTATTCAGTAAAAAGTAATCAGTACACAGATCAGAAATCGCAAGGAGAAATGAGAAATAATCGATTTTGCATTCTGTCCCGCCAGAAGCTGCTCAGACTGACTGACAGCGCTGGGATGTTTGGAACTATTCAGGACTCCATGAACCACGCATGCATCAGTCTCAAAGTACCACATTTCGTCATGTGTCGCGGTTGAACTTCACGGCGCATGCACACATAACACCTCTGCTAGTGAGGAGAAAATGTAAGCACCCATACGATTGGCTGAAAATGAAGAAATTGGTTAGCTGACGAATCTGTCAATCAGAATCGTACATTTGATTGACAGATTCATTAGCCAATGGTGTCGTTTGTTGACCTGCAACGTTACAACAGTCTCAAAATTCACCACACAAAATTCTCTCACAAATACACAGAGATTCGCAAATGAGAAGTGGTTCGTAAATGCACATTTAGCGATTCGTATGATCTGTGAGTTTATATTTGAAGCTTCACTCAAAGTTATATTTGTGAAACAGATTGTGTGCATTTGTGAAACGGATCGTGTGCAATTGTGAAACTAATCGTTTGCATTTGTGAAACAGATCGTGTGCATTTGTGAAGTTATATTACAAGTGTTTCTTCGAAATTATATTTGTGAACCAGAGCGTGTGCATTTGTGAATGAGCATGTGAATTTGTGAAAAACCCTGCATGAGTTTATTCTTAATGAGACTGATCTGACCCCATAGCTCTAGAAGGCGATTTACACATGGCAGCTTGAACATAGACGAGAACAACAGAACTGAGAAAACTAGTAAGGGATTTTTATTGTGCTTTTGTAAAATCACTGGAAAAGAAAAACATAGGTTTGAAAAACCCATGTAAACTGGTTAATCCATAGGCACGGTCGGGTTGGAGCTGGAAGCGGAATGTAACGAGCCCCAATGATCAGCCTAATATTAGGCGAGTAATCAAAGCAGAATTGTGGCAGGTCTCCCAGAACACTTAGCATACCAAAACTTACATTGAAAATTATGTTTTGTTGCTATCCAAAGGCAATTTATTCACTATTTTTAATATTTTATTACTTTTTCTGAACTTTGTTTAAAGTTAATAGGTGAGGAGAAAAAACCCCTGCATGTTTTACACTAGGCTAACAACCTCTGCAATCAACAAGGAAGGAGCCACACTGTTCCCACATGCCATCATCATGCTTCATCCACCTACTGCACAGCAGCTCAGACAGAAAAAAACCTCACATCAATCAGTAGTTTTCAAAAACAGCAAACGTCACCTTGAGACAGTTTACAAGACCAGCATCTCATTAGTAGACACAACTATAATATAATCAGTTCAATACAGGCCAATAATATAGACAGATTCAAAGACATTTACATACAGTCCAGTTTAGTTCCAGTTATTTTTCAAATTCAGTTTATAATTCAAGGATTCAAGGACTCATGTTACATGTGATGGTATGAAATTAGGAATCAGGTCTGGAATTATAAGCCATTTAAATTAAATTAGTGAAAAAAATTATTTAAATAAATGTAATAAATAAATAAAAATAAATGTGCTCTACAGGACACAGCTGGAGTTCAGCAGTCTAACAGCTGCAGGGAAGAAGCTGTTATTGAGCCTGGTGGTCTTGCTCTGTATGCTCCTCAGCCGCCTGCCTGAGGGCAGGGGCTGAAACAGGCTATGAGCCGGATTGGTGGAGTCCTTCAGGATGCGGAGGGCCCATCGTCTGCATCAGGACATGTAGAGGTCCGAGGTGGTGGGAAGCGTGCTCCCTACAGTCCTTTGTGCAGCTTTCACCACCCGCTGTCAATTGGAAAAAAGTCATCTAAAGAATCCCAGTTGGTTGCATTGAGTGATTGACTCTATTCAATTCAGTTTATTTATATAGCGCCAATTCACAACAGATCTCATCTCAAGGCACTTAACAAGAAGTAATTTCAATACATTTATACAAACATTCCAATCAGTTAAAAAGTTTCCTATTTAAGGAATCCCAGCAGATTGCGTCAAGTCATCGGCGTGAGGTTGGGCAGACTTTCAACCACAGCAATCCTTCAGCAATCCCTCATACTGAGCAAGCATGTAGCGACGGTGGAGAGGAAAAACCCCCCTTTAACAGGTAGAAACCTTCAACAGAACCAGGCTCAGTAGGAGCGGCCATCTGCCACGACCGTCTGGGGGTTTGAGAAGACAGAGCAGAGACACAGAAGGAACAAGATCTGATATAAGAGAACTTTCTATGTTACAGAAAGTAAAAAGTTGATAACAGGACACAGTGGATGTTCAGCCACTGGGAGCATCATCCCAGTCGATGCCCCCCGTCCAACATGGCATTCCAGCCAAGCAGGATACCAGACCAGGTATATCTTCTATGGAGAGAAAAACACTGAAAGAAAACAAAGTTAACAGTCGAAATAGCAGAATGTACTGTAATACAACTGGAGAGCCGTAGGAGAAAAGGAAGTAGCAGAGTGAAGAAAATTGGTAAGTCTGTCCTCCAGCAGTCTAAGCCTATAGCAGCATAACTACAGAGATAGCTCAGGATGACCTAAGCCACTCTAACTATAAGCTTTATCAAAAAGGAAAGTTTTAAGCCTGGCCTTAAAAGTAAACAGAGTGTCTGCCTCACGGACTAAAGCTGGGAGCTGGTTCCACAGGAGAGGAGCCTGATAACTAAAAGATCTGCCTCCCATTCTACTTTTAGAAATCGTAGGAACTACAAGTAAACCTGCAGTCTGAGAGCGAAGTGCTCTTTTAGGAACATATGGAACAATTAGATCTCTGATGTATGATGGAGCTTGATTATTAAGGGCCTTGTATGTAAGAAGAAGGATCTTAAATTCTATTCTGGATTTAACAGGGAGCCAATGAAGGGAAGCTAAAACTGGAGAAATGTGATCTCTCTTTTTGATATTCATCAGAACTGTTGCTGCTGCATTTTGGATCAACTGAAGGCTTTTAATGGCATTTTGTGGACTACCTGATAGTAAAGAATTACAGTAGTCCAGCTTTGAGGTAACAAATGCATGGACTAGTTTCTCAGCATCACTCCTGGACAGGATGTTTCTAATTTTAGCAATATTCCGGAGGTGAAAGAAGGAAATCCTAGAAACCTGTTTAATATGGGATTTAAATGTCAAGTCTTGGTCAAAAATAACGCCGAGGTTCTTTACGTTATTACTGGGGGGCAATTAAATGCCATCCAGATGAAGTGATTGACTAATCAGTTTCTTTTTTAGAACTTCTGGTCCAAAGACAGTAACTTCTGTCTTGTCAGAATTTAAAAGCAAAAAGTTTAGATTCATCCATGTTTTTATGTCTTCCAGACATGCCTGTAATCTACCTAACTGACTGGGTTCATCAGGATTTATGGATAACTATAGTTGTGTATCATCTGCATAGCTGTGGAAATTTATCCCATGCTGTCTAATGAATCTACCAATTGGAAGCATATATATGGTGAACAGAATTGGTCCAAGCACAGAACCCTGTGGAACTCCACAAGTAACCCTTGAGAGTGAAGAAGATTTATCATTTAGATGAACAAACTGGAATCTATCAGACAAATATGATTTAAACCAGCCTAGTGCTGTTCCTTTGATCCCTGCAACATGTTCAAGCCTTTCTAAGAGAATATTATGATCGACTGTGTCAAAAGCAGCACTGAGATCTAACAAAACCAGAACCGACACAAGTCTTGGTCCATTATCTGAGGCCATGAGAATATCATTAGTAACCTTCACCAGTGCTGTTTCAGTGCTATGATGAGCTCTAAAACCTGACTGAAACTCTTCAAACAGCTCGTTACTGTTTAGATGCTCACAGACTTGATTAGCAACAATTTTCTCAAGGACTTTGGATAAGAAAGGAAGGTTAGATATAGGTCTGTAATTCACTAATTCATCTTGATCAAGGGAAGGTTTCTTGAGTAAAGATTTAATTACAACTACTTTAAATACTTGTGGTACGTATCTGTTTACTAAGGATAGATTAATCATATCCAAACTCTACAGCAATCCCTCATACTGAGCAGGCATGTGGTGACAGTGGGGAGGAACAGCTCCCTTTTAACAGGAGGAAACCTCAAGCAGATGCCCGCTCAGTCAAATCGATTCAGGTGCCTTTTTTTTTATCTCCATTCAATCTCCACCCAAACTTTTGGTAGGAACCACATGTCTTATATTTCTTACTTGTTGGATCCACGAACCAATGACCAAGCAAAGATCTACCCAACACATTGACATCAAATGTGCAAACTCTGCATTTAATAGAATAATGTAACGAGAGATCATACTTCAGACTGACTCCACCACATCAGTTTACAAATGTGTCTCTCTGTTTTTGCATCAGAGCATACTAAATTTATTCCTGCTAAGATTTAAATAAATATCTATATTATGTTAAGCTTATACATCTTAGTATTTGCTTGTTAAGTCTCATTTCTCAGCATTGATGCAAATTGTTAGCACTGAATTGGATTTTCCAAATACATTAGTTATGGGGTACACTATTTCTTAAAGTTATACAGTCAAAAGTTAACAGAAATAATTTGGGGTTTTTAGCCTGTCATAAGATACATAAATTGGGGTTAGTTTAAACAAATCATTTTTGCATCTATGTTATTTATTCATTTAGAAATTTTACAGTTTTAAAGTAAATATTAAGTTTGCAGAATAAATATTAAGTTTAGAGCTAAATATTTATCTCCAAACTAAATATTTTGTTTGCAAGCTGATGTAAATAGTTAATTTACAAGCTATATATTTAGTTTACAAGTTAAATATTTCTCTCCAAACTAAATATTTTGCTTTTCATCTGAATATTTTGTCTACAAACAAAATACTTAGTTTGCAAGCTAAGTATTTAATTTACAGCTAAATATGTAGCTTCAAATTAAACATTTATAGCTAAATATTTAGCTAATATGCAAATTTACTTGTTGATATGCAAAAGTTGACTCCCAAAATAAAAGCAGAGTTTTGCGGACCTCTACACAAACTGCTGGCAAAATTGAATATCACCTCTTTATTATTGTTTATGTCCAACATTTCTAAAAACGTAGGATGAGCTGTTTTAACTGCAGTACACTTCCAGTTATCATCAAGTGCATCTGCATATTAGCTAAATATTTATCTCTGAGTTAAATATTTACTTCAAAGCTATATATTAAGCTTGGTAGAAAAACATTAAGCTTCAAATTAAATATTTAGTTTGCAAAATAATATCTAGCTTGCAAAATAAATAGTTAGCTTATCTATATACAGTATGTAGGCTGAAGCAAAATATTACATTTGTAAACTAAATATTTAGCTTGCTAACTAAATATTTGTTTTGAAACTGTGAAATTTATAAATGAATAAATAACATGGATGCAAATATGACTTTGAAAATGAACCCCCATTTCTCTGTTATGACAGGTTAAATAACCAAAATTAGTGCTGTCAATTTTTGATTGTTAACTTTACAAATAACATCCCATACCAAGTACTACTCAAGCTACGTACAATATGTTGTGATATTTCTAACAATATACTGTCCCATGCAGTTCTGAATACCTGCATGTTTAAACTAAAATATGTTTATTGAGCTTTTTGTTTGAGTATTTATAATAAATTATCCAAACCTCCAAGCATTCCCATCTTATAAAACTGTTTATCTACCGAACTATTCAAAAACACCAGAGCGAGCAGAATTAGAACCATGCCTGTTACTCCATAACTTGGTAATTAAATTTCTATGTTTTTGTCAGCAGCTATGCTTCTGAAAATTACATAACTGAGAAATTAATTTGCATTCTTAGTAGGCAATTATTCCTTTGAAATGTTAAAGGCGTGGATCTAGAAATAATGCGAGCAGCAACGTTCTGAACCAGTTAGTTTCTATGTAGACTATAGAAAACTGCTTTGCAGAAACTATTTAGAACACATTTGAAAACCCCTACTCTGTCAGATGAATATTAAAATCACAATGGTTGGTTGACTGAGGTCAAGATGAATGTGTCTGAGTGACTTTGCAGTTAATATGCTTATCCTCATAATGACCAGTGCTGAGATCTGTGTGCCAAGGATGCACTAAATACAGAGATGGTAAAAATCCACTTCATTACTTTATAAAACTGTGCATAATATCTGGCATCATCCACCTTCTGCTTGAGAGGGATCAACAAATCATGGCAAGGGTTCAAAGAAATTGGGAAGTTGGATAGATTTTGTATTTATATGCTCAATAAATTCAAATAAACTACTATAAAAACCACTCATATCACCTCTCATCACTGACTGAAAAGTAGATGAAACATTCCGTTTTAATCACAATTAAATCTTTGTTTCACTCCCAGTGTTGTATTTACTTCGGTTTCCCCATTTTAGAATTAACCACTCTGCCCTGGATTAAAAACAGAGTTCAACACAATTTCGTTCACACTTTATGTAGCCAGGTAAGACGATAGGAAACTAGTTCTCGTTTACAATGTTGACCTTGAACTTATTCATACGGTCTGCAGATCTCTCTGAGCATAGGCAGTGAAGTGATGGTGTTGGCTGTCTCCATCTTTCTTTCATTAAGGTTTTGGTCATTACATTTATTTAACCTAATTTTTCATCAGGTATAATGTTCATTAGATTGTCACATAGGTTGTAATTAGGGCTAGACGATATGGACCAAAAGTTATATCTCAATATTTTTCAGCTGAACTCTGATTTATGATATATATCTAGATATTTTTCTTCCCAAAAAGTATTGACAAAAAAGCAATTCAGAATTTAAGCTACATGTCTCAAATGTCACACAGGCACTTTTATTGACATACAGCTGTAGATGTACATTAGAAACAGTGTCAAAAATAAAGTACCATATATTAGTAATAATAATTTCTTGAATAAAATAATGTTTTATTCTTCCAAACCAAAATAGTTATAGCTTAGCTATTAAAAAGTATTGTTTAGAGCAAAGGTGGGCTGGTGTTGAAATTTAGCTCGCGAGCTTGATCTGAGAGGCCAAAAAGATTAAATTAATAGAGAATATGTTTGTTTTTTTGCTTTTTTGTACTTTGTAAAAAATAAGTAGGGCATGTTTAGTATTCATCAAACGTTGCTTGCCAACTGCCATTAAACATAAGTTTATGGCTTGTGGTATTATTTTCTGTTTTTTGTTATACATTTTAAATGTCCCACGTCATGGTACTCAACATACATTTCGAACGTTCCTTGAATGCACCACAGGTGTGCGATCCAGCCAGTGTTGCCAACTTAGCGACTTTGTCTCTATTTCTAACGACTTTTCAGACCCCCTTAATGACTTTTTTTCTAAAAAGCGACAAATCTAGCAACATTTCTGACCCCCGCTACTTTCTGTGAAACTTTGTCATTGATATTCTCTACAGATTAGAAACCTGGCTTGTTCTGCATCCAGACTGTTTCCAGACACTCACAATGGGTATGATCAGTGCATGTGCATGCAGTGTTTTCACAGTACATCTGACCAATCATTTTACACATTATTGTTGTCTTCTTGAGATATCTCAGCCATTTTTTTTCAGAACTACAATTTTTTTTTAAAAGGTCTTGGATGTCCAGTTGCAATTTGATATATTTTTTGTGTACCAGTTTTGTACCAGTTCCCTTCTCTTAACAGTATACTTCAGGCAACATAATATAAGATCTTCCACAGTCTCTAATTTGTAGACAAAAGTCACATTTCTCTGTAGCATGTCTCCACTGTTTAAATAATGTATTAACCCTGTATGACTAAATCCCAATCTAGATATAATTATTTCCTCCTTTCTGTTCCGTTCAGTTTTCCTCATTATACCAACTTTCCTTTGAATATATAAGCCACCTACCAGTTCTTTCTTCTTCTCATTGTTTATGCCATCTTTCGTTGACCTTTTGAGGCTGGCTTTTTCTGTTCTATGGGTAATTTTTATTTTGACGTGCCTAAGCACACTGTTTTGTTTTTTTAAGATTTTATTTTATCCCACGGTTTTTTACCATTATTTATCCCCCAGTGCTCCTACCTAGTTCCAGTCCTGGGGTTCCGCTCTCCCTCTGCCAGCCCCAGGAGGGCCCAGCACTTCATGCTTCATGCTTGGGCAGTGAGCAGGCCCTTCTTTTCACCTGACAGGGCGGGGCTTCCCTGGCTGGATGGCGCGTGGAAGGATCACGTTATTCCAGCCAGATCCTCCCCATCCCTTCAGGCGCCCCGGCCGGCCAGGAGGAGGCAGAGAACATGCACGGAGAGAACATGCAAACTATACACAAAAAAGGCCCTTTTGCCAACCCCACCCAGGGTGTGGGTGCCGATGATGCGGGGGAACAAACACACCCTCAGCACCCACAGCGTCCCCGGCGGTAATTGAACCCGGGACCTTCTAGCTGTGAAGTGAGCCACTCTACCAACTGCGCCACTGAAGAGCGCCAGAAGAGTGATGCATCAATATGCAAACTAGAGTGTGACATCATCTGGCGACATCGAGACACTTTATGGGTCAACTTCAGCTACTAGACACTGGATGCAGGGCAGAACATACAAGCTTATGCCTTTCTGCAGGTTGTGAAGGGTTCTAAAAATTAAAGAGGGGAGTTTGCAAAAGGATTACAACAGACGCACTAATGAGCGTACCGGGACTCTCAGTGCTCGGAGAAGTGGTGGAACTTTAAAGAGTTATTTAGCGGCTCCTCTTCAACACTCTCCCTCGAGCCTTCATCTGTCTCCATGCTGCTGTGACTTCCAGACTGAATGCAGCCATGGGGTTGCGGTGAGATTCACGTTCAGTGAGGATGGGAGGTGTAGCAAGGTGAAGTAACGCGAGAGACAGACGGAGGGGCGGGAGGGCAGAAAACTAACTGGTCTATTTATATTGATATAAACGATATCGGGTCATTCTTGTATCGTATATGAAAAAAAATTGAGATATTTTATAACTCGAGATATCGTCCAGCCATAGTTGTTATCAAGGCTACTACCTAATGTTAATTTTTTATAATTTTTCCAACTTTTATTTTCCTCTTAATGACCTTCTGTTAGGGAAAATAATAATGGTGTATTATTATTTTCTTAGGGTGTTTTTATCACATAGTTCTAATGTACTTTTTAAATGTCATTTTGGTTTCAGTGACATGCTCTTGTGCATGACATCCTGTTCTTTTAATATGTTAATGAAGTGTGACTAAATAAAGAGAGCCTGCAGAGGTGAGACCCTTTGAGACCAGTGATGAGATCAGTGAGGGAGACGAGTGACGAGGAGCTGATAACTGACAGACGGTTGGCTCATTCCTTATAGTATTTTCCTGGTCTCCCTCTTCAGAACTGATTATCCACATCTACCTCTGCAGAGCTTATTGACTCCATATTATCTCCGACTTTTGTGTGTGACTCGTTTTAGGTAAACCACAATATTTACCTAACATCTTGGTGCCGAGACCCGACGTACGGAGCACTCCCGCTGGTGGTTTCTGTCGAAGGGCTGTTTTTGACATCCAGATCGCTGAATTGCTGCACTGGCCGGCTGCATAACTTCCACGAGGACCCCCTGCGCGTGCTCCCGTGCGATCGATTCGGTTTGAGTCACTCGCATAGGGCGGACATTGTGAGTATGTCTTTTTTGTGCACCTTTACATTTAACAAAACAAATTCTAAGATAGTCAGTGTATATTCTGCTGTTTGGGCCTAAAGAACGCTTTAGCCTCTCTGATAAAATATCAGGTGTTGATCCGTAACTGTTTAGTGACAAAAGAAGGGTGTAACGGACCTGGTTTGCGAACCGGTCCACCTTGAAAAAGGAGTGTAACGGGACAGGTCTGCGAACCTGACCACCTTCAAAAATAAAATTTGAACAAAAAAAAAAAAAAAGGGTGTAACGGACCTGGTTTGCGAACCGGTCCACCTTGAAAAAAGGGTGTAACGGTACAGGTCTGCGAACCTGACCACCTTGAAAAATATACGGTTGTAACGGGTTAGGTTTGCGAACAAATCCACCTCGCTGGGAAATAAAGCACGCCAGTGTATGGAAGTAAAAACACAAACAGCAGAATCAAAATGAAATACCGCACCCTAAGTGGGTATAAGAAAGATTAGACACAGGACATAATCTTTATGTATGCCAGTCCAACCTGAAACCTAACGGTGTTAACGTACGGTTTGAACGGGCACTACAAGAGACGTTCTGTGTGGATTTATAGGTTACACAACACATCCTTAGATTAGGAAAGCCATAAAACGGCTCAATCTAGTTGCACAAGAGAGACAGAGTAAAAACTATACGATCCACTTTTAGCAGAAATTGATTACAATTAAAAATCTCAAATAAATTACCAAAAAAAAAATTACTTTAATTAATTACAGAATAAATCACTAACTTTAACTCATCAACAGATTAATTACATAGTTCTTGCTTTTTCATTCACCTTAACCTTAATATTAATTACTGTTGTTATTCTCATAGAACTATTTGGTATTCTAACAACAGACTTTACCAGACCAATTAATAGAACCCATTAAGGGTTATATAAAAACAACGCAAAGATGGGAAACGATGTTTCCACCGACAAATTAGAAGGCGATTCAAAATATATGTATAAAAAGAACCCCGAAAATCTTCAGTTTCTAACAAAATGGCGCAAAAAGTATAAAGTAGATGGGAAGCTTAAAGGAAGCCAATGGAGAGAACTTGTATGTGTTCTTGAAGCAAAAACACTTATCGCTAAAGGTAAAAAGAAAAAACTTAAACAGACACAGTTAAAAATAGCACGTGTGTGGGCTGATGAAACAGAGAAAAGGAAACAAAATATAAAAAACAGAAAAGAGAGCAAAGGTGCTAAAGATGAGGCTCTTCTTATGAAAAAGCTAGGTGACGAGCTCACACTGTGACCTCCTCCTTATTCACCACCACCTACAGCTCAGACAGACCCCCCTGGGGCTGTTGGAGGAGAACCTTATGCACCTCCACCAACACCCCCATCAGACCAGCCGGGGGCTTTAGGGGAAGGTCTATATCCTCCTGTTCCAAGAGATCAATTTGCAATTGAAGAAAAAACAAATGGTACCACAATAAAACAAAGACTTCAAAGTCAGGTCCAAAAAAATCTGAGGATAAATCTTATGAGAGTGAACCAGAGGACTCAATAAATATCAACCCTATGTTTCAAGTACCATCTGCCGATGGTACTCCGAGATATGTTTTTAGACCATTGTCACTTAAAGACGTTAAAGAGGTTGTAGAACAAATCACTAGCCATAAGGAGGATCCAGAAAAATGGACAGAGGATATGGTTGATGTGGTCAAATCCTACCGGTTAAACGGTCATGAATTAGGACAGGCTATGACTGCATCGCTGGGGAAAGACTGGCACCATGTAGCTGGAAATTACACAGGAAGAGATGATGCCGGAGTTGTATTACAATTTCAGAATGATTTCCAGGGGGCACTAAAGCAACAATTCGATGCAGTAGCGGATAAAGTTCGTGCACAGTTTAAAAAGAAACCAGATTATGGGCATATGGCCTCCATAAAACAGAAGCCTGGGGAAACTGTAGATGATTTTAAATACAGATACCAAAAGGAACATGATACCCACAGTGGCCTAACTAAAGAGAATGGTGATGAAACTCCATATATGCGGCATTTGTGTAATGGTCTGCTACATAGTTTCCACCCCACTATCACTAATTGGATTAAAAATCACCTTCTGACATGGGAAACTTGTGACCTTACTACCCTTATGGCCAATGCACGTTTTGCAGAAGGTGTCATTGAAAGAAAGGGGAAGAAACCAAAACCTCCAGACTCCGACACACAGGTATTTCACACTCAGGTTGAAGACGATGAGGGGGAAGTTTATTATCAAAGTGATAACCACAACAAAGGAAGGGGGTTTAGACCACAAAGGAATACACATCATAAGACACCACAGGGGTCATGGAGACATCAAGGTGGTCACACTGCCCCCACGTGTTGGATCTGCGGGAAAGTAGGCCACATTTCACATCAATGTAGCAGAGGCAGAGGCCAAGGAGGGGGCATAGGGCGAGATCAGATCCATACACAGGGTTCAACTGCCCCAGATCACTCGCGGTTCACACAGCAATGACTAGATACTTTTACCGCCTCTAATGAGTTCGTGGACTGCTGTGGCGCCTGGGAATTACTTAATGTTCTGAAAGAGAAGCCTTACATAACACTTAAAGTTAATGAACAAACAGTAGAGCTCCTTTGTGATCCTGGAGCTTGCAGAACAGTGATCTCTTCTGGCGTTAATCTGCCAGAATCTAAAGAAAGCATTTTGGTAAAATCAGCAGATGGTGCCACTACTCGCTCATTTTTATCTAAACCAGTGTTAATAACAGATCCAAAAACTAGGTTAAGATCTAAAAACTCAATAGTCATTTCACCACAATGTCCACTCAATTTGTTAGGCAGAGACTTAATGTCAGCCCTAAAAATCTCAATTATCCCAGTGGGAGACGGCATGAGAGCTGTGAGAACAGGAAATTATTACATTTACCTAAATACAATTCATAGACCACAGGGGCTCGGTCTCTACTACTCTTTACGAGTTGAACCTAAAGAAAACCTTAAAGATACAACAACAATTATGGACACAGTTTTGCAGGTAGTTCCTGAACCCGACAAACAAATCATGCCTACATCACAGTTACATGTGACTATGGCTCTGAGGCCTGAACCTGATCCCAAGTTCCAAGACTATTTTATGCAACTCTCACCTGCTGTAGTGTTCACCTCATACATCATTACTGATGGAAAATCTGATTCATCTGCCTCAGTAACACTGTCTACCAGCCTTAAACCATTCTTTGATTTGCCTACAGATCCGCATATATCCCTGACAAAAAGCAGTACATCACGTTGGAAAGATTTGGGATATATGGTGCGAAAAGCAAATAATACCACAGATTTTAAAACTTTGCAAGAAAATAAAGACGATAGTTGGCAATACAGTGAATCCACAGGTTTATATAGACTGCCCCTTATCATGCCACTCCACTCCACCACCAAAATTGCAACATTAGAATGACCAGAAGCAGAAACCATCTTATTGACTGAAGAGGAAGAAAGGCAACTCAAACAAGTCCCTGACACATTATGGTCTAAAAGCCCCACTGATGTGGGCCTACTCTCATCCATTGCTCCCGTTCAAATAACTGCTAAATCACATTTTAGACCCAGAGTAAGACAATATCACCTCTCTGTGGAAGCAGAGTTAGGAATTCAACCAATAATTCAGGAATTACTAACAACAGGTGACATAAGAAAATGTCCTGATTCACCATGTAACACCCCAATCTGGCCAGTTAAAAAGGCTGATGGGAAAAGCTGGCGTATGGTTCAAGATTTGAGAATGTTAAATTCAGCTGTCCAGACCAGAGCGCCAAATGTACCGGACCCACATACTCTTTTAAACTCTTTGAGTCCCACTAGGAAGTTTTTCACAGTAGTGGACCTCAGTAACGCCTTTTTTAGCATTCCAGTGCACCCAGATTCACAATTTTGGTTTGCTTTCACTTATAAACATGTAAAATACACATACAGCAGATTGCCACAGGGGTTTGCAGACAGTCCTACAATTTTTACAGAAGCAATTACCAACTGCCTGGCCAGTTTTGAATGTTCTAAAAATACACAAATTCTTGTTTACGTAGATGATGTCCTGGTTGCATCAGATGACTATGAAAGCTGCTTACATGACTCTCTCTCCTTGCTGCACCACCTGCATTCCACTGGAAATAAAGTCAGTAAAAACAAAATCCAGTGGGTAAAACCATCGGTTCAATACTTAGGACACACTTTGTCAGGAGAAGGCAGACAAGTCCAACCTGGAAGGAGAGAGGAAATTTTAAACACTCCTAAGCCCATGACAAAGAAACAAATGATGCAATTCCCGGGACTAGCTAATTATTGCAGGCAATATATATCTCATTATGCAGAAAAAACACAACCTCTTCTTGAGATGATCCATGGCCAGCAGATGGAGATGAAGGATACTTTAACTTGGTCAACTAAAACAGAACAAACTTTTACCACAATAAAACAGGACATCCATTCTAGCACTGTTTTAGTACTACCAGATTACTCCAAAATATTCACTCAAACGGTGGACTGCAAAAATGGTTTTATGACTTCAGTTTTGCTGCAAAAACATGGAGATAAACAACGTCCTGTTGCATTTTATTCTAAAAAATTAGACCAAGTTGCACAGGCCTTACCCAACTGTGTGCAAGCTATCGCTGCTGCAGCACTGGCTGTCGAAGCCTCAGCTGATGTAGTGCTATTCCACCCTCTCACGTTGTTGGTCCCCCACGCAGTAGATGTTTTACTTCTACAAGGCAGATTAGGATTATTATCACCAGCGAGACATCTTAGTTACACTGCAATACTGATCTCACAACCTTATATTACCATACAGCGTTGCAACACTTTAAATCCAGCAACGCTTCTACCTACTGCAGATGACGGAGAACCACATAACTGTGTACAAGCTACAGAAAGATTACAACTACCTAGGCCTGATCTTAAAGATGTCCCACTACAAACAGGACTGGAATGGTTTGGAGATGGATCAAGCTCTAAAACTAAAACAGGCTCTACTGAAACAGGCTATTCAATTGTACAACTTCCTGATGTGATTATAGAAGCCAAATCATTACCACAACATTTTTCCGCTCAAGCCGCAGAAATAGTAGCTTTGAGAAAAGCATGTCAACTTGCAGAAGGCAAGGTGGTAACCATTCACACAGATAGCCAATATGCATTTTCTACCGTGCACTGTTTTGCTAAACAATGGGAAAGGAGAGGAATGGTCACCTCTACAGGAAAACCTATAACCCACTCTCAATTACTGATAAAACTATTAGACGCAGTTATGTTACCAAAAGCTATTGCAATTTGTAAATGTCAAGCACACACCACAGGAAAAGACACAGTTTCCTGTGGCAACAGATTCGCAGATGAAATAGCAAAAGCAGCTGCACAAGGCAGTTTTGGTTCCTCTAATGCTTATACACAGACCACAGAACAAGAACTTATAGATCAGACTGTTTTGAAAGACATGCAAACAAACGCTCCCTCTTCTGAAAAACAATTATGGAAAACAAAAGGTGCCATTCTAAACGAAAATGGACTTTATGAAGTTCGTAATAAACCCATCCTACCCAAATCACTGTTTAAAGCTGCTGCGCTTGTTAGCCATGGGCCTTGCCATGTCTCCACAGGGGGGATGGTATCAATAATACAGCAACACTTTACAACATACAACCTTGAAACATACTTAAAACATTTTTGCAAGACATGCCTAACATGTATCAAACACAACCCACAAGGGAATATGAGACCCAAGCGAGGCCAATTTCCTCAACCAGCCTACCCATTCCACACAATCCACATGGATTTCATTGAACTAACACAGAGCGGCTCATACAAATATTGCTTAGTAATAATTGACGCTTTCTCCAAATGGCCAGAAATAATTCCCACTGCAAAGAATGATGCTCTAACAGTGGCAAAAGCACTATGTAAAACTATCATTGCAAACCATGGTATTCCACAAGTAATATATTCAGATAATGGACCACATTTTGTGAATGAGGTTATTCAAAATATGGCAAAACATTTAGACATCCAACTAAAAAATCATTGTGCCTATCACCCCCAAAGTGCAGGTTTAGTAGAAAGACATAATGGGACCATCAAAAGCAGACTCAGGAAATGCATGGCAGAAACTAGAAGACCATGGCCTGAGTGTTTGGACCTAGTAAAACTTTACATCAGAATCACGCCAACAAACCAAGGTTTAACACCTTTTGAAATCATTTATGGCAGACCTTACAGGTTACCTCTAGTTGCGCCTGATTTGCAAAAAGCAGACGAAGAACTCACATTAGCTGATTACATGAGGAAAATTATCCTAGCCAAAGAAGTGCAAAACGCACACAATCTGCCTATCTCTCCTTCTGTTTTGCAGGATCCTGAAAAGCCAATCAAACCTGGAGACTGGGTTTACATCAAAGTGATTAAAAGGAAGAATTGGACGAGTCCCCGCTGGGAAGGACCTTTTGAAGTCCTGCTGACCACGCCCACGGCTGTGAAAATCGCTGAGAGACCCTCGTGGATACACATCTCACACTGCAAATTGCAAAGGCAATTAGGGGACTAGACGCGGGACAGTGGGGAAGTCTGGGCTACAAAGGACAGAGTGACCAATAGGGCCTCTGGTCTCAAACCCAGCAGAACAGCATCCCTGTCCCCTTAGTGGTCAAACCTCTGTTTTGGAGGGCTAGTCCTCTTATTTGCCTCTAGCCAACATGAAACTAGTTTGGCTCCCCTCCTGTCTGGCAGTTTGCCTGCCTCTATTCCACTGCTTTTTCCTCACACCTAATGACGCCCAGACATCAAAGGAAAGAAGAGCTAAAATTCTAACCCACCATGCGTTCCAGAACACCTGGTACCAAATAGCTAATTTGACTGCAAAACGTTTAGGTTTCAATACCAGCTGTTATGTCTGTTCATGGATCCCACACCATTCTGAAGAAGTCTCATCGATGACTGCTGTCCCAACCACCCTAAATAATACCATATGTCTGCTATACAAATTAACTATAACAACTGTTGGAACAGACTGTTCCACCTTACCTCACTGCTGCACTGCTGAGAACAACAGGACATGGTCCCAGCCTGGTGACTTTTCCAAGAAAACGAATGCTTCAGTTGCCAAAGGAATCAACTTACTACGCCTTACTGGAAAAGACACTTTCTGTTTTTCAGTCCCTTGTAACAACAAACATGCATTTTTAGGAAATTCCATCTGTGAGGACACGCTACCCTTGTCAGGGACCCAGACGAAAAAGATGCGTATAAATCACTGGATGACGATTGGAAACAGATCTGTGCCAAGATACATAACCCTCAACACCACTCGACTTCAAGACAAGATAAGTGGTTTCAAAACCACTGTCAAAAGAGGAACCCACCTCCTAGAGGTTCCCTCCCAATTTGGCATGGGAACGCCTGACGGATACATCTGGAAGTGTGGTCACACTTTCTACCTCTACCTACCTAAGGATTGGTGTGGCACATGTAGTTTGGCTCGACTGCAACCCTCCTCATACATCATAACAGAAAATGGAGCACCTTCTAAACCTACAGAGCTGAATAAACGGGAATTCAACCCTCCACAAGTGTTCAACCCGTTCTCTGACAATGGTGGACGAAAACCTCTCTACAGTGATGCAAAAGGAATCTTCCACACCATGTTCCCACCTGTTGGAGTTGCAAGTCTGACAAAACGGATGAACGAGGTTTGGTGGACTTTGGAAAACATCACAGACATCCTTGCTGAAATGTCCAACCTGCTGGGCAACGATCCTGAAAAACTGGCGATGCAGACCATGCTGATGCAACATCGGGTAGCTCTGGACACTCTTTTTGCTTCTGAAGGTGGACTTTGTACTGTAATTGGTGAACATTGTTGTACGTACATTCCTAGTACACATGATAATTGGACTCTCATTCATGACCGGGTGCAGGGATTAACTGACTTTTTAGAATCACAGGAAAGCAGTAATGGACAATGGGATCTCATGGCCTGGCTGACAACTGGCAGGTGGTATCAGGTTCTTTTAAAAATAGCTATGCCATTCATTGTAATTTTGATACTTTTCTGCATTTTTGTTAGTTGTTTTCTTCCATGTATAAAACAAATGATGAATAAGATGATAACTAACACATTGGTCCAATACTCTCTTCTTAATCAGAGGCTTGAAGATGAAGACAGAAATAAAGAAGAAGATGAAGTGTAATTAACATGTGTAAAAACCTTTTATGATTCCATTAATCTAAACTACTGTTCAGGTAGCGATTAATTGGATGATGTCTAGGTGAAGCTCGCATAAATACCTTTTTGAAATTGCTACTTACTTTTGCAATTTCTTTGTTATATGTCTTATTACCTTTTTATTTTATTTTATTTGGGATGCTACTTATTTTGCAACCTTTTGTTGTCTGGTTTTTATGATTCTTATATTTTTATATTATTAGAGTTGTTACCTATTTTACAACTTTTTGTTGTTAGTGATCACATTTAAAAACCACATTTCAGGGGGGAAATGTTAGGGGAAAATAATAATGGTGTATTATTATTTTCTTAGGGTGTTTTTATCACATAGTTCTAATGTACTTTTTAAATGTCATTTTGGTTTCAGTCACATGCTCTTGTGCATGACATCCTGTTCTTTTAATATGTTAATGAAGTGTGACTAAATAAAGAGAGCCTGCAGAGGTGAGACCCTTTGAGACCAGTGATGAGATCAGTGAGGGAGACGAGTGACGAGGAGCTGATAACTGACAGACGGTTGGCTCATTCCTTATAGTATTTTCCTGGTCTCCCTCTGCAGAACTGATTATCCACATCTACCTCTGCAGAGCTTATTGACTCCATATTATCTCCGACTTTTGTGTGTGACTCGTTTTAGGTAAACCACAATATTTACCTAACACCTTCCCTCTCTGTTTTATCATTACTATAATTTTTTTATAGTTATTCTTTCATTACCCATTGAAGCTTAGATGGATTTGTAAACATCTGTTAAACGAAACAAATGGATTTAAAGTTTATGAGTCTTGGGATTCAGATTTCACACACAGAAGAAAAACCAGGTCCCAACCAGAGTATGATTGTTTTTATTTCCTAGGCTAATTATTAACTCCCCCAAATTCTTAATTAGATTAATTCCCTATTTTTTTCCAATGCAGAAAATAAGTGGTCCAACTATAACCAAGCCATGATGCTACAGACAATATATGCTCGTTAGAGGTGAAGTTGCTTGGAGGTTAACGTCAGAAAAGGACGGACACTATCTAAGGTGTGGGAGACGAGTGTATAAGAAGTTGGATAAGGAAGATTAGGGGAGTAAATAGCGGTAAGAGGGGGCAAAGAAAGCAAATAAACTGAGTTTATATAGCTTTTCTAGTCATCCTGACTAGAGCCACATTCACCCAGTCTTACTTACATATGCGCACACTTCCATAAACTGATACGCAAGACAACCTGGGGTTAAGCGCCTTGCCCAGGGGTACATTGACATGTTTCATCAGGAAGCAGAATTCAAACTCATATCTTTGGGATTGCAAGGCAAGGCGATTTTATTTGTATAGCACACTTTCAACAACGAGGTGATTCAAGGTGCTTTACATGATTAGAGGTAAAATTAAAACAGCATTAAAACACAGACAAAGCATATAAAGTAAAAACAGTAATAAAAGAAGAAGTACACATAGATACTTCAAGGCATTACAAAGTATATAATGTAGAAACAGCAAGAAACATAAACAACACAAGATATATGGAAACATTACTCAAATTCAGCTCTAAACAAATACGTTTTTAGTTCTGATTTAAAAGAACTCAGTGTTTCAGCAGCTTTGCAGTTTTCTGGAAGTTTGTTCCAGATTAGAGGAGCATAGAAACTGAAAGTTGCTTCTCTGTTTGCTTCTAATTCTAGGGATGTTGAGTAGACTGGAATTAGAGGACCTGAGTGGTCTGGTGGGTTGGTATAGTAACAGCAGATCTTTAATATACTTTGGTGCTATGCCATTCAATGATTTATAAACTAGTAAAAGTATTTTGAAGTCTATTCTCTGAGCTACAGGGAGCCAGTGTAAGGACTTTAGAACTGGGGTGATGTGCTGTACTTTCCTGGTTCTAGTGAGGAACATGAGCAGCAGCGTTCTGGATCAGCTGCAGCTGTCTGATTGACTTTTTAGGCAGACCTTCGAAGACGCTGTTGCAGTAATCAATCCGACTAAAGATAAACACATGGATGAGTTTTTCGAGGGCCTGTTGCGACATCAGTCCTTTAATCCTAGAAATATTCTTCAGATAATAGAAGGCTGACCTTGTTATTGCCTTTATGTGACCCTGGAGGTTCAGCTCTGAGTCCATTACTACACCTAAATTCCGTGCCTGATCAGTAGTTTCTAGCTGTATTAACTGAAGCTGTGTGCTGAATCTTGATCGTTCCCTCTTTAGGTCCAAAAGTAATTACTTCTGTTTTGTTTCAATTCAGCTGGAGAAAGTAATGGCACATTCATTCATTGATTTGCTCAATGCATTTACTTGGGGTTTGAATTGGTTCAAAGTTACCTGGCGACATCGTAATGTAAAGCTGAGTATCATCTGCATAGTTATGGTAGCTAATCGTGTTGGTTGTTATAATCTGGGCTAGTGGGAGCATGTAAATATTAAATATGAGGTCCCCCAGGATGGACCCCTGGGGCACGCCACATGTGATTTCTGTTCTTTCTGATGAAAAGTTTCTTAATGAAACAAAGATGTCCCTGTTCTTTAGGTAAGACTCAAACCAGCCAAGTACTGTACCAGAGAGTCCGACCCAGCTCTCCAGTCGTTCCAATAGTATATATATCATGATCAACTGTGTCAAATGCTGAACTGAGGTCCAACAGAACCAGCACTGTGGTTCTACCGCAGTCTGTATTTATGCGGATGTCATTGAAAACTTTGACGAGGGCAGTCTCGGTGCTGTGGTGAGCATGAAAACCAGACTGAAAAACATCAAAGCGGTTGGTCATTGTTGGGAAGCTATTTAACTGCTTTTTCAATAATTCTACTGATGAATGGAAGATTAGAGACGCAAGACGACTACTCCACCTAGTAAGTAGCATGATGAAGCCAACTGAGCAATTTTTTTTGTGCACTATTTTGATGTAGTAAGATTTCCCTTACTGAGGATCAGAGTTATGGTGGAATTTCTATAATGATTTTAGAAATGGTCTTTTTAGTATCAATGTGTGTGATTTTAGTTCAGCTACATGTGGTCTTAGGTCTTTTACTGTTTGTATGTGTGTGTAAAGATGATGTGTAGCCCTGCTAAAGATGAATTTCTGGAAACCTTCGGTGTCAGACAAATAACGTTTTCTATTCTATTTTATTCTATTTCTGAAAATTCAGCTTTCTGCCTTTTTGATTTCCACAATATTTTCATTGTATTTACTATAAATGCTTTTTATGGTGTCACTTAGTGTTGCCCACGCAAAGTGATGTCAAAAAGCCAGTAACCGTTCTCTAATCACTGTGTTTTCTATTGTTAAATGAAGTGTGCAATGATAGTGATGGACTAAAATTACTTATCAAGAATTACTACAAAATTGTTGATGTTATTTCACTTGCTTTTCTTGCAGGGGTTGTTGTATTATTACAGCTCTAACAGTTGAAATTGTGTGTGGAGACAGTGAGCTTACACTGCTCCTCTGTTAGCAACCTCTGTAAGAAAGGGGTCTTTGTTCACTAAAAGCTTTTAAAGCTCTGTGTAACCACAGATCTGCTAGAAACACCATAGGAGTGCTGTTGTAAATAAAGGTGAAGAGAGCAGGACTCAGTGAGGAATGTAAGCAGATAAGACTGGTTTATGCAGCTTGTCCAAGTGGACCGCACAGGGGACGTAATAACATTTTCCTTTTGGGGGAGCTGTCCAATGGCCTCGGTTTTTTTTGTTTTCTTCTTGTGAAATATCCATATAGGTTAGACTACTATGGTAAAAATTCCCAGGATAGAAACACAAACATCCTTTTCATTGGGTCTGACCCGGGGTCTCCTTAAAGAGAGATGTGCCCAGAAAATATCCCCAGGAATGTGAATTGCATACAGAAGAAATAACTCACTCAAACTGAGGTGCTAACATTTGATTCATTATTGAACTAAATCAGCACTCGCATGTCAATTGGTTGTTTGCCCTATGAATCTGCCTTGAGGCCATGACAGAAATGGTTTAAACCTCTGGCCCAGCAAAGAGTTTTAGCATCCAGATCTAGATTCATGATGCCAGTCCATCATCTCCACTAGGGTTAGGGGACCAAGAAAGGTCATTGTTCAAAGTGTGTTGTATCCAAGCATATTGAAATGTTTAGTGATAGGAGAAAGCACATAAGCAACACTGTTAACCACAGCATTTAGTGCAGAGATGCTAAAGTAGAGAGCTACTATCCTCTCCAACACACCTGAATCAAATGAATTACTTTTACTGGCCCTTGTAGAGCTGAATGGCATGCTTATGAAGAAATTCAGCCATTTGATTCAGGTGTGTTGGAGCAGGGATGTAGCCAAAATTTGGAGGATGGTAGCTCTCCGGGACTGGAATTGGGAACTTCTGATTTAGAGGATTGTGGAGCAAAGTCCTTTCAAAAGTTCACAAAATGTGGACTGCAGCCTGGAGTCAGTGAATATCCCAAAATAAAAATGCATTTACACAACAGCAAACGAAAAATGCTCCACGAGCAGATGAAAAAGCAAATAGCACAGGAAACAATGTAGTGTGCATGCCAAGTCTGTAGGAGGCAGTGAAACTTTTCTCTTGTACAGAGGGGCATGTATGATCTAGCGCCCTGTAATCTATTTGTCTTTGCTGACAGCATAAGTGTTCCGCAATGAGCAGATTTTGCTTAACCTAAAATAAAGCAGGTGTGGGCAAAAAACAGGGTTGAGTGGGCAAGATGACGTTTGTGTGTGTCACATGTTTTGTGTGTGTTTTATGCTTTACTGCTGTTTTTACTCTATCCCCTAATCACCCATAGCACCTTGAATTGCCTTGTTGTTGAAAGTGTGCTATAGTGTTGCCATGCCTATTGTAACTAATGTCATTGTCTTCAAATGTTTTTGCTTTGCATTTACATGGACATGATTCGAGTTGCCTCCTTGTTAGGCCACTCAAATTTTTTTTTTTACAATTATCCACTACTTTATGATGGTCTGTGACATATAATCCAAAATAAAATGTATTCAAGCTAGAGGTTGTAATGTGATACAATGTAAAAAAAAAGTTCAAGGGGTATGAATACTTTTGCACAAAGTATAAATGGAAAGTGCTTTTTCTTTCGATTTCTTTTCCATAGAAAGCAGCAGACAGTAAATCGAAAGCCTTGAAGAGCACTTTTCAATCTGTACTTTAAATGATGTCCAATAACTCAATTAGTTTAGAGGCTCGCTATAGAAACTGTTGCCAGGGTCCACAAAGAGTCCACTAAATGTCAAAGTTGGAGAACAAGATTTTACATCTGTCCCTTTTTTCTCTGAACACAATCCAACCTCCCAGTCCAGGTGTCTGGATCCATTAACACATGTCAGTACCACTGTGTGGATAGTGACCTTTAAAGAAACACTCACATAGGAGAAATAATTCTGCAAACTCTCAAGACAAACACCGAAAACCACTTTAAAGGGGCCAACATATGACCTGAATCTTTCTGTTCACTCTGAGCGACTGTGAATGTCTGTTTGTTTTATCTCTGCAGTTACCTTAAATGATACATCACGCTACTTTGGTCTGTTTGAGTATTTCTAATTAATGGGTGAGTAATTAAGAACATTTTAGTAAAATTAAACCCAGTTCACATTGAAAAAGTCATCTGTTAGTTTTTCCTTTGTCACTCTTGTTGTACCCTGCAGACCTACTCAAGCTAACTGCTAATTGCTAACTAGTTGGACTTTGTTCACACTTACAGCATGCTTGAAGTCCTTGTAGATAAACATAAAAAGTTCTTCAAAATCTTATCGAAATTTTTCTGCAGGAAAAAGTCAACCAATCAGTATTTCAGAGTACATCCATTTATATTTTTCACTTTTTACTTGTATTCTGTTTAGCTGCAGTTAGCATCCAATTTCCAATTTAATTCAAGGCTGTGGGGACAATTCAGGCCCCCGTTTTCACCTGTCAAATATATTTCAAATATGAATCTAGAGGAGTATTACATACAGTAGGCTATAAGCAAGGTTTCCAAAAAAATAAATAAATAAATAAATATATATATATATATATATATATATATATATATACAAAAAAATTATATTTAATTTTTCCAAGAAATTAGGCAGAGTAGATAAATCTAACTTTTTACAACACAGTTTAATATTTGCCAGCTGCATTTTAATTAATTATAGTAACATTGGAATTGGGTATGTTTTAAATCCCTAATTCAACAAGGGAGACTCATGGTATAGCCTATAGAAGACCTGCAGCACACCAGATGAAGAGTACATGGTAAAGCAACACCAGACAGGCCAGGCCACTGAAACAAAGAGGAACCAGGCAGGACAACAGAAGAATCTTGAAGGAAATAAATGAACTGAGGATGCTTAATTGTTCATGGACAAGGACTACAACTATTGCATTCCTTGTGTTAAGTACAGTACAGTGCTAAGGTTTTAGGCAGGTGTGAAAGAAATGCTGTAAAACAAAGAATGCTTTAAGAAATATAAATAATGATTGTTTATTTTTATACATTTACAAAATTCAAAGTGAGCAAACAAAAGAAAAATCTAAATCAAATAAATATTTGGTGTTACCACTTTTTGCCTTCAAGTCAGCATCAGTTCTTATAGATAGCCTACACTTGCGCAAAGTCAAGGATTTTGTAGGATTATATTCAGGTGTATGATCAACTAATTATACCAAACAGGTGCTAATGATCAGCAATGTCACACATAGGTTGAAACACAGTCATTAACTGAAACAGGAACAACTGTGTAGGAGGCTTTAAACTGGGTGAGGAACAGTCAAACTCTGCTACCAAGGTGTGGTTGTGGAAGATAGTTTCATGTCAAGGCAAGATTGAGCAACAAGACACAAGGTAGTTATACTGCATCAGCAAGGTCTCTCCCAGATAAAGATTTCAATGCAGACAGGGGTTTCCAGATTTGCTGTTCATTTCCATTAGCAAAGAAGCACAAAGATACGGGAAAGGTTGAGGATCGTAGACACAGTGGTCGGCTAAGGAAACTTAGTGCAGCAGATGAAAGACGCATCAAGCTTATTACCCTTCGAAATTGGAAGATGCCCAGCAGTGCCATCAGCTCAGAACTGGCAGAAACCAGAGAGACCCAGGTACACCCATTTGCTGTCCGGAGAAATTTGTCCAGAATTGGCCTTCATGGAAGAGTTGCAGCCATACCTCCCACGTGGAAACCAGGCAAAGCAACTCAAGTATACACGAAAACATAGGAACAGGGGTCCAGAGCAATGGGAGTAGGTGCTCTGGACCGATGAGTCAAAATGTAAAATATTTGGGTGTAGTAGAAGACAATTTGTTTCTCGAAGGGCTGGAGAGTGGTCCAATAATGAGTGTCTGCAGGCAACAGTGAAGCATTGTGGAGGTTCCTCGAACATTTGGGGCTGCATTTTTGCAAATGGAGTTGGAGATTTGGTCAGGATTAATGGTGTTCTCAATGCTGATAAACACAGGGAGATACTTATCCATCATGCAATATGGCGTTTGATTGTCCCCAAATTTATTCTGCAGCAGGACAACAACCCCAAATATACAGCCAAAGTCATTAAGAACTACCTTCAGTGTAGAGAAGAACAGGAAGACCTGGATGCATAGGCATCATTTTTAGCCCCGGACATGTTCCTGACAATAAATATGATTGATGGTTTTGTCCCCACCACTTTTATAAACCTGAAGCGGAATTTCTTACCTGCGCAGATCTAACATCCACTTGTACTCCCAGCACAAATTCAGTGTCCAAACTGACTGGTATTCCATTTCAAAAAGAAGCATGGCTGTAGAACACAACCAAGTTCCTTTCTGCGCTAACGCTGCAGCATTCTTTGCTGAGGTTGATGCTACGTTAAAAAAAGACTCACAATCAAAATTGGGTACAGTATCAACAGGTAAGTGATTTACTCTTATCTCTTGACAAGAGCTGACCTGTTCATTTAAAACCCGCGATCGATCTGTGTCCGTTTAAAAAATAAAATGGTCGAAGATGGAAAATAACGCAACCCTTGATTGAATGTTAATTATATTACAATTAATTTTTTCCCTTTTATTTCTCTGGAATGTTGCACAGCTGACATTTATTTGAGGCGGAGATGTTTGTCCATAAACAAAAAAATCGTCTACAGTCCCTAGATTTAACTGTGTTCACTGTTCTTGAATCCTAAATCAGCCACAGAAAAGTTGGGTAATATGACCTGCATCTTGCCCGCATAAAAGAAACTTCTGCCCGGACCTGTGACATTTAATTTATGTATTTTTTTTATGTATGTATTTTTAATGTATATTTCCACTTGCGGGTGATCTGCCGTGTAGCAAGACGCTGAACTGTTGTGAAGTTGAAGTTGAAGTTTGAAGGGGCCAACCGAAGTCCTTCACAAGGTCAAGATGAATAAAAAAATTTAAGAACAAATCCAAGCAATGATAAATAGTAGAATAAAGAGAAAAATACAGAAATTATTAAGAGCAAAACCAATAAATATGTATTGTCCCCAGCAATCTTCAAACCACACCCAAGTTCATGGTTATTGTCCCCGGCAATTTTAAAAACAAACTGACGCCATTGCCTGGCCTTAATCTCAACATCATCGAGTGTGTCTGGGATTACATGAAGCAAGGCTTCTGTAAGTATGCCAAACACTGGCGCCACCAGGCCCTCTGACCACCACCAGTAGGCAGACGGGGGAAGTGTCTTGGCCAAGCACACAACGACTGAGACAGACGGAGCAACCTGGGCTTCTTTTATATATAAGTAAAGCCACTGGCTGATTGCTTTCATGCAAAATATTGATGAAGAAATTTATGCTAAAGTACATATTCTGCACAGTTAATGACACATTTTAAAAGGCTGACATTTCTAAAAATATTATTGAATAAGCCGTCTTCCATATAATTGTGTAGGCTTTATATGTCTTTCTGTAATATATGTTTTTATTGCTCATTTACTTATATTATGTTAAGAAAGTGAGGTTTTGGCTGTCATTAGATATAAGCCATAGCTATCAAAGTTTAAAAAAATACACTCAATCACCTCTAGACTGTGCTTATCCATGGTTCTTTTCACATTCTTCTCCTCCACCTTTTCCTTCCACTAAATGTTCCTTTTGAGAAGTTGGATTTTGGGTTTTCATCAGCTGTAAGCCATAATCATAAAAATTATTAGAAACAACAACTTGAAATATATCACTTTGAGCTTAATGTACCTATATAATAAAGGAATTTAAATTTCTGAACTGAACTACTGAAAGAAATTAGACTTTTGATAACATTTTGTCTTTAGATGTTCTACTCTTTAAGAAACTGAAAAAAGGAACAGCTGAAAAAATGCATACAGTGAAGCTTTTTGCTCAGGCTTTCACATTTTCCCAGTGTTTATTTTGAATTTGAAAGTCTAACAGCCAGTAAACTGCTTCACTTGGGAAACTAAATCCTTTCCATTTTTTAAAAATCTGCTTTTTTGTAAACCAAACCAGCACATAGAATTATTTTCTAAACCCTGTCACTCGAGTTGAAGCGTTTCAGGTGAACAATTGTTTGTAGCCGTTAGTGAGTTGGATAGTTTCCATTACTGGAAGTGTTGAGCAAAGGAACAAGCAAACCATTTTTCTTACACCCCAGCATAAACCTTCGGATTCTGCTGTGTTCTTCTAAATGTCTGAGCTGTCGAGGAAACTGTGATTTGCGTTGATAACCCACTGATGTGTAACATCCAGAGCCGTTTTTCACAGACGGATGATTCTATACCTCCTGGATATTGCTGACACTTGTTTTAGTTTGTCATTGGTCTTCTATCCTTAAAGCTACACTTTTTTTTTTTTTTCAAACTTTTTTTTACAGCAAATACCTTGCAATTCATGGGAATAAAGCTCCAGGGGCATGGGTCTTTAGCCTAAATAGACATGTTCTGTCTAACCACCATTGACAGCAATTACATCTGCAAGTCTGAAGTTTCTCTTCCAATACTGCACATCTACTGACCAAAATGGGAGTTGGTCAGTTCCAAATTAGCTCAATCAAACTCAGACTGGACTGAAGAGGAAATCTGAAAATAATTGAAATAAGATTTGTTCTCGTCTGGACCATGCTGACATTTCTGGATCTACAGGTGAAACTCGAAAAAATAATAATATTGTGTAAAAATTAATTTATTTCAGTAATTCAATTTAAAAGGTGAAACTAATATATGATATAGTCTCGTTACATGCAAAATGAGATAACCATCACTGACACCGTCCATAAGGCTCAAAAGGTAATTGCAAAAGAAGTTCAGTGTTCCCAGAGTGCTGCATTAAAGGACATTAATAGAAAGTTATGTGGAAGGGAAAAGTGTGGAAGAAAAAGATGCACAAGCAGCAGGAATGACCGCAGCCTGGAGAGGATTGTCAGGAAAAGGACAATCTAAAGTGTTGACGATCTTCACAATTAGTGGACTGAGGCTGGAGTTAGTGCATCAAGAGACGCCACACACAGACGGATCCTGGACATGGGCTTCAAATTAGGGATGCACCGATATGAAAATTTGGGCCGATTCCGATGTCCGATATTAATCCCATTGTTATGGCTGATAACCGATACGCACCGATATGGTATACGGTATATTTCCCTACACTTTCGACATCGTGGAAAATCAACCACACCATCTACATCGGTACTCTGCTTGAGTTAAACACCCCTACATTTCTGCGCCGCATCACTATCACTGTCACATGACCAAACAAACACCACATGGATAACACCCCCCCCCCCCGAAACACAGACAGAAACGTCAAAAAGATGGAAATAAATAAACATCGGTTGTTAATATCGGCCCTCTGTTACTTATCGGATCGATGCCGATATGTCAAAAAACGCCTAACATCGGCCAATACCGATGTTGATGCCGATATATTGTGCATCCCTACTTCAAATGTCGTATTCCTCTTGCCAAGCCGCTCCTGATCAATAAACAACATCAGAAGCGTCTTACCTGGGCTAAAGAAAAAAAGAACAGCAAATTTTGCATCTCATTTGGAAACCAAAGTCCCAGAGTCTGAATGAAGAATGGAGAGGAACACAATCCAAGATGATTGAAGTCAGGTGTGAAGTTTCCACATTCTGCTGATTTGGGGACTCATGTCATCTGCTGGTGTTGATCCACTGTGCTTTATTGAGTCCAGAGTCAACACAGCCATCAATCAGGACATTTTGGAGCACTTAATGCTTCCTTCCACAGACGGACTTCATAGAGATGCTGACTTCATTTTCCAGCACGACTTGGCACCTGCCCACACTCCCAAAAGTACCAAAATCAGTTTCAATGACCGTGGGATTACTGTGCTTGATTGGGAGAGTCAGATGCAGGGAAGAAAAAATATTAAGATGAATCTTTAGATGAGAAGGATGAGTAAGATGGATTACAGTTTAGAATGATGAAGGAGGAATAGAGGGGGGAGAGGAGATCGCGGTGGTGGGTTGAGGATGCACATGCCACAATGAGGAGATGCACACAGAGTAGGTCCACCAGATAAGCGAGATCAAGGTGATGACTGAACAGTGTGTTTCAGAGAAGCTGTCAGGCATGAGAGGGAAGGAGGGGTCTGACAGAGGGATCCAAGGTTGGATGTGGAAACCAAACTTCAATCAAGAAAGTCTATCATCAGGTACCGACTGGCCGTCCAATTGCTCCTTATATCTCCGGACTTTGGTGAACTGGTTGCAGACAGGTCCATGATCTGGAGCAGGCCAGCCGTGGCCTCCAACAGAGATCCTCTTTTCAGGAAGAGAGCTCACACCCACATACTAGGATGATGACAGTGTGGATTGAATATTTATAACCATCTTAGCATTTTTGTGGCATAACAACCAGGTTAGTGCATCACTAACCATCACAGGTCATTCACAGTGAACTGATTCAACTAAATGTTGAAAGCCAGATTTTCAGCAGTCTTCTTGTATCTTGCTTAGCATTATACCCACTGACCCCATCAAACACACTTCACACCACATCACTGTCCTTCTGACTGGCTTTTTATCACTTGCTGAAAGTGAAGGCTGGGGTGTTTGAACAGAAAAAGAACTGCATTAACAAGATCCGCAAAGACTGTGTGGTGTGTGTTGTATCTCATGCAAGATGCAATTCATCTTAAAGACGTTTTTGTTTGTCTTTGTTAAAATATATATATTTTTTTATTAAACTGTAGCTGCCACTTCATTACTTGTCTACTATTGTGAAGTCTTAAGATTATTGAGAGATTTTCAGTCAGTGAATTTTAATTGCCTGCGACTGTAGAAGTCACCTCTTCTGCTTACTTCATCTTTGTCTGCTTTGAAAACGTCCCTTTAGATCTCAGAGCTGTGGTGTAAAAAAAATGAGAAAAAAAAAAACAGGCAACATTTTATCAAGCAAACACAAAGTGCCGCGAGGTGATAAACAAGACAGAGGTTAGACAGATGTTGTCCAGATGCCAGTGATGCTAGCTGTTTGTCTAGCACAGAACAGAGTGCGATTTCAAGCCGCACCGAGATCACACTCTGTGTGGGAGGAAGCACGAGTGGGTTTCTGATTATAACCAGAGGGAAGACAGCTTGCATAGATGATGCTCATTATTCTAAATATCCCTGTTTCTGTGTGAGTGGTTGGTGCAGGGTGAGGTTGTGAAAAGCCAGTTAATAGTCAACGCGGATGCTTTCGGTTAAAAATCTGCCCACAGTTCAACTTTCTGCTGTCACCTAAGCGTGCACTGCCTCATTGCATTTGCCCTAAATAACATCATATGATGATTGCATGATGCATCTTTTTCCTGGACTCAGTGCTAAGCAGGAATGACATTGTTCCAATTCCCTCATTAGCATAAACCCTGAATGCCTTGAAAAATGTGCAGCACTGTGATGATTTTCTGACCAGGCACCAAAAAGCATAAAATGCCCTGACTGCTCATGAATCGCTCGTGACATCTGTGAGGACAAGCACACTCCAAGCTGTTGTGCGGTCATGGGACAGCTGACAAGATAAGAGGGCATTAATTTTCAGCCCTTTGGCATCACCTGAAAAGGAGAATCTTATATACTGAAAAAGCTGCACTCTGTATTTTCTTTGCTGTGGGTGAAGAGCAAGTGAGCTTGTATATGATTAATCAATGAATAGAAAAGAGAGAAAGAAGAATATTCACTATGATCTGCATCTTCAAACTTGTTGACCCGTCCTTCAGTACAAATTAATTTTACTGGTTAAGACTGGTGATCTTCAGCCTTTTACCATTCATGATAAAAGGCTGACGATCAATTGTGTACCTATAAACAGAACAAGGAAAAACCTATTTTTCATCTTGTTGATATGAAAGAAACAGGCTGTGTCAAGGAATTTTGCTGCATATGAGTATTTTACAGTGTGTATCCATCTAATTCACAAATTCCTCGAATTGTGATAGAAAACAATTGGTTTCTTTTTTTTTTAAGCAGTTTGAAGAAAGTTTTTTTTTTGCATGGATATAATCATATTTTCATACTGTACGACCAGATGCACGGATGCGACCTGACAACTCCCACTGCACATGCATATGTGTAGAATTGGGCTCTTGGATCTGGAACTGAAAAGATGAATAATGACAACAACCCCGAAGTGAGGAGACACTTGGTCAAGATAGGCCATAATGTAAACCCGGTTTTCGTTTCATCTCGTTCCCACTTCTGACTTCTACGTACTGTTTGCTTCATAAAATAAACATGTTTGAACTGAATTCAAAAGTAAAAGTTCTCTTTTTGTAATAGCACAGGTTTTTGTGATCAATGTTTTATTTCGAGACTATTTTGTTTTGAACGTAAAGAGTAAGTAAAGTAGTCAAACGTCTGCCACGTGACCATTGTGGACCAACGCGGTGGGCTCACTGAGACATGCCGCTGTATCTGGACTTGGAGAGTAATCGTAAACTAGATTTCACACTTACGCGATGGAGTACGCAGGGAAAAACCAACCATTCACAGTAATGCCCCTTTGCCAATACAGTAACACAGCCACTTGTAGTGTTACTGTAAACATGGTTTCTAAATAATTAATTGATTTTGACATTTGTTTGGATTGTGCAAGGACCTCGACTGGTGGAAAGATTACTTATAAAAAGGTCTTTGTATAAATATACAGTGGGGAAAAAAAGTATTTGTCTTCCACCAATTGTGCAAGTTGTCCCACTTAAAAAGATGAGTCTATAAGTCTATTGTGGAGAGAGTGATCTCTTGTGCCGTCATCTGTTGGGGTAGCAGCGTCAGAGCCAGGGACTTAAAAAGACTCAACAACCTCATGACGAAGGCTGGTTCTGTTCTGGGAACGACTGTGGAACCTGTAGAGATGATGATGCAAAGAAGGATTCAGTGAAAGGCTCACCACCCAAATAAATTAAAGATCTGTCGTTGTTGTTGTATCAACCTTCCAGACCACTCAGGTGTTCTGGTTGAAGTCTACTCTGCAACCCCAGAATCACAACCAAATATGGAGAAGCAGCATTCAGTTTATATGCTCCTGTAATCTAAAACAAACTTCCAGAAAACTGCAAATCTGCTCAAACACTGAGTTCCTTTAAATCAAGGCTAAAACTGTTTAGAGCTGCCTTTGATCAATTTTCACTGGAACATTGTTAATTCTAGTCTGGACTGCATCTTTTCACTACTTATCTTTATTTTGCTACTTTAATGTCATTTTATGTTTATTAAAGACCCACTCCGATGAAAATCATGTTTTTCTAAGTGTTAACATGTTCTTGTGGTATTTTTCTGATGCTAGATGAGATATCTTGAGAAAATTAAGCTCAAAGTTGTATTTCTTAGTATTTCTGCATTCAAATCGCTGCGAATCAGTGGCAGACGTTAAAATGCCGGCTAAAATAGACTGACGTTGTTACGTATTAACTCCACTGGGCGGGGCCACAAGCTCCTACTCCGCTCCGCCCCGCCCCGCCCGCTCAGTTTCCTGTGTGCTGTAGCGGGTTGCAATACATTGCTGAATAAAACAGCCCCTTTCTTTAAATCTACTGCTTTGTGATGTTACTGCTTGGTACTACTAGATGTCCACTACATATAGCTTCAATACTGGCGTAATTTGTGCCTGTGTTTCTATGCAAAAAATCGTAGAAAAAAAGGTTTGAAACCCGACACCAGCTGTCAGCGCGCCCAGCTGCTGAGCGCGAGATACTGCTGAGCGCGAGATGCTGCTGAGCGCGAGATGCTGCTGAGCGCGCGCAGGTGGGGAGAGAAAAGCGATAGACATGGATAGAGAAACAGATAGCGATTTTTATAACCAAAAACAAAATGCCCAAATGACTTTACAGTGCGGATGAGGTGCGTGCACTGATCTTTGCCGATCATGATTCAGAAGGGGACGATTTGCCCTCTGATGATGATCGCCTGTCAGAGACAATAAAGTGACGCTGACAATGCAGCTGGAGCTGCACATACTGAATATGTGGATGTCACTTATTATGAAATAGTGTCACCGGATGTGTATTGACCGCTGGACTGTAAGATGTAGTCATAGTAATACATGTCTGTTCATTTTTTCACAAAGCTCTCAGCAACGTGGGGAGGGGGAGGGTCTCCATGCCAACTGCTCCGCCCACAGCGCAGAGGCGAATTGCTAATGAGCTACTGCAGCTCTGCTGAAGCGAAGTTCCAGAAAACTGCACAGGCTTTGTGATTTTGGCTAAAAACGGCATAATCATAATTTAAAGATCACTGAGAATGTTTAAAAAATTGCTCAAAATATGATCAGAGTGGGACTTTAATTGTGTTGTTTTTATCGTGTAAAGAACTTTGAACTGACCGGTTGCTGAGATCTGCAATACAAATAAACTTCACTTAAGTTCACTAATATAGCTTTGGATGAAATGATTAGAATAGAATAAAATACAATTTCCCTTTATTGTCGAACACTGGGGAAATTTAGGCTTAACAGCAGCAAATTGACAGATTCACACAAAGATAAGAATATAAAAAAACTGAACTCAGAATACTATACTGTACAGTAAGGGCAAAATTATAACACAATTATACAGTGAAGTTATTAAAAATAGCATGCTCTGGTTCAAGAAATGTGCAACTGTGCAGGATCATTTTAAAATATGTACAACATGTGCATGTGTTTAAATAACACACTATTTTCAAAAAGTGACAAAAAAAGTACCCATAAACAACAGAGATGTGCAATAATAGCAGAAATGTTATTTGAAATGAGGAGAGAGTGGAAGTAACTATAAGTATTAAACACACACTGAATTTTGTAGGGAGTAGTGATGCTTACAGTGGGGCGGTCATGGCAGACGGTCGCTCATACTGAGCCAGGTTCTGCTGCAGGTTTCTTCCTGTTAAAGGAAAGTTTTTCAACTCTATACCTGTTCAGACACATTGGACAATAATTATTTGATTGTAACTAATTTTGGCAGCCATAGGTTGTTATACAGTGGGGCAGAAAAGCATTAGGCAGCCACCGATTGTGCAAGTTGTCCAATCTAAAAAGATGAGAGAGGTCTGTATTTTTTGTCATTGGTACAATACACTTCGGCTGTGTGATTCAGAATATAAAAGAAAAATCCAGGAAGAATTTATTTGTATAATGGTGCAGAAAATAAGTATTTAGCACCTTCAACCAATCACGAATTCTGGCCCTCACAGACCTGTTACTTCTTCTTTAAGAAGCTCTTCTATTCTCCGCTCCTTGCCTGTAATAATGGCACCTGTTTAAACTCGTTATCTGTATAAAAGACACAGCTCCACACCTTCAAACAGTCAGACTCCAACCTCCACAATGCCCAAGACCAGGGAGCTATCTAAGGACACCAGGGACAAGATTGTAAACCTGCACAAGACTAGAATGAGCCAATCTACAATAGGCAAGCAGCTTGGTGAGAAGAGATCTCCCACGACCTGGGGCTGCATGCAAGATCTCACCATGTGGGGTACACATAATCTTGAGAACAGTGAGGAAAAAGTCCAGAACTACATGGGGGAACTGGTCAATGACCTGAAGAGAGCTGGGACCACAGTAACAAAGGTTACTGTTAGTAACACACTACATCATCATGGATTAAAATCCTGCAGCAACAGCCAATATGTCCAGGCCTGTCGAAAGTTTGCCAGAGACCAACTGGATGATCCAGAGGAGGATTGGATGAATGTCATGTGGTCAGATGAGACCAATATAGGACTCTTTGGTATAAACGCCCCTCGCCGTGTTTGGAGGGGGAAGAATGCTGAGTTGCATCCAAAGAACACTATACCAACTGTGAAGCATGAGGGTGGAAACATTATGCTTTGGGGCTGCTTTTCTGCAAAGGGGGCAGGACGACTGATCCGTATTAAGGAAAGGATGAATTGGGGCATGTATCATGAGATTTTGGGCAAAAACCTCCTCCCATCAGTGAGAACATTGGAGATGAAACGTGTCTGGATCTTCAAGCATGAAAATGATTCCTAACACACTGCCAGGGCAACGAAGAAGTAGCTAGGTAAAAAGCATTTCAAGGTTCTAGAGTGGCCTAGCCAGTCTCCAGACCTCAATCCAAAAGGGGATCTGTGGAGGGAGTTGAAAGTCTGTGTTTCCCATTGACATCCCCAGAACATCACAGCTCTAGAGAAGATCTGCAAGGAAGAATGGGCCAAAATACCAGCAACAGTGTGTGCAAACCTGGTAAAGACCTACAGGAAATGTAGGCACCTCTGTCATTGCCAACCAAGGTTACAATACAGTACTGAGGTGAACTTTTGTTATTGACCAAATGCTTATTTTCCGCAGCATTATACAAATAAATTATTTAAAAAATCATACAATGTGATTTCCTGAATTTCTTTTCACATTCTGTCTCTCACAGTTGAAGTGTACCTATGAAGAAGATTACAGACCTCTCATCTCTCGTCTTGTCAAGTGGGAAAACTTGCACAATTGGTGACTGCCAAATATTTTTTGGGTCTAGGGAGCATCCTAGCACAGAGCTGGCCTTCCTGATGATCTTATCTAACCGCTTCCTCACAGCTCTAGATAAGCGGCTGCTCCAACATACTCCACCCCAGAAAATAGTTGATGCTACTACAAAGTCAAAGAAGGTCTTTGCAATCTAAAAAATCTCAGTCTCATCAGCAGGTCTGACCCTCCCTGTAGAGAGCATCAGTGTTGAAGCTCCAGTCCAGTTTATTGTTCCAGTAGACACCCAAGTATTTACTGTATAGGAGTCCACTGTCTCCCAATCTACTCCCTGGATGTTCACCGGTGTCAGTGTGGTGGGTCTGCACCTGGGGAAATCCACCACCAGCTCCTTGGTTCTCCCTGCATGAATTACTGCAATGTAATAAATTAATGTGAATAAAACAATCATCTGCAGATACTTCTGCTCAGTTTATTATTACCATTTTTGGACCTTAAGAGCCCCTGTGGAAACTATCACCGTAATGAACATATACATTTATACAAGAGTCTAGGTCCTTGCACAATCCAAGCAAATATCAAAATTAATCAATCAGAAACCATGTTTACAGTTACACTGCAAGTGCCTGTGTTACTGTGTTGGCGTAGGGCAGTACTTACTGTGAATGATGGTGTCTCTACATATTCAAGTAAATGTGAAATTTAGTTCCTGTTTCACGGATGTTAAATGTACGTAGCACTTTCTACATACACTTGGTTTTGTAGAACTTTCACAGGTATTTTCTTCAAGTAGCTGCTGCTCTCTAATGCACCGCCATGTGGGATACCTTTCGCTAAATGCAGCCACCGTAATGGTCTAAAACGGTGACATGCAGCTGTTTTACTACTTTCTCATTACATTAAAAGTAAACAATTACCGAATTAAAATATCAATCATAAAACACTGTGCTATTCCAAAAGGAGAACTTTTATTTTTGAACTCAGTACAAATGTGTTTATTTTATGAAGCAAGCAGTATGCAGAGACAGGAAGTTGGAACGAGATTTATTTTCTAAAAATTTTTTTGAGGTACACTTAATGACCCAAGAATGAGGGAATGCTCAACAAAAACAAAGGCGCTTCATTGGCAATGGCTGTGGAAATTCCTGAATAAAAGATAGGAATAGATTTCTTCAGTTTTTTGAGAATTTAAAACAGTTCATTAACATGAAGGAACATTACACACAATAGCATTCTTGCATAGGCTGTCCTACTCAACCCACAAAGACCCCCTTACAAATCAGAGGACGGGTTTACACTGGCTATATAATAACCAGGCGTCAACTCTTCAAGGTCAGTCCACTGTTCTCAAGATTGATGATGTACTGACATCCGTAATCTGTCATCCCTGACTACAGTTAGTAAAGCAGGCAATGCAGAAACCCTTAGAAAATTTCCATTACATAATCCTTGCCATTCTATGCAGAAAAAGTGTAGAAAGTGTAAAAAAAAGAAATCTCCTTTTTCACTTCCGCTTCAGTATTGGTTTAAGCGGAGTGTGTGGGGTTCATTAAAGCAAATAAATAAAACCAGATAAAAAAACCAAACATGCAATAAACTAATGAGGGTATTTGCTTTATCTATGAGAGCCTGAAAAGGAGCAGAAAGCAAGAGGAAAACCTGCAAAAGATTTGCGGCTGCAGCTAATAGTTTATAAATCATGAACACATTGCTTCATTTTTATTTCAATAAATTTTCTCCAGTGTTTGACTTTAAAAAGCATAGCTGAGGAGTGTTACAGGGTTATGATTTTCTTACAAGTGTTGGGAATCCCATAACTATATTATCTTTCTGTTTGATAAGAAAATAAATGTAACCAGAGTTTGTTCAAAATATAAATATTCCTGGTACAAATTGACCATCACATCAACTTATGTCGTGATTCTGACTCAATGCTGGATATTTATATAGCAGCATTGTTTAGAAAAAAAATATTTATTTATGTAAATCCCACAACATTTTAAAGTTTTTCTTTTATTGATGCATGACTCTGTGCAGACCTGTAGCTGACAGCTTTTAAAGCAGGTTCAACATTGTCGATATCAATGAGGCACAGTTGTGGGGCTGCTTTACACTGTCTCATTTACAGTTTTGATCAGCCACAAGAACAAAAAACAAACACACACTGCATTTTTTTCTCTCTGTTGGAGTTAATCGATTCGCACTCCGGCCTGGAGGCAAGGACATGAAGACTTTTTGTTGTTCTGAATTTTCCAAGGTTGTTCAATTTGGCCTGAGTTTTATTTTGGAACTTGAATCTGAAGACAGACTCCTGGACATGATTATAAAGAGTTCTTTAGGCTGTTCTGTCTTTACCTTGGTGAAAAAAGCAATATGATTGGAAATAAAAATGCAATTATGAAGATGAGTTCTGTAACAAGCAGGGTGTGATGGTGTTTAAATTAGATTAGTTTGGAGAGGCCTTTTCTTGGTTCGCACAAAGAATGCAAATGGAACAATAACTCTACCAAAAATACTTAAAAGTAAAAGTAATTATTAAAATAAATATTATGAAGTATCACTACTCTTAACTGACTGTATTATTTTACTAAGTTTTATGATGAAAATTTTTATTTGAAAAAGTTTCTTCTGCTTCAATTTCTTATTTTGTAATTAGGATATTTGTATGTTTTAATCATCTCATTGTACTATTTAAAATACCAGAATTTGCACAGGACTTTGTATTTTTGTCTGTCTGATTAAATAATTTTCAAACCACAAAAGCACTCAACTGGCAGACTTCTGCCAGGGCCAATCATCCACCCCATGTTGTTATCTAATTCTAGCTTTCTGTACTTTTCCAATAAAATGTCTGTTAATGAGACGCATGGCTGTGTTCGTGTTGACGCTGCGCTCTTCCAGGGGAGGGCGGAGATCCGGGGCTCCTGCGTGAAGAAGGCAAGGCAAGGCAAGGCAAGGCAATTTTATTTGTATAGCACACTTTCAACAGCAGGGTAATTCAAGGTGCTCTACATGATTTCGTGATTTAAAAGAAACACATAAAAGAAACACACATTACACATGATACACAATAAAGCAAGAGAAAAAAAAAAAAAAAAAAGCAAGAGAGCATGAACACATTTCATACATATAACATCAAGCATTTACTCAAAGGCTATTCAAAACAGATGGGTTTTTAGTCTCGATTTAAAGCATTTCAGAGTTTCAGCAGCTCTACACTCGTCAGGAAGTCTGTTCCAGATAAGGGGAGCATAGAAACTGAAAGCTGCTTCTCCATGTTTAGTTCTGAGTCTAGGGATGTTTAGTAGGCTAGAGTTGGAGGACCTGATTGGTCTTGGTGGTTGGTACCATGACAACAGGTCTTCAACATATTTTGGTGCTAAGCCATGTAATGATTTATAAACTAGTAGGAGTATTTTGAAGTCTATTCTCTGAGCTACAGGGAGCCAGTGTAAGGACTTTAGAACTGGGGTGATGTGCTCTACTTTCCTGGTTCTAGTGAGGATGCGAGCGGCAGCGTTCTGGATCAGCTGCAGCTGTCTGATTGACTTTTTAGGCAGACCTGTGAAGATGCTGTTGCAGTAATCAATCCGACTAAAGATAAACGCATGGATGAGTTTTTCTAGGTCGTGTTGCAAAATCAGTCCTTTAATCCTAGAGATGTTCTTCAGGTGATAGAACGCTGACCTTGTTGAGAAGAAGAGCCGCTTGTAAGCTTTCTGACATGGGAGAGGAGTGGAGATTAGCACTGCTGGTTGGTGGGTGGATAAGCCCTTCATGTCGGATCAACCCCAAAATTTAATCAGTTGTTCCTGCTCCCATTGTGGACATCTCCTGAAAATTTCATCGAAATCTGTCCAGAATGTTTTTCGTTATGTCGCTAACATACAGACAAACAGTTAGACGGGCACAAAAACATTATCTCCTGGCGAAGGTAATAAAAATTTCTGCCAATAGAACTGATCTGATGTTCTGATCAGTTACTTAGTAGGGTACTTGAGCAGCCTTTTTACGCATTACTATTTTACTCTTACTTGAGTAAAGGATCGCTGCTTTTTACTTTTACTTCAATTAAGATATGTTGAAGTAGTACTACTCTTACTTCAGAAAATTTTTTGTTTGTACTCTACGACACAATAACATGCCGGTATATTTTCAAATGGGACTGTGGACCATATTTTGTTTATGTACAGCAATCTCCAGATCAAATAAATGGCAGCGGTGAGTAGCAACATACTGGGAAATGTTGCTACTCATAGTTCACACCATTTGCCACCATCCACTCCAGGATAAACATTGTATTTTCATTTAAATACATTCTTGTAGTGACACATTTTTACTTTGACTGTGACATTTGAGCCAGCGCTTCAGTTCTGGCAATGGATAATTGGCAGGGTTACTACCAAGAAAAGCCCCTGATATGTCTTTCTCCATCAAAACAACCTCCTCAATTTTATATTTTACAAACAATTTCTTCCTTCACTTTCTTGGGGATAGAGAAAGCACAGAGTGTGAGCGATTTAATGTCTGGTTTAATTCAACATCATTTATGACTAATAACTTAATATTAATATAACTATTGATGGGATTAATGGTTTAATTGATTTATTGAGGCACCACTCCTATAATATTCTGAGAATTTCCAGACTTTCAGTCTCCTTTGTAGGATGTGAGGTCAGACGCTGTGAACCGCAACTGCATGCACACTCTGAAATAAAACAAGGAAGCTTCTCTTTAAAATATAACAGGGTTTATTAACACAATAGATTAACCTTACAGCCAACTCACTGTGTCGACAATCCCATCTATTCTAATGCATATAATCTACAAACTACCGTCAATCTTAGAAAAATGTATGAATGGAGGACAATCAGCAGGGCATCACTTCCAAGATGCTGTTATCACCTGTGTGTGCATGTGTGTGTGGGGGGGATGATCATAAAGTCTTTGCTCTTATCGGTCCTGTGCTCCCCTCTGTGAAGCAATGGAACACAGGCTGGAAAGCATGGGCTTCAAAGGCCAGACTCACCCCACAGTGGAGATGATGTGGAAACAAAGGGACAATTAGCACTAGTTTTAGCAGACGATGGACACCACACGACCTGGTCTAGGGCGGGCAGCCGGCCCAGACAGGTGGCGGTACGGCTACAATCGACTGATGTTAACAGAATGAAAGGAAAAGAAGGAAAGAAGAGATATAGCACTTCTTCTAGCGAAAGCCAGTTTACAACACAGAGCATAAAACACTCAAGGCCAGCGTGCGGCGACGCTAATTGTCGATGAGTAAACAGTGGTTTACAAGTTTACAAACTAATATAGGCCAACAGAAAGACGTAATCTAACCCGACTGACCTAACTCCTCTACCCAGACTCAGCAAAAATAAACCAGGTTTATCCTACTTGGCAATGATTCTCTTCCGTCCACCCCAGTCCACGATGAACGATGGAGAAAAGGGAACGAAAGTGTTTAAACGGTGGTAGAAGCGGCTGTGCACAGCCTAGGTTAGAGATGGACGCGTCCAAATGTAGGCAATGACCAGAGTCGGGCCTGTCTTCAGAGAGCTATCTTGGTATAGCTCAGATGCCAGCAGACTTTCTAGATAAACAAACAGGACGCCGGATAGCTTGGCAGGTAATACTTCAACGTTTTCAAGGGAGTTCTTTCATGGTCCAGCAGGTCGGAACAAAAGAGGGAAAGTTACTAGCAATTCAATTGAACGTCTCCATTCAGCTCAGCGATGAGCAGGGGAAAGACAATGATTTCATGTTCCGCGCCCCTTTATCAACTCTGTGATGTCATCACTGGCTACAGACCAATGAGAATGCTTTGAGGGTCTCCCAGCAAGGGATGCTGGGAGATGTAGTCCATCAGTTTGTGGAAAATGAATCCCAACAACTTCGACATTCAAGCGTTCTGTGTTTTTTTTAAATTGGTAAATGCATTTTTTTTGTCTAGCATTAGCACCCAGGAGCACATACGCATCTAAATTGTGACGTCAACTGGAAGTGGGTTATTGAAGCCCAATGGGCGGTTCCCACCACCGCCATCTTGGCTGCATCATGCATCTCGTCATGCCCGGAAAATAAAAGAAAATGGGCAAAGAGGTGGAGCTGAGAGTTGGGCTGTGAGGGTGGGGGTAGAGGATTGGCACTCTGAGCTGATGTTGCTACGAGCTAACTGAGCTAACCGAAGTTAGCGGGTGCTTTTAGTGACTCTGCTACCCCTCTGCCTTCTAGGCAGATTCAATTATTTTGTCGACTAAAAGCATGAAGCCTTGTTGGTCCATAACTTTTGCTAAAACGATTGAATTTTAATGAAAAAAGTTTTAATAATCAATATGTAAAGTAAAGAAGAAAAGTGATCATTTCAACCCATTTTTGATCAAGCAGCATTATCTTAAATGCACAGCAGATATATAATTTTACTTACCGAAAAAAATGGAGGAGAAGCTTCATGGACGGTCTGTCAGCGCAGTCAATACCACACCAACCCATCTTTGTCCCAAAAGTGCCCAATCAACATCCGAACACAAATAAATATTGCACACGCAACTGATGAAGTTCAGAGAAACGAAATAGCCGAGTCTATTGCGAGGCCAAGGGTGAAGGCCTTCCCTGGAGCAAGTAGGGGGGAGCAAGCCGCTAGCCACCAGGGCTAGTGCTGACGGCTAATCTGAAACCTATCAATCAAAAGGACACGCCCCTTACTATTCATAATTTCAAGGTTAAATTATATCTAAATGGATGAGTAAAAAAATGAGAATTCACCCCCTCAGAGTTGTCATGACGGTAAACTTGACCTATTAAACCTAAAATGGTTTTTTGAACCAGGCTGTAAATATGTTTATTTCTGCTGTGAAGTTGGCATTTTAAACATGGGAGTCAATGGGAACTTGCTCCTTTCTGCAGCCAGCCCCTAGTGGATGAGGGGGGAACTGCAATTTTTGTCCCTTCCGGGTAGGCTTCACATTTCGCTGGTGAAGTTTGCCCATTGAGCCTACCGGTCACAAAGATCTTCTATAAAATGAAGACACCTCATTCACCCACACAAACAGACACACTGCAGTATCAAGACATTGGCTCAACCGCGGCAGCTTTAGGGTAAAACACCCCCACAAAAAAACAAACAAAAAACCTTTAGGCCACTGGCCCTAGAACAGATCGGCTGTTCAGGAAACCCCCCAAAGCTCCCTATGGCCAGCCCACCCCTGGTAGCAAGGACTTAAATTGTTGGTTTAGATTTAAAAATCCTTTATATTGCAAAGATATTTATCCCATCATCAGTAAGGTTTCGTTTTACAATTGCTGCAAATTAACTAATTTATATACTTTTTCATTGGAGAATAAAAAACTTTGAAAGATACCTGCACTTAACGGGAACATCTCTAAAACAAGACAATTATCCAGCACATTCTTGGCTGCAGCATTTGTGAGGGGCACTACTTGCTTTGGTGATGGGAATGATGCTATCAGTATTGCGTTTGAAGTAGTCTAGTGGGCACTATCTTCATTAAAATGGAAATTAGAACATTTAATTTAATTCAAACTCAATGTCCCAAAGAACATTCATAAATAAACATAAAATCAATCAAACTAACGGCATTGTCTAATATGTGTTCAATTATAATGAACACATATTGATGAGCTTTATAACTATAGTGCTGCATATATAGTCATATTTAAGAAGTTAAAATATTATTAAAAAGTAAATTTATTTCAGTACCTCAATTTACAAAGCAAAAAACATTGTATAGATTAATAATTACACAGGCTTTATTTCTAATTAATTATGGGGATTTACCACTTAAAGCTAATGGAAACATTATTTAACATCATCACAACATTTAAGGCTAGAATGTCACATGAGACCTTTTTTCTTCTCTTAAACTCTCCCATTTTGCTGTGTCTGTGGCGCAATCCCCAGTTGGCTCCCAGACAGGAGCTGGCTCCAATCGGTCACTTCAAGGAGCCGACTGTAAGAGCCGTTTCGTTCGCGACTGACACATCTCTACAGCCTACTGGATACTCCTCTTTGGTGGCAGAAGAATGTCCCTCTCTAGAAACGTATCTATCCAACAGGCTGATTATACATCATTCAGTCATGTCGTCTGACAGAGAATTGCTCCCCTTTAGCTGGCAAAACAGTCCTGACCTTACCCAAGGTATGCACTCCACCTAGACCTTTGAAGATGTGCCATGATCTCTAGGACCAAAATTTTAGCAGCAGATCCTTTAAGGTTCTTAATGCTTGAGTTAGGGCCTTCGTGGACTAGAATTTGTCCAGAACATCCCACGGATGTGAGACTGGATTAAGATCAGGGGACTTCCTCAGTCCCACAACTTTCTCCTGGTTTGCATGGAGCTGAACTGCACACTCGTTTGTGCATAATGGAGGCTGAATCTGCGTTCTGTTGCCCACTGGAGACTGGAATTACAAGTGCCACTTCAGCGAAAGTTTTGAAATCAGGGAACATTTCTCCAATTGAAGTGATCAGAATTTGGCAAGAGTCTCTGAACGAGGGCTTTTCTGATCGCATCTGTGGGAGGAAATCCCACAGCATGTGTGTAACCCAGTGGAACTGAGCTCCCTAACTTTTATTTAGTTTCTTTTTGCTTGGGTTATTTGTTATGTAATTCCTATCAAGTTCTTTTGCCATTCTTTTACTTTATTGGTTGAAAGTGTAGATACTCTCATCTGATGGGGGGATGGAGAAATAGATCCTGCGCTTTGGGCGGACAGAAGTAAATTTTCTTCTTCAAAATATGCACCTCAGGTTGCAGCACACTGAGATGATAGAGCAAGAACATGCTGATGTGAGGAAAGATATTTGCGTTAGTGGAAAGGATAAATGCAAAAAACCCTGGTTTGGTTCAGCAAGATCTGAAATGAATGAGTAAGAAGATCGGAGGTTGTTAAGTCACAATGTATTTGCTGCCAACACCCTTGGTTGGGTTTTTTACCCATTCCAATCAATCCTGTATATTCCTGACTATCCCAGGACATTTAATGTTGGAAACTCTCCTCCCTGAGGAGATGGTGAGCCATCCCAGACCCTAGGATTCATCTGGGAAACAGTTAATCCCCCACTTCATTGAGGATAAACGGTGTGGTAGGATCCCCCCAGACACTGTGACTACTGTCTTGTCCAAACCTAGCCGGTTATCTCACAAAACGAATATATTTTTCTACGGTTTGGCCGGCCATCCACACGAAAACACAGATTTACGGCACCGAAAACGAATCTTTTAAAAAACTCCGGCCAAAGCGAAGATCTGTGTTTTCTCCGTTTTAAGAGTTTGCGTGTGGACAGAAATAGCCAGAGTTTTCGGCTCACTTTCTGCAACAAAAATGCTCCGACATCGTTTGTGCGACCTGTGTTTACACTCAGAAACAGCATTTATTCCCTCAGAGATATGTTGGCATCATTGATTGTCCATGCGCTTTTTGTTTGCTTGTTTTTAGCTCATTTACTGCTCTATGTAGAAGTAGAACATAGAAAGTTACTCTGAGTGGATAGGATTTGGGGGAACTACTGCCCCCTTTAGGCTTGGCATGTCTATGAATGTGCTTAAAGGGGCTATATGCAACTTTTTCCCCAAAATAAACGTAACAATAGCCTTTTTATTTGACCATTTATGACTCAAACATCTCCTGATGAGCATACTGACACCTTGTCAGCTAACAGTGGGTGCTGTCTCCAACTTTTTCTATTTTCTGTCGGGTCGGGTTTTCCAACGCTGTCTGCGGATGTAACGTCAAGCGCGTTCATGTTAAATGTTTCAGATCACTCTGCCACCACTGCTCGTCAGCACTCGCAAGCAGTTCAATGGATTGTGCAAATACACAGAAGAGACCAAGGACAACTTTGACACCAACAGTAACACCACATAAGAGTAAAAAAGTTAAACCCCTGACAAGTGCCCAAAAAAGATCGAAGAATGAGAGCGACCGGCATAGGAGCGCGCGCTGTGAGAGCGAGCAGAAAGGAAGAGCAGTTCCGTTTTTTGGCCACAGGTGTCAGTCGCAAGTTTAAATTTCAGAAAACTGCACATAACCCCTTTAACAACGCGCTTATGCGGTCAGGTGTGGACGGAGATTTTTTTCAAAAAGAGGTGGTGAGAATATTCTTTTAAAAAAAAACATGTGTACATGTTCTACATTAACATCAGAGAAAAACTATGGGTGAACCCGATACAACCATTCCTTTACCACTTTTACTTCTTCTGGTCCAAGAGGAAATGAGCTCGACTTGACAGATATTTTCCCTTTGACTTTTGGCTTGAGGATTTTTAGACCCCTGACAGTGTCCTGTTATCAACTTTTTACTTTCTTAACATAGGAAGTGCTTTTACATCGGTTCTTTTTGTTCTTTCTGTGTCTCTGCTCTGTCTTCTCAAACCCCCTGATGGTTTGGCAGATGGCTGCTCATACTAAGCCAGGTTCTGTTAGAGGTTTTTTCCTGTTAAAGGGGAGTTTTTCCTCTCCACTGTTGCTACATGCTTGCTCAGTATGACGGATTGCTGATGGATTGCTGTGGTTGAAGTTTGCATAAATGGGGCACAACCTCAAGTCAATGACTTGATGCAATCTGCTGGAATTACTTAAATAGAAAATTTTAAACTGATTAGAATGTTTGTATGATTGTATTGAAATGAGAATGTAAAGTGCCTTGAGATGACATCTGTTGTGAATCTGCACTATATAAATAAACTGGATATAAATGTCATTAACTTTCAGCTGTATAACTGTTCAGACACATTCAACAATAGTTATTTCTCTGGGATTTTGTTTGGTTGTAACAAATTTTGCGGACCACAGGTTGTTATTCAGTGGGGCATGAAAAGTATTTGGCAGCCACCATTAGTGCAAGTTGTCCCACTTAAAAAGATGAGGCAAGTCTGTAATTGTCATCATAGCTACACCTCAACTGTGACAGACAGAATGTAAAAGAAAAATCCAGAAAATCACATTGTATATTTTTTTAAAATAATATATTTGTATAATGGCGCATAAAATAAGAATTTTGCACCTACAACCAAGCAAGAATTCTGGCCTTAACAGATCTGTTACTTCTTCTTTAACAAAGTCTTCTATTGTCCACTCGTTACCTGTATTAATGGCACTTATTTTAACTCATCTCTATAAAAGAAACCTGGCCACACCTGGCCACCTGGCAGCGCGGACTCAGCGCCCTGAGGCAGCGGATCTCCTCCGCTGTCACTGGAGGTAGAGGAAGGCTTTATGGAGCCCAGCGGCCACGAGCCGTATCAATTCGAGCCGCCGGCTCAGGGCACTGAGTCAGCGTTGCCAGAGGCCGATGCTGCCAGTGCTGCTGAGGCAGAGGGAGACAGGATGGGTCCAGTCTCTGGGTGTTTCTCAATGTCAAGGCGCCTCGCTTACGAGGACACTGTCCTTCCTTGGTCAAAGAAAACAGTGCTCTGTTACGCGCTCTGTTTACGTCCTGCCCATCATTATATTTTATACGTATAAGTTTCAATATAGATGTATAACGAGAGTTTTCCTTTTTTAATTGTGTATATATTGGTTAAATCAAATCTGAAAGCGAGTTAGTACCTGCTAGCAACCGAAGCTGCAACTTCGAAAATACTGCGATGTATTCTGGGAAATTTTTGACCGAGGGAAGGCATCAAGGAACCTCCCATGTATCCTCGGTCAGTTAGCTAAACTGCAGACAGACGGAGGACAGACGCCTCGGTAGCACATGAACATTGGAACACGCCTTGGTGGTCCCTGATGACGTGTCTCCTAGGCAACCGGGGCGGGACCAAGGTATGAAGGCGAGGTTCCTTGGCATTGAGAAACACCCTCTGAGTGGTAATGCTAACATAGGCTAACGTTCAAAGCAGTATGTTAGCGATGCTAACTAAGTACTAATGTGATAATAATGCTAACCTGAAAAACACAATCGATCAAAACTTGCAATTCCAACTCCAATCTCGCCACGGGGCGAGTGTGTCTGAGAGATGGTTTAATACCCAAACCCATGGGGCGTGTCTGTGAGACCATGCCTGTGACGTGAAGAGTGGAAAAGATGTACTGCTCTCTGCCAATCACAAATCTCAAATGCAGTACCCACACTTCAACCCTGAGGGGGCACCACTAAGATGTTTTTAGACCAAAAAGTGTAAAATTAAACAAGTTTACATGAAAATGTAAAAAGATTCCCAGAAACTGAAAGATTGCATTGGAATAAACCAATTTATACAGTTTATAAGCAAAACAAAAGTTGTTCTGGGGTTTAGATACTCTTTAAGGAAAGGATTAATGGGACCATGTATTGTGAGATTTTGGCATAAAACCCCGTCCATCAGTGAGAGCAATGAAGATGAAACATAGCTGGATCTTCCAACATGACCATGATCCCAAACACACTACCCGGGGAATAATGGAGTGGCTATGTAAAAAACATTGGAAGGGTCTGGAGTAGCCTAGCCAGTCTCCATGCCTCCTTCCAATAGAGAATCTGTGGAGGGAGTTGAAAGTACCTGTTGCCCAGCGACAGCCCCAAAACATCACAGCTGTAAAGAAGATCTGCACAGAAGAATGGGCCAAAAATACCAGCTACAGTGTGTGTAAACCTGGTGAAGTCCTCCAGGAAATGTCTGACCTCTGTCATTGCCGACCAAGGATACATTACAAAGGATTAAAGTGAGCTTTTGTTATTGACTAAATACTTATTTTCTGCACCATTATACAAATACATTCTTTAAAAATAACACAATGTGATTTCCTGGATTTTTTGTGTACCTATGATGAAAATTACAGACCTCCTATATCTTTTTAATTGAGACAACTGGTGACTGCCAAATACTTTTTTGCCCCACTGTAGCTGTTAGGAGTACATTGTATTGTGCCTTGTATTTTTTATACAGTGTTCTTCTGAACTAGATTGTCTCCTGCAAAATCTTCTTCTTTTATTACTGCCTCATGAACCTAGAACATATTCACCAGATGGTGTGTAAAGACGTTGGTTACATGTGCATCTGTCAGCGTCAGTCTGTGACCTGTAGTGGTCTAAAGCATCTTCAACGTGGTGTCAAGATGCTATTTGTTTGTACTTGCTACCTAATATACCAACAGTTGCCATGATGAAGAGATAATCAGTGGTAGTTTCTTTACCTGTCAGTGGTCAATAGCGTTATGCCTGATTGGTGCAATACTGGCATGCAGAGTGTTAATAACAATTTGTTAAAGTCTTACTTTTGAGCATGCCAATGCTGGAGTGAATATATATTTTTCAGCCCATCTCACTACAGTAGAGTATGGAAAAGCAGCATAAAAGTATTTTATGATAAATAAATAAAAATAATAATGCCATGTTCACAATACATCATTCTGGAAAAGAGTTTGTTTACAAAAATAATTTTGCACATCCGTTTATGTTTCCCTCTTCTCTTTTTAATTAGCCTGCGCTATTTGATGTGTGCTGTTAAGAAAGTAGTACTCACTGTAAATTGTTCATGGTGACCTTCAGCTCCATTTTATAGATAACGTCTGCAGCTGCTCCTGCTGTTGTGTTCTTCACACTTTGCACTGTGTGAATATGCACAGAGTCATGAACTTTCACACATCATATGACATCTGGGATTCTTCCAGACCGCTATGGAAAAAATTCACGGAGCAAGTAATTTGGAGATATATAAAATACTGGCAAGAGTGTGAAAAGCAGCACACAGACCAACCGATAACAACTGGAATATAGAGGATTTCTGTGGAAGATAACTCACTCAGCTTGATTTCTAGAAAACTATAAATGCATCCTACTCTTTGTTACAGGAAGCTGGTTTTGATTTAAAGTGTTATCAAAAACAACAATTGTAGATTATTTATATACAGTATATTAAATCTATTGAGGCATGAACTTAGAGTACGTTATGTGCTTCTCTTTATTGCAATCTCAACCTCTCTCCTTGAAGGGCATTTGTCCATTAAGAGTTTAATATTTGAGATACAGAAATATTGTATGTTGGACTAAAGTCTCAGTCATGATGGATTAACTACTGAGACATATTAAACAATTGGTACAAATGTCCAATATTAGCTGCTCATACTACTGTTGACCTCCTTACGTTTTTCTGAATAATTGATGTTGTGAGCCTTTTGCAATAAAAGCACAACAATGTCAATATCTCTTGGTGACATTAATAGATGGTTTGGCATTCAGTCTAAACAGCAATGCACTTATTTGATGCACCTGCTGTCACTGGACACCAAAACAAACTAGTGTTCATGTACGACTCAGCCAAACTCTGGGATCATCTTCTAATGTTGTTAGTATTTGTAACATTGATAAATGCCATGTTAAAGCTGCTATATTGAATCTGCAGAACAAGTTAGCTTTTCAACATAAACGCAGTCACAGAACTCTCACCCCTCCCGTCGGCTATCATCCGTAGGCCACGCCCCCCTGATATTGGAATGCGCTTTGCCACATGAAATCACATGAAAGCACAAAACACTAGACGCCATTTTTGTGAAGTAATATGGCGGAAATTTATTTTGTTTTCCGTAACTTCAAACGCTGTTTTTCTTTTTGGGACTCTGGTAGTTTGTCCTAAAGTTGAAGTTGTACCAGTTTCTCCTTCACACCAGTGGTGTTCTGTTGCAAAATGCGGGAGTGTGTAATGAGTGGAGGACCCAGGTAAATGCAGAAGTGCGCTTGTCCAGTGAGACAGACAACCGGATGGTCCAATCGTTGGTTTTGGACCGAACCATGTTATTGGCTGAGGTTTTTAGACAAGTTCGACAGAACCACTTCATAATTTCTTTTTAACTCCACAAAATATTTATTCACAGTGAAACAAATTTTGTACCAGCATGGGCTGAAAGGCCAATCAGATATGATGAAGCCATGACTCCAAAAACAACAACAAAAGAAATATTACAAGTTTGCAAGTGCCCTAAAGGACACAGGCCTTAATTATTAAGACATGCCCTGTAGTCTAATGAAACTGAATTGATTGACCTTAATGACCACCATTACATTTGGAGGAAACCCTCTCACCTGTTAAGCATGGCAGTAGCTGCATCATGTTATAAGGGTGTTTTGCTTCCGAGGGTATAGGACTATGGTCATAAAAGACAAAATTTACAAAATACTAAGGAAATGTAAAGACAGTTTCAAAAATATCTCTAGATACTCTGTCATCGTTCTAGTTTTTAGCAAAAAGAATCCATTCTGACAACGCTAACAACCTAGACACAAAAAGGTTTAATCTGAACCTAATCTAAACTGGGAACTAATTTAATCTAATTTAAATAGATAATTTACGTGAGTTCAACAACAGAGTTTCACACAGTATTTGGATTGAACCTGTTGTGTCTGTGTTGCAGCGAAACTAACGAGCAGCAGCATTCTGGATCAGCTGCAGCGGTCTGATTGACTTTTTAGGCAGACCTGTGAAGATGCTGTTGCAGTAATCAATCCGACTAAAGATAAAAGCATGGATGAGTTTTTCTAGGTCCTGTTGCAACATCAGTCCTTTAATTCTAGAAATGTTCTTCAGGTGATAGAAGGCTGACCTTGTTATTGCCTTTATGTGACCTTGGAGGTTCAGGTCTGAGTCCATTACTACACCTAGGTTTCGAGCCTGATCAGTAGTTTCTAGCTGTATTAACTGAAGCTGTGTGCTGACTCTTGATCGTTCCTCTTTGGGTCCAAAAATAATTACTTCAGTTTTGTTTCTATTCAGCTGGAGAAAGTTATGGCACATCCAACCATTTATTTGGTCAATGCATTGATTTCGGGTTTGAATGGGTTCAGAGTCACCTGGTGACATTGTAATGTAAAGCTGAGTGTCATCCGCGTAGTTATGGTAGCAAACGTTATTAGTTCCTATAATCTTGCCCAGTGGGAGCATGTAAATATTAAATAAGAGGGGCCCCAGGATGGAGCCCTGGGGCACCCCACATGTGATTTCTGTTCGTTCTGATGAAAAGTTTCCTATTGAAATATAGAAGTCCCTGGTCTTTAGGTAAGACTCAAACCAGCCAAGTAGTTTACCAGAAAGTCCGACCCAGCTCTCCAGTCATTCCAATAAAATATCATGATCAACAGTGTCAAATGCTGCACTGAGGTCCAACAGAGCCAGCACTGTGGTTCTACCACAGTCTGTATTTATGCGGATGTCCTTGAATACTTTGACGAGGGCAGTCTCGGTGCTGTGGTGAGCACGGAAACCAGACTGAAAAACATCAAAACGGTTTGTCATTGTTATGAAGAAGAAGAATTTACTCGGGGGGCAACAGGAGTCTATCCAGGACCTTCATGATGTGGGATGTCAGGGGAACAGCTCTATACTCATTGATGACTGATTTTTCTTTAGTACTGGAACAAGGCATGATGCCTTCCACCACATTGGAACCTTCTCCTGGGTCAGGCTAAAGTTTAAGAGGTGCTGCGGAATCCCACAGAGCTGCTCTGTACAGGTCTTCAGGACTGTGGGGCTGACACCATTTGGACCTGCAGCCTCATCCCAGTTCAGTTTCTCTAACTGCCTCTTCACCTGACTTTTAGAGACAGACATGTGGGAGGGGGAGGCAAAGGGGATAGCAGCATCTCCTGACTTGGTTGAAGACAAACATCTGGAAGCAGAAGAGGCCATGGCTGAGGTGAAGGATAAAACATCCAATGTGTGACAAGAAAGCTGTGGGTCAGAGAAAAAGGCTGGGGACAGGAGAGGAGGATGCTGAGCTAGTTCCTGAACTGAACCTCTTAAAGAATGTGTTCAGTTCATTGGCTCTGTCCGCACTTCCATCTATCCAATCCTTACTGTGCTTAAAGCCTGTGATCTTTTGATTCTAGAATTGCGCTGCTCTGGGTGGCTGCATGTTGGAGTGACTCTGTTGGCTACTACAAGTTTTGGTTTTTTGTACATTGGATCCTCTTTTTTCTTGAGGAAGATTCTTCTTTTTTTTTACCTGTATACTTTCTAGTTTTTGGTGCTGTAAAGCTGGAAGGATTTTTGCTGTTAATTTTTCACTTTTTGATAACTTGTTATGACGCTTAACCATGGCAACAATGTGGTTTACAACCGGGAGCAGCTGATTAACATCGCAAAAGCTGAAATCATACCTCAACTGAAGCCTCAAATCCCTGATGAGTTGATAAGGAGGAGACGTGGATGCAGAGCAGGAACAAAAGGAGACAGGGAAGGAGGAAGTTTAAGCCATATATATATATATATATAAACTCCATGTTTACCTAGGTGTATCTACTAGCTGTAACACTACTTTAACCATCAGCCTCTGTGTTATATACTGTATTTTAATGATTATAATCCAAACGTGTCTGAATTCTTCACAGATAACCACATACATAACATTACCTTGTTAGCATTAATTTTCTTTTTACCATGTCAGCAACCAACAGAAGTGCTTCCTCTTCAGGGGGCTCAGGCAGGTTGTATGCAGGCTACTTTGCGCAGCTGCACCCTCTATGTTGGACTCCGGAATGGCAACTTACTTCCGAGAGGCATTTTTGCTCCTTTTAAAAATTCAAATTCAAACTCAGGGCTCTTCAGAAAACATCCGGGGCTTGAGCCGAAGTTCCCACCCCCTAACGTTGTCCCTGAAATGAAGACCTGTCTGCAGACAAGATTCAAGCTGTTCGCTCGTTCTGAACACATCAGAAATATAGCAACCTGCCATCTAATTAAATGTTCTACTCTTCTCATCTACAGTTGACAAATCTACAAGGACACTCAGGAGTATTTGTGCTGGGGGGCAGATTGGTCTTTTTCTGCAGTGACGCTGTTTGTGCTCCAGCCTTAATTGAGCATGCTGCGCCCCGGCAGCATTAAGGCTGCTGCTGAGCACTGACTTGATGCTTGACTTGTTAATATTGTTATCACGTCTGCAATAAAAGGAGGTTGTTTTTTTTTTTACTTTAGGATATTCAAAGTGATTTAACTTCCTGTAGTTATAGAACTTGATGAAAGGCTGTCAAAGAGCACCCATTACTTCACGCCAGATGTTATGAACTCGTGAGTTTTAAAACCGGATAATTTTTTTGTACACCAAGCTCTGGTGTTAATAAAGCATTACATCACGACATGTACAGTTTCATCAAAAATCCTGTCTCTTAGCAGTAGCCGTTTTTTATCCAGCGCTGATAAGAACAAGACGATACGTGCGTCAGCAGTTACACAAGACTTACAAAGCGTGTCTGCAAGGAACACAGATTTATGTGATGTTAATGTTCTATAGATTATTATCTGCTGTCCTGCTAATTATACAATCCACATAACAGCCCAAAGCTGTTTTTCAAACTTGCATATCCGAGGAAGTTTTTTTTTCCTGTCAGAAAACCTCAAGAATTTTCCTTCCTCTGATTCCAAGTTTTGTCTGTATAAGTGTGACCGCCCTCTTATTTAAAGAAATGCTCTTTGCCTGCGTTTGTGTGGCAATGACAAATTATTCCAGCAGAACGAACTCTAAAAATATATTTAATTAACAAAACGTAGCCTCTGACACCATGTGATGTTGCTGCATGACATCTTTAGATGTATAATTTGGTTCCTTTTGTGTTATGTAAATTTGTTTGACTGACAAGTGCAATTATGGCAGAGTTATGGCAGCCTGTGCATGCAGCTGACTTAGTGAACTTAGAAGAAACAAGTGACACAGCAGTTTTTCTGAGAGAGTTTCTGTGAAACTTTCTCGCATCACCTCATATATATTCTCCAGGTGTCAGGCGCTGTCATTTCTTATTCCTGACATCTAATTCCTTTAAGATGTGTGTGTTTACCCTAAGCATTTAAACCCCAAAATTTATTGGGCTTGGTGTTTTGTGAATGGGTTTGTTGGAGAACATTACAAAACAAACAGAATTAAGAAGAGTATAATATTTTAACAACTAAAATTAGCTCAACAAGATTCTGAGAATAACTCTTAAGCCTTTAGAGATCTTAATCTTTATATGCCTAATTTTATTTATTTAATGAGGTTGTAGACTATTGTGAATCACAACTAATAATCAAAGTGGCACAGTTGAACAGTTGGTAGCACTTTTGCCTTCAGCAAGAAAATCATGGGTTCGAATCCAAGGTCTTTCTGCATCGAATTTGCATGTTCTTCCTGTCATGCGTGGGTTCTTTCCTGGTACTCCGGCTTCCTCCAAAAACATGACCGTTAGGTTAATTGCCCTTAGGTATGAGTGTGTGCATGCATGATTGTTTGTCCTGTTTGTCTCAGTGTTGTACTGGCAACCTGTCCAGGGTGTACTCTGCCTCTTGCCCAATGAATGCTGGAGATAGGCACCAGCTCCCTGCAACCTGGGGGTATAGATAATAGATTGATGGACATAATAATCATCATGAGTAGGTAATACAAGTTAGGACCCAAAGACATGTACCTAAAATTATGTGAATACTTAACCCAGGCGTGCCCAATCCTGGTCCTCGAGATCTACCATCCCACAAGTTTTAGATGTATCCCAGCTCCATCACACCTGAATCAAATTGTTCAATTCCCTCGTCAGCAGTCTGTCAGCTCTGCAGAGCCCTGGTAACCAGGCCTTCATTTGATTCAGCTGTGATGAGAAGTGATGCACCTAAAAGTTGCAGGATGGTAGATCTCGAGGACCAGGGTTGGGCACCCCTGACTTAACCAATTACAAGTTGCGAAGCTTAGTTCCCCATGGCCAAAAAATAATCTTTAAATAGTTAATGGCAACCAGGGCCTTTTTCTGGATGGAGATTATGTTGTTTAGAACTCTGTTTTAATGCAATTCCTGTTTTTCCATAAAGGTCTTTGATATTTACTTTTCGTAATTATAGGATGAGGCTGAAAAACCTTTATAGTGAGGAATTGTTCCTTTTAGTTTGTTTGCAGTTGGGGGGGAATTGTATTTGTATTATTTCTGACAAACAGTACAAACCTCTAGCTTCAGGGTCTTCTGGGTGTCATATGCTGTACAAATTGTAACCCTTTTTAGGGCATACAAGGGATTTTCATAATGTTACTGACAGGACTGCAGCTCATTGGCGAAATAGTGTTTTTGGGACAAAAATAGGTGAATTTTACATAACATTAACAATTTTGCTTTCAGTTCATGAAAATGACTGCTTCATGTTTAGGTCTGTAACTCAAAGCATCCATTAGCTCTGTAAATGAAAGACTGCAGAACCACTGACCACCCCAACATTTTACTTCTCCCTGCAGTGACACAGGTTGGTGGCAGGAAACACAAGTCAAACCTTGAAAACAAGAAAGGTTCAAAATAAGCCTTTGGGTCTGGATGGTTTGGTGTCCTAAGTGAAGCTTGCTATTACTTTCTTATCAGTTAAGATTTTACAGATTAGGAAATAAAATGAGTTTGTCCTCACAGGGTTCTTATCTAAAGCACATAAAAATGGTACAGATTCCAGGATGTCATTATTATACAGACATGCAGCCAAAATGAAAAAAGCTGAGTACAATCTATGATTCAACAGATTATAAAACCACCTTTGGCAGGAATAACAGTCAGTAGTCATTTTCTGCCTGACTTCATTTGTCTCTCAAATCCTTGTGGAGGAATCTTGGCTCACCCTTCTTTGCAGTGTTGGTTCAATTAATTGAGGTGTTTTTTGAACTTCTTTGTTAAGGTTGGACCACTGCAAGACATTGATTCTTGTCTTCTCTTGTAGATTTGTCATTGTGTTTGAAGTGATTGTCTCACTGAATAACAGGTTTGGACCAATCTGACTCTAGAATACTCCGGTTCACACAGGAGTTGATGGTCTTTTAAATGACTGCAAAGTGCCCAGGTCCTGCAGCTGAAAAAAAAGCCCACATCATGAATCATCTGCCGACGTACTTGGGATGTGCTAAAATGCTGTTGTGTTACATGTGAACATGTAACCCTGCAAAACGACTAACAGGTTGAAACTTTGCAAACCTTATGTTGTGTTTCCATATTAAGAGGCTTTCTCTTGGCAACCCTTTCTTTCAAGCCATATTTGTTCAATGTTTTGGCCTGTACTTGTACATTTGAGCAAAAACGTATTTGGTAGCTATCGATTGTGCAAGTTGTCCCACTTAAAAGGTGAGGTATGTAATGAGGTCATAGGTACACTTCAACTGTGAGAGACAGATTGCAAAAGGAAATCCAGAAAATCACATTGTATGATTTTCTTAAAGAATTTATTTGTATAATGCTGCAGAAAATAAGAATTTAGCATCTACGAACAAGCAAGAATTCTAGCCCTCACAGACCTTTTGCTTCTTTAAGTTCTTCTACCCTCCACTCGTTACCTGTATTAATGGCACCTGTTTGAACTCATCTGTATAAAAGACACCTGTCCACAACTTCAAACAGTCTGACTCCAACATTCACCATGGCAGAGATCAGAGAGCAAATGAAACAAATAGAAGATCACTGGCTATCTCCCTCGACCTGGGACTCCAAGCAAGATCTCCCCTCATTGAGGTACATAGGATCTTGAGAATGGTGGGAAAACAGCCCAGAACTACACAAGGGCAAATTGGTCAATGAACTGAAGAGAGCTTGAACCATATCGTAACAAAGGTTACTAATACTAACACACCACATCGTCATAGATTAAACTCCTGATGCACTTGAAAGTTCCCCTTGCTTAAGCCACCAAATGTCCAGCCCCTTCTACAGTTTTCCAGAGACCATATGGATGATCCAGAGGAGGATTGGGAGAATGTCATGTGGTCAGATGAGACCAAAATAGAACTCTCTGGTATGAAGGCAAGGCAAGGCAATTTTATTTGTATAGCACACTTTCAACAGCAGGGTAACTCAAGGTGCTTTACATGATTTGGTGATTTAAAAAAAAAAAAAAAAAAACCCATGGAATATAATATTGGAAATTAAAAGTACACACATTACACATGATACACAAATCAAAAAAGCAAGAGAGCATGAACACATTTCATACATCAAGCATTTAATCGAAGGCTATTCTAAACAGATGGGTTTTTATTCTCGATTTAAAGCAGTTCAGAGTTTCAGCAGCTCTACACTCGTCAGGAAGTCTGTTCCAGATAAGGGGAGCATAGAAACTGAAAGCTGCTTCTCCATGTTTAGTTCTGAGTCTAGGGATGTTTAGTAGGCTAGAGTTGGAGGACCTGATTGGTCTTGGTGGTTGGTACTGTGACAACAGTTCTTCAACATATTTTGTTGCTAAGTCATGTAATGATTTACAAACTAGTAGGAGTATTTTGAAGTCTACTCTCTGAGCTACAGGGAGCCAGTGCAAGGACTCTAGAACTGGGGTGATGTGCTCTACTTTCCTGGTTCTAGTGAGGACGCGAGCAGCAGCGTTCTGGATCAGCTGCAGCTGTCTAATTAACTTTTTAGGCAGACCTGTGAAGATACTGTTGCAGTAATCAATCCGACTGAAGATAAACGCATGGATGAGTTTTTCTAGGTCCTGTTGCAACATCAGTCCTTTAATCCTTGAAATGTTCTTCAGGTGATAGAAGGCTGACCTTGTGAATGCCTTTATGTGACCCTGGAGGTTCAGGTCTGAGTCCATTACTACACCTAGGTTTCAAGCCCGATCAGTAGTTTCTAGCTGTATTAACTGAAGCTGTGTGCTGAGTCTTGATCGTTCCTCCTTGGGTCCAAAAATAATTACTTCAGTTTTGTTTCTATTCAGCTGGAGAAAGTTATGGCACATCCATCCATTTATTTGGTCAATGCATTGATTTAGGGTTTGAATGGGTTCAGAGTCACCTGGTGACATTGTAATGTAGAGCTGAGTATCATCCGCGTAGTCATGCTAGCTAATGTTATTGGTTGCTATAATCTTGCCCAGTGGGAGCATGTAGATATTAAATAAGAGGGGCCCCAGGATGGAGCCCTGGGGCACCCCACATGTGATTTCTGTTTGTTCTGATGAAAAGTCCATGTTCTTTAGGTAAGACTCGAACCAGCCAAGTAGTGTACGACCCAGCTCTCCAGTCGTTCCAATAAAATATCATGATCAACAGTGTCAAATGCTGCACTGAGGTCCAACAGAGCCAGCACTGTGGTTCTACCACAGTCTATATTTATGCGGATGTGATTGAATACTTTGACGAGGGAAGTCTCGGTGCGGTGGTGAGCACAGAAACCAGACTGAAAAACATCAAAACGGTTGGTCATTGTTAGGAAGCTATTTAACTGCTGAAACACAGCTTTTTCAATAATCTTACTGATGAATGGAAGATTAGAGATTGGCCTGTAGTTCTGCATTAACGTGTTGTCCAGATTTTTTTTCTTTAGCAGTGGTTTAATAACTGCTGTTTTTAAAGCCTGAGGGAAAACACCTTACAGGAGGGATGAGTTCACTATTTGAACAAGATCAGACCCAATAACAGGAAGAACTTTCTTTAGAAAAGCTGTGGGTAGGATATCAAGACAGCAAGAGGAGGAGCTTAATTGGATAATGATTTTTTCAAGGCTGTTCTGGTTTAATTCATGGAATTCAGACATTTTCTCTACATTGTTGTTGATTGGGGATGGCACTGGTTGTGGGTTCGATATTGAGGTACAGATTGACCGTCTAATTGTTAGAATCTTCTGGCAAAATCATTGCAGCCCCTGGTAGAGTTTAGTTCAGGAGCTACTGTCACTAAAGGATTAGTTAGTCTTTCCACTGTTGCAAATAGAGTCCGTGCATTATTAATGTTTCTGTTGATGATTTCAGAAAAGAACGATTCCCCAGCATCTTTTATAGTTAGCTGATATCTATTCAGTCTCTCTTTGTAGATCTCACAGTGAACCTGGAGTCGAGTCTTCCGCCATTTTCTCTCGGCTCGTCGACACTCTCTTTTTTCACTACGTACCAGTGGATTACTTGTCCAAAGAGACTTCTTTCTACCTGAGACTACTTTCACTTTAGTTGGAGCAATGGATTCCATGATGTCTGATATTCTCGCAAGGAAATTATCTACCAACTTATTTACTGAGTTTGAGTTGGGAGATGAGGGGGATGTGGTGGAAGGGTAAATACGTTTAAAGGTTTCTACTGAACTGTCCCCTAGAAAACGCTTTTTTATAGTGGTCTTACTGTGGCTGGATAATTTAGCAGAGATGGTACTTTCAAAGAAAATACTGAAATGGTCAGATAATGCAATATTAATTACCGAGATGTTGGAAATATTTAAACCTTTGCTGATAATTAAGTCCAGAGTGTGTCCTTTATTGTGTGTTGGTTGTTTGACATGCTGGGTCACGCCGAAGTTGTGGAGAGTATCATCTAATGTTTTTGCTTGTCTATCTTGGGGGTTGTAGGTATGGATATTAAAATCCCCCACAGTGATTAGTTGGTCATAGTCGATACATATTACAGAAAGAAGGTCATTGAAATCATTAAAGAAGTTAGGGTTAAGTTTTGGTGGTTTATATAAACTTAGAAATAAAGCTTTGTTAGGCTCATTTATCTGGGTGGCTAGGTATTCAAAAGGATCAAACGTGCCCAGGGTAACCTTTTTAAAGTTCATTAAGTTGTGAAAAATGGTGGCTACACCTCCACCTCGTCTGTGCTTTCTGCTCTCACTTAAGAAATTGTAATTTGGAGGAGTAGATTCTATTAATGCAGTTGTTTCGTTATTTTCATCTAGCCAAGTTTCTGATAAGAAAAGGGTGTGTAAATTATGCTCAGCGATGAAGTCATTGATAAGAAAAGACTTCCCGCATAGAGATCTAATGTTTAATAAGCTAACGTAAGTATTGTGATAATGGGCAGCGGAACCTTCTGACAGGTTATCAGTTTGAGATTTTGTTTAATATGAGAGCATGTGGTTAACAGTTTATGTTTCCTGCTGCTGATAATTGCTGGTATGCTAAGTTCAGGGGGGGGGGGGATTGTGCCAGGCGAGTTCTGGGGCACAGTAGGGGTAGATTTACTGCCCGGTTCCCTCAAATATCAGATATCTGTAATAATTAGTGGGGGGAAGCTCCCAGGTTTATTGACACTAGTCCCAGGTGTTTGGTGTAGTCTAAGTTTAGGTGTTAATTGTGTCCCAAATTTGATTTGCTCGTTCAGTCTGTCTGTAAAGTTTCTACATGGAGACTCATTTGATGGGGCTGAGTCACAGGTAGATGAAGACTTAATCTCTGATGGTTGTTTATCTGTTCGGTCCTGTGGTGTCATCATGACTTGCTGTTTTTGTTTTCTGATATCCATGGGCGCCTCAAGGTCAGCTTTTGGGAGCAAGTGCTTTGCTTTCTGATTTTGATAAGAAAAATTTTTTGCTGCTAACAGCCTTACTCCGGCCTTGTTAAGATAACGGCCTGCTTTGAACAGATGATTAGCACTTCCAAATACTTTGAAATTATTAATAAATGTGAACGACTTCTCAGCTGATTGTTTCTTCAACCATTTATGGAGCATGCAGAGTCTGCTAAATCTTTCATCATTCCCTTCAGGGACTGGTCCGCTGATGAGGATGTTTACGTTAAGTCCAAGTCTCTGTAGGAGATCAGAAAAGTCTCTCTTCAGAATCTCTGATTGTCTCATCGCGATATCTGCTGATCCACGGTGAATGACGAGCTTTTCCAAAGCAGGATGTTGGACCAAGATTTTTGGGATTTTTTTTGATATCTCTCTCACTGTATTTTTGTAGCAGCTATAAACTCTGGTGTTCTTGCTACAAAAAGCCTAAATTCCATTAATTGATCCGTCTTGTATGATAACAATCTTTGCTGGGGGGGCTCTTACTTTGTTATGTGTCCGTTTGATGCGGCTGGGTTTCTCCTGGTGGCTTTGACTGGTCCCGGGGGCTGCGTCATCTTTCAGGGAACTCAGGGCTGTGAATCTGTTTTTCAGCGGGATTCCAGGTGGAGAAATATCTCTTGTTTTTGGCTGAAACCTCTTTTGTTTACTTTTACCAGAAGCGGAAGGTCTGGGTTCAGAGCTTTCTCTGTGCCGGAGTTTCTTTTGTTTTTTCTTCCTCGGAGAACAAGGTGGGGTTGATGATTCCATGCGTTTTAAAGCTGGCCAGTGTTCATTAGAGTGCGGAGTTCTGCCGCTCAGGCGCCTGTAGGGAGTCTCTGTGACACGGTTAGACCCATGTAACACCGGGCTGAGAGGCTGTTCTCTATGTGAATTCAACTGTAAAGTTTGTCATTTCCATAATCAGCGTGGAGATCAAAATTAATTTCCAGACGAAGTAGCTTCGTTTCAATGCCCTCAATTCTGTGGAGCAGTTTTTCAAAATCCTCAGCTGAGCAAGAAGCCATGTTGATAAGTCCATAAAAAAATTATCCAAGAAGAGATCCGGTCCAATACAGTAACTCCAGGGGCTGGGTAGATAAAGTAACGAACGCCACGTGTTTGAAGGGGGAAGAATGCTGAGTTGCATCCCAAGAACACTATAACCACTGTGAAGCATGGGGGTGGAAACATTATCCTTTGCAGCTGCTTTTCTGCAAAGGATGTATGGGGCCAGGTATTGTGAGTGTAAGGGCTAGTAACGCTACTGAATGGAGCCAAAGTGACAACGCAGAGAGGAAAGCAAACCCAAGTTAATTGAAACGATCAAATAGAAAACCTCTCTGGATGGCCTTGGGGTCCTCAGTCAAGGAGAGAGATGAGATGGTTAGAACCGGACAAAAACTCATGACTTGTCAGTGATATTGTAAGGTTTTACTTTTCTTAGGTGCACTGAAGAACTATGAGTGACGGAAAGGGTAGGAAGAGGTTCAAAGCTGTGAGATTCTCTCCTTTTCAGGGTTTTCTTGATCCAAACAAATCCAGATTCTAAAACTAGAAACTAGACTAGAAAATGACGAGAGAGAGAGAGAGAGAGAGAGAGAGAGAGAGAGAGAGAGAGAGAGAGAGAGAGAGAGAGAGAGAGAGAGAGAGAGAGAGAGAGAGAGAGAGAGAGAGAGAGAGAGAGAGAGAGAGAGAGAGAGAGAGAGAGAGAGAGAGAGAGAGAGAGAGAGAAAGGGGTAATGCAGCACAAAGCAATCCAACCAAGGATCCAATTTAGAACTCCAGTGGGGCAGAGGCAGGGTCAAAAACCTCCTTCCATCAGTTAGAGCATTGAAGATGAAACATGGCTGGATCTTCTAGCATGACAATGATCCCAAACACACTGCCTGGACAGCAAAGGAGTGCCTACATAAAAAACATTGGAAAGTTCTGGAGTGGCCTAGCCAGTCTCCAGACCCCAATCCAATACAGAATCTGTGGAGGAAGCTGAAAGTCTGTGTTGCCTAGTGAAAGCCCCAAAACATCACAACTCTAGAGAAGATCTGCATGGAAGAATGGGCCAATATACTAGGGCCAATATACAAGCTACTGTGTGTGCAAGCCTGCAAACCTACAGGAAACATTTGACCTCTCTCATTGCCAACCAAGGTTACATTACAAAGTAATGAGATCACTTATTTTCTACACCATTCTACAAATAAATTCTTTAAAAATCATACAATGTGATTTCCTAGATTCTTTTTACATTCTGTCTCTCACAGTTGAAGTGTATCTATGATGAAAATGACGGACCATCTTTTTAAGTGGGACAACTTACACAATCGGTACCTGCCAAATACTTTTTTACCCCTCTTTATAGCGCTTTATCTAGACCAGAGGACTCCAACGTGCTTTACCCTACAATCACGTCATTCACCCATTCATACACAAACTTCACACACTGATGGTGGTAGCGACATTGTTGCCATGGCTGCCCTGGCGCAGACTGACAGAAGCAAGGCTGCCATTCAATCAGAATCACTGGGTCCTCTGACCACCGCCAGCAGGCAAGTGACTTGTCCAAGGACAATGGCAAAGTGACTGAGTCAGAGAGTGGGGGTTTGAACCAGCAACCCACTGGACAAATCCCATCTCTTAAGCAACCATCACATTTTAAAGGTGAAAATAACTTGGCAAGTAATGAGCTTGATTACCACGCAGTTGATGGATTTAATCTGTAGTCGATTACTTGAAGGGAAACATCTGATGCCATTGGCACTAGAACACTACCACCCTGGACATCCAAGTGAACAGACAGACTACATACATACAGCCACTCCAGCAACAGGTCACTAGATTGTTTTTGCTATTGCTTTTTCTTTGAGCATTGGGTGGTCTGACCATTGGGTGTATTTGCTGGGACACTCCTGGGAAGATGGGCTGCTCCTTAATTGTTTACAACTCGTGAATAATTTCTCAGTATAGAATAACGGACTTCCCACAGTTTGGAAATAGACTATTAAGACCCTTTCCACATGGGCAGAAACAGTTACTTCTCTAACATAATTGCTGTTGTCTCTCCATCTCGGCATTGTGTAAACACACCTGTATGCTGCTCAACAGCATTCAGCAAAAAGCCATGCTTTCATAGCCGTGTTCACAGTTTTTCTAATCTGGCTTCATTTGTGTGTAATGAGTAACATGTCAGCCGCCAGTAGGTGGGCCTTGGGGACCTGACCCGCCCATTCATGCATCGGGTCATAGATTACAATGCCCGTGTTGCAAACATACAATGTATTGACCCAAGACAACCAGCAAAGGGGGCTGAAAGCTATTAATTAGGACTAATGGAGGCAGCAAAGAAGATACTTTGATACAATTATTTACCAAAATGGACATTAGAGCTTGACTTAATCATAACAAGAGCAAAGCTAGTAAAAGCAGGGACGATGCTAATACATTACCAGTCTTAAAGAGGCACCAGTCTTAAGTGTAACCTTGACATTCTGGTCCAGACTCCATACCTGTTGGTGGCAGTAATGCACCAATTTGTTATTTACCAGCTGCCAATAAACATCATAGAGAAAAAGAAGGATGCTGTGTAATTTTTAGGCTAACATGAGCATGCTAATAGTAGTTATGATGAAAACTTAATGAGAAACACACACAAGGAAATTAATTACCAAGGGTTTGAGCTGCAGATTATGTTAGGTGGGGAACATAAGACTTGTTGTAGACTAACATTCTTTATTGTACATTTATTGGACCGTTGTGGACCTGAAATGGCTCTGTTCTGTCAATGATATTAAGGCTTGAATGGTGAGTTGCACATTATTTGCTTCCTATGTGGTTTGACAAAAACGTTTACTGTTTTTACAATTAAGATTGTATCCTTGATTGGTATACATCAATGGAATTACAAATAACTTGGCTTTCACATAATGTATAAAATGTATATGTACATAGAAGGGTTCTTGCAAAAAAAGACAGCTTTTACCCAGAAGTATGTAAGGTACCATCAACAGTACATAAAAACTGTAAGGCGTTAAATAAAAATACTGTTTGCTGCCCCCCCCCCAAGAAAAAGCGACAACCCACCTCAGCTAAATTCTTCTGCGCGGGGTCTGATGAGTAATAACTGTGGAAACTTGTCTGTCAGAAGCAGAGTGTACAGTTTTTTTTTAACATTAGTCTGAAATAAATCTAAAATTTTTACTCTACTTAAACAGTCTGAGAAGGTTGATACATTTAAAGATGTATGAACATTATCATTTCTGTGCAAATACAAAGCGAGTTTTAATAATACTTCACTTTTGTGAAGTATTGATAGTATGAAGTTCAAAGTAATCCTGCGGGCCATTGAAAGGCATAAGGCAGCAACCCTGAACAGGAAGTTCAAAGCAAACAAGAACAAGAGCATGTAACCCCCGAGTGATATTTCTGCAAATACAAACCTCTCTGTACATACACACACACACGCAAACACACACATACAGAAGTACACATGGTAAGATTAAACCCAGCAGATAAAAAAAAAATACATTCCCAGATGCATAGAGGTTTTTTTCCACTGGAAATGTCTGAAAAAATACACCACCACATCATAAAAAAATGAAAAAAATTATTCAGTAACCCTGTTTTAAAGCCAGACTGACTGAGGTATTTGCAGATGGTTTCAACCTAATTTTAATGTTTTTAAACTCTTTTATATATATTTTTAAATTAGTTTTTGCCAATGCGTGATGTGTCATCTATTCTTAATTTGATAGATTATATCTAAAATCACATATATTTCCAGTCTCATTTGTTTTGATGGATCTTTTAATGCATGCTATATTTACCTTTTAGTTACCTTTATAAATATACACATAAATTGCATTTATAACTGTCCTTTTTCATAGATAAAATGTTAAATAAACAGGATTTCTCTAGTTTAAAGGAGTCATGACCTGTAATTTTCACTTTTCCACGAGAAAAAATGTATGTTATGATTGCCTAACGATTATACACTGACGGGGAAGCCAATATTTAAAATTGAAGCGTTTGTTTACCCTTTGGTTCGCCAACCAGCCCACGTGCATGCACACTTAAATACGTGATGTCAATTTCTGGCCGACTTGACATCAAGTCGGCGCAGGATATACCAGGAAGCCTGCATTGCCCCTCTCCCATTACTGAATTCCGATTTGATGTACGAACTCGACCGTGAAAGATGCAGAAACTTAGCGCACACATAAGATTGCTCTGTTGTTGAGTGCCAGAATCAACATGGAAATATTTTTTCTCTCCCAAGAACGGACCAAGCTATCAGGGACCGGTGGATTAAGTTCATTTTTAATGGCGCCGTTCCTACAACCCTTCCCACTGGTTTAGGTGTCTGTGCTAAACATTTTATGCCGGAATCCTTTCCGAATTTGGGACAATATCAGGTGAAGTAGGCATCGAAGCTCCGATTGGAAAAAGGGGCCATTCCAACAATCAGAGACTTGCCTGCAATTGAAACGGTAAGGCTGTGTTTTATTGCTCTACTGTGTGTAACAAACAGCAGCTAACTGCTAATGCGGCTATTGTATGCTAGCGGGAGTAGTAGCTTCGAGGACAACATGGGTAATGGCTGCTACCTTGCAAACAACAAATGACCTAGAATGCAGTTACAATTGAAGGTCGGGTTCATTCACAACTTGCGCCATAATGTCATTTTGGAACGATATGCTGAAGCGTTACCTGCGGTGTCAACCCCCCTCCTTCCTGCCACCAATCAACGCGCCCCTCATTTGCATTATTACAATGACCGTCCACCACAGCCAAAGTATCGCATCAGATCTCACGAGACAATAATGCCATCAGAAATAAGGGTCAGAGGAGCTCTGTGTTAATTTTTTTTCACTTTTCTTTTTTAGGACTTGAAAGACTATAATAGAGCGTGGGTATCCAAGGTAATACTTGGTTATGATTCCTTTAACTAGTGGTTTATGTTGGAAACACTACAAAAAACATGGCTACACAGTGGGGAAAATCCACCTTGTTTCATGCTGTTATTTCACTAAAAAACATCTCAGTGGGACAGTTTATCTACAAATTACCATTAGTTGTCACATTATCACAGCAAGCAAATGCACTATTATCGCCAGCCTTGTTTTATAACTGTTATTTACAAAAAAAACTATTGGTTTGACTGTGTAGTTCTGATTTGTGATTCATAAACAGCACTGAAAACTGGAGTAACACACATAGTTTAAAGTAGGATTTATAAACACCTGCTGTTTTTAAAAGAGCTGATTGCTTGTAAAGAAGGTTATTAGCAGAGCTTATTAATTCAGACATAAAATGGTCGTTGTTATCCCAGTTGTTTTTGGGTGTGCTGATCTACATAGAATAGGCATAACATTATGACCACTTTCCTCAATGCCAATGATGATCTTTTGCCTTTTAAGTTGTTAGAGACACCAGCCACCTCAGTAACCCCTGAAGCATGCTATTAGGATGTCAGAGAGCTTACGGTCCCCAAGATGACAGTTCACAACGGCACACAGGAAATGGCCAGTTAGATACAGTTGATACACCAGTCACAATCATGTCACGGTTATTCCTTAACACAATGCTGAGAAAATAACCGAGAAAGAAATTGTCACCATTTTCTAAAATATGTTTTTTTCCTCCTCTCACTGCCTCTGTTGTTTTGTCAAGTGGATTCACGCAATCGATACATCTCAAATAGGATGTCTATCCAATCCTTTTTTGTCAAAACTAGGTAGAGTTGGATCAAATTACATTACATAATTAAAATTAAAAAAATTACAAATGAAATTACATAAAGAAAGGATCTCACTTTACTTCAGCTTGGCTTTTTCAGATTGTAATTAAAAGTTTGATATACATACTACATGCCTCGTAATAAATCTTTGCCACATTTCCAGGATTCTCAGGTAGCCCCGCCATTCCTATTAATCATGGATGACGTTTGGTCTTTTATATTATCGTGCTAAATATCATCAGTTACCCTGCGGTGATTGATGCCACAGATTGTCTCCACATTCCCCATCAACACAGCTGTGCAGAATACCAAATGAAAGGGAGATCTTTTCTCACACTTATTCTAACACACTGTTGTATTAATGGAGTTTTTGCACTTGATGACAAGCAGCTATTAAAAACGTTAAACCATGTAAACTGAATGAATATTTTGCCTCTACTCATGTCTTTATCTCTATTTGCAGGCTGACTTTCTTGTGTCTTTTAAGTTTAGCTGCTGACTTATTATGGAATTTTTTTAGCTGAGGAAGCCATTTATAATACAGTTGTTGGGATTATTCACCTTCTATTTCAACTTTAGAATAACCAGGTTTTGTGGCTTTATGGTGGCGATGTTGCCTTGAATCAAGAAGGTCCGAGGCTAAGGGTCTCTCTGAGTTTGTATTTTCTCTCCATGCTTCCGTGGGTTCTCTCCTGGTACTTTTCCTTCTGGCTTCTTCCCACAGTCCAAAAACATGACTATTAGCTTCACTGGTCTCTCTAAATTGCCCTAAAGTATGAGTGTGTGTCTGCATGGTTGTTTTTCCTGTGTGTCTGTGTGTTGCCCTGCGATGGACTGGCAACCTGTCAAGGTGTATCCCGCCTCTCGCCCAATGAAAGATGTAGATAGGCGCCAGCCCCCCGTAACCATGCATCATGCATAGGATAGATGGGTATAGATAATAGATGGATGGATGCCAGTAGCATGCTTATATTAGCCTAAAAATAACACAGTGCCCTTCTTCTTCTTTGTGTTGTTTGTTGGTGCAAACAAATTGGTGCATTACCGCCCTGCTTGGTCTAGCTTTGCTCTTGGTTTTATTAACCCAAGCTCTACTGTCCATTTTGGCATATAACCGTATTAAAGCTTTTTTTTTGCATTGTCTCCAAATGTCAAAATTAACAGCTATACGAAAGCTGGTTGTCTTGGGTCAATCCATATGGAAAAGTCACATGGGTTGAACATGTTCTTCACATGATCCCATCTGGTACCTGGTAAACCACATGTATAGCATACATGGACTTCACATGTATGGTTTTACATGGGTTTGACATTTTAACATGTAATCACATAGGCTTTACATGGGCTTCACATGTAGTTCCACATGGGTTTCACACTTAATTTTTTACATGTAGGTTTTATGTGGAAAATAACATGTTTCACATGTTGTTTATATGTTATCCCATGGGCTTCACATGGGTTTCACAGTTTATTACCATGAAAACGTTGCAAATTCACACGGTATATGTGTGCCAAACACAGGTGGTCATGAGTTTTTCACACGTCTCATGATTTCACATGGGTCAAAGGTTTTTCACATGTAATCACATATAGTTTTGCCCATGTGAAAACATATTTTTTCCATAAGGGAATACATTGCATGGTCGCAACTTGATTTACACGGGTGTTGTAATTTGTCTTTGGCGGGTTGATGTCTGAATATGGGGCCCAGTCCACCCAGTGGCGCCGGGTCTTTAAACACCAAGGGTATCACACCAGAACTTAGATGTACAATCTGCAGAATTTTCCAATACATATACGAAGTTTATGTGGTTCCACCATCCTTTTCAGCCTTGCTGTGGAGGACCATACACAATCAGAGTTTTTGTCGGCTTAGCAGCATTTTGATGATACCTTCTCAGTGTCACATTGTGCAAAACCTTCAATGATACACAGGAACAGGGGTTCATTTTGATTAAAGCAGGAAATTCAGCTGGTCAGCTAAAGTAGGCAGGAGATATTACTTTGATGCACAAATCTGCATAAAAGATCAGATTTTACAGGCACTAAACCACAATTCCCACCCTCGTAGTTAGATCTGTGACCTTGCTCTCTATTCAAGCACAAACGTATGCATCTGCTGTGACTCTTCTCGTTGACTTCTTACATAAAGCACAACTACTCAGAGCTGCTTTTGTGCTCGTTGTGAACTCCTGATGCTTTTAGAGTATATGCTGAGGTTTCTTTGAAAACTTTATGGTAACAATACAACCACAGTGGGTGTGGTGTATTCTACTGGGTAAATTACAATTAAATTGAATAAAATACAAGTTATATACAAACAATAGGCTCCTAATGTTATTAACCTTATAGGGCAAGTTGTAGGCAGGAGGTGCTTGAAGAGCTTGTTTACTTTGCTTGTACTGTTTCTATGGAACCAATATAGCAGGATTCAACTCTCCAGCAAAAGCACAATTGTAAACAAGGAAGTTCCAAAACAATATTTAAATTTGTTTGTGAATTCATTGGGTTTGTTTATGCTTCCTTCATCTTTTCCACAGGATCTCCTTTACTTGACAGATATGTGTTTATTCTTTGCTTGCGCCTCCATGTCCTTTATGCTCTTCACATTATTTTGCAGTTGTGTCTCAAGATAATATGACATGAAAAGAAGCAAAGTAGGCATTAGACTGACGGTTCTGAGGTTTTTATACATGCAGCATAATTGCACACATTATTATGCTGAAAGCATGTCAAGCAGCTTGCATTTTATTCAGCCGGCATTGATCCAAAAGGCAGATGTTGCTTAATGTAGCTTAGGAATCCGATGTTTATTTCAACTTGTGGGAGATAAATGTTCTAACTAAAGGTGTTGGAAGTTCAAACTTCTGTGACTAAACTCTTCCAGTTTCATGTGTCTCTAACGTCTCATCCTTTTTCTCTGATTTGTCATACGGCCATCTGTTATTGCATGACCAAACCAATGTTTTTAGCTTTTTTTTATCTGTCTTTCCTGTCAAAAAAAACATTTTAAACTAGATCTGCATAAACGGGCAACAGTCACGACTCTACCATCTGTGACACTGTTGTCAAAAAAGTAAAAATAAAAATAAAATGCAGCAGATTGTAAACTAGAGCACACCTTCTAGCTAAGTCAAATGTTGCTGCTGCAACTATAACAGACAACATAATGTGAATTATTCTTTAGAGCCTTGAAAGATCAGACCTGATCTTTTTTTAAATACTTTCAACAACTGGGTACTTCAGCTTCCTCCCCCAGTCTAAAAACATGTTAGGCTTTTCAGTCTCTTTAAATTGTCCTTAGTTATGGGTGTGTGTGTGTGTGTGTGGATGGGTGTGTGTGTGTGTGTGAGCGTGTGTGTGTGTGCATGTGCATGTGCATGCCTGGTTGTTTGTACTGAAATTAACTGGTGACCTGTCCAGGCAATGTTTCCCAACCCCTATCCTCAAGTTACGCTACCCTGCATGTTGTAGATGTTTTCCTACTTTAACACACCTGCTCTAGATGATTACAGTTCAGCAAAAGCTTGTTAATTAGCCATGAATTGAAATCAGCTGTGGTGAAACAGGGAAACATCTAAAAGGTGCAAGGCAATGTGCACTGAGGCGCAGGAGAAAAAGATGGCTTCTGTGAACCAGTATCTGCCAAGTTTCAGCTGGTGACCTCAAGTTTGATCCGGGGAGTTCGGGTTCAGCATAATGATTGTAACATTACAAAAAAACATCCCAAATGATTAGATTTGATTGAACTTTACTTATCTCTCTGGAAGCTTCCGCCAGGAAATTCAGTAAAGCAACATACCACTACTGTGCTTATGTTGTCATGACTTGGCTTTTTGGGCTTCAATGCTGTGTTGTTTTCCCCAAACCTGCTGCTGTAGATTATGACCAAACATCTCTACGTTGGTCCCATCTGTCCAAAGGACATTGTTCCTGATGTGATGCATTTAAAATGACACTTCAATTCCTTGAAAAACTGGCAGCTGTCTTTAATGTAATTTTAGAATGATGGGCTTCGAATTGTTTAGAAATGTCCCTTTTCTCAAATCATTGCTGATGCCACCTTGCCATTGGGTTAACTTAACCAAGCAAGGAGTAAATGTGTTCTTAGTTTTTCTGTCACAGTTGTACCTTTCCTTATTGTTGAATGATGAACTCTGACCTTAAATGAGGTAAATGAGGCCTGCAGAAGTTAAAATGTTGCTCTGAGTTTTTTTGGTGACCTCCTGGAGTAAATTTGGTAGGCCGGTCACTCCTGGAAAGGTTCACCACTGTTGAGTGTTTTTACCATTTGTGAATAATAACTCTACGCAAAGTCTTAGAAAGGGCTTTTTAAGCCCTGAACGTGTTGGTCATGCAATGTTGAATTTCTTGCCTTTTGAGACAACTTCATGCTGTCGGTCCAATTCAAGTGATTTCTAGATTCCAGGAGTCAGATTTTCTGAAACATGTGGTTAATCACAGTTAATTCATGACATTAACAGATGCTCGGTTAGCTTGAATAGCTTTTTTCTCTTATTACATGAAATCATCATTTCATAAAACAACATTGTTATTTACTTTATTTAGATAACTTTTGTCTATTAAAATTAGTTTGATAATGTGAAATATTTAAGTGGGACCTTAAAAGACAGAACACAATTTAAAAGGGGGAACATTCATTTCACAGCTCTGTATGAAAGCCTAGGACTTAAAGCGGGTGTGCTTTCCTTTTGCCGTGACCATATGCCTTGTGTAATTAGGATAAAATTTTTAAAGAGGCATATCTGTCAACAGGATCTTCCACCATCTTACTGAAATAAAACCAGTCTGTGATTTTCTGCATTTGGGTTGTGTTGCACAGTTCTGTAAACTGATATATTGGCTTGCAGACATCTTTTCAAGCTGTGTGACAAAGATTGTTGGCAAACACTATTACCAGGCATACTCATCAATACTGCGCCAAGGTAGGTCAATTTCCTCTGCAGAAACTCATGTCTTTTGCATCACCCTGTGTGCAAAACATTACCATACATACAGGTGAATGTGCAAAAAATGTCTTGGACACAATGCATGTAAAGCATTGCCTTGAGCTTGCAAGGCAAAGGATGAAAGGAGCTGCTTACATTTTCAGATTCTGTAGGCTACAGCAACAGATGGATCCTAAATGAACTGAACACCACCCTTCTTTATTGTTTTTAATATTCTTGAAAATGATTCAACTCTCATTGGACAGCAGAATTGAAGAAGTCTTTTGGATGAGAGGTGAATTATGTTTTCAGAAATTAAAAATTAAACGCCCTGTTGAAGGACGTAACATTTCCTAGATGATTGAAAATCTACAACACACCGTCCAGATGCAAATAACTTTTTAAAAGATATAATGTAGCTTCGTATTCCTTGAACGAATATCCCCTAAAACGTTTTAGCAAACTTATGGAAACTAATCTCAGCTTTAGCCCCCACCTTAGTTACACATTTTGATATTTCGTTTTTACTTTAAAAAGTGCAGGGTGCATCCTTTATAGAGTTCACAGAGTAGGCATTGATCCATCTTCTTATGTAGGGACACATCTTAGAGTTTTGACCTGGGTTGTTATTGGTTTTCATGGAATGATTACGGAATCATTTCTGTGTGCTATTGAAATGATGCCAGGATCCAAAACAAACCTAGGGGCTGTGTAAAACAAATCTTACAGAACTTAGAAAATACCTATAAAAACGGATTTTTAAGTATATGTACATTTTACATCAGAAGTGTATGGGGTACCATTTTCGAAGTTAGACAGTCAAAAATTTAAAGTGTATTTATTTAGCTTGTTATGAGGTTTATTTTTCAAAGTCATATTTACCATGTTATTCATTCACTCATAAATGTCACAGTTTAAAACTAAATATTCATTTAGCAAGCTAAATATTTAGTTTGGAGCTAAATTTTTAGCATACTAATTATGGTTTGAAGCTAAATTTGGTTTGGAGCTAAATATTGAGTTGGAAAGCTAAATTCTTAGTTGGGCTAAATATTTAGCTTGAGGCCCAATATTTACCTTCATATCTAAATATTTATTTTGGAGCTCAATACTTAACTTGCTAAATACATATTTAATATGGAGCTAAATATTTAGCTTGCCAACTAAATACTTCAGAGCTTAGTTTGTAGGCTAAATATTTTAGCTTGCTAAATAACTATTTAGTTTGGAACTGAAACATTATTAAATGTGTGAACAACGTTGTGAAAATATGTCTGAAAAGTGAACCTACATTTTCTTCCTTTCATGACAGGCTAAATAACCCAAATTATTGCTATTCGTTTTTGACTGTGTAACTTTACAAACAGTGTCCCACAGCAGTGTAGCTTACATTACACTTTTTTTGTAAATAAGTAAAATGCTAATTTATTTAATTTGGAAATAAAATAAGTAAAAAAAAAAAAAAAAAAAGCTGTAAAATAAATTAACAGAATGTTTTCAGTTCTGATTCAAAGCAGCCAACCCTTCACTGCATCCTCTACACGCTACAATGCATCGGGCTGTAACACATATATCAACATGATAAGTTTAAGTGTTTCCTCTCATTAACGTGCATTGATGATACATCAGTGGTGTCCAACCTTCATCTGATCTCTAATAATAGCCTGCACAACAGGGTAGGAAGAAAGTACGGAAGCGAGACTGATGGAGTTTTCTTTAAATCAAGATTTTTTCATTCAACCTAATGAACCAGAGCTCAAGCCGCCAGTCTAATCACTGATCTTGGTAACTTTATTGCCAAATAAAAAGAATGAAAAAGGTAAGACTAGTCATATTATTGAAGCTACCTCCTTAAAGAAAAAATAGAAATGAATTGACGATGAATAAATAGAATACATTTAGTCAAAATAGAGGTAATAAGTTGTCACAGGCAAGAATGTCCTTCCAAAATGAGGAGAATGTTGTGGAAAAGCAAGTACTGAGAGTTATTACCATCTCAGACACTACGCAGCTTTTTTTAAAACATCTATAAATTTCCTGAATTATATCAAAGGATGCTTGAAAATAAAATTAGGCCATCTATTCATAAGTGGAAGATCTAGTGAAGTTACCTTTCAACAGGATAATAAGCCAGAGAAAAACTAGTAATGGCTCCAAAAGAATGAAATGAGAGCCACACTAACTTTAGTAAGTGGCTTTATTCAAACCTAATTTGAATCATTTCTAAAGCTTATGAAAAACAGTGCATAAAAGAAGAACAGCAAAAATCCTGCAACCGACATAAAAAAATGAAAGAGTGAAATATTTTAACAAGCTGATTGTATTTTAACAAGTATGTTTTTGCCCAGACACAAGCAGATTGGATTGAGACAACTGATCTGTGCTGAATACATGACAGACAGGGGAACAAGTGAAAATCAGAGGCAATTTAAAGAGAGATAGAACAACCACTGACACCTTGCAGGTGTGACGGTTAGAAATCAGGACTAGGTGTGAACAGCTAAAGAGCTAATACTGATAGGTTCACCTCACTCTTTTTTTCATGTCATATGATCACCAGAAGTTTATACATTGTGAAATCTTCTTGAAAGACTTGGTACTTTATCATTAGGTTAAGATTAAGTTTTTCTACTTGTGTATTACAAATACACCCTAGCAGGATGTACTGAAATGCATTTATATCTGTTTATGGCTCAAAATGCATCAAAGATAGCATCATCTTTAAATTTGATATTTTAATTTAGACTTAACAATAGCTGAATGTGGTGTATAAATGCCATATAGATAACTCTGATATTGTTCTTCTCTGACATTGCTCCTTTAAACTTTGGGGTTCTACAGCGATCTGTTCTTGGCCCCTTACTATTTAGTTTTTATTTTCTCCCTTTTGCGAGAATTAATTAGTCCTTTCCTGGCATTTATTGATTTATACAAACGATATTCAACTATATACATCTTTTAGACCGAACAAGCCGGATAAACTCTCTACTCTCCTCCAGTGCTTCTCCCAAATTAGTGACTGGCTTTCCTGCAACTTTCTGGTTTTAAATTCTGAGAAGACTGAGACAGTAATAAATACACCCAGTCATCTCTGCTTCAAAATTCATCAAACCTTTGATTCACTCTGCCCGGGTACCAACTCAACCTTGGAGTCACATTTGACAGCTCCCTAGGCTTGGACTCTCATGTTACATCTACTTCTCACTCTTGATTCTTCCACCTTCGTAACATTGCAAAAATTAGACATTTAGTCTCCAGATTTGATCTGGATAAAATCGTACACACATTTGTATCGTCGCGTCTGGACTACTGCAATGCTCTTTTTACAGCTTTAGACAAATCCTCAGTCTCCCGTCTACAAGTAATTCAGAATGCAGCAGCCAGACTCCTAACCAATTCTCCTAAATATGCTCATGTTGCCCCGGTGCTATACTCTATTCACTGGCTCCCTGTGGACTTCAGAATTCACTTTAAAGTTCTCGTTCTGACCTATAGAGCCCTGCATGGTCAGGCTCCTGTATACCTGCTCCAGCTCTTAACCTAACCCTATCTTTCCCGAGGCCTTCGTTCTCAGGCGCAGAACTTCCTTGTAGTCCCATGCGCTCGTCTCAAAACCAAGGGGGACAGAGCCTTCCAGTCTGTAGCCCCTAGACTATGGAACAGTTTACCCCTGCAGCCACGAATCGCTGACTCTGTTGAGGTTTTTAAAAAACGTGTTAAAAACGTTCACTTTACTCAAGCATTTGTGTCGGGATTTTGTTTTTTAATATTCTGTATATCTTTATAATTGCCTCTTGTTAATGTATTTGCTTTTGTTTTGATGTTATGCAGCGCTTTGTGACCCTTGTCTGTGAAAGGTGCTATATAAACAAATTTGTACTTACTTTACTTTTACTTTAACTATAACTGATGCAATAGATAACTACAGTATATTTATCTATAAATCCTGATTAATCCAATCAGTTAGGGAGATTACAGGCGTGTCTTGGGAGACATAAAAACCTGTTTGACTCTAAACTTTCTGCTTTAAAATTCTGACAAGAAAGAAGTTGTCGTCTTTGGACCAGAAGCTCTGAAAAAGAAACTGCTTTGTTTCCTTTGTTGTTTCCTTCTTTCACCTTTGGGATATTGCTAAAAATGGAAATATCCTCTCCAAGAGTGAAGCTGAAAAACTAGCACATGCATTTGTTACTTCAAGGCTGGACTACTGTAATTCTTTACTATCAGGAAGTATAGAAAAAGGCAGTTAAATGCCTTCAGATAATCCACAATGCTACAGCTAGAGTTTCCAATGAATATTAAAAACAGAGATCACATACGGACACATGTACCATTACCCCTGCTTTCCACCGGACGCGTAAGCGGCGCGTTACAGGAGCAGGACATTTCACTTGTGTATTCTCCTACTTGGCCCTTTCCACTGGGTGCGTATGAGGCGCATAGCAGTGGGGAAGCAGCTGTCACCGAGAGAGCACGAAATCACGCGAGATTAGCAACATCACGCGTGGTTTCGTCAGTAAACACAACAACAAGCAGGAAAAGAAAACAACAGGACTCCAAAAGGTCTGTGTTTTATGTTGTGCACGTTTTATATTCGCCAATAAGTTTATGTTATGTCAGGGAACATCCAAAATATTTATGTAAAGCAACCGCAAAGCAGCATGTTTCTTTTATTTTGAAAATTTCTGGATGCCGAGCCGTTTGATTTCCTGTCTTCCCCTATCCAAAATGTAGAAATGTATCCGTTTCAGAGGCGTTGCGCGTAAAAAATAGGACGCGGCAGACTCGCGCAGTGGTGGCTATCAGATGCGAATGATGTGCTGCTCCTGTAATGCGCTGCTTACGCTTCCAGTGGAAAGGAGGGGTTACACCCCAACTACAAATTGACCTCAAGTAAGCGGAAGGCAATAGATAGATAAAAGCAGTTAGATCTTGTTTTAATTTACATTTTTGTGTGTGTGTAAATACTGTAGCGCTACCGTATATTTACTGCTTTGGTGGTTTAGCTGTTTATTTTTTAATGCAAGAGTTTTTTCATCTTATTATACTCCTTGGTATGGATACCATGCCAACCCTTGGTCTCGGCTTATTCTAGAACAAAGTGTGAGGCTGATTCTTTATTGATCCACATGTTTTTTATGCTAATTATGACTTCCCAAGTTTTTCCATGGCCTGTCCAGGGTGTATCCCACCTTTCGCCTAATGACCGCAGGATATAGGCACCAGAGGGTGTATACAATGGATGGGTGGAAGTTTTTCCACCTTTTTACAACACAATTGTTCACTAATAAGTATGAACAATATTCTTAGTTTGATATTCTATTCAGTTTATGGCACTAATTGAAAGCCTCCCCTTCCTTTTTGAAACAAACAGCTTCTTTTCCCCTCATTTCGCTCTCTGCTGTCTGCTTTTTCAAATCTTCCCTCTATTTTCTTGCTTTTTAAATACTCCCACTGATAGCGTAATGAGTGGTGGCACTCCGCCTTCCTCTCACTTTCCCACTTCAGCCGCACACAGTCATCATGTCATCACTGTCTCTCCTCCCAGCAGGCAGTTGGTAAGTATCAGTGAAAAGTGTATTCACCATTTCAATTTGATTCTAACTGCTACAGCTCCAAAGCACACAAAGGCACTCTCTGTTGTTCGGGAAGGGAGGGGGGGGGGGGTGATTGTGATTATGTGGGTGTACGTCCGCTTTACATGCCTGTATTTGGGAGGATTTAGGGCATCTCCTCAATTCCAATCCATTTGCTCGCACTCGCACAGACACTGAGAAAGCCACAAACAGAGCCGGCTGAGCGGAAGCCACCGACAGGCAGCGTGTCAGTACAGCATCTTTTTTGTTTTGTTTTTTTTTGCTTTGGCACTAGGATGTTGCTGTTCTGCATCAGCCAAACGCTGCACAATGCAGCCATGGAAACTCTGTCAAACCACGTTTACCCCGTCGGCTAAAAGAACACTCCTGCTGAAAAAAACATGTTTTTAAAACCAAACACAATTTCCAGAGTGCTGCGGAGGTTACGGTGGAACACCATGGTAACCAATATGGGATGCAAGCTATTGGATCCCAAAAGCCTCAAACCCTGTAACTGGTAGCCTATAGGCGAGCAAAATGAAGTGGAGAAAAAAAAATGTACGACCAACACATACGTTACATGTTTCCTGAGATTAAACCTTTTCAGTTAAACTGTCGCTCTGCACATTGCATGCTGCTGAGCTGCTATCAGCCATCCCACTGCAGCCATGAATACCCTAATGAATGCTGCTGCCTGTTCCCTGGAGAAAGCACCCACTGTTCATCTGCGTCTCAGAGGGCGAAGCAAGGTGCTGCTGGTTGGCTCTTTAATGCCCACCACTGAATGCAAAGCTTCTACAAAGCTATCTCTGAGGGATTAATCCACTTCAGAATCCAATTAATAGGAGGCACAAGTTTAAATTGATGCAAGCAAACAGCCAGGAGGTAAACAAGACAGTTTCTGGCTCACTCTCTGCTGCTTTCTTTCTTTAACTTGTGGGTTTTCAGACGTTGAGATGGCAGGGCAGAATTGAGAAAAATGCATCTTGTAAGGTGAAAGTTGCATGAAGATGTAGAAAGCCTTAAAATAAATATTTACTGCAGCAGCATAATCTCACAGAAAGGTAGAGAAACAGGCCAACAGCATGACAGATCCTCCACTGTGATTGAAGATGAGGTGCTTTTCCACATATTATCTTTTGCTTCATATCTGGAGTGGGTCCTGCTAAAAACTTTAAACTTAGTCTGATCTGACCAAAACATGGGGTTCTGATCAAAGTTCCAGTAATATTAGGCAAACCCAACATGTATTAATTTGTGATGGTAGAAGATCAAACCCTTTTCAGGTCCTTCCTCCAAAGCAACTGGTTGGCATCTAGATATCATCTGATGGTTGCAATGGTGAGATGTTTGCTGCTGTTCTCCATCAGTGAACTGTGAAGGTTTTTGATGTCTATTATTAAATAAGTTCACAGACACTGTCTCCTCTTATATCCACTTCTGTGAGGACAGCATTGTCCCATCACACACCAGGGTGAGTTATAACAACGACAAACCCTGGTTTACTCCTAAACTCCAACAGCCGTGGCTACAAAAGAGTTAAGCGTTCAGAAGTGGAGACAGGGACTGCTACGAAGAGTCCAAGTACAGGTTTAGCAAAGAAGTGGACATTGGTAGACACCAGCACTCTGAGAATATGTAGCAGCAGATCTCAGAAAACGACTCGGCCTCTGTGTGGAAAACTTTAAGGAAAATAACCAACTACAAGTCTAAGGGGCGGTTTACACGACAATGTTGCTGTTTTTGTTTGAATACACCCCGCGTGGCAGTGACGTCATCGTTTTCAAAAGTCTCCGGCTTGCATTTACACGACAACGAATCCCCCAGCGTTTCCAAAACTCTCCACTCTGGAGACTTTTCCACTCTGGAGACTCTTTCCAAAAGATGCGTTTTCGCCCCCCCGTTTTCCCGTTGTCGTGTAAACGAGAGGCTGAATCGGAGAGAAAAACCTCCGTTTCGCTGAAAAACATTGTCGTGTAAACAGCCCCTAAACCCCCTCCACCCAACTGATGACTTGCTCTTAGCCTAAATGACTAACTGTCGTTTCGATGTGCCATCAAACATCCTCCACCAGTCCAAACAATAGAGACACTATGGACACGGTTCTCTCCTACCTCAAGACCCCCACGGCCCCGGTCCTGGACCCCCTGCAGTTTGCCTACAGAGCCAACAGGTCTGTAGACGACGCCATCAACATGGCTCTACACTTCCTTCTGCAGTATCTCCCTGCGAACCTTAAACACCGTCCTTCCAGACCTCCTCCGAGGCAAGCTGTCCCAGATGAACGTGCCTGATCCCATCTGCAGGTGGATCACTGACTTCCCAATTGACAGGAAGCAGCATCTGAGAATAGGGAAGAATGTCTTGGACTCCCGGACCATCAACACCAGCTCCCCTCACAGTTGCATTCTTTCTCATCTGCTCTTCTCCCTGTACACCAACTGCTGCACCTCTGGCCACCAGTCCGTCAAGCTAATTAAGTTTGCAGATGACACCACCGTTATTGGACTCATCTCGGACTGCCTACAGGATGGAGGCTGAACATCTGGTGTCCTGGTGTAGCCACAACAACCTGTTCCTGAACGCCCAGAAGACAGTGGAGATTATTGTGGACTTTAGGAAGCACACACCCCCACTCCCCTCCATCATCCTGTCTGACACCCCCCATCACCATTGTGGACTCATTCCGCTTCTTGGGTACCACAATCACCCAGGACCTCAAGTGGGAGCCCACCATCACCTCCGTCATAAAGAAGGCCCAGCAGTGGATGTACTTCCTGTGGCAGCTGAAGAAATTCAACCTGCCGCCATGGATGATGATGCAGTTCTACACTGCTATCATCAAGTCTATTCTCATCCCATCCATCACCGTGTGGTATGCTGAAGCTACCGTCAGAAACAAACAGACTGCAGCGTGTTTTGCGCTCTGCAGAGAAGGTGATTGGCTGCAGACTCCCATCTCTACTGAACCTGTACGCCTCCAGGACATTTGGGCGTGCAGATCGGATCACATCCGACCCCTCTCACCCTGGACACAATCTTTTTGACATGCTCCCCTCAGGCAGGAGGCTCCGGTCCACTTGAACCAGAACCTCTTGGCATAAGAACAGTTTCTTCCCCTCTGCTGTTGGACTCATGAACAATAACCTTAAGACTGTTCCCACCACCCGCTCTGTTTCAATCACATGATGATGTGTTATGTTTTGCACCTGTCTGATTTTGCACTGATCATAACCTGCCCTCGTGTATATATTAATCTGTTTACCCCATTTTATTTGTATGTATTGCATGCTTAGAAGTGTTTATTTTATATTTGCACAAAGTAGCAATTTCCTAATATTGTGAACCTGTTCACACAAATTGCAATAAAACCTGATTCTGATTCTCCTCACTAGATAGATATGGATCATCATTCAGCATTTTGTTCAGTGACCTAAAGAAATGGCCCTGTGTGCCAAATTTAGAACCATATTCATTAGTATTGAGAATTTGGTGATTTTATCACTGGTTTCACAGTTCTTTTCTTCAGATATTTTCATAGACTTACCATTATGATTAAATGTGTAACGGTACACAAAAATCATCGTTTTCGATACACTTTAATCAAGAAAAAATAAATACAAATGTACATATGAAGAAATGTTTAAATTAGTGCCTTCAAGAGATAAAAAAAAACTGGGCAGCTGTTGGGGAAATTATATATACAGAATAAGGAGTTTAGGCTGATTGGATACTACTGGTAGCCATGTGGAGATGAGCTGTTTTTTAATGTAGTATCAGGGATATTTACATTCAGCTTGACATTGTTTCAGATGAGTAACACAGTCCAGTACAGTTGCGTTCACTCACAAAGTTCTTTTTTGGTCCATCCTTCTTTTTCTATTGTAGCTGCATGAGAAACCATTAATGTTACCAAATAGCAGAGTTTCGTGAAAGCTGGGAGTCCTTTCTGTTTTGTTTTGATATCGCTTTTTAAAGTTGCATGTGGAATGTTGTACTGTGCTCCGAGTTCCAAACATAAACATTCTGAGTGTGTTCAGGTAAAAAACAGCTAGATTAGTTCAGTACACATGAGTACCAAACCAATAGGGCCATACCAAAAGATCTTAATCCGAATACATGTACCGTTACACCCCTAATAATGATAAACCCAATGAAAACAGAGAAAGAAAACAGTTATTTCATAACATGGACTTTTCTGCACTGAATAAATCTAAAAATGAAAGGTTGGATTTTTCTTAATTTCTAAATTTAAAAAATGAAGTTACGGCTTCACATTTTTACTATGGGTGCCAATAAATGTGGCCAGCACTGGTGGTAATCAATGGGTGCAAGATAAAGCATTGCATTTAATCTCTAAGTAGGTAATCTTTTGCCCTTGATGATTAGTGAGAGAATGACTGAGCTTGAGATCAACAAGCTGGCTGATGCTGCAGCCATGCAAAAGGAAAGCTATCGAGCTAAACAAGGAGCTCAGGCTGGAGAACTTAATTACCCTGTCCATCTGAGAGCTGGCCCTCGCTTACAGTCACACACTTTAGATAGTGACCATCTAAATGAAACCAGGGTTGCAGAAGGAAAATACAGGGCAGATTTATCGCTGTTGAAAGCAACAAAATCAACAATGGGTACCTCTCTGAGTCAACATTACCATTATTTCATGATTTATTTAAAAGCCTCCTATCAATGCCGATAATTAGTCCTTTTCAACACACATGAAGGTTTATTTGTAGAGATGCACTGATTAGACTCTCATTTCTGATTTATTTGAGATCTGGTGTTTCATTTCCAATTTAAAACTATTATGATTTTCTTAAATGTAACAAACATTGATCAAGAAAAAAAGGGAAAAACATGTGTTGCAGGATCCTTAACAGAGGTTATAGTTTTGAATGAAAAAGACAAATGTAAAAATTACAAAATGGATTCCTTTTCAGCAACATGCACCTTTCCATTATCTGTTTACTAATCACTAAAAGTGCACAACATGCTGATACATTTGTATGGAAATAGGATTTTTCATTTTAGGAAACTGTTTTGTTCATCATTTCACCTGCTGATCTAGACTGCAATCAGGCAGTAAGCAGGACTTTTTACCAAGTCAAGCTATCAAGTAGTTATCTGCATTTAGAAATACATAGCACTTCTCTAATGCAGTGCCTTTTAAAAGGCAAAAAGGAGACTATTGAGAGAGGTCCCCAGGATACCTACGACTACTCAGGTGGAGATGTTTTTTGACTGCAGGCCTTGGAAGGCTTCCAAAGGTAGAAGGTAAAATAAAAGCAAAATATAGAGAAATCCTGAAGGGTAATTTGTTTTCATCTCCAAGAGAACTACGGCTTCAGAGAACATTATGTGCAGCCTGATTGAGATCTATCCACACAAATCCTGTGCTGTGATTGCAGCCAAAGGTGTATCTACTAAATACTGACTTGAAGGATGTAGACATTTATGCACTCATTTATTTTATGTTACATATTTTCATTCAATTGTTATTATTTTGTAGAAATCCGTTTTTAGGGGTTTTCTTGTTAATTATTTTGTCAAAGAAGGCAAATTTTGCAGTTAATGATTGATTTGTAAAAGCAATAAAAAGGGTAAAATATCCAAGGGGGTGAACACATTTTATAGGCACTGGATGCAGTACCTAACAGTCCAGATTTGAGAACATTGCTCATTTATTTCAGAATATCATTGGTTTAATTCCACTGCAGAGGGCTGTCCAATTATCTGGATCTTTATTTTACTGATGAATGCTGCCTGTCTGGGTCTCAGAACACGATTTTCAACTTTTCTACTCTTTAGGGTTATTAATTGACTTGCAAGTCCTGGAGAGTCCACTGCGGAGCAGAACTTAATTAAATATAAAAGAGGGTAAAGCCATATGAGCAACTGTTTAATTTATTTCAAAAATCATGACCTTGACCTAGGCGATATAAAAAAAATCATTAAGATGGACATCATTATAGCCCTGAAACTTTTCCTAAAGGCTACGAAGACCTCACCTTGAAACATATGACTAATCTTTTCAAACATCTGTTGACAATGATGGTCAACAAACCATTACAAAATTCTATAGATCTAGTACAATAATAGAACTGCAGTCTGTATTAAGCCATTCTTTTCAGTCCAGTTTTGAGACAGACTAACAAACAAAGATGGTAGTAATACTGTAATGTTGCAAGGTCAGCATAGATAAACAGTTTTCTGAGGTTTCTGACTGTTTCATAACCAATGAAAAGACACATAAAAAAAAGTTTTCTAGCAACAAGCGGTTTATACAAATCTACTGAGCGAATGCATGTCCTATTTCTTGTCTGGTAATGTTTTGCTTTCTCTAGGGACAAAGGTAGGATGGCAAATTTTGTAAAGTAATACAATAATAATTAAATAAAAACCCAAAACATAACTTGAAGCCACAAAGTAATGTCATGTAAGAAAAATATTTGGTGCAAAATTAAAATAAACTAAAAGATCAAATATATAAAATAACCAAGTTTATATACTCATAGTTGGAACAATAGAGACATATTATATTAGTATTTACTATTATGGCTTGTGAGCTGGCAGCTGTAAGAACAGGTACACATTTAGTTTAAAGGGTAACATGCTAGAAGGCTCATAGTACATTAAAGAGGTTATTCTGCTGCTATCCTTTGCCACAAGACAATGCTATTGCTATGGGTATCACATCTGCACAAAGATGTGTACTCACCAAGGCGTTTCTTTACAAATAAGCATCTATTTTGCACCTCTACCGTCAGTTTTGACTTTGCTGTGGAACAGGAAACACCATTAATACTTTCGGGGCTGAGCAGTAGCAGGTAAGGAGGCTCTCTCTATAGATGCAGGACACCACAAAGCATGCAATCCTAGTCTGAAAGAAACCTCCACCTTCTTAGTTCTCATCACTTTATATAATTACAGGGATTTGACATAAAAAATATGATACATCATATGATACAGATCTTTTGAACAGTAGCCTGAAAAACTCCATCTGCATCTGTCTCCCAGCAACCGGCAAAGGTAGGCCTATGCAAATTTAAAGGAGAAGGTGCTTCTCCCCTGTGGGGAACCCCGTTCCCTAGGGAACACAAAAACTGGAAATCTCTGTGTGGAGGAGGCCCAATCATAGCATTTTTGCCATGGAGATCATGACTCGGCATTAGATTACCACGGCCAGTGATACTTCCAACCCTGGGATTTTTCATTTCCAGCGTAAGTGGGGGACAAGTCATGGATGAGCTACCACTCCTACCAGGCTCCCCCTCAACATGGCACCTATGACCGAAATATTTTGCCACCAATATAATAAACAACCACAAAACTAGCACATAAGTTTTGTGAATGCTTACAACTGCTATGTCATGGTCCATCACCTCCAATCATTGCTTGCGATCTTCCACACCACAGAAGATGTCTTCTAGACCCTGCAAAGACTTTCTGAAACTAACTCTGGTTGATTTTTAAGCCAGTCTTTGTCTGTTGTAAAGAAGGCCAAACAGAAAAATCTGAGCAAATTTCATAAACCCTGAAGGACATAGCCATTACTCATTCCATGCACAAACAGTTCATAAGGCAAATACAGATTTTTACAACACGAGTCATACTGGATGCCTGCCAGGTGTTAGACACCGTCCAAGAAGGACAGCATAGCAGCTGGCGGAAAGAAACAGGGCGGAAACCCTCCAAGGCCTTTACCACCCCCTCAACAAGGTCTTAGGATTCAGTAAGAATGTGTAATTATTTAATTAATTTAGCAAAGCACACATTTGTTTGCCGTTTATAAATATCATGCTTTTGCTCATTTCAGCCAAAGCTCCAGCTGTGTCCAGAATAACTTAAACATTTAATGAATTTTAAGTTGCATAATCAAGAGATTGTTGGCATGCCTAGAGCACAATCTTTTTTAGGTTGGTATTGGACACACAGAGGCATTAATGTGATGTTTATTGGGTTGAGACATTATCTCAGTTGATCTTTTTCGACTCAGTGAGTTTGTCAAATGCTCCAACTTGTTGTAGCTGGACTGATATTTGGATGAAATGGCCTAAAGGATGTGTTTTGCATGAGTCACACTGTATATTCCAGCTTTAAGTGTCCTTGGGTCCAAGACTCTGAAAGCCTCATTAATCCTAACAACATACCTCATTCGCTACTTGTTTCAGGAATTAAATAATGGGATCATTTTTGAGCCCGGTGTTTGGGAACTTGAGGTAACCTCGGAAAAGTATCCCCTTATCTAACTGGCCTTTATGTTCACATGTTCTTCAAAATTTTCTAAACAATACATATGGTGGCTTTCACAAAAACCAATAAGTAAAAGGCTTAATATGCACGGGTCCAATGCATATTACTTTGTTACTTTGAATACTGAGATTTGTTAAGTAAATATGCTAAAAACAACTTTAACCATCTGCTTTTAATGACTAAGGCCCTGTCTACATAAGGCCGTTTAAGTGATTAAACAAATAAATATTTAGTCAATACCCCATCTGGGCCACACTGGCCCATCGTTTAAGGTTCCCCTCCACGGATATTTTTTTATGCAGGTAAGTGGGCCGTCTATTTCTTAAATATCCAGCTCTTGGATTGAAGTGGACTGATGTAAATTTGTTAGGCGTCTAAGTACCAAGTTCGGTAAGGAAGTGACGTCAGAAAACACGTGTCACAGACAACTTAATGACAACCGGTGACCACTCAGAGGTAAACAATAGGAAGATGGAGGCGAATCATCCAGACATCCCCTTGTTGCTCCTTCTTGTACAGAGGCTCTTGTAAAAATCCCACAAGAATACCTTAAGAGAAGGCACAGTGCAATTGCAGCAATTTCGGATACACCATATCTCAGACGGTGACTGTTACGATATATGTGGGTCTGCCTTTTTTCCGCCCAAGCCTTCTAGGTCGGGGTTGCGCCAGCGGGCGGGGGTCGTAAACGATTCTTTGTGTGTGTGTGGACGTGTATAAGGTTAGGTGGGATATAAACTGTATAACCATAGCCGTGTTAGTAGAAGCACCTAAAACACCCAGTTTCTCATGTATTCCTTACAGTTCTAAAAAAAAAGAGGTCAAACAGTAAAGGCTTCCAAAATTTACATTAGCATCTTAGCTTGATTAAAATGCAAGCGTCACATTTGTTTGCGGGAGGGAAGCATTTTTAACATTGTCACATCTTTTCACCTTCATTTAACATGAGTAATTATAGCAGAGAATGAAGTCGCAAACAATTTGTCTAGGAGATACTTCATTTTCAAATTCAATTAGCATTACCCAAACCCTGTGAGCTTGTTTAAACACTTGCCTTGCTGAATTATGCATGGCGATTAGCTGTTTGTGGAAATTAAATCTAAATGCATAATGCTGCTCTCCTATACCCAAACCTGGATTGGGAATTAAGATCTGGAATTAATACAAGGTTGGATAATGAGCAGCAGTAAAGGAAAAATAAATCTGGTTGTCGAAAGCAGACCACGTAGCTGTGTGTTCTGGGTCAGGTTTTGAAATAAAAGGTGGCTTTTTTTATTTACCTGAAAATAAAAACGATCAGACTGAGGCAATCTCAAGGTTCCTAATTATTACTGGATAGAAATAGAAGCAGAATTCAATATGTGTAAAATCAAGTTTTATCACAGGTGGGAGAGCTGCTGCATTATGCAAATACGTTCTTCCAGAGCCATCACCACTCACATAAAGTGGAGGGAAAGAAAAAAATCCCCCGTATCAGTTTCATCGGTTTGTTTCACCTTCATATCAATTGTTAAGCCTACATAAAAAACTAAAACCTTTCTTCTATTTCTTTCTTTGCTAAGAAAAACAGCAAAGTCGATCCCTCAAGAAATGTTGACATCCCTGCATTTTGCAAACGGATCACACTTCAAACCCATCATGTCTTTGATTTGACACACTATACATTAAGGTTTTTTACGTATGTAGATATTACTTATCCACAATGTTCCATAGTGGAATAAACAATTGTATAAATCATTCATCATTCACTCACAATGGTGCTCAGAAGTGTTCGCAGCCCTGTTACAATACCAGGTTTCAGGAAACTAGAAGATGAGACTAATTACAACTGATTCATTCACAGCTTTCAATCTTCAACAGTTCACACCTGCCATCAATTAAAGTGAATCTAATTACCCAGAAATATTTTTTCAGAGGTTCTCCCAGGATTTTACTGACATTTGTTCATTTTTTTGAACACAGATTCTTTTAAGAATTTTTTTTTTCTCATTTTAATTCATGTTTTTTATTCCTGTACTTTTGCTTTTTCTGCAACCTGCTGTAATGCTTTTGATGTTTTATGTAAAGCACTTTGAATTGTCTTGTAACATGAATTGTGCTATACAAATAAACTTGCCTTGCCTTGCCATTCACATCTTATATCTTATACTAAAAGCCATGATGTGAAGACAGAGTACCAAACATTAAAAGGTATCTGTCAGGAGAAGCTTTAAAAAAATGGTTAAATATGAAACTTCAATGACTTAATTCAAAGTCAGAAGTTTAAATACAGTAAAATTACTACATCTTTAATTTGTGAATGCAGATATAATGATGTTATAGCTTTGTAAGCCTCTGATATGATATCTGGAGGTATTGTAAGGCAACACCCCAAACACAACAATTTCCAGATGCCTGAGGGTGCCATGTTTAAACAACTATCTGCAGGTATAATCAGAATGGTAAATCCAGCCATTATTGTCATATTAAGTTTTAAATGGGACCAAGTTGAAGATCAGAGCCCAGGGGCAAACTCCGCCGGCCAAATGTGAAGCTTACCTGGAAGTGACAAAAATATATTTTTCCCCCTCATCCTCTAGTAAGGAGCAAGTTCCTATTGACTCCTATGTTAAAAATGCCAACTTGCACAGCACAAATAAACATGTTTCCACCTGGTACAAAAAAAACATTTTAGGTTTAATAGGTCAAGTTTACCGTCATGGAGAACTCTGAGGGGGGTGCATTTTTTGTAACTCATCCATTCAGGTGTAACTTAAGCTTAAACTGATGAAGAATAAGGGGTGTGTCCTTTTGATTGACAGGTGTCAGATGAGCCGTCAGCGCTTGCACTGGTGGCTAGCGGCTTGCCCCCCCCTCTCTGCTTGCTCCATTGAAGGCTTTCAGCCTCGGCCTCACGTCAACAGTCTTGGCTATTTTTTTTCTCTGAACTTGACCATCAATTGCGTCTGCAGTGTTTATTCGTGTTTGAATGTTAATCATGCACGTATTGGACAAAGATGGCTTTCTGTTGTATTGAATGCACTAAGAGACCATCCATAAAGTCTATGCTCCATTTTTTTTCGGTATGTAAAATTATATTTCTGCTGTGCATTTAAAATAATGCTGCTTGGTCAAAAAAGAGTTGAAATGTTCACATTTCTTCCTTACTTTACATATTGATTATTAAAACATGTTTAAATTAAAATTCACATAGTTTTAGTAAAAGTCATGGACCAACATGAAAAATTTATTGAATCTGCCTAGAAGGCAGAGGGGAAGCAGAGTTGCTCAACTGCGGTTTTCTGGCTAAAAGCGCCCGCCAACCTCTGTTAGCTTCAGTTAGTTCCAGGTTAGCTCAGTTACCTCGTAGCTACGTCGGTTTGATGGAGTTTGATGGATGTCAATCATCCGCCCCCACCCTCACAGCCCTACTCTCAGCTCCACCTCTTTGCCCTTCTTTTTTTTTGCAGGCATGACGAGATGTTTGACACGGTCAAGATGGTGGTGGTGGGAACCGCCCATTGGGCTTCAATTCAGCTCCTTAGAAACCTACGGGTGACGTCACGGATGCTCCTTCCATCTTATATATACAGTCTATGTTAGGAGCTAAGTAGATGCCTGATGAATGCAGGAGTTTGTAAAAGAACTGATGGACTTACAGAACATGAGAAACACACAGACAAACCAGTGCAAACTGGTTCAGTGCAAAAACTACGGTTCAGTCCATTGTTGGTACACTTCAATCAAGACAAATAAATAGAAATCTGCATGTGACGGTTTTTTTTACTTTGATCAGCATTTAACAAAGAACTTTTTTTTCTGAATGACTTCCTTTCATTTCCTGAAACTATTTTGATTTTATTTTGTTCTATAACTATAAGTTAAAAGTATAGAACTGACTGGAGACTTTATTGTATTTTTTTAAGTAAAGACTATAGTACAAGCAGATATAGCCAGAGTAGAAAACAATGTAACCACTTGAAAACAGTCAGTGGTAATGTTTGGAATTTTTTAAATAATATTTTGCCCATATTTGAGAATAAAACATGCTTAAATCACTGTGGAGTTGATTTGATATTTTTGAAAACCTAGTCTTCCAGCTGTACTTGAATGCAGCATGTTAAGCTGTTGGGAAAATTCCTCTTCATCAACGGGGATTCAGCCAACTTGTGATTTATACAAAATAAGGAGGTTAGGCTGATTGGATGCTACTGGCAGCCACATTGTTTCAGGTAAGCTGTTTTTTCTCTAGTGTTAGTGATGTTTACATGCAGCTTGACATTGTTTCAGGTGGGTAATTCAATTCAGTACAGAGCGTGTTATGTACTGGTTTGCTGTTGGAAGATGCATTCACTGACAGTTCTGCTTTGCTGTACCGTACCGAAAAATCAGAATACGAATACATGTACCGTTATACCCCTAGCAACTTTAGAATCAGCAGTGAGAGAAAGAAACCAAGCGGATTAAGTACTGTGGAGATGTGATAATGATATGGAAACCGGGTGAGTATAATTACCAGAATAAATGGCAGCTGAGATAACAAGGAGAACAATCCACACCATACCAAGTACACAGAGTTAACTAAAGCAAATCCAGAAATAACTCAAAATACAAGACTCGAAAAAACGCATCTTCTAAGTGGTCCTGATAAGCAAACTGGAGGAAGTTTAGTTCCTCAGCAACCTGCGGTTTCATTTGACGGAAGGAGCCCCTCCAAGGTCTTCATGATGTGAGACGTCAAAGCCACCGGTCAGAGTGTCATAATCCACAGTACAAGTTCTGTACCAACTTGGGCTGAAAGGCTGTTCAGACAGGAAGAAGCCACTATCCCAAAAGTGACTTGAAAGCTAGCTGATAGTTTTCAAATGTGCTTGGACACTATGCTCTGATTGAATTAAAATCAAACTGTTTATTACATTTGGAGGAAATAAGTGGGAAGCTTGCATGCCACAAACATCCTCACAACTGTGAAGTATGGGTCCAGTGGTATCATTTTGTGTTTTCTAGCCAATGGGTTTTCATTTTAAGAAACTGTGGTTTCAACAATAAGCAAAATAATGATGTAATAATATTTACAACCTTTTCCAAAATCAAGCAGCCGTAACAGATGCAGGTGAGTACATAAGCAGCTTTTTTTAGCTGCAGCTGAGGCCCAAGTCTGTCAATCCATTTTGTATCCAACCAGCTATTGGGAACTAGCCACCAAGGTACTTCAACTCTTCTGGTTAAAGCAGACACTGATCCGTGATCTGGAGGAAGATTTCCTGGTCAATTTTTGTCATTAGGATCCCGAAAAATCTCACAATCCTTGTAAGAAGTGGATTCCACTTAACCAACTATTTAGATCACGTTATTTATGATGAATAACAGACAGCACTAATTCTGTACGTGAATAATCAGAATGGACTATCTTTCACTCCTCCCTGACCCTGTGAGCTGCCTCTTGATGAGTCCTCCTGCCTGCGGCCTCTGAAAGCAGATGGTGTGAGTGGGACTCGACAATGTGCAAAACCTCACATGATAACAATGTAGTAAATAGATGATGGCACTGATAAGTATGATCTGTAATAAAAATGTCTTCCCTCTCCTGCAGGAACAGCAGTGCATTATTGAAAGCTTGTGTTTGGTAGAAACAAGGATTGTAACTTCTCTGATCTGCTTTGGATTTTAAAAAGGTCAGTAATTTTAAAATGCAGGACCTGGTAACTGGTGACTAACGGAATAATACTGTTTCACATTAGGACGTTAACAATATATTGGGCCTTTTGTATGTAAAGGTTCTGGTTAGGGTTTGGACTGCAGTGTTTGAAAACAGAGTTAAGAACTTTTGATATATATTGCAGCTCTTGTTAGGAGCTTCCAAAGATATTCATACCCTCAAACATCTTCATTTTTGCCACAAACATGTGGCTGCACTGTTTTTTTTTTTACAATGAAGTGTGGCTTGCATTTCTATTCAACTTTCTTTAATCCGATGCCCCGAAATAAAATCCAATATCAATGAGTGTGATAAATACAGAAGAAATCCCATAGTTATAGTGGAGGAGATGTGGACATCGACAGCTTGGGTGTGAGAATATGTTGACAAGTGAACTGTTTCAGGCATTTATGAAAGAGCCATGGCTACAGGAGCATGGAGTGTTGTTTGTAAAGTTACACATTCGAACGTTAACAACAATAATTTGGGTTATTTAGCTCGTCATAAGATAAATAAGTGGGGGTTCATTTTACAGAGTCATTAAAAATGAGGGGTTCATGTTATTTCCATGTTATTTATTCATTTATAAATGTCACAGTTTCTAATTATATATTTAGTTAGCAAGCTAAATATTTAGTTTACAAATTAAATATTTATCTCCAAACTAAACATTTAGCTAGTCAACTAAATATTTAGTCAACAAACAAAATATTTAACACTGAACTAAACAGTTAGCAAGCTAAATATTTGGTTTGAAGCTAGATATTTAACTAGCAAGCCAAACTGGCAAGCTAAGTATTTAGCTTCAAACTAAACATTAAGCTCAGAGCTAAATATTTAGCTAATATGTAAATGAACTTGCCTTTAAGCGGAAGTAAACTACCAAAATAAAAGCTGGGTAATGCAAACCTCTATAAACTGCTGGTGAGACTGAATGTCTCCTCTTTATCATTGTTTATTTTCATCCCGACATGTCAAACATTTTAGCTTAAAACGTAGGATCGGCTGTTTTAATGGCATTTACCCATAAATTTACAGCACCAGCAGCAGGTGTTTATATAGAGGTTCGCAAGACCCCTCTTTAATTTTGATAGTCCACTTCTGCTTCTCGGCAAGTGAATTTGCATATTAGCTAAATATTTAGCTCTGAGTTAAATATTTACTTCAAAGCTATATATTTAGCAAGACAGTTTAGCTTGCTAACTAGATATTTAGTTTAAAGCTAAATACTTAGTTAGCAAGCTAAATATTTAGTTTGTTAACTAAATATTTAGCTTGTCATATTTAGCTAGCTAAATATTTAGTTTGATAACTAAATATTTAGCTTGTTAGCTAAATGTTATTTTAGTTGTTACACCTCAAGTCTCTTTAAAGATCTCTGTAAAAAAAATAATAATAATAATACTTAGGCAGCTGCAGCTCACCCAGAATGCTGCTGCCATAGTCCTGACCAACAGCAGGAAAATTGGTCATATCACACCAGGAGCGTTGGACATAATAAGTCATCTTATGAAGCAAAGCTTAAAGGTTATTGTTATTTTTATTGTCTCCCCTCTGATGTTCTGTAAAGCCTGGTGCTATATAAATATGCTTTTACTATGCTCTGTGTTAATGTGAGGGTTATTGTGTACATATTTGACCACTGCTGAAGGTAAATGTCAGATTTGTTTTGACAGCAAGGCACACACACACACACACACACACACACACACCTACACACACACACCTACACACACACACACACACACACAAGTATAGCTATACATGTACACACACACACACACACACACACACACAAGTATAGCTATACATGTACACACACACACACACACACACACACACACAGACACACATAAGTATAGCTATACATGTACACACACACACACACACACACACACATACACAGCTCCCAAACCTTTATACCAGCATTACAGTTATAGCCTCCTTTTTTATCCTGGATTAAATCAGCCAGTGTGGGTTGACAGGATGGTGCAACATCATGAATGTCAAGCTTTCTCCTCCATGTTATTCATTTTGTAGCTTCCTCCAATGCGGTCACAATCTTTAAAAGCTTCCATTTGTGTATATTATGACCTAACTAACAGCCTTTTAGGGTAAGGGTAGCAAGTGACTCCTTATTGACACAGCATTTTAGTTTATCTTCAGTGTGTTGTTTTCATGTGTATTGTTATAAGCAGAATAAAAATGAGCTGTTCTGTTGTATCATTTCAGAATTCATTATATGACTCCTATTAACCTTTTGGACCAAAAACCGTGTTTCACTCTCCTTATTTCTAGGGCTAATTGCACAGTCTGTGTACTTCCTGGCACACAATACGTCTATTTTCAGAACAGCTTGTGCTGCTCAGATATTGCTTAATTTGGCATGTCAGTAATATTATTCATGCTACTGGATCTACATAGGGTCGGAACAACGAAAATAAGCAAACACATTACAAAGTAATACTTGCTGATAAATGACATTTAGTGAATTATTTCAACCATGTAACGCTATTAGGTCTTTCTACCATCAGTGTGAGAGAATATGGAGAAAAATCTGGCTTATTTTTAATCATACTTGAAAATTTTAAATGCAGACTATGTGTGCAAAAATGTTGGTCTGTCCTCCTTGTTTTTCTAAGAAAGTAGCTCCTATGATTACATTCTAGTGTTTTTAAAGAGCATACTGAGGTCTGCTTTCTGGGTGAATTTGCTTTGAAGGCAAAGGGCTGATTTCTGTTACAAACCCAATATTTAGCTTGCTAACTAAATATTTAGTTTGAAACTGTGACATTTATAAATTAATAAATAACATGGACACAATTATGACTTTGAAAAATGAAGCCCCATTGTTTCTTTAATGACCCAAATTATTAATTTGTGACTGTGTAACTTTACAAATGGCACCCTATACATTTACCTTTTTTAATTAATTCGTTATTAAAACAGGAATTGGGTTTACACATTTAAATTCTGTATACAATGTGTTTTTAAATTCAACTTATGGCATTAATAGGTGTGGTACTGAAGCATCTTTCATTTAACTTGACAACACTGGTGAGTTTTGGTGAGTTTGAATTCTGGTGAGTCCTTTCCAGTTTTTTGGACTGTGGAACGAAGCTAGAGAACCTGAAGAAAACCCACGCAGGCATTGGAAGAACATACAATGTCCAAGCAAATAGGCCAGTTCTAGAAGAAGACCCGAAAAATTCAATTCAATTCAAAAATACTGTACTGATCCCAGAGGGAAATTAAGTGTTATTTTAGCTCATAAAATTAATTCTTTAAGGAGTTGTTGTAGATCATGATGGCTTTGAGCAGGAAGGATTTCCTGTAGTGGTCTGTGTTGCAGCGAAACTGAAGAAGCCTCTGACTGTCATCTGGATGAAAACAAATTGGCTAGGATGTTCAGGGCCAGTCCCAGAAACATCATCACTCAAGCTGGACCTCAATTTGAAAAACCAGCGTCCTCGTCCACTGTAAGGACAGGAAAAGACTGATCCGTAGGTTTGGAGCACTCAAGGTGAGGGTTGAACATCGCATGAATTGCCAGGCAAGGCAGTGGCAGTAGGAGGAATAAAGAAGGTGGGCTACCCCAAAACTCCTCAAATTAACAGCTAAGTGTTTGAAACTGAGACAAATTTGGATGATCCAACAAGACAATGATTCCAAGCACACATCAAATCTGGTTCTGGTTTAGTGAGGAAGTAGAAAACTGGGTCTTTGACAGGAAACCAAACAATTTAAAGGAACTCTACCTAACTTCTCATCAGAACCTTACACCCCAACCTTATCCATCAAATAGACTGAAAAAGCCCACTTTGCTCCGCCATAGCCGGAACCTTCAAGGTAGCTTAATTGGAGTGTCTTTAACAGCCTCCTTAGCTTCACACCTCCTGTGTATTTAGTCACGTTCAGCGCTTATATGTAATCGATATCCATGGATGGCCTTGAGTGGGCTTTTTTCCCCACCCACCAATCAGAAGAGCAGGTGCTGATGTCACCGACTGAAGAACTCACACTAATGCACCGTTAACGTTTCAATTTTTTTATTCTCTGGGCATCTCACATATTGCTTTGCTGCTGAGAGGATTAGGCATAGCTAAGAAGTGCTTGTGGAGACCAACCGTGCTCTGATTTTTTTTTTTTTACAGAAACATTGATGGAGATGTAGTCATGCCCTGTTACTTAAACAAAAAAAGCACTTTGTATACTTTTACAGCTCATCTACTTACTGTACATCAAACTCCTGAGATTGATCATGACGCCTGGTGCAGAATCGTGTAGCAAAGATTCTCCAAAGCACATACATTTGTGTTCACGTTTCTCCATGTAGGTCTTGACCAAGAACAGCACCTCATCAATCTCTTTTAGCCAGTGATCTCACTTTTCCCCATCTGGACGGAGAGGTTTAAATCTCCCATAATTTCTCTGCTAACTTCACTTTCACTCTTGCTTTTTTCTCTTCCTATCAATCAAGAAGCTCGGTCAGTAGATTATTCAAGTCTGGGCTGGTCGCCAACATCAGGGAGATCCAGTGCTGTGAAATATCCAGTAAAGTTGAAAACATACTGGAAACCTGAGCAACATTGTTCAAGTGGTGAGGAACATTTGTTCAGTTATTGCTGTTCTGTAGCAAAGCGAAATAAAATTTTTGATTTTTGCCAGTTGGAAAACATTTTAAACACAGTGGCTACAAAACACAAACATTAGGGTTTGCAGATTGCACTAAAGCAGCCAACTTAAATACTGGTCTAACTGGGAGTGTGTCCAGCACCTAGAAAGAATGGTTTAATTTGGATGTAGCAATGCTTTTTACATTTTATCAACTTAGAACTACAAACTTCCATCTGTTTTACTCAGTTTTTATGTAAAAGACCAACATGAAATGGTACATAGTTGTGAACTGAAAAGAAAATGAAATATTTTTTTACAAATGAAAATCTGAAGAGTGTGGTGTGTATTCAGATCCCCCCATGATTTCAACTGCAAATCCTTAGGCATATCTCTCTGTGTTTCAAATCAAGACAGAAGTGTATGCCAATTTTTCAATAAAAGGTTCAGTGGTGGGGTCAACAGTCCAACGAAGAGGGGCAATGAGGCAAACAAATCCAAAATCTGTAAGGCAGTAATCAATATCCAGGTACATGAAGCAGGAGTCGGAGGCACAGGCAGAAAATCACTCATTGCAGTCAGGGAGCAGGCAAAGGCGATGGTCAGAAGACAGGAAACAGGTGAGGTACCTAATCAGGATAATGGACACAGAATGCTCGATGGCTGTGACAAGGGTTGAGGACAGAAGATCTTGCCCTGAGTGAGTGTAGAGCAGGTGTTGGGATGGGGAGTGGCATTGGTAGCAGCAATCAGTAGCCTACTCAGCAGAGGCAGGAGGAACAGAGGATTGGAGCAACATGAGACTTGACAGAACGAGTGAAGCTCTTGACACTAAAAGCCATCCACTGTAACTTTTGCAATAGGGAAACATCCGTTTTAGCAAAAATACCGTTTTAGCTAAACTTTAGTTCAGGCAGAAGTTTGTTTTAGCATAACTTTTGTAATAGGGTAACTTCTGTTTTCGCAATAATGCTGTTTTAGATCATTTTTATTTTTATCATAACTTCTGTTTAAGCAAAAAAAAAAAGTTTAATAAATTAAATATTAGCCTAAATTCCATTTCAACAACTTCAGGTTTGGCATAACTTCCGTTTTAGCACAACTTTTCTTATGGGAAAACTTTTGTTTTAAGCATAGCTTCTTATTAGCACTTTCGTTTTAGCATGACTTTCCTTATAGCATAACATCCGTTTTAGCATAACTTCATATTAACAAAAATTTTGTTTTAGCAAAAACTTCTGTTTTAACATAAATTCCAACTTACCCTAAATTCAGTTTTAGCATAACTTTCACTATAGGGATAATTTCCGTTATAGGAAAAAAAAAAATCAGTTTTAGCCAATTTTAATTTTTAGCATAACTTCTGTCTTAGCATAGTTTCCGTTTTAGCAAAATCTTCTAGTGTTGGTCACATAAAATCCGAAAAAGGTAAGTATACATTTCACGGCATTGTATATCATCCGGCAGTCCTAGCCTGTAGTATAATTGCAGAGGAAGCTCAGGAAAAGCCAAGCGACTCAGCTGTAAAAGTGATCAAAAAGGAAAGTTTGAAAACCGGGGCTAAATGTCAACCGAACCTGGGAGTTGGTTATGGAGATGATTAATTGCACATTCATGACAGCACCTTATTTCACATGTCCAATAAAACGTCACTTTATATTGTGCTTTCCAAAAGATTTCCTTCATTTGGTGCTAGTGTGTGTGTGTGAGGATGAGCGACAAGCCGTATTAAATGCTGCGTTTGTGAAAAAAATAAAAAAGGATCCATGTAAGTGTGGACATGGCCTGACAGTCCTTTATTGTTTGCAGCTGCAGAAACTAGCTGGTTTTGAAAAACGCTCTCACCGATTGTTTAAAAAGAAAATCCAAATTCTGCTATAAGTGTAGCTCTGCAGCGAATGCAGGCAGTGTTAGTGACAGCTGTGAAGAGTACCATTTCTAAAGAGCAGGCAGGGGGCTGTGATGCAAGCCATCTTACTGCTGAGGCAGCTTCTTCTCATAGAAATGTGTAAAATGAGCATTAGTTTCAAATACTAAAGCAGTGGTGCAGTTCAGGAAATATATTAAGAGATAAAGATCCTCTACCTATAATTCAGTACATTTACCACTTTGGCAGTGCCTAGGAAAAATATCCATAGCCTCTAAACAGTTTCACATTTTGTCACTCTAGAACCACACATGTTTATGTTTTATACATGCATGCATGCATATAAATTCAGATCCTTTAGTTTGTCAGAGCCCAGTACAGTTGATTTCAGGAGTCACCTACTCTAGTCACCTGAGTCCAGCTGTGTGTAATTTTATATAATAAAAACCCAGCTGTTCTGTGAAGGCTTTAGAGGTTTAGTAGAGAACATTAGTGAACAACATCATGGAGACCATGGCTGCTTTCAGGGAGCAGACTCAGGATTTTGGATCTGGCTTTGATTTGATTTACAGCAGACCCCTATTAGAGGTTCAGTATTTGCAGATTTTTTTGTGGTGCACATTTAATTGATTGGAAAGACAACGCAGCTTGACAAGTGGAAATATCTAAGCACAGTGCTAATTGACATGCCACTGGCTGGTGGTTGCAAGACATTCCTTTTCCTTGTCCCTGATTGACTGTACCCCCAAGAGCGGAGATAATGAAGACTGTAGATGTTAGCTTCTGTGGTAGTGCCAATTGTTGAAAACAGAATTACAACTGTTGTAAACAACTGTGGAACAGCCTGCTGCTTGCCCCTATTTTGCAGATAAAGATAAAGATAGGCAATAGCTTAGAGTGTTAAAAACTAGTGTTGCTTTAACATATATATTTTTGTAAGGCACTTTATTCGACTCATTGCATGAGCTTCCTCAGTCAAGCATGTTTACTTTCTTTAGTTATTACAAATCCCTGTATACTGGAACATGGCTTGGGATGTTTTATGTATCAAATTGTTAGGAACAATTAAGAAAACCAAAATTACAAACAACCTTAAAAAAACTAAAATTCAACAGGAATGTTTTACAATAAAGGTAAACTTTTAATCCTTTGCTAAATAAGCCAAAAAGACTCATTATTTTATGCATAGAATGCTGAAGCAATACCCCAAATTAGTTCATAATGTCCATGAAATAAAGCCCAACATGAAACGATGCACTGAGGAATTAAGTTAAGAGTGTCACAATGCAGCTATTCACCTGCCTCCAAATGAAGCCTTCTTGACTTTGCTGAACCACTGAATGAATTCCTTGTTTAGTAGAGCAGGAATATAATTGTTTTGTGGAGAAGGTGTGTAATTTGATCACATTAAGAGTCGCCGCTATAGTGTTAAATGGGAAATGGGCCACACTTATACATCACTTTTAGAAACTCATCTAGTTCCAACAAAGTGTTTTTAAATATGTTTCTTGTCCACCCATTCAGATAAAGACAGGACACCTCAGTTATATACAGCAGAAAGCAAATATAATACATTCCTGACTGTCTGACTTCAAATCTAACAAAGAGTCAAATCTCCAATCTTCAGCTTAGGGGCTGTTTACACGACAACGTTGCCGTTTTTGTTTGAATACGCGGGTGAAAACGCACTGTGTTTACATGACAGGGCGCGCGATGGAAAACGATGTAGTACATATGCCCGGCCTTTAGATGGCAGTGTGCCCCATGTATGCAGTGTTCCAAGGTTTCCCCCTCCCAACCCGGAAAAGAAATATTTCATGATAACTAACAATGGCGGTCTTCTTGTAGTTCTCCGCTTGAATAAAGGCATATTAATTGTTTGACGCACGTACTGTATGCGTTTCCGTTGGCGATCGCATAGAAGCCTGATGATCTCTAAGTTTTGCTTACAGAGACCAAATAACTTCAGAAGCTGCATCAGCAGTAACCGCATACCTGGATCCGCCATTGTTGTTTTTCTGTAGAAAGGCGGAGTGCGCAAGTGCTGGCAGTGACGTCATCGTTTTCAAAAGTCTCCGGCTTGCGTTTACACGACAACGAATCCCCCAGCGTTTTCAAAACTCTCCACTCTGGAAGCCGTTTCCCAAAAGATGCGTTTTCACCCCCCCGTTTTCCCGTTGTCGTGTAAACGAGAGGCCGAATCGGAGAGAAAAACCTCCGTGTTGCTGAAAAACGTTGTCGTGTAAACAGCCCCTGATATGACTGCAGATGAGCTTCCTTTGTTGATACATTTGATCAGTCTTATGCAAAATGGTCAAATTAAATTGGGAAGCAGTTGTCCAGGCTTTCATTTTCAGGGAATATGTCTCTCACAGACACGCTTTTGAACTTTCTTCTGTCAGTTGAGTTTAGAAGATAGCGATTTGAAACAATTGGCACTGTGCAAAGGTTCAGCAGTGATTATGAATAATTTCGCTAGACTGAGCAGGGAGCTTATGTTGATAATGGTTATGGCTTAAAGCAATGGTCCCCAACCTTTTTTCCTTGAGGACCAAATTGCCTGTGTCTGAGACAAGCTAGGACCCCCCAACCCCAACTCCTACATGCAGTAAAACTGATTTATTACAAGTTTTATTTGCAATAAATAAACTGCATTTGTGGGGTTTTGTTCTTATTCTTCCCGTTTTAGACTGTGGGCTGTATAAACAATTTTATTTTTGTCCTTTGGATTGTATTAATGTAATATTTACAAATATAATTTTGGTAACCTCAGCACAGACAAAGTTGTGCAGACCCCCTGGGATCTCCAGGGACTGTGCCAGGTTGGGAACCACTGCCTTAAAAGGTGGGAAAAAAGACACAGTAAGCAGGCTCTTTGTTGGGAGAAGACATGGGAGGAAGAAAAGCATCAAGCAATAGACTTAATATAGTTAAGTGTTGGTAAGGAAAAAGCTTATGATTACAATGACTAAACCATTTAATCAAGCAACATTATAAACCCCCAGGGGGATAATTCCCAACCAGGCTGCACTGTACCCGAGGGGCTACTCCTGCTGCTTTAATGTAATCAGCAGAATAAATCATTTTTCATACATACTGTAGGTCTTGACGATACGTTCTTAGCAAAACCACATGAACAAATGTTGAGAAAAAAATGATCAAAATATATATTTTTTTAAACAACAAAAAACAATCCTGTTTATAAACTGAGAAATCATGCAAATACAGTCAAAAATGATCAGGGTGCTGAAGAGTAGCGCCACTCCTTGGCAGACCCGGCACCAGAGGAATTTAGCTGGGTGGGGGGGCTGTGGCTTATTCTGGGGGGGCCCAGTAAAGAGTCTTTTTATTTAGCGTTTTTAAGTCTCGTTTGTGGCCCCTTACATAGTTCCTTGTCGAATCTGACTATTTTTGCAACGCGCTTTCTATTAATATATACATATTAGACATCACTGGATAGCTAAGATTCTTGAGATTTTAATGATGTATGCCTATCAAGGATACAATCATAACTGTAGACACAGTAAAAACTTTTGTCAAACCACTCAGAAAGCAAGATAATGTGCAACTCACCATTCGAAGCCACATATCATTGGCAGAACCGAGCCATCTTGAACATATTGTCTTTTTACATCCACAAGGTCCACTTAATGCCCACCAATAAAATAGGTATTCCACAACAACTCTTATGTCCACAACCCAACATAATCTGCCTCTAAAAACCATCAGAATTTCCTTCCTTGTGTGTATTTCTAACAAAGATTTCATCATAACTACCATTAGCATGCTAAAATTAAGCCTAAAATAACACAGCTCGCTTCTTCTTGTTCTTTGTGATGTTTATTTGCAGCTGCCTCGCAACAAATTGGTGCATTACCGCCACTGAGTGGCATGCAGTGTGGACCAGAATGTCACTCAAGGTTGCACTTGCCTCTCTGAGACTGGTGATGTATTAGCATTGTCCCTCATTGTGCTAGCTTTCCTCTTGTTTTTATCAAGCCAAGCTCTAATGTCCATTTTGGCATAGAACTGTGTTTTCTTTGCTGCCTACAAAAGTCCAAATAAATAGCCTAGATCGCCCTCTGCTGGTTGTGTTGGATCAATACATTGCATGGTTGCAACTTTATTAGCAGGGGAATGGTAATCTGTGGGCTGCACAGTGGTGCAGTTGGTAGCACTGTTGCCTTGCAGAAAGAAGGGCCTGGGGTCTTTCTGCATGGAGTTTGCATGTTCTCCCTGTGCATGCGTGGGTTCTCTCCGGGTACTCCGGCTTCCTCCAACAGTCTAAAAACATGACTGTTAGGTGAATTGGTTTCTCTAAATTCCCCTTAGGTATGACTGAGTGTGTGTGTACATGGTTGTTTGTCCTGTCTCTGTGTTGCCCTGCGATAGACTGGTGACCTGTCCAGGGTGTACCGCTCCTCTCGCCCCATGACAGCTGGAGACAGGCACCAGCCCCCCCGCAACCCTGCATAGGAATGACGGGTAAAGAAAATGGATGGATGGATGGATGGATGGATGGTAATCTGTCTTGGGTAAGCCCAATACCATTCACGCCCATTGGCACCGGGCCTGTTCCTTAGACTCTTGGTGTTCAATTTATACTATAGAGCAAAGCAGGGTACCAAGTAATTCTGAAATGGAAAGAAAAAATTTTAATGTTCTTCAAATGCTTTCACTTATATGAATGAAAATACTGTGCCATGCATTTGTAATTAGCCTCATTTACTTTGATACCCCAAAATAACATTTTGTAAAGTCAGTTTCCATGGAGCAAGACTCAATCCATCAATCAGAAATGGAAAACATATGCAACCACTGCAGACCTATGGATACATGGGGTTTAACCTAAACTGACTGCAAGGAGAGCATTCAAAGAAGCCCAAGGTAACTCTGGAAGTGCTGCAGAGATCCACAGCTCAGTTGGGAAAACTCTTTAACACAAGTTGGATCTCCACAAATCTGGTCTTTACAAATCACCTGGAACACACTATGAATCACGGTTGTGGAAGCATCATGCTGTAGGGATGCTTTTTAGAAGTGACAGCTATGCTGGCTGTAGTTGATGGGAAGATAAAGCTAAGTACAGGATAAACGTGGGACGAAAGCTTTTACACAGTGTAAAAGACTTGATACTGGGTGGGGGATCGCATTCCAGCAGGGCGGGAACCCTAAACACAGTTTTAGATCAAGGCATATTGGTGTGTTCGAATGGCCTAGTCAAAGTCCTGATCTGAATATAGTTGGGAATCTGTGGCTGTTTGGTAGCCGCAAACCATTATGCAGCGTGGTGACTCAGGGTGGCCTAAATACATATGTAGATTTTGATTTGTGAAAAATCTCACTTTATTTCATCATTATGGACTTGTTATGGTCTTCTATCATATAACATCCCAGTAAAGTACATGTAAAAAGTGTCATATTACAGTAATAATAATGTTTCCAGATGTATTTCCTTTGTGGTTGGTAAAAAAAGGCCATGATTAGTTTTCTTGACGATGTCTTTCTCCTTTAAAATTATTATTATTATTTGCCTCTGTTTAAAGTGCACCCCAGAAAACAAAGCGCATGGGGCCCATTTTACAGCAGCAGCATCAGAGGAATAATCCACCATACAGTGTAATTTGATGGTTTGATTGTCTCCTACAAACACTGGTTGTTGACAGAGCTAAGCACAGTGAGTCACCTCCCCTCTGTGCCAGCTGAACAATATCAACTGACTGTCAGTTTGAGAGCAGATTCACTTAGTCTGAGTAATATGAAATGATGGATCAGTGGAAAGCCAGTAAAGGGTGATTGATGTAAATGGAGACATGTCATGTTTTTAATCAGGGCAACATTATTACAGCCAAATTAAAAATTGTCTTACGGTGTGAAATGTTAGGTACAGCAAAGTATTTGTATTTTTATCCCACTTTTTGGATTCTTTTTAACTTCACAGTACAGTGGGCCCCCATCTATTCGAGGTTCAGTATTCGGAGATTCAGCTGTTTGCGGATTTTTTCATACAGCATGTCTAATATATGAAAAAAATGCAGCTTGGAAAGCTGAAATACCTTAGCACAACTCTACTTGATGTACTATTGCCTCGCATTTGCAAAGCAGCCAATTCAAGAGCGGTATTTATTTTCCTGGTTGCTTATTTGTTGTACCCCTAGAGTGGAGATATGAAAGACAATGGATGTTAGCTTCTGTGGTTGTGCTAACACTGTAAGGTATATTTGGCATCTGAACTATTAAAATAGACAGTTATATTCGAGGATTTTAGCTATGCGCTGCCGGTTGTGGTCCCTAACACTCTGAATACAGGGGGTCCACTGTAAATAGGACAAACTCTATCCATTGACTGTTCTTCAAAAGCAGACTTTGATGCACCAAAATCTACTTACGCTAAATACAGCAAGCATTTTCAAAGAAAGGGTGACTCAAATCCAGTTGTCTTGCAGAAAACTTTGTTTCTATTTTCTTTGATTAAGTCAAAAATAATTTGCAAACTGGATGCCCTTAAGCCAAACACAAAAACCGTAGTAGTTTTGCATCTGCAATGATTTACTCTTCCCTTTCCCACAAATCAGAGTCAAGTGAAAGTCAGACCTGGCCTGGAAACGCCTTGGGATTTCCCTGGAGGAGCTGGACTGATGACTTCTTATGGGGTTTTAGATGTTGTTCTAGAGGCTGAATCCACGCACCGCTGTCACACTGGAGACTGGAATTAAGCACAACTTAAGCCAAAGTTTTGAAATGAGGGAACATTTCTCCAATTGAAGTGATTATAAGTTAGAAATACTCTCTGAACGAGCCATTTCCTGACCCACCAGCTATCGTTTTAGAGGGAGGAAATCCCGCAACATGCGGTGGTGGTTGGTTCGACACCAGGCTCCTGGGAATGACGCGCTCCAAAGCCTCAGTAACTCTTCAGCAGTTAGTAAGATGCATTGAGTACAATGTCCAGGTCAGAGATGATAATGGGAATCTTTTTTATTGATTTAGTTACCTGCAGTCTAGGTGTAAAGTTAATAATGTCTGCGCAATTGCACCAAGTAGTCAGAGGTGTGAATACTAATCCGTCAAAATGACGGACACCCTGCAGATTTTTACGTCACCATAAAAAAAAAAGAGGCAAAACGAAAACAGTTTTGGTTAACGCAACCCCTGATTGGCACTAATGCAATATATGCTGCTCCAACATCTGTATATGTCACTTAAAAATATTGAAGCTATAGGGCCTGCTTAGTTTAATATGAAAAAAAATCACAATATAATGCCTCTTTTTTGTGATTTTAACTTCATTTTAAAATTAAATTTTTTAGTCCAGTAGTTCTTTTGATTCAGTACGCTGTTCTCTAAACTAACTGGGAACTACCTGTTTTTCCCTGGACCTTAAGGTGTTTATGGTTTATGACTGACACATTCTAATACAGCATCGAGTACTACATTTACTGGAAGAATATTAAACAAGCAGTGTGTCATGATGCCCTGTGAGCTATAAATCAGTGTCGATGACAGTGGAAGTGACAGTGAAATATTTATTGTCATCTAATTTTGAATAGAGTCCTGCAAGGGCTGGAGGATGATGAGACTTCAAATGCTGCTCTCTCAAGCTGCATCATAAAATCCCTAGAGCTGAGTGGAAAAAGCGGATGAAAGGAGAAAAACATAAACATGAGCATGCTACCGAGAATGGCTAAGCATATGAGCTGCAGCCCTGATCTCAGATGTCAGCATCAGATTCTGTCACAAGCAGAGAGATGTGAGTACAGACATCCCCTCCTCTATTTCAGGCAGACACGCTGCCGTGCATCTGCTGTTATGGATTTGATTTATGGCGTGTAATGGTCGAGGAAAATTGATTTACTTTTGACACAAATGGTGAGGGGAAACATGCCCATCATATTAATAGAGGTCCACATGGAAAAACTGTCAGACTAAGAGGAAAACCCCAAGTAACAGAAGAAATTAAGCTTCCGCATCTCAATATGCACGAGATCTATAAGTCAACATGGCTGCATTATTTATGTTGGCCGCAGTTACAGCATACAGTAATAAAACAAGGCGCAGAAATGGTCTAGAAAAGTGCAAATGAGTATGATTTGCTGCTGCAGTTTCTATTGTAGTTAGTTAATCTAAAGTTAAAAGTTGATAGGCTTACTCACATGATCCTATTGTTTTAATTTAAAGAACAAATTGCTAAATTACAATCCAGCCATCATCTATAACCCTATATATGTGCATGTTTGCAAAGGGAGGGCTGGTATCCATTTCCACCAGTCATTGGGTGAGAGGCGGGGTACACCCTTGTAAAGGCAACAAAGAGACATACAGGAAAAACAACCATATGTACACACTCACACCTAAGGACAATTTAGAGTATCCAATTGTTACGGCCTTCAAGCCATGCCGTTATGTTTTTGTGTGTACCTGTTCCGTTTGTTTTTCTTTTCAGAAGCTCTCCCTCCTTAGACCAGCTGATTGCTGTCGGCTGCTGTGGATCAGCTGATTGGGCGAGCTGCGTTGGGCTGATCAGCTGGAGGCATTAAAAAGCCCATGGACTGGTGGCAGAGGGTGGTGGGTGCACTCGGCTGATCCCCCCCCCCCCCCCCCCCGTTTTGCTTAAAACTAGACAGAAATAAACCCTTGTTGTTTAACAGCTTAGCTCTTGTAAATGAATCCCATGTTGTTTTTGGGTGCCGTCCTTCATTCACTGTCCTAGTGTGTTCCCTCTTAGTTTATTTTTATTTCAGCCCACTCGAGCCTGGGACGTAACAATTGGGTGCTTATCCGGGATACACTGTTTGGACCATGTTTTTGTTCATACCGTGGAGTCGGTGCAGTTTGTGAAGGATCCTTGTTGCAGCCGCAGGTATTTTTTAGTTTCTGTGCCATGCCCAGTTGTTGTTTCTGGTGCTGTTTCACATCCTCCTCAGTTAGACTAGGAGTGTCCAGCTGAGACAGTTTCTGGTTCTTCCATTGGGCACTCATTTATTATGTTGCTTTTTTTGGAGGGGAGAGAATCTTGGGTGGAGACCTATATTCTCTGGTGGGGGTAAGCGAGCAGGGCTTGGCGCTACTGCGTTTCTGCTTTTAAAGTTGCCTCGAGCCTGGCAAGTCCTGGAAGACAGACAGGTTAAGGAGTGTTAGGCAGGCACTGAGGTGGTTTGTGATGCATCACCAAGACTGGCAGGGTGCTACTTTTTCACTTTTGTTTGTTTTTCTTTGATTGTACAACATTTAGATTGCTCTAACTATGGCAACCTTTAATGTGTCTGCCAACCCCAACCCCACTCTATCACTCTTTCATAAATGCCGCAAGAGTGATCTGAATGAAATTGCCACTCATTATGGTATTTCAATTCCGGTTGGTTTGAGCAAAGTTGTTCTTAAAGCAGCTGTCTTTGGTGGTTTGGTCAGACACTGTGTTTTGCATCCTGGTGAATCAGCTGTTGGGGTGGAAGCAACAGGTGCAGCGGAGACTACAGGTGAAACAGCGGGTGTTTCCGTAGGTGGGACTGCTCCGCAGCATGAGGGAGATGCGGCGCAGCAATCGATCAGGGTCACACCTGTTAATAAGAAGGCTGAGGGGAAGCCAGCTCTGTAGAGTCTGCACCTTCCTCTAGACTAGACGGTAGAATGAAGTTGCGTTTGGCACATCTTCAGGTTGAGGAGCGGGAGAGAGAGCACGAGTTTCAGCTATGAAGAAAGCTGGATATTGAGAAGCTTAAGGCTGAAACTTCTGTTAGGTTGCGCCAGTTGGAGCTGCGTGCTTCGATGTCATCTTCAGGTGAGGTTCACGGGCTGGGACCACCTCAGACACATCTGGAAGTTTGTTTGATGTGAGTAAAAATATTCAGAGTGTTCCTATTTTTCGTGAGTCTGATGTTGAAACGTATTTGAATGCTTTTGAGCGCATTGCTACCGCTTAAAATTGGCCACATGATGTGTAGGGAATTTAACTGCAGTGTAAACTCTCAGGTAAAGCGCAGGAAGCTTGTTCAACTCTGTCAGTTACAGACAGCCTTGCATATGAAAAGCTCATAAGTGCCATACTCAGGGCTTATGAATTAGTGTCATAGGCATATAGACAGAAGTTTAGGAATCTGAAGAAGAAAATGTCTGAGACTTATGTGGACTTTCCAAGAGAAAATGACTTCTGTTTGACAGGTGGTGTGCAGCCAATAAAGCTCATGATTTCACGTCAGTAAGAGAGTTGTTGGAGCAGTTTAAAACTGTCTGTCTGAATGTGTGGTTGTTTACCTGAATAAGCAAAAGGTCTCGTCTTTGCAGCAAGCGGCTGTTCTGGCAGATGAGTTTGTGCTAATACATAAAAACCCTTTTGTTACCTAAATTGTTACTCAGATCGACACTCCTAAAGGAAGTCGCAAACCGGCAGAGGGTAGTACCTCTCCGAGATCAAAGATGGGAACACCAAAGTGTTTTTACTGCCATAGACTTGGACATGTAGTTGCGGATTGCAAAACACTAGCACAGAAGCAGGTTACTACACCTAAACAACCAAAAGGAATAGGCTTAATAAAAACAGTTCATTCCAAAGCAAAGCCCAGAGCTGTGAAACAAAACATTAAGCTAGCCGATAAAAAGCCAGATGCTTGTTTTAAACCTTTTCTTTCTAGGGGTTTTGTGTCCATGACAGGTAGGACTGAGGATCAGTGTCCGGTCACAGTATTACGTGACAGTGGTTCACAATCCTTTATCCTCTCTGGTGTATTGCCCTTGGATGCACAGTTAGAATGTGGAGTAAGTATGATCGTGAGAGGTATTGAGATGAATCTTCTGCCTGCACCTCTTCATCGAATTTATGTGAAAACAGAGTTAGTCTCACGGTTCTTTCCTGTTGCTCTGCGCTCACGTTTTCCCATTGAAGGGGTGGGTTTCATCTTAGGAAATTACATGGCTGAAGGTAAGGTTTATCTTTTTCCTGAAGTCGTTGATAGGCCCATTGAAAATGATGAATCAGCACAGAAACATCCTGATATGTATGCTGTACGTGTACTTACAAGAGCACAGGCTTGTAAACAAGCTCAAACTGATAACTTGTCTGTCTCGTTATTTGCTTCTCTTTTCACAGGAGATACTTTGGCTGTAGCCAATGAGAGCGAGACCATAGGTGATGCGACGGAATCTATTAAGGTACCAGGGTCAATCACAGTTCCTCAGGGAACCTTGCCACTTACATGTGAAAACCTTATTGGTGCTCAGAGGAATGACCCTCCGCTAACCAAATGTTTTGCTGCAGTGGACTCTCCTGTGAAAGCAAGTGTTCAGAGCTTTCTTATTGGTCAGGGAGTCTTAATGCGTAAGTGGACCTCAAAGATGGACAGAGCAGATGAGGGCTGGGGAACAGTGTATGACTTTGGTAATGAAAATTATGGTCTGGTCATCTCGGGGTTACAAAAACCTATAACCGTGTTTTAAAACACTTCTTTTGGCCAGGTATGAAATTGGATGTTGCACAGTTCTGTGGAACCTGCCATACATGCCAACTTCTGGGAAAACCAAATCAAGTGGTAGCTCCAGCACCACTGTGCCCTGTTCCTGCTGTTGGCGAGCCTTTTAAACACGTCATTATTGACTGTGTGGGTCCTTTCCCTAAGACAAAGTCTGGAAACCAGTACCTGTTGACAATAATGTGTATATCAACTCGTTTCCCTGAAGCTATACCGTTAAGGAAAATTACTGCGTCTGTAATCACAAAAGCACCAATCAAATATTTTACTACTTTTGGTCTGCCAAAAGTTGTGCAGACTGATCAGAGGACTAATTTCCTCTCCAGCACTTTTAGGCAGACTTTGGAATCCCTAAGCATCACACATTCAGTGTCCAGTGCATACCATCCTGAGTCCAAAGGTGATCTAGACCATTGGTATCAGACTTTAAAGTGTAAGTATTGCCATGAGACAGGAAGAGACTACGATGTACCTTTCATGCTTTTTGCCATACGTGATGCAACACAGAGTCATTTGGATTCAGCCCAGCTGAATTAGTTTTTGTTCACAACGTGTATGGTCATTTAAATCTGCTTAAGGAGCAGTTCATGTACAAAACCTGCAGTAAAAACAAATAATTTGAACTTCTTTTATAAAATCCAGGGAGCGCCTGCACAAAGCAGCGTCTTTGGCAAGAGAGACCATATCTTCTTCCCAGACCATTATGAAGAAGTGGTATGAGAAGAAAGCAGTTGAGCACCTGGTGATGAAGAATTACTTTTGTTGCCTACACCTGCTTCTTCTCTAACAGCAAATTTTTCAGGTCCCTATGAAGTGCAGAGTAAAGTGTCTGACACTAACTACATCATTAAAACACCTGAGCGTTGGAATAAAACCAGACTACCACATTAACATTCTGAAGTATTTTCTGTCCAGGGACGTCAAGCCGTTGAAACCTACATCCTTCCTGACAGGGGTTGCCGGTCCAGCAACTTCTACATCCTTGGTCTGTGAAGTTGTTCCTGATGATGGGCTGAAGATGCCCTGTCGTGTTGAACAGTGTGTCCTAGGTATGGCGGGCTACTACAGATGTTTTTGTAGGAATCTTTCTGTGCTTGTGGCCCCACTCACAGCTTTGTGCAGTCCAGCTGCACCTTTTGTTTGGTCCGACTGTTGTGATCATGCCTTCAATGGTGTAAAGTCTCTTCTATGCAGTGCTCCAGTGCTGGCAGCACCAAACTTCTCCCTTCCATATAAATTGAAGGTCGACGCCAGTGCTTCTGGGGCCGGAGCTGTTTTACTGCAAGAAGATGAAATGGGAGTCTGTCATCCTGTGTCCTACTTCTCTGCTAAGTTCAAACCCCACCAGCTGAACTATTCTACAATTGAGAAGGAGACTCTTGCCCTTTTGCTTGCTCTCCAGTATTTTTAAGTGTATGTTGACTGCAGTCATCAGCCATTGGTGTCCACAGGGATCATAATCCACTTGTTTTCCTGGCCCCTATATATAAACCCAACCTGAGGTTGATATGCTGGGCTCTGCTGCTTCAGGAGCACAACCTGGAGATAAGGCATAAACCCAGTGCTAATAACAAAGTTGCAGATGCTTTGTTACATGAGTAAGACTTTTTTGGGCCATTTTGTGTGCCCCATGTTTGTACCGTGTTTATTTAAAAAGCCCTTTGGGCTATATATTTATGTGTATGTGTGGGAGGGGGATTGCAGCCATCAAGCCATGTCATTATGTTTTTGTGTGCACCTGTTTTGTTGTTTTTCTTTTCAGGAGCTCTCCCTCCTTAGACCAGCTGATTGCTGTCAGCTGATGGGGATTAGCTTATTGGGCCAGCTGTGTTGGGCTGATCAGCCGGAGGCATTAAAAAGGCCATGGACTGGTGGCAGGGTCTTGTGCGCACACTCAGCTGATCTCCCCCCCTCCTCCCCGTTTTGCTTAGAACTATAGACAGAAATAAACCCTTGTTGTTTAACTGTTTAGCTCTTGTAAATGAATCCCAAAGGTATGTTTTGGGCACCATCTTTTTTCACTGTCCTAGGATGTTCCTCTTTGTTTATTTTTGTCACAGCCCACTCGAGCCTGGGACATGACACCAATGAATCCAACAGTCATGTTTTCGGAATGTGGAAAAAGTACCCAGAGAGAACCCATGCATACACAGGCAGGCCCGGTGCCATTCGATTATTGAGCCTGCTAAAGACAGATTACAACCGTGTTTATTTGTGTAAAATAAGTTGCAACCATGGAATATTTTGACTCAAAATAACCAGCAGATGGACTTGTTGGCTATTAATTGGGACTTTTGGAGGCGCTAAAGAAGATACTTTGATATGGTTGCTTGGCTTAATAAAAACAGAAGCAAAGCAATCACAAGTAGGGAAAATTCTTATAGAACACCAGTCTTAGAGGCAAGTGCAGCCTTAAGTAACATTCTGGTGCAAATTGAGTGACATTCTGGTCCACACTCTGTAATGCACAGATTTGTTATTTGCCAGCCACTAATTAACATCCCACAGAAGAAGGGGATTGTGTTGTCTTTAGGCTAATATGAGCATGCTAACAGTAGTAACGATGAAAACTTTGTAGAAAGTCACCCAAAGAAGGAAATTACAAAGGTTTTCAGTGGCAGATTGGGTTGGGTTGTGGACGTAAGATTTGTTGTGGACTAGCTATTTCATTGGAGTACATTAATTTGACCCTTGTGGATGTAAATAGACAGTTTTTCTTAGAGATGGCTCTGTTCTGCCAATGATATGAGGCTTCGAACTGTGAGTACACATTGACTTGTTCTCTGAGTGTGTTGAAAAAATGTGTACTCCGTCTAGAGTTAATCCTTGATTGGCATACATCATTGGAATCCCAAGAATCTTAGTTTTCCAATTATGTCTAATATATATATATATATATATATATATATATATATATATATATATATATATATATAAAGGTTGTTGCAACAAAAGGCAGATCTGACCCGGAAGTATGTAACGTACTGCAAAGCGATGCGGCCACTCCCTGAACCCATCTTGGATAATTTGGATTACTGAAGGAACCAATCATATTTTAAATCATTTACATAGCTACTCATCCGGACTGTAAAGGGAGTCTGCAGCTCTATACCTTGCCATTAAGCCTTTCTGGCTCTGCCCCAGTTCTAGTTCGACACTCTGGAATACACACACTTTTGGGTATTGCAATGTTAATTAGTCTCACAAACTAAAAGAGGGTCCTTTAAACTCTGTCGTCTGTGTGATTTCATGAACCAAACTTTCTGAAACAAAACTCAAAGATCCAAATCCAAGTTTGTATGGCACTTCTGCTCTGGAGGACTGCAGGATCTCATCGCTTTAAAAAGTAATGAGGCCTGAGTGCTTTGTCATGTTGTGGGTTTGACAAATCAATGCTCTCAAAACTTCATTTGGAATAAATCTGGTCCCTTGTTTTTCATTCTCTCAAACAACATCAACAGAAACACTGAAATGTCGTCAGAATAAAAAACTTTATACACACTAATTCACTTTTACGTATGCATCATTCATACCACTCCTTCTCCGCCGTTTCCATGTATATGTTTTACTGTCTTCGTAATCAAACTGTCACACATTATCAAGTAGAGAATAGTAGGATACATTAAAAAAGGTTGTGTTGGGTTGTTCGATTTAGTTATGTCAATACCACAGAGAGAGACCCCTGACAGCAAAATGCACTCACCCCGTGATTGCCTCTTCATTAACATGCTTCTTAGCCTTGATTACATTTTCTAAGCAGTGATGGAACTTTCAGAATTCAACAGTTCAATTTGGAAACACAAACTTGTGCAGAAACCTAAAGACTTCATCACACATTCACTGCTGAACGAGCATGTGGCCTGTCGCTTGCATTGAGTCGTTAACTTCACAGCAATCCCTCATACTGAGCATACATGTAGCAAAAGCGGAAAGGAAAACTTCCCTTTAACAGGAAGAAACCTCCAGCAGAACCAGAACTAGGCTCAGTGTGAACAGCCATCTCCCATGACTGACTGGGAGTTTTCACAAAAAAGAAACACGGAAGCAATGAACAGGAGTACTTTACAGGTCCTTCTCAAAAAATTAGCATATTGTGATAAAGTTCATTCTTTTCCATAATGTAATGATAAAAATTTAACTTTCATATATTTTAGATTAATTGCACACCAACTGAAATATTTCAGGTCTTTTATTGTTTTAAAACTGATGATTTTGGCAAACAGCTCATGAAAACCCAAAATTCCTATCTAAAAAAATTAGCATATTTCATCCGACCAATTAAAGAAAAGTGTTTTTAATGCAAAAAAAGTCAACCTTCAAATAATTATGTTCAGTTATGCACTCAATACTTGGTCAGGAATCCTTTTGCAGAAATGACTGATTCAATGCGGCGTGGCATGGAGGCAATCAGCCTGTGGCACTGCTGAGGTGTTATGGAGGCCCAGGATGCTTCGATAGCGGCCTTAAGCTCATCCAGATTGTTGGGTCTTGCGTCTCTCAACTTCCTCTTCACAATATCCCACAGATTCTCTATGGGGTTCAGGTCAGGAGAGTTGGCAGGCCAATTGAGCACAGTAATACCAAGGTCAGTAAACCATTTACCAGTGGTTTTGGCACTGTGAGCAGGTGCCAGGTCGTGCTGAAAAATGAAATCTTCATCTCCATAAAGCTTTTCAGCAGATGGAAGCATGAAGTGCTCCAAAATCTCCTGATAGCTAGCTGCATTGACCCTGCCCTTGATAAAACACAGTGGACCAACACCAGCAGCTGACATGGCACCCCAGACCATCACTGACTGTGGGTACTTGACACTGGACTTCAGGCATTTTGGCATTTCCTTCTCCCCAGTCTTCCTCCAGACTCTGGCACCTTGATTTCCGAATGAAATGCAAGTACTTTAGACCACTGAGCAACAGTCCAGTGCTGCTTCTCTGTAGCCCAGGTCAGGCGCTTCTGCCGCTGTTTCTGGTTCAAAAGTGGCTTGATCTGGGGAATGCGGCACCTGTAGCCCCTTTCCTGCACACGCCTGTGCACGGTGGCTCTGGATGTTTCTACTCCAGACTCATTCCACTGCTTCCACAGGTCCCCCAAGGTCTGGAATCGGTCCTTCTCCACAATCTTCCTCACGGTCCGGTCACCTCTTCTCGTTGTGCAGCGTTTTCTGCCACACTTTTTCCTTCCCACAGACTTCCCACTGAGGTGCCTTGATACAGCACTTTGGGAACAGCCTATTCGTTCAGAAATGTCTTTCTGTGTCTTACCCTCTTGCTTGAGGGTGTCAATGATGGCCTTCTGGGCAGCAGTCAGGTCGGCAGTCTTACCCATGATTGCGGTTTTGAGTAATGAACCAGGCTGGGAGTTTTTAAAAGCCTCAGGAATCTTTTGCAGGTGTTTAGAGTTAATTAGTTGATTCAGATGATTAGGTTAATAGCTCGTTTAGAGAACCTTTTCATGATATGCTAATTTTTTGAGATAGGAATTTTGGGTTTTCATGAGCTGTATGCCAAAATCATCAGTTTTAAAACAATAAAAGACCTGAAATATTTCAGTTGGCGTGCAATGAATCTAAAATATATGAAGGTTTAATTTTTATCATTACATTATGGAAAAGAATGAACTTTATCACAATATGCTAATTTTTTGAGAAGGACCTGTATATGTTAAACAAAGGTAAACAGTTAATAGTAGCAGTAGCATGTTTTAGTAGCTTCATTAAGGAGAGAAACAGCTGGGTGTTATATTCCTTGAGTGTTTAGGTTTGTATTTTGATCAATTCTTTGCGTTTTATTCATGCTCAATGGGGCTTGCCATATTTAATTCAATACTCTGTATCCATTATTGTCCAAATGGTGTTCCCATATCAATTGTTCAGTTTTCTTGTGTATATTTGTTTTCAGATTTATATACAGTTGGTTTGGTTCTCTTAGATCAATGCCATTTTCCCCCCTCCTTTATTAGTAGTTTCTTTGAGTCTTGGTTCACCTCCCCCATGTTATTTAGTCTCTTTACCACAGCTATTCCTTATTGCATCTGATTAGCTCATCTGTTTCAATGTCATTCGCCACTAATTTATCAGCATTTAGGCCCACTGGTTATCTATGTTCTTTCCTGGTTACCACCACTGCTTTTGTTCGTTCTATGTCCTGTATTCCTTGGCGATTTGTAAATTCTCTCCTTTGTTATTATTATCACTTGGGAAAGGGTATGCCCCCATACCCTTTCCCAAGGAAAGTGTCACAGCTAAGCAGAATGTCAGACCAGATGTAGCTTCTATCTATTGGAACTTCCGGGTAATTTTAGTGGACCTTTACGGTATTCATGTGTCTCCACTTCAGCGGGCCGACTTTCCAGGCCATTTCAAGAACTAAATGGCCCAGTGGAGTCTTTTGGCAGGACTTGTGCTCAACCCATGCTGATTGGTTGTAACTCTTTGGGAAATTATGTCAGTAGATGTTGCCAGGCAACTTTGTAAAGTTGCTGTTGTAGCAGTTTATACCAAAATAGTAAACAGAAACATGGCAGCCGTCCCTGCTTTTCCCTGGTTTATCTCGTCATCTTCTGCCGCTGTGGGCGCCTTTTGGGGCTGATTAGTGACCCCCCTCACTGCCGAAACGGTTGTAAAATGCTGATTTCTTAGCAAATTCATTAAAGGTTCTATTCACTTTTTTTTCCATAAATTTGCAGTGGTCTCTATTAGTAATGAATGCCTTGTGGAAAATATGCTCTTACACTTCTGTTTGAGGGGGTTGAAGTTTGTAGGAGGAGTGGGTGGGTGGAAAATGACAGGATTATGAGTCTTACTCATTAATATTCATGATATGCAAATGTATTGCCTCTGATTGGCTAGCATTTCTGGGCGGGGGGAAGGTTAAAGGGAAAATACACTGGCTTTTTGTTGCCTTCATACTAATAACTCACTTAGCGTTATACTTCGCTAGCTGTGTTCCAAAGACAAATTCCAATCTTTTTTTCCTTAGCTTATTTTTTGGTAAAAGAAATTCTATCCTGATGTGGTACCTCCACAAATAACACAAGCCCGAATTTGTTCCGCTTTGTTGTGGAGTTGCTAACAGCAATGGGGGTTGGAGAAAATGTTTTCCATTGTAGCATGCATATGCCACATAGAGGGACGGATCATATTACAAAAAGAACAAGAATTACATGGTTTCTCAGTGAACGACACCTTTAAAGGGCCAATTCTGTATGGAGACACAACGGCTGAGAGGACCGAGCCAGTGTATTTTCCCTTTGTTGAGGCTATGGCCTTTTACTGAACGAACTGCATCTCCCAGCATCCTTTCACTGAACGAACTGCATCTCCCAGCATCCGTTGCGCTGCCCTCAACCCATTCTCATTGGTCTGTGGCCAGTGATGACATCACAGAGTTGATAAAAGGCAGCGCGAATATTGAAATCTTCTCTTTTGGTCCCCAAGCGGTGCCGTAAGGAGACGCTTTAATCCACTGCTAGCATTTTCCCTTTTTCCGTTCAAACCTGCTGGACCAGGAAGAACTTCCCTTTTAAACGTCGAAGTGAATCGGCCGAGCAAACAGACTTTCCTGTACCAGGCAGTCCGCTGGCCATCTGAGCTCTTTTGAAATCGGCCCTGAGTCCCTCAGCGCCTAAAGTCGGACGTCCGCTTTTCAGACCTCGGTTTTGCGCAAAATCGCTCTCCTTTAAACTGGACACTTTCAAGACGTTTCGTCATGGACTGTGGAGAGAATCATCACCCAGTAGGAAAATCTGGTTTATTTCTTTTGCTCTGGGTAGAGAATTAGTTCTTGGATATATATATATATATATATATATATATATATATATATATATATATATATATATATATATATATATCCATTTTTCTGTGGTTAAAATAAGTCTGTCAACTTGTTAACCACTGTTATTCTTGGTCATCTGTTGCTGTACACCGACCCTGAATGTGCATGCTTTTTGTGTTTTATTATTTGACTTTGGTTGCAACCAGAAGCAGTATATTATATTGTATTATTTCCTGGCTTGTTTATTGTCTGCTGCGGTAGGCGCGTGTCTGTTTAGACAGATCGCGTGGACTCAGTAGATCTCCTTTCTCCGTCGCCACGTTTCCTTTGTCCAAGCCACCATTGCTAATGAAACTAGCCTTTGTTGAATTGCCACGAGGTCTTCCTTTGTCTTCCTTTGTGAACCGATCGCGCCAATTGATAAGGCTTGAGTTATTTATCGCATTGAAGTGGTGAGCTGAACCCCCCTCATCCGCTCGCTGTCTCCCACACACACACACACAGCCGCACACACACGCCCCCTTCCCTTGACGTTAACTTTGTTCTATATTTTTGCATGCGTTAGAATAGATGGAAATTATGAATGAAATGTAATCTGTAAGGTTGACGTATTTCATTAATAAATTCCCTTAAGTAATGAGAAGTTTCCTGTGCTATTTCAGTGTGTGCTGTGAAATTTGTTTTAACCCCGCGGACGAACTCAGAGAGACTGACAGTCTGGTTTAATTAAAATTTTCTCATTTATGAGATTGGTGCCCCTATATCTTTAATAAACAGGTTAAACTCGAACGTCATCAATAATTATATTAATATTAAATTATTGATTATAATTATTGATGCTCAGAAAGACAACCAGACAACAACTTTTATTATTAATAGTTACAACGCCTTTAACCTTCCCTCCAGCACAGAAATGTAACGGAACTTGTCTAGTGGAAACAGGCCTATGGTGTTAGCAGCAACAACCTCTGGGGGTGCTCTTTGCTTAGCATGGACAGGGAATCTAGTCAGAGTTACAAGTTCTTAATGAACTTGAGCTATTTTGCAAAATAAATATTGTAGAACCACCTTTCACTTTACTTTTTGCCAAACTATTGACATATAAAATCCAAATAAAATATTAATTGTGTGGTTGTAACACAACAAAATAATAAAAATGTTCAGAGATTTATTAAAACTGACCAGTCAAAAGTCAATTTGTCTAATAACGGTAATTGAGGAGATGTTGCTGTGAATAATTTACTTTTAAAATATCAGTTTCCAGTCAGGAAAAGTGAGTTGTACCGGTTAAAATCCAGCTGACTATCATTTTGTTGGATTTAATGTAATTAAAGATTGAGTTCCTGAGTGCTGTTGCCCACTGAAGGTATTAACCCTGTTTTCTTCTCCTGCAACTTAAACACTTTACATAAAAGGGCGACACAAAACACTTCGGTAACTTGCATGTTTTCTTTGTTTCGTGTCTCTAAGTTGGCAGTGGCAAGCATTGAAGTTGAACCTAAAATGATGCCAGCTGGAATAGGCTACAGAAGATGGATGGATGCATGCATTTAGGTGTGTTTTTAATGTTTTATATGTGTCCTGATGTGTTTTTCCTGTATTTGGAGGAAAAAATACATAGGAGCTGACTTTTGAGCCTCTTTTGGAACTTACTGCCCTTAAGCTTTGTTTTTGTCTTTGTTTTGGACCAGCTTGCGGAAACCTTTTGGCTCCGGTTTGCAGTTTGTGGGAAGGGTCTCATTTGGAGCGAAGCACTTTTTAGTTTCTGGATGTAATCCTGCGTCGACCTCTGCCAACTAGCATGTTGTTAATGACAGTGGAGGGGAAATGTGGCACCAAATCTAATGGAATGAACCTGATTTATGTCTGCTAAATAAACTGAAGGTTGCATTTTCTGCCATGCTGACTGTTATTTCTGTGTAATTTAACGTGGACAGTCTTCTAATCGTTCAATCTAATAAATGATCCCAACAGGATTCTGGGAGGCTGTGAATTTTACTGAACTTTTGCTTGAGGCATCATATAAAAAAACATTTTTAAAATGATTTTTAAAATGATTTTCATCATATTTAAGGGACAAACATTGCATTTCTTATGAAATGACTGGTCTATCCAGTAATGTTTAACTATATTTCATGTCATTCTCGAAGCCTACGGGTAAATGCATACTAATGCAGAACACGCACCTGCATACATGCAAATAATAGAAGCAGTATTCCTCCAGTAAAAGTAAGTGCATCTGTGGGCAGCGGAGTGGAATTAGATGCTGGCTGTCACTCGTGATTGGCAGAGGTGCAGGCAGCAGCCTCCAGGAGAGCTTTGTTCTCCTTGATGGTACTGCTGAACAAACATTAGGCTTGCTAAACTGCACTTCAGAGCACCCCCTCAGCTGTTCAGACATGAAACAAAAGCAAAACCTTTTTGTAGTTGTAGGAATCATATTGTAGCGATACACCTCAGATGTGAACCTACTGAAATGTCTTTTGCTGGCTACCTCAAATGGCCTAGATGTATCTAAAGCAAACTCAACGGAGGTCTGGAGACCGGCTAGACCACTCCAGAATCTTGAAATGGTTTTATGTAGCCACTCCTTTGTTGCTTGGGCAGTATGTTTGGGATCATTGACATGCTGGAGGATCCAGCTACATTTCGTCTTCAATGCCCTCGCTGATGGAAGAAGGTTTATGTCCAAAATCTCACGATACATGGCCCCATTCTTCCTTTCCTTAATACGGAGCAGTCATCCTGTCCCCTTTGCAGAAATGCCGCCCCAAAGCATAATGTTTCTACCCCCATGCTTCACAGTGGGTGCTCTTGGGATGCAACTCGGCATTCTTGCCCCTCCAAACAAGGTGAGTGGCATATATACTAAAGAGTTCTATTTTGGTCTCCTCTGACCACATACAATTCTCCCAATCCTCCTCTGGATCATCCAGATGGTCTCTGAAAAACTTTAGGACATGTGCTGACATAAGCAGGGGGACCTTTCGAGCGCTGCAGGAGTTTAATTTATAATGATGTAGTGTGTTACTCATAGTAACCTTTGTTACTCTGGTCACAGCTCTCTTCAGGTCATTGACCAGTCCCCCCGTGTAGTTTGATCTCTTCTCACCCAGCTGGCTCATCGCAGGTGTCTTTTATGTCGATAACAAGTTCAAACAGGTGCAATTTATACAAGTAATGAATGGAGGACAGAAGAGCTTCTAACCCCTAATTTCCACTGAATGCACTCTAAATCCACTCCGCTCCGATCCGCAGCCCAGAGGTGCTCAAAGAAGCATGTGCGGGAATTGCGAGATCTCGCGATAAAAGCCAGTAATAAATGCGGAAGTCAGAACAAAATTCCTAATTTCGTGGAAGACGAACAGAAAAGAACAGTTATTCTCTGTTATTCTGTGTCAAGATATTTTGGACAACATATGTAGAAATATACGCGGTTTATATTAATATAGCTATGCATACAACACATGTTTAGTCCATCTTTATTGATTTATTTTGAAAAACACCCGGAAATGTGCTTGTTCTATATCCTCTTGGTGCTTAGTGTTTTGTGTAGCTTGATTGCGGACTTGCTCCGGCGTCCGGAAAAGGGTTGGAGTCTGGTTCGTACCTATAAGGTTGAATTCCGTAGGTCGCGGCCAGGTCGGGTTCAGTCACAACTTGAGCCATGTTGTTATTTTAAGTGAGATGCTGAAGCGGAGCCTACGGTGTCAACCCCCCTCCTTCCTGCCACCAATCAACACGCCCCCCATTTACATTATTACAATGACCATCCAGTACAGCCAAAATATCGCACGTAATCTCGCGACACAATATTGCCTTTAGAAAAAAGGGTCAGAAAAGCGTCTTTTTTTTTTACTCAATTTTTTTTTACATTGGCCTGAAAGACTATAATAGAGCGTGGATAACCAGTATAGGTAGTAATAGGTTATGACTCTTTTAAACTGATTGCACCTTTGTTAACAAAAAGAAGAATATATGGGGAAGACAGGGGACGACACAGAAGGTCAGCACTGGAGAGCAGAGAAGCAAGAGAAGAAGAGAAGAGCGCTGAGAGACAGGAAAGAAAAATGAACGGCTATGAGTGAGTTTTTGTGATTAAGTTATGGAACAATACTTTTTTTGCCCCACTGTAGAAGGCTCTAAAACACTCAATGATTAAACAATGAAATGATTAAATGCTTTTGATTACAGGATGATTATTAAACTTGGAAACAATGCAGTGAAATGACGTGTTTGTGGAGCTCATAAGAGCCTCTCTGACATCTGAAGGAACCATCTTGACAGACATATGACTGTGCATGTGAGCTACTTCTGACTGCAGAGCCGGCCCAAGGTACTAGCGAGCTAAACTGCTTTTTACAACCTGCAAATCATCAGGGGTCACCTAAAAATGTTTGATTTTAAACACAGACCAAAGATCAAAATGTTTACATTTGTTTATTGAGATTTGACAAGACTATTACATTTGATTTGACTGAGCATAGATAAATTAAAAGATTTATATTTGTTTTGTAATCTACTAGAACCAAACATGGAGAAGTGGCTTTCAGTTTCTATGCTCCTCTAATCTGAAATAAATTTTAATCTGTTTAGAGTTGCCATTGAATAATTGACAGCTGGAATGCCATAATAGTATTATGTTTTAATGATCTGATTTCTGCTTTCAGCCACTTTCAGTTTCTGATGTTGTGTTTTCTGTTTTTATTGCTGCTTTTATTTTATCCCTTATCATCCAAAGCACCTTGAATTACCTTTTTGCTGAAAGCTTGCTATACAATACATTCACCTTGTCTTGCCTTTGATAAAAAGTTGCTTTTTGCATGCTTCCACTTTGAAAATGTTTCTCTGGTGATGAGCCTGAAGTTTTTGAGGTAAGAAGGCCTCCTTCCATCACCGTAACCTGTGGTTCACTCTACACATTAAAGTCTGGCTGACTGAACCTCTCTAAAAGGTTCGTTTTTAATTTTCAGTCAGAAGAAAGATTTAGGTAAAATTAATAAATAACTCGAAACCTAAATCTGCCAGAGGAGTGAATATTTATGTGCTTAAATGTATATCACAGTTTGCTATTAGGAATCAGAAATAGAGCATATTTTCATTGAGACTGATTGATTCATAAGCATTTGCATAATCTGATGGAGCCTTAACTTCATCACAATGTCTGCAGAATGTGACACACGGAAAGAGAGAGGTAACAACTAAATCTAACTGAGCAACAAGCAGAACATGTATATGATCTCATTGGGTTTGCCTTTATTTAAAAGAAAAGTAAAACAGGACAGAGGGACTTCTGGAAGCCACGAGGAGATGGAGGACACAACTTAACTCAGTTGATTTCTTGGCTGAGGATGATTGCCTTCTGCCAAAATAGCAAAGCCTTTCAAGCTGAGGGGCCACTGCAGGAAGGAGTTCACATTTTGATCTCTCTTCCTCCTACTGTGATAAGCTCCCTGAAGTGGGGATTCAAGTGCACAACACCAAAGACAGAATAGATCTGAAAGGATCCGAAACTTTAATCTGCCAGCGGAGGTCGTATGAGATGAAGCAGTTGGAGTGTCATGCAGATAGGAGCTAAAAGCCAATGATCACAACTTATCAGGTGTGTCAAAGAGTAGGCAAGAAGCAAGCAACGTAAATAAATCATAAATTAGTTTATTTTATTTAAAAATCATCAGATGTGAGAACAAATGCAGAAGGAGGTAATACCAACCAGAAATCATCTCACAGTGTGTCATTAACTAAATGTGCTCCGAGACCTGACTGTGTGAGAGGGTCATCTTTTACTGTAGGAACATAACGTCGCATGTACATGGGGTATGAATATAATGTAACACAAAAGCTAATTTCTCTTTGCCTTTCTTCTAAATGGGAAGGACAAAAGAACATGCTATTCAAATCTAGCAGATGTCTCTTATTCAGAACATCGCTACTACTCGCTCATATCAGATCTTTAAACTTGCCAGTATCATTCCTGAAGAACTGCAAAAAAGAATTGCAACCTTGTACCAAATAAGTCATCAATAGGCTCATTTCCACTAGACGAATTCCAGGACATTTCTAGGAGAGGAAAAGCTGACAGGAAAAATATGCTGACTCTGTCTTTCAGCCATTGTGTCTCCATGAAAAATATTCTCTTTAAGGAATTTGCTAAGACTTCAGCATATTACAACAGTTTCTGCAGTGAGTGGCGTCACTGATCAGCGCCAAAAGGCTCCCACAGCAGCAGAGAATAAGAGATCGACAATGGGGCAGGGATGGTTGCAGCGTTTCTATTTGGTATTTTATGCACTGCTTCGGCACCAACTCTTCTAGTTTTACGAATTCCAGTTTTTTGGCAACTGTGGCTATATCATTTCAGACTCAGTTACAACCATTTAGGATGAGTTAACCACAAGTTCCACCCAGCGACTCTACCGGGGAAAATTAGTCTGAGTACATACATTCAGGAAGCCTGGAAATAGCCCAGAAAGTGGTCCTTTCGGGCCTGCCAAGTCCGATAAAATTACCCAAAAGATTCAGATAGTGGAAATGCAGCAATAAGGACCATCTACATGCCAACTGGTTGTTTGGACGTAATGACAGGAAAAAGCGTTCTCTGTCCTACCATTGCATGTCCATGTTTTGCAAATCATAAACATCTCGAAACAATGATGTCAGTCATGTCATCTTGCATTTGTGCACTCAGGCTTGGTTTTTACCAGCGCACAGCATAACAACTACAATGGTGGACCTCTGTGTTCGTTCTGTGCTGCTGCACCTCAGATTATTTATGTATTAGCTAACATGCAACACCTCATTTGTGCTCCTCTGTACATGCAAAGAATTATGAAAATGCGTCTCTAGATCAGAAAGTTCACAAAGCTGTGACGCCTCCTACAGGACTGACATCCACACTACATTGTTTTCAGTGCCATTTGTGTATTCATTCAACTATTATGTAAAGGTGCTTTTTTGCTGATATCCAACAGAAAACGTTTTTGAAAATGTAAACAGGGCCTAAGTCTCTAAAAGATTAAAATGTAAACAGGTATAGCGAGGGATCAGTGATGCTGTGGGCTTGTTTTCTGCCAGAAAGCGTAAAATGGCTCTTCAATTGGTCCTTTAAAAAGATAAGACAATCTGAAACAAATACACTGCCACAGGTACAGTAAACTAGGTACAAAACCAGCCGTCCTCCATTGCCATTTTAAACCCTGTTTACACAACAAACGTTTTCTGTTGCGTATCTGAGCTGAGCGTATTGACAGAGCTGAGTGTGAGCATTGAGCATAGAATTTGTCAGAGTTAAGCGAGTACGATAACATGTATTAAGGAAACGTGTATGAGAGTTCAATGCACATATGGGATCACTCCACAAAATATTGTTTGTTCAGATAGAAATATGCACTCACATTAGTGTCACTGCGCACTCAGGTTATGCCAGCGCTCCCCAAAGTGGGAATGGATAAAAGTGAATGGATAAAATTAAAGAGCTAATATAATGGACAGCTTTTTGACGAGGTTCCCACATAAACACAAAGCAGTAGATCAAACAGCCAAATAAGCTTCTAAACCAACTTCCTTCCCAGCCAAAGAGTAGAAAATATGACAAAGGATCTTGTCTTTAATTTTGTTACACCAAACACCTGCAAATGCTCAACTGAGCTCATATGACTGACGCAATCTGCTGGGATTCCTTAAATAGGAAACTTTTTAACTGATTGGAATGTTTGTATAAATGTATTGAAATGACTTCTTGTTAAGTGCCTTGAGATGACATCTGTTGTGAATTGGCGCTATATAAATAAACTGAATTGAAAACTGAATTGAATATAGAGTTTTGTGCAAAGTGGCACAGTCTAAAAAACTGCACAAAACTGCGGAGGATTACATACTTACCTGCACTATGGACATGGTTCCATCTATGATTCATAATAGAGGCAGGCAAACTATGGGTTATTCCTCTGCCGAGTCCCAAGCTGAATGATGTAATGATCGATGTCTTCAGCACAGTCAACTACATCAAAACACAACCTGTCAAAGCCCAGATTTTTGTGGTACTGTGTGAGAAAATTGGGTCTGACAGACAGTCGTTCTGTTTCACAGTGAGTTCCGATAACTGTCATGTGGGAAGATGCTGTTTAGGAGATTCACATCTTTTTGAAGGAAGAGGGCAGTGATCTTGGCCACAAATTTTACTATAACAAGTTTTAAATGAAACTTTCATAAAGTGGCATATTTCTGAACGCAATGTTTAAAGAACAAAATTCTGTGACGCAGGGCACAAACCCACCTCCACCAAGTAGATAAAGTGACATCACAGCAGGCTCACACCAGTTACTGAAAAATTTATGATGGAAGACCTCAGTTTTGCAAAACAACATTTACAATTGTTTTTTTCCTCTCAGCGTTCTTTTTGTTTTAAACTAATTGTGCACAGAGAGGCATTAAATGTCTATTGAAAGCAAAGTTATAGAATACTACATAGTAAAACTAATGAAAATTAAAATAATAATTACACTGCTCAAAAAAATAAATGGAACACTTAAACAAAACAATGTAACTCCAAGTCAATCACACTTCTGTGAAATCAAACTGTCCACTTAGGAAGCAACACTGATTGACAATCAATTTCAAATGCTGTTGTGCAAATCAAATAGACAACATGTGGAAATTATTGGCAATTAAGCAAAACACCCCCAATAAAGGAGTGGCTCTGCAGATGGTGACCACAGACCACTTCTCAGTTCCTATGCTTTCTGGTTGATGTTCTGGTCACTTTTGAATGCTGGCGGTGCTTTCACTCTAGTGGTAGCATGAGACGGAGTCTACAACCCACACAAGGGGCTCAGGTAGTGCAGCTCATCCAGGATGGCACAACAATTCGAGCTGTGGCAAGAAGGTTTGCTGTGTCTGTCAGCGTAGTGTCCAGAGCATGGAGGCCCTACCAGGCCAGTACATCAGGAGACACAGGGGAAGCCGTAGGAGGTCAACAACCCAGCAGCATGAACTCTACCTCCGCCTTTGTGCAAAGAGGAACATGAAGAGCACTGCCAGAGCCCTGCAGATTGACCTTCAGCAGGCCAAAAATGAGCATGTGTCTGCTCAAACGGTCAGAAACAAACTCCATGAGGGTGGTATTACAGCCCAACACCATGCAGGACGTTTGGCATTTGCCAGAGAACGCCAAGATTATCAAATTCGCCACTGGCGCCCTGTGCATTGTGACAGATGTGACAGAGTCTGGAGACGCGTAGAGAACGTCATGCTGCCTGCAACATCCTCCAACATGACCGGTTTGGCAGTGGGCCAGTAATAGTGTGGGGTGGCATTTCTTTGGGGGGCCCGCACAGCCCTCCATGTGCTTGACAGAGGTAATAAGAATATTTCATTCATTCAGATCTAAGATGTGTTATTTTAGGGTTCCCTTTATTTATTTTTTGAGCAGTGTAGTTAAAAAAAACAATCAATAATTACACTAAGGAGCGGGAGGGGAGGGGCGGCATGAACATTTTCTTATATACCAAAGGGTTGCTCAGCAGAAATAGTTTGGGAACCACTGGGCTAGGGAAAAAATATAATTCCATGCAGTTTTTGTCCACCAAAATCTACGGTATCCGGGATGTGCAAAACAAAATTACATTAACCTGAAACACTTTTAAATTTTTACCGAAACACATTTACAAGTTTACCTAAACACTTTTACAAATTTACCAAAACACTTTTACAAATGTACCGAAACACATTTACAAGTTTACCGAAACACATTTACAAGTTTACCGAAACACGTTTTACAAATTTACCGAAACACGTTTTACAAATTTATCGAAACACATTTACAAGTTTACCGAAACACGTTTTACAAATTTACCGAAACACATTTACAATCTTTCCGAAAAACATTTACAAGTTTATTGAAACAGATTTATAAGTTTACCGAAACGCTTTTACAAATTTACCGAAACACTTTAAAAGTTTACCGAAACACATTTACAGTCCTACCGAAACACTTTTACAAGTAAAAAAAACAACACTTTTACAAGTTAACAAAACAGATTTACAAAGACATGACCTGGAAGTGACGCTGCAGGGATGAGGTTAGTGTCAGTACAACACCAAAGTGTTAACAGTAATGGAATCGATCCTGCCAGCAGCTCAATCTGCAGAGATGTTTTGCCCCTTTTTTCGAATCCATTTTCAAGTTTTAGGGGGAAGAGGTCTGATGGCGTTTCTGATATCTACTTCAGATTAATAGTTTTTTCTGCGGTAGAATCCGGCATTATTTAATTTCGTTTTCACGGTCCACAAAGACAGGCGGACACTGTGAAGCCGTTCCATAGTGTCAACAATCACACTGTATGAGTGGCCTTCGTTTAAATACTTTACCAGCCAGTCCATAAAACCAACCTCTTCTCCCTCTCCCTTCTCAAAGTCCAAACTATGTCCACAGTCACCACAAAATGTCCCTAAAACTTGAAAATAGATTCCACAAAACGGGCAAAACATCTCTGCAGATTGAGCTGCTGGCAGGATCAATTCCATCACTGTTACCACTTTGGTCTTGTCCCAACCCTAACCTTATCCCTGCAATATCACTTCCAGGTCATGTCTTTTGTAAATGTGTTGTGTTAAACTTGTAAAAGTGTTTCTTTTTTTAACTTGTAAAAGTGTTTCGGTAAACTTGTAAATGTGTTTCGGGTAACTTGTAAATGTGTTTCGGTAAATTTGTAAAAGTGTTTCAGTAAATTTGTACAAGTGTTTCGGTAAGATTGTAAATGTGCTTCGGTAAACTTGTAAATGTGTTTCGGTAAACTTGTAAATGTGTTTCGGTAAACTTGTAAAAGTGTTTCGGCAGGACTGTAAATGTGTTTCGTAAACTTGTAAATGTGTTTTGGTAAATTTGTAAAAGTTTTTCAGTAAATTTGTGCAAGTGTTTCGGTAAGATTGTAAATGTGCTTCGGTAAACTTGTAAATGTGTTTCGGTAAACTTGTAAATGTGTTTCGGTAAATTTGTAAACGTGTTTCGGTAAACTTGTAAATGTGTTTCTGTAAGATTGTAAATGTGTTTCGGTAAACTTGTAAATGTGTTTCTGTAAGATTGTAAATGTGTTTCGGTAAACTTGTAAATGTGTTTCGGTAAACTTGTAAATGTGTTTCGGTAAATTTGTAAACGTGTTTCGGTAAACTTGTAAATGTGTTTCTGTAAGATTGTAAATGTGTTTCGGTAAACTTGTAAATGTGTTTCTGTAAGATTGTAAATGTGTTTCGGTAAACTTGTAAATGTGTTTCGGTAAATTTGTAAACTTGTTTCGGTAAACTTGTAAATGTGTTTCTGTAAGATTGTAAATGTGTTTCGGTAAACTTGTAAATGTGTTTCGGTAAATTTGTAAGAGTGTATCGGTAAACTTGTTAATGTGTTTAGGTAAACTTGTAAATGTGTTTCGGTAAAAATGTAAATCTGTTTCAGGTTAATGTAATTTTGTTTTGCACTTCCCGGCCACTATACAAATCACTTTTACTGGTAAACAAGAGGTCAAAATGTAAAAAAGCATTTGTGTTTTACTGTCCTGGCCTTAGTCATTTACACCTCAGGGGTGCCACTGAGTGTGAAGGATGCCATAAATGTACGCAAGAGACACGGTTGTGTCTCTGTGTGCTCGCCCTGAGACAGACTGATGACCTGTCCAAGGTGTTCTAATGCTTTTGCTCGCTGACTTCTGAAACAGGCTCCTGTGACCCTGAACAGGATTAAGTGGGAACACAGAGTGAGTAAAAAGTGAAGTTTTCACACAGACTTCTTTTGGGAGATTTCAAGAAGTCACATATCAAAGGAAAGCTTCTTGTTAGTATGTGGTAAAGTTATCCGATGTGCTCCCAGAACACAAACAACCACCAGTTCTGATAAGCACTGTGATCCTTTCAGCTCCTATCAAAGCACGACCTGACAAGACCACAACACTGCTTTAGTTAAATACACAACAGCCCCAGTTCGTTGAACGGAAAGAGAAAAAATGCTGAAGTCCACAAAAAATGCTAATGCAATCAAATCAGATTCGACTTGGTTGGATGATGGAGTGCAGAGCATAGAGCCAATCTGTCTAGACCTTGCTCTAATAACTCCCTAACTGGAGCCGATACAACCTGCGCAAAAGCAAACCCCTCCATCCACCCAAAGCTTCAAAGTTCACACTTTCAGTTAGCTCAGTGAACATCACCTGGCCATCACCTTCTACCTTGAATGTGAGACCTTGCTGCTTTTCTCAGGAAACTGCTCATAGATGCAAGCATAGAATAAACAGAAACCTATGAGAATAACAGCTGCAGTGTGAAGCCTGCAGAGTCTCACTGCAAGCCCATTATCTGTGTCACCAGACTTCAACTCCAGTCACAGCGGCAGCATGGATGCTTGTTTGTGAAACAAAGGAAGGCATGCTCCTTCTTTAAAACTTAGCCTTTATTTAAATGTGAACTTCTATATAATCCAAACAGATTTGGTTTACAATTTTTTCCTACGTAGCTCAAAATATGTTTTTCAGTATGCCATCATGCAGGAATAAAGAAGATGGTGGAATAGATGTCATCCATTAAAAATAATTTCATTGCATCACAGAGGACCTTGAAAAATGAAGCTATCTTGAATATCTTCAGCGAACACTAACGCTTCATGGATTGATCTGCTGATGGTGTGGTTACTTTTACTCTGCCTGATCATGCTTAGGATACAACTGATCTTGTTTCTGAACATCAATCACTGAAATCCAGATCTGAGAGCTGCTTTCTACCATCACAAGAAGGCAAGGAATATTTTATCAAACTGATTCACATTTTCTTTATGAAGCTGTAAATAATGGGTATAAAATAAATTTTTTCACACCTGCCGAAAACGTTTGCACAGTACTGTATATTTGTTGTTTTGTTGCCTAATGGGATGATTTCCATCATAATAATTTGTCCCTACAATCGTAAAAAAGTTGTTTAGAAGATAAAAAAGCACACTTTAGACTGTTTTTATTGTGAGTTAAAAGAAAAAAAGAAATCTAAACCTAGACGATGTGGCGTCTGTTTTCTGTGGTTGCTGTATATTGAATGAAGCCAACCATCGCTCCCCTCCATGCTGTTACGTTTTCACTGCCAAAGGAGTGGGTTTTGCTAACAGGTGTTGCTGTTCATCAAGCAGACTAGAAATACCTTTTCACGTTGTGTTTTGAAAGGCAGTGAAATAAAAATAGATGTGCAGGGAAAGCAGCCATGTGGTTGGTTCACCCTACTGATCAGCTTCTAAACAAGGTAGATGCAAAAATAGTGATTTGAGGGATGAATTTTTCCATTTGACATTTTTTTAATACTGACAACCAATAAATAACAGAATCAAATTAAACAGATTTTCTTTTCTTATAGCTCTTCCTTCCAGATCTAATCTCATTAATGCAAGAATGGATATATGGTCCCTCCAACAGGTTCAGATTCCTCTGCCTACCTCTTACTCATACTTTCACCACCACCCCAGCTGATCTTTTTCAATGTTCTGTTCCAGGCACCTCTCCGAAGACCGAGAACTACTACTTCTAAGGCAGAGCCCTAACATTACAGAATCCACAAACTTGTTCTGTCTGAGTTGATTCACGGGTGAGTGCTGGAAAATAGATGAACTAGTATATCAAGAGTTTCATGCAGTGCTCTCATTATTGCTAATAAGCTCCAATGCGTCAGTCCATCTCACAGTCCATCCTGTCATTTTTAGTGAACAAGACTACAAGATATCTAAACTTCTCGGCTTTGAACCAACATTTATTGACCAAGCATTGATTGAACAGACACTGAAAAGATGATGTTGCATTCCATCCATCTATTATATTCTGCTTAATCAAGGGTCGGGTCGCGGAGGGTTACTCCCTTAATCTATCTCGATCTTCCTCTGGGTCTCCTCATGATCGATGTGTCCGGGACACCTCACCAGGGAGCAGAACTGGCGCCAGAGGAATTTAGCTGGGGTGGCTGTGGCTTATTCTGGGGGATCCAGTAAATAGTCTTTTTATTTAACCCTTTCGTGATTTACCATCCCATTGGCAGTATGTCACATACTTCCGGGTCAAATATGCCTTTTTCCTGTGACACCCCTATGTATATATACATGTTATACATCATTTCAAAGTGGAGATTCTTGGGATTCCAATGGTGTATGCCAATCAATGATACAAACATAACTATAGACATAGTAAATGCTTTTGTCTGACCATTCAAAGAAAAACAATGTGCAACTCACTATTCGAGGCCACACATCATTGACAGAATTGAAACACCTCAAATAAATAAAAAAAATTTACATTCACAAGGCTCCAGTTAATGTACTCCATAGCTAGTGCACAACAAGTCTTACGTCTACAATCCAACATAGTCTGCTACTGAAAATCTTGATAATTCCCTTCCTTGGGTGTATTTCTCACAAGGCTTTCATCATAACTAGTAGTGAAGTGTCGGTCGCGAACGAACCGGCTCTAAGAGTCGGCTTGTTGAAGTGAATGAGGGGAGCCGGCTCGTTATTGCGAGCCGTTTTTCTTTTTTCCCCCCCGCTTGTTTTGGTGAAAGCCACAGGTGATTGGTCAACATGTGTAACAGCAACTGTCCACACACAGAGCAGTAGGGGCGGGGAAAAGGGAGGGTCAGACACACAGCAGTGAGCATGTGCACACGGAGGGAGACAAGAGAGGGAAAGAGGAGGAAAAAAGCGATCGAGTGAGAAAGAGAGAGAGTGCGACGAACAAACGGTGAGAAAATGAGCGACAGCTGCAGAAAATTTAGCAAAATCTGGACCCATTTCAATGTTGTAAGCAGCTCAAACGCAGAGTGTAACTTGTGCAAGGTGAATATATATATATATATATATATATATATATATATATATATATATATATATATATATATATATATATATATATATATATATATATATATATATATATATATATATATATATATATTTATATTTTAACACTGGTGATTCCTGGATGGCTCTGTTTTTTTATGGCCTTCTTTATAATTTATTTTTGTAGTAGTCAAGTTCAGATTTTCTGAAATTTTCTGAAATTTAAACTCACGACTGACCCCATGTGGCCAAAAACGGAACTGCTCTTCCTTTCTGCATTTAACATGAACGCGATTGACGTCACATCCGCAGACAGAGCGGGAAAAATCGGACCCGACAGAAAATAGAAAAAATTGGATACAGGCTTATAGGTGCACCCACTGTGAGCTGACAAGGTGTCAGTATGCTCATCAGGAGATATTTGAGTCATAAATGGTCAAATAAAAAGAATATTGTTACGTTTAATTTGGGGGAAAAGTTGCATATAGCCTCTTTAAAGTGTTCAGTAAATAAAGCCATAGAAATGATAAATATTTTATATATTGCATTTTTTTACATTAGTAAATCATTTTCCACATAGTTTTGCAATATTTTTGGTGATAAATATACTTTAAGCAACAGAAAATCTGAGGAGCCACTTGGGAGCCGAAAGAGCCGGCTCTCTTTGGTGAGCCGAGCCAAAAGGACTGGCTTTCGAAAAAGAGCCGGAATTCCCATCACTAATAACTACCGTTAGCATGTTTATATTAGCCTAAAGATTAGCAGGAGTGTGGACCAGAATGTCACTCAAAGTTGCACTTGCTTCTCTAAGACTGGTGATGTATTAGCTTCGTCCCTGCTTGTGCTAGCTTTGCTCATGGTTTTAAGCAAAGCTGTAATGTCCATTTTGGCATACAAATGTATCAAAGTATCCTCAATGCCTCCAAAATCCAGATTAATAGCCTAGAGCACCCTCTGCTGGTTGTCTTGGGTCAAAACATTGCATGGTTGCAATTAAATTTATACTGGCCTCTTGGGCGTGCCTAATACCTGAATTGGGCGTCGGGCCCATCCATTCAGGTATGGGGCCTGCCTGTGAATCCATGGGTTCTCTCCGGGTACTCTTCCCACAGTCCAAAAGCATGTCTGTTGGGTTAGCTGGATACCAAAAATTGTCCTTAGGTGTGAGTGTGTGCATGGTTGTGTGTAAACTGTATATATGAAACTGCAATGAAATACCACCACAAAATAAATGAAAGTAATGGAAAACATAAAAAGAAATCAAATTAAAATTTTCAGTCAGAAAACATAAATACGAATTCATAAATATGAAATCTTTATTGTACCTTTGTAGATGGTTGATCAAAAAAGGTCAAGACACCTCCCTGACGTCAGGCCTGCCAGGGTATCCTAACCAGATACCTGAGCCACCTCAACTGGATGCTCCTTAAAAGGATGTCTGCTTAAAACATAAAAGGCATAAAAAATATATATATATATATATATATATATATATATATATATATATAGCTAAAAAGATTTAACACTGAATTTGAATTAAAGGTATTCAAAAGGTTTGTGTTGAAAGTGAAACAAAAATTCACAGTGAAAGAAATCTTACGTTATGGAGAGTAGTGCCTGAATGTCTTATATTTTTGGGTTCTGAACTAAATATTCCCACAAACACACTGCTAAGCCTGGTGGAAAGCCTTTCCAGAAGGGCTGAAGCTGTTACAGTAGCAAAGGAGAAGCAGTCATGTTAAACTTTATGGATTATAAAGGCATGTCACTCAAGTTCATCAGTGTAAAGGGAGCCCCAAAAAAAACTTTTACCAACATAATGTTTCTCCAGCAAGTGCTGTAATTGAGTCAAAAGACCCCCAAACATTTTCACACAACACTGTGTGAACACAATACAATACATGAAACTAAAAAGATAGAGCACATCCTTCGGAACATCTTTATCAGTTTGCAAGTTTGACCATACTTTCAGCTTTTCAAGATTTCATAGTGTTTATATAAATCGTCCCTAGAGTTAACGTCCTTAAAAGTTACTTACTGTAATATGTGTGAACCCTTAGAAAACCTAATTGTCCTTGTGTTTCTCAAAGTAGCTGAACTCTCATAGCTGGACTCTGTCATAATACAGATTTTCGTAATAGGATCCAAGCTGGGTGTTTCTGGGGGCAGCTGCTAAAATTCTGACCACATGTCCTTGCATCGGTTATTTCAAAGCTGTAAAATATCTCCAGAAGATGCATTTATTTGCTTTTCAAAGAAACACACACATCTTTTTTTCTGAATTTGAGAGATTATGCTGCTGCTGTTTTATTATCCCCTCAAGGTCCTCAAACATGCAAGACACATTCTTACTTTGTTACCTCAGAAGAAAGTCTTGAATTCATACAAGTGACACAATATGTGCATCATAGGAGCTAGTTTAGATGTAGGCAAATGCTATGTGTGGAATGTTGTTAATGAAGCTATTAATAAAATCTGGAACCAATGATAATTAGTCTAAAATCTTTAGCTGGATGTCACCATTATAAATCGGTAAAAAGCATACGTGACTTAAAGCCGACAGATACCCAAGAAGGCAATGATAAAATGTCATATACTCCGTCTTTGATGCCAAGGTTTCTTTGTTGCTCCACGTACTTGCGGGTAGCCTCCATTGTTGCTAATGTTGATGCTGTTACTGTCACAATGTACTCTTGTCACTAGTTTTTCATTTCATTCCCTGGGTGTATTGCAGACCGAAGTTGTTGCTTTTCTAACAATGTTTACAGATTGTGGCTGGATTTGGTTGTGAAGGTGATCAATAAGACGTCAGAGGGTCCATCACACTGGACGGCTACAAACCTGTGAATCACGCACATCGTTTTTTTGTCATGACTATTCACGGCAAAAGACTTATCTACCACGTCCGAGAATCGAACAGTGTGAATTGGGGTTTAGTTTCAATGTTTAGGTTCACACGTTTAGGTCTAAAACAAGGTCAAAGAATTTCTGAAATGGCTAGTGTCAACATGTAGTGAGAATGTACTTGCAACAATAGATCTGCCAGATTTGGTGGAACACGTATTGTATGTAAGGTTGTTCTGTACCTCTTGGTGGTTTAACAAATGAGGCACAAAGGAGACTGGATCTTGGGAAGACCTGGATATTTGAACCACTTGAGGTGAAATTCTGGTTAATGGGAAAAAGAATGGTTAGTTGTGTTTGATGTGCCCTCCTTTCAACAAAGGCGGGTAGTTGGCACGGAAGACTCTGTAGTAGGCTAGCTATCACCACTCAGTAAGGGGGAACCAGTACACAAAAATTACAGTTCAGTACACTTTAATCAGGAAGAATAAATACAAATGTGCAAATGAATTTTCTGCCACTGATAGTCATGTGGACATCAGCTGGTTTTTCTCTAGGAATAGTGATGTTTACATTCACCTTAACATTGTTTCAGTTGAGTAGCAATTCATGAGAGCAATGGCTGCTCTCCTGCAGCCACACCTTAGTTACAGAGAGTTAAGGAACAGGAGATTTGTTTATTGGTTTCGTTAAAGGTACCCTTGGAACCAACTGGAGCAAACTCTTGCCATAAACCGACGTCAATAAGGAAGTCATCTACTTGCGTCATCACTTCCCCCCGACATAACACCCACTCACTTATTCTAGGCCCGATGCAATGAAGCATGTTCAACATATTAAACAGGTGAAGGTAGCATGAGAGGAACTCTCAAAATGAAGAGGCAGTAAAGCATCTGGCCCCATGAAAAAAAGTGAAGGTGGTGATTATTATGTCCATCACTGCTTTCTGTGCAACAATTACATCCGTTTTAAATTCCCTTTCTTCTAAATAATCTTCAAAAATGAAATTGATTCAGGTGATACAGTTATTAACATCAATCTATAGTTACATCATGCGCTCTGCGCTCAGATGCTCTTAATACATGAGAATATCGCTTTAAAGGAAGGTATTTTAAACAAGAAATGCAAATAACATCAGCTTCTTATCTTTAACTTTATAGCAGAAATCAGTCTTGTAGATAACAAAAAAATCAATTCTCAAGTTCTCAATGCATTGATTGGTCAAGAGTTGGTTTAGATTTCCATCTTTGTGAAAGTTGAAATCCTGAAGTGAATTTAATGTTTTTAATATCCATTTTTGTTGTGTAGTATTATTCAGGACTAGTAAAAAAAATGAGCAGCAGAGAAACAGTCTTCATTCTGGAAGTAAGGAAACCCATATGAACCTTTAATGAATAAAAAACTGAATGTCAGCAACTTCCAGAGGGCACAAAAAACAAGTGCTGGCATAAAACCACAAGGAAATCAGAGATGTTCAAGGAATAGGGAGCAAACAGGAGGATCTAACCAAGAGTGACTTGAAACCAAGACTATTCATATACCGGAACGAGGGATTAAAAGAATGGGAACCAGGTGTGTGATTATTGATGTGCTGTAGCTGGGATAATTATATGAACTACACCAAGGGAAACTAATGGGAAGGAAATGAAAACAATAACTTTATTCATCCATCCATCCATCCATCCATCCATCCATCCATCCATCCATCCATCATCTGTACCTGTCCATCCTATGCAGGGTATTGGTGCTTATCTCCAGCTGTACAATGACCTCATAAAAACAAAATATAAGCACAAAAATCTGCTCAAAACAAAAAAGCATTAAAAAATCAAACATAAAACCTTCAGAGCCACAAAGTTATGTCACAGAATAAAAAAACAACCAAATTCCAAGAAAAGAAAAGTTTCACAGGGCTTCCAAAATTGGAGAACTACTAATTGAGACTTTTAAAAACACTATAAGCAAGTCCAGCTGTTGGGAAGGAAAGCATAATAATCTTTGGGGTAATTCAAAATTTTAATAAAGCACTGTATTTTGCAATATCATTGTTGAAGTCTTGCAGACCAATTCGTTTAAACCTTGAGCAAACCATAATGTATTACTTGGTAATGTGATGGCAATAAGAGGCCATTGTAAAGATGAATTCTCCAGGGCAAATTTGCATAAAAACCGTTGAAGGTGATCTAAAGCCCCTGAGCTGCTTATTCTTGATTTACTGCAAGAATAGCGATGGTTCTTCAGCTCCTCCGTACCTGAACAAAAAATAGGAAAAACAATGACAGAAGAAGCTAAATCAGCAGATCTTAAAGTGGTTGACAGCAAGATAAGCCCAGGGCTTCGCTTTCCCTGCCATTAGCAGAACCATGTACTCTCAGTCATGGACTAATGACATGCTGCAGGATCCATCTCTGCATGTGCTATCAGCAGATGGAGCCAAGCAGAAAGAAGAAACCCCAAACTGAAATGTGTTTCCCGTTTTCACCAAAGCCTGCATCTGCACCACTCCGCATAGTCTTCACCTCTATCAGTGAAAGGCTGCATATAGCAGCGCCGTCACTGTGTCATTCTGGTGTAAAGAAAGAGAAGAAGAATTTCAAAGACATCAATCTAGTTCAGAAGGTGAAAGGCTGAGGAGAGGTGATGTTTCAGCTCTGAATCTCCCTCAGGGAAGCAAACAATCACAATCACCTTACCCCTTTCATTCCCACAAACTACATATGGCATTCTGCAAATAAAACATAAATCTTCCTAAATTAAAAACAATGTCACTAAAAAGAAAAAAAAAGTTCCACAAAAACACAGGGCTTGATAGTGTGCAGTAACATGCTGCAGGGACAAAGTATAAGCTGCTGTTTTCACTTTGTGCTCGTCTGAGTTAGCAGCTAATTGAATTTTAATGCATCCGTTTAAGCTCTAATGGAAATAAACAGGACAAACAACTATACTTTGTGGACAATCTGCAGCCTTATAATGAGACTCTAGAAATATACAAAAGGAGAATACATTAATTCATAACAATATTTGTTACCTAAAGACAAAGTTGGAACACATTGTTTTTCTAATTTGTAGAAACACGAATTGGGAATCCTCACTTTTTTATTCTGTTTGATCCACCTAAGGTTGAATCCCATTTTACTCATTTCGCCTGCACTCCCTTAGGCCCTCTTCACATCCCACTAAGACCCCCCTGCTGTCTCCAGTCTATAAAAACTGAATCATAGCAAAGTTCAGCAATTTTCTACTTTGCTCTTAGTACTCCACTATATTGCCAAAAGTATATTTGTTGCACTTCAAGAACAATAAATTGACTTAAATATGGAATTTTGTTAAATCTTAAACAGCTGAAAACGTAATTTAAATGTTACCCATTATAAATAAAATAAATAAAATCAGCTATATGTTACTTCAACAAAAAGGCATATGAGTTACTAGATATAATAATTTATATTACAATTTACGCAACCTAAGAAGATTTATTTTATTGTTAATCATAATAATAAGTCCAAAATAATAAAAACCCTTAACTAAATTCATAACCAAAGTTTTTTTTTTATTTGTAAAAAACAAATCACATACTTTGGAAGTATGAGATATTTGTATGAAGTGTACACAGACTGCTGGCCTGTCTGCTGAAGGAGGAGCAGCTGCTCTCTGTCTCTCTCCAGATCCATTCACTTTATTTCCTTTTCTGTTTGCTTTTCTTGTTTTCTTACTTAACCTTTTCTTAGTTACTTTATTTACCCAGCCCCTGGAGTTACTGTATTGGACTGGATCTCTTCTTGGATTACTTTTTTATGGATTTATCAACATGGCTTTTTGCTCAGTTGAAGATTTTGAAAAACTGCTCCACAGAATTGAGGGCATTGAAATGAAGCTACGCCGTCTGGAAATTAATTTTGATCTCCACGCTGATTATGAAAACAACACAACTTTACCTTTGAATACAAACAGCCCGGTGTTACATCCGTCTAACCGTGTCACAGACACTCCCTACAGGCGTCTGAGCGGCAGAACTCCGCACTCTAATAAAGACTGGCCAGCTTTAAAACGCATGGAATCATCAACCCCAGCCTGTTCTCCGAGGAAGAAAAAACAAAAGAAACTCCGGCACAGAGAAAGCTCTGAACCCAGACCCCCCGCTTCTGCTAAAAGTAAACAAAAGAGGTTTCAGCCAAAAACAAGAGATATTTCTCCACCTGGAATCCCGCTGAAAAACAGATTCGCAGCCTTGAGATCCTCGAAAGATGACGCAGCCCCCGGGACCAGTCAAAGCCACCAGGAGAAACCCAGCCGCATCAAACGGACACATAACAAAGTAAGAGCCCCCCAGCAAAGATTGTTATCATACAAGATGGATCAATTAATGGAATTGAGGCTTTTTGTAGCAAGAACACCAGAGTTTATAGCTGCTACAAAAATACAGTGAGAGAAATATCAGAAAAAATCCCAAAAATCTTGGACCAACATCTTGCTTTGGAAAAGCTCGTCATTCACCCTGGATCAGCAGATATCGCGTGAGACAATCAGAGATTCTGAAGAGAGACTTTTCTGATCTCCTACAGAGACTTGATGGACTTAACGTAAACATCCTGATCAGCGGACCAGTCCCTGAAGGGAATGATGAAAGATTTAGCAGACTCCGCATGCTCCAAAAATGGTTGAAGAAACAATCAGCTGAGAAGTCGTTCACATTTATTAATAATTTCAAAGTATTTGGAAGTGCTATTCATCTGTTCAAAGCAGGCCGTTATCTTAACAAGGCCGGAGTAAGGCTGTTAGCAGTAAACATTTTTTCTTATCAAAATCAGAAAGCAAAACACTTGCTCCCAAAAGCTGACCTTGAGGCGCCCATGGATATCAGAGAACAAAAACACCAAGTCATGATGACACCACAGGACCGAACAGATAAACAACCATCAGAGATTAAGTCTTCATCTTCCTGTGACTCAGCCACATCAAATGAGTCTCCATTTAGAAACTTTACAGACAGACTGAACGAGCAAATCAAATTTGGGACACAATTAATACCTAAACTTAGACTACACCAAACGCCTGGGACTAGTGTCAATAAGCCTGGGACCTTCCCCCCACTGATTATTACTGATATTTGATATTTGAGGGAACCGGGCAATAAATCCACCCCTACCGTCTCCCAGAACTCGCCCGGCACCCCCCCGAGTCTAAGATTTCAGTGATTATCAGCAGCAGGAAACATAAATCGTTAACCACACGCTCTCATATTAAACAAAATCTCAAACTGATAACCTGTCAGAAGGTTCAGCTGCCCATCATCACAATACTTAAGTTAGCTTTTATTAAACATTAGATCTCTATCCGGGAAGTCTTTTCTTATCAATGACTTCATCACTGAGCATAATACATAAAAGTATTCAATGGCATCCGGATAAATACAGACTGTGGAAGAACCACAGTGCTGGTTCTGTTGGACATCAGTGGAGTATTTGACACTGTTGATCATGATATTTTATTGGAACGACTGGAGAGCTGGGTCGGACTCTCAGGTACACTAATTGGCTGGTTCGAATCTTACCTAAAGAACAGGAACTTCTATGTTTCAATAGGAAACTTTTCATCAGAACGAACAGAAATCACATGCGGGGTCCCCCAGGGCTCCATCCTGGGGCCCCTCTTATTTAATATCTACATGCTCCCACTAGCCAAGATTATAGATTATATATATACCAATAACATTAGCTACCATAACTACGCGGATGACACTCAGCTCTACAGTACAATGTCACCAGGTGACTCTGAACCCATTCAAACTCTAAATCAATGCATTGACCAAATAAATGGATGGATGTGCCATAACTTTCTCCAGCTGAATAGAAACAAAACTGAAGTGAATATTTTTGGACCCAAGGAGGAACGATCAAGAGTCAGCACACAGCTTCAGTTAATACAGCTAGAAACTACTGATCGGGCTCGAAACCTAGGTGTAGTAATGGACTCAGACCTGAACCTCCATGGTCACATAAAGGCAATAACAAGGTCAGCCTTCTATCACCTGAAGAACATTTCTAGGATTAAACGACTGATGTTGCAACACGACCTGGAAAAACTCATCCATGCGTTTATCTTTAGTCGGATTGATTACTGCAACAGCATCTTCACAGGTCTGCCTAAAAAGTCAATCAGACAGCTGCAGCTTATCCAGAACGCTGCCGCTCACGTCCTCACTAGAACCAGGAAAGTAGAGCACATCACCCCAGTTCTAAAGTCCTTACACTGGCTCCCTGTAGCTCAGAGAATAGACTTCAAAATACTCCTACTAGTTTATAAATCATTACATGGCTTAGCACCAAAATATGTTGAAGACCTGTTGTCATGGTACCAACCACCAAGACCACTCAGGTCCTCCAACTCTAGCCTAATAAACATCCCTAGACTCAGAACTAAACATGGAGAAGCAGCTTTCAGTTTCTATGCTCCCCTTATCTGGAACAGACTTCCTGACGAGTGTAGAGCTGCTGAAACTCTGAACTGCTTTAAATCGAGACTAAAAACCCATATGTTTAGAATTGCCTTCGATTAAATGCTTGATGTCAAATGTATGAAATGTGTTCATGCTCTCTTGCTTTTTATATCTTTCTCCTGCTTTATTGTTATCATCTGTAATGTGTGTTTCTTTTACTTTTAATTTCCATTGTTTCTTTTGTTTTTTAAATCACTAAATCATGTAAAGCGCCTTGAATTGCCCTGCTGTTGAAAGTGTGCTATACAAATAAATTTGCATTTCCGTGCCTTGCCTTGCCTTGCCTATTGAAAGTAATCAAGAAACAAACACACACACACACCCACATATAACATCATTCTTTACTCAGACATTTCACAAATACTTTTTTTAATATTTGTTGATCTAAAAAAAGCTTACTCTGACTTGATGCTTGATGGTAAAGAAAATATGTATATATATGTATATATGTAACATCATATATATATGATGTTATATATATATATATATATATATATATATACTACTGCAATGTATATCATTGAGGGTCTTAATTTAATTTCAATTTACTCTACCAAAGCAAATCAAAATGGCATTTTAATCAGTAGTTCTTCCATTTCTTTAAGGACAGGAAGGATTTGACCCAATGAACTGAACACATTCTTCAACAGGTTCAGTTCAGGAACTAGCTCAGCATCCTCCTCTCCTGTTTCCAGCCAAACAGACATCCCACTCTCCTCTGATCAACAGCTTTCCTGTTACACCTCGGATGTTTTATCCTTCACCTCAGCCATGGACTCTGTGGGATTCTGCAGCACCTCTTCAACCTTAGCCTAACTCAGGAGAAGGTTCCAGTGTTGTGGAAGACATCCTGCCTTGTTCTAGTATCAAAAAGAACTCACCCATCAGTCATCAATGACTATAGACCCGTTGCCCTGACATCCCACATCATGAAGGTCCTGGAGAGACTCCTGTTGCCCTCCCTGAATAAGCAAACAAGAACGTATCAGGACCCACTGCAGTTTGCTTATCGCCGTGGAGTTGGAGTTGAAGATGCCATCATACACCTGCTTCAACCAACCCACTGTCACCTGGACAAAGCAGGCAGCACTGTGAGGATCATGTTCTTTGATTTCTCCAGTGCATTTAACACAATTCAGCCTGATTTACTTTGCCAGAAACTCCTGAAGACACAAGTGGAGCCCTCAACAATCGCCTGGATCAATGACTACCTGACCAACAGACCACAATTTGTGAGACTGAAGAATTGTGTGTCAAACCAGGTGGTCAGCAGCACAGGAGCACCACAGGGGACCGTACTCTCACCATTCCTTTTCACTCTGTTCACTTTAGACTTACAGTACAAATCATAAACCTGTCATCTGCAGAAATACTCAGATGACTCTGCAATTGTAGGGGTGTATCAGAGATGGACAAGAAGCTGAATACAGAGAGCTGGTGGACCGCTTTGTGACATGGTGTGGAAACAATCGTCTCACCTTGAATGTGAACAAAACAAAGGAGATGATTGTAGATTTCAGAAGAAACAGGGATAAGTCAAACACTGTTTCTGTCATGGGAGAAGAAGTGGAGGTGGTTGAGGAGTATAAATACCTCGGAGTTCACCTTGACAACAGACTGGACTGGAGACTGAACAGTGAAGCCGTCTACAAGAAGGGACAGAGCAGACTGTACTTCTTGAGGAAGCTTAGGCCCTTCAAGGTTAGCAGCAAGATGCTGCAAATCTTGTACAAATCTGTTGTGGAGAGTGTAATCTCTTCAGCTGTCATCTGTTGGGGTAGCAGCATCAGAGCCAGGGACTTAAAAAGGCTAAACAACCTGATAAAGAAGGCTGGTTCTGTTCTTGGGACAACTGTGGAACATCTGGAGATAATAATGCAAAGAAGGATTCTACATAAAATCAAAAAAACTATGGACAACCCTGAGCATCCTCTTCATTGCGCCGCTCAAGGTGGCAGCATGTTGGAGTAGCTCTGTTACTTTGGTTCATATTTTTTTCTTTTTTAAAACTTTAATTCTTCCATTTCTGGTAGAAACATTGTTTTTGTGGACAACTGTTCTCTCTGGTTTTGAATGCTGTGCACCTGGAAGGATTTTTGCTGATACTTTTTATTTTTGGACATTTGTTATGATGCATAACCATGGCAACAAGGTGGTTTACAACTGGCAGCAGCTGATTAACATCACAAAAGCTCAAATAATACCTTAACTACAGCCACAAAACCCTGTTGAGTTGAAAAGAAGACGCCATAGATCCAGAGCATCCTCTACATCAGACTGTCATACAACTACAGAGCGTCTTCAGTCAGAGGCTTCTTCAGATCTGCAGAGCACTACAAGAGATCATCCCTACCCACAGCCATCAGCATCTACAACAAATCTTTGAAGGAACTTTCATAATGAGTTACAACAACATTTAATTTCCCTTTGGGATTAATAAAGTAATTTTGAATTGAATTGAATTGAATGAGACCTGTCATACAACAACAGAGCATCTTCAGTCGGAGGCTTCTTCAGTTTCGCTGCAATACAGACCGCTACAGGAAATCCTTCCTGCCCAAAGCCATCATGATCTACAACAACTCCTTAATGAATTAATTACATGAGCTATACCAACACTTAATTTCCCTCTGGGATCAATAAAATTTTTTTGAATTTGAATTTAATTTAAATGAATTTTATTCTCTATTAAAAGTTTTACGGCATCAATTATATTTAGGTAATGGTGTATCAATTGAACCAGCATTCATACAAAAGGGTGATGTAAAAGATCTAAGGTTTACTCGCAACAAAAACTACCTTGGTGTCTGATTTGGTGTATTTTCATATCTTATGTATGGAAATGTTTTTTCCTTGGCGAAGGCTGCAATGGTCTTCATTGAAATGTGAATAGAATGTATGGGCATACTCGTGTGAAGTGTCTTTCACATACAAGGAATCAGCTACAAATAATGACATATCACGTTAATAATATTCCCATTTCACTGTGGAATATTTCAACAGCTTCTCTTTTTGGCATTAAATTAAGTGCCAAGGGATGGATGTAGGCGTAGGGGTAAAACATTGGGAATAGGATTTATTATAAATTAAATGTGAAGTTGGCACTATACTGAGTGAAAGAAAATAAAATCACTGCCTTTTTTAGCTGCAGGAAAAATATACCAAAGGCTTGCCTGGTTGAAGGCTCCAAACAAGAACACTTGAAATAAAAAACAGAAAACCCCCAAAATTGCTCAAGCCAAACTGAACATGTTCAAAGAAAATATTTAGATTAAAAACCAAAAAACTGAAAAGCTTGTGATTATATATGCATTCAATATGAAGTGTGTATCCTGTAAAGCATTACGTTAAAAGGAGACAGAGAAAGCTTCAGTTACAGGAAAACATCAAGGACTTCCAAATGTTTGAGAACAAAGGCAATTGTATGTACTTCCATGGGCTGTGAGTTTGGGTCTTTGAACTATAAAATCATTCACAAATCTATAATGCAAGTGAGAAGTATCATGTGGCAAGGGTCTTTACAGCTGTTTAGTATTTAATAAATCTGAGTTTCAAATATAAAATATCTTTAAAATCCCAAAAGTTTGTATCCAACAGAAGACCACGCAACCACTATGCTGTGCATTAAATGAAAAAGATGAGTATGTAAGGAAGAGTATCTTCTTGAAAGCAGCACAAAAAACAATATTGTATTGTTCTTTTGAGAACTTTTTTTCTCTCGATGTGGCAACTTTTGAGACACTTGTATTGAATCGACTTTTTAAAAAAGCCAAGAAACAAATCTAGTGGCCATTTCCGTTGGTGTCAGCTCCTTTCTTTCCACTGGTGCCCACACTTCTAAAGCTTACAAAGCGCTTCTGGTAAATAAAGCTTGACTGAAATACGTACAAGCTACTGGTGTAAAAATCAAATAAAGGGAACCACAGAGGGCATGGATCTTAAGGACGCTTCACAAATTTGCCTCATAAACTTCCATCATTTCTGCTTGCAAAGACCAAATGCCAAAAATATGGAACAGGTCAAATTTTTCAAACTCACATCTACAGTAGCAGCACTAAATATGAACCTTTATTACTTTTTTTTCTTTCTGATGACCTAACTCTTAAACCAGGAGATGTACTGAAGACTGCATGGTGCAGCAGAGGGTCCTGGGTTTGAATTCCAGCCTGGGGTCCCATCCGTTTATGGGGTCTCTCTGGGTACTCCAGCTTTCTCTCACAGTTCAAAAACCTGACTGTACGTTAACTTGTTTAGCTAATAGCACTGGTGCTACAGAGGATGCTGATTTTGTAGCACAGACAAAAAAGTTGTAGCGTCAACACAAAATGTCTTTTACAATCTCTAAAAAACTGTAGTGCATCTCATTACTTAAACACGCAAACAATAAAAATGCATACAATGAGCACACAATAAAATGAAATATGTTTCAGACATGTTTATTCAGTGAAAATACTGACATATAAGCCTTATTTATATTTGTGTGGATGTATTTAAGACATAGGTGTGTGCATATACATTGAGAAATGTAAGCATTTTAGGTCATAATGCAATTCAAATAATAGAACTGAAATTCCGTTAATTGTCCCACACTGGGGAAATTCAAGCATAACAGCAGCAAAGTGACATATTCACACCAAGATAAAAACACAAAGTATGAAAAAACAGAATTAGGAGTAACAGTGTACAGTATGGGCAAAATTACAACACTAAAATACTGTGAAGTTATTAAAAAATAGCATACTCCAGTTCAAGAAATCTACAATTGAGCAGGATAATTTAAAAATATGCATGTCTATTTGTGCATTACAGAACAGGCTATTTACAAAAAGTGACAAAAACTGTGCAAACAACAGAAATGTGTAACAATGGACAACCCTCTGTCATGTTTGAGTTTAGCTTTATGACCCACATGGAGAACACCACCTGGGAGACCAGTTGAGATATAATAAAACAGTTTATTGAAACAATAAATGTACATGGGTTACTGGCCTGGTAGCCCTGCTCCTGGGTGGGTCTAGGGTGCTCAGGGTTGTGGGGCACTGCGCCCCCTGACTGTGGTCCTGGCCGGTGTGGGTGTCACTGTTGGCGGTGTGTGGGGATCGTGGTTGGCCAGTCGTCGACGTGTTCTGCCATTTTTCTTTTTTTCTGGGGCGATTCTCATTGCCAATTTCTGGATGGCGTCCCACCTTGTTTGCGTGTTGGGGTGTCGGGCTGGTGGCTGTGGTGGATGGATGGCTTTCCTGGCCTGATTAGTTTTGGGCACTGGACTTGGCTCCTGGGTCTTGGTCTTTGTGTGCTGCAGAGTATTATGGTCGGGTGCGTGACAGGGCTCGGTAGGGCTCACCAGTGGACTGACCGGGTACAGGAAGTGCAGGGCGGGAAGAGGAGGGGGGCTAGATTTGGTCGCTTGCTGAGCCATCAGACAGCAGTTGTCGCTCTGCCGGGGATAGGGGGTGGTGGATGTCGGCCTGGTGTATCGGCCGGCATCCGTTTGTTTCATGGTCCGGGTGGGTATGTCGTCAGTTGGGGGGAGGGGTTTCCATCTCCGCTACCCCGTGGCTGCCTGGGTCCAAATTTTACTGTACAACTTAGACAGTCTCACTTATAACATTCTCATGAGACACACATATAGGGACTTTGGGGTGAGCAGACCTTTCGGCATCAAGAGGAGGAACTCTTTTAAATGGACAATATAACAACAAGCATCAACACCACACTCCTGTTCACTATTGGCCATCAGGGGTTGGGTCTGGTCGGGGCCTTGGCTGGTGGGCTGCTTCACCACTGTATGGGCTTTGGCTGTCTGCTTGTCTCCATCCTAGAGGGTAGGGGGACCACCTCCTGAGTGTACAGCGTCCTTTGTTGTGTGTCTTGGTGTGCAGGTGAGAGTGTATCTGTGTAAGAGGATCAGGTTGTGCATCCGTCAGGTTGGGTCCTGGGCTGCTTTCTCGCCTGGCGCATCTCAGGCCCCCCACCAAATGAGGGCCCTATTTCCCCTCCGTCACTAACTGCCAGTGACTGATGCCTCTGCCCGCCAGTGCGTTGGTGGCTCTCTGTGTCCAGGGCTGGGTGCTCGGGGGACCCAGCCCCTGTATGACATGTTATTCTGCTACTCTTCTACAGCCTTCTACAGCCTTTTGCCCTCCTACAATAGTCACAAAAACCATGTTAACTTCAACTTGACATCCTATCAGAAAGTGTTCCGATTAACAAAATTTGTCTTTCATGACTTTAGTATCACACTTGATTTTTATATGAGTTTTATACTCCTTGAAAGACCCTCATATAAATTCTTAAAATGCTCCTCTAAAAATTGGTAAATATAAGATTAGATATTTTTATTGTAAATATATCAAAAGTGCATCAAACATCATAATTGTAAAGTGTAACATTTGTGCGCTGAACAAGGCAGAAGCTTTACCAGTGAAAAAAATTGCAATCTGTACTATGTTGCATCAATCCCCAGAGAGGGCCACACTTGATCGGAAAACCTTATCAGAACTGTCTGAGGATGATGTAATCCTCTACTGCGGTCAGAAAATCCCCTTATCACCCACCTCATGACAGATCGGTCATCACTGCTGGAACCTGCAGGAACTCAGGAAGCAAAGTTTCCCTGCTGTCAGTAACAAACATGATAAATCTCTATATCACATGGTAACCTTTAGTTTGTGGATCCTGCACAAAGACTAAATTGGTTTATTACAAACAGGCGGCACGTAAATGTCGTAAACACAATAATCGGGTGTAAAAGTCAGCCAGGCATAGAAGGAAAATGCGTATCATTTGTCATTGTGTTTTTGTCCATCTGAAAAATCTTCACCGGCTCCAGAGGGGCGAGCCACATGCTCATTAGCTGGTGACTGACTTTTCTGCCTGCTGTGTGGTGCTAGTATTATAGCACACTTCTCTACAACAAAAAGCTTGCTGAACAGATCAAATACAAATAAGAATGGACAAAAATCTGTGAGAAATTTGTCTTACAAATCCCTACAATCAATTCAAATTGTTGTGATGGCAGATTGTAGAACTGGTATGTAGCATCAAGCAAAAAACTTTTTTTTGAAAATCTTATTAGGTTGTCCTTATCAACAGTTTTCCAGACTTCCTGAAGGTGTTTCACAGTTTTTATTTGTACTTTATGCCCCATATGTAGCTGGCCATGACAGCTTATTGTGCAGTGTGCTTAAAAATTAGAGTTGCAAGCTAAAGGTCTGCGCACACTCCACAAGGAAGAGACAATTGCTTAGCTTTACCTGAGGTAGGAAAAACATTTTCTGACCAATCATGCAATATTTGTCAGACACCACACCAGAAAAATGTTCTTCCCAGAATAGTTGTCAAGAACAAGCTGCAAGAACTTCCAAACCAGGGCTACAGGAGCCATTTTGTTCTGGCACCCCTTGGTAAAAGAAGAAATTTGTATTTTCTTGAGCCTCTAAAAGTAGTACTTCGTCAAGAATTACCAATCAAACCAGTGAAGACCTGAAACAGATGATTTTTTTCCCACCAAACTGGTTATGCTTATTTAACATAAAACTACTTTCTCTCTTTTACTATCTTGGCATCTAGCAAATAGAAAATATTTTGGTGAATCTAATTAACCTACACCATGAAAGGTTAAGTCCGATTTAATGTCAGACAGTGCGTAAACATTTGGTTTCAGCTGTATGTCATGCAAATATACAAGAAATCTTATTCTAAGGCCCTTTACAGGTAAAGACAAACAAGTCCAACTCATATCCAGAAGTCTATTATCAAATAATTTCAGCATAACCCAATTATATGATGTAGACAAAATCAAATTCCATTAAATAAAGTGAAGCCCAGAAATGTTCATACCTCTTGCAGATTGTGATGTAAAACTACCTTCATTTAACCATAAATCTGTTTTGAGCTAACATTTTGATAAAACTTAATTTACATTCTTTTCAATCATCAATCAAAAAGCCTCCTTTGGCATTAAAGCAATCAAACCCTTCTTTATTGTACAGACAAGCACTGGTATTTGATGATTTAACTTTAATGATTAAGCTTCTAGTAAGTACGACTACCGTGGCCACACCATGCGCAGCACCAACGAGTCGTGGTGAAGACGGCACTACGCCTCGACCCTGGTAGAAAAACACCACCTGGGCGCCCAAAGAAATCTTTGACGGATTGCATTGTGGAGGAGAAAAAGACAGTACACCCAGCCCCGGAAGACACTGGCAACTGGGTCAAGTGAAGACAGAGGAGCCATGCCAGGAACAATGCGAGGAAAGAGAAAGATCAAACTCTTAGTCTTTGAGGTTGGAAGGCCTCCGTGTCGTCACCCTAAGTCAGTTATCTCACTAGAGCTGGGCGATACTGCCTCAAATTAATATCACGATATATTGAGGAGTTCCCCTTGATAATAATACATGGACGATAACTACCCCAGCGCCAAAAAACACGCTTTTTCTCTAGATCGAGCTGTGGCTTCTCCTCTTCCTTCTCGACCAGCTCTACCCCAGCCACTTTAATTTTCAATTTAATTTAATTCAATTCAGTTTATTTATATAGCGCTTATATAGATTCACAACAGATGTCATCTCAAGGCACTTTACAAGAAAAGTCATTTCAATACAATCATATAAATATTCAAATCAGTTTAAAAGTTTTCTTGACTTGAGGTTATTTCCCATACAAGCACACTCCAACCACAGCAATCCCTTAGCAATCTCTCATAGGAAAACCTCTTTAACAGGATGAAAACCTCCAGCAGAACCTGGCTCAGTACGAGCAGCCATCTGCCACGACCGACTGGGGGTTCAAGAAGACAGAGCAGAAAAAACAAGAATAACTGTTGTAAGAGTACTTTCTATGTTAAAGAAATTAAAAAGTTGAAAACAGGACAAGGCGGATGCTCAGTTACTGGGAGCATCATTCCAGTCGATGGCCCCCATCCAACAGGACATTGTAGCAAAGCAGGATACGTATAGCTTTAATATTTGAATCCTCCTCCATTTGCTCACCGTCTTTCTGTTCTAGTGTTGCCAACTCCGCAGCATGGAAAGTAGCTACTGGCTGTCCCAAAAGTCGCTAGAAGACACTAAATAACTGACGCAATCTGCTGGGATTCCTTAAATAGGAAACTCTTTAACTGTTTGGAATGTTTGTATAAATGTATTGAAATGACTTCTTGTTAAGTGCCTTGATGACATTTGTTGTGAATCGGCGCTATATAAATAAACTGAATTGAATTTAATTAAATGATGTCACTGCCTCATTTGCATAATGTGCAGGTAATTGTAATGGATGCTGTAGGAGAGAGGAACTTCTCTGCTTGAGCCAGAGACTGATCCCTCACCAGTGTGGGGTAATCCACTGTTGTGACACAGAAGGTATGTTCTGGCTATGGATAATTATGAATAATTGCTTAGGGCAATAATTAAAGAGATTAATAATTTTATGTCAAAAATTACCAAGTTTGGGGCACCATCCTGGAATCCAGGAAAATAATAATAGCCAAATAGTTCAGTCTCAGCTAATGTTAATGATTACCTGCAATGATTACAGAGTTCAATTCAATTCAATTCAATTCAAATTCAATTCAAAAATACTTTATTGATCCCAGAGGGAAATTAAGTGTTGGTATAGCTCATATAATTAATTCTTTAAGGAGTTGTAGATAATGATGGCTGTGGGCAGGAAGGATTTCCTGTAGCGGTCTGTATTGCAGCGAAACTGAAGAAGCCTCCGACTGAAGACGCTCTGTTGTTGTAGGACTGTCTCATGAAGAGGATGCTCAGGGTTGTCCATAATGTTTTTGATTTTATGAAGAATCCTTCTTTGCATTATCATCTCCAGATTTTCCACAGTTGTCCCAAGAACAGAACCAGCCTTCTTTATCAGGTTGTTTAGCCTTTTTAAATCCCTGGCTCTGATGCTGCTACCCCAACAGATGACGGCTGAAGAGATTACACTCTCCACAACAGACTTGTAGAAGAACTGCAGCATCTTGCTGCAAACCTTGAAGGACCTAAGCTTCCTCAAGAAGTACAGTCTGCTCTGTCCCTTCTTGTGGACGGCTTCACTGTTGCGCCTCCAGTCCAGTCTGTTGTCAAGGTGAACTCCGACGTATTTATATTCCTCAACCACCTCCACTTCTTCTCCCATGACAGAAACAGTGTTTGACTTATCCCTGTTTCTTCTGAAATCTACAATCATCTCCTTTGTTTTGTTCACATTCAAGGTGAGACGATTGTTTCCACACCATGTCACAAAGCGGTCCACCAGCTCTCTGTATTCAGCTTCTTGTCCATCTCTGATACACCCGACAGTTGCAGAGTCATCTGAGTATTTCTGCAGATGACAGGTCTCTGATTTGTACTGGAAGTCTGAGGTGTACAGAGTACGGTCCCCTGTGGTGCTCCTGTGCTGCTGAGCACCTGGTTTGACACACAATTCTTCAGTCTCACAAATTGTGGTCTGTTGGTCAGGTAGTCATTGATCCAGGCGATTGTTGAGGGCTCCACCTGTGTCTTCAGGAGTTTCTGACAAAGCAAATCAGGCTGAATTGTGTTAAATGCACTAGAGAAATCAAAGAACATGATCCTCACAGTGCTGCCTGCTTTGTCCAGATGACAGTGGGTTGGTTGAAGTAGGTGGATGATGGCATCTTCAACTCCAACTCCACAGCGATAAGCAAACTGCAGTGGGTCCTGATACGTTCTTGTTTGCTTACTCAGGGGTGCCAACAGGAGTCTCTCCAGGACCTTCATGATGTGGGATGTCAGGGCAACGGGTCTATAGTCATTGATGACTGATGGGTGAGTTCTTTTGGGTACTGGAACAAGGCAGGATGTCTTCCACAACACTGGAACCTTCTCCTGAGCTAAGCTAAGGTTTAAGAGGTGCTGCAGAATCCCACAGAGCTGCTCTGCACAGGCCTTCAGGACTCTGGGGCTGACACCATCTGGACCTGCAGCCTTGTTCCGGTTCAGTTTCTCCAGCTGCCTCTTCACCTGACTTTTGGAGACAGAGAAGTGGGAGGGGGAGGCAAAGGGGGTAGCAGCATTTCCTGACTTGGTTGAAGTCAAACTTGTGGAATTAGAAGAGTCCATGGCTGAGGTGAAGGATAAAACATCCGAGGTGGAACAGGAAAGCTGTTGATCAGAGGATAGTGGGATGTCTGTTTGGCTGGGAACAGGAGAGGAGGATGCTGAGCTAGTTCCTGAACTGAACCTGTTGAAGAATGTGTTCAGTTCATTGGCTCTGTCCAGACTTCCATCTATCCAATCCTTCCTCTCCTTAAAACCTGTGATCTTTCTCATTCCTGACCAGACATCTCGGATATTGTTCCTCTGTAGTTTGTTCTCCAGCTTCTTCCTGTATGCCTCCTTGCTGTCTCTGATCTTGACCTTAAGTTGCTTCTGTATACTCCTCAGTAATTCCCTCCCTCCCTCCCTGAAGGCTCTTTTTTTCTTGTTTAGCAGTTCCTTCAGGTCACTGGTGATCCAGGGTTTATTATTAGGGAAGCATCTCACTGTTCTGGTGGGGATGATGTTGTCCACACAGAAGTTTATATAGTCAGTCACACACTCAGTCATGGCATTGATGTCCTCTCCATGTGCTTGGCAAAGAGTCATCCAGTCTGTGGTTGCAAAACAACCCTGCACGGCTTCTTCAGCTTCCTGTGACCATTTTCTCACAGTTCGTTTTGTCACAGGTTGCCTCTGAACAAGTGGTTTATATTCTGAACAGAGAAAAACAAGATTGTGATCTGATTGTCCCAGAGGAGGTCTTGGTTTGGACGTGTATGAATCCTTTACATTTGCATAAAACAAATCCAATGTCCTGTTTTCTCTTCTAGAGCAGCTGACAAACTGTTGAAATGTTGGAAGTGTAGTAGAGAGCGAGGCATGATTAAAATCACCAGATATTGCCACAAATGCATTGGGGTGCTGTGTCTGTAGCTTAGCAACAATGGAACTGATGACATCACATGCATTGTCGGCAACGGCTGAAGGTGGAATGTAAACAACTGCCAAAATTACACTGGTGAACTCTCTTGGCAAATAATATGGACGAAAACCTACTGCCAAGGGTTCGACATCTGGGCTGCAGAGACGACACTTCACAGTAACATGTCCTGGATGACACCATCTGTTGTTTACAAGCACTGCTACTCCACCACCTTTCCTTTTTCTACTCGTCTTCAGATCTCTGTCTGCTCGTACAGTCAGGAAGCCTGGCAGACAGACGTTGCATCCACGTCTCCTCCTTATCAACTCATCAGGGATTTGTGGTTTCAGTTGAGGTATTATTTCAGCTTTTGCGATGTTAATCAGCTGCTCCCGGGTGTAAACCACATTGTTGCCATGGTTACGCATCATAACAAATTGTCAAAAAGGGAAAAATTTACAGCAAAAATCCTTCCAGCTTCACAGCACCAAAAACTAAAAAGTATACAGGTCAAAAAAATGCAATCTTCTCTAAGAAAAAAGAGGAACCAATGTACAAAAAAACAAAACTTTATATGTAGCCAACAGAGCCAATCCAACATGCAGCCACCCAGAGCAGCGCAATTCTAGAATTGTGTTCAGGGCAGTAGCTAGTTTATTTGGGGTTCACAACTCCTCCTCTTCCTGTTGAAACTAAGAGTGCATTGTGTGATTAGCACTCCTACCGGCTGGAGGTCTGTGTTTTGGTCCAGTAATCACAGCTGTAGTCCAACACCACCTTTTTTGGATCAAGAAACATGTGATCAGCCTTAGAGGACCTAACTCTCATCTGTTACTGAACCCATTAGAAAAAAAACTACAAAAAATGCATACACAAATGCATTGTCAAGAGCTGCCATTTTTCTTTATTACGTCAATAACCCATATAAAAAAATTAGCACTAGCCATTTTTTGTTGACCTTCGACTTAAAGCACAGTGTTTCATGGGTAATGCAAAGGCAAATCCACCTGCTGTTATCAGCCGCTGAAAGCATTGGACTGCAAAGTGCTTGGTGTGCATTTTTTGTGATTTAGGCGCGGCTTATCTTAGGCTTATAGAGATGTCAGCAGACCCCTCTTTTAATAGCACATGACTCATAATTCACTACCAAATGTGAGCATCGCTGCAGAAGAGAACTGAAAGGGCTGGGGGTAAATTAGAGGGTGCATTCCTATACTCAACTAATTACTCTGTAAATTCAAACCCATTTGTTTATAGACGGTGGAAAAATATCAAAATACCCTACCGCATTTATTAAATCCATATATCAAAAGGGTGTTATGTCATTTAAAGCTGATATTTCATATCTTTTTATTTCATCCCAACAGGAAGACACCCCTTTTTTTCCCCATTTTAAAGTTTTTACTCTTTAAGAGAAGATAAACATGTGAAAATAATCAGATCTAACTGCCTCAGCCTTGACTTGAAACAGTTTCAGTGTGGATACAGTGATGTGCGTTTGCTTCCAAGCAGATCTCAGCTTTCAAAAGTTTCCCTACTGTTGGCCTTGTTTCTTTAATGATGCTGCCAGGGTTACAAAGCTGAAACATCCAGCCACCTGTCTGTGATAACTGTGGTGATTAAAACCCCTTTGATCCAGAGCTGCTGCCCTGTCTGGCTAAAAGGATGAAGTAGGTAAAGACAGAAATCCCTCAGAATTGGTCATTTAGCAGCAGACCACTGAGGATAAGCTGAACCAAGTGCTGCCCCTGTCTGCAGCTTCCCTGCACACTCTTATGTCGTCTCAAAAACCAAAAGGTTTACGGATGACACCAAAACAATCATAGCAATAGCTGATTGCTTTTTTGTAGTAAACCATTGCTTTGATTAGATTAGATTACATTTCATTACTTTAAGTAGCAGCAGATCTGAACTGCAAGATATGTTTTTGATCCAACTCAATCTGGGTAATGATGGCTTTTTTATGCAGATATTAGTGGGAAGATTAAGCACATATCCCAAGTTTGGGGACCACAGCCTAAAGTCAGTGAATACTTGAGAACACCTCTAGAACACTTACAACTGCCTATTTTAATGGTTCAAACACTGAATACATCTTAATATGCATTAATATGTGCAGTGGAAACTGTCTTGACAGTACCTCAGAATCTAACATCTAAAGTCTTCCTTATTTCCACTCCTGAGAGTGACAAGGACCACAAATGTCCCTGGATTAGTTGCTTTGCAAATTCCAGTCAATAGCATGTGATGTAGCATTATAGCTAGGTATTTCAGCGTCCCAAGCTGCCTTTTTTTTCAATATTTTAGATATGCAAATTAATTTGAAAATACACCACTAAAAGTCATGTTTCTCAGGAAAGTCCCGAAAAAGCAGTTTTCCACTGTATTTCGGGCCCGCCCATTCAGGTAACAGACAAAGACAAAGAGACAAAAGACAAAAAGGAATCAGATTATAGGCCTAATCCTGTGCTGTTTCACCCTGTCATTGCTGTGACACAGAACAAGAGAGAAAGCGACAAAAGAAATGTAAGTTTCAAGGCATTTTAAATATTTGTTTACCAAGCACTAAAACCTTTTTACTTAAAGCAAAATGTCTCATTCACTCATAAGAAAGTCAGGACACCTGATGCAACCAAGGAGCACCTTTGTTAGACTAATTCAAGTACTCAGCAACTCAGGAGGCCTTAGCACTTCATTTGGTCACCAAGACAAACTCTGAAGTTGCGACTTCTAAATAGATTCTGCAACATACATGGTGCTGGCTTTAATTACAGTCTGTGGGTATAAATAATGCCTTTGTTTGCTGCAGTATTATCAGTGACACTACCTTGCACAGTCAGTCAGGCTGCATGCTAAGCATGTGGAGCGGCTGCAGAGAAAAGAGGAAGAAGGACAGAACTAAAGATGGTGAGGGCCTGGGAACAGAGCAGTAAACAGTTATCTTACTGATGAGAGCCAAGATGCCGCGTCTGGAGTAAATTACCTCCTGCCTCTGCAGACGGGAGTTGTGATGTGAGGGATAAATGACAAGAAGTAAATGCAACTTTGACAACTGGGGTTGGAGGTTAACACAACAGAGACTGCTGAAGTCTGCAGGGTGGCAAGCAAAGCACAGAGCTCTGACTGTATCCAGTCGTTGAGTCTTTGTGTACGACAGTAAAAATGAGTCAGCCGTAATACAACAAATATTTATCTATTATGGCAAAAGTTCAGCTTCACCTTCAGCAGTGAAATATACCATAATTGTAACCATAGATTACTTCATTTTTTATCTTGTTTACAGCAGCTCTGCCTCATTAATAGAGTCTGTTTGAAATTGACATCAGTGGGTTGATCTCCAACGTGTCCTTGATGATGACTCCAACACGCTTATCAGAGAAACGATGCTACCTGTATTAATTCACCATGCGCTCTGTTTGAAACGAGGGTGCTAAGCTCTTGATGCACATGGGCTATAAAAGTTTGCTGCAGTAGTCCAATAGAATAGATATGACTTACAATCAAAAACAGGGTCCTAAAACATTGAAACACTTGCAGACAGGTGATTTTTATTATTTTATTTTAGTCTTGTTAGTAGGGTAGGAGGATGTTATTACAGCTTTTGTTAAAACACAAGATGATCGTCATTAAACATAAAAGTCAAAAGATATGAATATTTTTTTGTGATGCTGAAGATTCTAGAAAGTCTTTTAACCTGACAAAACCAAGGCTGAATAACTTCTGGTCAATGATTACAGCAGGACATTTCTGTTTCAGGACTTGTAAGCAGTAATTGCAATGTCCAATTTTGGGGGCAGCAGGAATGTTCAAATTACAGTGACCCACCCTCCATTTGCAGATTCACCTATTGCGGATTTTTGGGGGAATGTAACTGCAAATTATTTGCGGAGAATTTATCTTTTCACTGATTTCTTTCTTCTTTTTTTGCAAAGCCTGTTCGAAATATTTGAAGGGAAATCCAGCTTGGAAAACTGGAATACCTTGCCGCAATGCTACTTGATTTCTTACTTGCTGGCATTTGCAAAGCAGCCTAACCTGGAGTGCCATTTATTTTCCTTGGTGCTGATTGGGTGTACCCACAAGAACAGAATGCTAACTGAGTTTCCATTGTGCATATGCATCCATAATAAGGTAGATTTGGTGCTTGAACAGTTCAAATGGATAGATAAAAGCATTTTTAGAGTGGGTGTCAAGTATTAGCGGATTTTACCTATTTTCATGTGGCTGTAATCCCTAAGCCCTGTGAATACCGGGGATCCGCTGTACTCACTGAGGCCTTTTCAATTGACCTGGTTCCAGAGTTGATTCGGTGCTAGAGTCTGACTTAGAACCGGTTCTTTGTTTTTCCACAGCGCATGCACCCGTTTTTCATTTTGGAACGAGTGCTTAGCTAAGCACCAACTCGAAGCTGCGCTAAACTGGTGCTTTCTAAGAACCGGTTTATACCCCTCCCACAATGGTGACGCAACCCAGGTGTGCTGGGCGGGACTACTTTAGGTGAAACAAACAACCGTGATTTTGTTTTTTACACACCTTCGCAAATCCAGCAAAGTGTGGAAGCACAACAGCAGCATTCGAATCGGCAGGATGGCATTCTCCATTGTTTTCTTTCTCTGTTCGCGCGCTTCCTGTTTGGGCTCCCCCATGTGGGTGTATACCGCTGCGTGCTACGATTTAGATGACGTTAAGATACAGCACCGACTAGGCTCCGTGTCTGTGGGAACGCAAAATGGTTATTAGAACGAACCAGCTAAGAACAGGCTAAACTCTTGCTCTCGCACCAACTCCGGTTCTTCCTCAATGGAAAAACCTTAACTGAAGATCTTTCAGAGCCATTTCTAAACAACTGCTGATTCTAAGAATAACAACAAGTGCAAGTACAAGTTATTCCAATGAGCTTCTATTTTGCATGTAGCCCTCAGAGGAAATGGGCTAGGATGTTCAAGAAAAACCCAGGAACCGATGAGGTTAAAACTTACCATGAACTAAAGACTGATGGGACACCGGGATCACTGCCTTGAGTGAAGCCAGTTTTACAATCCCGAGTTGACGAAGAAGAGGCTTCAAAATCAACACTTTCATGCTCAACTAAAAATAAATGTAGCAAAAAAAAAAAAACTCGGAAAAAAGTTATCTTGGCAGGATCATGCTGTAGGGCTGTTTTACTGACTCTAGTACTGATAGGTTTCAGAAAGTGGATGGATAAGTGAAGAAGTTGTATTAAATTCATTGAATTCACTTCAAATTAACAGCTTGATGTTTGAAACTTGGTCACAGTTGGGTGTTCCAAAAGAACACAAATTCCAAACAGACTTCAACATGGACATCCCAAAGTATCATCCTCACCTTCTAAAAATGTTTGGACTTAAAATCCAGCTGTGTTCCAGGAAATAAACGGAGATAAATTAACTCTACGAATTATGTCAAGAAATCTGGTCAAACATCCAGCTCAAATGTACAAAGTACATTTAATAAAAATATTGTGGAATGTATTTGTAATCTTCTAACTAACCAGAACCAGACTAGTTCAGTATGTAGTAGCAATTGATTTAGGATATCTACATATAGCAGGAACCTATCAATGTAAGCCAATGACCTTTGCTTAACAGGAATTCCTTGCTCATGTGAAATAATTGCTTTCCACATATAACCCTTTATAAAAACAGCAGTTTCAAATGGCAGTGACCCATTTGGTACGTGAATGTGCTCTGCCACTTTATGTAGTTAAGTAAAGATGTGAGGAGCACAACAAGCTCCAGGCTTCCACTTGCCTTTGATGGAGCATCTTTGGCATATTTTAGAACCTTCGGATGCTAAATCCTTAGTGTCACAAATAGCCGTAGACTCTCAGAAAGCTGCGTACATTCATGCTTCAATGGGTTGAGAGACCTACTCTGTATTATATAGGCTTTTCATATTGTTATGACTTCTCACTTTACCTTTCTAAATAATAAAAAACCTTGACTCCTACTCTGTTAGTACTGTGCTGCTGTGCAAAAAGCCTTGCTTGGGCAGGAATGTGGTCTATTAAGCTTACATGTGTTGACTACTTTTCCCCCCTTATTGCAGATGACCCAAAAAAGCCAGCATCAATTTATAAGCAGATGAAGTGCTCTTGTTGTAACACTTAATATGTCAGACCAGCCCATGAATGCCTCACTGCTTCTGTGCTGCTTAATTTGTTGAAGGAGTTGCTAAGGTGATACAAAATGGAGGTGAGAAAATCCAATATGATAACACAATAGGTGTTATTGAAATTTTTATGTTGCTGTATTTGTAAATATAAATAAGTTTCTGTGGTATGTCACTTGTTGCTTTATTAAAATGGTGAGGAAGGGGCCTGGAAATGATAGGTAATATGGAGGACTATTTTTTTTGTCAAAACTGTCAAGAAAGAAAGAAAGAAAGAAAGAAAGAAAGAAAGAAAGAAAGAAAGAAAGAAAGAAAGAAAGAAAGAAAGAAAGAAAGAAAGAAAGAAAGAAAGAAAGAAAGAAAGAAAGAAAGAAAGAAAGAAAGAAAGAAAGAAAGAAAGAAAGAAAGAAATGGGCAATCCATGACAAGCACAGAAGTCCAATAACAAAACACCGCTCTGGTTCAGATCGGGGGGGCATTCCTCCCAACCACCCCTCCAGGTCTCACTGTCATTGCCCATGTGAGCATTGAAGTCCCCCAGCAGAACAAGAGAGTCCCTAGGAGGAGCACTCTCCAGTAACCCCTCCAAGGACTCCAAAAAGGGTTGGTAATCTGATCTGCCATTTGGCACATAAGCACAAAGAACAGTCAGGATCTGCCACTCCCTCCCATGGGCGGAGGGAGGCTACCTTGTTGTTCACCGGGATAAACCCCAACGTACAGCGCTACCACTGTTCGGCGCCTCTCAGCAGGGGCAACTCCAGAGTGGAAGAGAGACCAACCCCTCTCGAGGAGACAGGTTCCAGAGCCATGCCATTCGTCGAGGCGAGTCCAACGATGTCCAGTCGGAGCCTCTCAACCTCGCACACCAGCTCCAGCTCCTACCCCATCAGAGAGGTGACATTCCATGTCCCGAGAGCCAGCTTCTGCTGCTGAGGTCCCCGCCTTCGGCCACCAGCAATCGCACATTGCCCCTCCCACAGGTGGTGAGCTCATGGGAAGGGGGGCCAAGATCACCTGTTCGGGCTGAGCCCGGCCGGGCCCCATGGCTAAAGGCCCTGCCACCAGGCCCTTGTCAATGTGCCCCAGCTCCAGGCCTGGCTCCAGAAAGGGGCCCCATTGACCAGCGTCTGGGCAAGGGAACACTAAGTCCAATGTTGTCCTTCTTCATAGAGGTATTTCTACATTTATTTATTTAAAATTTTATTTATTTATTTATTTAATTATTTATTTATTTATTTATTTATTTATTTATTTATTTATTTATTTATTTATTTATTTATTTATTGTCAGTTTTGGCAGAATTAGTACTCCATAAATAAATATATATTCTAATTTATGGACACATCTATTTCTTCATTTTATTTATTAGTTGACAGTTTTGTTAGAATCAGTACTCCTTTGGTAACGTTTAGAGGATGGTAGACGTTAATGGTTGCGGTATTCCATAACTTGCTCTCTATACATTAGGAGCAGGCGCGTCCTCACTGCTATACCTGCGCACAGGATCTGGGCTTAAGGTGAGCATCTGTGAATGAAATCAAGATACTGCTGCAGAACCTCAACTGCTAAAAGTAGATTCGACTCATCACTCAACCTATTTGGAGCTAATAAAAAACGAACAAGCTGGACCGCAGCATGTATGGAAAGCCACAAGTGTCATAGTTCAATATTTTAAAAAGTACCCACATTTTTCAATAAAAAAATGTATCAATAAAGAAAATAAAAAAGTAAAATAAAAATAAAAAATAAGTGTTTTTTTTGCATGTGGAACTAAAATAATAAATCAAATTAATCTTTCTTTACCTTAATTAAATAAAATATTTACAGTTATTTTTTATTTCATGTTAATTTGCTGCAAAATATCATGAATTTATTTTATCTCCCAACCTTACCAATAAAAATCACTCAGCAGGTATTTGGGGATTTGTGTCACTGTTATGCTTCTGTTGCAATATAATCTAAAACCTATTCTAATGAGTTTCAAGGAAGAAATCAGGAGTTAGAATTTAGCATCAATAGAGGTGTCTTGAAATGGTAAATATTAATAAATTTTCTTCTAGCTACAAAATGCCGTTGGTGGGGTCCCATCTGAGATTACCTAGTCAGCAGGCATGGGTGTGTCATGTTTGTAGTTTAAAGGACCCAGATTCAGAGCATAACTTCAGTGAAAATTGAGAAATGTAATAAAATAAAGTGCTTACAGGGGTAATGCGGAACATGGACCGAGGCAGCAAACAGACAGGGTAACCCATAACAACCAAGAGCTCAATTACTGAGGAGTGTGATTGTTGACAAGATGCCGGTGGTTGATTGCAAATAGGTAGACCGGGGAAAGATGAATAATAAAACACAGAAGGAGCTGAACTGGGACTGAAAGGATCTAGAACCAAAAAGGGGAAAAGCCTGACAAATATACCGACTGCAAAAACCCTCAAATTAATCTGGGGACATTTATTTTCCATATTTGTTGCCATTTTGACTTTCATGCCCGAAGTTATTCAGACTGAGGTGTCCTGAATAAATGTCCTCTGGGCTATAACCTTTCCTCAAAGAATTTTTATTGGCTTTTGCTCAGCTGCAATTACACATGATGCCTGACTAAATTTAGATCATCATTTCCAGGGCAGCAGTTATTTCCTGATGTTCTGGTACCAATTTGGTAGATCTCACACATGTCAGTCATTACTTCTGATCCTAAAACCATCATGAACTGACTTAAGGAAATGTTGCGATGGTGTTTGTATAACATCTCCAGTAACACCATTTTTACAGTGCAACATTGCTGTCATAAAAGGCACTTCTTTTTAGGACAGGCTCTGTGAAATCTGTATGTTGTCACAGACTGACTTTCTTTCTCATCACATTTTAATAGTGACTGTGACCACTCAAGGACATTTTGAAAATAGCCTTGAAAAAGCTTGGTGCTCAATTTCATTAGTGGTTTCTGGTTTAATCCTGTAGTACTGCTCCATATGAATTACCTTCCACTTGTCCAAATGGATTTTGGCCCTGTTGAGGCTGTACAGCACAGCGGGCTACAGTGCAGATATGGACAACAGCATAAAGTTACCAAGTAGAGATTTTTCAAAGTCCTCACCCAGGCACACATGAAGTCAACAATATCAGATTCAATATTATTAAAAAAATAAAAGAAGAACTAGCTCCTGTAATGCATCAATAGAAATGGTGCATATACTCACACATCTGGCAATGAGCCTTACCAAATATTGAAGCAATGTCCCAGCAAAATAAGTATTGAAAACTATTACACTGATTATTCCATTCATCATCTATATATATGTCAGTTTCAGATGTATGGAACTCCTAAATGCTCAAAATTAAATAAATAAATAAAATGAATTTCTAAGTAAATAAATAATAGACAAATATATATAAAGTGATAATGAAATTGTAAAAAAAGATCTGAATGCATATAAAATTCTAAGCTCATTGATATGAAATATTTTTCTTTTTCCTTTAAAAATGTCTTTATTATTATAAAACATTATTTTATTGTAAATTTTTTCCTGATAATAAAAATAATTTTGTTGCCATTTTTGTTTAATTTAATCTGTTTTTATTTAGAAACGTCATTTTCCCTACGTCAGCTTTTATTTCATAATGAAGTTTTTCTCAGTGGCTTATTTATTTCACAATAACACTTTTCAGCTGAATTACTTCATCTGTCAATTATGGTCAGTGGGTGGGACCTGCACGCTCATTGGCTGGTGGTTAAACATTGATCTTCCTGTATAGTGTTACAGGAATATTTCAAGGTTATGTAAATTAATTGATTAATTACATATTAGTAAAGGCATCTAGGGAATATGGCATGATTAGAGATCATTAGACATCAGTGAGGCCTTTCACCTAGTCTTTTCTAACTGTAGTGAAAAGTGTTTTGGTTAACGTTAATGAAGACATAACATTGTGGAAATGGAAGGCAGAAGCTGCTTTCAGGGAGGCAGACATAATCTTGGTTGCTTGGGAGTTTGAGCGTTGGCCCAGACAGGTTTATGTACAAGACTGGCCATAACAAAATATAAGAAAACAACAATCCGGACTCCAGCCTCATCCGTATTTAAAATAAGAAGATATTTTCTTCTGTGACAGTAGTCATTCTCACTCACTGTGAGCAACTTGTACAGCTACCAACATGCTTAGTCAGAGTTGTATGAACTTCTTTCACCTCTGGTGACTCTAGCAGATCAAATTTAGAGGAAAAGTTTATCAGAGGATGTCATTTTGAGTCTTTTGGATGATATTTTTGAAATTATCCATTACCATTAACGAAGACTTTAGTGCTGTCCCAAATAACCATCGGAGTTTTTGCTGATATGTTTTCTGTGTAACATTACAAATGTTATTCCATAGATAAACAGCTGGAAAGGACATAATCAACAAACAGTAGGTCAGAGTACCATACAAATCTCAACATTCTTAAAAGGTAACAAAATACCAAACTTGACCTACCAAGGCGGTCTAGCAAACCAATTATAACAACTACATTATGATTTACTACACAATAACAAAGTAGAACATAACACTCTGCAGGCATGACAAACTCAATAGCTCTTAGCACACCATCCTGATTGCATTTACTTTTTATCTAATTTATAGCTTGGCAAGCACAGTCGACCTCACTAAACCATTTGTAATCAATTTGACTAATGGAGTAATTTATTTGTCTGAAGCAGTGAACATTCGTTGTGTAAAACAGCCTAGAGACGGCTGTTTTCAGCGGGTGAAAACAGATCTGTTGCGTTGTAATCATCATCTGCAACGCTATGCATCAAATTTATTTCAGTGCAGTCTGAAAAGAAGTGTTTGGGGTGTCTTTTCATCCTTAGACAAGCAATTAGAAAGTAAGATTGTGTAAACAAGCTGTTCCTCGGTTATTTCCAGCAGAGCATTTTGCTTGCTGTTTGTGTCTGTATGACAGCTCACCTTGAAACCAATGTGCGGTTATTTTCCTGGTGTTTTTCATTTCACTTTAACATATTCTATTTCGTAAAGCCTCTGTAGGGAAATAAAAGTCTGTTGTTGTATGAGGTTATATTTTTAAACACATTATATAATGGGGCCCCTCATGTTTGCTGTCAGCCATCTGAGGCACTTTGATAAATGTGGAAGATGGAGCAAATCAACAGGTTACGGAGATTGAGAGGATGTGTCACGTTATGCAGGTGTTACAACTGAAGTGAACAGCTGTCGACAGCCCTCATCTCATCCGAGCGGGGCCCAATCATCACGGGAGCGACAAGTCACAAAAAGATCAGGAGAGCTCCTCAAGCTGGGAACAAATCTCATGAATACACAAACTCATGAATACTGAAATGTCTATAAGTTTATTTCTGGCGTTGTTATGACCAGAGGAGGAAAAGCAGTTAATATTAAATCAGATGGGACAGGTAAAAAAGGAAAGGTGATTATTTTTATTTTATTTGGCCTCTTTTGTTTCCAACACAAGTTCTAGATGAGGGGTATCCAGCTCCAGTCCTCAAGGGCCAGTGCCCTGCCAGTTTTAGATGCGTCTCTGCTCCACCACCTGATTCAAATGGTCCAACTACCTCCTTAGTGACCGCAAAGAGATGGAGAAGCCTACTAATGAACCATCATTTGATTCAGGTGTGGTTTGAACCAGGGAAAGAACTAAAACATGCAGGACACCGGCCCTTAAAGATGACCTTGGATAACCCAGTTCTAAACGCATGGCTGTCACATAGCATAGCATTAAAAACATCTACCACATCCATCTGTGTTGGGATGTTGTTCAAAGCATTAACGAGACTGGGTATATACAATGGATAAAATTAATTTGCTTTTAAGACACCTTTTCAGCTGTCTTTGCCAGAAATCTTAGTTTAGATATTGGCCCGTTATCTCTAATTACAGCGGACCCCCGCCTATTCATGGTTCAGTTTTCGCAGATTTTTCTGTGGAACGTGTAGGAGATACTCAAGTATTTTAGGATTAAAAACCAAGAATATCGGGTTCCCCTGTAATAGCAGGAAAGAAAGCAAAAGCAAAGAGGCCAGGAAGTGTTCCCAGTGGCACCCCAAACTTGACATTACGTAATTTGGGAATGGTGCCAGTTTAACACTGTCAGTATCACCACTGGCGATCGTGGGGAACTTCACGCTCCAGGCGCGGATGTGGGTACCCCAAGCACAGGGGGGCCGAGCGGCTAAGCATGCGGGCTGTAGCCGGGAGACGAGGTTGGGTTGTGAAGCTGGCGGGTGAGCTGGAGCAGAGAGAAGGACTGGCTTGGCTGGACTGTTGGTCTGGATCTCTGGTTTGGCTGAGACGGATTTGGAGAACTGAAGCGTCTGGACGGATCAGGAGCTCTGGACATTTTTTTTTTTTTGAGCTCTGGACATTGAACGATGACTGAGCGAAGTGAAGGTGAGTGGAGGGGTCTTTTAAACTGAGGGAAAGTCGGATGATTGACAGGACGCTCATCAGGCACGGCTGGTGTGAGTTGGGGCTGATGGCTTCCTGACGAACACATTGACATAAAAACAAGATTTGATTAAGAAAAGACTATCTGTTAGGTACTAGCATGGTTTCCCTTCAATTGAAAAAAAATCTACATGACGCAAACACATTCAGTTAAGTACTATGAAACAAATGTTGATTTTCTATAAGCAGCAGGTCTTGATAAAAAGCTATAATCTCAAATAGATGAATTGAGTTTTTCATTATTAACTTCAGGTAAATCAATCTGCAGCTTGTTTATTTTAAATTTTATTAGCCCAGTAACTGTATCAGCCTCTATGTTCGAGCGAGACCAGTATAATTTTATTATTTTATAATCAAAGTTAGAACTTGCAGCTAGTCTCGGGTGTTGTTCTCATATGTTACTGTCTATAATTAAATAGACACATCTGGCAGGTTCATTGCTGTAATTACTGAGGAAGTATACAATTGCCCACTCAACCCACTGATAGTGCACATAGGTATTTATGAGCAATTTGTTTCATTTTACTTGTGTTTTTCTGTTGAAGTAGTGGTCCATTTTAGAAGCTAATTTAAAATGTATGATGTGCAAATTGTGGGCTAACAATTCCCCTCAACTGCAAGACCTTCAGCAATTTCTGGAAAAACAAATGTTTTGTCAGGAAATAACCTAAAATGTAGTAACCGTGGCATACCCTTGAGGGAATTATTATTGATAGGGATGATCATGTAAAAGCTGACAGTTGTGTTAGAAAGTCAACATTTCTGTGTTTTTTTTTTTTCTTTTTAAGCTGAAGAACATTTTACATTTCTGGGGATCTAAGGGATTTAAATTTGTCTCAGACAAATTTGAAATCAGCCATTCCACTGTCTGTGAGATAGTCTTCAAGCAGACGACATTACAAAACGAAAGCTAAAATGCCCAGGTCACCATGTTTTTCCTACTTCTGATTCTCATGCAACTCATTTACTCTACAGTTAGTTCTTTCAGCTTCACGGCAGAATGTTTTGTGAACTTTGCCCGGCCTTCTGTGTCGATTAGAACCTGGTCAGCTCAACATCATAAAATCCAACAGAAATCATATAATGTATTAGAGAGACCTTGAGGAAAGTCTAGCGGTAAAAAAAAAAACATTCAAGCTGAACCGGAAATCCCTCAAACACCTCAGAGCTGAATGTGAAAAGGTTTTGATTTTACAGACTAGTAGATGGGGGCAAGACGTGTTTCTCTGCAGTTACTTCATCAAGAGGGGGGTAACACCAGTTATTAAGAGGTAAGGTGACCTAACTTCTTCCTCAAACCAAAAGGCACAGTGAAGGCAGCCATCAATAATTGGAGGATATAAGGGACACCAGATCTCTTCAAAATTGCTGAAGGCTGTTTATCCCCAGATAAAAGAGGGCGTTCACACTTATGCAACCACGTTCTTTTAGTTTGTTAACATTATTTCCCCCCAAAAGATTTCAGGTTGTTTTTAAAACAATAACAAATGTGCTTCTTTGACAATCCTTGATATTCTGTGCAAAAAAAGTGTAAAAAAGCTCCCTTTCTGCTTCCATGTGCAGCGTGAGAGGTTCACGTAAATTCGACTGGGGCGCTGCTTCAACAGTCCGAAACCCTCAGAAGGGGCGACCAGAATTTCAAACAGGTTTGCTTGGAAGCTTACGCAACCCTGATAGAGGCTATCAGGTTATCGTTATACCTAATGAGGCATTAGGTATAACGATAGCCCCATTAGTGAGCCTTAACCATAGACTTATAAATCTAATACTCCCAATCCCGTTTTCAGAACTGAAGAAGCCTCTTGGACGAAAGACAAAACGTTTTCAAGACAACAAGAAAAGTCCAGTTACCTTCATTTAAACTTTAAAGAATATCATGCCCTGGATGACTGAAAACTTACACCAACGTTTTCAAACAGGTTTGATTTTCATGCGACCGTATGACTGCTGATCAGGAGGTGGTGGTGAAGTGCTAATTGCTTCTCCAGGCCCGGTGCCAATGGGCAGACCGGTGGGGCCAAGCCCGCCTATTCAAGTATTGGGCCTGCTAAAGAAAGAATACAACACCCGTTTAAATCAGTTAAGTTGCAACCATGCCATCTATTGACCCTAGAAAACCAGCAGGTGTTGTAGGCTATTAATTGGGATTTTTGGGGGCAGTAAAGAAGATACTTTGATAGCGTTGTATACCAAAATGGACATTAGAGCTTGGCTTAATAAAAACAAGAGCTAAGCTAGAACAAGCAAAGACAATGCTAATACATCACCAGTCTTAGAGGAGCAAGTGCATCATTGAGTGACATTCTGGTCCACACTCCATACCTGTCGGTGGCAGTAATGCTGCCATTTGTCATTTGTCATTTGCCAATCACCAATTAACATCACAAACAAGAAGAAGGAGAGCACTGTTATTTTTAGGCTAATACGAGTATGCTATCGGTAGTTATGATGAAAACTTTGAGAGAAATAGACGCAAGGAAGAAATTTATCAGGTTTTCAGCAGCAGATCATGTTGGATTCTGGACGTAAGACTTGATGTGGACTAGCTATTTTATTGGAGTAGCTACATTAATTGGACCGTTGTGGATGTAAAAAGATCGATTTTGTTTGAGATGGTTCTGTTCTGTCAATAGGTGGCTTAAATGTTGGACATTATGTGCTTTCTTAGTGGTTTGAAAAACCCACTAAGACTGTAGACTGTGTCTACAGTTATTATAGAATCCTTGATAGTTATACCATCATTGGAATCTCAAGAATCTTAGCTTTCAAATTATGTGTATTTTCTGTATGTAAATAGAAAGGATGTCGCAAAAAAGGCAGATTTGACCTGGGAGTTTGTAATGTACCGCCAATGGCAAGTAAAAGCACTAAGGGGTTAAACAAATAGACTGTTCAGTGGGCCTCTACAGTCTTAATTGTATCCTTGATTGGCATACATCACTGGAATCTCAAGAATCTTAGCTTTGCTATGATGTATAATATGTATATGTACAAAAAAACTGCATAACGTTATGTCCTGCCGTGGGAAATAAGAACACTATTTAGCAGTTCCTCTACACAGTATATGCCTAATCACAATCAGGGCTTTCACAATTTCTTCTTTGTATTTCATCCAATTTTACAAAAATTGTTAAAGATCAATGTATTTTTCCAAACCCAAACCATTTTCAAATCAAACAAAGTTGTCATAATCAACAAAGTGTTTTTCAGTCCCTGTGAAAAGTTGTGTAATCTTTGTTTTATGTGTGCATTCTTGAGGACACAGTCAAACCAGCCACTTTAATAAGGTCATCAATTCTGGTTGAACACAGAAACACTTACTGCAAGCGTATTACCCCTGGGATAACTGAAACACGGATGTTTTGGGGTTTTTTCCCAAAAAAAGTCTCCCTCTTGGGCAAATGTGTAATTAAAGTGAAATAGGGGTTAAGAGAGATTCTGCTGTTCTCTACAACTAGTACAACAGAGGGGAAAATCCTTCTCTCCCCTGATAATATTATTCCACACTCTGCTGGGAGACAATCGTTGAGGTAATTAACTTCACCGCAATGTTGTGGATTCTCTCTGACTAAACACTGGATGTGCACATTGAAGAGAGTAAATGTCTGTTTGGGCGTCTCTCTTTAAATGATCCACCTCCAACCATATTTTTATTGTAATTTCAACGATAATCACACTTATATTACACTTGGTTGGAGATAATAGTTGTAGCTATCCACAGCTACAAGCACTAATTGCTATATTTATGGACTCTTTCATGCAAAAAATAATACCTGAGAAAATAAATTGCCGTGTGAGGAAGGAAAAACAAAAATAATTATCAGTGCCTGCTAGGTTAAATGAAACACAGACATTGAAGAATCAAAATGTCACCTTGTACTCACTTTTTCCCACATCTTTTCTAGTTTATTTTACATCACTGATGGCTGATAAAAAAAACTTTTGTTTCAGCTGATTTGAATGATTAAATTAATTTGGGTTTTCTTCTATACTTGCGGTCTAATCAAAAATGTTCAATTTTTTAAAGAAACTTAGTTGCACTCATGTTAACCCTTGAGGTAACGTAACGGTTGAACACTTCCAGCTCCCCTCAGTAATTGCTCTTTGAGGATTGGATGAGCTGCTGAATGTAGATAATTAAAGACATATTTTAGGAAGATTGTCTTAACTACCTAAAATGTGTCTTGTTGAAAAATACATACAATCAATAGTTAGCACTGAAACTGTATTCAAGGACACATGTATTTTAGGATCATAAAACAATAAAGGTAGGAAGCAAATACAGTGGCTTGCAAAAGTATTCGGCCCCCTTGAACTTTTCCACATTTTGTCACATTACAGCCACAAACATGAATCAATTTTATTGGAATTCCACATGAAAGACCAATACAAAGTGGTGTACACGTGAGAAGTGGAAAGAAAATCATACATGATTCCAAACATTTTTTACAAATAAATAACTGAAAAGTGGGGTGTGCATAATTATTCAGCCCCCTTTGGTCTGAGTGCAGTCAGTTGCCCATAGACATTGCCTGATGAGTGCTAATGACTAAATAGAGCGCACCTGTGTGTAATCTAATGTCAGTACAAATACAGCTGCCCTGTGAAGGCCTCAGAGGTTGTCTAAGAAAATGTTGGGAGCAACAACACCATGAAGTCCAAAGAACACACCAGACAGGTCAGGGATAAAGTTACTGAGAATTTTAAAGCAGGCTTAGGCTACAAAAAGATTTCCCAAGCCTTGAACATCCCACGGAGCACTGTTCAAGTGATCATTCAGAAATGGAAGGTGTATGGCACAACTGTAAACCTACCAAGACAAGGCCTAGACCCACCCAGGTCACTAAACTAAACTCACAGGTCGAACAAGGAGAGCGCTGATCAGAAATGCAGCCAAGAGGCCCATGGTGACTCTGGACGAGCTACAGAGATCTACAGCTCAGGTGGGGGAATCTGTCCATAGGACAACTATTAGTCGTGCACTGCACAAAGTTGGCCTTTATGGAAGAGTGGCAAGAAGAAAGCCATTGTTAAAAGAAAACCATAAGAAGTCCCGTTTGCAGTTTGCCACAAGCCATGTGGGGGACACAGCAAACATGTGGAAGCAGATGCTCTGGTCAGATGAGACCAAAATGCAAAACGTTATGTGTGGCGGAAAACTAACACTGCACATCACTCTGAACACACCATCCCCACTGTCAAATATGGTGGTGGCAGCATCATGCTCTGAGGGTGCTTCTCTTCAGCAGGGACAGGGAAGCTGGTCAGAGTTGATGGGAAGATGGATGGAGCCAAATACTGGGTAATCTTGGAAGAAAACCTTTTGGAGTCAGCAAAAGACTTGAGACTGGGGCGGAGGTTCACCTTCCAGCAGGACAACGACCCTAAACATAAAGCCAGGGCAACAATGGAATGGTTTAAAACAAAACATATCCATGTGTTAGAATGGCCCAGTCAAAGTCCAGATCTAAATCCATTCGAGAATCTGTGGCAAGATCTGAAAAATGCTGTTCACAAACGCTGTCCATCTAATCTGACTGAGCTGGAGCTGTTTTGCAAAGAAGAATGGGCAAGAATTTCAGTCTCTAGATGTGCAAAGCTGGTAGAGGCATACCCTAAAAGACTGGCACCTGTAAAAGGTGGTTCTACAAAGTATCGACTCAGGGGACTGAATAATTACGCACACCCCACTTCTCAGTTATTTATTTGTAAAAAATGTTTGGAATCATGTATGATTTTCATTCCACTTCTCACGCGTACACCACTTTGTATTGGTCTTTCACGTGGAATTCCAATAAAATTGATTAATGTTTGTGGCTGTAATGTGACAAAATGTGGAAAAGTTCAAGGGGGCCGAATACTTTTGCAAGCCACTGTACATGCGATTCTGTCTTGCCTCCATCCATCCATCCATCCATCCATCCATCCATCCATCCATCGTCTATACCCAATTATTTTGGGGTGGGGGAGGGGGGGTGCTAGTGAACAGTCTTTTTATTTAACTCCTTAATGTTTTAATGTCCCGTTGGTGGTATGTTGCATACTTCTGGGTCAAAAAAGCCTCTTTTTTTTTTTTGCAACACCCCTTCTATGTACATATATATATTTTATACATATGCCGATCAAGGATACAATCATAACTGTAGACACAGTAATCACTTTTGTCAAACCACTTGGAAAGAAAAATAATGTGCAACTCACCATTTGAAGCTGCATATCATTGACAGAACCAAGTCATCTCGAACAAAAACTTTTTTTTTATCTCCACAAGGGTCCATTAAGGGTTAATGTCCTCCAGTAAAATTATTTGTCCACAAGTCTTAGGCCCCGTTTACACAAAGGAAAAACACTGATATTTCCCTGCGGTTTGGCCTCTCATTTACACGAAAACCCCGTTTTTATCACAGAAAACAAATATTTCTTAAAACTCCGGCGAAAGCGGAGATTTGCGTTTTCTCCCTTTTAAGTATTTTACGTGTGGACAGATATAACCGGAGTTTTCAGCTCCGCAACGTCACTTTCCGCGACAAAAATGCTCCGACATCACTTGTGTGACCTGTGTTTACACTCAGAAACAGCATTTATGCCCTCAGAGATGTGTTGGCATCATCGATTGTCCAAGCGCTTTTTGCTTGCTTGTTTTTACAAGCTTAATTACTGCTCTATGCAGAAGTTAGAACATAGACAGTTACTCTGAGTGGATAGGATTTGGGGGAACTACTGCCCCCAACAGGTTTGGGATGTCTATGAATGTGCTTAACAACACTCTTATGCGGTTAGGTGTAGACGGAGGTTTGTTTTTAAACGAGGTGGTGAAAATATTCGTTTTTTTTAAAAAACGGCTACGTGTGCACATAGCCTTAAGTCCACAGTCCAGCATAATCTGGTGCAAAAAACCTTTAAAATGACCTTCCTCGTATGTATTTCTCACAATGTTTTCATCATAACTATCGTTAGCATGCTCATATTAGCCTACGAATTTGTGTTTGTGTTTATTCGTGGCTGGCAACCAACAAATTGGTGCATTACCGCCACCGACTGGTATGGAGCGTGGACCAAAATGTTACTCAAGGTTGCACTTGACTGTCTAAGACTGTTGATGTATTAGCATCTTCCCTGCTTGTGCTAGCTTTGCTCTTATTTTCATTAAGCCAAGCTTCAATGTCCATTATGGCATACAACCGTTTGAAAGTGTCTTCTTTACTGCCACCAAAAATCCCAATTAATAGCCTACAGAACCTTCTGCCATTTAATGCAAGGCTCAAGGCTGGCAATGTTTATGAATCAGAATCATGTTTCTGTGAGTTTGTCAGCACAGGGTGACGACCACTGATAGTAAAGAGTCACATCAGAAACATGGAAAAGAAGCAGGTTCTGTGTACCAATTCAGATATTCCTTCTGCAGAAAAAAGCAAGCAATGCAAATGGAGGTCTGCAGGAACATCAGAGCTACAGTTAAAACAAAAACACTGACAGTCATACAGTTTATTGGTGATGTCTGGGACAGTTAGGAAAAAAAATTATCAAAGTTCCTTATCATTATGGAAGTGAGCACGAGGATTTACTGTTTGCAGATGTCTTTATGAGAGATGTTTTGATGTTTAGATCAACTATAAAGCATTTTTATACGAACATTTACTTTTATAAAATGTAAAAAAAAAAATGTCTTTCCCATAATGTTTGTGTTCTTTAAAAGTTACAGGTAAGTCCTTGAACCACAGCACTGTTATATTTGACAATAACAGTAAATCTGGATCTCTTTGGTTATTGATTTCTTAAATTGTTTTCATTCACTCCATAATCACACACTTTTGGGTTTAATAAATATGGTTAGAATAGAAAAAGCTATAAAAAATGGAATTTGGGGAAAAAATAAACTTTTTAAAATGTGAAAAATAACAGATTTCACAGGGTCCTAGAAAAGTTTGTGAGAGAAAAAGGAAAAACAGTGGGCGTGAAAACAAAAAAAGTTATTTACCTTTTCGAAAAATAATAAGCTAATGAAGCTGACAAGTAACCAATGTTTACAGATGACAGAAAAAAAATGAAAACCGCTGCTCTAACCCATTCACACTTCTCTCTGACTCCTCAACTGCTGCTCACTGGATATTTTTCCCTTTTTAGGCCATTCTCTGCAAATCCAGAGGGTTGTACATAAAAAATCTAGTAGATCAGCGGTTTCTGGTTAAGTCTGGCGAGCCTTAGACACCAACAAACATGGCAACATTTCAAACTCAATTAAATCCCCTTTCTTTCCCATTTTGATGCACAGTTTGAACTTCAGCAAGCTCTCTTCATCACGTCCAGATGTTTAAACGCATCAAAGCTGCTGCCATGTTATTCACTTAGTCACTATTTGCGTTAACACGCCCTTAAACAGGTGTATCCCAGTAAACTGGCCAGTGTGTATATATTACATTAACATCAAGCAGCTTTGAATCCTTTTACATGTCATTTACCCACATGGACACTGGGGTTAATTTTATTACAAAATGGCCTGCTTCTTCATTAGATGGATTTCTAAAAACAAAATAAAAAAAATATCAGATTAGTGAATTTCAGAAAGTCTAATATGCAACATCTCCTGCTGTCTCAATGAAAATAGATAGGATTCTCCAAAAATCCGGGACTTAAACACTTCTTTAGGAGTGAAGACTTTAAAAAAAATCATAAGTCAAAGTTCATTTGAAGCAAAATGACGGCCTCCGAAATGAGGAAACAGGTAAAGGATTTTTCAATTTTTTTTTGATAAATTAGCCTAAAGCTAATCAGACCCTGTGAGCTGGAAGTAAGTTAGAGGTAATTAAAGCAGAGGATTTTAACACTTTGACAAAGTAACATGAAAGTCAGCATACCTACAGCTTTGTTTCACACCTAAAGCTTCTCTGCAGAAGGCGGTTATCACACCGAATGCAGAACTGCTCAGAACAAAAGAAAAGAATAAAAATAAATCTGATTTACTGTATTTTTTTAAAAAGGGAGAAAACATCCCTTAATGCCAGCTTTTGGAGACAAGAAAGAGGAGCCAATGTAATTTCTAATGTTACACATATATTTACATAGAAATAAAAAGAGAACTTGATTGAAAAAATGATGTGACATTAGCTCAGACTGTTTCTTCCAGATGGTGATAGACTACTGATGCAAAACTAATACCATTTGTAATAATAAAAACAGTTGAAGTGTTTTTATCAACCAGTGAAATCAGCTGCCCATTCAGACTGCTGTACATCTGTACATCAGCAAAGATTGATGCCATGCTTAACAATGGCCAAAAGAAGCAGAGCAAGGAGTGGTGTCTATTCCTGAAGCTAATTTAGTTTCAAACTAACTTTTGAGCCCTGTTAAACAAAAATTGACAGATTAGAGGTAATATTTCAATTAGTCAATTCTCTATCACAGTTATAGCTGCTCTTTTAATAAGGTACAAAGAAAAGAGAAATAATTTTGTACAATTCTGCAGCAGACAATTATAAACTAAATCGGTTTTCTAATTGGCACTTTTTGCTCTGAAAGCTCTCCAAAAACTATTTTCTCTTTAATTTTTCAAATGGGCTTTAATTCCCGCATGTGCAGATTTGGAAGCAATGTCCAAAAAAATGTGGCATATCACACATCAGAGGGGGAAAGGAGTCCTTGAAATGTGCCAAAAGATCGACCAAAGGGAGTAGTAGCAGTAGATATAAAGGACTCATTTTTTATATTAGGAACAAAGAAAAATCCAACAAAGGTCAGACAGACAGAGGACCTGACGGATGAATCATCCTTTATGTCAGGGGTGGGGAACCTTGGCCCTCATCCTGCAAGGTTTCCATCTTTCCCTGCGTCAAGACACCTTATTCAAATTAACTAGTAATTGTGCAGAACTTAATTTGGCTGTTGCATCCATTTGATTTGAGTCAGGTGTGTTGAAGCAGGGTTGCATAGAAAACTTAGAGGAATGCGGCCCTCGAGGACCGGGGTTCCCCACCCCTGCTTTACGTGATCATCTACAGCAGAGGTGTCCAACTCCGGTCCTCCAGAGCTACTATCCTGCAACGTTTGAACGCATCCCGTCTCCAACAAACCTGAATCAAATGAATGGCTCGTTAACAGGCCTCTGCAGAGCTGAATGACTGCTGATGAGGGAATTCAGCCATTTGATTCAGGTGTGTTGGAAAAGGGATGCATCGAAAAGTTGCAGGATTGCTGCCCTCCAGGACGGGCAGGAAGTTTACATACACTATGACTATATCTTTAAAAAGGCAGAAAAGGCGCAGATGATAATGCCGTAGTAATGGCTGTAAGCTTCTGATCAGTTAGTTTGTTTAATGGAAGCACTCCATTGTATATATTTAAAGGCAACACCTCAAACAGACCGTTTTCTTGTGTGACATGAGAATTTTTTTTTTAAAGAATTCAACCCAGATATAAGAAAGAGAACTGTGGACTTCCACAAGTCATATGCGGGTACAAAATCCCAAGTAGGTGTAATATTACGCAAACATTACTGTTCGGTACATATTCGAGTTTTAAAGTCACGCCTCGGTGCGTTTTCAGACTGCTTTATTTAAATACAACAAAAGTCTTCTTTTTTACTTCTGTGAGCAGTAAATTAAGAATATTTTAGATTTCCAAACACAATTTGATTTTATGACCTAAATCTTAACAGAAAAAATAAACTGGAAATTTGGCTGTATTTTGTTCAATGAATAAAATAGTAAAAGCACGTATGGCCAATACAACAATAGGACCATTTGAGATGCTAATGTTTAATTAAGTGTGTGCCTATATTTGAGAATAAAACATGTTTAAATGAGTTTGGAGTTATTTTGGTACTTCCAACAGCCTAGAGTCTAAACTGCAGGAAATAAATCCCTTTTTAATCAACCAGAATTCCTTGCATCTTATAAAATGTAAGAGTTTGGGCTGATTGGATGCTATAGATAGAGTCATGGTTTCAGGAACTTTCCTGACCCACACGCAGAACTCAAGAGATGATGACAAGTGTAAAACAAGTTTTTATTAAATAAAATAAGATTCAGGGACGTGGATCCAAATCTTGAGTGGGAACTGGGTATCTGTAGATGAGAGTCCAGAGTTCATATTTGAATCTTTAAATGGAAGGTGGAGAAGAAAGAGGAGTGGACTTAAAGTCCATGGGGAGGTTTGTGAGCTCGAGGAGGAGGTTAGGTTCTGAGGCTGGAGCGACTGTGCAGGGAGATTGATCCAGGATGAGGTTACTGAGTGAGTTTGCTGACGCTGGAGAGTGGGCAGGCTGATGAAATCCAGAGTGGGCAGGCTGATGAAATCTGGAGTAGGCAGGCTGATGGCAACCTGGTGTAGCGTAGGCGCTGAACTCAGGGAGATCCACAGAGAAACACTGGGAGCTGGCAGGGAACAATCAGAGGGGATCCTGGAGGAACACACACAAGGAGTTAAAACCAATGAGGAGAGAAGGAGTAAACGGGTTAGTTACTGGAGGCTCTGGGATCAGGCAAAGTGTTACCAATAAGGTCAACAACCAGGCATTGAAAGAGCGTCTGCCAACTCCTTAAAGCTGCTGTCTGGAGCATTTGAAGGAGAGATAGATCTCACTATCAAGGCCCCTCCCAAAATATCCCTTTCCTGCTCCCTCTAGCCCCACCTCAACAATTATGCAGACGCATCACCTGCATCATCACATCATCACAGCGGGTCAAGAGGAAAGCAACCAGTGCTATTGAGCACCACCTGACTGTATTTTGTTATGGACGTTTCAGAGGTGAGCGACTTCTCCATGACTGACGCTCTCTTCCAACATGGCGACTGTAAACAGGAGCGGCCTGTGTGCGCGGCCCGATCATCACAGGTTTGCGCGATGCGCATGTAAGTTGATTGACAGTCGACAAGGCGGAAAGTCAAATTCCATTGGCTAAAAATGTCAGTCAGTCAGTGTGAAATGAATAGCGGTCTATGGGAGGAAGGGGGAACTTAAGAACAATAACAAATGTTCTGGAGCACTAGCCTTTTATCATAGAATTGATCCCCACTATCATTTTAAAGATTTATAAAACTTTGATACGTAAATATTTTTTCCAGACTGCAGCTTTAAGAAGCTCCTGGACTGCTGATGTCTTAACTGGCACCAGGTGTGCACAATCACCCTGTTCCTCACGAAGATCTTCTCCGGATGATGACGACTCACTCACTCGGTACTTAAAACACAGACGCTCACACAGAACCTAACAGGTAGCCATTACTGACAAAGTTTTGATTTGATCCAGCTTTCTTTCTCCAATGTAGCTGCCTGTGAAACCTTAATGTTCCCAAATCACAAATTTTAGTGTTAGCTGGGAGTCCCCTGTTTTAATTTTGTGTTACTTTTTAAAGTTGCTCTAGAAAACACCTAGTTCCACACATTCAGATTGTGATCAGGTATGAAACCACACTGCATTTCTTTGGTACACATGCGTACCGAATCGACAGGGCTGTACCAAATTTTTTTGTTATGAACGCATGTACATTTACACCCCTAATGTGTCTCCAGTTCATTCAGGCTGCGAGAGAGCAAGAGACAGCAAGACTGATAGCAGACAATAAAAAGGTTGTATGTTATACATATCTTTTTAACTCGTTTCCATTTTCAGCCTCTATCGTTGAAAATGCTGGACCTGAAAATGTAGCATCCATTTAGAAATATCAGAATTAAGGCAGTACCACATTTCCAACTGAGACTCGAATTTTTGTAATGCTAACCACACTAACGGCTAATTTAAGATACTATACTAAATAATCATCATGTCTTTAAAATATTAAGAAAACCTGTTTTACAGAAACATGGCAGGTTATTTCAAATACTTGGAATGGTATTTTTGCATCTTCATATTTTATGTTTCTTTAAGAGAAATCAGAATTCAGAATTTGCTGGGATCGGAATGTCACAACTCTAAAGGGTTTGAAATTTGCCAAGTCTGTGTTTTAAAAAAATATTTTAAAGCTTTTCATAAAAAAATCAACAAAAATCTAATTTCTACGTGAATTAGAAGTGCAGGTTTTACCAGACGTGTGTGATAAGTGTGGACCAAGCCATAGGCTCCAGTGTCTCGTCCATCGTGGTCTAGAAAGACTGCTGGACAAACTGTGGGAGTTTAAGTTTCACATTTTTTTCAAGCTGCTATGAACAAACTTCAGTTGGTAAAGTTCAGGCATTAACACACCAGGACTAATTTCCAGCCTTCAATTAAGGCGCATTTAAAAACATCACTGAGAAAACAGCCACCATATTGCTGCTCTTCACAGTTTCTATGTGATATTCTCTTTCACATGAACGTAATTAGATTCATGCTTCATGAGTGACTTCATGGCATTTGAAAGTAATTCATTCCCTGTCTAACCAACATATTTCAAGGTACCACCTGCCTTATAGTTAATCCCCATGAGTACCCACAGCAGATGAAGAAGGTAGCAGTACCAATCCTGTTTATGAGTCCCTTGTTGCCACGAGGCTTCGTTCTGTTGCAGTGACAACAGGCAGTTTTCCCAAGAACATTTCACGACTGAATCCTTAAAAAGGACTAGAAGCGATGTACCAAAGGACTCCTTTTGATTTGCCAATCAAAAGTCAAGCATCAACTGTCAACAAACAGATTTCTTAGAGTATAAACCATACATAGAAAAAGATCATGTTTGATGTATTGTCAGCACAGTTTCACATTTCCTTTCAGCAATGGTGGAGAGAGAAAAGAAATACGCAGTGATGAGAAATCCTCACAGCAACAACCTCAAAAAGAGAAAGAGCTGCAAAAAAATGAACCATTGATTTGTACTACTGTAAATGTGGCATTTATGAGTGAGTTTCAGTTATTAAATGGATCTCCCACTATGCTTTGGTGCACTGTGGAGTGGAGTTATTTGCCAGAATATTCTGAGTAAAACTCTTACTTTTCTGGTTATCTATATACAAGAGAACAAGGAAAGGGCTTTTCCCTGCACTTCAGTTTAAAACATTTTGGATAAACATGGCAGGAAAATTGATCCACCAATCAATCAGGAAGAATTCTAATCCATCTTATTTTACCTTGATTGCTCATCTGCAGGTTGAATACTAAATGGATGGATAGATAGACGGATGAAGAAACGTGCTTTACAATAAAAATATCCAAAACAACTTACTTATTATAAAAGCACTTGACAGTCTTTTAACTAGTTTTATATGTATGTTTTATATTTATGTTGATTTAATTTCAGGTATTGAGATGAAATTCAAAGTCTGTGGCTGGGAGGCTGTTTTATATCACTATAAACCTCTTGTAAACTTGATTAAAACTGTTAACCAGGTAAATAGGCTAGTTTTGTGAGTTTGCAGCCAGGTGTTTATTTCAATGTTAGACACAATAATTCTCATAGCTGTTGGCAAATGCCATCCATCCATCATCACCTTCAGTCGTGGGGGGCAGCAGCCTATAAGCAGAGAGACTCAGACTTCCCTCTTCCCAGCCACTTGGGCCGGGCTCCTCGGGGGGATCCCAAGGTGTTCCCAGGCCATCCGAGAAACACAGTTCCTCCAGTGTGTCCTGGGTTCTGCACTGGGTCTCCTCCTGGTGGGACGCGTCCGGAGCACCTCTTCAGGGAGCCGTCCAGGAGTCATCCTAACCAGATGCCCGAGCCACCACAACTGGCTCCTCTCCATGTGAAGGAGACCGGTACAGCGTTTGCATCACTTCACAAGCCGCACCAATGCATCTATCTCCCACTCCATTTTTCCCTCGGTCTCGGATTTGGAGGTGCTGATTTTCATCCAGGCCGCTTCACACTCGGCTGCAAACCGCTCCAGCGAAAGCTAGAGATCACATCCTGATGAAGCCACCAGGACCATATCAACTGCAAAAAGCAGAGTGCCGATCCTGAGGCCACCAAACCGGATCCTCTCACTAGCTTGGTTGCAGCAAGAAATCCTGACTATGAAAGTTATGAAAAGGAATCTACGATTGCAAATGAATGTTTAAAAATAGTGCTGCTTTTAGAAAAAGAGTCTGACATTATGTTTCTGTGCAACTGGAAACATTTCCAAACTTTTTTTTTTAACTCCAGGGAAAGCTAAGGGCATTTTTTTAGAAGTTTGCAGCAACAGGTGAGAGAAGGAAGCAATCAAAAGAAAACCAGATACTTTGCCTATAATCTTCCATTTTCTAATAGCTTTTTTGTTATTTGAAGTTGAAATTTTACTATTTGATGTATTTTATTCAAATTCTTTCTCTTTCTTTCTTTCTTTCTTTCTTTCTTTCTTTCTTTCTTTCTTTCTTTCTTTCTTTCTTTCTTTCTTTCTTTCTTTCTTTCAAGCACCGTGAACTACCTTGTGTATCAAATAAACTCACACTGTCTGGGATAGTCTCTGGAATCTTCTCTGGAATCTCTGGAAGGAAATGTTAGTTTCAGCAAGGACAAAACATTTTGATGGTTTTGAAATGATATTTTCTTTAAATGTTGATAGATCAAAAGGTTTAGAAGAAATATCAAAATAAAAGATATAAACTGTCCTTGCATTACTCACAGATTCAGGTTCACAAATGATTTTGCCATTTCTAGCCACATTAGATTAATCTCATGCTTAGTAGGAGACTACAAACCGAAAGCGATTACTATCAAATTAACATAAAGTTCTTGAAACAGAAATTGGAACAGCACATTACCCCCGCACTGTCCTCTTCCTCACCTTCTGAATAGCTAAAGATGAGCACAGAGTGCGGCACAGATAATAGGACGGCTCTGTATCCAATTTGGATTTTTCTTTCTATTCCCTTAAAAAGGTCAGCATTGTCAGGAAGGCTTGCATTTGGTCTACGAATGTGCAAGACAAAAAAATAACAGAACTATTTGCAGGAAATTATGTTTTACAGCATTTTTTCAAACAGTGCAAAAACTCTGGTACTGTGTCACCTCGCTAAGGGAGCCATGCCCTAAAATTCACTTTGTATGCATAATTTAGCCCCATTTACTCTGATACTCCTAAAAAAGCATTCAGTACAAGCAACCGTCTTCAGAAATCTCTCAATTAATTATTGGAGTAGAACTTGAACACACAGTTTCAACAGTGAAACCCGGTGGTGGCAGCATCATGCTTTGGGAATGCTTTTCTTCAGCAGGGACAGTAAAGCTGGACAGAACTGATGTATGGATGTTTTTCTTCTGCTCCTGGTGTTCCCCCTTGGGGGCACCCCAGGGGTCCATTCTTGGTCCCCTCTTTTTCCCCCTCGATTTGCTGCCACTTGGTGCTATTTTTAGAAAAAAAGAAACAAAGACAGAAGTCATGCTTTTTAAATGTAATAGCTTTAGCCATGACCCCTCCATTGATTTTTCCTCTCATGCTCCATATGAAAAATCCAGCATCAGAGCATAAGAGTCATCACACACCACTTAGAAGCAGTGATTACATTTTATTACCTCACGCCTGGATTATTGTAACTCTGCTTTTATTGGAATCAGCCAGGCTTCTCTCTCACGTTTACAGCGGGTGCAAAAAGCTGCTGGGTGATTTTTAACTGATCATGCTTTTAAATCTGTGGGTGAGGGATGGGAATATGGTTTATGTTGGGTCATTTTAATCTGTAAAGCACTTTGAGTTGCAACTCTTGTATGAAAAGCACTTTATAAATAAAGTTTGATTGATTGATTGATTGATTGATTGATAGCTGGTGGAGTCATACACCAAAAAACCTGCAGCTGCAATTACAGTGAAAGATGGCTGGACTGAGTATCGACTCAGTGGAGATGAACACAAATGTGCACTTCTGTGTTGGTCCAACACATAAAATCCAAATAAAACGCATTTATGTTTGTGGTAGCAATGTGACGAAACCTAAATGGCTAAGGGCCATGAGTATTTACTGTAGGGGGGCACTGTAAATCAGATTTGGATTACAGGAAGATTTAAATAACTTAGTATTACCTATTTAGCTGTTTATTAACAGTGACAGTCGCTACTTTGATATATTTTCTCCTCCCACAAATTTAAAAATAAACAGAAAAACCTGATTATTTTTTCAAGTTCAATGACATGTCATAAATAATCAAGCATATGTAAAGGTATTGCAAAATATAAAAACATACTTTATTTTTTAACAAACATAAAGCAAGTTAGATTTAAAAGTATTTCACTTACAACAAAGTCCGATTAATATCCAAACTACAACGTGGCAGCCAGTTGTTTCATACTTTAAAGCAAGAGATTTAAAACTCTAACATCCCTCATAATTTTAAAAACATACAATTTATTTACATTTATCACTGTATTTATCTTTCTTATAAACTTAATATGCTAAAGTTTTACAGTTTTAAATATTAATTTCACCGTTCATGAACAGATGATTCGTGGCTTTGTCTGCAGTAACGTTGAAACGAGCTTCCTTCGTAGCTGCTGGGGTTAGAGTTGCTGCTTCTTACCATCCAAAGGATTCAGTTTGAGGTGGTTCAGGTGTCCGATCAGGATGTCTTCCTGACAGCTCTTTTTAGAGGGTTTCCAAGCACATCCCACAGGGAGGAGAATCCTGGTCATATCCAGAGCTTGCAAAAAGGACAACATATTCCCTAAACCCACATCTGAAAAAAGATACAGCCTATACAATTAATTCAATTGAACATCTCATGTATCTTATATCTCTTTTTTAAAAGCAATGTTATATCTTTGACATCTGTTGATAAATACATCTCATAATCTCATCTTGTTTATGCTTTACATGTCAAAAGAAACCTAACAAAAGAAAACAAAAATGAACAAAAAAAGAAATCTGAGTTCAGCTCGACCTCTACAAAATAATTACTCATTTAAAAATAACCCTTAAACTCCTCTGTGTAAAGGATTACGCCTTTCACACTTCTTAAACTTCTAATTACAACCTAAAGCTTGATTTCTTTTTAATATTTAAAACACTTTACAATAATCTTCAGGAATTAAACTTTTCGCAAATTGATTCTTGCCTCTGCAGATGAATCAGTACTCATGAGGATTCCTGCACAGTTAACTGGTTTTTGGCCTTGATTTTCCCTGTTATGAATAATTACATCCTCTAAAACCTCAACAATAAATCACAGGCAGTGAAACAAAGGACGGACGGAAAGAAAGAACCTAATACGTTTTAAACCAGTTTTATCCAATTATCCAAACCAATAACCTGACAGCGACTAAAATTATTTTGTACTTTTGACTTCTGAGTTATTCCTGGATGACAGGATTGTGACGATACATGCAGCTCACACCACAATACAGTGGATCCCCTGGTATTCCAAGATTAGGGATCACAGTGGCACAGTGGAAACCCTCTTAGCACTGCCGCAGAAGCTAATATCCACAGTCTTCCTTATCTTTACTTTTTTGGGTACTGCCAGTCAGCGCCAAAGAAAACTATTTGGCTGCTTTCCAAACATCGGCCAATAAGAGTCAAGTAGCTCTGGTATGTGACATATTCTTGATACAGAGTAGGTATTTCAGCTTCCCGAGCTACATTTTCTGTCAAATATTTTAGATGAGCAAAGTTTTCCCTGAATAATTTGGAGTTACATTCCGCAGAAAAATCCACAAATAAGTGAATCAGCGAATTTTGAACAGCGAATACGAGGGGGTCCACTGTACACAATATTAGGTTCAAAAACAAAGACCATATTTTAGCTACAAAGCTAAGGGTAATGTCAGAGTAATGCAGCTGCCAACCTGTTTTCCCATCTCGCCATGCATCGTAGCGTAATGTAAAAATGTTTATATGGGTCGGAAGGTGAGCAAAAGAAGTAGATTTTGTGGAACATCAAATCCTTCCATGTCTTTCAAGTATGCATGTTGCTTCTGATGACTCCTATTCTGAACAGTGCATGTGTATTGGGATCAAGGGTGTGTCAGGATGGGGTACGTGACATTGCGTTGAAGTCACTGTCTTATTTTATTTATTTTCTCCCTTATTTAAGAATCATCGGATCATCTAGGAATTAAATGTAACTATTCGTGCTCCCAACTGGGCAGATAATTATTAGAAAGTAGGGTTTCTGATCGTTTCTATGGCTAGCCCTCTGCGAGACATATTGTGGAAATTTTATATCACTGGATCTCATGTTATGAGAGCTTGTTTCACCCCTACTGGATGGTTAATCCATAGTTAGAAAGCGAACCAATTCATCCACAGAGGGAAAGAATTTGTAATCTAGAATTAGTCAGAAGAAGTCAACTAAAAGTGAGATGCTTCTGTAACGAATTGCATAGATAAAATGTGATTTTCTCAACTAAAAAGGACCAACCAGGACATCACCCCCCAAAGCATATCTGGTTTTAGGTTGTGTTTTATCCACTTTTGAAATAAAAAAGGATGAGCTTGATCACAGAAAAGCTCACATTCTCCAGCTTGAGCTTTTGTCACCCGGTGATCTGAGCCAAGGTGTGAAAGGACACACCAGGTGAGATGAGGCAAGCGCCGAAGCTGTCAGAACAACACGGCGTCTGGTTCTGGCTCAGCAGAGCGTCTGCTTTGATGCCCCGGCAACGAGGGAAACTCAGAGGAACATTTCTGTTCTTTTTTGGAGCGCGGCATGCTGGGAAGGCTCCGATTTGCAGCGGGCTTCTGTGGATTCTGTTTTGGAAGAATGCCTGTGGGTACGAAAAAAAAGACATTTGTTAAATAACAACCTGTGAATATTTTATTTCAGATGGTATTCGATGTATAAATTTGATCTGCTTGATGATGAACATCCATGTGTGTGAAACACTTACAGTTAATTGGATGGATATTAAAAACTAGCTTTTCTAAGAGAGACTTGACCTTTCCTTAAATTTGTTTTAAGAAGCGGGCCAGAAAAATCACCACAGACCCCTCACACCCTGGCCACAATCTGTTTAGGCTCCTCCCGTCAGGCCGGCGTTACAGAGCGTTGTACGCCAAAGCCACCCGACACAAGAACAGTTTTTTCCCCCAGGCTGTCGCTCTGATGAACTCTGTGTAGTCACAGAGTGTGAGTCCATTCACATAACAATAAACTATAACTCTGCACTGCTGTACATACTTACTGTAAAATAACCCCGGTTTGGTGTATATATTATCCTTTATTATTTATTTGTATTTATTTCTTTATTTCACTTATTTAAGTTCTGTACTGGAGAGAAAAGTTGCCGGAGTCAAATTCCTTGTATGTCTCATACTTGGCCATTAAAGCTGATTCTGATTCTGATTCTGTTTTAGAGAACTTCTTTATTTTATTAAATTTTTTTCAAATGTCACCCAGATAGCAGAACGTTTTATAGAAATTTGATTTTAAAATGTTGGCTTCCATCACACACCAAACAACTTCAATAAGGCAAAGGATGGAAGTTAAGAAACATGTATTATATCCATTCTTTCTTAATATTTAAGCATATTACCGTTAAGATTTTCCTTCTGGTTTGTGCCATCCAAAGTTCTAGGTTGCTAGTGTTTTTAAACAAGAATTTGCCCTTTAAAGAACAATAATTTGACCTGTTTTTTGAAACATGTTTATTTTATTCTTAATATTTACTTTTTGCACCAATAATGCAAAACATGTTAAATAACATGGCTACAGGCTGTCCAATTCCTATGGTTACCCATACCCCTAGTGCCAAACTTAATTAGCAGTTAAAAATAGCTAATTTAGTCAGTGTTGTACAATATAAAGTCAATGTCCCAGAATTTTTTTTTTACACATTCTAATCTTTAAACAGACTCAAATCATCAGACCAATTAATCTTTTTTTAATCAATCTATATTTTACCAGTTCGCTCTGAATTCATTGCAGATATTCTATTCTATTCTATTGAGGTAAGGCTTTAAATACAAAACCACAGACAAATAGAACAATATACTGTTGACAAAGTTAAATAATCCAGCATGTGTACATGATTATGGGGCTAATTTACTGCATTGTAAAAAAAATATGAAATATGGTACTTACATTTTGCATAGTACGATTAAAAGGGAAAAACGGACCGTTCTCAAGTATTAGAAATTAAAATAAGGTCTCTTACACTGAGTGCAGGTGAAGATTTGGCAACAGTGAAACAAAACTACCATGTGGATAAATCTCAAAATCCACTAAAAGGATACTTCTTCATTAATTTTCAGCAGATATGGTTTAACAAGTAATTTTACCTAACATATCAATTTACAAAAAAGACTTTCAATTAAAATTCTCACCATCCTCTTCTCCAGGCTGTGAGCAGATGTCAGTAGCATCCCATTCATAATTCTCATCTACCGAAAGCTGCCTCCTGAAGAGTAATAAAAACATTGGCATTAGAATGCTACGTTTTCCTTTAGTATTATAAAATTGGCATTTGGCTGCTTGTGTTAGCTTTCGCACAATAAACCTAGCATTAGTATACAAGATAATTTTTTGCATGTTTACATTGACATAATATACAAATATTTCCTGTAGTCAGATAAAATTTGCATTATTCTGCTTACATTAGCTTAAGCTTAACTATAACATTGGCATCAGAAATGCTAACTTACCATAATAATATTGTCATTAGTTTTAGTATATAACATTTACATATTTATGTTAGCTTTAGCATGTAAACACTTATAGCCATGCTCAATGTAACTGTAGGACATTAAAATTATTTCCATAAGTTTTGGTGCTAAAGCTGTTATATGCAGCATATGCAATTGCATGCTAATTCTAGCTATAGCATGATAAAATTGGCATTATCCTGATTTTGTTAGCTCTGTCACCAGCATTAGGAGGCAAAATTGAGCATTAGCAAAACAACATTATCGTAAGCATGATGCATTAACTTTAACACATAACATTTGAGCCTCATTTCAACTGAGCAGTACGCAGCAGGTCGAGGCAGTTTGGCACACTATTTTATAGTCCAACGTATTCAGGAGCTCATTTCCACCGCCAGTTGGACTCTCACTGGGCAGATGAGGTTAAACCCAAATGCCTAACCTGGCGCCATACTAGTGGGATGACAAATGCAACGCACTAGTATGTCTTGTGCTTGTCACAAGGAGTGTCTTTTTTTTTCTATTCTCTAAACAATGGACTGGGTTGTGTGACCCCAGTCGCTGTGCCCTAACCGTACCGTACCATCATCCTATGAACATACAATAAAAGGGGGCCCAGGAAAGGTCTAGTATGGGTCCGTTGAATGGGCTGTCTTAACAATGGAAAAAAGCAAAATAGCGTACCGCACCGGCCCATGCTGTACCTTTCAGTGGAAACAAGGCATAGGTTGCCTATATTGTGGCTTTAGCATGATAGCTCTAATATCAATTCAATTCAAAACTACTTTATTGTTCCCAGAGGAAAATTAAATAAGTATCAACATGCTAAGCTTAGCATTAGCACATGCAACTTGTATACACTACTTTTACTGAATTAATAGTGTGCAATGGGGTAGATGAAAAATTAAAGTTGGTGTTTCATACTACACTTTTCATGCCATTTATTTTTTTCTTGATATTAGATAAGTAATAAGCTCAACTTGAAAACGACCCAAAAGGTCAATCTTGCTCTACAAATTAAAAGTCCTGAGATTGTCTACATAAAAAAAAAATCCAATCAATATTCACAAAGTCATTGTATCCCATTACCTTCGCCTTAGTTCTGACTGTCCATTGTCCTCTGACCTCCCCCCGGTGTCCTCTGCACTCTCAGGTGAGTCTGAGAGAGCTGGGGACAGGTGCCGCAAGGAGAGTTGCCCATTAGTAGTCTCCATGCTGCCGCGGCCGCTGCTGGCATAACTGCTGTAGCTGCCACCGGACTCTGGCACTCCCTCGTAGCTTCCTGACTCCACTTCCAGTGCCTCTAAATTGTTGTTGATGGGTGGCAAGTATGTGGAAACTTCCTTTAACCTGACAATGTAACCTAATTCTTTCATTGTGTCCTGATAGGCAGTTGGATGATTGGCAGTGTCAGCTGAGGAGGAAGGCTGGCAGCAATAAGGCACATCAGGATTTGGAGTCAGAACTTGTGGACTGCGAGTTGCAGGTAAATAACCCTCAGAAGGTGGGAAATGGGGCTCAGTTTTGGTAGTTGTTTGAGACAATTCAACTGAACAGTTCTCTTGGCTGAGTGAATCTATCCATGCGGCTGGTGTGAGAAAGCTGCATTTCTTCTGTCTCCTCAAGTCTAGACTCTGACTTCGCTGTTTGCGGTCCAAGGTTTTTGAGCCTCGGGTCCTAGCTCTCCAGTGTTCTGGTTCTGAAGGTTCCTGATCATAATGGATCACGTCAAAGCTCCCCACAGAAGCATTCCTGTTGGAATTGAAGCTTGTGCTCCTCCTCATGTCCTTATGTGTGCTTCTTTGAGACAGTGAGTAGCCATGTTGAAGATGAGAAGCAATCCTGTGGTGTAACATGGGCTTCGTAAGTTGCAATGTGGGCAACTTAAACTCTGGCTCATCAACACTCATCTCGACACACATCTCTTTGCCAGTAGGTTCAGTGAGCACTTCTTCCAATCTTTTAGAGTCTGTGCCATTACAAAGAACCTTCTCTTTTTGTGGTTTACAAAATGAATCAATTGTGTGGTGGTCAAAGGGTGTGAACTGCCTTGGATTAGCATACCCCTGTGCTGCATCTCCTCTATATCTCTGATTAGGGAGAGTTGATCTGTCAACTAATGAATAGCTAGCCCCATTGGATTGAGGCAAGGAGTGTTTAGCGAATGATTCACGAAAATAAGGAGAAAACGAGGGAGTCAATGGTGGTGATGTATTTAAATGCTCTCTGAATGGATTCCAAGTTGAATCATACGGATTGGCTTCCCGGTTGGCTGAGGAAGCTGTAAGGTAGCTAAATCTCTCTTTGCCACCTTGACAGTAGTTGTTTGGCAAGGTCTTGCTTTTGTATTCACACATAAGTTTCCCAACACTTTCTTCCCCATTGCTAATGTCTGTTTGCTCCGTCTTGACTTTCATTGAGTTTCTTTCTAGTGTATACCACCGAAGCTGCCTTTCCATTTCCTCTCTCTCCTGAGCCAGCCTAAGGCACCGACTAAGGTTCCCTTTCTCGCGTTCATGTTCCATTTGGAGAACCAGAGTGCTTGCTGTTGTTGATGGTTGACCAAGACTGGCTCGGATATGTGGGAGCACAGGAAATACTGAAGGTAGTCCTGTATTGAGACAAGGTGTGGTGCAAAGACTGGTGTTTGAGTACAAGCTGCTTTTATCAGGAGAAACAATGTAGCTTTCCTGAAGTGGCGGGAGCTGGCCCAAGCTGCACATTCGACTTGATTCATCCTCAGGTTTAAAAGGAGGAACGTCAACAGAAAGCACATATGGCAGATCTTTCTTGTTCTCGTTTTCCAAGTGAAGTGACACAGATCTTCTGACTTTGGAAATATTTTTGCTGTCAACACTCACTGTGTCATAGTCACTGAGTGCAAACCGGCCATCAGGACCTCTAGAAATCATCTCAATGGAGGGAGAAATTAAAGAAGTTGTCTTAGTAAGGCGGCCTCTGCTGTAGATTGACTCTAGAGTCCTGCTTCTGTGATTATTCTCTGTGCTCAAGGAGGAGCAGTCAGTCTGCGAGCAGGAGGTGGTGGAAGACGTTGTGGGGTAGAGGGAGCTAGCTGGGAGGAGGCTTTTCTTCAACAAACTGTCTGGACTACTGGAGCCTGAAGTCTTACTGTGAAAGAGAGGGTAAAGATGGGGAAGGGCAGAGGAAAGAGATCTGTAAGTGGAAGAAAAACTTGGTGCTAAAATAAGACTGCATTTCAACACAGCCAGCAGCATGGATAGATCCTCATGAGGAAGATAGGAACATGAAAATGAAACCTGTTGGCATTTTCAGCACATTCAAAGCAAGGAAAAAGGGAAAGGTTACTGTCTAATATTACTGTGGAGTGATAAATGGGTACTCACATTGATGGCGAGCACTTATAGATGGCAGGAAGGGGTTCTGAAAGGGAGGGATGAGGTGTAAGATGGTGCCTGACTTACTGGCAAAAACGTTTTTTTAAAACATAATCAGCCCTAACAAGACACCATTAAAGGACTCCAGGCAACCAGGCTAACAAAAGTTAATTACCCTTACATTTATCAGTGCCTAATGAGAAATTACCCAAATATGCAAGCGATGTGAACGACATCCATACATTTTAAAACTAGATGAGTGATGAAAGGACAAGATGATTCCTAAATCCATGAAAAAGAGTCTAATTTGGGACGCAGGTATGAAGTGTTTCAATATTTTATTGAATAAAGGATCATTTTTCAGATGCTCTTTATAAAAATGAGTGTCAGCTAAATATTCATTGGAAGATGGATATTTACCATTATCTTTCTTCCTGCGGCGGCGGTTCCTCCTGCGATTGACAACACAGGCAGAACCGAACAACAAGACCAATGCCAGTAACATGAAACCTATCCCGGCTAGCACACCAGCTAGCAACGACTCTGGGACAAACTCCAGGAGTGGAGATGTAGCTGCGTAGCTCTCAATCACTGTGAAAACAAACAGAAATACATTTGGGTAGGCAAAAATAAATAAATAAATAACTAAATAAGTGACCGATCAATTTAACCTTAAGTAAAAGAATGAAAGAGTGACTCAAGTGTACGTCTCAGTATAAAGGACTAAATCTTAACTCTAAATCGCACTTTGAGTCTTTGTGCATCCAAGTTAAATTCAAATTCAAGCCTCAGACTCAAGTGCCAAACCTCACCTGTAGCTGCATGAGAAACCATTAATAGTAGTAGCACAGTGAAGTGGGAGTACTTTCTGTTTTGTTTTGGTGTCTTTTTTTAAAGTTGCACTGCGCTCTGAGTTCCGCACATAAACATTCTGCATGTTTTCAGGTAGAAAACAACTGTATTCGTTCGTTACACGTGCATACTGAACCAACAGGGCTGTATCGAAAAATCCGAAAAAGAATACATGTACCATTACACCCCTAATATTAACATATACAGAATTTTTTTAAATATATAAAATTGCTGATCTGCTTCGATGATAGGGCTTAATCATCATAATCAAATCATGAACATGTTTGCTTTGCAGCCAGGCGACTGACAGCACTGCTGTTTAAACAAAAACAGAAATTTGAGTTGTGTCTGCAGTGACAGGCCCTGATTGAGTCCTACATCTAATTTAAAATTCATGTCACATACAAATAAAAGTAGAAAAAAAATTCTGAACTTATTAGTGGAGCTATTTATATCACCCAGGCTTCAAAATGGGCAGCGTTCCCAGGGGTCCCGCTCTGAATTCCCTAGCTCAGGAGGGACGACAGAAGAAACACAGAATGCAGAGAAAGGCTTGCGGAGTGTGAGGCGTCACTTTGAAGAGGAGAGGGCTGCTCTGAAACACCTACCTGTGGTGGAGACGTTGACTGATGGACTGGGCTCGCTCAGCAGCTCCCCCCGACGAGTGAGCATCCGCAGCTCATACACGCGGTCCTGAAACCAGCAGAAACACACACACGGTGGGGAGGACAGAGGATGAAACCAGACTTTGTCAACACATGGTGCTGCCTGCAATGCTAATGAAGTTCATTTGAATTCATGTAGACCCATACATGAGAGGGAAGGGAAAGATGAAACAGGCAAAGGGAGGAGAAAAAAGGGGCAGACGACAAGAGAAGTGATGAGTGTCATGTAGTGTTTCTTACCGAGTCTACAAAATAAAACAACTGCAGTACAGACAGCACACGGCTCTCCCAAAAAAGGGCTGATTAGGCACAGAGGGAAGAGTGGGGCTGGCTCTTTACCTTCTGCAGACCCTCAACCACTATTTGGCTGCTGTTGGCATTGATGTTCTCCGCCAGATTAAACCACTCCTCATCTGCGGAGCGGGATTGGAGGACAAAGCCTGTGATGGGAGGCTGCTGAGCTTCAGGAAGAGACCACTGCAGAATAACACCTGCTGAGCTCTGATTAGCCGACAGCGACGCGGGGGGCTTTGGTTTATTACTCCTCCCTGGAGGATCTAATGCAGGGAGAATTAGAAAGACTTTCAGTCAATCAGTGGAAAACATTCTGCTGGAAGAAATTAAATTAAAGAAAAAGGATTTATCAATTAAAGTTTTAGTGCAGTTAAAGTGCATTCGGGAAAAAAATCCTTTTCAAACCCTACAATGATCCTTTATTTGTTTCTACTGTAATGCTTTTTAACATGTACACCTTTACAAGGTGTTGATAACACTCCTCAAGATATTGAGGAACGTGTTGATGTGATTGTAAATCCCAAATGCGCTCAGGGATCTGGTGACAGTGGAGGTTATTGGAGGGTAGTTCAAGAAAACAGTTTGAGATGATTTGAGCTTAGTAACATGAAGCATTATCCTGCTAGAAGTGACCATATAGAAGCCGACCCAGCGCCAGAGGAATTTAGCTGGGCGGACTGTGGCGTATTCGACGGTACGATACATACTTCCTAGTCAAAGCCGCCTTTTTTGTTTGCATCACCCTTTTCATGTACATATACATATTGTCCATAATTTGAAAGCTGATATTTTTGTGGTTCCAATGATGAATGCCAATCAAGGATACAATTATAACTGCAAAGACAGTAAACGCTTTAGTCAAACCACTCAGAATGAAGAATAATGTGCAACTCACAGTTTGAAGCGATGTCATTTGACAGAATCAAACAAAAGCTGTCTTTTTATATCCACAAGGGTCCAGGTAATGTCCCTCAAGTAAAAGAGATAGTCCACAAGTCCATCGTCCCAAATCCAATCCATCATAATCTGCCACTCAAAACCTTGATAATTCCCTCCCTTGTATTTATTTATCTAAAGGTTTTCATCATAACTGCATTACCTCCACTGACTGGTATGACCAAAATCTCACTCAAAGTTGAACTTGCCTCTCTAAGACAATGATGTATTGGCATCGTCCCTGCTTGTGCTAGCTTTGCTCTAGTTTTTATTAAGCCAAGCTAAAATGTCCATTTTGGCATTCAACCGTATCAAAGTATCTTCTTTACTACATCCAAAAGTCCACATCAATAGCCTACAGCACCCTCTGCTAGCTGCCTTGGGTCAATTCGTTGCATGGTTGGAACCTCATTTACATAGCCATTGTAATCTGTCTTGGAAATTTAATTGATGCATTTTCCATCCGTGAATTGAGTTTTCACATGGGTCAACCCAAAAATCAGGTTAATGTTTCACCATATGAACATTGTCTGTCAGATAGGATTAAGATTAGATTAGGCCGTTTGGTCACAATGAGAAGGACGATCATTGGAGAAGTCAAGATGAAGCTCAAACCTAAAAACACAGTACCAACAGTCAAGCAAGGTGATGGCACCATCATGCTGTAGGAATGCATCATTAAAGGAGATGGATGGACTCCCTTCTGAATCCTGAACACAATTTGGTCATCCAACAGGACAACAATCCTAAACACATTAACACTGCTTCTGGAATGATCTTAACCTTAATGCCAGAAGCTTGCAAACACCAACAAAAACCTTGAGGTCAAGTTGCGATTTGCTTCTTCATCACAGCTACACAAGTCCAAATTTCAAATCTAGAAAGTAATTCACATCATATCATCCATGTGGTTTAAATCTATTTCACTGACATGCCAGAGAAACTGCAGGGATTTTTAAAATGATTGTATGTAGCATAAAGCAGCACTCTCCCTCCAACACAGATAGTCGCTCCCTGTCGGTCTGCTAAATATGATGACAAAAAGGAAAAAAATCCCATTAAAATCTTTCCGTTTATTAAAAAAAATCAGTATTGGTGAGGGAAAAATACAGACTCTCATAGCCCATCCCTATTTTAAGATAATGTAGAAAACAAAGGTGCAGAGTAACTATGTTTGTGTAGATGTACAGATATTCCATTTTATGTGTTACTACATCAGAAAAAGAAAAATGATGAATATTGTACATTTTTCCAGTGAAATTGTTCTTCCAAAGAGCCTCCACGTAGACATCAGATCCAGACGCACTTACTGACCTCACATCAGCCAAGTGTTATTTGAGCCTTGAGGCAAGTTATTAAAGAGTATCTTAGTTTGTGAAAGTTCATACATGTTTGCTGCTGGCAATGGTTGTCATTTCAATAAGTCACAATAAAGTTTAGCACAGGCTTAAAATAAGAACATTTCCATTTACTTTATTACTAACATATTCATATAACTGAACAGAAATACATAGAATTAATTGCAGATATCTACCAAATGTTTGCATAAACAAGACACATAACCTTTTCTCTCACTGTATGGGACATGAAATCTGACATTAAAGACTAATGCCTTGTCCACACGTAGCCGGGTATCTCACAAAACGGAGATATTTTTCTACGGTTTGGCCTGTATCCACACGAAAACGCAGATTTACGGCACCGAAAACAAAGCTTTTTGAAAATTCCGGCCAAAGTGAAGATCTGCGTTTTCTCCATTTTAAGTGTTTGCATGTGGACAGAAATAACCAGAGTTTTAAACATCACATGTGCAACCTTTGTTTACACTCAGAAACAGCATTTATGCCCTCAGAGATGTGTTGGCATTATCAATTGTCCAAGCGCTATTTGCTTGCTTGTTTTTACAAGCTCAATTACTGCTCTATGTAGAAGTTAGAACATAGAAAGTTACTCTGAGTGGATAAGATTTGGGGGAACTACTGGCCCCTACAGGTTTGGCATGTCTGTGAATGTGCTTAACAACGCACTTGTGCGGTTAGGTGTGGACGGAAGTTTTTTTTTTTTTTAAGAAGTGTTGAGAATATTCGTAAAAAAAAAAAAAAAACAGCTACGTGAGTGCATGGTCAAAATTTCTCCTTTTTTAGGTCAGTTAGGATAACCACAATTATTTCTGTTTGCCACATAATTTTTTTACTGAAGTTTACATAAATTCCCTTTAATATTTAAAAGAACGTGCTTTAATTTGTATGACTTTGGTCAAATGTTCAATGTACCTTCAAGGTACATTCTTGGAGTAGTTTGCTGGAGTTTTGGCCCATTCCCCAAGACAGAACTAAGTCAGGTTTGATGGGCGCCTCGCTCTCACACACCTTTTCAGCTCTGCCATACTTTCAGTGAGATTGAGATCAGGAGTTTGTTATTGTCACTCCAAAACCCTGACTTTCAAGTCCTTAAACCACGTTACGTATAATTAATCTGGTGCGATGTTTAGGGTCATTGTCTATTTAAAAATATACCTATTTGTGCCAAAGTTTTGACTTCCTGTGCACCAGTTCCTCCAAACATGACGCTGCACCCCCCCCCCGTTCTCCACAGTTAAGATGGTGTTCTCATGGTTGTAATCTTCCCCCTTCTTCCAAATGTAACAATGGTCATGTCCTAACACTTCACTTTTAGTTTTAGTAGACCACAGTACATGTCTTCAAAGATTAATGGCATCTTCGTGAGTGCATTTGCAAACTGCAATGTGGCTTTTATATTGAAACTGGAGAAATGGCTTCTTCCTCAAACTAAATACTTGAAATCATTTATGTTGTGGGCCCAGAATCTGTAATCTATGGAAGTTTAATGTTTTGAATGTAATTATGGAAATAAATAAACTTTTCCATGATATTCTAATTTTTTGGAAAAGGTCTGTAATTGGGGTTTTAAAGTCATGGTTCGGTATGTTTTCCATACACGTTAATCAAGAAAAAAAAATACAAATGTGCATATGACTTTTTTTAAACTTTTGATTAGCATTAAATCAAGAACATTTTTTCCTGAATTCTTTTTAATTCCTGAAATTAATTTGATTTAATTATGCTCTACAAATTAAAAAAGTTGAAAGTATAGAGCTGACTGGAGATTTGATTTGATTTTCTTTCAAACAAATAAAATAGTACAAGCAGACATAGCGGTTGTACAAAAACACTTGAAAACAGTCAGTGTTAATGTTTAGAAATGTTTAAGTAATACTTTGCCCCTTAACTGAGAATAAAACATGCTTAAATCACTTTGGCATTGTTTTGATATTTTGACAGCCTAGTCTCCCAGCTGAACTTGAATGCAGCATGGGCAGCTGGGAATCCCCCTTCTCATCAACGGGGATTCCGCCGACTTGCGTTTTATCCAAAATAAGTAGTTTGGGTGGATTGGATGCTACTGGTAGCCATGTGGACGTCAGCACTGGGATTTCCCAAATTGTTAAATATTATAGTAATCTTAGTGTACATAAGCTTCAAAATTTGAGGAAAGTCAACAATCTGGCATTCAGAGAATATGAATAATTTTGGTCATCCTTACTAACCTAAAAACAGGAAAAGTTTAGTCAGATTTAATATCAGACAGTAAGAACAGAAGATTATGTCTTTTTACAAAGTATATGTAAATATTTGGTTTCAGCTATCAGCGGAGACCATGTACCACATCTGCAGAGTCAAAAAGAGAGGAAACTAGAAAAGCAGTACTGACCCAAAGTGCGTGCATTGGTGATCTCACTGAAGGGTCCTGTTCCAAATGTATTCTGAGACAGGATGCTAAACTGGTAGTTGGTGGCAGGAGACAGACCTGAAACCTGCAGGCTGGTGCCAGAGGAGGGGGGAACGGGCATGGAGAACCAGTCCTGCCTCCCGTCATTATCGCTAACCGAAATCTTCTTTACCCTGCAGAGCCGGAGAGACCGAGGGAGGAGGAGTGAGAACTGAAGAGAAGCGGGAGTTTCTGGGAGTCTGATTGTATGAAACATGACAGCAAAGTAGGTTTCATTAATCATTCATGCTCATCATCTGCTCGAGATATTGTGGCAGACACAGCGCTGATGGATCGGTGATATTGTACAGAGAGCTTGCAACTCCAATTAAGTGTGATTTTCATGTTTCTACCTGAGCCGAAGCTATTATTTGACCTTCAGGGCTTTACGGGGGGAAAAAAATACATCACCTATTCAGAACTACAGGAAAATATTCAAGTCAGGCTGAAAATAATAAGGCCTTTTTTACTGAAAAAACTTTGATGCAAACAAAGTGCTCTGGTTCTTTAAGAGAAAAGCGTAAAAGGAGAGCATTTTTTTTCATTATGTTATTAAGTGCAAAACAAGTTTTATTGATCGTTTTAGATTCTATAGTCATAGCTTTTGCACAGATATTTTCACTATAATGTGAAAAGGAGTCTGAGGAACATGTGAAGAGGCAAACTGCATGTTTTTACCAAAGTTGAAGAAGCTATACACAATTATCTGACCCACTCAGGCCTTCACGGAAACAAGAGACTGCCTTTTTTAAACCAGTAAAAAATTTACACGTCAATCAGAAAACAACAATCCTTTTAAAGACAAGGTGTAAATGCGTGAAATACGAAAACATGCCATGATTATCATCCTTTTTTGACAAATACGTAAGTGCAATTTCAGTTCAGCATAGATACTGAACTCTTTGTCACCTAGGAGTAGATAAAGATTAGATTTGATGCAAAAAATACAAGTAATTAAAGTTTTTTTTTCTTTTGGTTCTGTGAATAACTTACATCCCCAGCATGATGTGGAAAACGGAACACATCTGCTAAACTTTTTCCTTTTAAATAAGAGCAAATATGTCTTGATATCGTGATGCAGATGGGGATTAAAGTGGCATGCTGGTCGTTGTGGAGTTGGAATTGAAGATGCCATTATTCACCAGCTTCAAAAAAGCTGCTGTCTTCTGGATGAAGCAGGCAGCACTGTGAGGATCATGTTCTTTGATTTCTCTACATTTAACACAATTCCGCCCGATTTGCTTTGTCAAAAAAACTATTGCCTGGATTAATGACTACCTGACAAACCAACCAGGTTTGGTCAAACACTATTTACATCATGGGAGAAGAATTCGAGGTGGTTGAGGAATATAAATACCTCGGTGTTCACCTGGACAACAGACTGGACAAGAGTGCTCTGGTTCTTTAAGAGAAACCAGAGCAGTGAAGCCATCTAAAAGAAGTGACAGAGCAGAATGTACAGCTTGTGGAAGCTTAGATCCTTCAAGGTTTGCGGGAAGATGCTGCAGATCTTCTACAAGTCTGTTGTGGAGAGCACACAGTCTTCTGCCATCATCTGTTGGGGTAGCAGAATCAGAACCAGGGATCTAAAAAGGCTAAAGAACCTGATAAAGAAGGTTCTGCTTCTGTTCTTGGGACAACTGGAGAACCTCTGGAGATGATGATGCAAAGAAGGATTCTTCATAAACGTGAACATTACAGATAATCCTCAGCATTCTCTTCATGAGACTATCATATAACAACAGAGTGTCTTCCCTCAGAGGCTTTTTCAAACCACTGTAATACAGACCACTACTGGAGATCCTCTCTGCCCACAGCAAGCAGCATCTACAACAACTCTTTGGAGAAAATTGCATACACAAGGCCTCACAGCGAAACATGATGGTGGCGGCATCATGCTGTGGGGGTGTTTTTTTATATATATATTTGCCAGGGATAGAAATAATAGGTTTTCTAAGCAGATCACACTGGCAAGAATCCAAAACTCTCTGAGACACTGCCTTGTCCTTCTAGCCAGCAAACAGCTTGGGATATCCCAGAATGAGTGGGAGAAAGTCAAGAAGAGAGAGAGAGAGAGTGGTCTGCACTTCCCTCGGACATTTGCAGAAGTTGAAAGGACCCTGCTTTAAATTTCTCCACAGACCTTTCGGCTGTTTGTTCACCAAAACCTCTGATGCCAAAGGATGATTGCATTTAGGTTAAATTACAGGCAGGTGGGCTCTCAAAGCAATTGGCTGTACTTTATGTTTTTTAGGGGTGTTAGATTAAAAGGTGCCATTAAAATTTGTTTTCATTGTTTATCACAATTATGCAATACTTAATGTATTGCCAAATATTATGTGATAGATTAACATAAAGGTCTGCGATTGCAATGTTAAATGCATGGTGTCTTGTTTTAATTGCCCCGGTTATGAATTGATTAACATCTCCCTTTTAACTGATTTCATGATGCAATACCTTTTTATTTACCTGTTTGGATCTGTTAAACATTTCTATCAATGACGTTATTACCTGCAACTTTTTGAGCCTCAGAGCGAATGAAACACAATCGTGTGATTTCTAGGGTAATAAAAACACTGATTCACAAAAGAAAACAAGCCTATTATGCTGGTTTTTATCTGTAACCCCCTATTGTACCTCCCAGGGCCACAACATTGTAAAGTTACGCTCCACGGCAGCGTCTTATATTGTAGCTGCCAAGAGGTGATAACAGATAAATGAATTCCTCATCCCTGAAATCAATAGAGTAATACCAGGACTGTCGATGGCTGCTATGGTTACAACCCGAGAAGAAAGTGGGAGGCTTTACACCCACCAAACTGAAAACGTCTGCGCTGATCCTCCATCAAAGCCTGCCTCCCAGGATAAGTTGGCCTGCTTCACCCCTGGAGAGACGGACAACGAAGTAGCCGCATGGGGACTGGTTCCTGTAATGGAGCGAGAGGAGAGGAGTTGATGGAAATCGGCCAGCACTTCAGCTACCTGATGGAGCAAAAGTTTAGAGGCCATCTCTTGATGTACTACATTTACACATCGGAGGTGGAGCGGAGGCACCGGCACCGGTTTGTACAGGTGTACAGAGAAGATTTTAGGAAAGAAAAGTCAAAAACTAAAACAGTAAACTGCTCATGTAATCATGTTACACTTTCTCAGAAAATGTGAATACTAAAACAAGCCAATAAAAAAGTAACTATTAATACAGAAATTATATATATTACTTCTAAGTTATGGTTTACATAATCAGGGAGAAAACAGATGCTAAATAAGATGGCAGTTCAGAGTGCTGGATCTAGCCAGATTTGTGGAAAGTTTAGTGGAAGGATGTGATGGAAAAATGTGTTAGAAGAAGGCGCACCACAGACATGCGAGAATTGTCCAGCAAATATAACGGATTAATTAAAATGTAAGTCCATGCATGCAATACTTGGTAGAGACCAGAGCCGGTTTTTGATATGGACAACGTGGATAGTTGCCCAGGATGACATGAGAAGAGGAAGACTGACTTTTTTATCCCTCTTTTGAATTCCTTTTTTGAATATATTATTTGGCACGATGGAGAAGATGACGGGTATTTACCCAAAACAATGTGTGGCTGTAACCTGCATTAGATCATTTCCAAAATATGCCATCTTGCAAATTAGCTTACAGCTTTAAAAATGTTTTATTTAAAACAAAAGACCGTAATTTAGTCGAACTAATGTGATTTTTTTAGCTCTTTGCTGTTCTGATAAGTTAGAAAATGAAAAACAAAACAGTGGAGAAAGAGTGGATGTGCCGAAGGAAGTGCTCGCAAAGAATGGCTTACATTCAAGAACCACCTGCAGCATGCATATGTGTGCATGTGGTGGCTCTTGAAGCACACCCTGTTAGCTTCAGTCCAAACTTTCACATCTAAATCCTCTCAAGATGGCAGTTATTCCTGTTCCTTAGCCAATTTTTTTCCAACTACACTTTTTCTGTCTGTGACTTTCTGCAGGAAAACTGTTTTTATTACTATCAGCTTATTTACTTTATTGGTCAATTGAAATATTTCACTCTATGTGTTTTAATTTTTTTAATCAAAATTCGTAAACAAATTAATTTTCTGATGATGTTTTAGTTTACTCACATGTACCTGTATGACAGTAAAAAGGGACTCACCCAGGACAAAGACTTGTGTGTGGGTCTTTATGGAAGCGACACGATTGGAGATGCTGCACTCCCACTCCCCCTGGTGGTCCTTAATAAGAGGCTGCAGCACCAAAGAGCCATTGGGTTCGATGAAGTAAGAAATAGGACGAAGCGGGTCAACCTGAAAAATAAAAAAACATTACGTCAGTTTACACAGAACTGGTTACACAGAGTGCAACCAGCATGATTAGAGGAATGTGTTTGTGTTTCATTATATCAGTTATTTAGAGTTTGTTATTCATTTTCGTATAAGATTGTAAGATGCATTTGATCAATAGCTCTTCAGACAGTGGATTTCTGGTTTCTTAAGACTTTGTTACTTTTCCACCCACTTTCAGTTTAGTGTCTGAAAGTCTTAAAAGTCTGAACAATGAGGCATTCAGGTATCAAAAGGCTCTCAAACTCAACGGATAAACCTGTGTTGTGTTGCCAGCAGTCCTTGATAAAGACAGCTTGTTTCCATTCGTTTGGTTGAGTCTCCCAGAGGTAACCCAGATTGAAAGACAGAAAATAGTATTTTAGCTCCAACAAGTTATTGTAGACTGAAGGTTGATGCATATCTTACTAATTAAGTAATTAAAGGAACATGGGGCAGGATTTGTAAATAAAATAAACATCCATGTCAAGTTTTTTAATGCTGTTGGGTGATGAAGCATTATAAACCAAAAAGAATGAGCCCACCCACGTATCGCTCCATTTTCTTAAACTGGCTGTGTGCTGCAAAATGTGTTGCAGTTAGGGGCCCGAATTTCCCGCGCTGTCCTACGGATGTGACGTCAATTGAAACGGCTTGCGCGTTCTCGACAGCTTTAAAAGAGGAAGAAAAATGGTCGCAGACCTCCATTGATTTAATTGAGAGAATGGATTCTTCTCTTCTGCAACTGGGAAACGACCAAGGACGACTCACAGCCCACTAAAAAGTGGCACTAAGAAAAAGAAGTATGTCACTGTGAAGAGGTGTGTTTTTTGTGTGAAGTTTGTGCACGCTCCCGTGCGGCTGGCTGCAGTTACTTGTGAGTTTCGTTTCTTCATTCTGCCCCCTGCTCCTTTAAATTAGGGATTTTGATTACAATCTAAATGAAATGAATATTAAAATCATTCATAAAAATGAATGAATCATTCATAAAAATTTTATTTTCCTAAATAACTTCTATGCTTTCTGTGCTAAAGTACATAAAATAAGTTAAAGTGCTGCTGCGTCTCACTAAATAAACCCTAACATCTGATTGGTTAACCTGCACAGAAACTCAGCAGCATACCAATCGCCTTTTCTTTAGTAGCGTTATACCCACTGTGTGTTTTTGATTTGTAATGTATTAAAGAAATGATCATTTAAATTCAAATATTATTTCTACATTTATATTTATTTATTTTAGGAAAAGATAGGTTGATTTATTTAAAGCATAGTGCTCCAGTTATGTTACAATTTTCACATTTATAAAAAAAATTTGGCCCTTGTATTGAATGTAATCATGGCACTTTTGGCTTACCATACCGGCTATGTCTAAATATGTTTTTTAGGCTTCTGCTTGGGTGACACGCTCCAGATATCATGCGCCGAACCTTCCTGAGGTGTGATCCTCAAGTGTCAGCCATGGTACCGTTTTTATATACATCCAATTGCTTATCACGGCTCTGTATAAACCATTATATTGAGTGTGGGTCTACTAAATCCAAGCTTGGATTTAAAGCCTTTTTGTGAAACCTGTTTATGACAGAGAGTGTTAAGTAGCTCTTTTCAGCGCAGACCTCCAGACCAGCCGCTTACAAAATCTCTGCAGTGGAAAAACAATCACGCACCGATCTCCGTGGGTTAAGAGAGCCTCCACTTGTGGCACACTCATCATCACTTTGGACAGTGTTCCTCTGTAGTTGTTGTCCTTTTCCGGACTAGTCAGCAGACAAGATAGTCAGACCTTTATCCCAGTAATGTGGCTTCTATCCAGGTGAAATGGATAATGTGGATAAGACATAGCTCACATCAGATTGTGTGAAATCCCAACCAAAGGGCGAGTGTATGAAATGACGGAACTGCATCATACTCTAGAGCTGCAGAGAGTATTTTCCATCTAACAATCCAAACCTCCTCCTCTCACTGTCCTTAGAAGAGAGACTCTGGGAGGATTTAAAAATTAGTTTAATAAACCTTGAACACACTGCTTTGGCAAGCCGCTACATAGTTTTTGCCAGCTGCTACCTAAACACACGCCTCCTACATTTTATTGTTCTGACAGCTACATCCACCCACGACATGAGGTCAAGTACAGTTTTATAGAATGAGAAGGGCTGCAGAGCCACCTTACACCACGTTTGATTGGATACATTTAGAAATACAGGCCCCCAGTGCAAAATGAGTTATGATGAGTCAAATGGATGTAGGACTGGACTGAGGAAAAATACATTTTTATTTATTTAGAGAACTGAGCAGGAAAATAGGATGGATGGATGGATGGATGGATGGATGGATGGATGGATGGATGGATGGATGGATGGATGGATAGATGGATAGATGGATAGATAGATAGATAGATAGATAGATAGATAGATAGATAGATAGATAGATAGATAGATAGATAGATAGATAGATAGATAGATAGATAGATAGATAGATAGATAGGGTGGGTGGATCTAAGCAGAGATGAGGTATTAAAAAAACCCTGAACAAGTCAAGTAGAGTCGAGTAAAATAGACAAAAATTATTTAGAAGTTTAAGACCACAACCATGACAGATTGACGGGAACTTGCCTAAGAATGAATCAAAATCAGTCTTTCTTATCTTCCGTAAAATCCTACCTGGACTTGTTTCAGTTGCTCTATAAAAAACATAATTTCTTACTCAGGCTCCTTTTTATCCAGAGCACGAAGCCCAACATCGTTGTTGTGAAATGCAAAGTTCAAAAGCGTCCCAACATGGGCACCAGTTAGGAGAGAAAAAAAATCGATGTTTTATCTTTACAGTGACAGCGATGTATAGCAAGCACTTCCAGCGCATTCAAGGCTTTTATTTACTGATTCAATATGTACCAAGAAAAAAAATAATGCAAGCACTGCCATTTAATGTTACCTTTTCATTTAAAATACTTTTAATTTTGCATTAACTATATTAGAGCATGAACATAGAAATATTATCCATGTTCTAATTGAAATATTATTGCCTGTTTTAAAATGTGCAGTGGGTGAATTACCTTGCTCCAAGCCACTCTAGTTGTAACATCTGCATTTCCTTGACAGGGGATCAGCAGCGTTCTCCCAGCGTCCCGTCTGTACACCTTCTCTGGAGCGATGCTGAATGATGGGGGGTCCTGCAAAATGCCAAAGCAGTAAGCTGAATCAAGGACACAGCAGCATTGCAAAACAATGGATTTCAAGACTGGATGGCCGCCTTGGACAAAATTATCTTAATAACAAGAGGATTAGCCACACAATTAACTCCCCCACTAAGTACTATCATTGTAGTCGGGCTAAGTTGACTTCTATTAATGTCACAGGGCCCCCACAGGTCGGTGACAAAAGGTCAATAAAGCGTTGTTTCTGTATAGACTTTTTAATACATAGTGAGAGATGCAATCGTGTTTGATTTAAACAGAGTAGGAGAGGCTGTCAGACATGCTCTAACCAGTATAAACTAACAATTTGGGGTGTTTTTGTCAGTGTTTTGCATGAATAAGTAATAAGTAACGCTTCAAGTAACAATAACAAATACATTTTTACATGGATCACTTGATTTTTTTTCAGGAATGTACTCCAAAACAGCAGACAGTAGTAGTTATAAAAAAAAAATTTATGCAAATAAAAATCTATAGATTCAGCTAATGCAATCAATTCCCCAAACGATGTTTTTATTTCACCCCTAACGTTGTTACGTATATTGGCGGTACGCCACAAACGTCTGGCTTAAATCTACCTTTTTTTGCTACACTTTTTCCACATACTTATACATATTACACATCATTGAAAAGCTAAGGTTCTCAAGATGCCAATGACGTATGCCAATCAAGGATCCAATGATAAATGTAGACACTAAATATTTTTGTCAAACCACCACAATGCCCCAAAACATGCAGCCAAAGCTACGATGAAATGATTTAGATCAGTGTTGCCCAACTCTGGACCTCCACGAGGTTGTGACCTTGCAGAATGCTGTTAGCAGGTGACCGAGGTTGCTTCATGTGCGTACTGACCTGAAGAATCACAATGGTGAGCCCAGAAGGCCCCATGGTGCCATAGCTGTTGTATGGAGTACACATGTAGGTGCCTGTTGCATCCTCATTGACTGTCGCCATGACCAAAGAGCCGTTGGCTTTTAAAGTCCATCCTGGATACTGGAAGAAAGGCACAATTGTCACCTCACTTCCATAGCAAACAAAGAAGGAAATGTGTACTGGCATTCATGAGGACACATTCTGAGCAGAGGTGTGTACAGTCATATATTTTTGAAGGAAATGCCTTGAAAGAAGCAACTAAGAGCATTCTTCAAGACTCTGTGAAAGTTACATTGTCATTATGATTACTATTTTCATACAAATCATCTATGCGGATGATACTCTCGTGTCTTTACCACCTCAAAACCTGACGGATCTGTACCGACGGAAAAAATTTGCTAATGAGAGACGGTCAACAGATTGAGTTGCCATAAGATTTTTTTTTTTTTTTACAATGACAGGCTATCTTTTTTTTTTTTTTTTTTTTTGTGGCCACAGTGGCCTTCATTGACAGTGGATAGTGTGCAGAATCAGAAGAGAAGTGGGGGAAGAGACATTCGGCAAATGTACGCGGGGTGTAATCGAACCCCCGGACAACCGTGCTGAGGACTGAGGCCTCTGAACACGGGGGCCCGTCTTAACCACTCTGCTACGTGACGCCCCACAGCTATCTTTTAAGGTAGAAGTCCCCATCCCTAGTCCTCAGGGCCCACTATCGTGCATGTTTTAGGTATTTCCCTGCTGCTGCACATCTGGTCCAAAGAAATAGGTGATTAACAGGCTTCTGCAGCAATTAGGGATTGGCATTTCAGGCATACCATATAGAGAAGCAGGTTGCCTGCATATACCCCGGCAGTTTTGCACTACAAAAAGCATTGACATTATTAAATCCAAACTGCATCCAGCATCAAAGTAGACAGGGCACATTGATGTAATACTAACCTGTGTTTGTATGGCCTTCAACCATTTGGATTGTTTGTGTGTTTGTGTGTTTGTGCGAGGATTTCTGTATATGTTTTTATCTTTTTAATATTCTAATTCAGGTACTCAATTTCCCCATCAAAATCAACTGATATAAATGCTTAAATGCATCAATCTTAGTGCAATGGGCCAATATAATGTAGGAGTTTCACTTTTCCAGGTAAATTCCTAGAATAAATGCATTTACTTTTTCTAATTCACTGAGATTCACCTTTATATGTGGGAAGAGGAAAAATGCTGGAAAACTACTAAGAAATGTAGAAAGGAATCAAGAAATGCTATTTCTGTCACGAACTTGTAATAAAATCAGGAGGGTTTTTTTTCTGAAATATGCATTTTTATCTATTTGGCAATTTAAAAAGGGGGTGTTCTCTCCAATAAAAATCATAGGAAAAAGAACAAAAAGATGTTTTCTGATTGTTTCCATCAAATGTAACAGGAATGTTCTTTTTAGCTTCCGTGATCAATTTTTCAAAACCAGAATTAAAAGCACTCAAAGTAATTTTTTTACATTATGCCTTTGTGAAAAGCTTTCACTGTGCCTAAAAGTTCCCCATTCAGTTTAATGAAGCCAAAAGTGGCATTATTCTCCGTGGATTGAAGCAGTAAGTATCACCGCGGCTGTGCAAGCTAGTGAAAACCGCGGTAGGATCGGAATAATTGGCAGAATAACAGCCTGACTCCGGGCCTCTGTGGCCCTCTCTGCACGGATCTCCTGTGGCGCATCTCATTCTCCGATACATCCAACGCTCAGACTAAGGGTCAAAGAGGTAGACGGGGGTCAAAATCTACGCGTGCAGGTGGGAGAAAACCCAGATCATGGATGTTTTACTAGAAAAACAAAAGTGGTGACTAACTTTTACCGTAAAAGAAACAGATAAGAGGAAATGTGGTTTTCCAATCAGGAACAGTGAAAAGGACAAAATGTTTATAAATGCAGGGAAGTCCTGCTCCAGCTTCCTAATCCGTAATGGTTATTCTACTCATTTCTCCAATGTGGGGGGAGGTGGGCGAAAAAGATCGAAGTGAACGTGTGGGACAACAGGGAGGTGAGGAATTCCTGAGGGATTGCTTTTAGAGCTTTTAAGACTGAACACATTACCCATATCCATTAAAATGTATGTGATTGAATGGCCTTGTACTCCAAAGATGGGAGGAAATTTCCATCACGAGCAAGAGTGAATGTCAGAGAGGATCCCCTGCCCTTCCATGTATATATGTATATATATTCATACACAGTTAAGCCCAGAATTATTCATACCACAAATAAACAATTTGGAGCAGCCTAGCCAGAACCCCGTATAAAATCTGAATCCGCAGAGGGAGACAAATATTAGGGTGATGGCAAGGAGCTTTTTCAAGTTCAAAGACTTGGAACTCATCACTAAATAAATCAGTGGAAAGCTGCAAAAAGCTGGTCAGTAAAGCCAAAAAATACTGTTTTTAACGATTATTGAGAAGGGTGTAAATACTTTTAATAAAAACTGAAGATTATCGTTTTGATTGATTATCCTTTTACATTGTTTAAATACCTTTTGAGGGATGTCTGTCTCACTTCCTATCAGAAACAAGCTTCTTGCCTGAATATGAATCACTTTCACCCTCTGCCAGGGGTGTGAATAGTTTTAGGCTTTTTTAGCCTACTTCCTGTTGTCAGACAGGTTCTAAGCTATGGTTCTAAGTGAGAGTTATCTTGTTTCTACAGGTTTGAGGGTAATCAGGTCCAGATGTGACTCTAATGAAGCTCTACTTTCCAACATGTGGTCAGTCACTGTTAGGGCCATGTTGGTTTGGATATTTTTTTCCTTTAATCCATAAAGTCATCATTTATAAACTGCCTCTTTTTATTTACTCAGCTTATCAATATCTACTAGGGGTGTAACGGTACACAAAAAACACGGTTTAGTATGTATTCAGGGTTTTAAAATCACTGTTCGGTACGTTTTTGTGCCACTTTAATTTAAAAAATGAATACAAATGTGCAAATTATTTCTTTTTTTAAACTTTGATCAGCATTAAACAAATAATATTTTTTTCCTCAAATCCTTCCTTTGAATCCCTGACATTAATTTGATTGTCTTATGTTCTATAATTTAAATAACTTGAAAGTATAAAACTGATTGGATATTTGATTGGATTTTATAAAAATAAACAAAATAGTACAAGCAGACATAGCCAGAGTAGAAAACAATAGAAACGAGAAACAACGAGAAACAACAAGAAACAACAAAACAGTCAGTGTTAATGTTTTTAAATGTTTAAATAATACTTTGCCCATATTTGAGAATAAAACATGCTTAAATAACTTTGGAGTTGCTTTGATATTTCGACAGCCTAGTTTCCCAGCTGTATATGAATGCAGTATAGGCAGCCGTTGGGAAAAGCCCTTCTCATCAACTTGGATTCCGCCGACTTACACAAAATAAGGAGTTTGGGCTGGCTGGATGCTACTGGTAGCCATTTGGATGTCAGCTGGTTTTTCTCTAGTATCAGTGATGTTTACATTTAGCTTAACGTTGTTTCAGGTGAGTAATTCAGTTCAGTGCAGAGCGAGTTATGGACCTTATTGCTGTTGAAAGATGCATTCACTGACAAAGTTCTGGTTCAGTCTTTTTCTACTGTAGCTGCATGAGAAACCATTAATGTTCCCAACAGTGATAGCTTTCTGCATGTGTTTAAGTAGAAAACAGCTGTATTTGTTTGGTACAAGTGCGTACTGAACAGGCAGGGCTGTACCGAACAATCCAAATATGAATACATGTACAGTCACACACCTAATATCAGTTAATAAAACTTGTTTTGATGATCTGAAATGTGTGATGAATAAAAGCAAAAACAGAAAGAGATCTTTGGGGATAATAATGTAAGGAATCATAATTGCTGATGATCAATTATAAAAGTGATTTAATTTAGCAGCATCTACCTGCTACTTTCCTTCTAATTCCATTGAAAAAAGCAAGGGTGGACTTTTTTCCCCCACACAAAATTCCTAGCCTGCAGCAGACATGCCATAACTTTATTTCTGCAAATTCTTCAAACACGGCTGCAGGAGAGTAAAATACACCTCTGCTGAGAGAAAATGAATAGATTCAGCCCTTTTACCTGGAACCACCATAAGTGTTGTTGATAACATAATGATGAAGAACAGAAACTTGCTTAAAGTTAGGATTGAGCACTGCTTCGGGAAATTTCACTTAATCGTGATATCATTGTCTGTTGATTACCAGAGACAGATCCAGAGGCTCTCCATCTTTTATCCAATCCACACGGAGCAGTGGAGGCTGAGCTGCCACCGGGCAGGAGATCCCACCGCCCATACCTGTGGGAAGGTATGTTTCCTGGGGCACTTGGAGAGCCTTGGCTGGGTCTATGTGCAGTTAAAACAAAAATACGAGTTATTTAAGTCATAGGATCCATCAGGATTTAAATGTAACCTGCTGTTTATGGGCAGAGAGAATCTGTATACTATAGCTTATTTTGACAACAAACAGAGCAGAGGATAATGCATTTTCTGGGAGTGTACTTAGAGGAAAATGTTGAAACTGCAGGAAAAATGTATGATTAATTATTCAACAATATGAGCATTTCTTTACTAACAGGTAATTATAGAAAAACAGCTACCCATCAAACAAACAAACAAAAACTGAAAATGTGGCATTTTTTTTTGCATACACCAGCAACCCCGGTTTTCTGTATCATCAGAAACCGAACATATTCTTTATTTTTCCACAAGCACATTTTCAGAGTTTTCACTCTACGTTTATCCTATTTTTAAAGTATAAATGCAAACTTTCACAATGAAAATAATGGAGGTTTTACTTTAGAGGTAAGGCTAAATATGTGATGTGCTACCAACAAAGATTATAATGGGATGGATGGATGGATGGATGGATGGATGGATGGATGGATGGATGGATGGATGGATGGATGGATGGATGGATGGATGGATGGATGGATGATTTACACAGTTTGATTAGAAACAAAATCTACAAACATTCCTACTTGCACGGTTTTCTTTTTTCATACATGTGAAAAATAATCAAAAACAAAATATTTGTGAAAATGTCATCCTTTCCATACATTTACAGACTCTTGGCAACCATCAATCAAAGGAGGAACAATGTAATGTCTTAAAATACATTTCCATTAGATCCATGAAAGTGAAGCCAAGCATCTCAGACTGGGGTTAGGGAGCACCACTGTCCACGAGTGGCTGAAATCTGCAAATAGAAGGGCTTCACTTTAGCTACATTCATGCTGTATCGTATCTTTTGTGAGAAAATGGTCACAGGAAGCTGAAGAAGCCCTGCAGGGTTGTTTTGCGACCACAGACTGGATGACTCTTTGCCAAGCACATGGAGAGGACATCAATGCCATGACTGAGTGTGTGACTGACTATATAAACTTCTGTGTGGACAACATCATTCCCACCAGAACAGTGAGATGCTTCCCTAATAACAAACCCTGGATCACCAGTGACCTGAAGGAACTGCTAAACAAGAAAAAAAGAGCCTTCAGGGTGGGAGACAGGGAATTACTGAGGAGTATACAGAAGCAACCTAAGGTCAAGATCAGAGACAGCAAGGAGGCATACAGGAAGAAGCTGGAGAACAAACTACAGAGGAACAATACCAGAGATGTCTGGTCAGGAATGAGAAAGATCACAGGTTTTAAGGACAGGAAGGATTGGATAGATAGAAGTCTGGATAGAGCCAATGAACTGAACACATTTTTCAACAGGTTCAGTTCAGGAACTAGCTTATCGCTGTATCGTATCTTTTGTGAGAAAATGGTCACAGGAAGCTGAAGAAGCCCTGCAGGGTTGTTTTGCGACCACAGACTGGATGACTCTTTGCCAAGCACATGGAGAGGACATCAATGCCATGACTGAGTGTGTGACTGACTATATAAACTTCTGTGTGGACAACATCATTCCCACCAGAACAGTGAGATGCTTCCCTAATAACAAACCCTGGATCACCAGTGACCTGAAGGAACTGCTAAACAAGAAAAAAAGAGCCTTCAGGGTGGGAGACAGGGAATTACTGAGGAGTATACAGAAGCAACCTAAGGTCAAGATCAGAGACAGCAAGGAGGCATACAGGAAGAAGCTGGAGAACAAACTACAGAGGAACAATACCAGAGATGTCTGGTCAGGAATGAGAAAGATCACAGGTTTTAAGGACAGGAAGGATTGGATAGATAGAAGTCTGGATAGAGCCAATGAACTGAACACATTTTTCAACAGGTTCAGTTCAGGAACTAGCTTAGCATCCTCCTCTCCTGTTCCCAGCCAAACAGACATCCCACTCTCCTTTGATCAACAGTTTCCCTGTTACACCTCGGATGTTTTATCCTTCACCTCAGCCATGGACTCTTCTGATTCCACAAGTTTGACGTCAACCAAGTCAGGAAATGCTGCTACCTCCTTTGCCTCCCCCTCCCACTTGTCTGTCTCCAAAAGTCAGGTGAAGAGGCAGCTGGAGAAACTGAACCGGAACAAGGCTGCAGGTCCAGATGGTGTCAGCCCCAGAGTCCTGAAGGCCTGTGCTGAGCAGCTCTGTGGGATTCTGCAGCACATCTTCAACATTGGCCTAACTCAGGAGAAAGTTCCAGTGTTGTGGAAGACATCCTGCCTTGTTCCAGTACCAAAGAGAACTCACCCATCAGTCATCAATTACTACAGACCTGTTGCCCTGACATCCCACATCATGAAGGTCCTGGAGAGACTCCTGTTGGCACCCCTGAGTAAGCAAACAAGAACGTATCAGGACCCACTGCAGTTTGCTTATCGCTGTGGAGTTGGAGTTGAAGATGCCATCATCCACCTACTTCAACCAACCCACTGTCATCTGGACAAAGCAGGCAGCACTGTGAGGATCATGTTCTTTGATTTCTCCAGTGCATTTAACACAATTCAGCCTGATTTACTTTGTCAGAAACTCTTGAAGACACAGGTGGAACCCTCAACAATCGGCTGGATCAATGACTACCTGACCAACAGACCACAATTTGTGAGACTGAAGAATTGTGTGTCAAACCAGGTGGTCAGCAGCACAGGAGCACCACAGGGGACCGTACTCTCACCATTCCTTTTCACTCTGTACACCTCAGACTTTCAGTACAACTTAGAGACCTGTCATCTGCAGAAATACTCAGATGACTCTGCAATTGTCGGGTCTATCAGAGATGGACAAGAAGCTGAATACAGAGAGCTGGTGGACCGCTTTTTGACACGGTGTGGAAACAATGGTCTCACCTTGAATGTGAACAAAACAAAGGAGATGATTGTAGATTACAGAAGAAACAGGGATAAGTCAAACATTGTTTCCATCATGGGGGGAAAAGTGGAGGTGGTTGAGGAGTATAAATACCTCGGAGTTCACCTTGACAACAGACTGGACTGGAGACTGAACAGTGAACCCATCTACAAGAAGGGACAGAGCAGACTGTACTTCTTGAGGAAGCTTAGGTCCTTCAAGGTTTGCAGCAAGATGCTGCAGATATTCTACAAGTCTGTTGTGGAGAGTGTAATCTCTTCAGCCGTCATCTGTTGGGGTAGCAGCATCAGAGCCAGGGATTTAAAAAGGCTAAACAACCTAATGAAGAGGGCTGGTTCTGTTCTTGGGACAACTGTGGAACATCTGGAGATGATAATGCAAAGAAGGATTCTTCATAAAATCAAAAAAATTATGGACAACCCTGAACATCCTCTTCATGAGACTGTGATTCAACAGAGTGTCTTCAGTCGGAGGCTTCTTCAGTTTCGCTGCAACACAGACCGCTACAGGAAATACTTCCTGCCCACAGGCATCATGATCTACAACAACTCCTTAAAGAATTAATTATATGAGCTATACCAACACTTAATTTCCCTCTGGGATCAATAAAGTATTTTTGAATTTGAATTTTTCTTATTTCTGTTTAGTTTCTGCCTCTGAGGTGTCAGACCGGTGCTACTGTTTCACTATTGTGTGAGGGGAGTACAGATATTTGACATGAGAAATTGTTTCCACCATAGTCTCTCTGATTTCCTTATTTACTTGGTGACCTAATCGGTTTTCAGCTAATATCTCGAGGTGATCACCTAACTTGGTATCATAAGTAGATACAAGGCCCATTTTAATGAGTCAATATTGCCTAAAACTTAACCGACACAAATAAAAGCTGAGCCTTGCTCTACATTTACTCCGAACTGTTTACCTTTGCCTGTTATACCACAAAGATCTAGCCTGGAGGAAGGTAAAGAGGATATGGGTTCAGAAACATCCCACTCTAACTCAGGTCTTTATCAATAATAAATGAGGTGTGCAGACTAGTGTAGTAAGGTGTAATTGGTGTTGTCAGATAGCCATTATTTAAGGACTTGCATTCATTGCTCTATTTATGGGTTGGTTACTTTAATCTGCTATGGTTTTTGTCTTTTACTGTACTGTGGATAGCTCTGGGTTTTCTGCTTCTTGAATGAAAAAAATACTACTCGGTTCACTCTTCATGTTGCCTTTGATGGTATCAGTGGTGACAGTGCTCCAGTGCAGAAGGTAGACTCTGAAAACGATGGCATGTACTGAATATTAAAGGGAAGGTGTTTGAAGACATTATTCCTCAACAATGAGAGTTGAACTGAATTGGTAGTCTCTGATTATGAGAGCCAGAATTGGGGAAAGTGGCATGGCTCGAGACCCCCAAGGTGGCTGAAGGAGATGCCAATTTTGCAAGCATGTTCATAGTTGAAGAATGTCAGTTCCGGTTGCCTCATAAAGCAAAAAACATCATAGAAGGACACTTCTCCCCATGGACACCCAGTATTTGAACTGCTCCGAAGACAAATAGAGTAAAGACTGCAGCTGCCAATTCAGCCAAAACACGACATTTTTATTTTTTAAGAGATTGGTACGATAACTACCTGTATGTATGCTTGTGTGTGTGTTATTAATTCATCTGTTTTTGCTGCTGGTTCAATTACACTTTTTAATTTTGTTGTAAATGAAAAGATGACAAAGATAATTGACGTGAATTAAATCTGAGAGCGAGTTTTGATTGAGCTGGAAAGCTTTTTACTAGAAGTGCAGCTCATTGAATACTCTAAAACACATGTAAACAAACAAACACAGCGGTCTGTTTTGTTGATCTTTACACCTCCTGGTGTTCAAAATGGCCAAAAGAGCATATTAGTTAAACTAGCCTTGCAATATAAAGCATCTAGTGCCCAAAAGCTGCATTGATTACTAAATACAGTGACTATAGAGCACCTTTGTCCTTCTTTCTTTCCTTACTTTCCTACCCTATTTCCTCTCTTCCTGCCTTACTTTCCTACCCCGTTTCCTTCTTCCTACTTTACTTTCCTACCCCGTTTCTTCCCTTCCTCCCTTCCTTACTTTCCTAAACTGTTTTCTCTCCTTCCTTCCTTATTTTCCTACAGTTTCCTCCCTTCCTTCCCGTCTTTCCAACCGTGTTTACTCCCTTCCTTCCTTACTTTCCGACTGTGTTTCCTTCCATCCTTCTCTACTTTCCTATCCAGTTTCCTCCCTTCCTTTCTTTTCTACCGTGTTTCCTCCCTCCCTTCCTTTCTTTCTTTCCATGCTGTTTCTTTCTTTCCTTACTTTCCTACCCAGTTTCTCCCTTCCTAACTTACTTTCCTACCCTGTTTCCTCATTGTCTTCCTTACTTTCCTACCTTGTTAACTCCATTTTGTCCTTACTTTCCTACCCTATTTCCTCCCTTTCTTCCTTACTTTCATACACTGTTTCCTCTCTTTCATCTTTACTTTCCTACACTGTTTCCTCTCTTTCTTCTTTACTTTACTATCCCTTTTCCTCCCTTCCTTCCTTACTTTCCTACCCAGTTTCCTCCCTTCCTTTCTTACTTCCCAACCCTGTTTCCTCCCTTCCTTACATTCCTACTGTGTTTCCTCCCTCCCTCCATTTCTTCCTTTCTTTCCTATGCCGTTTTCTCCCTTCCTTCCCTACTTACCTACACTGTTTCCTTGCTTTCTAACTTTCCTACTCTTTGTCTTACCGTTTCCTCCCTCCTTGCCTCCATTATAAAATCCTTTTAAAGTCTGTGTTAAGTTGAAACCAAACAGGCACAACGGACAAATGCTACGTACGCATTACTGTTAGGATGGCCGAGGCAGTGGGTGGAGTCAGCAGCCCATTGGTTGGAATGCAGGTGTAGTTCCCAGAGTCCTCAGGAACTAAGTGGGAGATGTGAAGAGTCCCATCCACCAGGATCCTCACACGAGACTTCAGAACCCTGCAGATCACACACAGGAAATATTAGTCACATCAGGCATAAACTTGTTTTATCTGAACAAGGAAATGAATACATGAAGATAGAAGTCAAAACCTCAACAGTGGAAATTTGTTTATGTCAGAAATGAATAATAAATAACTTAATAAAAGCATTTTAATCTTATTTAATGATGAGGTTTTATTTTATTACTCCGTCGAACAGCCTAACAGTCGCTGCAGATGTTCTCCAGAGGAACAAAAAGCAAGAAGCAGAAAACAACAACCCGACAGAGAGAAGAAAAGGTGTGAACAGAACATTCCCAGTTCTTCCAGCTCCTCCAGTCACAGCTCTGTTGTGTTTTTATTTTCACAGCAGCAGCAGGACTGTGTGGAGTCACATGTAGCTGTCCTTGCTGGCAGTACATCTCCTGTGTTCAATGTGCCGTTATACCAATGAGCCAGATCCACAGAGGAGGAATGGCTGCCATTTACAGTCCTGCTCTGTGTGCTGACCCCAGCTCTGTGCAGACACTGGCTGTGGTGCTGGGCAAACAGGGAGGCTGTCGTTCTTTTACAACCTTTAGGTATATCGCTTTTAGACGAGAAGAGAGACAGAGTTTAAAACAGCAGCTTTTTCCATCACATTTAGGGACAGAGCTCTGGTCACCTTGGATGAGAACAATGCTTTTGATTCAAGGATGTTTGACAAATGACTGCCTCTTTTTTCATTTTTAGATACATTCCCCATGCTTCCTCTCCTCCTTCCCTTTACTTCGTTCTTCCTTCTGTCCTTCCATCACTCCTGCCTTCTTTGCTTCTTCCTTTCCAAATAGTCTTCCTTCCGTTCTTTCTTCTGTCCTATAGTCCTTCCTCCCTCCCCTCTTTTTCATTCCATCCTCTGCCTACTTACCTTCATTTATTCCTTTCATTCCCTTGTTCATTTATTTCTTCTTTCTGTCATTCCATCCCTCTGTCCTTCCTTCCTTCCTATTTCTTGTTTAGGCTCCTAAAAGTCCCCTGAAAAAGGTCTTCACTCACTCCAAACTTCTAAAAACCAGAGGGACCACCTTCAAACTAAGGAAAAATAGAGAAAAACTGGATTTCCAGTCTTCCACCGACACACAGCATCTCGACTATTTTTTTTTACAAACTTCCAAAAGAGTTAATTTTCCAGAATTAGTAACGGGTAATTAAGTGATCTTCGTGTTTTGAACTCAGCTATTACTGGCCATTTCCTGCACATCAACTCCAAATACCCCTCTGGATTTCTCCCCTCATTAAAATCATGTAGAGAATTAACCTGAGTACGACTGTAATGAGTCGTGGTGCGTTCAATGGAGAAACGATAACGAGGGGAAACCCAATGGAAATTAACCCCCCCACCAGATTGTCTGACCTTCTCCTCTCCATCGCATTCAGAACGGAGCTCAGCAGCCTGCTGGATGACGACCGCTGTTAATCATCATCAATTTAAACCCAGGCTCAGATCCTCGGCTTGACAGTTAAACATTTCTAACAAACTCATTCGTTGCTGCAGATTTTTACTTTTTCACTCTGAAACTAAACACCCGAAGCAACCGAGGAGATTATGTTTAAAATCACTTTAAATATATACATGTATATATAAAATTAAAATAAAATCACCTTAAAACACATGTATGAAAACAAAAATTCCTCAGGAGTTTAGACTAAAAATGCTGCCCATATCATAAACATCATCAAACTAAACATCATCAAACTCCTGAGGTCTAATTATTTACTGCTTTAGTGTTATACAGGGCAGTGAAAAATTATTAACCCCCTTATAGATTTCTTCTGTTCCTGCAGTCATGTCACACATAAATGTTTCCTAACATCAAAAATGTCAATATCACACAAAGACGACTTGAGGAAAAACTAAATGTAGTTTTCATTTTAAAAACATTATCTAAACTACACTGGTCCTATTTGGAAAAAGTTATTGCTCCTATTACAGTAAATCATAGATCAATTGTCATCAACCACTTTTTTTTAAAGTAGCAAAACCATGGCCTGAACACTGCCAAACATGTAGAACTAATAGATTACTTTTATTGGACCTTTCTGACAACATAAACTAGAGTGAAATATTCCAAAAAGAAAAAGGGGATCATGTCCCGTTCCAGAGGTGGTGTTAAGTGAATATTTTCTTTTCTGTTTTCTTTGAGTGGCTTTTTTAAATGACGGAAAAATCTGAAGGCCATTGGTCATTTTGACAGATTAGTAGTCACACCCCTGACCACTTGATACAAATGTGCTGACATTTTCAACTTTATGCACAGAGAACAAGTAAATAAGTCAATCAAAACAAGATTCCCATGGGACCATCTGAGCATCATCTGAAACCTGGACACCGCACTCAATGCATTTCGCTATCCAGGAGCTGACAACGCCTTGAAAAATGATGGAGGCTTTGGAAGGAAAGCAGGAAAGAGCAGATGCTTGTTCAGAGAGTCTTCTGATCCCCTTAATTTGAGAAATGTTCCCTGATTCCAAAACTTTGGCTGAAGTGGCGTTGGTAATTCCAGTCTCTAGTGTGGCAGATTCAACCTCCAGAACCCCACCCACCCTCGGTAAAAGTCCATCCCAGTCGAGACATTATTGTTAATCTGCTTGAGGTGTGATGGCACGATGTGGATTCTCTTTTCAGCTTGTTTGGGTTGAATATTAATTAAATGGAATGAAAATGAAATTCTATAGACTTTGTCATTAATATCATTTTACAAATTGATGGGCAAAAATAAATTATGGCAAGATTTATTTGATCATGTCAGTCAAAATGTAGAGTATTGTATAGTGACAATATCTAGGCCAACCTCTGCCCTAATCTAAAGAAATCCAGAGATGAGAAGCAAAGTTATTAACACTTATCAGTCTGGAAAAGGGTTAAAAAGCCAGTTCTAAGGCGTTGAAGTTGCAGTGAAACACTGTGAGAGAGCCATTATCCACAAATGTAATGTAAGGCTAGTCTACCAAAATTACTCAAAGAGTTCATCAACAACTCATCCAGGGTGTCACAAAATGACCCAGAGACCCAGAACATCTAAACCTCAAAGTCAGGGTAAAAAGTTCATCATTTGACAAAAAAAATAAATAAGAGAGACTGGGCAGCTTTTGTGTGGTTCTATCACACAGAAACAGAGTACAACCAACTGCAAGCTCAATTGCTACATTTAAAAAGGTTGGGATAATAAACTACTCCACTCACTCTATATGGTGGACGTTTTCTCCACCTCTCTGCCACACGTAAGTCATGTTAGGAGGGTCGGCCACCGCCTGGCACCGCAGCAATGCATTCTGGGACATGTTGAGGGTTGTGTTTTCAGGAGGAACGATGATAACAGGCGGACCTAAACAGAAGCAAACGAAAGGTTTGTACAGTTTATAATTTCCTCTTTATACTTTTTTTTTATTTTGGAAAAAAAAAAACTAGCTCTTGAAAGCAAAGATCTGCTTTTTGATCAAGTCAATATGAAGAAAAGCTGATTGGTATGAACTGTTTTAGGATGGCAAAATATGCAACACAGTTCAAGAGGCTGACATTTTCTCATCAAAAACATGAGAAAACAAAAAGGGTGTTAAAAACATTCTGATTCGTGTAGAAAATATTTAAAATCCGACAGAATCTTAAAATTGGGATCCAATCTTTAATTTTTAAGAAGCTAATATTTCAGAATTCCTTTAGGCGTAAATCCCCAAATGTATGCACCTCAATTTCCAGTTTTAATTTAATTGTTTTTAGAGAAGAACTTGAAAAACAGTTTGAATGGATGGATGGATGGATGGATACAAATCAAACTCAGTTTTTTCCTTACTCTCCTTATCTTTATTAACTACAGTTAGCAAGAATAAAAAGGAGAGTTCAACTAAAAAACGATGCAGCTTATAAAAAAAATATTCTCAAAGCCTAAAATAAAAATCTGTTACAAACAAAAGACATGAATTAATTGATCCTAAGATCTCCTTGTGTAACAAAAGCTAAATTTAATTTAATTAGCTCAGATGCTTTAGTGTCCATTGCAGAATAAATAAACTCAGTTGACCTAAATCTACTGGAGTTAAATGAAGCAAACACACACCCTCACAGACTGTATATAAAACTGTGGATCCTATTGGGGCTCTTTATGGAATGAGGTAACATCTGTTTACATCTTTCCTTAAAGTACAACTATTAATTGTTATATTGTACTATTTATGTATTCATTAACAAATGTCAATATATTCCAACAAGTACTTTTTATCCCATACTTTTGTCCCTCATTACACATAGACTTGAACGGGATACTTATGCATGTTGAAATGAATGTCATTCTATTTATGAGCCAATGCACAATAGAGTTGATGTCTGATAACAGGGAATTTCTTGTTCGTCATTGTGGTGAGTCAGTGAGGTTCAAGATTTTTCATATTAACAGTAATATGGCTATAATATCCAATTGAAATACAATTTGAATTGACTTTTTTCTTAATTATAATGGAAAATGTATTTCATTACAATATGATAACCTCAAAAGTTGATTAACCAAATAGTTCTTAATGAAACGTTTTTGAATAGTTTGATGTTATTGTAAAAATGTTTTTTTCTTATCATGTTGTATTTAAAATATTTGCAGTGTTATTCAATGTTATTGTGGCGCTACCCCAAAAATTCTCCATGTTCAGGAGGAGCAGTTGGGTAAGGTTACAAAAATGTTGGGTAGCCTAACTTCAGTTTTCAAAACCAAATTTCCCCTCTCTGTAGCCTGTACTTTGCCGTTGGTGAGAGGGCTTTTGACTAAAACGGGCTTTTGCTAAAGTTCTTTTTGCAAGGCAAGCTGTCTGTGTGTTTTGACTTATGTTTATGCTTGCTTTGAATAGGTTCCTGCCATGGCTGGAGGAGATACATGTTCCTCAGAGTAACTGTTGCAAAGAAACCTTTACTTGTACATTATTCAATATCTCTGAATTGTTTTTATTTCATTACCATTTTCTGAAACAACTGGTGTTCCATCTCTGCTGCTTCTGCTTTCTGCTCTTCTCCACCCAGCGGCCGTTTCATCCCCGCCACTGCCTCCTCATATAAGTTTGTTAATCTGTATGATTATGAATCTTCCTGAACTGGACACACCTGAATGTCTCCTTCACAAGATCAATTAAGTATCTAACTAGCTAGCTATCTATCTAGTTTTGTTTTTGATGATTTCTAAACTTTTTCACAAAACATGCCCAAATCAATCAATAATTTTATGACAGAATCAAAAGAAAGTTCATAAATAAGAAAACAAATGTCAAGAAGCAGTGAAAATACAAAATAATTTGCCGGGTTGGATTTTATTGCTGGTGTGCCAGTTCTCGTTGACAGATGTGATTTGGATGTCTGTCTTATTTGTGTGGCAGAACATTTTTTAACTGTTCTGTTTATGTGGTCTTTACTTCAAAAGAACGTTGAAACATCTCTATACAAATCCTAGTTCACATAACAGGGATAGATGGAGGGAAAATGATACTAATGTGTGTGTGTGTGTGTGTGTGTGTGTGTGTGTGTGTGTGTGTGTGTGTGTGTGTGTGTGTCTGTATGTATATATATATATATATATATATATATATATATATATATATATATATACACAAACATATTTCACTGTTATGTAAGTAATTATGGGCCAAGTATACTGGAAATTACTGTAATACACAGTTAAATGTGTTGTATATGAGTAATTAAATGCCTTGTGTGTGTCGCTATCTGATTCATATTTATAAAAAGATCATGGTTTAAATTGTGCATTGAGTATGCAGGAACATAGACTACAGCTCCAAGCAGGCCAGTTTTAAAACAATCATGTATTATTATAAGGTCTATGTGAAATTGACAGGATAAGGGAAGACAGCAGGAAAGTGGAGTGAAATAACCTGAGTTTCCCGCCCAAAACCGATATATTTCACAGCCACGTGTCTGGTGTTTGAAACCATTGGAAAATCGGTTGAAAATTGAGCAAATTAGAGTTATTTAAATAGTACATGCACCATTGACAGCAATGTTACGAAAGGGGGCAGCTAACTGAAGTAAGATGGCCGCTGTATTGCTACGTCAGTCCATTGCCGAACAGCGGGGGTAAGCAATCTAGTGTTTATATATGTTTATGGATCAAAGTTCATGTTTTTACCATAGACAGTGTTCAAAGTTCACTGTTCATCTTGAGTGAACTGGTGCCTTTTACTAAACTGTACCGGGACTTTATGCTGGCCATCCATCTACACATAAGTACGGTGTAGGATCTATGATGCTGCGGGCATGTTTTTCCTCCAAGGGCCCTGGGAACCTTGTCAGAATGCATGGCATCATAAAGTCTACAACATCAGGACATTGAATATAAAGAAAACAAAATGTGTTGGTTTAACTCAGAAATGGGTCACTGGACACAGAATCGACATTCTATTGCCATCTCAGCCCGCAGAAGAAGGAAGACAAGCATAAAAGAGGACCCTGACTTCTGGAGGATTTAGATAGATGAAAAGACAAATATTTGTTTTAAGAACAAATAGAGGCACAACCGTTTATTAGATTTCAGAATCAGAAATACTTTATTAATCCACAGTGGGGAAATTCAGGTTTTTCAGAACAACCCATGCGATACGGGCTAACTGTGGTAGCACAAGCGGCGCTCCATATAGCGTCGCTTGTGTGGGCACACAGTTCAAAATGAGTGAGGATCATCTTAAGCATTGAGGATTCAAGGGGTAATTACTTTTTCATATAAAGCCAGGTCAGTTTGAAGAGCTTTTTTCCCCTTACTAAATAAAATCATCATTTGAAAAAAAATGATTCAGTATATTTAGTCAGATATTAATATTTAATTGATGATCTGAAAGATTTAAGCAGTATAAAAAAGCAAAAACATAAGAAACTGTGTAAGGAGCCAAGTACTTATTCACCGCACTGTAGGCCTGGCCAAAATTCCAGAAAACCAGGTGAAGTTTAAAAACCTGAGGGTCTGAGCGAGGTTTGACAACGAACCCACACCTGACAGAGGGAAGTTGTTGGACTGCTCCGTATATAGACACGAGACTGAGAGAAACAAGGCGGCGGGTGGTGGAAACTAATAAAGGGAGAGCGGCCAGTCTCATGGGCTGGAAGACACACAAAGACAAGAAGAAAATCAAACCATGACACCTATGGGAAGTGGTTATTTAGAAAAATACGAGTTGGGCCCAAACAATGACAGAAAAAAGACAGCTCCAACATGAGAGGATGTATTTTCTGTGTGTGTGTGCTCAGTGTGTGGGTTTTGTTCTGGTTTTGTCAAGTTTCTGGGGTCCTAAGCCAACTATAGTGTTGGGATAAAAAGTTTAGTGGGTGAAATACAAGTTCTAGATTAAGCTGAAGTTTAAAGAGTGTTTCATCCATGTGGCTGTTTCCCTATGGACGGGAACTACTCAAAAATGTGGCTGATCTCGGTACAAACAAGATGAACTACAGAGGTTTTGCTAACATATTTGGACAAATAGATATTAACGTACATTTAGATGTTTCACATAAATGAGGCCTTTTACAACCTTCTTAAAGTTGCAATAAAAAAATGACTTTTTGGTGAAGAAAGTAAGGACGCCTTTATGTTTACTGTCACTTAAAGTGACTGATGAAGTGGAAGTGAACATCATGAGATCCAAAGAGCCTTTAGAGTCCTTCAGAAAGAAGACTGTAGTAGCTCATGGGTCTGGTAAGGGATTTCAAGAAGTCTCAAAGGGAAAATAGTTGTGGAGGACGTTTAGCACAACAGCCAACATGCCCTGGTCGGGTTATTCAAGCAAGCCTACCATGAAAGCAGGCAGCAAGATGCTAAAAGAAGTCTCCCAAATCCCTGAGGTGGCATCAGGGAACTACAACAGGCTCTAGCTATTGCTCATATGAATATGTATGGCTGGAAGACAGAGCCTGCATACGTTTAACTTTTATAGAAGATTTGCAAGGAGAAAACCTTTAATCGCTAAGAAAAACATGACGTTTTCCCAGAAATCATTGAATGGCTTAGCACCAAATTATGTTGAAGATTTGTTGTCACTATACCAACCTCCCAGATCACTCGGGTCCTCTAGTTCTAGTCCAAGCATGGAGAAGAAGCTTTCAGCTTCTATGCTCCTCTTATCTGGAACAAACTTCCAGACGACTGCAAAGCTGCTGAAACACTGACCTGTTTTAAATCAAGGCTAAAAACCCATCTGTTTAGATCTGCCTTTAAAGAGTAACTAAACCCCAAAACAACTTTTTTTTGCGTCTAAACTGTATAAATGGGTCTTTACCAATGCAGTCTTTCATTTTCTGGGGATTTTTTTACATTTTGGTGTAAACTTGTTTAATTCTACACCTTTTGGTCTAAAAACGTCTTAGTGCTGCCCTCTTAGGGTTGAACGGTGGCTACTGCATTTGAATTTTGTGATTGGTGGAGAGCGGTACATCTTTACGTCACAGGCATTGACTGTGTCACAGCAGCCATGGTCTCACAGACACGCCCCGTGGGTTTGGGTATAAAACTATGTTTTATGCTTTACTGCTGTTTTTATGTAAAGCACCTTGAATTGCTTTGTTGTTGAGAGTGTGCAATACAAATAAAATTGCCTTGCCTTGCGCTTCGGTCCTGCTCTGCATCCATGAAGCCTCCTTTTCTACTCCTTTGAGATTTGGGGTTGTAGTTCAGGTAATATTTGAGCTTTTGAGATGCTAATCAGCTGCTCCTACTTGTTAAAAGAATACATTATTGCCATGGTTGTTCTGACATAACAATTGAAAGTAAAAAGCTAAGAGCAAAAATCCTTTCAACTGCCCCACATCTAAAGCCAGAGGGAATAATTGTCCAAAAAAGCAACACATCAAGCAAAAAATTCTGAACTAAAGTCTAGAATAGGAACAAATCAGAACTAACTCCAACTCCAACATGCTGCCATCATGAGCAACGCAATTCTAGAGTGAGACTAGAGCGAGGGTAAAACTAGCTATTAGGACGTGGGGTCCCGACTAGATTTTACTGATATATTTAATCAATAAAACAGGGTTTTAATTTTTGGTGTTCCTGTGCAATTAAATCACTTTCAGATTTAAAAATGTGATCAGAAATTGATATTTGATTTCTTAATGGAAAAATTGAATACTTGATAGGTTACCCGAGATCAGCACCAAAAAAATGTATTAAACATTGTCGAATGTGGTGATGTAGATGGCTCTGAGATGAAAAGTCTATATATCGGCACCTAAGAACACACTGGTTACATTTTCCGGAAACAGAACGTTTGAGAAACAATGATTAAAATAGCAAAAATGATGCTGAAAATGAAAGACTAACAGCCGCAGAAGGAAGTTTAATAAAAGTCGAAATACAAACACCTCAAACTTCAAGCAAAGAGAGAGGTTAACATTTGCCCTAAAAACCAATCACACACAGCCACCGCAGAGGACTGTCCCATTTATCTGCAGCGCCAACATGAGAGCTGCTTGCTAATAAACAGCTGCCTGTCACTCCACCTGCTTTATGTCAAAACAAAAATAATCTCTGCGAGAGTCATCACACATCAGGCTCGTAATCCAGCATCTGTGATGGATCTGTGCGTAAGTAACAGTTCAGAGATGACTAAAGGCTTTTAGACTGACTTCATGTAGATCAGATATTAGTCGGGATTAATCCGCCCATGTGGGAAAGCTGCAGGAAACCGCCCCCAAAGCTCAGATAAAGTGATTTCTATCGGCTTACGAGGATTATTAGTTGTGATGTGACCACTCCAACTGTGTAGTCCAAAATTAAGTTAAACCTGGATGAGACTCGGTGCTATAAAATATATTTTAAAAATCTATATAAATCTATATCTACCCAAGCAGCGCTGCAAAGCAGATGAGTCCTGGTTCTTGGGAGGAAATAAATCTGATGTAGGAGTTGGAGTAGGAGTACAGGAGAAAGTCAGAAATAAATTCCACTGTTTGTTATGCAGAGCTGTGTCGGTGTAATCCAATGCTGCACAGATGCATATTTGCATATTCTTCATGCTTTTGTCTTTAAAATGGACTCATTTTTTTATATTTTCCTGACAGTCAGTTGTGATTTTGGGTCAAAAGTCCTCTTTTTATAAATAAAATTAAAACTACAAGACTTTATGATGGTAATAAGTGCCTGGTTTCATATTTTGATTTTTTTTTTTTATTCACTCAGTTTCAAAGTAAAATAAAATTAGGTTGACTTCAGTTTGAGTTTCAATACAACAGTGTTGTCTGACGCAAGACGGAGAAAGAGAAATGTAAATCAGAGCGTCTTCAGGCACAAAGACAGACAGGCGACTGCTGACCTTTGATCTCCACTTTTGTCACGTGGCTCACGTTTCCCTCGGCGTTAGAGGCGTGGCAGGCGTACAGCCCCGCTGATTGTCTGGTCACCGCCGGCAGAGATAGGACTCCCTCCTGGTGAACACAAGGAGACAGAGGAACTCAGATTTTTACAGAAAGATGATTTCACATGAGAGGTGTTTAAAAAAAAAAAGTTACAGACATTAAATATGCAACATTCAGTTCTGGAAGCCAAAAACTTGCTGATATTCAGTGGAAACTATTATTCTCTCTCCCCAGAGAGGGTTTCTGCTGCAAAAATAAATACTTTATTTCTTTACACTCCTTTGTCTAGGAATGCAAAGACTCTAGCAAAGATTAAATTAATGTTAGGTAGAAAATAAAAGAATTGACACACATCCATCAAAATGGATAAGATTGTTCACTCCTGCTTCATTTAATAAACTCTAATAACATAGAGCTCGTTAGAGAGACAGACACGCCTTTAAATAATCCCATATTTTACTGCAGCAGCAGCGTAATCTCCCACTAAGAAATTTAGAAATCAAAACGTTCATTTAAAATAATATTATTTCCTGGGGGGGAAAAATGACAATATAACTGGCTTTACTGTCAATTCCTATAAAATGAATGTAACTGAAGCCCCTTAAGGAACTTTTAATAAGTATTTCTCATAAGCTTTGACAAATTTTGTCACATTATAACCAAAACTGGCATTTTATTCAGATTTTGATGATGCTGCCACCACCATGTGTAATTGCAAGGCATACAGACGACAATTTCTGTTAGCCACTTTCCTAATTGTGGGAAGAAAACAAGAAAACATTGCCACTCTCTGGAAATATTTAACACCTAACAGCTTTAAAGGTCTTAAAGAAGGAAGGGGTGGGGGTCTAATCTTTTGCCAATAAACCAAGTAAGCCAATAAGCGTAGTTACGGCCTACACCTCACACACATCCTCTTCTTCTTCCCTTTAGCTTTTTTTTTGCCAGCACAGCAGATGGAAAAGTAACAACAAAACAGAAATAAAAGAAGGAAACCTCTTAACCTGAACGAAATATCCATATGAATAAGATACAAATGAGAAATGGTATGATAATAAATTACATTGATGAATAATAAAAACATATTCAGAAATCATTATGGTTTAGCAATTAGCAATGCTAAAAAAAGAATCACGGAAGCAAACTATCTTAAGAAACTAAATGACAAATTTAGAAAGGTTTTCAACATTAAAAAATATTAGAATTAGCTAATTACAATAAGCTAATGTCTAAAGTTTTTCTCATTTCTGTTTTTTGGGGTACAGCCAATCAGCGCCAGGGGGAAATAAATGCCACTCCTGTGTTGGCTGCTTTGCAAATGCCAGCCGATAGTGAGTGAAGTAGCATTTCAGCCAGGTATTCCAGCTTCCCTAGCTGCCTTAATATTACAATATTTCATATATGTGCAATAAAAAGATCTGCGAATAGGAGGATTTTCTGCAAATAACTTTGAGTCACGTTCCACAAAAAAAAAAACCTGAATATTGAACCGCAAACAGGTGGGGGTCCGTTTCTTTTCAGATGCTCGAAACATTTGTCTACTCCTAGTGAATAAGAATTATTAAGGGAAAAAGCCAAGTGCTGCCCCCAAACGTGATCTTGACTGAAAGGGGACAACTCAGCAGAAAAGAGGAATATTTTACATTCACTGCAAGGTTCTGATCTGCTTTCTTGCAGAGACAAATCTAAATTCCAGCGTGCAAAGATAAAGAGCCGACTGTCCTTCACACTTTAACCTCCAGCTGGAAATTTTACAATGGAACTTTAAACCACATGAAAGGACAACATGAATCACCAATAATGTCGAATAATAAAGAGTCTACTGTTTACTCACAATACACTCACAAGTGATCCATCCATCCATCCATCCATCCATCCATCCATCCATCTCCCCAGTAACCCCCTCCAGCTCATTCTTGAGAACGCCAAGCTGTTCCCAGATGATAAAAAATACCAGCCTTTGCAAAAGTTTTCATCAATCAAAAACAAAAAGTGGTAATTAATTGGGATGTGGACGAGTCAATAGCCTGGCCGCAGATATTTTGGGGGATGCCTCTATCAGCTTTGCATATCTAGAGACCTAAATATTTGCCAGTTCTCGTTTGCAAAATAACTCAAGCTTCATTAGATCACATGGAGGGTGTATATGAACAATCATTTTTACGTTTTGCCATAGATTCTTTATTGGATTAATGTTTGGACTAGTGCCCATCTCCAACAGCCACTGAGTGAGAGCCGGGGTTGCAAAACAGAGACAAACAACCATGCACACTCATATCTAAGGGCAACAGTCATGTTTTGGACCATGTGAGGAAGCAGGAGTACCCGGAGAGAACCAACACATACACAGGGAGAAAGACCACAGGCTATGATTTGAACCCAGAACCTTCTTGCTGAAAAGGCATCAGTACTACCAACTGTGCAGCCAGAACTGTTCTGTATTTAGCTTCAATCAACATTCCATTAATTCCTATTAGTATCTCTGTCGCTGCGGGGAAAAAAAAACATCCCCACAGCAAGATTCTGCCACCACCATGTTTCACCCTGGGGATGGGGTGTTCAGGAGGATGTGAATTGTAAGGTTTCTGGCACACAATGCATTTTGCGTGTTATGTCAAAGATATTCCATTAAAAAAATATCATGTCATATCATTTTTTAAATTGCTAATAGCACATTCTGACCACAAATATTCGACGGTATTGATTTTTATTGTTGCATCTCATTAGTTTCTGTCATTATTATTTGGTGAGTCAAAAGCTAGAAAATCCTGTATCCCATTATTTGATGCTGTTGTGTACCTGATAGTTTGCATTGGGGATGACAATCCCATCTTTTAGCCAGGTGATGATTGGTGTAGGGTTGCCATTAGCAACGCAGACAAGAGACAGGTGACTTCCCACCAGGGCCTGGACAGTAGGGGGTTGGACTTTTGTGAAAGTGGGTGGGGCTGGGAAAAAAAGACAAACATGCTGAAAAGGATAGTAGTCAAAGAATTATCAAACAGACTCAAAATACTGGCATAACATTATAACCACTGACAGGGGACGTGAGTAACGCTGATTATCTCTTTATTATTGCACATGTTACTTTGTGGGATATATTAAACACCAAGCAAACACCTTAAAAAAATCACATATAATTATAATACAAATTAAAAGGTAAATTAATACATTTTAACATTATTCACATGTATCCACCCCCCCAATTCTATTTTAAAGTATTTTTCCCCTTTTTTAATTTTAAAGTTAGTAATTTATTAATTAAATAAGAATTTTGGACACATGCATTTATTAGACACATTACTTTTATACTGCATAACTTTTTGGATATTTTAGAAATCAATTAACCCTGTAGACATATGCTGTTTATATGTTTATATCGAAATATGGGGTGTTTAAAATAAAGTTCTTTTATAAATCAATTAACCCCGTAGTTATGTGCTGTTTATATGTTTATATCGATATATGGGGGGTTGGGGTTTGAACACAATAAAAAGAAATCAGTGAGAAACCAATGTAGGCCTATTTATGTATTTATCTTTCTTTTTTGTATTTTTCTTTCTTTTGTTTTGTTTCTTTTTCTTCCTTTGTACATGTATTTATTAAATTATTGAGACATTATTATGAGACAAAATTATGGACAGATGTATTTATTAAATGCATTAATTTTAAATTGCATTACTTTAAATGATTGGCCATTTAGCAACATTTATTTATTTAGTATGTAATTTATAATTATTTTATTTCATTTATTAAATGAATTAACCCTATTGATTTATGCTATTTATATCTTAACCTACATATATCTTTTTTGCGCATCCCCTGACCAGAAAATATTTATGTGAAACCATTATATTTATTTATGACTGGAATAACTGTATAATACATAAAATACAACTTCTATTATTGAATTCATTATCAGTGTCAAAGAAAGGTTTATCGGCGTTATGATCTTGCTTATGAGTGCAGCTTTTTTTTAAATATTAGTAATTGAATTGAATTGAAATGTAAGCACTTGGTTACTGGCTCAAAATCAAACTGGCTTTTTGTGGAAAAATAATTTAGCCCTAAACCTAATAACTGGTTGTGGCCGTTTGGCAGCAAAAAGTGCCATCAAGCTGTGCGATACTGACAACAAGTGTTTTATGTCAAATTGTTTTCATTTAGCGACATGTGAGGGTTTTTCGTACAATAGCCTGTTGAGGGTTATACCACAACATTTCAGTTGCTTTTAACTTTAAATCCCTTTTCACGATATTGTACCTAAATGCCTAGTGTATCTATTAAGATACAAACAAGTTTAATAGCACCAACAGTTCATCTTTTAAAAACAAAGACATTTCTGATAATCATTGCTTGTATCAGGTTTTAAAGACAATGTCTGACAACACAAGTCTTGCCAGACCTCTGAATCACTAATTTTTTTTGCATCGGAAATACACTGATCTTCCTGTTAAGCTTTAAAGAAAACTCTGGTGACTACTCCTTTCCTTTGTCTTGCTTCGAAGGGCACTGGCGATCTTATTTGTTGAGGAAAAGAGCAAAAAGCAGGTGAAGATCATACCTGCAGGGTATGTCACAGAGGGCCTCGAGTGCAGAGTCACAATCTATTATCGTTCCCATCTCTAACCCGACTCTCACACGGTCCAGCTCGCAGAGACCGCCTCACTTCACTTTGATCTGAGGCACGCTGATAATTTCTTCTGTTCGCTTGTGTGTGCAATGATAGCGAACGGTTTTCCAAAACACACAGACTTCAAAGCACATACACACATAAAGAAGATAATAATCCATATTTCATACCCAGATTTAATATTTAAACCCATCAACAGCCATAACTCTACAGCAGTCGCCCATTATTTTACCCCCAATCTTTAAGTGTAATGCCGGAGATTAGTAAAGTTATCCATATCACCTGGTCCGTATAGAAACTTTACACACGTCCAACTTCTTTAAGCAGCAGTTAAAAGAAGTTGGGAGTTTAAAGAGTTGGGGTTTTTTAGATTGTTTATAGCATCTGTCATCATATGATGCTTTGGAGAGCAAAATAAACACAAGATAAGTGGAGATATTATGGAAGATTTATATTTTAAAAGCAGAAACCACCTAATGAGGCTATAAAACATTCCTTTGAATCTCTGAGTTATAAATAAATAAAATTTTGACTTTGATGTGTTTAAAAAATAGAAAACTGTGAAATTCTATCAAAACAATGTACCTCTGAAGAGGAGCAGAGAAGCCCCCATCAGAAGAAGAAAATCACAGTTGATATCCTCTGTTAAAATGTTTTCCCTTAAATCATTACAGCTCATTATAAATAACTAAGAAAGTACATTTAGGTGGATATTTTATTCAAGCAAACGCTTTAGGCCCTAGTGTAATCCTGCCAAGTGGAACAGGTGTTTAGGGTTTTATTTAAATTATGGATAAATGTATCTTTAATGTGTTTTTCTGCCACAGCAGCGCCCCGTTGATCAGCACTGTCGAGGTCAGGACTGTTTTGTTTCTGACTGAATAAGACAAGATATCTGCAACATGAGGCAAGTTTTAGTCAGGCAATGAGACTAGCTTTTTAATGGGAAGCAGTTTGGTAGCATGCTCATGTCAAACATATTTTTACTTTTAAAAATGTTAACTGCTAAAACTAAGAGTCCCTCTGTTTTACCAAAGGACGTGCAAAGAAAACATGATGAAAATGCTGAATTATAATAAAAACAGCATCACACCCTGCCTTATGTATAAGTCATATCCACTTTATGCAAGTCTGTTTACCAAACTTGTTCTTCCTGCAGCATTATGACTCTGCTGAATTAAATTAATCTCTGTGGCTATTATTTATCAATAATGCAATTGATGCAATATTCTCATCAAAACCAAAGAAAATGGTTTCTAAAAACAGAGATGAACTCTCTACATAGAGTGTCAGTCTTAAATTAGTTCAATTAGTTCAATTAGTACAGGCGTACGTTTGAAATACGTAATTAGCCTAAACCAGCTTTAAACAGAATTTGAAATTTGAACTTTTATATTAAGGTTTATTAATATAAAAGTTAATAAACTAATTCCTAATTGAATCTAACTGTGCATGATAAAAGTTTTGTGTTGCTTTTGCAAAATAAAGTTTAAAGATAAAAGTCTTGGTATATCATGATCACAAATGAGCTTATGTTTTGAAGAAGCCCTTTGGATGAGAGGCGGAACATCTCCCAGAAACAAGGGAAGAAGCTATGTAGTCTTTTACTTAAAGAGGTCCTACAATTACAAACCGCGTGTACCTTGTTGTTGTTTAATTTAGGGTTTTGGGGTGTCAAATGTACCATACCAAAACGTCTGTGCCGTCTCTGAACTGCTTTCCTATTCAAATTGTAATTTTGTAATCGGTCTTTGTCAGACACATGACCTGCCTAGCAACCACTACACCCGGGCGCCATCTTGAGTGTAAGCGTCTCGCGTTGCTAGGGGAAGCCGCATTAGTTATACTGAAGAAGCTGAAGTTGAAGAAGCACACTGGAGTCTCACACATGGATAAAAAGAAGGAGGAATGCATTCCTTAAAGGGATAAACTTGTAAAGGAGGCTAGGGAAAGATATAATCAGAAATTGTCTACAATCGACCATGTAGATCCATATGACCTCAAAGGTAACGAATGGAGCTCCGACGTTTCATTACTGCCTCCAACTACCGCATTGGACATCACAAACTATCTTGTGTTTGGGATCCGTGCATGCACATGTAAACAGTTCAAAAATTACAAATCGCTGGAGGCATTCTCCCATTTTCTGTGCAAAATCACTTTTCCAAGCGGGAAAGCTAAAGAATCTTATACGGTTGTGAAGTTTTTGTTTCCTGGTATTTTGTGACCCGTTATGGCAGCCTTTCACACAACACGAGTGAACCATTTTGTCCAGGTTTATGCACTCCACATACACAGCGATTGCAGCTTCCGCAATTGTGTACGCTCAACCATCCCATCATGCAACGGGCCTACAGCACCTGATCAGTCATCTGACAAAGACCGATTGTCGTGGAGAAACAGGCCAGTCTGGGCAAAGCTCTAATAACGCATCATCGCCCATAGACACAACTCCTCTTAAAATTTACATGTCCTAGCCCACTTCAACATTGCCAGTATGTATTGGTTATAGCTCTATCATCATAGAGCCATCGAGGTAAACCGCCTAATCCGTCTTTCAATAGTAGGGCTTTATTATGGGGCCATTTATCAGGGCAACTGAATCATATTCAGCCCCAACAAAGATTTATATACCATATAGAAGCTCAAAAAACAGCTTCCAATTGTCAAATTTTTTTTGTTCTAGAACCCCTTTAAGGACTTTGGAGATAATGTTAGCATTGTAGGTGTAGTTAACGTTAGCTAACATCAAGGTTTTAGCTAATATGCCAACTTGAGCATGGTAGCTAAGCAACCAGCACAAATAAACCATATGCCACCCTGATGCAAGATGCTAATGTTGGCATAGGCCTATTTAAATGTGAACAAACGCTTAGCTAATGTTTCAATATTTGCGAATACAAGCATGTTACCCAACAAGAGATGATGTTTGCCTTAATAGCTAGCATGTTGTGGTTACCATTTTGTTTATGTTTGCATTTTAGCTGATAAGCTGCTGAGTAGATCGTTAATGCTAGCTAATATCCTAGTGGTCGTCAACACCCTAATGTCGCTATGTTGGTAAAGTTAGCATTTTAGCTAAATGATAGCATATAAGCTCCTGTTAGCTTAGTAGATAGTATCAGCTAACTGTTTTAATGTTATAATTGTTGATTCCAGCTTTTGGTGATTTTTCTACCAATAATCTTTCGCTGAAGTGTTAATTTTAGTGCTTATTTTAAATTCATCTTAAAGGTTCCCAGTCTTCTGTTTCACAATAGTTATCAATCAGTGGAAGGGTAAGGAATTAATCATTCAGATTCCCTTTGATATATCAAAGTAAAGACGGCGAGAGATTGGTTTATAAACATGAATTTAATGTAGCGTAGCTCACCAGTTACAGAAAGCAGAGTCCAATTGCTGCTCTGCACTTCCTCTTCAGGTTTGTCCAGCAGAAATATTCGACAGTCGTACAAACCCTGGTCATCCAGCTCCAGGCTTCCTAGCCTCAGGGTGGTGGTATCCACCAGAGATACCCGTCCTGCAGAAACAGAGCAAAGGGAATGGGAAGATGGAACAAACATGCCATACACCATCCACCTGAGGCAGACTAGACAGCTCATTTTTCAGGTCAGAGGTGCTTGACACTTTTCATCTGTGACTCTTTATTTATGGAGAAAACAAAGACAAGTCTTACGGTGTTACATTAAAACTGCACGCAGAAACAGACACACAATGAACGCTGCACACTGCGCGCGCACAAACTTGGAAATCGGATCTCCTGGTTGCCAGGTGACGGGTCCCCTGGAGCCAACGCTGGTTGTAACATCAGCCCTTTATCTTTCCGAGGCTGCAGACTAACTGTCCATGTAGATTTCGCACCATAACAGAGGGAACCAGACAGAAAAACTCAAAGAAAACACTGTTAAAGAGCATGAAGCCCCCTCTCTGCACCTTCTCAGAAATAAATAGGAGGTGAAAACATACACCAGACTCCAGCATGGCTCTGTACCACAGGGAAGCCACTGTTGTGATGGTAATGATTAACAGATTCACTGGATTGGAGTGAGCCTGGCGGCGAGGGACTGGCCTGACAGTAAAAAAGATCCAGGAAGTTTGAGCCATGTATGGTTCCAGAGATAACACACCCTGTTTAGTTTTCCTAGCCGCCAAGGGGACTAAATCCACAGGGGGGGGGGGGCAGAAGTGGGAGAGAAACTGGAGCAAAACACACATCAGCATACACTCAGGGGATTAGCTCGTTTCAAAATCCTACCCTTTGACCCTCTCTGTTTTTTTCCCCACTCTTTATCTCCACTGCCTTTATGTGATATAGGTCACTACGGTACTGTGCAGGAGAGGTTGTGCTGTGGCGGAAATGCTGCATGAACGTTACCGGTCTTCATCAGGGAAAATGGACAGGAGGGATGGGCAGGAAAGAGGAAGAGGATGACCTAACGGCACCGCTTCTGAGATCGAAATAAAATCCATCATTGCAAAAGATCTGGATGACGTGAGACGCAGTAAAGTTATGTGGTGCACAGAAAAATTAATCCTTACTACTTTGGTAATTAAACTTGTAGAACTCTTTAGAGCAGAGGTCAGCAGCTCTAGTCCTCAAGAGCTACTGTCTAGCAACTTTAAGATGCATCCCTGCTCCAACGGACCTGAATTAAAAGGCTAGACTACTTCTTCACTATAGTCACCAAGTTAGTAGCGAGCTATTCAGGGAACAAAAATCAAAGGATAGTAGCTTCTGAGAACAGGAGTACACTTAGTACACAGTACATTACACTATTTGTGGCTCTCAGAATTTTCTATACAACTAAAAAAAGGGGTGTAATGGTACACTGAAATCACGCTTTAGTATGTTTCTGGTACACTTTAATCAAGTAAAATAAATACAAATATGCATAGGACTTTTTTGTTTTTTTTACTTTGATCAGCATTAAACGAAAAACCTTTTTTCCTGAATCCCTGCCTTTCAGTTTCTGAAATTAATTTGATTTTGTTATGCTCTATAACTTAACATAAGTTTAAAGTATAGAACTGACTGGGTATTTGATTAGAATGTTTTTAAATAAATAAAATGGCACAAGCAGACATAGCTAGATTAGAAAACAATATAACCACTTGAAATCAGTCTGTTAATGTTTAGAAATGTTTAAATAACACTTTAGACTTTCGTTTTATCCAAAATAAGGAGTTTGGGCTAATTGGATGCTACTGGTAGCCATGTGGACATCAGCTGGTTTTTCTCTAGTATCAGTGATGTTTGCATTGAGTTTGAGATTGTTTCAGGTGAGTAATTCAGTTCATTGCAGACCGTGTTATGCATTTTATCAGGGGCACAACTACCTATTTTCTGAAGGGTATGCAGCTACATAACAGCTGTTTACGTGTAGAAGTCTTATTTATTAATTGACTTAAAGAATACGCTTTTATAACAGACTTGTTGTGATCAGTTCAATCAAAAACGAAGGGTTTTGTGGCTTCATTAATCATTCCTACTGGATCCCATCACTGGTCTCAAGCATTATTTAATAGCTTTAAATACATTATTATTCTTGATATGGCTCTTTTATAAATAATATTAAAAATTATACACTATTAGGTGACTGTTCCTACACTTCTACCTAATATTAGACTAACCTGTCGCCTTCCCCTGACTGTCCTGATTCTTTCTCTCTTTTATTCTCTTTTTCTCCATCCTCACAGCTGAATGACATGAACTTGGTGTTAAAGAATTTTCAAAAATACAGGAGTCAAACAACTACATATAAAAAACATTAGATTTTGAAATAACATCATTGTTGTATATCAGTTACTGATTTGAATCTGATCATACTGATACATCACTGTAGTGTAAATAAATTTAAACTCAAGTATCATCCAAGTTCAATAATTTATCTGTTTTATGATTCACCATCTAGTTAAAATAAATGATTACTGTCTGAAAAACAAAATAACCACAAACCAGTTTCTTTATGTTTCTTGTCAGGATCTGTTACATATTCTAAATACTGATCAGTACAGTTGCAAGACAACTTTAACCTGTCATGTCAGTAGCAGCAGCTTTAGCTAATCTGAATAACTATAAACTTCCTCTTGATACATTGACATAACTCAACCTACTGTCCTTCAACCACTTTGAAAAGCTTTTTTTCAACTCTACGAAATCATTTTCCTTTTCCCTCTTCTGTTTCTGATTTGTCCCTTGAGAGCTTTCTTTTCTGCCAGTCCATCTTTAGCTAGCCTAGCTCTGGCTGTCATCAGAGTCAAATGAAAGCAATCGTGCTCCAGCGCGTTTAACACGTTACACATGCATAAACAGTTGTTAAACACAGAAAATGCAGACAAAAAAAACCATTCTCCAATCATCGCCTTGGCGCCCCTTCTAGCACAGCGGCCTTATGCGCCGCATATGGTGTGTACCCATTACACACCTGGTCTATAGCCTTCTTCAGGTGATCACAGAGGTTTAATCCTAAACTCTGGCTAGGCCATCCAAACTTTAATTTTTTTCTAATTAAACCATATTTTGGTCAATTTGGAAGTAGTTTTGTTGCCAAGACCTACTAACCTGGGACTGAATCAAGACCAACTGCAAACCAATGTGAGAGTAATTGTTAAGAACATAGCTCTCATCATATTAGCACAATTGTTATTCCAAACTGTTCAAAGAAAATATTGTCGTGGCAGCTCATTAGTAAGGGCTCCAGGCAAGCTGGTTTCACTGACTGCCAGACTTTTTCAATGCTACATTTCAGTGAACCCAGACTTGTATGTAAGCACAGCCACTTGTCCAATAAAACTGATAAGTTGATTACAAGTTAAACATTTAGAGTGCTTATATCCAACTGAATGTTAAATGACTTGGTATTATCTGCAGGCAGATTGAGAAGAGGTGACAGGTAGAGGATTAGACTCAGTGTTGTTTCTTTCTAAATGATGTACAGTCAGAATAAAGTGTGTATATTTGCACCAGAAAATGTTTCCCGGACTTGTTTTCTTATCCTCCTTATTGTCTGCACGTAGAAACACAGGTGGCAGCAATAAAATATTCAAAGTGAAGAAAGTTTAGTGGTTGAATTTGAATACAGACAGGAGCTTCACACTAAGACAGAAAGATGGTGCAGCTGTGGTCTTGACTAGTCTTGATTGAAAAAAACCTGAGTCCAGCTCGCCCTGCGCACGAGACAAGACTGAGTAAAAATGTAGTAGAGAAGACCAAAGGTTTTGGATGAAAACTTACTAAACTCTTCATGAGTTCATCCTTCTTGCAGAAAATCTGTGATGATGCCACGCATCTGGAGTAGTTAAGACAAAAGGCTGGGTGCACTCTGGAATAGGCTCCAGGATCAACACAGAGCTGCAGCCTCCTCAAATCTAAAATATATTTGCTTTTATGCGAGAATACTATAAAGGGATTATTTGTTTATCAACACAGCGGCTGCGTGTGCAACCTGCCAGCAGAAAGAGATGCCGGCCCTTAACATAGCTCCTGTTTACATTGTTATTTGCGTTTATCTTGCAGTTGCAGTGTTGGTTAGCTATGTTAGCTTATTTGTTTGCTTAAGTGATTGCTGCAGATTGTTGCTTTTTTAATCATCGTTCCAATGCTCCTTCTGATAGCTTACAACCAACGATGTCTTTTGTTTGCTTTGAAAAGGGTGCAAGTTGATGGAATTCTATAGAACTTGAGCGTTTTGCATTTTTTATCAAAGCAATTTGTGCAACCAACAGCACAACAAGACATGATCGTGTCCCTTTCTGCAGATGACATGTGCAGTAGAGCAGGGAGTGACGTAGACCAATAATCCCTCTATAGTACCTGGAGAAAGCCCAAACAAACACTGGGTGAACTTGCTAACTTCCAAAAGAAATACCCCAGATAAAATTTAAACCCAGGATGTTTAAGCTGTGAGGCAAAAGTGCTAGCTACATTCCTTGACTTGACTCGGTGTCAGGTTACAATCAGTTATGGCAAGCCATCAGTATCAAAAATAAGGCGTGTATTAATGGCTTATTAAGGTATTAAGGTCCAAGGGGTATGTTAACACGTTGCCATACCATGGCTTACCATAGTCAGTATGTCGCTACTGTGGGCACAAGGCCCCTCCCCTCTCCTAATGAGGTCGCTCTGTACAAATGCATGCTCAGAAAACTGCACAGCGCCAAATCAGAAGAAATTATAATTAGCAAAATTTCTAAGACTAACAGAAATCAATGGATCATAGAAAAATAATGGGAAAAAAACTGTTGCAACTCCTTAGCTTTTTCTAAAGAGAGGCCAAGGGTGATTCACAAAGGCAAACACTGGCTTATGCATCATTTTCTTTAGCTATCCTGTTACATTGGAAAATTGGGTAAACCTTTGTACGTACCAGATCTGCTCGGGTAGCCAGATCTGCTCGGGTGTCCTGTGCTTGCCGATAATGTCGCACTACCGCAACACCACTCTGACAAACTACATTGCGCTCCATTTTTAACCCTGCCAAGCACTATATAGTGAAATGTGAAGGATACATAAATGTGAATAACAGCTCCTGTGGGGATCATAGAGAAAACGTGACATCTTTTCTGGTACTGCTCTTTCATCATGGGCTTTGGAAAGAGTTTAGCAGGTTGTTATTAACCGTATTTTGACAGATTTTCCCTTACGATGGAAAAAAAAAAATTTCTGTTGGGTTTTTTTTTAAACCGAAAAAGATGACAAATGTTTAGCTATAGGCCTACATAAAATCAATATCAGACTATCAAGAAAAAGGCTCTCAAAACAATTCATTTACGTACATTTTTGCATGTACAGTATTTATATAACACCCCTGGCTGTTTGTATCTGTTGAATTCTTCTGTATACTTCATTTGTTCGTGTGTTGTATACTTGCTATTTGTTCAATAAAGTTCTTTGAAAAAATGCACAGTATCTCAACCTGCTAACATCCAGCCAATCATGAAGTGTGGTGTTAGCGTTCAGCCAATTATGTAATACGACGTCATAATTAGGCGCAGGCCCCCGAGCAGATCTGGTACCAACACCGTATTGCGTCATTTTTTGTTGTTGCTGTTGCACTCCGTGGAGCTGTTTTGGTATGTGGTAAGGTCTCGCTAGCTTAGTTAGCTTAGCTTCATTGCGACTATGGCTACTCCTCTTCTCTTTCGTTCTACTTCTCTGCCTAAATCTTCTCCTCTCTCTTGCTCTCTGTGTCAGATGTTTAGTTACTTCCCTGCCTCCTTTAGTGATAATGGTAACTGTAATAAATGTAACCTTTTTGTAGCTTTGGAGGCCAGGGTATCGGAATTAGAGGCTCGGCTCTGCGCTGTTAAAAAACCAGCAGATAGCCGAGGTCCATTAGCCAGCACGGAGCTAACAAGGACAGAACCCCCTAGCCGTCCTCCAGTAGAACCCGTACAGCCGGGACCTCAGGGCGATGTTACATAGGAAGCATAGTTCTAGAACCCAGCCCATGGGTCACCACCCACCTGTACGCGCTTCTAACAGATTTTGCCCGCTCAGTGAAACACCTGCTGAGAAGCCGACCCTGGTAATCGGCAGCTCCATAGTCAGAAATGTGGCATTAGAGACACAATTGACCATAGTCAAATGTTTGCCAGGGGCCAGAACGGGCGACATCAAATCCTACCTGAAACTGCTGGCTAAAGATAAGCGTAAATACAGTAAGATTGTTTTTTACGCTGGTGGTAATGACACCCGGTCACGCCAATCGGAGGTCACAAAAATGAGTGTTGCTTCGGTGTGTAAGTTTGCCAAAACAATGTCGGACTTGGTAATCTTTTCCGGTCCCCTGCCCGATCGGACCAGTGACGACATGTTTAGCCGCATGCTGTCATTCCATCAATGGTTGTCTGGGTGGTGTCCTGCAAACGATGTGGGTTACATTGATAACTGGCGAACATTTTGAAGAAAACCTGGTCTGATCCGGAGAGACGGCATCCATCCCACTTTGGATGGAGCAGCTCTTCTTTCTAGAAATCTGGCCGGATTTATTAGTCCTCCTAAACACTGACAACCCAGGGTCCAGACCAGGAAGAAGAGTCGTAGTTTAACCCACCTCTCTCCAGCTTCTGTACTGTTAACCACCCATTACCCCATTATTGCCCACAGCCAAAACAAATGGATTAAAAATTAACCTAACAAAAGCAAATTATGAAAATCTCAAAGATAAATACAGCTTTGACTACACAGAAAAAAACTATTAAATGTGGTTTATTAAACATAAGATATATCTCCTCATACGGTTTGTTAGTAAATGACTTAATTTGTAATAATCAAATTAATCTGTTTTGTCTCACAGAAACCTGGTTGCAGCAAGAGGATTATGTTAGTATAAATGAATTAACTCCTTCCAATTATTTAAATTTTCACATTCCTAGTTGTACTGTGCGAGGAGGAGTGATGCTGAGAAACTAGTCAATGCGATTGTTACCTCAAGGCTGGACTACTGTAATTCTTTACTATCAGGAAGTCCACAAAATGTAATTAAAAGCCTTCAGTTGATGCAAAATACTGCAGCAAGAGTTCTGATGAATATTAAAAAGAGAGATCACATTTCTCCTGTTTTAGCTTCCCTTCATTCTGGTAAATCCAGAATAGAATTTAAGATCCTCCTTCTTATATATAAAGCCCTAAATAATCAAGCTCCATCATACATCAGAGATGTGCTTGTTCCAAATGTTCCCAAAAGGGCACTTCGTTCTCAGACTGCAGGTTTAGTGGTGGTTCCTAGGATTTCTAAAAGTAGAATGGGAGGCAGATCTTTTAGTTATTAGGCTCCTCTGCTCTGCCTCACGGACTAAAACTGGGAACTGGTTCCAGACACTCTGTCTACCTATAGGGCCAGGCTTAAAACTTGTAGCATGTAGCGACAGTGGAGAGGAAAAACTCCCCTATAACAGGAAGAAACCTCTAGCTGAACCTGGCTCAGTACCAGCAGCCATCTGCCATGACAGTCTGGGGGTTCGAGAAGACAGAGCAGAGATACAAAAAGGAACTGATGTAAGACTACTTTCTATAGAAGGTAAATAGTTAACTGTCGGAGGGTGTTCAGTAAGTGGGAGCATCATCCCAGTCGACGCCCCCCCACCCAACAGGGCATGGCAGCTAAACAGGATGCCACACCAGGTGTACCTTCTATGGAGAAAGAAACTCAAAGTTAACCGTCAAAATAATAGCAAATAATACAATTGGAGAGTAGTAGAAGAGAAAAGTAGCAGAGTGAAGAAAAGTGTTCAGTCTTAGTTGACCAAGAACTCCACTCTATGCCAAATTATTCTAACGCCAAATGTGAAGTCTGTCCAACAGCTGAAGCTTGGCCCAAATTTGGTAACCAACAGGACAATAATCCCAACCACCACTGCGAATCTACAACAGAATGACTGAAAAAGACAAGAATTAGGGTAAAGCAATGGCCCACCATAATGGGAGCTTAGGATTGTTGTTAAGACATAAACATCTGGTAAATTCAATTAACTGAAGCAATGCTGGACAGAAGAGTGGGTCAAAATACCCAACTGATATATCTGTTAAAGGTGAGTCTACAAGCTGTTGATTAGAGGGGTGTACTTATCTTTTCCCATTAGGACATTAATAGTAACTTTCCAATGTCTATATACCTGTGTGTACATGGGAAGCAACTTTTAGTGAGCTGTCAGATCAAAAATCACAAATGTAGTCAAATGAGATGGATTTAGTTTTGCATTACTGATGTAAAAAACAAACAGCAGAATTTCCATTTTCTTCTTTGGCCAACTATCACTTTGCTGTTATAAGCTCACTATTTGCTCAAATAAAAGTATATTTGCTGAATATCTTCTAACAATGTAAGAGACTCAGTACCCACAAGATGTTTTTCTCAGTCAATGTTGATCACATTTATCTATTTAATTTGGGGGGGGTTCCTCTGGCCTTATTATACAGAGTCTACTTATTTGAATCAGCTAAAACTATTTTAAAAAGAAATAAATAGGCTAAAATATTCTAGATTATACATACAGAAGACATAGGTCTGTTTTTGATTGCAAGGTGCAAAACTGTTTTCAGAACCAAGCATTTCTATCAGGTTTCTGTGACTAAAAATTACTTTTGCGTAAGTGTGTAGTGCTGTTGATCCCTATAATATAAGTCAACATACAGAGATTCTCCTATGAGTTGTCAGTTATTTGTGTAAGAAGGTAAAATAGATTAAACCAAGTCTTTTGCACATTGAAGTGTCAAATATATATATATATATATATATTCAATTTGCAAAAATTTAGCATTTGCAAAAATTTAGCATTTCCAAAGATAAGGTTCAATAATCAGGCAGATAACTCATCAACACTGGCTTGTGAAGCTCCTGAGGTTCCTTTAAAAAATTAATAAAGACAAAGAAGCAACATTTTGTATGGTAACTACTTCTACATTAGCTTAATTTTGGACACATTTAGTCATAAGCAATTGGCTGCCTGGCTTTTGTCTTAGATCACTACTTAGTTCCCAAATTATTTGGCTAAATGAAAGCCTACATTCTTGTTCAAAATGTCCTTCAGTTCATTGGTGTCATTATCCCTACCAAATGTACTGCCTCACTTGGCTCTAGTAAAGTCACAGTTTATTTAAAGAATGCTGTCATCCATTTACCCCTTTCAAAGCACAAGCAAGACCATTACCATTTTTTTCCAAGGTTTTATACAAGCTTTAATCACATTCCCATAGAACGAATTCAACCAAAACAACTCTTCTCTGAGTGATTTTCTTTGAGCTAGCCTAACATTGGATCTTTAAAGGCCTTTTTTATGATGACATTCAGCTATAAATCTCTTGAGGTTTCAAATTAGGCCTCTGCACAAAAATGGATGGCTAAAAGATTTATTACAGGAAAGATAATATTCTAGGATATTTTTAAAATGGTTTTCAAAATGACATTGTTGTGAAACTAGGACTTTGGCTCAGACAATCCCATACTGACCATATTTTTGGTTTTAGAACTAAAACAATAATTCCAAACTCTAAAACACATAAAACACATTTTTGGATTAAACTCTGGTATAAATATGGGGTATAATGCCAAAGAGGTTATATACAAACAAAGATTTCAAACATGACCCTTTTTGGGACAGAAATCTGCTAAATCTAAAAACAACTAAGGGAAATAGAACTACAATCTATCATCAAAACCACGACAAGGTCTAACATTTATGCAAATGACAACTTTTAAAAAAACAATATTCACTTCTTATCTTCATGCTGATCTCATTGCACACACTCGCGACCAGAAGTAGCAGCTATGTGGGTTTTTCAAATGCCCAAGCCAAACAATACCTTTTCTCAACAGAATTCAACCACACAACACTGCTCACCACACACACAATCACACAATGCATTTATTTGTTAAACTGCTTCTGACTGAAGCTCCCTAAAGGCTCCTTCCCTTAATACTCTCAGGTGACACTGAAACACAAAACCATTCAGTGCCTTTTTAGAAATGAAACTCTCCAAAAAGAAAGGAAATAATTCTTAAACTAATTGCTTCTAAAGATTAGAACAGTGTAAATTATAAAATGAGGCAGTCATTGATGTTTTCTTAAAATGTAATTGCTTACAGAGGGAAAATAATAATCTGTGATTAACTTATTGAAAGGAAGTTTTACCAAGGAGTTACAATTAATATAATAAAAGCTATTCAAAACTGTAACTTTCCCATTCTGCTTAGTTCAAGTTTGACGTCCTTCATAAAGCTCCCAAACGAGTCGGAACAATGCTGACGGAAGGAATACTTGAAAAGACCATGGTTTGTGATTTTATAACACTTTATTGAGAGTGAAGGACGCATCAGACATATCGATTTTCTATCTCCCAAAATGGATGTGTAACATTTTGGAGATGAAGTTTTCAAATTATAAAAAGAAGCCTTTAGGGAAATCATACACAAAGTGTCTTGTTTGGTTTGACAAGAGCCTGTAGACAAAAATTATTTAAATTCAATACCATTTTGTGCGCCACAGACAATTATGTCCCGAAAATGTGATATCCACGGGCAGAGAGCCCACATCATCCCTAAGAGATGTCGTCAGCTCTGGGCAAGTTGAGGAAAATGCATTCGGATTTCGGCTGCAGAAAAAAAGCAGATAGGGTTACACTCTGTCTTGCTTGTGGCTTTATACTGAGCACCGTGTCACGGTTGGAAATTTGAATTGAAGCGCTGCATCTAAATAAGAGGCCTAACTTACAATCTAGTGGAAGGCTATCATGTTGGTCCTCATGGGACGGAAGCACATTAACTGCTTTAGCTGTGTTTAATGTTACTCCTGCTTACAGAAGGACAGTGCATTTATACAGCTGTACTTGCTTTTAATAAAGTCAGTAGAAGCATAGGTGCTATGAGACTACATTTCCTGTCCACAGAGCTGACATTAATACTTTGATCACTTGCTCTGCAACAACAAACACTTAAACCTCTGTTAGCTTTTCACCACCTAAGGCAGTGTTTCTCAAACTATGGGGCGAACCCACTAGTGGGGCGCAGAGGTATTGCAGGTGGGGCGTGACATCAATGGGATTTAAATAGATTTTTCCCCCCTAGATTCTGTCGTTGTGAATGTTTCACTGCACTGTAAATTAAAATCAACCAGCTCCCCCCTCTCACAAAATTAAACACAATCAAATAAATTAGCAATTGTGATCATCATTGTGAACAGAACCGGGACCTGGAACATCGGGCTGGGAGTTTGACGTTGGAATATATCGCAGCAGAACAAAACAAGCTGAAGTAGCTGCATTATCAGAGATTCCATCAACAAAATGTACAAATATCTAAAAAGATCAGGGAACGTTTCAGAGTAAGAGAAGTCACACAGTCAACCACGGAGGAAACACAGGGATGAGTATCTTGCTCTTTATTTATTTTATTATTTTTTATTTTGTACTTTTGAAAGCTTTGTACATTTGATAAAACTACAACTTTTATTTTCTCCAACTGTGAGCTGAAGTTCTACATGTAGCAACTACTGACAGCATATATTTCTGAGCCGGTTTTATACCAGTGTGCAACCCCTTTTTCCAACTAATTTATACCCTTAAAAACTTGTAGACTAACTCAGCTATTTAAATAAATAAAACACTTTAAAAATCAGGAGTGGTCACCATTCTGTTGGGGCGATAAAAGCATGGGGGGCTTGTGTATGCTCCTTTGTCCAAAGTGGGGAATGATAAAAAACGGGTGGGGGGGGGGGGGGGGAATTTGGCAGGCAGTCTCTCCTAAAATATGTTAGTTCGTTCAGATGGATCAAGATGGGCACCATCATGCCCTGTTATATTTTGTTACAAGTGGACGCCACATCATACGAAAATGCTTTTCCTAGTTCTGTATGCACTGAAGAAATGGTCCTTAATTAGATGTTGCATGGACTCAGATTGCCTGTTGATTTAACTACGATGAGGGCTTAATTCTGATTAACTGGCAACTTGACAAGACAAATTGTCAAGACAAGATTTATTTCTATCTTGTCAGATTTTTTTATATCTTGATACAGATTAACTATTATCTTGATTCAGATTAGCCAATATCTTTCTCAAAGTAGCCGTTAGTTTGACTTCCCCATGAGACTCTTGCCTAAAGGCTAACATACTGTTTTCTCATTACTACTCTACACAAGCCCACTTCTCAGCAACAAAAAAAAAGAAATTGACATGGAAAAAAAAATGACATGGGGCAGAGGGATCAGCGATGGAACAAAAACACGAGCTCCAGCAAACTGATTCACTTGGATAACTTGCATTCGAATCATAGCAGCCAAACAACAGTTGGAGACTGGCTCTTGAAGCCAAACTGCCTCGACACCCGAGAACACGCCTGAGGGGTTGAAATGCACACCGTCATTTCAACTCTAAAGAGTCTAAGTTTCCCATGCTGCACCTGTTACTAACCCAGCAAACAGCACCTGTGAGAAAGCTCAAGCTCAGCATCAGAGGGGACAAAGCATCTTTTTCAAACCCTTTGAATCAGTGAAGAAACGGTTTTCTGTTTGTCACCAGAAAGGCATGTGATTAGCAAACTTGTCCATTTAAAGACAATGCCTTTTGTCTTTTTTACAGAACGAGTAAGGTGTGCAAAAAGTGTAATTTGACATTCAAAAAGGTAGGGAAATTTTAAGGTTAGATTGCCCTGCTTCCCCTTACATTGAGCCTAATGAAGTAAGACGATGATTTATGCTGCAGATTGTCTTCTGAATCAGCAACACAAGCCTACTGCCTTTTATGAGGCTGGGATGGAATTAAAGTGTGCACTGCTCCCACTTTTGATAATTCACCCAATCACCTAAGGTTCGCCCTGACTTTATTGCTATGTAAATGTCAGTAGCAAATTTCCTGGTTCAGGCTGGGTTGAGGGAGTGGCTCCCCACTCAGAAGGGAAAGGCTGTGACTCAAATGAAAGCACGTCCTGATCCTTTGACAAACACAAAACTACAGGCAGAGATTACTGCACATTACTCTGTGTTAGTACGAGAGATAAATCTGAATAGGAGAAGATTGTTACACTATATAAATATAAAGCACATACTAGAGATTTGAGACTGGAAACGCTCTGCATTAAACACCACAAGTAAAACATCTTGATCTAAATATTTCATGGACTGACAATTATGAGTTTATCCGTGGAAGAAAATATTCCTTAAAAATGCACAAATTCCAATTGGGCACCCTTTGGTCCAGTGTGAGGTCTTTGCTGGATTACTTTCCAGTACAATCTGCTGATGCAATACTTTTCAAAATGATTAATTATTAAACTTCTTCACATTTTGAGATGTTACAATCGCAATTTTATTGGGATTGCAAAATAGTGCATACCTGTGATGTGGAAGGAATAGGTAAAAGGTGTTTAAAGATTTTGATTTGTAAAATAATTTTGTGTGAGGTACTTGTCTATTTAGCCCACTTGCGTCAAAACGTTGCAGTAGCACCTTACACTGAAATTTGTAGATTTCTTAATCAATTTTTTCTATTAAATATTAAAGTTTATGATTAATTCATACAAGCAAATAGGGAAATTAGAATCAATAGGAAGAGAGGAATAATGGACAGACTGAATGGACAGAGATGGACTCATAGACAAGAAGGAAAAAGAGTAATGGATGGAATGTTGAACAGACGGATGGATGATGGATGAATGAATGAATGAATGAATGAATGAATGAATGAATTAATTAATTAATTAATTAATTAATGAACAGAAAGTCAGTTGGATGGAGAACAAACTAACAGGTGGACAAATGAAAGGTTTTGAAGATGTCATATAGAAACCAACATAGGGCTCTGATCTAAGCAACCTGTAAATACAAATATTTCTCCACCACTTTTTATTTTTCCCTTCCTCATCCAAACCTTAAACATAATGTAATGAAATACGGACCCCTGAGGCGCATCACAGCTATGCATTACTAAATGTTTTAACGAAGTTGGAAGAAGTTACCACTTTTTGGAAAACAGAAGAAAAAGAAAACTACAACTGACAAAATACATGCCAGTGAAATCTCTTCACAATTCATGCATCTCATTGCCGTAGGAGAAAACTTCAGTCTTAATCAAAAATTTAAACGTCCGTCAGATTATATCACCCTAGATCTGGTTTCCATTCTTCTTAAGAAACTCCCTTGAGTTTAGACATATCAAATATCTCAGCTGGATATAAAAATCAATCGGTGTGGGTGAGAACAGTCTTTAGTTGCACAGCGTGTAATGAGTGATGCAACAAGGAGTAAGACGGGTGGTGAAGAAAATTTAGAGAGCAGTAATTATGCAGTCAAATGTTAATCGGTGCTGGCTACCCCTCCTCGGTTTTCATGTTGATGAAAATAAACGAATTAGGTTAAATGCTGTACTTACTGCTAGTTTGCTGACTGCTTACCTCCCACCTAAGTGTTAAAATGTACCAATTAATTTCACTCTTTGAAGTTTTATTCCCAAGCCACTTCAGGCCCTTTCTATAAAAGAAACTGCACTTTAATCAGAACTTTGAAATCCAAAAAACCTGTACAAGTCCAGGGTGAAAATCTCTACAGGCATCTCCATAGCGAGGAAAACTGGAATCTAACAAAGGGAAGACCTGCGCCACCCAGACATGCTTTCTTTTTGTCCACATTTGTTCCATTGTTTATGACTTTAAAGCAAAATAGAAGCCTCACAAAGGTAGCCCTGTCACCACTGAGGCTCTTTTCTCTCCTCAGACCACCTTTGTTTGTCGTGCTGTGGGTTCGAACATGAACAATGGATGATGATGCAATGTGAGAGTTGGTTTGAAAGGCCACCAAGGTGTGGCGCTGAATGAAATCCGAGAACAAGAGTCACGTTTCAAATGACTCCATCCAACAACCAGACACGCACTCACTTTACTCCCTGTATTACCTTTAATGAATGAAAATTTTCACAGACAAATATTATAATAAGGCTGGCATGAATAATTATACTTCAAGCACAGTGCTAAGTGCAAACATCAGCGTGGAGACAAACAGAAAAATAGTGGAAAACTATCCTCAGGGATCTGAGGGTTTTTCTCCAGAAGTGTTTATGGCCTTTTTTCACAGACATGCATACATTTGAATTTGTGAAACTGCCTACGGAGATTACAATATGAACATTCTTTAAATTGCAAAACATAGCCATATAGGTTGCTAATTAATGTCAGTAAATTACAGTACAGTTTAAAAACTCTCCAATCATCCTGCATTTCTTTAAACAGGTGTATCTCTACAAATAAGAATATCACCTAAAAGTTTATTTATTATTTTTTGTAATTTCAGATATTTTATTGGTTTAATATGCACAGAGTGATAAGCCTTAAGCTTTTGTATGATTTACGGGTAAAGAAAGTACAAAAATCTATTTCTACGATAACATGAATATTAAAAAAGTCCAACAATTAAACAATACTTTTTTACAAAGATATATGTTCTGTTGTAGACATGCTATGGCCTACATATTCAAAATGAAACCTGTTGATAGTTGGAATGTCACAAACTCCCACTTTAATAAGAGTTAGCCACAAACATGTATTGATAAATAAGCCAGCTCTTCACAGAGAGATTCACAGAAAGCTTAGTGGAAGGAAAACGTTTGGTATAAAAAGGTGTGAAACCAACAGGGAGAACAGCAGGTCTGAGAAAATTGTAAAGCAAAGCCAATTCAAGAGTTGGTCCAATTTGTTTTATAGACCCATTGCAGCATGACTCCAAGGCAAGGCAAGGCAATTTTATTTGTATAGCACACTTTCAACAGCAGGGTAATTCAAGGTGCTTTACATGATTTGGTGATTTAAAAGAAACACATAAAAGAAACACACATTACACATGATACACAATAAAGCAAGAGAAAAATAAATAAAAAAAGCAAGAGAGCATGAACACATTTCATACATATGACATCAAGCATTTACTCAAAGGGAATTCTAAACAGATGGGTTTTTAGTCTCGATTTAAAGCAGTTCAGAGTTTCAGCAGCTCTACACTCGTCAGGAAGTCTGTTCCAGATAAGGGGAGCATAAAAAGTGAAAGCTGCTTCTCCATGTTTAGTTCTGAGTCTAGCGATCTTTAGTAGGCTAGAGTTGGAGGACCTGAGTGGTCTTGGTGGTTGGTACCATGACAACAGGTCTTCGACATATTTTGGTGCTAAGCCATGTAATGATTTATAAACTAGTAAAAGTATTTTAAAGTCTATTCTCTGAGCTACAGGGAGCCAGTGTAAGGACTTTAGAACTGGGGTGATGTGCTCTACTTTCCTGGTTCTAGTGAGGACGCGAGCGGCAGCGTTCTGGATCAGCTGCAGCTGTCTGATTGACTTTTTAGGCAGACCTGTGAAGATGCTGTTGCAGTAATCAATCCGACTAAAGATAAACGCATGGATGAGTTTTTCTAGGTCATGTTGCAAAATCAGTCCTTTAATCCTAGAGATGTTCTTCAGGTGATAGAACGCTGACCTTGTTATTGCCTTTATGTGACCCTGGAGGTTCAGGTCTGAGTCCATTACTACACCTAGGTTACGAACCTGATCAGTAGTTTCTAGCTGTATTAATTGAAGCTGTGTGCTGACTCTTGATCGTTCCTCCTTGGGTCCAAAAATAATCACTTCAGTTTTGTTTCTATTCAGCTGGAGAAAGTTATGGCACATCCATCCATTTATTTGGTCAATGCATTGATTTAGGGTTTGAATGGGTTCAGAGTCACCTGGTGACATTGTAATGTAGAGCTGAGTGTCATCCGCATAGGTTTGGTAGCTAATGTTATTGGTCGCTATAATCTTGCCTAGTGGGAGCATGTAGATATTAAATAAGAGGGGCCCCAGGATGGAGCCCTGGGGCACCCCACATGTGATTTCTGTTCGTTCTGATGAAAAGTTTCCTATTGAAACATAGAAGTCCCTGTTCTTTAGGTAAGACTCGAACCAGCCAAGTACTGTACCAGAGAGTCCGACCCAGCTCTCCAGTCGTTCCAATAAAATATCATGATCAACAGTGTCAAATGCTGCACTGAGGTCCAACAGAACCAGCACTGTGGTTCTTCCACAGTCTGTATTTATGCGGATGTCATTAAATACTTTGACGAGGACAGTCTCGGTGCTGTGGTGAGCGCGGAAACCAGACTGAAAAGCATAAAAACGGTTTGTCATTGTTATGAAGCCATTTAACTGCTGAAACACAGCTTTTTCAATAATCTTACTGATGAATGGAAGATTAGAGATTGGCCTGTAGTTCTGCATTAACGTGTTGTCCAGATTTTTCTTCTTTAGCAGTGGTTTAATAACTGCTGTTTTTAAAGCCTGAGGGAAGACACCTGATAGCAGTGATGAGTTCACTATTTGAACAAGATCAGAACCAATAACAGGAAGAACCTTCTTTAGAAAAGCTGTGGGTAGGATATCAAGACAGCAGGAGGAGGAGCTTAATTGGATAATGATTTTTTCAAGGCTGTTCTGGTTTAATTCGTGGAATTCAGACATTTTCTCTACATTGTTGTTGATTGGGGATGGCACTGGTTGTGGGTTCGATATTGAGGTACAGATTGACCGTCTAATTGTTAGAATCTTTTCAGTGAAAAAGCTGGCAAATTCATTGCAGGCCCTGGTAGAGTTTAGTTCAGGGGCTACTGTCACTAAAGGATTAGTTAGTCTTTCCACTGTTGCAAATAGAGTCCGTGCATTATTAATGTTTCTGTTGATGATTTCAGAAAAGAACGATTCCCTAGCATCTTTTATAGTTAGCTGATATCTATTCAGTCTCTCTTTGTAGATCTCACAGTGAACCTGGAGTCGAGTTTTCCGCCATTTTCTCTCGGCTCGTCGACACTCTCTTTTTTCACTACGTACCAGTGGATTACTTGTCCACTGAGACTTCTTTCTACCTGAGACTACTTTCACTTTAGTTGGAGCAATGGAATCCATGATGTCTGAGATTTTCGCAAGGAAATTATCTACCAACTTATTTACTGAGTTTGAGTTGGGAGATGAGGGGGATGTGGTGGAAGGATAAATACGTTTAAAGGTTTCTACTGAACTGTCCCCTAGAAAACGCTTTTTTATAGTGGTCTTACTGTGGCTGGATAATTTAGCAGAGATGGTACTTTGAAAGAAAATACAGAAATGGTCAGATAATGCAATATTAATTACAGAGATGTCAGAAATATTTAAACCTTTGCTGATAATTAAGTCCAGAGTGTGTCCTTTATTGTGTGTTGGTTGTTTGACATGCTGGATCAGTCCGAAGTTGTGGAGAGTATCATCTAACGTTTTTGCTTGTCTATCTTGGGGGTTGTCGGTATGGATGTTAAAGTCCCCCACAATGATTAGTTGGTCATAGTCGATACATATTACAGAAAGAAGGTCGTTGAAATCATTAAAGAAGTTAGAGTTAAGTTTTGGTGGTTTATATAAACTTAGAAATAACGCTTTGTTAGGCTCCTTTATCTGGGTGGCTAGGTATTCAAAAGAATCAAACGTGCCCAGAGTTACCTTTTTTAAAGTTCATTGAGTTGTGAAAGATGGTGGCTACACCTCCGCCTCGTTTGTGTTTTCTGTTCTCGCTTAAGAAATTATAATTTGGAGGACTGGATTATATTAATGAAGTTGTTTCGTTATATCCAAAGTCCTCATCGGTTGGGAAAGAGACACCCTGCTGTATTAAAGCAGTGTGAATATGTGAGAAGTTAATTGAAAAAGTTCTAAATGCCAAAAATGTCCAACGGTTACTACTGAGGTTTATCAAGAAATCCTTTATTCATTTATTTTCTAAAGATAAAAAAAACTAAAAACTACCGTAGGCTGGTAGAAAACTATTCAGTGCAGAGAGACATAATTAGCAAAACAGCGGAAGACATTTCTGCATTTGCTGACCGCATTTTCTCAGCACTTACTCAGGTTTAAATATGGATCCGGAAACGTATAAGTTCATTTATCATAATATTTTCAAAAAGCAAAGTTTTCTGCATGTGATATTAATTTTTTCTCAGTCCTGATATCACAAGCATCTCCCATTTTCTGCCAACAGTGTAGAGAGCATTAACCAGTGTAGCAGTGTATAACATGATAACTTGAGCATTGTCACCCAATAAAAGTATAAACGGTGGACCCCTGGTTTTCGCCAGGGTGGAAATGATCACATAGGAGAGTTTTCCATGAATAATTTGGAGTCACGTTCTACAGAAAAATCTGCAAATACTGAACCGCCAACAGGCGGTTACAACCAACTGTAAGGTTTAGGGTTAGGCTAGCATATTAGATAGCTCATTTAAGTTAAGATGCTAGTGGTATGAGTTGACAGCTAACATTCTAACGTTAGCATGTCTGCTGATGTTAGCATAGTTGATAGTCTAAACTAATATATTAGTACCAAGAGACTGTTAGCATGTTAGCATGACTTCTAAATCTTAGGTCTTTTTCACACCTGATAGTCCAGTAGAATCGGTTCGATTGAGGGACAAAATTGCAACATTTTTGCTTATTTATAGCTGGTGTGGTTCGCTTTCACACTGCACTTTGTCAAACGAAAACATTTACGTCCTGGGCTGTGGTGGCGCTGCACCAAGAAGCACTCACCACGGGGACACTTCCTGTTCCTTGAAATAGGCTGTAAACAAACATGGTGGCATCTGATTTTAGCGGTTTTAGAATTGCTTTCTTGTCTTTAGCAAACGTGCCAAACAAATATGTTGCACCAATAGGGTCAGCATGAGCAGAGAGCGGGGCAGAGTTCTTCTAGTGTGGTTGCTTTGGTTGTATTTACCCGGAATGTCCTGCGCTATAGTCCGCTTCCTGCCTTTGGAGCGTCTTCCGGTCCACTTGGGATTCACATATGCAGTCAAACCGCATCAGAGTTCTTTAACCGAGCCAAGACCTAGGTTTTTAGGCGGACCAGAGTTTGCTTTTTTGGCCCACATCAGAGTTTGATTGCACATTCACACCTGGTGTGAATGTATCCTTTATCAACCATGTTTAACTCAGTAGAATTTAACCTTCAACTCTTCAACTCTCTGCTACTTTCTCTTTTGCAGGTCTGCTGCTTTCTCAGCTCTAAGGATACTTAAGATCAGGCTCAGATGTTCAGTCTGGTTTTAATTGAAACTTTTTTCCAGCAGTTTTCTGCTTCAGACCAGGTTCTGCTTCTCTTTATCCTTCTACTGTACCCGCTCAACAGAATTCTTCCACTCGCCGCACCAACTTCTTAGGTTGCTTACTTTGATAGCAGGTACTCACCTTCAAAACGTGGATGGACTCGAGGTGAGTAGGTTCCAAATTTAATCAGGACAGGAATGTCAAGTCCCTGCCGCACCCATTCCACTACATGTTGGGATGCAGATGACCCAGACAGCAGCCCTGATGGAAGGAAACAGCACTCCAGGTCCACAGAGTCTCCAACCTTTCCACGGACCTCTGGCTTCAAACCTTCAGTGGTTACTAGAGAGTTTATAGGCAGTGAAATGAGAGGTTAGTTTCAGGCATATCATATTCTCAATATTTTAACTGGGACTTTATTTGAAACAATATAAGGAGATACTTACAAAAGTGGCAAATGACTACAACTGCAGTGAAAGTCTGCCAGCATGATCTCCCTGACCCCATATCTGTCACTCACACAACCTGCAGCATGTTCAGTCTGTTGGCGAAAGAGACACAATTGTCACATTCCCATTACTTCCTTGGCTGCACGTAAGATGACAGCCATCTGTGACAGCTTTCCAACCTAAAAAGACTCTAACCGAGCTGTCAGTACTGTCATCATTTTACAGGAAGGGAGAGAAGAGCACTCTGGTTTTTTCTATAGTTTTCCGATAACTGGAATTCATCTCATATCATTACACAAATGGGAAGAGCAGCCTCCGCAGCCAGAAAACCTGGCCTCCGTCTCCTTTTTTCTACAAGGTAATGGTATAAATGCCAAATAAATCTTTTGGAGTCACGTGCACAGTAGCAGCTAAGTGTTTTATTTAAAGCACATCAATGAGGGTGATTGGCTGAAGCAGTCAAGGACACGGACAACCCTTTAGCTATGGAATCTAATGTCAAAGTGCAACAAAGGGTTCGATTTTGCTTCGACGTTTGAAATGTACCTGAGAAGATCAACATCTGTTTCAAGTCGAATTTTTGTGTTGTTAAAACCTTGCATTCTGTCTGGATTGGGAGACACCACCAAAGCATTGGACATATTTGTCACACATGCTGAATATTAATCATGTTGTAAAAAGAAAAAAAAAAAAGAAAAAAGCAACTCCAAACCACCATCTGTTCAAACTAAAGAAAGTTCGTACCACCGGTGGTTCTCGCTCATCTGTGTCTCAGTACAACCACTAACAAATTAGCAGATGATGTTGGTTTAAAGGATTCTGCACAACCTGGAAAAGTTTGGAAAAGTCTAGAATTTGACTTGAGTGATTTTCAGATGTGGATCACTAAGGGAAAGCCTTTCTATATCTAGACTTGGTTACCTAAACCACCCTTGGGTTTATTTATCTGTTTGCTCCTTATCAATATATCAGTTCATCCACCATCCATCCATCCTCTTATCTATCCATCCATCTATCCCTCTTTTTATCATCTATCCACCTATGGGTCCGTCAATCCATCCATCCTTTTATTATCCATCCATCTTTTTATCATCTATACATCCATCTATCCCTCTTTATCATCTATCCACCTATGGGTCCGTCAACCATCCATCCATCTGTTTGTCAACCCTCAATTTAATCATCATTCATCCATTCATGCACCTATTCAACCTTTTCCCCATCTTTTCATGATCTATCCATCCATCTCTCATCCATCCATCCAGCTAGTGGGGCAAAAAAGTATTTGGCAGCCACCGATTTTGCAACTTGTCCCACTTAAAAAGATGAGAGGTCTGTAATTTTTATCATAGTTACACTTTAACTGTGAGAGACTGAATGTAAAACAAAAATTCCAAGCATTTAAAGCTACTGTGAGTATTTTGTGAGGTTTCTTCCTATCCAATAATTATATCCAAGAATTCTGTCCAAGAATAATCCCATGAGTCAAGAGTGGGACCAATATGTCCTCCAACACCAGCTTTCAGGAACACTTTGGTGAGGATCAGTGGATCTTCCAGATAATGCAGCACAATGTCACAAGACAGCAGTACTGAAGATCAGAAGATTGATATTGTGGTCCATCCATCCGTTCGTCCGTCCATCATTGTTTTTGAGGTAGTAGGTAGTCGAAAGGAAACCCATACACCTCTTTCCCCAGGTACACTATCTGGCTCATTCTGGGGAATCTCAAGCAGCTGCTATACTAGAAAGAAGCTCTACACCCTCCATCAAGCTCCAGGTTCCCTCCTAGTGGTGCAGGCTGGGTAACCATATTTTATACAACTGCCACCTTCATATTGTGAGGAGGGGTTTGAGTAACTATATTGCTGTGGCCTAACCAAACACAGAGAAGCAGCTTTCAGTTTCTATGCTCCTCTTCTCAGGAATAAATTTCAGACGGCTGCAAAGCTGCTGATACATTGAGTTCCTTTAAATCAAAGCTAAAAACCCATCTGTTCAGAGCTGCCATTAATTAATTGATTAATAATATCTGGAATGTCATAACAGCATATATATTTTAATGTCCTTTATGTTTCTCATGTCGTGTTTTCTGTTTTTAATTGTTGTTTTATTGCTGCTTTTGTTTCCCCCGCAATCACCCAAAGCTTGAATTGCCTTGTTGCTGAAGATTTGCTATACAAATACATTTGCCTTGCCTATGTTGTCCTGGGCCTCCCTTGGCACGTTAGCCTCCTGGAGCAGTTTCAAATACTTTTCTTGCCTGTTTAGAGAGAAGTGGAGCTAGTGAACCGTATGAACTGACAGGCCAAGCAGGACCCAGGTGTGCCAGTTCCCGGCGTCCCAATCTAGCTGTTTTTGTTTTTAGTTTAGAACAGCACCTTACAATCGGTGACATGATTATACGTTAATGCCTAGCAAATTTGAATGATCAGATTATCAACATTGCTGTCATTCTCAATGATGTCTTCACTTCCTGATCAAGAGCGGAGAACGCTCCATCACCCTGGCAGCAGCCACGCAAACCTTATTTCCTGTCCCCACTTTCCACGCTTTTATGGCCGTCTTCATCTTAGGAGTGGGGCAAAGTCTAAACTGGTGGAAAACAATTACGCAGGCTGTCAACAGTTGCCGTGCTTCGTTCAACACACTCCCATGCTTCAGCAAACAGCGCCGCATACAAGATTTTCTCCAGAATTAATGCGAAAGTTAAAACTCAATCTGCAGCCCTTCTTTCATCACAGTCAGCTGGAACATAAACACTCCAGGCCTTAGTCCTTCACCTGCCTGGCTTTTTGCTATCGCACAGAAAACTTTATGCTGAAGAGATTACATTGGATTCAGATATAAAGTGTTTGAAAAGAGTGGACAAGGGGAGCCAAGGATACGCTGCAACATTATGATTCTGCTGCAAAGAAGAAAAAGCTGCAAAGCAGAGCCTGGCAGTCCACCACATAGTATCTTTGTTCAACTTTGAATGAACAGATGCTCAGCATACACCAATGAGTTAGAATAACATTGAAATGTTTACTCATTTCTGTAATTCAATTCAAAAGTTAACATTTCCATATCTATTTATTTCACACAGTGATATATTTCCAACATTTATTTCTGTTAATTTTCATAACTGCAGTTTAAAGGCTTTGAAAACTTTCTTTAAAATTCTGGTTTTAAAGGGGACAAATTCTGTCTCTTCTTAAACAAGTGATAACAGGTCTATGGTCTGAACAAAATATGTTAAGTTCTTTGCACAAAATCACTCACAGATAAAGCGCTCTCACATGCTCAATACTAGACAATTTCAGTCCCCTTCAGAATGAGCTGTTTAGAAGGCTCTGTCACTTTTATGCAAATTAGCTGTTGCAACTACGCCCACCTATTGTGTTACTAGGCTGCGTGTTTGCCACACATGAGAACGTAATGGAATTGGTGGGCGGGGTTCGACAGATGAGGGGTAGTCATATGCAAGGTCTGCTTATTGTGACGTCACAATAAGGCACTTTTTCAAATGACTTGTAAATGCATTAGATTTCTCAGCAAAAAGTTTAAAAAAAATGGATGAATTGTTTTTATTCATGTTTGGAGTGTTTACAGAGGCAACAGTGAACCAAAGGGCAATACAAAAAGGATGAAAAAAATTACATTTGCGTAATATGTTCCCTTTAAATAGAAACAATACAAAGGGATAATAGAGGGCTGTTTTCAAGCAATTAATGGAAAGTTAAGTGGAAAGAGAAACAGCAGAAAAAGACAAAAGGTGCACAAGCAATTGCGATAACTGCCGCTATTGTAGGGTTACACAATATATCGCAAATATATCTTAATAGCAATATCATCCATCCATTGTCTTATCCTTGTGGGCCCATCTCCATCTGTCACAGGTCACTAGTCAGGGACAATTACAGGGACAAAGGGATACACAGGACAAAAAACCATGCACATGGTCATTCATACCTCAGAGAACTTTAATATAGCCAATCACCCTAACAGTCATGTTTTTGGAGGAAGCTGAAGTACCTGGAGAGAACCCCCGCTTGCACAGGGAGAACATGCAAACTTCATTCTTTCTGCAAGCTAACATTGCTAACAACTGCACCCCTCTGCAGCCCTATCACAACATCATTCTGTGCTAATATCACAAACGACTGTTTGGAAAGTAAAATAAGTTTGCTTTTATATCCCAAGCATCAGGATACATACACTATATTAATTAATTTATGTCAATATCTGTACCCAGTTGGATGGAGTTTTACAGCAGTAGACATCCATACCTGGCACAGGTGAAAAATGCCCAAAGCACTAAACATCACAGAAAAAGATAGCAGCATTGGAATGGATTTTTATTCTTTTTTCTTTTTATTCATTCTTTATGCTCAGCACTTTGTTGGGTGCTTGCTGCTTTTAAATTGCTTTATAAATAAAGTTAGCCTGGCTTGAGGGAAATATAGGGTTATAGCAAGGTAATGATCACTTGATTTTCCAACACTATGCAGCCTTGCATTACAGCCTGGAGAGGACTATAAAGCAAAGTCCATCCAAGAGAAGTCCAAAGTGAGCAAAGCCAGGAAAGTTTAGAGCACTTAATGCTTCCTTCCAAGCTTTTGATTTTATTTTCCAGCAGGACTTGGTACAATCCATATAGACTTTGGTTTTCTCTGTTGCTTTTGCACTTTTTCTCTAAGACAACCTTTTCTTCCAATCAACTTTCCATAAACATGCTTGAATGCAGTACTCTGAACAGCCAGATTCTTTAGCAAAGGCTTCCCCTCCTAATTGGAGGCGTCAATCCATGAAATAACATGGTGGCACAAAAAAGCAGGGGAAACTGTAAGAAAAGCGTATTCAGGAGCGATAATGAGATCATTTTTCAGTGATATTCTAATTTACTGAAATGCGTCTTTATTCTCTTTTGTTAACTAGAACGAAAAAAGATGATAAGGGCTGAATGCATCACTTCAAATAGTCAAGAAACATAAGCAGGAACAGTTTGTGTCTTAAACCTGACAGCTCCAGATAAATAAAACCGTTTCGTATAGCTCTATTAGTCAGAACTATCTGTGTGTGGCAAAACAGAAAGCAATAAAGTGGATCACCAGCAGAAAAAAAAAAATAGATAGGGACAGTGAGGCAAACACAGCAAGAGGAAAGATAAGAGACAGAAAAAAGAAAAAAATCTCATTAAGCTGCAGGACATTTTCTGTCATTAAATCAGAACTAAAAACTCAGAGCTGCCAACCAATACATGCCCGCTTTGTTTGGACGCCATGGTGACTCAGACTGTCTCCGTACATCTCCTTCAGACATATTCTGCCTTAGTCTTGCACTGATAGCACAGCTGCGATGGCACAGCACTCTGGAAAAGCTTTAAAGATATAATGAATGAGCAGGTAGCTCTCAAAGGGAAGCAGCTTGTCTCACACTGATTTATATCCCGACAGAAAAAGAAATGTCTGTGACAGGCATGCTGTTGAGATTCTGTTGCTGCCTTTTCAATCTGCGTAAGGAGACAGGCTGAATAATCTCGACTGAAGCACAGATTTATCAGGGTCCCCTTACGAATCCACATTTAAAAACCAAAACATGTACAATCTCCCAGACAAATGTTTTCCCATCAAATCGAGTTTCTCCTCTCGTAAAAGTTCTTTCAGGAACCCACAATGCTGGCATCAAAACAAGTCTTTTTACGCCAAACCAGTTTATCGATTTAAGTGGGGCAGTGACTGTACCCTTTAAGGAAAATGAAACACTAAACTTTTCCTCAGTGTGTGGACTATTTCAAGACTGCTTCTATCTGCCAGCAACACAAATTGGACATTAACCTCTGAATAGATGGCGAACAGAAAAGATGGGGAAAAGGTCAACCACTAATGTGCTGTGACTGTAAAAAGGTAAAACGTGCCTACAGGACACATACCTCGAAAGCACCATTAGGAATATTCAAGCTCAACAACCAAGGCTTGGAATATGAAGTTAAATAACGCTGGAGTGCACAAGAACACATCTGCTTTGACTTTTCAAAGTAATATCTGCTTTTCTTCAAGTAATAAAATAAAAGATCTGCTTTTATGACGTCGACAAGTGTTTTGCAAGTTCTGCAAGTAATTTCAATTTTGCAAAGCCGCAATTGGACTCATAGCTCTGTCTATCATTAATGTGGCATCATTACCAACAGACCTGTGGAATCCACAATTCACTTAAACAGCACCTGCTTGACAACATGAAGTAGGCTAAAAAGGTTCCAAAGGTTCTTTTTTGGGGTCTAGGAGGGGGGTTGAAGGTGTGAACATTATTTTTAAAGCCCAGAAAAATGTGGAAATTAACAACAATGTAGAAGCTGAGTTAATAGAGTTGGTGATCGGTTTTCACTTCATAAATTTTAATGATACTGACACAATTCAGTTTTTTTTTAAAAAGGACTGAAAAGCACCAAGCACAAAGTATGGCGGTGGCTTTTAAGGATTATCATCTTTAACCCAAATATTCCACCAGATAATCCAGAGAAAGCACTGAAGCTATTGCAGTTTATCATTTTGGGAGCTGATTTCATGATCACTAAAAGCTCCAAATGCCAATCTGTCATTAGCAAACTGTCTTCCTTTTTAGAGAGACAGAAAAAAATCTGAAACCTTTAAAAGATCGGCATTGTCAAATGTCTTGGTTTTAGTCCATTCGATTGGATTTTATTTCGTACACTTCTTTCTAAACACCTGATATAATAAGAAAGCTGGAGAAAAAAATATCTTATAGTTTCACTAGTTGAGGACTGAACAAGAAAAAAACCAGCAGCTTTTCCAGTTGGATATTATCAGTTATAGCGCCTTATAAACTGATTTATAACCTTTTAACTTTTCATATTTATAAATTGTGCTAAAACCAAACACTTTGCTTTGCCCTGTTACAAAAAACTTTGGTGAAAAACTGACCAGTGGATCATTGGTGTAAGAGAGATGTAGCATCTTAGCTAAACAGAAACTTTACACAAGCAACCGCAGGCAGCAATCTGTTACATGGATCATATGATTGTAATACAGTAGCTATACTATGAATGTAAAAAAAAAAAAACTGTATTACTGTCAAAGAGGAAAATAAAAGTAAAAACAATGAATCTCCACTTGTTCCCATTTATTTACAAGCATTAGAACTGCAGCCTAATGGGTGCGCTTCGTAAGGAAAGTAAGTGTTCTACTTCTATAAACCACTGATTTAAACAAACATGGGATAGTTTATGATTTTTATGTTTACCCTTGCCATGTCACATGAATTCTGGAGGTTAGAAATTGGGGTGGTTTGGGACCAAAGCCGTTCACGAATAGCTGAAATTCGCAAATACTTCAGATTTCCTATAAAAATGCTTAGAACTGCCTGTTTTAATAGTTGAAAAATGCAATGAAATAAGCACAGTGGAAACAGTCTTGGTACAATTAAAGAAGCTAACATGCACAATCTTCCTTATCTCCGCATCTACAGCCAATCAGTAGCAATGAAAATGAATGGTGCTCCTGGATTGGCTGCTTTACAAACACCAGCCAGTAGCGTGTCAAGTAGCATTGTGCCTAGTTATTTCAGCTTTTAGATATGCTCTACAAAAAAAAAGGGCAGATTTTACATGAATAATTTGGAGTTACATTCCACAGAAAAATCTGCAAAAAAGGTAAATCCACAAATAGCTAACCGTGAATAGGTGGGGGTCCACTGTAGTTTAAATCATTTGTGGTACTTAAAAAAAAAAAAAAAAATCAACTAATCATGCTATAAATGGCCAATGTTGATTTCATGTTGTCTTTATAAAGTCTATCACATGTTAAAAAAAAATTAAAAAAAGAACTACTTGTGTGATCTTTGCTTTAAATCAAAAATTAAATGAAGGAAATGTTGATCGTAAAGGGCAAAATGTGCAACATGTTCCATGATATAGGCAGCAGTTTGGGCTTTGACAAAAATTAAGGGATTACAAGAGTATCTGATTTCTAATGAATTCAATACAAAGTGCATCACAGAATGTGCTGTTTGCTGATGCGTTTACAGGTCGAAAACAAAGAGGGATAACTTAACTCCTTTAGACCTGCCAGTCACCAATCTGAACCAAGGACAGGTAGGATACTGAAAAACTCCAACAGAACCCAATTTCAAAACAGTTAAAACATGCTTTTTATGAAAAAAAGTATGTATGTATGAAAAATCATGGCCTCAAACAAAGTGGATAATTTCTCAGTAGTCCCAAAAACCTGATAGATTTGGCCGCATATTGGTCTCTTTTCTCTCATACCTTCCTATTCCAACAGCTTGTATTTAAGATTTAGGTTACTCTTTGCCAAACTGATCATCACTAGAATATTTGAGGCTGTAAAATGTCATGTTGGAGCGTCTACTGTCAGCCATCTCTCTCAGGAAAAAAGTGAAAAATAAAATGCTCTTCATTGGCATTCACCCTGCTCCAACCCAGTTCGTCTTTGTTACTGTGATAAGAGTCTCCCCTGGGAACTTACTTTATTCAGCCTGGCCCCTGATAATCTACATCTTATTTTTTTCCCATCCTTGCACATGTGTCAGAAAGGCCGATTTTATAAATCCAAACACGCTTCTTCCATCACAATGGGAACCCTCCGCCTGGCTCGGTTTGATGTGCACTTAGGGGGAAAATAGGACAGAGAAAATAAAGAGGGTTCCACTTTAGTGGCCATCTGAATGCTTGGAGTGCAAATATTTGGTATTTTTTCTGTATTTCAAAGTGAACATCACAATGTCGTGTTGACCTAATCCAATAGACAGAGTAACTCTAAAGCGCCGGTATTTCACGTTAAGAATAGCAATGTACAGGTCAAACCAAAGTCACAAAGTCAGCCTGGAACTACACAGTGGCCACAAATTGCTTCTTTTTCAGTTTTTTTGATGCAAGGAAAAAGCAAAAACACCTTCCACAAGTCGGGTTCATCCTTGGTTGCAATTTCCAGATACTCAAAGAGACTGTCCAACCTGTAAAAACATCATAAGGCAAGGCTAATTTATTAGTATAGCACATTTTCAGCAACAAGGCAATTCAAAGTGGTTTACATGATTAGGGCGAAATAAAAGCAACATTAAAACAACAATAAAAACAGAAAACAACGTTGAAGACATAAGGAACATTAAAATGTACTACTGTTATGACATTCCAGCTGTTCTATGTTTGAGAAAAAAGCTTGCAAGCTTGATAACACGATACCAACTGTAAAGTGTGAGGGTGGCAGCATTATGCTGTGTGGTTGTTTTGCTGCAGGAAGGACTGGCTGACTTTCCAAAATAGATGGCATCATAAGTTTTAAAAAAACACACAATGTGTAAAAACACACTTTAAAACTGCAAATTCTACCAAATAGTAAGCAAATGTATGTAATCTTCTAAATGTGAAGAAAGTAACAAAAAAAGTATAACAATAATAATAGTAATAATAATAATGATAATAATAATAATATCAGTCCAAAAGAAAACCAAACTCACATAGAAAGTTGTTCGCCAGACAGAAAACTTCTCCCATTGGTATCTCATTAAAATACAGCTAAAATAATAAACACTTTTCTATTTTCAGCTGTCAATTATATCTTCCATGCGAAGTATTTCGCATGTCGCCATCTGTATTGTGCCGACAACAACAGTATCTTGATATCTAAAAAAAACGACATGAATCATCTTTTTTTCTGCTGATCTGCACTGCAAAGTACACCTGCCCCAATGAGCCCAGCTGCTGCTGCAGCATTGATTCAAGGCAAAGCTGTTGTATGAAATATTGAGATATTATTACGATTAATCTTTTAATTTTTCAGCCGAAAAGTGTTTCAGATGAAACCCAGAATGAAAAAGGAAAATAATTGGTTTTAATTCAAAGTCAGGGCATTCTTTTCACCCTGAAGGCTGAAGAGACAGTCGAGCCTGCTCAAGGCCACAAGCTCAGCACTGTAAAGCTCTACTAATGCCTAAAATTACATGTTTTTTTCTGCATAAATTATATCTGAACAGCAATGTTCTCTAACCCAGAAAGAAAGAAAAAGCTTTTATAAAATCCCCAATTCGAGTGTTCCAAGGTTTTAAACAGTTGCTGTCAATATTTTGACAAGAAAATTCACAGCATCTGCAGCTCATGGGCTGATGTGACCTTTGTTGGGTTGGTAATTTTATTCCACTTCAGCCTGCTTCAGACGTCAAAATCAAGTGTTTACAGTAGTGCTGCAAATCAAGAGGCAACATACGGGCTCTTCTCCTTTTATCAGGTTAATTAATTCCCACTTAGTTCACTTTCTTGATGATGTAAACTTTGTGAGGGAAAAAATGATCCAATAAATTGGGAGCCCAGCTGGTGCCTCGAGAGGCTCGATAAAAACCAGCAACAGAGTTTTTTCTTAAATCATTAAACGGGGCTCCTCTGGGGAAAGTTTCCAATTATCACTGGAATGAAGGTAGACTCTGGTCTCCCTCAAGACTAATTATATATATATATATATATATATATATATATATATATATATATATATATGAATAAATAAATTTTAAAAAGTTTTAGGCAGGTGTGAAAAAATGCTGTAAACAAAGAATGCTTTCAAAAATGGAAGTGTTAATCATTCATTTTCATCAATCAACAAAAAGCGGGGAATGAATAAAAAAGAGAAATCTAAATCAAATCAATATTTGGTGTTTGTTTGGGGTTGTTGTCCTGGTGCAGAATAAATTCGGGGCCAATCACTCGCCTCACTGATGGTATTATAAGATGGATAAGTATCTGCCTGTATTTCTCAGCAATGAGAACATTATTCATCCTGACCAAATCTCCGACTCCATTTGCAGAAATGCAGCCCCACACGTCCAAGGAATCTCCACAATGCTTCACTGTTGCCTGCAGACACTCATTATTGTACCGCTCTCCAGCCCTTCGACAAACAAACTGCCTTCTGCCACAGCCAAGTATTTAAAATTTTGACTCATCAGTCCAGAGCACCTGCTGCCATTGTTCTGCACACCAGTTCCCATGTTTTCATGCATACTTGAGTCGCTTGGCCTTGTTTTCACGTCAGAGGTATGGCTTTTTGGCTGCAACTCTTCCAAGACCACTTCTGGTCAGACTTCTCCAGACAGTAGATGGGTGTACCTGGGTCCCCCTGGTTTCTGCCAGATCTGAGCTGATGACACTGCTGGACATCTTCAGATGTCGAAGAGTAATAAGCTTGATGTGTCTTTCATCTGCTGCACTAAGTTACCTTGGCCGACCACTGTGTCTACGATCCTCAACGTTGCCCGTTTCTTGGTGCTTCTTTAAAAGAGCTTGAACAACAAATCTTGAAACCCCAGACTGCTTTGAAATCTTTGTCTGGGAGAGACCTTGTTGATTCAGTATAACTACCTTATGTCTTGTTGCTGTGCTACATCTTGCCATGACATGAAACTATCTTCCACAACCTCACCTTGGTAGCAGAGCTTGGCTGTTTTGAGCCTCCTACACATCGGTTTCTGTTACAGTTAATGACTGTGTTTCAACCTATGTGTGACATTAATGATCATTAGCAACTGTCTGGTATAGTTGGCTGATCATACACCTGACTATAATCCTACAAAATCCCTGACTTTGTGCAAGTGTACCTATAAGAATTGATGCTGGCTTAAAGTCAAAAGGTAGTAACACCAAATGTTGACTTAATTAAGATTTTTCTTTTGTTCTCTCACTTTGCGTTTTGTAAATTGATTAAAAAAAATAACGATCATTATATTTCTGAAAGCATTCTTTGTTTACAGCATTTTTACACACCTGCCTTAAACTTTTGCACAGTATTGTACACAACATCTGAATAAATATATATACAGTAGGTGTCCAATAGCACAAAAATCATAGATCGGAATGTATTTGGGTTTTAAAGTCATGTTTCTGTACTTTTTCGATACACTTTAATCACAAAAAATAATTACAATGTGCATGACTATTTTTTTTATCAGCATCAAACAAAGAACTTTTTTTCTGAATCCCTTCCTTTCAATTCCTGAAATTAATTTACATTTATTTTGTCATGGTCTATAACTTCAAAAAGTTAAACATATAGAACCAAGTGATTTGATTGGACTGTTTTTTAATAAATAAAATAGTACAAGCAGACACAGCCAGAGTAGAAAACAATATATCCACTAGAAAACAGTGTTAATGTTTAGAAAAGTTTAAACATGCTAATAATTTGCCCATATTTGAGAACAAAACATGCTGAAATCACTTTGGGGTTCTTATGAGGTTGTCTTATTAAGTTGTGCTGCAGAATGCTGCACTGCGCTCTGAGTTCAACAAGACAACATTCTGCATGTGTTCAGGTAGAAAACAGCTGTAATTGTTCAGTACACCGACAGGGCCATACCAAAAATTCCCAATACGAATACATGTATCGTTACACCCCTAATATATAGAGCTCTTGATTTAAACATTTTGATATCAAGAATTTAGGTGTATGTGAATTTGTTTTAATTATCTACAAACTGTATCTGTCAGGCCAAAGCTTGTTCCCATATTATTTAAGATAAATTAACAGGGCACTTATAAAAAGTACTGGTGATCTTAGGTTGGTAGACAAAACCAAAAGCAATATTAGTACTTCAGGTATTTCTAACTATACTGACACTAAGGCCTACAAAAAAGTATAAATAAATAAAGCAACTCATGATGGCTCAGGGTCATTTCGTATGTTGTACCTGTAAACAAACTATGATAAGTCACACCCATGTGGGCTGTTTAAACCATGTATTTTTGTCGTGTATTAGTATTTTCATGAGGTATGCAGACAAATGTCTGACGATTTTCATAGCCCACGTTTTTTTTGTTTTTTTTTTAAATCACAAGATTGTGTAATACTGTATTCCCAGTTATTTTGATTCCCATGCATGTTTGAATTCGTATTAAATATAACAGATTACAGCTCAAAGTGACTTCGAGTGGTGGATATTATTTATTAAAATCATATCACAGTTCTTTTTTATTGTAGATGAGAGTAGATGTTTAAATCGGTGGTTGCTTGGAAGATAGCTTTTTGTGTTTTTAAAATGAATTGACTTGATATATGAAAATAGAGCAGACGCTTTTATGTTCCAGTTTATCAGTAAGGCGCCTTATCTTCCTGGGTTATGAGTCCAAAGAGCTGACTCACCTTAAACAGTAACTACTAAGGAAGAACATTTTAAACATTTTAGATTTGGAGTCTGTATTTAGTTGCGAATTTAAAGCCATTATATCAATTTAAAAAAAAAATTTCCCACATTATAATGAATTAGCCCTCAGAGGGAGTTCATTAGATCGTGTTTTTAATCTTACCCGTGGCTCGCTGATGGATTCCCCTTTAAAAACAAATCCTCTGCATGTTTCCTTCAGTCCAACTGGAGGGACGGTTTGAAACTGAGCAGAAAGAGAGAATTGTTCCTTTAAGCTACAAAAAGCGACGGGATCCCCAGCTGTAATATGAGCGTTTTCCTTCTTTTCTTGTGCGTCTTCAAAAGCCCACTGGGCAACAGGTGTTCGTTTCACGTACAGGTGACGCTCTCAGGAGCCTCTCCCTCCCTTCCTTCCTTCCCTCCGTTCCTCCCACCGCTGCTGCTTCCTCGTTCTGTCAAACACATCACCATCAGAGACCACATCCCAACTCTGGAAGCTCCTGAATTTAAAATCCATTGAGTGTTTTGTTTGTTCAATCTGACAGGTTTTCCATTTCCAATCCCCTGACCCTGATGATATCTAAGTTAGCGGCATCCACCAGGGGGCGTCCTTTCCCTCATGTTGGAGGCCAAACTGTTGGACTCCACACCCAGGAGACCCTTCTGGCTTCGAAGTATGGAAGAAAAATTTTTAATCTAACAGTTTTTCAAAAGTAGGTTTACTTTCCTGCCCATGAAACTTTTATCACTCCTTTTCACGTTACAATCATAAAATCCAATGTTTTGAGGATTTTTGTTCCCCTTTACAATAAAAAAAACGGAAAAATACAAACAGTTCTGGCACTTAGCAAACAAATAATTTTGGTCATTCTTGCTGGCCTGCACTGATTTTATGTCACAGGAAAAAAATGGTTTCGTTTGTTCGGCATTTGTAAATATCTAGTGTCAACTGTATGTTTGAAATAAAAAAAAAATGGTTTGAAACCAGGGTTGAGAAGAATGGACAAAAACTGTACACAGGAGCAAGAGTATCACTACTTCAAAATATTTTTAGTCCAGTTAAAGTCAAAAGTGGTCATCTAAAAAATGTAGGAGGAAAAAATATTTCAAAATGAAAATATGAAGTTTTATGCAACTTGTTGGGATTTAAAAGATTAATATATCAAGAAATTATATAACATTTTACTTTAAATTCAGGCATTTTCTTCAACATAACATAAAATTTCAAACCAGTATTTACAATATTAATTTTAATTAAATGTATACTGCCAGTGAGAACATCTGCTGCTTACTGTATTTCCACAGCAGGCAGAAGATAAACAATGAAACTTGTGTACAAAAAAAACAAGAAGGGTCACTTACACAAACTTTAGGTCCATGCCTGGTGCATTTTAGGTTAAAACATATTTATTCTTCATTTAGTGAAGTTACTTAGTGTGGGTAGAGTAGCCTGAAATTGTACTCAAATGTAGCAATGATTTATAGATATTAGTAAAAGTGCAGTTAAATTACTGCTAAAGCTAATTTTCTTTCAATAAGTTACTCAAGTAAATGTAACTAGTAAAACTCTTAAAACTCACCTCTGATTAAAACCTTTAAGCAACAGTATTTGTAAAAAAAAAAAAAATTGTATTTAATTGACACCCCAACATTTAAATTTCCGATAAAAATTCACCAAAGTTCATTTTGTCTACATTTCCTTTTTTTAAATAATTTGTTTCATGATTAAGGTCAACGATCACAATGAAGCAACTTCAAAACATTCTTTATTGTCAAATCACCCCAGCATAACGAAAAGAAAAATCTCTTAAATATTCCAACCACAGAGCAAGAATACAAACAAATACTTAACACATTGCATTTTTAAAAATATACCTGCACACTATAAAATATCCACTGTGGATTGTAATAGAAATACACTGTCTCAGAAGAACCTGTAAAGAAGATAAACCAGGATAAATCTACAAGATAATATACAGCTACTGAAGCTTCGTAGCAGTCGCAAATAAAGTATGTTATGACTTCAGTGTCGCGTTGTATAAGAGCAAACTGTTGCAGGCCAGCAGCTGGTATTGCGTCCTCAAGTCTCTCAGGTCAGTCGTGCTTCAGTGTGGAGGCTAATAAAACGTAGAAGAAACAAGAGCAAACAGAGCAGAGACGAAACATCACACAAGTATACATTTCTGCAATGTTTCAGCAAAGCTCTGACATGTCGGCCTCCAGGATGAACGCAGGACTCCACGGCTTCAGGAGGAGAAGGCTTTCATCCTCCTGCTACATACGCTCCGACAGTAAACAGGCCTTCGGATCAGTCACCAAAGTCCGGGATGTCATCGTAGGAGTAACCTCGGTAACCCTTGGCAGCGTAGTAGGCGATCCTGAGATGGTAAAACCCGGGCAGAAAGACCAGGAGGCCGATGACGATGATGGGGATGGTGCGGTCGGGATTCTAGGAACAAGGCACAGAATCTAGATCTACATAGAGATCAAATACTGAACAAATTAACAGCTCGGAAAACATTAAACAGAGCGTCATACTGGCTGAAATAAAAGGGGGCGGGGCAGGAGGCATTGCTTTCATGTAAATCAGTAGCAGCTTTACGCAGCGAGCAATGAATGACCAGAAGAAAAGGGGAAACACCAGAGTGATGTGCTGGATTCCACCACCAGATGGCAGTATCATGCACCGAGTCAGCGCAGGCCTCCCACTGGTTTTTCAGAGGTGCACTGCAGCATAAGTGCAGCATTAAGGCTTTAAAACAATCTGTTTTTTTCTGTGTTAGTGCAGAAAAAAGCTGCAGTGCAGAATATAAATCAAGGCTTCAACTGTAACTCTAAGAGATCTTTAAGTTTTCTGATTTAAATGAAAGAAGTTCATCTTGTTTAGAAGTTTAAACCCTTTCAGTGGTGGCTGTTCAAAAACTCTTACCACTGTTGAGATTCATACATTAAACCAAACTCTGACAACTTTAACCCTCAACAGAACTGCTTTCCGACTATCTTTTGACTGTGTCTTCTGTAATCTCCTGGTGTTAGAGTTCTTTACTTAAGTCTGTTTAAAATGGCATTAAAACTTGGATGTCTATTAAATAAATGCTTAAACGGTTAGGCACTTCCCTATCATTCTCCCAGAAAAAGTTTGAGGTCAGAACTTCAGGTGCTTCTAGATGCTCGTCTCGTGACACAAAGATATAGAATGACAACAGCTAATACTTGGAATTATTCTTATTCCTTTTTTTTTTATGTGTTTTGTTTTTGGCTGCTCTTTTCTTTTTTCCTGTCTGTTTGATTGTTGGTGTTTATGTCTTACAGGTCATGTCTTATTTCATGTACCTGTACAGCACTTCGGTCACTTTGGGTACGCACAGTTTTTATAAATAGAGGTGGATTGATCGATTAACTGATTAATGAACTCAAATTACTGTGCTAAAGTTGTCGCTGCCTCGTTACATTTAACAGGGTCCTATAAATTTTCCTTTTTTAAACTTCTTAAGGTTTACAATTCCAGATATTTTTGGACTAATTGTATAATGTGAAAACCACAGCAGGATATGGAGTAATCAGATATTTCCACAGTGCTCAGACTTTAAATAAGGATCATGGTGAGTGAATTAGTAAAATACAGAGTTAGTGAGTGAGTGGGTGAGTGAGTTTGTGATTCAGTACACAAATTAGTCAGTGATCTAGTGAGTTAGGTAACTAGTGAGAGAGTGAGTGCAAATGAGTGAGTGAGTGAGCTAGTGAGTGAGCAAATGAGTGAGTGAGTGAGCAAATGAGTGAGTGAGTGGGTGAGTGCAAATGAGTGAGTGAGCAAATAAGTGAGTGAGTGAGCGGGTGAGTGAGTGCAAATGAGTGAGTGAGTGAGTGAGTGTAAATGAGTGAGTGCAAATGAGTGAGCGAGTGAGTGCAAATGAGTGAGCGAGTGAGTGCAAATGAGTGAGCGAGTGCAAATGAGTGAGCGAGTGCAAATGAGTGAGCGAGTGAGTGAGTGCAAATGAGTGAGCGAGTGAGTGAGTGCAAATGAGTGAGCGAGTGAGTGAGTGCAAATGAGTGAGTGAGTGAGTGAGTGAGTAAATGAGTGAGTGAGTGAGTAAATGAGTGAGTGAGTGAGTGAGTGAGTGAGTGAGTGAGTGAGTGAGTGAGTGAGTGAGTAAATGAGTGAGTGAGTGAGTGAGTGAGTGAGTGAGTGAGTGAGTGAGTAAATGAGTGAGTGAGTGAGCGAGCGGGCGGGTGAGGGGGTGGGTGAGTGAGTGAGTGAGTGAGTGCAAATGAGTGAGTGAGTGAGTGTGAGCAAATGAGTGAGTGAGTGAGTGAGTGAGTGAGTGAGTGTGAGCAAATGAGTGGGTGAGTCAGTGAGTGAGTGAGTGAGCGAGTGTGAGCAAATGAGTGAGTGAGTGAGTGAGCAAGCGAGCGCAAATGAGTGAGTGAGTGAGCAAGTGAGTGCAAATGAGTGAGTGAGTGTGTGCGAGCGAGCGGGCGGGTGAGGGGGTGGGTGAGTGAGTGAGTGAGTGAGTGAGTGCAAATGAGTGAGTGAGTGCAAATGAGTGAGTGAGTGCAAATGAGTGAGTGAGTGCAAATGAGTGAGTGAGTGAGTGTGAGCAATGAGTGAGTGAGTGAGTGAGTGAGTGAGTGTGAGCAAATGAGTGGGTGAGTCAGTGAGTGAGTGTGAGCAAATGAGTGGGTGAGTCAGTGAGTGAGTGAGTGAGCGAGTGTGAGCAAATGAGTGAGTGAGTGAGTGAGTGAGCAAGCGAGCGCAAATGAGTGAGTGAGTGAGCAAGTGAGTGCAAATGAGTGAGTGAGTGAGAGCAAATGAGTGAGTGAGTGAGTGTGAGCGAGCGAGCGAGCGTGAGCAAATGAGTGAGTGAGTTGGTGAGGGAGTTAGCGAGTGTGAGCAAATGAGTGAGTGTGAGCGAGAGTGAGCAAATGAGTGAGTGAGTTAGTGAGTGAGTGTGAGCGAGCGAGCGAGCGGATGAGTGAGAGTGAGTGAGTGTGAACGAGTGAGTGAGTGAGTGAGTTAGTGAGCGTGAGCAAATGAGTGAGTGAGTGAGTGTGAGCAAATAAGGATCATGGTGAGTGAATTAGTAAAATACAGAGTTAGTGAGTGAGTCGGATAGTGAGTTTGTGATTCAGTACACAAATTAGTCAGTGATCTGGTGAGTTAGGTAGCGAGTGAGTGAGTGAGTGAGTGAGTGAGTGAGTGAGTGAGTGAGTGAGTAATTGAACGAGAGCAAGGGAGTGAGTTAGTGAGCCAGTACCATAGACTGTAGCCTATTTATAAGATGGATGGAGGCTCCGTGACGTCATCCGTAGGTTTCTGAGGAGCTGAATTGAAGCCTAATGGACGGTTCCCACCACGGTCATCTTGGATCATCCGCGTCAAACGTCTAGTCACTCCAGGAAAATACAAAAAATTGGCAAAGAGGTGGAGCTGGGAGTAGGGCTGTGAGGATGGGGGTGGATGATTGACATCCATCAAACTCTGAGCCAACGTAGCTACGAGCTAACTGAGCTAACCCGGAGCTAACCAAAGCTAATGGAGGTTGACGGACGCCTTCAGCCAGAAAACCGTGGTTGAGCGACTCTGCTACCCCGGCAGATTCAATAATTTTGTTAAATAAAAATATGAAGCCTTGTTGGTCCATAACTTTCACTAAAACTATTTAAATTTTAAGTAGAACAAGTTTTAATAATCAAAATCCAAAGTAAAGAAGAAATGAGAACACGAATAAACATTGCAGACGCAACTGATGGTCAAGTTCAGAGAAACGGGGTGGGGGGGGGGGGGTTCAAGCTGCTAGCCACCTGACCTGTCAATTAAAATGGACACAGCCCTTATTATTCATAATTTCAAACTTAAATTACATCTAAACGGATGAGTTATTAAAAAAAAAAACCTCACCCCCCTCAGAGTTGTCATGACGGTAAACTTGACCTATTAAACCTAAAATGTTTTTTTTTTGTACCAGGCTGTAAACATGTTTATTTCTGTTGTGAAGTCAATGGGAACTTGCTTCTTTCTGAAGCCAGCCCCTAGTGGATAAGGAGGGAACTGCAATTTGCGTCACTTCCAGGCAGGCATCACATTTGGCCGGCGGAGTTTGCCCTTTGGACAGTACGGAAATTAGTCAGTGATACAAGTAACAAGGGAAAAAATATCAGTGAAGCTGTCTATTTAACCTGAAGTTTGGCTATTTTAGGTGCCGTTTTGAAGGATGTGTTTGTTGTAAAAGTTAGTTGGGGTGTCAGTAAGAACAGACGTCACTCGTTGCAGTCATGTTGACTTCACTAATTATAAAACTAAAAGCAGACACATATTTATGTGGGTGAGACAGCTGGAGCATCCTCAAGTTGTGCAGGTTTCACAGCTCACTGAGTCGACTAATGGGACCAAGCCAGCGTTAACGAATTATGCTTCACCTGTGCTTCTTCTGCTATGATAAGTTAAAAATGTCTGCTAGGGGAAGAGAAATATATTAGTGCATTTACTGTAGCACCAAGTGCCATAAATTATGAAAGCAGTTACTGCCTAGTTTAGGGTATAGGATTTAAAACTGTACATGGTTCATGGAGCTATTTTAATAAAATAAAAAATGCTTTATTTCCACTAGATGGGCTAAAGGTTGCTGTTAAATAAATATCTATATGTTATGAATTAAATAATAGGAACAGTTATTCAGCAAACAAATACATACAACTACATATCACATGTAAAATATTTCAGTGATTTAAGTTGATTAAATATGTTAAACATGTGTCACAAGTTAAGCATTTACAATAACTAACATTTTTAGATTATTATTTCACTGTGATGTATAAAGGGCCCCCAAATGTAACAATCCAATAGAACAGATTTTTAAAATTAATATATCAATCATTTAAACCTGAATTCATTATACTTTAAAAAGTAAAATTGATTTACTTTATGTATTTAAGCTATATAGTTCATCTGACCCTGCTGTCTGATTGATCAACCTGCACAGCAACTAAGCTGTGGACCAATCACCTTCTCTACAGCAGTTTTAGAACCGCCCATCAAGTCTAATAGACAGCAGATTATTATACTTATATATTATTGTATCGCTCTACTAAAATGATTAAGTGAAATACTGGTTTTAACATAAAACATATATACATTTGTAAGAACTATTGTTTTACACATTTAATAATGTAATCAATGTATATAATTATTTATTGAAACATCTAAATAATGTTGTATAAAATATTGTATTTATTGAGTGCATGTAGTTGCCATTTTATTTAAATAGAGAGGTTTTCTGAAGGGCTTTAAAGAGCCACTCCAATGAAAATCGTGTTTTTTGTGTTGTTAACATGTTCTTGTGGCATTTTTCTGATGCCAGAGGACATATCTTAAGAAAATTAAGCTCAAAATTGCATTTCTGAGTATTTCTGCTTTCAAATCGCTATGAATCAGTAGCAGATGCTAAAATGCAGTCTAAAACAGAATGTGGTTGTGACATAGCAACTGCACTGGGCGGGCTACAAGCTCCTGCTCCTGCTCCGTTGTGATTCTGCAGCACCATGAGTTATTCTTTGTGTGATATAAAGTTATGGTAACTATGAAAACCTCAAAAAGGTTCATCTGAATGTTTGGAGCATGTCCACAAATATACTAACATATTAGGATTATTGGCCTGATATAGGCAATTCAAGAGATTACAAAAACAATACCATTCTGATGCATCCACTTGGAGACGACTAGATCTATGTACGTCTTTCTGTTCCATCGTCCGAGCTGGCATCTGGCTCAAAACTGTACGGCTGGATAGCTCCAATATTGCTCATCATTTTTGTTGCACCGGTAATGCTAGCTTGAGGGTGTGAGGGGCTGTTAACTAGCAGGAGAGCTAACGTAAACGGAGAGCTCTCAATTGCAAAACAGCTACTGCCGCTCTTATGAAGCTATGTCCTAGAAAAAAAGCACAGGTTTTGTGATTTTGGCTAAAAACGGCATAATCACAATTTAAAGACCAATGAGAACATTTTAAAATAGCTCAAAAGATGATCGGAGTGGGTCTTTAAGGGTTGGTCTTTGGACTCCAGCTGCTTTAACAACAAGTGTAGCCATTTGACCTTTTCTAGGGAAATGTTGGTTAGTTAGGTCACTCAACTTTGATCTAGGAATCATGCAGACATAAAAATGCAGCAAAGCTGAAACTATAAACCTTTGTTTCGTCGACACCCGATAACTGAGCTAATAATCAGTGTTAGAAAGCAGGGTCGGAAATGCATCACCTCTAAATGTACTTTAAGTTGTCCTGGAGCCAAGTGAATCAAGAAGAAACTTGACTGAAAGCTTATCATATTCACTGACAAAAACTTACCTCAACCGGGATGATCCCTGCCAGAAAAAGGGCTCCCAAGATGATCAACAAGAAGCCGATCAAGAACAGGATTACTGCCACGCCGATGGCCTTATAAGGGACCTTTGGTGGACTCTTCTTGAACTAAAATGAGTGTTTGGTACAGACAGAATACATGTTTGCAGCAGCTCAGAGGGGATGCTGTTTCAATTTGTGGTACAGTTCCATCACCATATTCTACCATACAATTCAATTAAATATTTTCCATTGAAGTTGATGTTCAGTTAAAATCTCCTGGTGCTTTTTATAATGTGTGGCCTGCTCATGTCTTTTCAATGGATCCTAACTGCATATTCAATCACTGAAAATGTTGAAAACAAACCGAAGACGAGTGCAGGGTTACAGTCTCTCACCTGCAGGTCGATGTAGCCATCGTCGTCAGCAGCCAGCCGAGAATACTTGACCTTGTTGTTGGATAGTCCAGCAGCCATTTTGTTGCTTCCAGCTGCCGTCAGCGTGGCATAACAGCTGTTTGGGAAGAGAAATGCAGACTTGTAGTCCAAGTTATTCACAGATTGTTATATGTCGCTGTGCATCTAGATCTGATTAGTCCAACACAAACAAATAAGAACTTGGCAAATAAGAAAAAGATAAAAAACCAGTCTGGGAAAGTCTGGAATTTCATTAAAGGATCGTCCAGGTCTGGATAAGTCAGGAAGAAGATCTGGGTTTATAAGATTCATTCAATGTCCCATCGTCTAAAGGCTGTATCCCTTCATCCATCCATCCATCTATTGTCTTAATCAACTCATCCGCTTGTCCAACTATCTGTTTGCCCATCCGTCCCTTCCTCTCCTTGCACATCCAACCAACTGTTCGTCCATGCATTCTGCATCCATCCATTCTACTCATCCTTCCATCCATTGTCACATCTGTTCATGCAATCATTTATTTGTTCATCCATATGTTGCACTCATCCATCCATCTATCCAACTATTTGTTCATCCATCCAAACATCTGGTAATTCCGCTTTTCTACTCCTACTGACTACTCTGTTTGTCCATCCATGGTGCTTTTTCAGTCAGACGGACGACAAAGCGCTTTACACTACATCCAGTCATTTACCCATTCACGCAAACATTCACATGCTGATGGTTGCAAGCTACTACATTGTAGCCTCAGCTGCCCTGGGGCACACTGACAGAGACGAGGCTGCTGGACACAGCCGGGCCCTCTGACCACCACCAGCAGGCATGTTAAGACAGGTTAGGTTAAGAGCGGGGATTCAAACTGGCAACCCACCGATTAAAGGACAAATTCCTACCACCTGAGCCACAGTTGTTTGTCCATCCATCACAGTGCCATTATCCATTGACGTTAAAACTGACCTCTGTCACTCAAGCAAGCACGGACGGAGTACAGCTCAACTTTTTAGCTATCCGCCGAACGCAACGGAGAGCACTCGCATGTGATTGTTGAGCCCAACATCAGCACCAGTTTATTTCACCAGAACGGTGCTCTACAGTCGATGTAATTAGTAGTTAATACAGCTTTTGAGCACTAGATACTTTATATTGCAAGGCCAGTTTATCTAATATGATCTTTTGGTGACTGAACACCAAAATGTGTAGAGAATAATTTAACAGACCACTGTTCATTTCTAGAGAATTAAATGAGCAGCACTTCTAATAAAAAAGTTTTCCACCTCAATCAAAACTTGCTCTCTGTCGACCATTAATGAAGTAGATAAACTGTCCAGAGACGTCACTGCAATGGTAGGCAGACCCGCCAGAAAAGGTCTGCACCCCCTGCTGTCCTGGTGGGGAATTGCTTTGGAACACTGAAACACAGTCGGAGAAGTATAAAAGGAAAACATCTCCATCAATACGTGTGCGTTTGGGGCGTCACGTGGCGCAGTGGTTAGAGCGGGCGCCCCATGTGCAGAGGCCTCAGTCCTCGATGCGGCCGTCCCCGGTTCGAGTCCCGTCCCAGGCAACCTTTGCCGCGTGTCTTCCCCCACCTCTCTCTCCCTTCAAAAAAAACTCTGTCCACTGTCAATAAAGGCCACTCAGGCCCAAAAAACCTTTAAAAAAATATGTGTGCGTCTGAGTGCAAACTTGTTGACAGAGAAGTATAAACTAGGCTTGAGTTTCAACTCATTTTTTTATATAAACACACTGTTAGGGTGGTTTGAGCAACTTACTGTAGGAATTATTTCAAGGAATTCAGATTTTTAACTTCTAATATGAATTGGATAGAACAGAAAGTCTGGAAATATTAATAATTTTATCTCCAGTTTTTTTTCTTCCATATTCACTTTCTTACACAGACTTAAACTTCTAGAAGCACACAACATAATTTTCAAGGCTGCATGGGAAAACTGTGGCAATATTAAGATGTACCAGACTGTAGGTGGCTTCATGACATGCTCAGCAGCTGTTGAGCCTAAATCCTTGAAAAACATTTTGACAAAAAAAAAAAAACTAACAGACATGAGCAACACATCTTAAAAAAAAATAAAAAAATACAGCTGCATCACATCCTGGAAAAGGCTGGTTGAGGAAGGACACCAAGAATGGAACCAAATTATTCAGACTTTTTCATTTCCACTTGTGCTTCATTTTGTAAACAGGAGAGAAAAGTAACCATTTGAGCTAGCTGACAGGCCGTTTAATGTGTATATAAGTGTCTACAGAGATGTGTAAGGCTTCCTTTATTCATCTGAATGGAAGAACAGGGAATGAGTGATTCAGTTTCCGCCTAATAGGTCGCAAATGTTCTCAAAGGGTGTTTGTGTGTAGACATTTATGTTTTTTTTATGCCCAAAAAGAGGCTTTTCATTCCTCTCAATCGAACATGTGAGGGGAAAACAGGTTGCTAGGAAATCCAACAGGAAATCAGTGTTTCAGTGAAGGCAGCAGATACTCAGGGAAGTGTGACGGCACAGCAGGTATAGGCTAGTTACTGCAGTGTTTTTCCACCCTACTCCTCAAGGCGCACCTTTTGATGTTTCCCTGCTTCAGCACACCTGATTTCAACTGATGAATGATTATAACATGTAAGGAAACATCTAAGGGGCTGTTTACACGACAACGTTTTTTAGCAAAACGGAGGTTTTTCTCTCCGATTCGGCCTCTCGTTTACACGACAACGGGAAAACGGGGGGCGAAAACGCAGCTTTTGGGAAACGGCTTCCAGAGTGGAGAGTTTTGAAAAAGCTGAGAGATTTGTTGTCGTGTAAACACAAGCCGGAGACTTTTGAAAACGATGACGTCACTGCCAGCCACCTACGGACATGTTGCACTTGCGCACTCCGCCTTTCTACAGAAAAACAACAACAATGGCGGATCCAGGTATGCGGTTACTGCTGATGGAGCTTCTGAAGTTATTTGGTCGCATACAGTACGTGCGTCAAATAATCAATATGCCTTTATTTGAGCGGAGAACTACAAGAAGACCGCCATTGTTGGGTATCATGAAATGTTTCTTTTCCGGGTTGTGAGGGGGAAACCTTGGAACACTGCATACACGGGGCAGACTGCCATCTAAAGGCCGGGCATATGTACTACATCGTTTTCCATCGCGCGCCCTGTCGTGTAAACGCAGTGCGTTTTCACCCGCGTATTCAAAGAAAAACGGCAACGTTGTCGTGTAAACAGCCCCTTAAACATGCAGGGCAGTGTGCCTCGAGGACCAGAGTTGGGAAACACTGGGCCAGTGCGTAAAATACTTAAGTTTCACAGCTTTTACTGGGGGTAATGGTACATGTATTCATTAACACTAAAGGTTTCTACAATAGAAAAAGAAAGTTGGACCGAACCAGAACTTAGCCAGCGAACACATCTTTCAACAACAATAAGGTCCTTAACACGCTCTGCACTGAACTGAATGACTCGCCTGAAACAATGTCTCAATGTAAACATCACTGATACTGAATGCAACATTGAATCCCTGTTGATGATAAGGGCTTTTCTCAACAACTGCCAATGCTGTTTTCAAGTACAGCTGGGAAACTAGGCTGTTAAAATATTAAAATGACTCCAAAGTGATTTAAGAATGTTTTATTTTCAAATATGGGCAAAGTATTATTTGATCATTTCTAAACATTAGCAGACAGTTTCAAGTGGTTTTTTTGTTTTCAACTCTGGCTATGTCTGCTTGTACTATTTTATTTCTTTTAAAAAACTCAATCAAATCTCCAGTTAGTTCTATACATAATAAAATCTAATTAATTTCAGGAGTTGAAACGAAGGAATTCAGGAAAAAAGGTTACTTGTTTAATGCTTTTTTAAATAAACATTTGTACTTTTTTTCCTTGATTAGAGTGTACCGAAAATGTCCCGAAACATGTTTTATTGCGTACCGTTACACCCCGTCTATTTACACAAACAATAATTAAAAAACAAATAAAAACAAAAGGGTTTTATTTAAAAACAATAAAGCAACAATTATTCTTAGTACTGCTGCTTAAATTAAATGACATTTGATTCTTATATAGATTGAAGCAGAAGGTGTAAAATTAACACCTGCTAAATTTCCTAGCAGCTTTCAAGTAAACATGGTTATAGTACAAAGTGTTGCAGATTATTTCTTTTTCTCAGTAAAGGAACACTGTAAGACAAAGTCAGATTAATGTTATTAACAACCTGACTGACGTTAGGATCAATGATGTAGTTTGTAGCTTACCTACTGTATTTAAAAAAAAAAAACAAAAAAAAAACAGTAAGAGTGATCCCACTTTTTCAGTGTCTCTCTGGACTGCAAGTAATCCCCCCAATTCTAACTTCTTGAGATTCCTTGACCATGAAAAAATACCTTTAGCGGCTGGATTCACACTGATAACAATACGAGTTCAGTAGTTATTCACGGAAATCTCTTTTTCGGTGTTGGCAGTTTCCAATCACCTGAAAATTTCATCAAAATCCACCTATAACCTTTTGATTTATGTTGCTAATTAACAGACAGATGGAGAAACAAACCCTGGCAAACCATCCTTGGTGGAGATAAAACAGCTGTGGAGGCATAGGTCTTTGGGACACTTTCCTCTGGGACTAGTAAAGGGTTTTCTTTTCTTGCCCAGATTCATCACACACAGTGTGATATATTACAGATGCTTGACTTTAATCTTAGAATGTAATGCCAAACTTTTGATTATCCCTGCCGCTTGTGCACCTACTCCCCCCATACTTTTTCCTTCCACTTAACTTGCCACTAGCCCATCAGATTTCCATCAGCTTCTTTAACAGTGTACTTTTGGTTGCTTACCCTTCACATTGAGGGAGTCTGTGACTATCTGCTGAATAACTATCAAGTCATAAGTTTTCCCTATGGTTTATTAGTTTAGAATTTATTATCCCTCGGGAAGGTTCCTCTGGGATATTCAGGTAGGGTGTAAAAAACATTTCCACATGAAATGTTTTCAAGCCTATCTCACGTTTCATTATTTTCTTTGACTACCTGGATTTTGAGTTATAATCAGCTTTTCTAGTTTACTAAATTCACCAATAGGTCCATAAGCTGCCTTATGCATTTTGTGACATCATCAGACAGACATTAAAGCCTGTTTTTTGGGAGGGTGGTTTATCTCTTGGACAAATAGGTTACATCAAACTAGCATAAAAACTCACCATGGCAGGTTCTATAGGTGGAAGCTAAAGTTAACTTTTATTAGTTGTAACAATAAACATGAATCGCAGATTTAAGGGGAAAATCATCTGAGAAGGATGTAGTTGGAAGAGATAAGATTTAAAATAGGCAGAAATTAGTCAGTCGTCAAACTGGAGATTTTTGTATGGCACCAGGTTCTCCGAAAATTTAATTAGAAACATTTATCGAAATGCTTAACTCATTTGAAGCTTAAAAATCCACCATAATTGAGCCAGAACACTTAAAAAGTGAGTAATTAAACCAGAACATGAGGGCTGTTTATTCAAGTAAACGCCTACTGTTTGAGCCCGCCGCTTTAGGTGCTAAATTAGCTTAATCATTAGCCTCCGATTAAATTACGCTGGGAAAAAGAGAAAAATTGACAAACGCGATCAGTTAAATTTAGAAACTCTCCTCTGTTCCGTTGCTGATCACCTTACCTTTACATGAGGTAGAATAAACTCTATTGACGTAGCTCCTCAGCTCTGTCCCATCCAACTTCCTTGTTATTCCTTCAACGCGCATGCGCACATCCACAACTCCCGTCCTGTTGCTCGCCTAGTGGGCGGTCTTATCGTCCCCGTGCCGTTCACATGGCATTTAAAGAGGAAGAAACAATTAAAAATAATCTGTAATTGGTTTCTTAAAATGTAATTATCAAAATTGTGGTGTTAAAATTACAATAATACATTTTCGACTCATTTTTAAAAGAGAAATGTATTTTATGTTGAATGTTGCCACTAAACAGACCCTAAATAAATTGGACTGGTGGATGCCGAGCCTACCCAAGGTATGAGCAAACTAAATAGGGTCCCAGATCATCAGGGGCCTCCCATAAATACATGAATTAAAACACAGGTCACTGATCTAAAACGTTTTTTGTTTTTTTTTTAAAGAAAAGAAAAGATTTCTAAAAAAGAAATATAGTCTACTTCATCTGGATTGCATTAATTTGGCGTCTGGGAATAATGTAAAGAACCTCGGCGTTATTTTTGACAAAGACATGACATTCAAATCAGAGTTCTGATGAATATTAAAAAGAGAGATCGCATTTCTCCTTTTTTAGCTTCCCTTCACTGGCTCCCTGTTAAATCCAGAATAGAATTTAAGATCCTCCTTTTTTTTCTTTTTTTTATCCCACAGTTTTTTTCCCATTATTTGTCACCCAGTGCTCCTACCTTAGGGGTCCAGTCCTGGGGTTCCACTCTCCCTCTGTAACTGTTCATTCAATTCAAATTCAATTCAAAAATACTTTATTGATCTCAGAGGATCAATAAAGAGTATCCTCAGCATACTGTTATCCACTTTTTCTTTCATTAATATAGAAAGTACTCTTACATCAGTTCTTTTGTTCTTTCTGTGTTTCTGCTCTGTCTAGAACCCCCAGACGATCGTGGCAGATGGCGGCTCGTACTGAGCCAGGTCCTGCTGGAGGTTTCTTCCTGTTAAAGGGGAGTTCTGGTTGGAGTCTGCATGAACGTGGCACAACTTCAAGTCAATGGCTCGATGCCATCTGCTGGGATTCCTTAAATAGAAAACTTTTGAACTGATTGGAATGTTTGTATGATTGTATTGAAATGACTTTTCTTGTAAAGTGCCTTGAGATGACATCTGTTGTAAATCAGCGCTACATGAATAAACTGAATTGAATTAAATTATGCATTGGCACATTGATGGATGGACAGACGGACGGATGGATGGATGGATGGATGGATGGATGGATGGATGGATGGATGGATGGATGGATGGATGGATGGATGGATGGATGGATGGATGGATGGATGGATGGACGGATGGACGGACGGATTGATGGATGGACAGACAATGTTTGGATGACGGATGGATGGATGACGGATGGATGGATGGATGGACGGACAGTTGGATGGATGGATGGATGGATGGATGGATGGATGGATGGATGGATGGATGGATGGATGGATGGATGGATGGATGGATGGATGGTTGGATGGATGGATGGATGGATGGATGGATGGATGGATGGATGGATGGATGGATGGAGTGTAGTAGGTCATTTAGGGTAAAGCAGTTTTGAGTCACTTCCAACTCATCCTTGAAAACAACCACCAGACTTTTGTTCCTCCCCCTGTGAACAAACTTCCCACCTACAGCTGCAGGGAACAACCTGAAATTTACCGTCTGTCTCTGCTCATGGCAGGAAACCAAGGACATCCTATCAGAACTAACTGCACTCAGATATAAACTTCTCCCCATCATAAATAAGCCGGCACAGTTAAAGCTGCACCACTTTAATCATTGTGAGAAGCGCACGTAGAATTTGTTGAGCCGTGTAAAAAAAAAATCAAAAGTTGAAAGCTTTACATCATGAGCATCACTGAGGCCTTTACTATAAATATGAAATACTGTAGACTCCAAAGGCATATCAGCAACATCCTTTTCTTTCTACATTAAATCAGACTCTACACCTCCACAGCTAAGAATTTATTTAAAGGACATGACATTCCAATGTTACTATTCCTATTATTCCACTATTTTAAAACCTCCGACTCGTTATTTGACATCCTAGCTGTTACGATTAATGAAACGGATACAATCAAGGCACCCGGAATACATGCAGTGAAGCGTCAATATGAGGTCTAATAGCATCATAACACAAACACCACATTCTGGTTGCTGCTCGACAGGAAGTGCTGAAAAGTCACTGTTGAAAATTAACACCTGTATTACTGCCAAGGCACATTTGCTGGCGTGAAAAATATCAAATGACTTGCAAGGTCCTGTTCTCACTGCTGACAAAAACTAAACTCCTGCTGCTGTTTCGGTTGAAAATAAAAAAACCTCTGTGAGGCAGAAAGGCTCCTCTCGCTGTGGGGGGGCTGGCAGATACTCTGCTCGCCTCAGAGTTGTGAAGTTCTCAGCTGCCTTTCCCCTCCTGAGGTGATTTATCTGACCGTCCTTTTGTCTCTGTGTATTCGAGATCGCCGAGATCATGTTCGAGCCACATAAGTCGATGTGAAGTAAAGCATACATTCTTCTCAGATGCTATGTAAACAAACAGAACCTGTTTTAAGGGACTGTTTGCAGGTTTGCAGGAATACTTGAGCCAGAAATGCAACTTGCACGCTGTTATCCAGTCATGTATGAACTCATCTAGAACCATTGGTGGAAAACGGACTGTTTTCAGCACCCTTCAGGGAGACGGTTGGGGAGAGTCAAGTTTTAAAGCAATATCCCAGAGCTTTGATCATATCCCAGAGCTCTGTTTAATCAATCATCTGAACATGGAAACAAACCTACGGGGTACTCCTTCTAAAGTTACACAGTCGACATTTAACAGCAATATTTTTGAGTTATTTAGCCTGTGATGGAGAACAAAATGAGGGTTCATTTTTCAAAGTTGTATTTTCACCATGTTAATCATTCATTTATAAATGTCAGTTTATAACTAAATATTTTGTTCAAAATAAATGTTTAGTAAATATGTTAAATAGCTTGATCAGTGCTAAACATTTAGTTTGCAAACTAACCTTGCCAGCTAAATAGCCTACTAAGCTTCAAACCAAATATTTAGCTAACATAAAAGTTCACTTGCCGATAAGAGGAAGTAGACTATCAAAATGAAAGCTGGGTTTTGCAGCCTGGAATGGCTTCAATCACTGTAAATCCATCGTTAAATGTCTGTATTTCTGTTAAAAAGGCTCATCCTTCAATTTAAACTGAAATGTTGTACATATCGCGAGGACAAGAAACAATGATATAGAGGTATAGAGACAGTTTTTATAGAGGTTCACAAAACCCAGCTTTTATTATGGTAGTCCACTTCCTCTCATTGGCATATAAATTAGCATATTATGCAATGTAACTTGTTAACTGGCAATTAAATATTTAGTTTGAAATGTGAAATTTAAAAATTAATAATTAACATGATGAAAAAAGGACTTATTCATTGTTAATGGGACCTTAATCAGGTATTTAATTTATATGCTATTACATAAACCATCATGCACGATTTCACCTGACTACGTTAATGGGAAATTGTTTTATTCCTATCAGTGAAATGTACGGAAAACTTTTAATTTCTATACATACACAAGAAAAGTCTCGAGTCATCACTAATTCATCACTAAGATTTTAAAAAGGGTATTGATCAAACATCCAAACTTTCGGAATATTCTCCACTTGCTTTTCTTCTTCCTGTGAATAAATTAAATCCCAGCCATTAGCTTCTAGCTTTAAGCATTGTTTCTACTTCATTTCCTTCTTACTTAGTTCTGTCTTTAGCAAACCCTAGAGTCTTTATAAGTTAATGAAAGCACAGGGTTCATTTCAAATCCTATTTGCCTCATCTCTAAAAGCATTTGTTGATTAATTGGATCCATAGTATACTTTAATTCAGCAGGTTAAATAATACTCTAGATGTTCTCTCACATCTCTCCAGAGACATCCCCATCTCAGGGAATTGAATTAGGATCGACATAATTTATCTGGAACACATATTTAGCTGTGCCTTTGCAGGGAGGAAGTCACTGGGCAGTGCAGTTGATAGAAATAGAAGCACAAGTATTTGTGCAATCTAATGAAATGTGTAACAACTTTTTTTCCACCTTTTTCCTTTGCTTTTTAAAAGCTTGTTTGCGGAAAAAATAAGCACCTCAACATTGGCATCATTGACGGTGGAGTTAGTGGGGGTTATTATTTAAGACCTTAAAATATTAAGCATTAGGTGTCGTCACCTGGCACACTGTGGTTGGTATATCTGGCCTTTGGTTTTCGTCGGTTCCCGAGCAACATTTCTGGCTCTTTCATTGCAAGTTGTTTGACTTTTATTATAGACAACTGCAAACTTTTGTGTGCCATCTTTGGTTGAGGGAAAGAAATATTTGACAACCCCTGCCATTTTTAAATCTACCATATAGCGTTGCGTTTCCCACAAAACCTTTAACCTTATGAGACCAAATCACTAAAAAATAAAGAAAAGGCCATTTGGTGGTTTTCATCACCTCCGCTTTCCGGAAAGTTTTCAACTCAACCACCACAGCTTTATAAGTTGCAATTTACTTCCTGAAACCTATTTGAACCTCATTGTTTAGAGTTTTCAGATAAGAAATGACACATATCACTCCCTTCTCCCCCAGAACGATCTGAAATTAAGTTGGGGGTTTTCGACATGTTATTAAAAACATTTTCAACTTGTTGGTTTCAGTGAGCCCTGCCTCCAGCTCCTATGGAAAGCTTTTCTTTCCACTGGCCCAACTAAGAGTTGGAGCGAAGCCAGAACCAGTTTTAGGATACCAGAGTCAATGTTTTGAAGGTGGAAACAGAAATAACTGGTGCTAAGTCACCACTAGCACTGGAACCAGTTTGGTAGAGAAAAAAACAACCCTTTACTGAAATTACCTCACTTACTTTACAACAGAAGATGTCTGAGAAGATGACTGTACTTGTGGAAAGAATTTTTTTTGATGTCCACCGCACTGCTTCTTCAGCTCAAGATAGCTAGTTAGCTCTATTAGCTAAGTATGACACCCATTCTTAACAGACACTTTACACCTTTACACAAGCAACAGAAAAAGTAGTTTTCATTTATAAGAGAAGATTTTGAGCTTCACCAAGAGGAACAAAATAAGGAGAAAGCAAGAACAAAACAAAATCATGTAGTACATCTATAGTGTATTCTCCTTGCTGTTATTTATACAAACAGGCAAGTCAGCAATGTAGCTAGCTACTACAGTAAGTTATAAGTTTCAGTTAAACTCCCAAGAGCTTTTACTTCAAAAGTTGTATTTCTGATTTAGTCACAGATTAAAAAAAAAAATTTTTTTTTGCTCTATTGCAACCATTTAGATAGATAATTATTCTAGTGTGTAATAATTGTATTATAAATATTGTATTATGTATCATTTGCAGCTACTAGGATCTGAGATCCCATTTGTTCAGTGTATTGTTGGTTCTACTCAGACTTGTAGCATAATCCATCAGGGGCTTCCACAAGGTTCTGGTCTTGGCCCACTGTTATTTAATCTAGAAATGTGACAAAGCATTACAATTTCAGCTTTTTACATATATGCTCATGACACTAATATGTTGTTCAACACCTACACCCTTACAGACAGACTACAAGAACATCTGCTACTTGTTTAAACACGGAGGTACATGTTTTTCACTACTTCATGGAAAGCATACTCGGCACTATCTAAGAAAACTTTAATGAGAAATCGTCAATAAATTACAGATGCCTATTGCATTCACTTGAAGAAAAAAGCTCTGTTTTTCTGAATTAATGAGATAAGCTAAAACATTTTTAAGAAAGCTCTGTTTTTCTGAATTGACGTGATGAACTGTGGGGGGCTGTAAAAATGGGGGTAGAAAATCGGATGGACGCAAATTCCTCAGGTGTCTGTGCAAAATTGATCAACTAATAGGCCTAATAATCCCATCTACATAGTTTAGAGACAAGAGTAATTACCCGTTTCTCAATATCAAAACAAAGCAAAAGTGAATTAAACTCAACAAACTGGACATGCCGGTCCATCGCATTGCTATGCGATACACTGGCGACCTGACGCCCCCACCCCCCATTAATATATAGGGACATTATTATTCTTTGTTGTACAAAATGTTTCCTTTTCTTCTTGTGTAAAATTACACGTGTTAGATTAAACCTTATTTTCTGTAATTGACCATGGAGATTACGGTACATTAATGCATCTGCTCATTTTCTTCACATGATGGATTTTCTAATTCATAGTACTGAAATTTACTTGCTTTGTTTTCTCACTCATAAGTTTCTGCTCTGGACAAATCTAGACTCTGCTTGCCTCAGTCATTGGTGTGTGTGTGTGTTACTAAACAGAAGCCATTCTGTGTAAAATTCGATTCTACTTGTCATCCCTTTTGATTTGGGACCAAGAGAATTGCAAGCTTCTTTCAACTGACATTTTGACAAACGATGGTTCCAAGAACAATAACTGAAAAAGGGAAACAAAGCTTTTTTTTTTTCAGCAGGTGCTTCATATAAGAACCTAAAACTGGTTGCTATATTGGCCAGATCTCGCTTGAAGCAGAGATCTATGATCTCATTGTGACAAACTAGGTTGGATAAAGGCAAATACTGAAAATGTGCTGTTACCTATTTAATGCTGTGCAACACATAGACTTAGCTACTATTTTATGTGGTTAATTTTGCAGCGAGAAGGTCCAGGAGTTTCCATGTTCTCTCCATGCAAGCATCAGCTTTCCATTGGTACTACTACATCTTCATTCATTAGGTCATGATTATTTGTTCTCAGATATGTGGGTTGTGGTCCTGTGATGGATTAAACTCTATAATAACTGGAGTTTCTAAATTGCCCTTTAGTGTGGGTGGATATGTCTCTGTGGTGTCTGTGATTGAATGGCAACCACTGCAGAGTTTATCCCGCATGTCGCCTATTGATCAGTCGAGTAAGGCTCCATCTTTTTTTTATCGTCTGTGGCTTTGACAAAACACTTTTTCGGCATTAACCTGTTCAGTACAAGTTACAGGTGCATCTCAGTAAATCAGAATATCATTATTTGTTTAAAGAATTATTATTTAAAGAGAGTAAATAACACTATACAGAAAAGAAAACTCTTAATTTTGTTAAACCCAGCAATGCCAAATCTTCAAAGAAATACCAAAAGTGGTGAATAAAAAACACAAAAATCTCAGCCAGTTTTTCACAGCCCTCACAATCATGAGGAAGAGCCTGGACTTGACAGTGGTCCATTAGACAGTCACTGACACCCTCCAGGTACTTTCAACAGAAGCTGAAAGTTCAGAGTGCTGTACGAAAACATACTAATGGAAAGTTGAGTGAAGGAAAAAGTCTGGACTGATGACAGTTAATCAGCAGACAGTCATTGACACCCTCCACGGTGATTGTATCCCACAAAAAATCATCGCTATAGAAATAGACTGTTCAGTGTCTCTGAAAATTATGATTAACATGGTGGATGACCATGGACTTATCCATCAAAGGTCATTACTAAAAAAGCTGGCTGTTCACAGAAAGCTGTATGCAGACATATTAATTGAAAGTTAAGTGAAAGGAAAAACTGCGGTAGAAAAATTTGTACAAAAAGGAAGATGATCAAAAATATCACTCTGCGTGAATCTGTATTATACATATTAATGTAGTATATTAGTATGAACTTTTCCATGATATTCTAATTTGTTGAGATGCAACTGCATACGGGCTGCACGGTCACAGCAACTGTTTGAATCACGCACTGGGGTCTTTCTGCAAGGAGTTCATGAATGTTCTCGGTGCATGCGTCGGGTTTTCTCAGGGTATTCCAGCTTCCTCCTACAATCTTACAACATGACTGTTAGGTTAACTGGTCTCTCTAAACTGCCATTGATGGTTGTTTGCTGTGTGTGTCGGGACAGGCGACCTCTCCAGGGTGTAGCAACCCTTTCGCCCAATGGCAAAAAGATAAAACTGAAGGTATGTGCATTGATTAATTTCTGGTAACCTTTTAAAAGATCTTGTGGCAACAAAAAGCATTTATGCTTCAGGAAGTGTAGTTCATTGAATTGTCTGGGTGCCCTCATCAGAATGAAACGTGACTAAAATGCTATGAGCGAACATCGTCAAATTTCCTCTAACTTTACGTCTAATTTTATTTTATTAAAATTTTAGAAACGTCTAAAGGCACATCGTCTCACTCTTTCTCATTAAAGACATCCTCCAACTGCAATCAGGCAAATAAAAAAACTGGAGGAACAGCTGGCTGGCCTAATCTCACCAACACATACCTTTCCCGACCTATGAATAATTTAGTATTTAACCAGCTGAAGCTGATAACAATAAAACATATTTCTCTCTGCCAAGTGGAGGCTGGGACTGCTAGTGTTTGTCTTCCCCTGGCAGTAGAAGTGGAGAGAGAGGAGGACTCTGCCGAAGTGTAATTGGTTTAATGCCCGCAGTCTGCCAAAGCCAGACAACATCAGTTATGAGAGGATGCAGTGAGAATCGTGGTGCAATAATGCCTCTTCGAGATGCCTATCTGCCAGAAAAGGCGAGGAGCATGACCTTTAAGCGGGTCTGATGTTTGTTTCTAGAAAGGTAGCACAAGAATATTCAGAAACTGCCCAAACAGCGACATGCCTGCAGGTTAAATAAAGTTTATAGTTTCAATTATAAATCTGCAGAGAAATACAAAGTGTTCGTTAGCTATGAGCTTAATGTTCAAGGGCGGTATAGATGATGGTTGTAGGATTGATATCCACCTCAGGGTGCCAGTAAGGAACACAGGATGCTTGAATCTCTTTAGGCTCCTTTAATCACTTAAGATGATTAACAGCAGCAGAGCAGCTCTCAACATGAATGAATGAGTGATATGGACTCATTTCAGTATGTATATGTGTCTTTGTGGTATTTAGTCAGCTACGCACACAACTTGAGCTGCCGATGCGGCCGTGCTTCGTGTTGTACGCAGTTCTAAATCACATAGTACAATTAATAGTGTTCATCGCTAGAGGTCTCCCTACACCCTACTAAACTAAATATCTCTCAGTGCTATAAACTCACTGCCTTTCTAACATAGCTGCCCCCCAATTTGTATGGCAAATTGGCACAATAGAAAGACAAAACCATTAAGATGAGTCTGTTGGGCCATCTTTGTCCTCTAGTTCCTGAAGAACAATCAGCTTCACAATAGGTCGAACATAGGTCTTGTCCTCAACCTTCACCTCCGCTGTCCTGATCAGTCCATCCGGTCCAGGCATAACTTTGACAACTTGTCCTACCTTCCACTGTCCACAAGGAACCTGTGGGTCTGCCAGCAGAACTACAGCTCCTACTTGGATGTTGTCTGATGGTTTTTTCCATTTGCTCCGTGTTTGCAGGTTGGGAAGGTAGTTTCTGATGAACGAAAACCAGAAGTGATCAGCTAGGATTTGTGAATGTCTCCACTGTCGCCGTCCCAGTATCTCACCGTCAGTGTAGACTACTTGTGGTAGGGAACTATCAGGCCGCCCCATAAGCAGGTAGTTAGGTGTGACAGGATCCACATCAGAAATGTCAGAGGAGACGTACCCCAATGGTTTAGCATTCAGTATGCTTTTAGCCTCCACTAGCACAGTTTTTAGCACTTCATCCTTCACACTCTGGGTAGAAATGGTAGTGTATAAAGCAGTCTTAATGGATCGTATTTCTCTCTCCCATGAGCCTCCAAAGTGTGGTGCTGCTGGTGGGTTGAATTTGAAACTGATCTGCTGCTTTGCTAGTTGTTGTTGAAGATCTGGGCACATTTGAGAGAAAGCCTCCCTCAATTCACTTTCTCCACCTTTAAAGTTTGTTCCCTGGTCTGAGTAGACTTCTGCAGGTTTTCCACGCCTGGCAATGAATCTCCTAAAGGCCATTAGGAATGAGTCCATGTCCATTGAAGACTAGAGGTCTATATGGACGGCCCGAGTGGTCAGGCACATGAATAAAATTCCCCATCTTTTCTCTTGACGGCGTCGTAGTTTCACAAGGAAAGGCCCAAAACAATCCATGCCAGTCGAATAAAAAGCAGGTTTGAATAGCTGGAGTTTTAGCCCTCCATTTTCTACACTCAATGCAGCTCTGCTGATGGCGTCTTACAGCTTCTCGTCCCCGTAGAATCCAAACAGAGCGTCGGAGTTCTCGTTCGGGTCCCGGGTGGCAGAGACGGGCGTCAAAGTTTTTAATGAGCAACTTGGTGTAAGGATGGCTAGGGTCTAGGATAACAGGATGTACAACAGCTGGATCGATATTGTCTGATTGACGTAATCTGCCTCCTACCCGAATCAGGTTCAGGTCTCTGTCATAGTGTGGGGAGAGGCACGAGAGGTGGCTGCTAGATGGGATTGTTTTACCGGCTTTAAGCAGGCGGTAGTCCTCTGTAAAGCTGTGTCTTTGTATTAGCCAAAAAACATGTAGCTCCGCTTCCCTGTACATCTCTGCTGGTGGTAGGCCAGACACTGAAGGGCCGTATTGTACTGCCGCCCCATGAAGCTCCTTCACTGTGACTTCTAGAAGCGCTGACCAGGTTTTCACCTTCAACTGCTCTGCGGTTGAAGAGTCTAGGCTAGTAACTGCAATATTACAAACAGCAGATCGCTTTAGCTCTGTTAACTCTTGAGGCGAATCTGAAGGAGTAAGAGGAAGATCTAAAGGCCACTTATCTGCAGTTTGGAGGAGGAACTCGGGTCCATGGCTCCATCGATTAGGCTGAGCTAGTTGAGCCAGAGTTCGTCCTCTTGTGAGGTCGTCAGCCGGATTCCTAGAGGATTCTACATACCTCCATGTACTTTGGTCTGTAAGGTCCTGGATTTCTGCAATCCTGGTGCCTACAAAAACTTTAAAGTGGCAGGAAGTGGAGTGAAGCCATCTGAGGACTGTGGTAGAGTCAGACCACAAAGTGAAACTCGGAATCTTTAGGGTCAGCTCGTTCTTAATTACCTTCAGTAGCTGAGCTCCAGTGAGGGCCGCACACAGCTCTAACCTTGGGATCGAAAGCTGTTTCTTAGGAGCAACACAAGATCTGCCAATGAGCAAGAATAAGTGCACATTACCAATGTGATCCACCGAGCGTAGGTACGCCACAGATCCTTATGCACGCTTGGAGGCGTCACAAAAGATGTGCACTTCTCTTATCACATCCGGTGTATCCATGTTGGAAGCTGTGTAACATCTTGGCAGAGTGATCTGTGGTAGCTGTTCCAGCTCCTTCTCCCAGGTAAACCCCTGCTGTAATAGATTGTCAGGGAGCTGTGGGTCATCCCAATCTCTGTGATTAGCCCACAGTTGCTGGACTATGGTCTTCGCTCTTGTAGTAAATGGCAGGATAAAGCCTAAAGGGTCGTACTGACTCGCTAACATGCGATATATGTTTTGCATAGTCAGCTGGTTATAGGTGATGAGACGATGCTTATATCCGAGAGTGTCAGAGTCACAATGCCAACTTAGTCCTAGTGTAGATTCCATTGCCTCTGCCTTGTCATGTGCTAACCACAGCTCTAACTTGTTTGAACGCGCCTCAGGTGGTAGATGGCTGATGACCTCTTGCTCGTTGCTCGCCCACTGTCGAATATCAAATCCTCCATGTGACAGTAAGCGTCAGGGTTTATCAACCAGCTGCCGGGCTTCTTTAACTGAGGGTAAACTCTGTAGACAATTGTCCACGTAAAAGCACTGTTCGATTGTGAACCTCACATCTTCGTCAGGTGTACTATGCTGAAACACATGCTGCTGGAGAGCAAAGGAGGCACAGCAGGGACTACAGGTGGTCCCGAACGGGAGAACTTGCCACTCATAAATGTCAGGGGGGTCATCTCTACTTCTGCGCCAGATGAACCTCAGTAGGGGTTTGTCTTCAGGTAGGAGGAACACCTGATGAAACATTCCCTGATGTCTCCGCTGATTGCCACTGTGTGCTCCCTGAAACGCAGAAGTACTCCGACTAAAGATGGGCTGAGGGTAGGTCCAGGTAACAGCGACTCATTTAGGTTCAGTCCTTTATAACAGAATGAGCAGTTAAATACTATTCTGTTCTGGACCATATGATGAGGTATAAACCAGCTCTCACTGTTCTCTAGCTGATCATCCGGTCTGAGTTTGGCCACAACCCCAGAGGTCTGGAGCTTCTCCATCTCAGTGCCGTAGGCAGCAGCTTTGTCAGTATCTCTGGCTAAGCGTCTCTCCATACTTCTGAGACTTGGCATTACTGCTTCTTTAGAGGCATGAAAAAGTGGTGAATCTTTCTTTCTCAGGAGGGGCGTTGCGTATCTGAGTATACCGTTTACATCTACCCTCTTAGTCTTTGACTTCAGAAGATTCAATGCCTCAATGTCCTCTCTCGAGCTGGTTACCTCTTTCTCATTCCTGAATGGGAGGATATCAACTTGCCACAACATTTCCACATTCCTCTTTAACTCCTTAGCTTCAGGGCTGAGAGATGTAAATAGGCACTGTTGAGGAAGTAGCTGTGTCTCCAGCATTCTTGCTGGCCCTTGTAGTGTCCATCCAAGGCGCGTACGAATAGCAGCAGGGCCCCCTGGTTGGCCAAGACATACTCTCTCGGTAGGGCACAGAAGATGGGGGTGGTCAGCACCAATTAATAACAATGGTGAGACATAGCTGAATGATTGGAGAGGCAAGTTAGCGAGATGTTTATACTTCTTCTTTAGAGAGGAGATGGGATATGAGTGTTCAGCAAGGCCTAGGCGCTGGGCTGTGAAGGCATTTGAAATCTTGTAAGACTTCTGTGGCTGAAGAATGGGGGAGATTTCAAAGGATACTGATGCTCCATGCAGTATTTGAATATCTTGCCGTATAGTTCGGAGGGACATATCTTCTGGGGTTCCTATTACCCCTAGTTGCTGAGCTGCGGCTGATAGTAGCATTGTCCGATCTGACCCATCATCAAGGATTGCGTACGTTTCTAGTGTCTTGTCACCATGTCGCAGAAGAACTCTGATGATATTTAGAAGGACATGAGTTGGATCAGAAGGCTTGTCCAGGTATATTGTTTCAGAAGCAGAGCTTACTAGGCAGGTTCCTTCTTTCACTTCTTTACTGTTGACTTCATGTAGTATAAGCAGATGTTTACCTTGGCATCTGCTGCAGGGCTTTTTTAAGTTGCATTGTGCAGCTTGGTGTGCTCTGCCACATCGCCAACAACGTTTATTTCTCTTAATTCAGTCAATCATCTGAACCTTGTCAAAGCACTTGAAGATGGCACACTGGCTTAAGTAGTGATCCTCAGTATCACAATAGGGACAATAAGCCTTAGGTGAATTTCTTTTTTTTTCTTACTGGGAAGGGAATTGCTGGTTGGAATTTCTGATGTGGGGGTAGTTGAGGTGCCCTCTGAACCATGCAATATAGTGGCGGAGTGTGGAGCTGACTCTCGGCGACGCTCAGGCTTTGAATTGGGTTTCTCTCGGGGTGCGTAATGCACCTTTAATCCATCACTGGCTTGACACCAAGTTTCTAATTGCAGCCAATCTGAGAACTCAATGAGGTTATATACTGAATCTGAGCGGCGGCACATGTGTCTTTTAAACTCAGATCTCATCTCAGCGGGTAGTTTACTGAGAAGGCGTGACACATGAGACCCACATCCAAGCTCTATATCTCCTTCTTGGCCCAGGGTCTTCAGCAAACCCACCAGTGCTCGAATCTGAAGTGCAAATTTTTCAAAGGCCTCTGAATCTCCACGCCTAATGTCTGGGGAGTCCATAACATTTGCAATTTTCTGCAGTGCCAGTTGGTGGGGCTGGCCAAACTTTTCTGACAGAGCTGCTATAGTGTCTCTATAAGGCGTTGAAGAATTAAGGTAAGCATCAGCTATGAGACGAGCGTCTTCTAGCTTTAAATGATCCATTACAACTTGAAACTTAAATAGCTCTGTGCTATCTTGGGGAAGCAGGTTATCCAGGGCGATCTTTAGGCGAGCGAATTGACTGGGGTCTTTCTTGGTGAGGTCAGGAATGGAGGGTGTTGGTCCCCTGTAGGCTCTCTTTTGTGTGTAAGCAGGTGATGGCTGATGCTGAGCTTGTGGAACTTGACTGGGGTACCTGCTAGTAGGATCATTGTATTTCGGTGTTATAACGGACCTTGCTACTGGTGTATAACCGGATGGCTGACTTGGCTGAAAATACGTCGGGTTACTGTAGCCGTAGGAATGGAGTGGTCTTGAGGATGGAGGACCTCTGTCAGATTCCCTGGTGCTCACCGCTCTGGGCGGAGGTGGATGGAATGTTGTTTTTACCTGCTCCTTTAATAGGCTTAGTTCAGCCATTAAACTGTCCAGCTTATCAATTGTACTGGCTTCCCTTAGTTAGGTGGACTGGATGGTTGGATTCAGACTTTGGAATCTCTGATAGCCTTGGGTAGCATCAATTTTCAGTGCAGTATCACATTGGGGGAGTTGGAATCTAGACGGAACTGGAGGAGGGTAGTTCCCACAATCCAGACTTAAAGGTGTATTAGGAGGTTGACTCGGATCCAATCGTGGTAACTGAGGAGTAGAGGTGATTTCCCATGGTCTAAAGAGCTGTGAAGAAGATTTTAATCCACTAGCGCCCCCTGCAAGTTGCTGTACTGGTTGAGGAACAGGCTATGGGTTCATCTCCTCAAGCATAGAGGTAGTCCACTGATCTAATTTATACTCCCACCTTACTTGGCTTATAGGGCTGCAACCACGTGATGCTAGAGGTGAGTAGTGGCCCCCAGTTGCTTCTGGAATCTGTGCAGTCACCTTGAAAATAGGCTGGGCTGCAGGAACAATAGCCTGGGCTCTGGTATAGCTCACTTCATAATCCTCAAGGTACGTAGGAGGCCGGACAGTACGTTTGGGACGTGTAGAGTCATATACTGCAGTGTCTGGTTGGATCCTTGGGTCCGAGGAAGATATACAATCCGGCTCGAAGGACCAAATGTTCGTTAGCTATGAGCTTAATGTTCAAGGGCTGTATAGATGATGGTTGTAGGATTGATATCCACCTCAGGGTGCCGGTAAGGAACACAGGATACTTGAATCTCTTTAGGCTCCTTTAATCACTTAAGATGATTAACAGCAGCACAGCAGCTCTCAAAATGAATGAATGAGTGATATGGACTCATTTCAGTATGTATATGTGTCTGTGTGGTATTTAGTCAGCTACGCACACAACTTGAGCTGCCGATGCGGCCGTGCTTCGTGTCGTACTGAGTTGCGCAGTTCTAATTTACATAGTACAATTACTAGTGTTCACCGCTAGAGGTCTCTCTACACCCTACTAAACTAAATATCTCTCAGTGCTATAAACTCACTGCCTTTCTAACACAAAGAGAATGGAAGAAACATTTCACAGACTGAAATATTAAATGTGTACATAGGGCTGGGCGATATGGCCTGAAAATAAAATCTCAGATTTTTTCACACCAAATCCGATTTCCGATTTTAATCAATTTTTTTCTTTCTCCCTTTACTTTCTTAAACAGAAATAACAAATGACAGAATCTATTTTTTAAACTCTTATCTTAATATCTCCTTTGGGAGTCTACCTCAATTCAAAGTTGTGTGAAAAATCTAAATTTTCCCAAAAATAAATCTTCTTAAATAGCTAATTCGGATTAATCGATAAAATCGATTTATCGCCCAGCTCTATGTGTACAATTCAGAAATACTTTATTAATCCAAAAGGGAAATTAAATGTTGCTGTAACTCATATTATCCAAGTATTACAAAGATTTGATGTCGATGCTGATGGCCGTGGGGAAGGATAATCTCCTGTAGTGCTCTACAGATCTGAAGAAAACTGACTGAAGATACTCTGACAGTCTGAAGTGGTTGCTGAGGTTTGTCCATAATGTTCTTTATTTTATGAAGAATCCTTTTTTGCAAACTAATCTCCAGAGGGTCCACAGCATCCAACCTGTTTGCCAACGAGCTCCCATTGCACATTATTATCGATGGAGAAGATGCTTGGAACTCCCTCCTTTTCTCTCTCTTCTTCGTTCCTGCTCTGGATGCACGGCGTCTCTTTTTCAACTCATCTGGGATTTGTGGCTGCAGTTAAGGTATTATTTGAGCTTTTGTGATGTTAATCAGCTGCTCCCAGTTGTAAACCATCTCATTGCTATGGTTGTGCGTCATAATAAATGTCCAAAAGTAAAAAAGTATCAGCAAAAATCCTTCCAGCTGCACAGCGTTGAACCTCAAAGAGTTTATAACACAGTCATTCCTCAAACCGCAAGAATTCTGTCAGGCTGTCTTTTCATGGCGGAAAATTCTGAAACAGCATCTAATGAAAATTCATGACCCGTAGAAAATAAAAGAGCTCTGTTGGGGAGTTTCAGGGGAAAAAAACAGCTGTAGCTCTTTGATTGTTCATGCCTCAAAGATTCTAATGCAGACAAGCTTGACACATCGAAACTATATGTCCCAAGATCAGGTGTGGGTTTTTGTAGTCATTTTTGTTTCTGGTAGTGAAAGTGAGGCGAGACAAGGGCCTGAGGGGATTTACATCAAGCAGTGCAGCAAGTGTTTTTATTGTTTCATTTGTTTTGTTTTTTCTTTTGAACTCTGAGCTTTTCTCTGTCGTACCATTCTCCAATCATTTCTTTAATACTCGTAATGACTGACTATGGGAAAAATCTTTTAAGTGTTTCCTCTCAGCATGTATTTCCTTTCTGACTTTATCATCGCTGTGGAGAAATTCAGGCGCACTCGTCTTAACACTCATTCAGTTAACTGAGGTCTGCAGATTTATCTCTATACAGCTTGACCATGCTTGACTGTTGGATATATTCTTTGTCTATCCTACTGGGGTCTGGTGCCTATCTCCAGGTGTTACTCATACCTAAGGACAATTTAGAGTGACCAATTACCCCAACAGTCATGATTTTGGACTGTGGGAGGAAGCCAGAGTACCCGGCGAGAACCAAGCATGCATGGAGAGGACATGCAAGCGCCATGCAGAAAAATCTCAGGCTGCGAGTCATGCTCATGATCTTCTTGCTGCAAGGCAAAAGTGCCCCCAACTGCATTACACTGCAGCCCATTTATAGTTGCATCTGAACAAAATATAATATAATGGAAAAGTTCATTTCTCTCATTTATTAAATTCAAATGTGAAACATGATATATAACATAGATTTATACACGGTAATACATTTGATAATTTTTCTCTCGTTGCATAATTTTTCTTCCACAGCTTTTCCTTCCACCAAACCTTACATCAATATGTTTCCATACAGCACTTTGAACAGTCTTCTTCTGTTTTTTCAGTGTGCTTTGTGGATCATGGCCAGACATCTCCGTTTTGGTCATTGATCCAGGAGACTTGGGATTTATTCAAAGACAACTTTCCAATCATCAATCCTGCTGTCATCATCTTTTTAACAGAGTTTTATTCCTAACCCCTATTTCACACTTTGACTAGGCCACTCCAAAACTTTCTTTTGTTCTAGATGTCGCTTATGGTGGTAGATCTGTTACATTAGTTCTGATTAGTCCTTTTTTCTTTTATTAATAGTCTTTTGGTTGAATCATTGCTTGTTTGGACAGTTATTCCGTCTGGTGTTGGATGGTGTGCAGCTGGAAGGATTTTTGGTTTTAACTTTTTTACTTTCTGACAGTTGATATGATGCAAAACCGTGTCATTGTTTTTACAACTGGGAGCAGCTAATTAGCATCTCAAAAGCTCAACATTATACCTGAACTATGACCCCAAATCCCACAGGATTTAGAAAAGAAGTTTCATGGATTCAGAGCAGAGAGAGAAAGAAGTTCAAACCATCTCTTCCATCCATCATAAACGATCATATCCCCTATTCCAGCATCTCTCCCCAGCTTTCTAATCATACGGCCAGACAGATTGTAGAGTTATGGCAAAAGCAAATGAGATGGATTAGCAGAGATTGCCAAATACTAATGTTGTCATCCAGGGGACATGTTACTTAGAAAAATAATCTCTGCTCCCTGGATATTAAGGTGGTAGCATGTCGTTATAGTCATGGGACTGTCATACAGCAACAGTCTTCAGTCAGAGGCCTCTTTAGATTGGAAATCCTTCCTACCCACAGCATTACCATCCACAACAATTATTTGAAGATACTTGGATGATGTGAGTCATATTTAATTTCCTTTTGAGATAAAGTATTTTTTGAATTTGAAACTGAAATTCTCCTTGAATTAATTTAGGTTTTTTTTTTTAGCCTAGATTCAGATTTCCCTGTGTGTTTCCAATTATTGTCCTGCTGCATAAATTAAGAGCACCTCCTCTGAATGGGATTCACTGGAATCCCTCCGTCTACCTCTAGCTGTTCCTGATCGCCCAGATCTGCTTGCCTACCGTCTCTCCTGATCCTCTCAGCTGTCCTGCTAGTCCAGTCAGCCCTCTGTGCCTCCCTCTTCACTTGAGCTCTTCCTAAATAACAGACTGGGAGATCCATCTAAGTAGTCTCCGCCACCCAAAGTTTCATTAAGGTTTTTTATCCTTTCCAAAATGATATATTACAATAACTTTGTTTCTCACCTCTTTTTAAATGTCTTTAGATCGTTGCAAACGGGGCTTGTATGATTCTTCTTCAACCCTTTCAGACAAGCAACATTTATTTAGTCTTTTTGTAAGATGGCCCTTTTGGGTTTTTTACAGTTTCTCTGATTTTTGGACGGGGTGAACCTCGGGGTAAATATGCTGGAACATCCGATCCCGAGAATATTTGCCGCTGTTTGAAATGCTTTCCCGACTGTAGAATAAGGGACTTTATAATCCATCCCAGATTAACTGGAAGCAAAAGTTGCTTCACCAAGGTCATTCCTGATCTCTTAACTTTTTCCATGACGTAATCCTTAATCTGTTTGGCTGCTTCTTTAAAATGTTTCCCATCCTTTTTGCCTATTTTAAACAACTGCAAAGTATAATTCAGACAAAACATGAGTTCAAGGAGGCCAGTCTGAGGACAATGTGAGAAATGTACTCCAAAAGTTGCAACAGAAAACCACATGCCAGAAAGATCTATAACTTAGATCAATATACCCAGAGGCAACAGACACATGAGACATATCTGTCACTGAAGATAAATATATCATCTCTGCATCTGAGAAATGAAGGAGGGGAAAGTTTCAGAATGATCACAGATGCCCGGGCTCTCGGCTGTACCTGAGACACCTGTGGTAAGGCTACTGAACCGTTGGAGAGGCCATAAATAAATCAGCCTGAAACAATAACCTGAGGGAAGAAATAGCCTATTTATCATCCTTAAGATGTTATTGATGCACTTGGCGCATCCAAACCTCCGTTAAAGGTCCGCATCAGTACATCTGGTAAATATTTGTGCACCAAAAAAGGCAAGTGCCACCTACCTTGAGAAAGTGTGTTTAATCCCTGGAACCCAATGTTCCTCTTTATTTCTTTAGATTGGCTAAATGTTTGAGGAAGGCGTAAGCATCTGTAATACTTGTTTGTGTCCTTTTTATATGGGGACTATTGCATGTTGTTGGTGCGTTTCAATCTAATCATGCTTAGTCATACCTCCACAGCATCTAAATTAACCTTCAGTGGAGTAAAATGCATTTTATCTGTATCCAAATACCAAAAATAACAAATATAGTCAGATCTTTCTGTACAGGAGTATTCAGTGCTGCTGTTTATTTATTTCAAATCTAATATGTGGAATCCAGAAAGTTAAACTCATTATACGCAAAGTGAAATGTGGATGAGAGCAATAAAAAGATTTCTAACATGGTATGGTCTATACAGTGATGGAAAAAACTGCAGTTGTTCATCAGACAGTTACAGAACTCTCCAAAATAAGGGTAGGCCATAAAAGGTACTAGGCTGTGTCTAAGCTTATTAATGGAAAGTTGAGTGGAAGGAAAAACTCTGGTACAAAAAGGTACACAAGCAACAGGAAAATTTAGTTTCCCTGAAATTGTTTAAGAATCATAGGGAAGGCTGCAGATTTAACAGTTATCCAGCAGAAAGTTGGGGTAAGCCTCAAAAGGTCATTAATAAAGAAGCTTGTTCTTTCCAGTAAAGCTGTTTCCAAACATATTAAAGGAAAGTTGAGTGGAAGGAAAAACCGCATGCAATTTTCTTAAATCAAATGATGAACCAAATCCATTTTATCTAAAGCTTCTAGTTTTTCAATTTATGTTGATAGTTCTTCCAATAAAGGCAGTCCACCTTTATTCTGGTTGAGAACCATAGTCTCAGGCAGAGAGCATCTGATCTCTTCACTCTCAGCTGTGACACCACCCAGTGTGTTCTGTTTGACGACACTGACAGAACTATCATCTGCACAAAGCAAGGATAAAACCCTGAGGTCTCCCAAACCAGACACCTTGTTTCCTATGAGCACACCTTGAGAACCTGTCAATGAACACCACACACAGATTCCGTGTTGATTGGCAACCCTCGCAAAGTCAAACCATCAGTTAAAAAGACCTGCTTGAGAGGCACTCTAAATACCCTCACCAACTCCTAGCAGTATACCTGACAGTTGTAAGCTTTCTCCATGTCCACAAAACACACTTAAACCAGACAATTAGACTTATTGAGCCCCTCAGCAATTGAGTGTTAAGATCTGATTCACTACTTCAGACCAGGATGAAATTTACACTTATGGACTTGGGTTTTAGATGGAGCGATGTTCTGGTAGTTTCTTTAGGCTTATTTCCCGGCCAAACCCAATGAACTACAGCTCAACCACAAGTGAGTTTACCTTTCTAGACTGGCATCTGAAGACCACTGAAGGCCTCCTGATTTCTGCACTGCAACTGCATCGAAGTCTTTAAGGCCACCTCCTTAATTGTTGGTAAAGTCAATAGGTGACACGGTGCTCTAAAGCCTTAATTAGTTTCCACATCCAAGCACTGAAAGAGGGTAGAGCTGCACAATATATTAAACCACAATCATTGTATTTATTTTAATGTCTTCAACCTTGCAGTCACAAAGGACTACTTGGATACAATATGTCTAGTGAAATGCTTTAACATTCTGCCTGCAAACAATATATTTGGCCAGTTGGATGGACTCTCACTGCCCAAACCTGACAAAGATTTGGATGGCCGAATTGCTTAAGCACAGAAAGTGGTTGTGAGAGCATGATGATGTAAGACAAAGTGAAGAATGGGGAGTATGAGAATAAATCTCAACCAATCATTTCGGTTCATTTCAACCACAGATCAATTGTCTTCGCATTAATAATCAACAATATTGCAAATGATTGTTTTCTGCATTATTATGCAACCACAAAACAGGCTTGTTTAAGTCTCAGCTTAGTATGGGGTTTTCTAAGACCTGCTGTCAGAAAGAACACTATTAAAGTGCTTTCCCTAGTCCTGTCTTCTACACACTCTTCACTTAGTGTGCTGCCACATATTTACACATCACATTTAAATATGTAAACACAATTACAGCCACTGGCCTGGTCACCGATAGTGATGATGCAGCAAATGAAAAGTGTAAGTCTGATGATGAGGTGTGAAAATAATCACTTTCTTATCCAAGGAGAAGGTTTTGGACAGAACGTGCAGCTCCCTAGCCTGACATGAGCTGAAGTAGCGAGAGGAATCATTGTTTTAATTAGCTACTTTAATTAGCTCTGTATTTGCACAACTTGCATATTATTTTCAAACATTTTAAATGCATCTGAAAATAATGTTCTGTGTTTGTTTTTTTTACCTTACTATATCAATGTTTTTAAAATTGTTATTATTTTCCCATGTTTTGCTACAATGTGACCACAGTAATCGGATCTGTGCATTTAGAGAGAAGAAAATGTGAGACTCATGCCAGAGGCATGAGAGTTGTAAACCCTGCTTAGCTAAATTCTGAGGAGTTTGTTTGACTAAGTAGCTGCTAGCTTTACTGGTAGAAGTTGTGAGCCCTACTCCAATAAGCAGCTAGTCTGATTAAAAATAGCTCTTGACTTATCTCTCAGTAGTTGATTTTTTTTACTGACTGCCTGTTAGATTCTGATTAGCCAAGATAGATTCTGAGTAAGAAGTTAGTTTGACATACTGTATACCAACTCTTAGTAGCTCTACCCTAGCTTAACTAATGAACTCAACTAAATTCTTAGTAATTGTTTGTTTGACATAAATTCACTGGTATTTGGACTGATTAACTGTTAGCTTTATTCATAATGGCTGTTAGCTTGGCTCTAGTTAGTCGTTAGGACGACTCATAGTAGATTAGCTTGAGTCTAAATCAATATTAGCTTGACTGATTAATACTTAGCTTGACTATCCTAGCTAGAGCCTGAATTCTTGTTAGTCTGACACTGCATAGCTCTTAGACCAACTGATGAGTTGTTAGCTTGACTCTGAGTAATTTAGTTTGACTTTAAGAGAATACTACTCAAACTGATTAACTCTTGATGGCTGATTAGCTGTTAGCTCAATCTGAATATCTGGTAGGCTGACTGAGCAGGTGTTGGCATGACTCTGATCAGCTGATAGCTAGATTCTTATTAATTGGCTGCTTGATACTAATGAGTTTTTTACACTCTGTATACCTGTAAATCTTACTCAAATTATCTTAAATCGGATTAGCTGAGATCTTTATTCAGATTAGCCATTAGCTTCACTTTCAGTGGTCATCTCCTTGACTAATTAGTTAGGAAGATGAGCAGGACTCTGTGAGAACATTTCGCTTCGATACTTTTAATACATCGAATTACTTTACCACAGGTAAACTATTGATTACTCAAACTATTTCACACAACCCTATGTAAAAATTATTAAACTATCCCTTTATATGTTCTTTTTAAATGGCAAAGGGTTTTTGTCTTTTTTCATCCATAGTATCTGTTTTTTGGGATTTATGACCACAGACATTCAGTGAGAGGAGACCTATTGCTTCCTGAATGAGCCATAACTTTGGATGGCACTGAGTCCACTGAGACTCGTTATCAATTCAATCTGGCAGTGTTCTGAATTCATTTGCAATGATAAATTATGTACACACCTGGTTTTCTCTTTCTAAAAAAATATTCTTTAAAGAAACAAAACAATGTATTTAAAGAGACTGTTGAACTGTTCAGAAACAAAATGCAAACAAAAATGTGAATAAGAATGGAAATGAAAGTGCTTTATCACATAACCCTGTGTTGATGGATTGACTGTGTCTTGCATCGAATATATGGGTGTAATAAATGGTACACTCTAAATGGTTATTTTTATTTCACGGAATTAGTGAATTAGGCTTTTCTCCTTTTTTTCCCCTTTACAAACAGCGATGAAAATGGTTACATCTAAGGAAGGTTTTGCACAGACCATGACCTGTGAATTAGTAACTGAACATTTGTGGATGTCATAAAATAAAATAGAATTTTATACATGTTGACACACATTAAATGTTCATCTGGCAGATATCGTAAAACCCAGCGGGAGGCACTGAGAGAACAACTGACAGCTGATGCGGCTGCGTCAAACATTTTATTTAATGTAGATTTAGAATTGTGGTATGGTGATAAGGATGCTGCATCTTGTTGTAAATCCTCCTCAGTTGTCGTGTCTCATTTTAATCTCCTCAGCTTTGCCGCAAGTGAAAAAGATTGCAAGAGGAGAGGAGTCAAGGGGAGGAAAATGGGATGTGCAAACTGTGAAATGAGAAGAGGGTCTTGTTTGTCTTGTTTTACTTTGTCTGTGTGCCTTTCCACCCACGCAACTGTCTGATTGTTTTCTCCTTATACTAGCCCCCCTATATATTTAAACCCCCTTTCATTCAGTTTTTCTTCAATTGAAAGTTCACCTCTATTTCATCCTTATCCTCTGTTCGGTATATCTAATTTAGTTTGGTTAGATTCCTTAATTTTGCCTGTGCAGCTCCTGGTTCTGGCTTTACTTGTGGATTATTACCTACTTTTCCTTTTCAAACCTGGTTTTGATCTAAGCTTTAACACACTGCAGTCACGCACACCATTATAGAATCGCAGCAGCCAGGGTCGGGTTTTTATTCTTGACATTAGTAAGGAGGTGTACACTTCAGATGTGAATTAAAGTTCTTCTTAAATCTTACACCCACGCAGTGTTGTACAAAAGAAACTTTCAGCTTTACAGATTTCCAGGCAGATGTGTCATACTGTTTCAAGGCCTGTCTAAACATTGAAAGGTGAAAAGCCCCTTACAAAAGATTTCTTTTGCTTTTTTGAAAAATGTTGAAAATACTGAAGGATCTTTTCATTTTTCATACAGTGCTAGTCTCATCTTGCCCAATAATGGCATACATACACACACACACACTTATATATATATATACACACACATATGCATGCATACATACATATATATTTATTAGGGATGTCAAATCATCATGTTAATTACAGTCGCATTTTCCGCGCTATGTTTTTAATCGTGTTAATCTAATTTTTTATTTTCCTGTTTCTGCATGGGAGTTGCCTTCAAATTAAAATCCTTTTTTATGGTTTGGGCTTCTTGTGCTTGAGTTGGGGGTTAACCACACCCTGAAGTGGACAGTGATTGGCTGTCATTAGACCTGCTTATCATGAGCTAACTCGTCCGTTTTAGTGGAGAAGCCAATGGGAGTGAGGAGGAGCGGTGAGTTCAATTCAATTCAATTCAATTCAATTCAATTCAATTCAATTCAATTCAATTCAATTCAATTCAATTCAATTCAATTCAATTCAATTCAATTCAATTCAGTTTATTTATATAGCGCCAATTCACAACAGATGTCATCTCAAGGCATTTAACAAGAAGTCATTTCAATACATTTATACAAACATTCCAATCAGTTAAAAAGTTTCCTATTTAAGGAATCCCAGCAGATTGCGTCAGTCATTGGTGTGAGGTTGGGCAGACTTTCCAACCACAGCAATCCTTCAGCAATCCCTCATACTGAGCAAGCATGTAGCGACAGTGGCCATTTACATTTCTCTGTTTTTGAGACTAGTCCCAGTGCTGCCTGCCTGCAACTTTAGCTTCGAGCATGCGCGATCCATTACCATTCCGGACTCAGTTGGGTAAATATCTGCTCCGAGTCCAGATAGACCTGGGGCGGGCGGAGCTGCTGTGCTTAGAGCGTGGACTGACTGCCTGCCTGCCTGCTGTGAAGGTTCTGAGATGGTAGACGAGCCCACGGCTTCACCGCTGCTCAGTGAGAGTGACAAGGATACTTGCTTAACCCAAAACTCTCCAATAACCCCAGAAAAAAAAAGTGGCTAGAGTTTTTGCTAGTGGCTTTTTAGAAAAAGAATTGCTGGCGGATTCTAAAAACTCACTAAATATAGCGACAAAGATGCTAAACTGCCACACACCGCTCATCCTCACTCATCTTTCCCTCACAACAGAAGCATCAGCTCATGATAAGCAGGTCTACAGACAGCTAATCAATGTCCACTTCAGGGTGTGGTTAACCCCTGACAACTCAAGCACAAAAAGCCCAAAGCATGAAAAACTGATTTTATTTAAAGGCAACTCACATGCAGAAACAGTCAAATTAAAGATAAAAAATTTGAATAATGCGATTAAAAAACACCAGTAAACAAAGAATGCTTTCAGAAATATAAATAATGAGTGTTGTTTTTTAATTAATTTACAAAATGCAAAGTGAGCAAACAAAAGAAAAATCTAAATCAAATCAGTATTTGGTGTTACTACTTTTTACCTTCAAACCAGCATTAATTCTTACAGGTACACTTGCACAAAGTCAGGGATTTTGTAGGATTATAGCCGTATGATCAACCAGTTGTTGTTGTCAATGCTGAGACATAACAGGCAGATACTTATACATCATGCAATACCATCAGGGAGGTGTATGATTGGCCCCAAATTTATTCTGCAGCAGGATAACAACCCCAAACATACAGCCAAAGTCATTAAGAACTATTTTCAGCGTAAAGAAGAACAAGAAGTCCTAGAAGTGATGGTATGGCCCCCACAGAGCCCTGATCTCAAGATCATGGAGTGTGTCTGGGATTATATGAAGAGACAGAAGGATGTGAGGAAGCCTACATCCAAAGAAGATCTGTAGTTAGTTCTCTAAGATGTTTGGAACAACCTACCAGCCGAGTTCCTTCAAAACCTTTGTGCAAGTGTTCCTAGAAGAATTGATGCTGTTTTGAAGGCAAAGGGTCGTCACACCAAATACTGATTTGATTTAGATTTCTCTTTTGTTCAATCACTTCTTTTTTTCTTGATTGATGAAAATAAATGATTAACACTTCTATTGTTAAAAGCATTCTTTGTTCTTTGTTTACAGCATTTTCCACACCTGCCTTAAACTTTTGCACAGTACTGTGTATACAGTGGGGCAAAAAAGTATTTAGCAGCCACCGATTGTAGAAGTTGTCCCACCTAAAAATGAAAGAGGTGTGTAATTTTCCTCATAGGTACACGTCAACTGTGAAAGACAGAATGTAAAAAAAAATGCCAGAAAATCACATTGTATTATTTTTACAGTATTTATTTGTATAATGGTGCAGAAAATAAGTATTTGGCCAATAACAAAAGTTCACCTAATTATTATGTAATGCAAACTTGGTAGGCAATGACAGAGGTCAAACGTCTCCTGTAGGTCTTCACCAGGTTTCCACACACTGTAGCTGGTATATTGGCCCATTCCTCCATGCTGATCTTCTCTAGAGCTGTGATGTTTTGGGGCTGTCGCTGGGCAACACAGACTTTCAACTCCCTCCACAGATTCTCTATTGGAATGAGTTCTGGAGACTGGTTAGGCAACTCCAGAACCTTAAAATGCTTTTTATCTAGCCTCTCCTTCATTGCCCGGGTGATGTGTTTGGAATCATTGTCATGTTGGAAGATCCAGACACATTTCCTCTTCAATCATCTTCCTGATGGAAGGAGGTTTTGCCCAAAATCTCCCCATTCATGGCCTCATTCATCCTTTCTTTAATACAGATCAGTCATCCTGTCCCCTTTGCAGAAAAGTAGCCCCAAAGCATAATGTTTCCACCCCCATGCTTCACAGTGGGTTTTGGTGTTCTTGGGATGCAACTCAGCATTCTTCCCCCTCCAAACATGGCGAGTGGCGTTTATATCAAAGTGTTATATTTTGGTCTCATCTCTCCACATGACATTCTTACAATCCTCGTCTGGATCGTCCAGTTGGTCTCTGGCAAACTTTAGAGGGGCCTGGACATGTGCTGGCTTAAGCAGGGGTGCAGCAGGATTTCAATCCATGATGACGTAGTGTGTTACTAATAATAACCTTTGTTACTGTGGTCCCAGGTCTCGTCAGGTTATTGACCAGTTCCCCTTGTCTAGTTCTGGGCTGTTTCCTCACCGTTCTCAAGATTATGTGCGCCCCACGAGGTGAGATCTTGCATGGAGCCCCAGGTCGAGGGAGATTGTCTGTGATCTTGTATTTATTCCATTTTCTAATTATTGCTCCAACAGTTGATCTCACCAAGCTGCTTGTCTATTATAGATTGGCTCATCCCAGTATTGTACAGGTGTACAATCTTGTCCCTGGTGTCCTTAGACAGCTCTCTGGTCTTGGCCATTGTGGAGGTTGGAGTCTGACTGTTTAAAGGTGTGGACAGGTGTCTTTTATACAGATAAGTTCAAACAGGTGCCATTGATACAAGCAACAGGTGGAGGATAGAAGAGCTTCATAAAGAAGTAGTAATAGGTCTGTGAGGGCCAGAATTCTTGCTTGGTTGTAGGTGATAAATACTTATATTCTGCACCATTACACAATTGTAAGATTTTTTAAATCATACAATGTGATTACCTGGATTTGTTTTGTCTCTCACAGTTGAAGTGTACCTAAAATTACAGACCTCTCATCTTTTTAAGTGAGACAACTTGCATAATCGGTGGCTGTCAAATTCTATATATATATATATATATATATATATATATATATATATATATATATATATATATATATATATATATATATATATATATATATAAAATTTTTCAATTAAACTGAATTTAGTGCAGCAAATCGAACATGGAAACCGAACTCCGCTACTTGAAAGTTTAAAAAAAGTCATATATATGAGATACATGGTCATACTTTTGAAGACTTTTCAAGATTATGAGAATGATGACTTTGAATCTCAAAGCTACAACAAACCATGTGTGATTTTTTCACTTCCAAGTGGCGGAAATTGGCTTCCCTAGGAACTTGTGTGTAACTTAATCTAATTCTGTGAAGAACTCAGGTTTATTAAAGAACATTAGTAAACAAACAGCATCAGGACACGTTTAAAAGAGAGTTAGAATTGGGTTTGCTTTTACTCACCCTTATCAGTTAATACCATAAGATCCCATCAGATCTTCTGTTTTTGAAGCACTTGATGAGCCATGTCACTTTTCCAGTAGTCACAATGTTTTCGCTGATCAGTGTATATGGTAATTTTTCAACACAATGTATAACACAGCCAATATTACTTGTTGAAAAGAATTAACAAAAGGGTAAAATTTATCTTTAATCAAGATGGTTCCTAAGTTGTTTTTATCTCTTCATTAGTTGGCGCCCCGACCCGCCTCTCATTTCACCTCGTTTTTGAAACCTTAATTACCAGATTCTACTGTTAACCTACAGTAGCATCAATTTGTTGTTAACTATGCAGGGAAAACCTATAACAGTAAAAGAAGAGCTCCCTTGGTGGTAAATTTGCAAATGATGGTGTAAGGATGCAAGCAGCCCCTCACACCTCCAGCGCTTTGAGCACCCCGGTGGGAGGCGGAGCCAAAGAGGATCAGGTTGGTGGTCCACTCTGATTGTATTTTCCATCAGAGGAGGCAGGAGGACTGACTGCAGGAAGGAGGAAAGCACTTCACCGCGCTCTCCGTGTCTGTGGCTGCCTCAATGACGAATGACTGCTCTCAGAGAAAATTAGCTGAATTCTCCTCTCACACGTGTGTACACTACGAAAAGGTAAGACTTTTTCCTGTTTTTCCTCCTTCCAACCAGCTGCTTCCTTCACTCGCTACCAATCAGGGAGGCTTCCAGTTTCTCAGCATGCATCATTATGAAGACTTTTTTTTTTATTTATTCAAAGTGTTTTGCCTTTTAGCCAGGCCGCTGGGGAACAAAATGAGATAAAAGTGATGCTAACCTTTCATTTAACATTATATTATATTATTTAAAACTAATCAAATATTACGAAAATTAAAGTAATCATTTTTTTAAAACAATATGCTGGTTTTACTTTAGTGTTTGGAAAAATCCAACTCCTCAACAGGTAGGTTGAATTTAAAATAATAAACCAGCTCAGTAGTTGGAACGATTAAAATTCCTTGAAGCTAAAGAAAATGATCATTTTAATTTAGCGGCTGTGAGAGTTGGATCTGTTGTAAGACACAAACAGAACATTCTCAGGTGGATTAGAGCAGATGCATCCTATCAATGGCATCGCCTAATGTTTAAGGCTGATGCAACATAATCATGGATGTAGCGCAGGTATTAAATTATGAATTTTCAGGCAGTGACTCATCCCTGAGGAGAATGGCCAACATTTTAGGAAATGGACTTCTTGTGCTGTAATTCATCATGTGAGTGCTCCGCTCTGAAGACCAACTGTTAACATTACAGTGTTTGTAGAAACACACCGAGGCATCCAAAGTGACCTTTTCTGGCAGGAGAAGAGCAGGTTGTAGCGGTGACTGATGCTTGGTTTTAAGCTGCTGTGGTGCAGAAGTATTGGAAATTTTGCCGGTAAACCTTCTCTCTGTCTCAGTGGATTTTTGCATCATGTTATCACAGGTTTTAGATTTATATAAACTTGATTTATTAAACTGTTGGACTGGTAACAAAAATCACATAAAACGTAGAAATCCACCCCAGTCTTAAGGTTCATCTAAAAGGTCTTCCTGGATTGCCCTGTATTTAGCTTCAGCCATCTTCCCATCAGCTCTGAGCTGCATCCTTGTCCCTGTGAAAGAAAAAAACATCATCCCACAGCATAGTGCTGTCACCACCATTTGTCACCATGACAATGACGTGTTCAGGGTGATGTGCAGTGTTAGTTTTCATCACAACAGCTCTGTCCATATTTTTACTAAGATTATCTGCAGATAGACTCCAACTACAGAAAATGAGATGCTTTAGATTTTATTTAGGGCTATTACAGTACAGTGGACCCCCGTCTATTTCCGGTTCAGTGCTGGCTGATTTTTCTGTGGAATGTAACTCCAAATTATATGTGAAAATATTGCAGAGAACCCGCATAGTTTTATTGTAAAGCATATTTTTTAAAAGCGCAGCTTGGGAAGCTAAAATACTGATCTACAGTGCTACTTGGCATGCTATTGGCTGGTCTTTTCAAACCGTCCAACCCTGGATCACCATTCCTTTTTCTTGTTAGTGATTGGCTGTAACGCTAAGAGCAGAGATAGAAGACTGCAGAGGTTAGCTTCTGCGGTAGTGCTAAAACTGTTTCCACTGTGTCTCACAATGCATATTAAGGTATATTTAGTGTTTGAATGATTAAATTAGGCAGTTAAATGTGTTTTTAGAGGGGTATCAGGTATTTGGATTTCAGCTAGTAGTTGGTGGTTGTGGTCCCAGGGATTACAACCTGTATGGGGAGTGAATACAAATGCATGTCAAACTTTATTTCCTAGAAAACAAAGCAAGATTAACCCTTAACTGTTCAAATATGCTCTGCTTTGAGTTGATCTAATATCCCAATGCAATATATTGAGATTTGTGGTTATAATGTGACAAAATGGGAGAGAGCTGTGGGTTTACACCAGGGGTGCCCAATCCCAGTCCTCTAGAGCAGTGGTCCCCAACCTTTTTTTCGCCACGGACCGGTTTAATACCAGACAATATTTTCACGGACCGGCCTTTAAGGTGTGGCAGATAAATGATAACGGACGGTATAAAAACAGGTTATTTTTAAAAGTATAACAATAGACGTAAATCCAATGTCTATTCGCAGCTTTATTAACAGCGTCCTCCTAACATCGAGCAGACAACATAACAGAGTAACACTCAGCCCCTTAACGCTCTCTGGTCACCATGGTAACATGTAAACATACCTTTAATAATTCAAGATTTACCAACAAAACAAATACAAAGTGCATGAAAAATCTAACTCACCACAACGCTGAATCAGTGAGAGCCTTGGGCTTTTCCCCTTTCCAAAGAAACGATGGAGAGACATTTGTTTTTTATCCACCTTTCTAGCTTGTGGGATTAATGTTAGTGGTGACTATCACATGACCTAATCAGCCTCTTGACGTGTCAAGACTGAGCTACGTAACGGGGATATCCGGTCATTTTTCAAAATAAAACAGCGGTCACCCTCAGATAATAAATGAAACAGAAATACTGGAAGTTATTTATTCTTTCTGTGTGGCTTGCGGCCCGGTACCACATGACCCACGGACCGGTACCGGTCCTTGGCCCGGGGGTTGGGGACCACTGCTCTAGAGCTACCGTCCTGCAACTTTTAGATTCATCCCCGCACCAACACACATGAATCAAATGAATGTCTCGTTACCAGGCCTCTGCTGAGCTGAATGACCTGCTGATGAGGGAACTCGGGTGTGTTGGAGAAGGGGTTCATCCAAACGTTGTTGGTCCTTTCTGGGAAAATGAATGTGGCGTACTGCAATGATGATGATAAGCACACATTAAAGCAAGCAAAATACTGGAGAGACACTTTGGTTTAATGAAACACTCTCGTACTGTATGGGATTGGCTTCATTGTCTTGTGATGTAGATAGTTCCTTGCAAAAAAGTCTTCACACTGCTCTAACTTTCTCATTTCGTTGCAACCATAAACAGTAGCTAAGTGGTATTATGCATGAGAGACCAACACGTAATCATTCAAAAACACCTAAAAATGGTGTCGAGTATTTCTCTACAGCCCCGTTTACTTTGACACCCCTTTGATGCATCTGTTCTGCGAAGGCCTCAGAGGTTTGTTAGAGAACATTAGTGGACAGACGGCATCATGAAGATTAAGAAGGTCAGAATTGAAGCTGTGGAAAAACCTTACAGTGAGGTTTGGGTTTAAAACATTATCCTGAGATTCTGACATTATACAGAGCCCCAAAAAGAGAGGATGACACAACTACTAGCCTACCAAGATGCGGCTGTCCACCTAAACTTACAGGTCAAGCATTAATCAGAGAAGCAGCCAAGAAGCACATGGTACCTCTGGAGGAGCTGTAGAAATCCACTGCTCATGTAGGTGAATGTGTAAAAGTGACAAATCTTAGTCATGGACTCAACACATCTGGAATGGAACCAAACAAAGTCTAAACATCACCCTGAACGCACCATCCCATTCTATTCTAGACTTGTGCCGCTCATTTTGGCAGCATGTTAGAGTACCACCGGTCTATTAGTTCTGATTTGTTCCACTTATAGATACATTTTTTGATAGAGACGTTGCTTTTTGTAGAATTATTCCCACTGGTTTATGAGGCTCAGCAGCTTTTGCTCTTACTTTGTTTTTTATTTCCTGACAGTTATGATGTGTTACTGGGGCATAAGTGTATTGCTTCTTTTTACAACTGGGAGCAGCTGATTAGCTTCTCAAAAGCTCAACAAATACCTGAACTATGACCCCACATCCCAGAGAAGTTGAAAAGGAGGCTTTATTGGTGCAAAGCAGGACATCACTCTGCCTGGCTTTCTAACCATATGGCCAGACACAGATTTAAAGAGATGTGCCAAAAGCAAATGAGGTGGAATACCAGTGCTTGCCAACAACTGATGGTGTCATCCAGAACATGCTACTGTGGAATATTGTCTCTGCTGCCCCAAAATTGAGCTGTTAGCATATCATGACAGTCAAGACGCTGTCATACAGCAATAGTCTTCAGTAAGAGGCTTCTTCAGATTAATTGAGGGACTGACTGCTACTGGAGATCCTTCCTGCCCCCAGCATCACCATCCACGACTCTTGGAAGATACTTGGATGATGAGAGTTACAAGGCTTATCTTCCCTTTGGGATACATTTTTTAAAAATTATTTTTTTTATTGAATCCCCATGGTCAAACAACGTGTAGCAAAGTGTGTAGCATCTACTTCAGAGTTGTTTACCATTTTTTGCTGAAATAAACACGTTTCAGTTCTAAAGTAAGAAAATGTGAATATTTCTACCCTGTGCAACATGTAGTGAAAATCTCTGCTTAGAGGCTGATCGATTAAACAAATGTTAATGCGGTTGCAGAAACATTAAAGAAACGACACACCCGCCCGGTAGCGTTACAGTGCATCCATGTCATGTGTGATAACAATGCTGCTTCAAACAAGGATCTGCATTTTTCAGGTGACATTAGTCCAACTAACACCCCTGCTATTATCCTGTCTGTTTCAAACAGAAACCCTTCATGAATTGCCTGAACAGTATCATTTCTATGATGGTCCTCAAGCATCAAGGACAAAGCTTTGGTCCATTACATCCACTAATGCAGCAACGTGAGCAGATCAGCTGTTATATTTCACATGTAAATTGGACAATTATGCAGTTGGCTGAAGGCTTTTAATCAAATCTCATTTCTGGAGAAAGACAGAGGCCTCTGTTACTATCAACACAAAGAAAACGCCATTATGGTGGGAACTATGTTCATTATATCTTCTTTATTCTTGTGGTTTTACAACAAATGGTAAATCAGCCCAGAAACTGGGAAGATTGAAGTGATAGAATCAACCTACAGCTTTTCTCAGCAAGTGACTGCGTGAGATAGTGGTGGGATTCTGCTTTCAGTGAAGCTATGGAGGTTGGGAGGGCAAGGAAGAGATAACCAAACTGAAAAGGTCATTTTACACATTATAAACCCTCATCATCTCATCTCTGTGTTGCTCTGCCCCTGCTGCCCTGTACATGGTAACACTGTGGATGAATGAAAATGACCTGGAGAGAATTACAGATTGGCTACATCATAACTACCCACCGTACTGAGGGGGGAAATTAATTAAGCTGTGCAATATCCTCAATGTTTTGCAGCTGCATTGCTCCCACATATTGCTTCATTTCAGCACCAGATTCACAAAGCAGATTGCACCAAATGCATGCAGGAGAAACCCAGCCGTCAGATTAAGAAGGCGGCAGCAATTCTCACCAATTTCTCCATCATATCAGTGTTTCTCTTTTCAGTCACAAACATGCAACATATGCTGAAGAGACGTTTATTGTACTTTTCTTCTACTGTTATTTAAATGAACCCTACTGTTTTGTTGTTGTTGGTTTTTTTTTTTTTGGGGGGGGGGGGTCTTTTGTCTTTTTTATGCCTTTTTTTTAATAGCATACAATTCAGTTGTGTGTGATTTAGTGTGAACCTTTTTTTTAAGTCTTTCATATATGTCATTTCTGTATTTGTGGTGCCAAAAAAATACATATTTGAAAGCAACGTTATTGAATTTGATTTTCTTTCAAAACAAAACTTTTTTTTTTTTTCTGGAGTAAAAATCCCTTTAGAAAAGGTTAGATGGATATTGTCAAAACTCATCTTTGCCGTCAGCTCATTCATATTAGATCATATCCCCACCTCATCTCTCTGCCCGGCTTTCTAACCATACAGAGATTTAAAGAAGTGTGGCAATAGCAAATGAGGTGGATTAGCAGTGCTTGCCAACAACTGCTACGGCTATCCAGGACATGCTGCTGTGAAATATTGTCTCTGCACTGGAAATTGAGCTGTTAGCATATGACAGTCATGAGATCATCATACAGCAACACTCTTCAGTCAGAGGCTTCATCAGATTTATTGCAAGACTGACTGCTACTGGAGATCCTTTCTGCCCAGAGCATCACCATCCACGACGATTCTTTGAAGTTACTTGGTTGAGTCACAACAACATTTAATTTCTCTTTGGGATAAATAAAGTATTTTTGAATTGAACTCAAGCTTTAGTCAGTCAAAATATCTCGTTTGAAACCTGAAGTAGACAGACAGAAATTAGCAATTTTTAAGCATGAATCAAAACACCATTTGAATGATATTTAGTTCATTTTAAGAGCGGGTGAACAACTCTGAGCGTTTGTTGGTGTTTATGAGCCAATCTGAAGTAGTTCCTGCTCAATGGAGCATGTTACTTCCCAAAATAACTCATATTATGTGAGGCGGTGAACTACTCTGCAAGACCATACATGCGTGTACCAAATTATCCAGCAAGATTTGTGAAACACCAAGATTTCTCAAACTGCAACAACAGCAGCATCTTAAATTACTTTACCTGTCAATGGTCATAATGTTATGGGGGGGTGTATATATTGTGCTGCAACAATAAGCCTATCTTTCAAAGCTGCAGGCAGCTTGAACACAGCCCATGCAAATAAAATCCAACATGTGCCGAGTGTCACCCGAGCGGCCTCACAACATAAACATGTCAGCTGGTGCTGACTTACTGCAGCGTCCATGAATCTCCTTTAAACCAGAGAGCAAACAGCACATTACTGCAGAGTGTAGGAGTAATGCACGGCTCGCTATGGATCTCAGCAATGTTGTTCTGCACCTGTTCAGCATTTATTTATTTCCTGTTTGCCCCTTATTTTCCACTAACGCACCGTTCCTCCCACACTCGTGCACTGAGAATGGAAAACAGATAAGAAATCTCATTACAACTGTGAATGTGTTCGAAGTAACACTTCATTCCAAGGCAACCGAGGTACTTCATTTCTGCTCCGCCTCAGGCCACTGAAATCCCAGCATCAAGTAATTGTGAGTGTGTGGTTCTACCTCGCAGCAGGACGTGCAGCAGAAGTCTTTGATCTGACACAAGCGTGAGACAAGCATGACTCGTCTCCCACAAAGCTTCATCACAGCTGCTTTTTTTAAAATTTTCTCCCCCGTGCCTCAGCTCATCCCACTCGCCGACATCCCTTACTCTGTGAAAGGTAGAGAGTAAGACTATCGGCACCTGAAGGGCTCTCGGGGAGGGGGGTTGTGTAGTGTCCTCCTTACGGTTCAATTCTCTCCCTGTCATCCGACGAATGACATAAAGCCCAACACACACACAAACGCACACACACACACACACACAAGACCTTCAGCAGAGCTGTCACAGGCACTTGGCTGACTGTTTGCCCTTAAAAACATAATTATATAGCTTTCATCTATCTTCCCGCTGCACGGTTGGTTGGGTTTCTCATAATGCCACAAATGATTTTCCTGTTGCACCCTGGAGATCGTTTCCACTCTAGTGTCTTTTTGTTTACATCTCATTTTAATTTAGAATGACGATGCTAAGCACTCCTACAGAACGTCAGTTTGGCTTGTTGAAGTTAAGCTAAACGTCAGATATTATTACCATTCAGCTCCCGAGGGATCTGGGTATACTTTGGTCCACATGCAGAACACTGATATGACTTTGTAGAACCAGCTTTCACTGCAATGAAAGCTGCAAGATCTTCTAACAGCTTTGCACATTTAGAGACAAATGTTCGCCATTCATGCTCATCAAAAAAAGTTCTAGCTCGGTCTGATTAGATGCAGGGCGTCTGTGAGCGTCATCCTTCAAATGTTGGAAATAATGCTCAATTTAGATTTAGATTTTCACTGGACCGTTCTAACATGAATATGTGTTGATCTAAACCATTCGCTGTAGATCTGGGTGTATGTTTAGAAGGGGTCTAATGGTACAAAAATCACAGTTCGGTACGTTTTTGGTATGACTTTTGTTTTTACTTTGATCAGCATTAAACAAATAGTGAATTGTCATAGTTCTTAGTTGTTTGTGTTTTGTTAGTTTTTTTCCTTATTTAGTTTTATTATCATGTTAGGTTATCCCTTGTCTTTATTAGTTATTTCTGGAACTTCCTTGTTTCTGTATTTCTTCTTGCTCTTAGATGTTTTCACTTTTTGTTTGTGTCCTCATTTGTTTCCTCAGTTTATTTCCCTCTAGAGAGTTTCCTAATTTATTTCTTCCTTCTGCTCTCTAGTGTTTCCTTAAGATTCCTCCCTAGACATATTATATTTAGTTTCTAGTTTAAGAGTTTTCTGTCTCTCTAGCCATTCTACCTTCTGTCCCAGCTGTTTATTGTTTCCACCTGCTCTCTCCCTCTCACCTGCATCTGCTTTCACTAATTGGTCATTGGTCTTCTCTGTCACTTCCTCCTCAGTATATATTCAGCTCTCATTCAGTCACTACTAGCCGGTTCGTCGTCATTTCTTCCCTGCCTGGTTCCTGCCTTCCCCGTCGCCCGTCTACCTTCCCCTTTTGGTTCCTGTTTTCTCATTGCTATGGTTTTTTGATCCTTCTGCCCCAGCCAGCAAACGGAATGAGTGGTTGCAGTTTGACGAGGTGTGTCCAATATCATCAAAGCCACAGCCAAAGGAGATGCTGACAGCTGACTCAAAATAATGTCTACCATCATCTTCAGTTATGCCTTAGAAAGATTTGGGCAGGTAGAGAAGGGAAAAACCAAGCCCCCCTCCTTTACCATGAACCGTAGGGCCACTAAGATACATCATCTGCGTCAGGAGCTTCGTACCCTCAAGAAACAGTACAAGAAAGCTACTGTTGAGGAGAAGGGGCCATTAGCAGAGCTGCAAAACATTCTGCGGAAGAAGCTGATAATCCTCCGTAGAGCAGAGTGGCACCGGAGATGGGGTAGAGAGAGACCCAGGAATCTAGCAGCCTTCATCGCCAATCCCTTCGTCTTCACAAAACAACTGCTTGGGGACAAGCGCAGCCGCCGGCTTTAGTGTTCAACAGAGGAAGTGAATCACTTTCTCCAGGATACAGTGAGCGATCCACTGAGACAGCAAGAATTGGAGCCCAACAAAGCTCTCATCAGCCCTGGTCCCCCAACAACAGAGTTTAACCTGAGGGAGCCAAGTCTGAAGGATGTTGAGGAGATCATTAAGGCAGCTCGCTCAGCATCTACTCCAGGCCCCTATGTGGTCTATAAGCGCTGCCCAGAGCTGCTCTGGCATTTGTGGAAGATTTTTAAGGTGATTTGGCGAAGAGGAAGAGTTGCTGACCAGTGGAGGGGGGAGGAGGGAGTGTGGATCCCCAAAGAAGAGAACTCGAAAAACATCAACCAGTTTCGAACTATTTCACTATTGAGTGTTGAAGGGAAGGTGTTTTTCAGCATTGTCTCACGAAGACTGACAGAGTTTCTTCTTAAGAACAATTACATCGACCCCTCAGTGCAGAAGGGGTGGATTCCCGGAGCTCCTGGCTGCATGGAACACACTGGCGTAGTTACACAGCTCATCAGAGAGGCCCATGAAAACAGAGGTGACCTAGTTGTCTTGTGGTTGGACCTGGCCAACGCCTACGGGTCTGTACCACACAAACTGATCGAGCTCGCTCTACACCTCCATTGTGTTCCCAGTAGATCAAGGATCTGATCCTGGATTACTACAATAATTTTAGGATGCGGGTCACTTCTGGGTCAGAGACATCAGACTGGCATCGCATTGGAAAAGGAATAATAACAGGTTGTACCATCTCTGTTATTCTTTTCACTCTTGCCATGAACATGTTGGTGAAGTCAGCCGAGGTGGAATGCAGGGGACCCCTAACCAAGTCAGGCATACGACAGCCCCCTATAAGAGCCTATATGGATGACCTGACCATCACAACAACATCGGTCCCAGGGAGCAGGTGGATCCTACAAGGACTTGAGAGACTCATCACTTGGGCAAGAATGAGTTTTAAGCCCTCCAAGTCAAGGTCCATGGTGCTGAAGAAGGGGAAGGTGATTGACAAGTTTCATTTTTCCATCTTAGGCGCTGTCATTCCAACCATCACAGAGCAACCTGTCAAGAGTTTGGGGAAGCTATTTGACTCCAGGCTGAAAGACTATGCTGCCATCCAGATGACCAATAAAGAACTTGGAGTTTGGCTCACCAAGGTTGACAAGTCTGGTCTGCCTGTTAGATTTAAAGCCTGGATCTACCAGCATTCCATCCTGCCCCGAGTCCTGTGGCCCCTACTGGTCTATGCAGTCTCGATGACAACAGTTGAGTCCCTAGAAAAGAAGATCAGTGGCTTTCTTCGGAAATGGCTGGGGCTTCCACACAGTCTTACCAGCGCTGCACTGTATGGGACAAGTAATATCCTGCAGCTGCCCTTCAGTAATCTTACTGAGGAATTTATGGTAGTATGCACCAGAGAAGTCCTACAGTACAGGGACTCCAGAGACTGCAAGGTGTCAACAGCCGGCATCGAGGTGAGGACAGGAAGGAAGTGGAAAGCGGGGAAAGCAGTGGAGGTGGCAGAATCACGCCTGAGACAAAAGGCATTGGTGGACACCGTGGCAACAGGCAGAGTGGGATTGGGCTACATCCCGAAGACTCTGGTCAACCAAGCCCGTGGCAAGGACAGACACCATCTACTCCAGGAAGAGGTCCGAGCATGTGTAGAGGAAGAGTGAGTGAGCAGGGCTTTGGGACTCAGGCAGCAGGGAGCATGGACAAGGTGGGTCCTGCAGCGCAGGATTACCTGGGCAAACATCTTACAGGTAGACCCGAAACACCCAGTGACCCAAGGATACATCACTGACGATGCGTCCCAGTGCATCCATGAGATGTTTCTTGCATAGTGACATGAATTCCTTCCTTTCAATTCCGGAAATTTGATTTTATGTTCTATAACTTAAAAAAGTTGAATGTATAGATCAGACTGGAGATTTATTTGGATTTTATTTTAATGAAATAAAGTAGTACAAGCAGACATAACCAGAGTAGAAAACAATATAACCACTTAAACAGTCAGTGTTAATGTTTAAATAATATTTTGCTGCATAAGAAACCATTATTGTTGCCAAATAGCACTCTGAGTTCATAAACACAAACATTCTGCATGTGTTCAGGTAGAAAACAGCTGTATTCATTCATTACACGTGTGTACATAATCGACAGGGCAGATCTGGGGAAAAAAAAAACAAACAAAAAAAAAACGGAATACATGTACCGTTACACCGCTAATATTGAGGTATATTTGCTATTTGCTATTCGCAGGTGGCTGTGGTCCCTAACCCCCACAAATACCGGGGGTCCACTGTATGCAGTTTCAAAACCATTGGTCTTGTTTCTGCAGGAGTGTACACAACTCTCTTCCACATTAAATTACTCCTTGTATCCAGGCTTAAGGGGTGCAGCACCCTACTGACCGACAGCGTTAGATCACTTAAAGTCAATGCATTTTGGTCCGTTTACTTTTCAAATCGATTTACCTTTCCTTCGGCTCCATCTGGGTGTTTTACTTTGATTTTCTTTAGCGATTGAGTTTTATGGGGTCAAAACAGTATCAGCTCAACAGGAATGAAAGAACAGATTGTAAAATTGAAAAATAGACTTTGTAAATTAAAAAGAATATTGTAAATTCGAAAATAATATTGAAAACTTGAATAAAAAAGCCTAAGCTGTATTCATGTAATCATTTTCTCCTTTTTGTTTTTGGATTTGAACCTAATTTTAAGTGAGGGCGTGGCTTAGAGCCCATTGGCTACCTAGGACATGATTGACATTGGGTGAAAGAGGTTAAGTTGACGTCATTTCTGCCCTAGAACAGCTTCCATTGTTGGTGCTGCCATGTCAACAATTGTATCCTCCTGCCTCTGATGTGGCGTACCAAATGTTGGGATGGCGAACGATCGGTCATCTGCTGTAGGTTTAGTTTTGTGTTTATGCAGGTTATGTTTACGTTTCAGTTATTCAGCGTGATTGAGCAGAAGCTGCTTCTTGTTAGCAGCTAACATCCACAGGTTAGTCTCAAAACCTTTGTAAAAAGATTACGGTTAACAGTTCCTTTTATTAACAGTATCTTTACCTCTAACCATTGCCATTATCAGTAGTGACTTAACTTTCATCCTAATCGTGTATGTAAAAAGTGCTACATATTTATAAGATCCATGAAACTTGAGCAAGAAGTTGATTTCACACTACTTCACTCATAAAAAGGCTTTTGTGTAAATATTTACGTTATAAATGTGATAGTTTCAGTAGGGCCTCTTAAGGTCCACAAGTGGTAATAATAAATTGAGCAGAAGTATCTGGATATGATTTTGTATTCACATTCATTCCTTACATTGCAGTAATTAACACGGGAAGAAGCAAGGAGCTGGATTTCCACAGGCACAGAACAAACCACACTGACACCCAATATAAATACCTCAGAGTTCACCTGGACAACAGACTGGACTGGAGACTCAACAGTGAAGCCGTCTACAAGAAGGGACAGAGAAGACTGTACTTCCTGAGGAAGCTTAGGTCCTTCAAGGTTTGCAGCAAGATGCTGCAGATCTTCTACAAGTCTGTTGTGGAGAGTGTAATCTCTTCAGCCATCATCTGTTGGGGTAGCAGCATCAGAATCAGACACTTAAAAAGGCTAAACAACCTGATAAAGAAGGCTGGTTCTGTTCTGGGGACGACTGTGGAACTGAGGAACAGACACAATTTCACTTCAATTTTACACTCAACAAAATCCTTGTCTTGCTTAGCTAAATTTCTGAAGTTACTACACTGGCTTCCCTGTAGCTCAGAATCGAAATTAAAATGAGTTTGTTTGTTTATAAATCACTGAATAGCTTTGCACCAAAATACATTAAAGATATGTTGTTGTATCAACCTTTCAGCCCACTCAGGTTTTCTGGTTCAAGTTTACTCTACATCCCCAGAATAAGAACCAAACACAGAGAAGCACCATTCTTTTTCTTTTCTTTTGCTTCTCTAATCTGGAACAAAACTCCAGAAAATTCATTAATGTAGCTTTGGATGAAATTATCCAATTAGAATAGAATACAAATTCCCCGAAATTCAGGCTTAGCAGCAGCAAAGGGCCAGATTCACAGCAAGATAAAAAAAAAATAACTGAATTAAGAATACTATACTGTACAGTAAGGCAAAATTACAACACTAAAACACTGAAGTTATTAAAAATGGCATACTCCGGGTGAAGAAATGTGCAGCCGATCATGATCATTTTTAAATACTTACAAAATGTGCATGTTTATCTGTGGATTAAACAGACTAGTTTCAAAACGTGACAAAAATAAAATATTGCAAACAACAGAAATCTGCAATAACAGCAGAAATGTAAACACTTGTTGAGTTTTGAAATCTGTGATGGTTATATAGTGTTACAGCTGCTGTGAGGAAGGACCTATAGCATTCCTTCATGCGCCTATAGGATGCAGCAGTCTGTTGCTGTCTAGCTCAGCAACAGCTTCATGCAGGGGGTGGAGACACTGTCCAGCAGTGATGTTATTTTAACTTGACTTTCTGTCTCCCACCACCAGCACTGGGTCGAGAGGGCATCCTAGCAGAGCTGGCTTTCCTGATAATCTTCTCTAACCACTTCATCTCAGCTGTAGATAAGCCGCTGCTCCAATATTCTACACCATAGAAGATGGCTGATTCCACCACAGAGCAAAAGAAGGTCTTTAGGAGCGCTTCCTGGACTGGAGAAAATCTCAGTCTCTTCGGCAGGAAATCCACTTCCCGCTCCTTGGTTCTCCCCGCGTAATTACTGCAATGTAATGAATGAATGCAGATACTTCTGCTCAGTTTATTATTACCACTTGTGGACCTTAGGAGCCCCTGTGGAAACTATCATCTTAATGGACATAAACATTTACACAAAAGCCTTTTTTTGAATCATGTAGTGTGAAATCCAGTTCTTGTTCATGTTTCACGGGTGTTAAAAACATGTAGCATTTTCTACATACACAATAAGGATGACCTTTTAACTAACGTTAAATCACTACTGATAATGGCTCCCATGGAAGTGGTGAAGACCGTTATTAAAAGGAACTGTTAATGTTACTCTTTTTACAAAGGTTTTGGGATTGTTGCACTGACTAACTAGCTAGAAACGGGTGACGCAGAAAGCGAAAGCCATCATCAATCAGTGAGATCATGTTCTTGCTAATACATTTATTTTAATGCCCTCTGGTCGTAGATAATATGCACCCCGTAGGAGAACAAATCGTTAATCTGACTCTTTCATCCCATCCGCTATCAGACTGTTAAACTGTAACTTCTGTGGTTTTATTCCCCTCGTCTGACCTGCCCGGTCAGACACGGAGCTGAATCGCTCTCCTACAATGGCATATGTTTTTTTATGTGTGTGTGTGGGTGTGTGTAAGGGTCATGAGTGCTTGTAGTTTTATTATTTTTTATTATTTATTGTCTACCATTGTGGTTGAGATTACTAATCTGAATTGCCCCGTGTGGGATAAATAACGTTTTCTGAATCTGATGTTAGCCGCTAATAAGAAGGAGCTTCTGCTCAAAAACGCTGAATAACTGAAAGCATAACTTGCATCAAAGAAACATGAACACAAAAGTAAACATACAGCAGAGGGCCGACACTTCGCCATCGCAATGTTTGGTTCGCTACATCAGAGTCAGGATGACACAATTGTTGACATGGGAGCACCAACAGCAGCAGCTGTTCTAGGGCGGAAATTACGTCAATTTAACCTCTTTCACCTGATGCCAATCATGTCCCTGGTAGCTAATAAAGCCATTAAACGTAAAAATTGTCAAACATTTTGAAAATATAAAACAGCGGTTTTAACCAATAAACAAGGAAAAAATTATTACATGAATACAGCTTAGCTTAGGTATTTTTTAATTAACGTTTTCAATATTATTTTTGAATTTACAATATTCTTTTTTTTTCAAATGTACAATGTCTATTTTTTGAGTTGAAAATCTGTTTTTTAATTCACGTTGAGCTGATCCTATTTTGACCCCACAGAGTTTGCTTGCAGAGGCAAAAAGAAAGCAGGCTAAGATACTTGGATATCTGTGTGTTTACTCCACTTCATTGCGCGGTTCTTTCTGCTGCAGCTCTAATGAAGGGAGAAGATTATTTTTACCCTTTAATCATATCGGGGAGATGTGTAATGAGTTTGTTTTGCCATTTATATCTAATGTGTTTCGACATTTGGCTTTTGTAATTGTCCAGTTTCTACATAGTGAAAGAACATCATTCAGTTTTCATGCGCTTGTTTACTGCTGAAATCCAACTACTATGAACTGCTGTTGAATACATGTTATCTCTCTCCATCTTTTACAGATATCTTGCAGTAAGGCCTATTAAGGTGAAGATGGGATCTCAAATCCAACAGTGACCTTCTTTTTTTACACCCTTTTTGAGAATTTCCACATGAACTGTGGCAGTTTTACTATGAGACAATTTGATATTAAGCCAAAGAATCCAAACCACACGATTTATGGATTGTTGGCAAGAGTCGGTGGATCTGCAAATGAAGTGGAGGAGCAGTCTATGCAGCTGGGAAAGCTTTTGTCCTTTTTTGGAGCTTGACAATATCATTCACCTAAGAGTTTATAATGGTTCCTACTGAGAATACGAGTCTTTTTTCACCAGTTGATTTCTGCCCCAACTGCAGCTCCTCCACCCAGGTGCATGTAGCCAAGGCGGTGGTTTTAGGGGTTGTGCTCGTCGTCTTTTTGTTGTTTGGAGTCCTCGGAAACATCCTGGTCATCCTGTCTGTGCTGCTCCATCACCAGTGGCGATCCGTGACGCATTATTTCATCGCCAGCTTGGCAGCGGCAGACCTCCTGCTGAGCTCAGCTGTCCTGCCTTTCTCCGCCACCTCAGAGGCTCTGGGGAGGTGGGTGTTTGGCCGCTCTTTCTGCAACGTCTGGGCCGCCCTGGATGTTCTCTGCTGCACCGCCTCCATTCTCAGCCTCTGTGTGATTTCCATTGACCGCTACCTGGCTGTGAGCTACCCCCTGCGCTATCCGGCCATAGCTACCGGCCGGCGAGGCCTGACCGCAGTGGCAGCTCTCTGGGGACTCTCGGCCGCTATATCTGTGGGCCCTTTGTTTGGCTGGAAGGAGCCGGATCCGGAAGATGAGACAGAGTGCCGAATCACCCAGGAACCTGGATACGCTTTGTTTTCAGCATTAGGGTCTTTCTACATACCACTGGCCATCATCCTGGCCATGTACTGTCAAGTCTATACAGTGGCAAGAAGAGAGACTAAAACCATCAGGGAGAGCACAAAGGGAGAGGGGGTGGAGATAGAAGGAGTGACATTGAGGATACACAGAGGGAACGCCGCTCGGGCAGGGAAACATGATGACAATGAGGAGACTGGGATGCACAAACGCACCTCGTTTCCTTTACCGAAGATGCTGAGATTTTCAGGGGAAGAAAAGGCGGCCAAGACTCTGGGCATTGTGGTCGGGTGCTTCATCCTGTGCTGGCTCCCCTTCTTTCTGGTTTTACCAATAGGTAGGTTCCACTTAACACAGCATAAGTTTTTGTTTTCCTTTTAGAACAACGGGAAATTATCTTTACAATTCCAAATGTGAGATAACTGTTTGAATTATTGTCACCCCTTGATCCCAAGTAGATCTTTCAGAACAGTGCTGAAAAAATCTGTTCGTCCGTCATTTTGACAGATTAATATTCACACCCCTGACTACTAGGCGCTAATGCATAGACATTTTAACTTTATGAACAGAGTACAAATAACTAAAATCAATCAACAAAAGGACTCCTGCATAATGCATCTCCTTAACCAGAAGCTGACCTCATGCTGAAGAGTTACTGAGGCTTTGGAGAGCGACGCTCCCAAGAGAGTACGGTGTCGTGGCAACCACTGGTGCATGCTGTGGGATTTCCTCCCACTGAAGCGATACCTTGCGGGTCAGGAAACTGCTAGTTCAGAAAGTCTTTCCGACTTCTGATCATTTCAGATGGAGAAACGTTCCCCGATTTCAAAACTTTGGCTGAAGTGGCGCTTAATTCCAGTCTTCAGTGTGACAGCGGAGCGCGGATTCAGCCTCCAGAAAAACATCTAAACCCCCATGAGAAGTAATAAATCCAAAAGGCAAAAATCCAAAACCTGATGACAGTAACCTCTGCAGCAATCCCATGATTTGATTACTTACAAGTGGCTTCAAATTTCTGTTCCATGCGGAGAAGGAGGAAGTTGTGAGAGTGTGCTTTCAGGCCACAGCAGGTGAACTGTTCATATTTTAAGTGCAATTGTTTAATTTCATTTATGTAGTTCTCTGATCAGCTTGTTTGGATTGGTTATTATTTAAAATTAATTTTAAAAAAACTATTGAAAAGTTTTCATATTTAAAATTGACTGATAAAAATAGATTATGGCCAGATTTTTTTCACCCAGTCAGTCAAAATGATAAAAATATCTATCGTGACCTCTGGTACAGAACTATGTTAATATGGTCTGAAAACAAAACTTAAAATCGGACATGCTGACCAACCTGCTTCCCCTCTAATTTTGCTAAGAAATCGCCATTAAAAAAATAAATAATTAATTTTGAAAACCACAAACTGCAGATTGCGCATAGAAGATTTGCAGGAACTTTTTTTTTTCAATGAAACATAAGAAATGGTCACTGATTGGCTGGCAGCTGTAACGCACTTTTGAGTGTTTTCATTGTGTTAGGCATCGGAAGCATTAAGAAAGGCGTTTGGCTAATTCAAACTGTAAGGAAATTTAATTAATAATTTCAGACATCTTATGTTTCTGATGTTTCATGATAATTCCTAATAATTTTCTAATAATTTCTGATCAGTTGCGACAATTTTATTTTTCTGAGTAGAGTTGTGCTGCAATGGTTGGACTGAAGCAATATACAGTCATACTTTTTTTTTTTGCTGCAAACTTGGGGTATCTATGCCTCATATTGTGAGAATAGTCTTAGAGTTCAGGTGTGCCAATAAAACTGTCTGTGAGCATTTTAATAAAAACAAAACCTAAAAGGAACAGTAGAGACATAGAGAAATGGAAAACCACAGTTTCAACCATTTCAGTAGGGATTTCATAGTAAATTGCCATCACTGTGCAATTTGTTTACAGAAGCTCCAGACTTGAGTGATTCAACCAGAGGGAGCAATTAAGCTCTGCTTTTCCAAGTGAGTTTTGGGTTTGAGGTGCCTGCCAAACAAACAAGTTATTTTATCAGATGATTTATGCAGTAGAAAATGGATGTGTCACCAAAATCTTTGTTTAGCTTAAATGGATTCCTGCAATTGAGCGCTACTATCCAATAACCCTAATCTTTCTGTCACGGACAGAGTGAACTGACACAACTTAAAATGGTCCATTTGCTGTTGTAATTTTGAGAGAGAAAAATAATAATATTAAGTCTGTACAAGATGTTTACAGTTGTATTATCTGATTTCCATAAACAGGAATGTTAAAGAGAGATTGTGAACTTTTCTTCCGCATTTGTAACAAAACTTTTGCGCTTTAGTTAACAGAAATAGGAAGTTTTAAAAAAGCAGAGTAAGACAGATTTTCGGGGCATCATCTGCCGCCATTTACACCTCGATCACAGAGTGATAAAAGACAGGATTTATGTAGAAAGCCCTATCAGATTCCACTGAAATCGAAAGCACTATTTAAAAATATTTTTACTGTGACTAAGGTCAATCAACTATTATCCCTTTTAGACTGAAATAATTGGGACAAATATCCAAATGGTTGAACTCATGTATATTTGTTTGGAGTCACATCAAGGATGGAAAAAATGTAATACTACTTAAATTTATTTCATTTAATCATAAACCAAAGCATCACAGCAACGAAACCAGATGGCAACAAATGAAGGTCAAGGAAACAGATTCTGTCTTAAGGAGACGAGACGTTTTAAATATGGTGATAGTGCTGCGCTCTCTCGATACTCTGAAGTTAGTGTTTCAGAATTTTGTATTCAGAAAATTAAAACAGAATGACCCCCAAAAAATATACATTTACAATATGACTGGTTGTACCCAAGCTTTAAATTCAACATTGCTGCTTTATGCAAAACTAACTCAGGTGTTTTGGAGGTCTTTGGGTTTTTCTCTCTTATAATCAAGCACACATTCAGTTCTGTCCAACCTTCGTTACAGAACGTTTTCCACCGTGTTTAAATACATGAAATGCAGAGAAACCCACTCAAAGCCCACTTTATTAGGTGCACATGTTTAATAGCTTATTAATACAAATAACAAATCAGTAAGCCAATGCATTTAGACAAATTAAAACCAAGCGTCAGAAGGGGGGAAAAAAGAGGAATGAACTTTGAAGGAGGAATGTTTGTTGGATGAAAACTGGCTGGTTTGACAATCTCAGATCCTGCTGATCAGCTGGGTGTTTCACTCAGGTCCACAGAGAAGCATCCAAAACAGAGAGAAGTTATCTTGTGAGCAACAGCTGCAATTATGAACATGCCTTGACAATTTCAGGGGAGATTGGGCAGACTGGTAAGAGATGATAGAAAAGCAACAGTAGCTTAAGTGTTACCAGGGTATGGGGCGCACTATCCCTGCACCCACAACACCCATCCATCCAGACCCAGAATTCCCTCTCTCCAGCAACTTGGGCCATCTTCTTCGGAGGAATCCAAAGCCGTTTCCAGCCAAGCCAGCCAAGAAACATAGCTCCTCCAGGGTGTCCTGGGTCTTCTCCCACGTCCCCTTCTGGTGGGACGGAACACCTCACCAGGGAGACGTCCAGGAGGCATCCTAACCAGATGCCTGAGCCACCTCAACTAGTTCCTCTCAATGTGGAGGACCAGCAACTCTGCTCTGAGCCCATCCAGGATGACAGATCTTCTCCCCCTATCTCCAAGGGGGAGCCCAGACACCCTGTGGAGGAAACTCGTTTCGGCTGCTTATATACACAATCGTGTTCTTTCAGTCACTACCCAAAGCTCATTACCATAGATGAGGGTAGGAAAGTAAATCGGACAGTACCACCACAATAGACTGGTACAATGCACAAATCACTGCAGAAACCGGACCAATCCGCCTGTTGATGTCCTGCTCTATTTTTCGATCATTCATGAACAAGGCCCTGAGATTCTTAAATTCCTCCACTTGGTGCAGGACGTTGTCCCCGACGCAGACAATGTCAAACCTTACAGCACCAGAAGACCAAACAAGGGGCCACTACTGTAAGCATCATTTATTTGCCAATATCCTATCTGAATATTGTAGCTGACCATACATTGCTTTATGACCACAGTACCAATCTTCTGATGACTACATAAGGATCCAGCAGGATAATGCTCCATATCACAAAGCTCAAATCATTTCCAGCTAGTTTGAGTTCACTGTACTCCAGTGGCCTCCACAGTCACCAGATCTCAATCCAGTGAAGCCCCTTTTGGATGTAGGGGAATGAACAAATTGCTTTAGGGAAGTAGAGGAAATGCATGAGGTTGTCAAGTTGATACTGCCAAATATCCCAGAGGAATGTCTCTAACACCTTGTTGAATCAATGCCACAAAAGAGCTAAGTCAGTTCTTAAGGATGGTCCAACCAGGTGTTCCAAATAAAGGAGCCACTGAGCATACAATAGGCACTTTTCCACTATCAGAATTTCAAGGTATGCGTCTCCACTTCACCAGACCAGCCCGACAGGGCAGGTGTCTTTCCAGGAACCAACTGAGTACCTGCCTTGGGGTATGTACTCGGAAAGGGCCCGGTAGAGTCGCTGGGCGGGAACCATGGTTAAGTCATGCTGATTGGTTGTATCTCAGAGGGAAATTATATCAGCAGACGTCACCAAACAACTGGCTTTGTAAAATTGGAAGAGTTGCTGGCAAAGCAGCGTATAACATAGCAAACAGAAACGCGGCAACAATCCCTGCTTCTTCCATTCGATCTCTTATTTTTGCTGCTGTGGGCGCCTTTTAGCACTTATCAGTGATGCTACTCACTGCTGAAATGGCCGTGATATACAGACGTCTTAGCAGATTCCTTAAACCTGCAGTCCGGAGAATATATTTATGTATCAAAGTTTTATACAACTTTAAAATGATAGTGGGGTTCAATACTATAATAAAAGGCTGGTGCTCCACAACATTTGTTGTTCTTCCTAAGTCCCCCCTTCGTCCCACAGACCGCTATTCATTTCACACTGACCGTGATGCACATGCACAATTGTTGAGGTGGGGCTAGAAGGAGGGAGAGGGAAGGGGGATGTTTTGGGAGAGGCCTTGGTAGTGGAATTCAAAAAATCTCTCCCTCCCTCAAATACTCCGGACAGCAGCTTTAAAGGGCCAATTCCTCCACATTATTCAGAGCACTAATCTTGAATTAATTGTGGTATAATCCACTCCTACCAGGAATTTTGCCTTTGTAAGGAAATCCCTGTATCAGCCGATTGAGACGGCTTCATGTTTTAATGATTAAAGATTACCTAAAAATTTAAAATGAAAAGCTGTAACAAATTAGCACAGTTTTTGTTGAGGCGTGAACCTTCGCACCTTATTTATTTTGCTTTGAACACAACAGGGAGGACATCTTTTTCTGACTCCTGTGTCTCAATTCAACTGAGTCTATCACTTCTCTGAAAGGACACAAAGAAATTCAATTACAAGCAAGCAAATAGAGCAAACAAAAAACAGTACAATAGGCTTCTTCTGCGAGATGAATCCAAATAACCCAACTACTGCTCTCGGCTATTATAGATAACAAGCATGAGGCTTAATAGACTGCAATGCCAGGGAGGCATTCAGAGTCACCACTGACTCCCAAGGCAGCCAGTCATATAAGGATAGCTATGCATTTCAATTGAAACGGACCTTCACAGCTCATGGAGCAGTGCTCATAGAAACCCTGAAAGACGACGATAGTCTGACATTCACTGGGTCAAGGTCGAACTGCATATTTCTCTTTTAAGTTCAAAACTTTGTAGATAAAAAGACGGTTTTAAGCTGTAGTGCTTGTTAATGACACCTTTCAATGAAGTTGCAAAGTTATTGTCAACTCTATATGTTCCATACAGAGTGTTTACAAGGTTTATAACATGAGGCAGCTCCATCTTCTAAACATCAAAGAGTCCATAAAACTCCTGTGACGCACTGATTTAAAGAGGATCAATAGACTAGAAAACTAGAGAGATTTCTGAATTTATGAGGAAAACAACTATAAATCTGCTTTCCTGCATTTCCTTTTCATAGATGTGTTTCATATCAAATACTGCCAATGAATACTTTGTGCAGGAGTAACCACATATTTGACGAATAAAGATAAATCCGGGTGCCTTAAAAGGTGAAAGTCCCTTGACAGCGTCTTGGTCTGTAAAAGTACCAAATTTAAGTATTTTCTAGCTTTGGTTGTGTAGGGAAACCCCATTTCATGTCAGATTTTCTAAAAGTAAGTTCTTTCAATTGGATTGTTTTTATATAAAGAAAATCCACGTGCATCAGTCTGTCGTCCATCCACTGACTCAACAGTCTCTCCATCTATCCTTTGACTTTTATAGGCTTTATATTTAAATTCTGTTCATTGTAGAAATAGGCAGAAGTTACCGGTGCATTTTTGTGCCTGTATCTTAAAATTAAGCCAATAATTGATCAAACAATCAAAAAATTTGAGTCTACAAAGACATGGAAATTAAACATGTTTGGCACCACCACCAAAGTATCTTGAATTACCTCTCAAGTTCTAAATTCTGAGTTAAAGTATTGCTTTATTTGCAACACAATGCATCACATAAGTGCACAAATGGATCACAGACCATGTTGTTTCTAAATCTAATTTAACAGTTTAAATACATAGCAATTGGTATCATCACCTATTATTCTAAATTGGTAAAGGTCTCATTCACTCACTTTTTCAACTAATTAATGTCTCTAGCCCAATTATATGCCTCGTGAGCAGTTTTATGTGGGAAAACAAATGCTCTTTCACTCCTGTTTCAGGAGGTTGCAGTTTGTCGGGGGAGTGGGTGTGGTGAAACGTCAGGATCACAAGTCTAACTCCATATTATTCACAATATGCAAACGCCTCGTCTCTGACTGGCTAACAGCAATGAAACTCTTATGCTGCCTTCGATCAAATAATTACCTCAACTTACTTTGCTGGCGCTGTTAAAAGACAAATTCCAACAGTTTCTTCCTTAGCTCCTCTGTCTTTGGTTAAAAAAAAATGCAACCCTGATGTGCTATGTCCACAAATAAACCAAGCCTGATACTTCTCTGCCATGCTGTGTAGTTGCTAACAGTTAGCTTCGGCTTCTAGCTTTTACTAGCAAATAGGTGGACTGCTCTCTCCAGGCTGCAAAGATCATGAATACTAATTTTCCCTGTGATGTAGAAGGGATTGTTTTTTTCTGACTCTCTGGTTTTGCCATCTGTTTTCTTTCTGTGGCTGATGCAGGCAAAGGGGGTTGGAGAAAATATTCACGTGCTGCATGCACATGCAGCTCAGAGTGATCAATTGTATATTACAAAGAACATGTATTACGCTGTTTCTCAGTGAATGAGACCTTTAATATGTTTTCTATGTTACGAGGCTTATTGTATTATTACAGCTCTAACAGTTGAAATTGTGTGTGCAGCTTAATATAATGCAGACAGCCCTTTACTGGGATTTACATTTATACTGTGATCTTATGCAGACTCCTTTCACAATGGAGTCTTGGTTCACGAAAGGTTTTATGGCATGAGATCTACTGAAAACACCACAGGAGTGTTGTTGTAAACTAAGGTGAAGAAGCAAAACTCAGATAAAGAATGTAAACAGAGAAGACAGGTTTAGGGAGCTGGGCCAGGAAGAGGGGAGTGCTCACGGTGCATTCCATTTACCTCGGAAGTCGGAACTCAGAGCTGGGTTTGGCGTAATGCACGAGTAAACAGAGTTCCAGTTAACATAGTCGAATGAGTTGGGATTCCAACATGGCAAGGCCCAGGTGACCATTGTTGGTAGTACCTCTTAAAAACCTCTTTTTAAGCTGTACTTTCCATATGCAAACACCACTTTTATTTGATCAAGTTTAGAGTTGCAGGCTCTACATGTAACATTGATTTTAGATGCACTCTTACTAGTGTGTCTTATTAAATAAACATGTTTCCACAACAGCCACTATTGTTGATGCGAGTAGCGGCCATAGTGAAAGTCAAAGTCGGAGCAAGAGAAAATCTCAGACTTTCCGAGTGGGAAGTCCAATTTAGGGGGGGCGTTCCAGTTGATTGGAAGACGGAATTTCCGAGTTCCGTCCACAAATGTAACACACCATAACTTTTCTATTCCAGAGTAATCCGAGACCTCTCCAGTCCAGACAAAGGAGACTGAAGGCGGACTGAAACCAGAAACCTGGTAACCGGGTTGGAGAAACCCCTCAACAACTAGCAATTAGATTGTTGCATGTTGCTTTTGTAACATTGTATATTGCTATGACAGACTTCTTTGGGGGAAGGACTGCAACAAGACGTGTCAAGGGTTGAAAATAGGACCCAGGTGCAGAGAGACGTTTGGAATTCTTATGACGCATTTTAATAAAAATAATATTCAAAAACATACAACTGGACGAAGAATACAGTGGAGAGCGGGGAGAGTAGACGTGGGGATGACTACGATGTACGATGACAGGGAGGTGAGTAGACAAAGGACCCGACAAAGGACTGAGGGAGAACTGGGACAACAATGGGAAGGTAATCAGGGAAAACAGGAGACAGCTGATGACAATTAACAGACAAACACTAGGAGACACGGAGTCACGCAGATGGGGTGTCACGCAGACAGGGGGAAGTCACACCGTGACAAGAAGTCTCTAAACTCAAAGATCCATTGATGTAAAATACGGTCAAATTCTGCTTTAATAATTACATTTTTGAACTTTATCATTTTCTCTTGACTCCTCTTTCCAGTAAAAGAATCAAATCTAAGAACCACCTAGATAGGTCGTGTATCAACATAACAATTGTACAGAAACTTGAGCTGTTGGTGATGAGCCCAACACCATTATTGGATTGCCATCAAGTAGACCTACTGTTGTTTGGACCAAATTGGGAAAACCAGTTCTTTTACATCTTGGATTGGATCTTGGAAAACTGAATAAATAAATCAACCCAACATTAAGCCTCTGAAATTACCTCCCAAAAGCTGACCTCAGTTCTTTTGGAAATGTGTGGACAACGTCTAAAAGTCGGGTCTGTGTGAGGAAACCAAACTTTGAAATGAACTTCACAAGATCTAGAAGAAGGCTCTAGCTCTTACCCTAAGATAAAAAGTAAAGTGGTTAAGGGAGGAGGACCTGCACCATAATTTTGTTGAAACAATAAACATGTTTTAAAGACTCAATGTGAGGCATGGTGGTGTCACCGTTATGCAGTGGGTCCGTTTCCTTCTAGTGGTTCTGGAGCATTGCACATAGTGGATTAAATAATTAAATAGGTGCAGGGTCAGGGGTATCAAACTGGATTCCTTGAGGGCCAGTGTCCTGCAACTTTTAGATTTATCCCTGGTCCAACACACCTGAATTAAAAGGTACACAAATTAACTTTGTCATGTTTTTTAATCATTTTCTCAAGCAAGTAGGTGCTACAATAACCCTTTACAGAATGAATGAATAGTCTCTCTGCTCCTTGTGGGGAGAAAACCACCTTTACAACTTGAATCTCTCCGGAGTGGTGACCCAAAGTCTTGCGAAGTCACGTATCTAGCGAGAAACACTACCGATTAACACCAATCTATGTTTATGCCCCTTCACAGACAAGCAAGAGAACCTGGTTAGCGTTTGTTGTAGCATGTTCATCATGGCGGAGTCTACAAAGAAAAGCTTTTTCTGATTAAGTAAAAAACAGAAAAAGAGTGTTCCACCACGAGTGGTCAAACACTGGTCAACAGCTTGTTTGAAAACACAGACAAAGAGCGAAGGGCAGGGGAAAACAGTTCATTTATACAACAGCGAATAAGCACTAGGGGGTGCCAGTAGCATGCCAGAAATGTCTAGTGAGGCTTTTCAATAACTGAATCACCTCTCAGCATACAGAATGGTTCTTCGGGGTCCTGTTAATGACCTAATTATTTGATTCAGGTGTGTTGAAGCAGATACATCTAATTATAAGTACAAGTAACTATTTCTTTATCTTTATCTTTATCTTTATCTTTTCCAGGGTCCATTTTCCCATCCTGTAAGCCACCTGAAACCATCTTCAAGATAACCTTCTGGCTGGGTTACCTCAACAGCTGCATCAACCCTATTATTTACCCGTGCTTTAGCCAGGAGTTCAAAAGAGCTTTCCACAACATGTTAAGAGGGCGCTGCATGAGATCTGCTGTTTCAACTGTCAAACAAGGACACACCACTGCTCATTTTTCCAGTCCCGGTCCAACATCTAACGCATCTGTTAGCTCGGTCCAAAACAGTGCTGCTGCCGCTGCTGCTTCTTCTTCCTCATGGGCTTGCTGCAGGACGCTGTCGACGTCAACATCATCTGTTTGTGGCCAAGATCAGGCTCAAAGCGGACATCTCCAAGGGAAGGGTCTGCTGAAGGCCTGGTGTCTTTCAGCGAGGCGGACCTCGGTAGCACAGAATTCCTCCACAAATGGGTCAGCTAAAGCCTTACGCCTCTCTCTTGGCATTTCTGGGGAGGCTGTTTAATTGGCTACTGAGAATTCAGGATATTCAATCTAGTTATCCAGCCTCCATGGAGAAAAAATTACGTACAACTCTATCCTCAAATGCAAGATAAAAATGACTGCAGCAGCCTTTTGAAATAGAAACATGCATGCTCAGCAGGAAACTTTTGGACCGGTTGTGTTGTTGGACTTGGTGTAAAAAAGACTGAGCCAAAAATCTTATTTTGCAAGCACAAACACAGAGATAGAAGGCATATCCTCAAGTGCTTGCCAAGGATTAAAGGAGATACAAGCAATCTGCTCAAAATGAAATTGTAAAGCGACCCCAGAGACATGATTTATTCAAACATTAGTGGTGTCGCTGCAGTTTCCACCAAAGGGAACGATACCAAGATGATGTAGGGATAATTAATACAAAGCGACAGCCCTAAGTAAGCTGGTGTTGGAGTGTGTTACAACTCATTTAAAGAGAAGCGTTTCAAATGAAAAGGTCATGACAGAAACATGCAGTGCCTTGCAAACGTTTTCACTCTCCTTTGTCACAATATTACCTCAAACCTAAATGTGTTTTATTGTGGCAGAACAACACAGAGTGGTGCATAATTGTGAAGAGAATGAAAAAGGGAAACGTGAGTTTGACAATTTATTAAACATAAAAATCTGTCAGGTTTGGCTTTGTCGACTAATAAGTAGAGTCTGTCTGTTTGGGTAATAAAACATTATCCCAAGCTTTGAATGTCTCACAGAGCTCTGTTCAATCCCTCATCTGAAAATGGAAAGATAATGCGACCACTCAATCAATCAAACTTTATTTAAAAAGCGCTTTTCATACAGGGGTTGCAACTCAAAGTGCTTTACAGATTAGCACTTTGAGTTGCTAATCTGCAAATTTAGACATGGCCGTCCACCAGGCGGATGGTAGCTGCATAGATCAACCAGCTCAGAAGAAGCCATGTTTCAGCTTGCCACAAGCCATCCAGAAAACACAGCAAAGTTGTAAAAGACGTTCTGGTCAGATACAGGTCCTTCTCAAAAAATTAGCATATTGTGATAAAGTTCATTCTTTTCCATAATGTAATGATAAAAATTAAACTTTCATATATTTTAGATTCATTGCACACCAACTGAAATATTTCAGGTCTTTTATTGTTTTAAAATGGATGATTTTGGCATACAGCTCATGAAAACCCAAAATTCCTATCTCAGAAAATTAGCATATCATGAAAAGGTTCTCTAAACGAGCTATTAACCTAATCATCTGAATCACCTAATTAACTCTAAACACCTGCAAAAGATTCCTGAGGCTTTTAAAAACTCCCAGCCTGGTTCATTACTCAAAACCGCAATCATGGGTAAGACTGCCGACCTGACTGCTGCCCAGAAGGCCATCATTGACACCCTCAAGCAAGAGGGTAAGACACAGAAAGAAATTTCTGAACGAATAGGCTGTTCCCAGAGTGCTGTATCAAGGCACCTCAGTGGGAAGTCTGTGGGAAGGAAAAAGTGTGGCAGAAAACGCTGCACAACATGAAGAGGTGACCGGACCCTGAGGAAGATTAGGGAAAAGGACCGATTCCAGACCTTGGGGGACCTGCGGAAGCAGTGGACTGAGTCTGGAGTAGAAACATCCAGAGCCACCGTTCACAGGCGTGTGCAGGAAATGGGCTACAGGTGCCGCATTCCCCAGGTCAAGCCACTTTTGAACCAGAAACAGCGGCAGAAGCGCCTGACCTGGGCTACAGAGAAGCAGCACTGGACTGTTGCTCAGTGGTCCAAAGTACTTGCATGTCATTCGGAAATCAAGGTGCCAGAGTCTGGAGGAAGACTGGGGAGGATGAAATGCCAAAATGCCTGAAGTCCAGTGTCAAGTACCCACAGTCAGTGATGGTCTGGGGCGCCATGTCAGCTGCTGGTGTTGGTCCACTGTGTTTTATCAAGGGCAGGGTCAATGCAGCTAGCTATCAGGAGATTTTGGAGCACTTCATGCTTCCATCTGCTGAAAAGCTTTATGGAGATGAAGATTTCATTTTTCAGCACGACCTGGCACCTGCTCACGGTGCCAAAACCACTGGTAAATGGTTTACTGACCATGGTATTACTGTGCTCAATTGGCCTGCCAACTCTCCTGACCTGAACCCCATAGAGAATCTGTGGGATATTGTGAAGAGGAAGTTGAGAGATGCAAGACCCAACACTCTGGATGAGCTTCAGGCCGCTATCGAAGCATCCTGGGCCTCCATAACACCTCAGCAGTGCCACAGGCTGATTGCCTCCATGCCACGCCGCATTGAAGCAGTCATTTCTGCAAAAGGATTCCCGACCAAGTATTGAGTGCATAACTGAACATAATTATTTGAAGGTTGACTTTTTTTGTATTAAAAACACTTTTCTTTTATTGGTCGGATGAAATATGCTAATATTTTGAGATAGGAATTTTGGGTTTTCATGAGCTGTATGCCAAAATCATTAGTTTTTAAACAATAAAAGACCTGAAATATTTCAGTTGGTGTGCAATGAATCTAAAATATATGAAAGTTTAATTTTTATCATTACATTATGGAAAAAAATGAACTTTATCACAATATGCTAATTTCTTGAGAAGGACCTGTACAAACAAAACAAAGTTTTTGGGCTACAACCAAAAAGCTGTGTGTACTACAAGGTTTAAACTGCTTCTTACCCTGAACGCACCTTCTTCATAGAGCAACTGGTCAAAGTTGATGGGAATAATGAGCTAAACACCAGACAATCCAATAAGAAAACAGATTAGATGCTTTGAAAGACTTGAGACTGGGGCTGAGGTTCACCTTCCAGCAGGACAGCAACCCTAAGCACACAGGCAGAGGTAGATTAAAACATATTTATGTGTTAGAAAGACCCAATCAGAACAAAATTCAGGTAAGAATCATAGGCATGTCTTGAAAATTGATGTTCACAGAGGCTCTCTGCCCACTGACTAAGGTTAAGCTGAAGAATTTATAGTCTCTAGATGTGCAAACTTCTTAAAGTCATATCCCAAAAGACTTGCAAGCTTTAACTGCACTGAAAGCTGGTGCTACAAGCAGGGATAGAGTACTCAACTCCTAAACTCTGACTCAAGTCCTGACTCGAGTCACGTTTAAGGGACTTGTGACTTGACTTGAGCATCACGCCAATGATTTGCACTTGGAACATTAGGACTTGGACTCCTACATGTGAAATCGCTATTGTTGGAACTAGCATGTAGCCAATGCTAATGTTAACTCGTTATATTAGATCAGGTTACTGGACACATTTAATAATAACTTCCCAAAGCCTTTGTAAGTGTACAGGTGACATGTCGATCATGTATCGTTTTCAAATTTTCACATTTAAGCATGTTTTATTATTTAGCACATGCTACTCTGTTGGCTTGGTAATAGCGTGGGGGCACTGATTGCAATGTTTTTTGAAAAATAAAGTAAACCATGTATGGCTGCAATTATTGTAGTCTAAAAATCTACACCCTGCTCTCTTATTTTTGACTTAGTCTCAGGTGATAATACTTGAACTGGAGGATTCTTTTTGGGATCTAGCGGTTTGACTTGGACTCGGCTTGGACTAATCCTTTGTGACTTGGACTCGAACACTTAGGACTCAAGTGTGACTTGGACTCGAGATGTGGTGACTTGACTACAACACTGGCTACAAAACATTGTCTCAGGGAGGCATGAGAATCCATGTTCCACTACAGTGGACCACCGCCTATTGCCGGTTCAGTATCCGTGGACTCACCTACTTGTGGATTTTTCTGTTCAACATAACGTCAAAATTATTTGCAGCAAATTCGCCAAGTTGTGGATTTTTTTGTTGAACATGTTTAAAATAATCTAAAAAAAATGCAACTTGAGAAGCTGGAATTCCTATGTGCAATGCTACTTGAGCAGCCAAACCAGGAGCGCCATTAATTTTCCTTGATGCTGATTGGCTGTTCTCCTCAAGAGCAGAGATGAGAAGGACCATGGATGTTAGCTTCTGCAGTAGTGCTTAGATGGTTTACACTGTGGGTATTAATGCGTATCGAGGTATATTTGGTGTTTAAACAATTAAAATACGCAGTTATGAGAGGTTTTTAGATGGGGATCTCAAGTATTTGCAGATTTTAGTTATCACAAGGGTTCACTGTATTTCAGTTTTTTGGGAAAAATGTTAAATCCATTTGTGGTCTGCTTGTATTCCTCCTCACAATGTTCCACTGTCCTTTTGCTCTATGAAACTCCAATAAAATACATTGAAAGTTGTGGTTGTAGCCTGAGAAAATGCGAAAAATTTCAAGGGAAGTGAATACTTTTGGAAGGCACTTTATAGGCTCATATTTAGGAACCTGGTAAATAAATGAATCTGAAGTGTAAAAAAGCTGTCCTGATAAACCTGTTGTAAATACTGCTGCTCTGCCAATGAGGAGCTTATTGTACAGGTTTCTGGTCCCTAAAAAGGGATGCATGAGCAAATTCAAGCAACAACTGAACATGATTCTCTCCAAGATTAGTCCGTTCAGCCAGTAAGTCCTTGTTTTCCAGTGCATTGACTGTTTACAAAAATAAGGCTGCAAAGGTGAATCTTACAGGCTGGAAAGTCAGCACAGGAAGGTGTCAGTTTCATACCAAACCGATTTTCCTTCTTTTTTTTTTTTTTTGCTCTTTGAAACTTCGGTTTGTATTGGAAGGAGTAAGGTTAGGTTATATTTCAGTCCCACTTGGCTCCTCTACTTTAGGTTTGATTTTGGCTCACACTAACAATCCAACCAAAGCACAAAAACAGATAAATCTGTGATTAAATATATACATAAAACTAGCGGCAAAACAGGACCTGAGCAAAGAAAAACCAGCACTTTATAAAATGAGAGGGGGTGACGTCTAAATGGACGGAGGTGTGACAGTATAAAAAAAGAACAAAGCAAAGAAAATGAAGACCAGGTGGGGAAGACAGCTGGGAAACCCATCTGGATGATACAAAACAGTGCTAAAACAAATAAGACAGGAACCAATCAAAACTATTATTCCCATCCTTACTAGAAATGCTCACACAGTTTACGTGAGCACAGCTGCTAAACCAGGCTTCCTAATACACATGACATTTGCAAGCTTGAGAACTAGGTTTGAATTTAATGCTGGAAATGATTGATGTTTTAGCAGCTTTTCAACATGTTGTGTTGAAAGGCCTGAAGTGGAAACTCTGAACTTTAATGTTACGCTACTCACACCCAAATTAAAGCAGAAATCTGGAACGTTCCCCTTTTTAGAAATAATATATAATTTTTTTAGAAATCCGTAATATTAATAGTCTGATCCTGTTCTGTGGCATAATGCAGGCAATAAGTCTTTTTTTACCAAGCCCGCCCCCGTCCGTTTTTTAGTGGTTCCATTGTCATTTGACAAGTGCACGACATTCTTTGTTCAATTGTTGTTCCCCTGCTATGACTCCCCTGAGTTCTGAAAGGTTTTCACCAAACAGGTCTTCTCCCAAGTAATACGTTGCCAGGTTCAAAATATTAAATCTTCATGAAGTTGCTCAGCGCTTGCTTCACTTGATAGAAAAGAAGAAAGTTTAACTTCATTTTTCAAGCCAACATGAGAGCAGCTCTGGTAGTGGAGAAAGCTTGTATCCATCGTATCTGCACACCCCTTTTTATGCCTTTATTGTTGGTTTCTTGAGTGATTGCACTGAAATAATGTCAATAAGCGTCGCATCTGCCTCTATCACTTCTGGTATTATTCATGGAAATAAATGCACAAGCCTCCTATTAAACATGCAGGTCTCATTTTTCAAGAAGAAGCCAATTCAAAGAATGTCACAGCGGTTGTCACATTAAGGCAAAGGCTGTCATCACGAATGGACCCTGGCTCCTCCTGGAAAGACGGGCTTCAGCCCAATCAGTTGACTTAGTAATATAAAGTGTCATCACAAAAGGCGATTATGATTAATAATGTCGAATCAGCAGAGCAACGCAGATGACGAGAATTGAAACTGAATCTGGAAATGAGAGAGTCTTTGTTGTTCTCAAAGAAGAAAGTGGGATCTGTGGTATTTTTCAGGCTGGAAGACTTTGAGGAAACGTCTGAGTCTATTCCGATTACAGAATGTCAGGGTTTCTCCATGAGCGTTAATGTGAAAATTTCCCTGAAACACATTAAAGGGAAGGCAATGCAATTTTATTTGCATAGCACACATTCAACAACAGGGTAATTCAAGGTGCTTTACAAAATTTGGTGATAAAGAAAAACATAGAATATAACAACTGGAAATCAAAAGCAGCAATTTAGCATGAAACACACACAACACATGATACAGAATAAAGCAAGAAAAACAGCAATAAAGCAAGAACACATATGATACATAAGACATTAATTGTTTACTGAAAGGGAGTTCTAAACAGATTAGTTTTTAGTTTTGATTTAAAGCACCTCACTGTTTCAGCAGCTCTGCACTTGTCAGAAAGTATGTTCCAGATTAGAGGAGCATAGAAACTGAAAGCTGCTTTTCCATGTTTGGTTTTGAGTCTAGGGATGTTTAGTAGGCTAGAGTTGGAGGACCTGAGTGGTCTGGGTTGTTGGTATGGTGACAACAGGTCTTCAACATATTTTGGTGCCAAGCCATTCAATTATTTATAAACTAGTAAAATTATTTTGAAGTCTATTCTCTGAGCAACAGGGAGCCAGTGTAAGGACTTTAGAACTGGGGTGATGTGCTCTACTTTCCTGGTTCTAGTGAGGACGCGAGCAGCAGCACTCTGGATCAGCTGCAGCTGTCTGATTGACTTTTTAGGCAGACCTGTGAGGACACTGTTGCAGTAATCAATCTGACTAGGAGTTCATTACTACACCTAGATTTCGGGCCTGATCAGTAGCTTCTAGCTTTATTAATTGAAGCTGAGTGCTGACTCTTGATCCTCTTTAGGTCCAAAAATAATTACTTCAGTTTTGTTTCTGTTCAGCTGGAGGAAGTTATGGCACATCCATCCATTGATTTGCTCGATACATTTACTTAGGGTTTGGATGGGTTCAGGGTCACCTGGTGACATTGTAATGTGGAGCTGAGTATCATTTGCGTAGTTATGGTAACTAATCTGGTTGGTTGTTATGATCTTGCGTAGTGGGAATATGTAGATATTAAATAGGAGAGGCCGTAAGATGAAGCACTGGGGCATCCCACATGTGATTTCTGTTTGTTCGGATGAAAAATTGCTTACTGACAAAAAGAAAATGTGTCCTGTTCTCATAAGACTCAAACCAGCCAAGTACTGTACCAGAGAGTCCGGCCCAGCTCTCCAGTCGTTCCAATAAAATATCATGATCAACAGTGTCAAATGCTGCACTGAGGTCCAACAGAACCAGCACTGAGGTTCTACCACAGTCTGTTTTTATGCAAATGTCATTGAAAACTCACGAGGGCAGTCTCAGTGCTGTGGTTAGCACGGAAACCAGACAGAAACATATCAAAGCGGTTGGTCATTGTTAGGAAGCTATTTAGCTGTTGAAACAGATTTTTTATAATTTTACTGATGAATGGAAGATTGGAAATTGGCCTGTAGTTCTGCATTAACGTGTTGTCCAGATTCTTCTTCATTAGTAGTGATTTAACAACTGCTGTTTTTAATGCCTGGGGGAAGACACCTGAAAGGAGGGATGAGTTCACTATTTGAATCAATTCAGACTTAATGAGTGGGAAAACTTTCTCTAGAAAAACTGTGGGTAGGATATCAAGACAGCAGGAGTAGGGGCTTAATTGGTTTATGATTTCTTTAAGTTTTGTTTGGTTAAGTTTTTGAAATTCAGACATTTTCTCTACATTGGTATTAAGTGCAGATGACATTGTTAGTATGCTTGGTACACATGTATAGATCGATCCTCTAATTTTCAAAATCAGGCCCTGGTGGAGTTTAGTTTAGAGTCTACTGTCGCAGGAGGATTTGTTAGTCTCTCAACTGTTGCAAATAACGTCCGCGCATTATTAATGTTTCTGTTAATAATTTCAGACAACAACGATTCCCCTTTGTCTTTGAAAATTAAGTGATATCTGTTTAGTCTGTCTCTGTAGATCTGATAGTGAACCTGAAGTCCAGCTTTCCGCCATTTTCTCTCGGCTCGTCGAGACTATCATTTTTCACAACGTATCAGTGGATCGCTTGTCCACAGAGACTTCTTTCTACCAGAGACTATTTTCACTTTGATTGGAGCAATGGCATTAATGAGGTCTGAACATTTAGAGAGAAAGTTATCTACCAGCTTGTTTACTGAGTTTGTGTTGGAGGAAGAAGGGGATGGGGTGAGGGGGGAAGAGTAAATCTGTTTAAAGGTTTCATCTGAATTGTCTCCAAGAAATCACGTTTTTACAGTGGTCTCATGTTGGCCAGATAGTTTGGTAGAGATGGTGCTTTCAAAGAAAACACAGAAATTGTCAGATAATGCAATATCAACTACCGAGATGTTAGAGATATTTCAACATTTGCTGATGATCAAGTCCAGAGTGTGTACTCGTTTGTGGACACACAATGTGGACATTAAAGAACCCCTACTGGATTGGATTTAATGTTTTCCGTGTTGTGGAAAGATTTTGCAGATAAAGTTCCCTTTAGTGTTTAGTGGAATTATTTTCAGTCCCATTGAATGCAAGAACAATACTTTGCATGCACTGGGTGTCAAATTCTAATGGCCCCAATTTGGTTGCTACAGAGCACATCTTAATACCTGGGTGGATGGATTGGAAAGTAGGGGGAAAGAAAATTAAACTATGTAAAAAAATAAATATATTATTTTAGCCACAGTGTAATATTTTTTTTTCTTATGCAGCAACACAGGGACTCTTTGCATTGGGTAACAACGTCAATATAGTATCTAGAATCAATTTTTAATTAATCAAAATGGTCCTGGGTAGAAATTATATAATAATCCAACAGAGTAATGAACTAATTGTGCATCATTGTACACAAATCTAGCTGCAGATGAATGCATATACTATCTTTTGGTCAGTTCAGTTGTTTAATGGGTTCCCTAAAGTCTGCTTAAAAGTAGGCTAATCATGCGATTTGAGTACAAATTTTCTGTGAAATTCAGTAGCCTGACTCCTCCCATTGTACCGCTAGCCACAATAGCTAACTGTAGGTGCACTATCAAGTTTGTTACTTTTTGACAAAATAAACAAACATTAGAGGCAGCCTAATATTTAGAGATCATATAAAAAAAAAAAAATTATGTCTTTACCTGCGTATCACTATAGGGTCGCAGAATCTCCAGCAATCTTTAGGCAGGAAGCAGGCTAGATCGCGAATTCTTCAGACACAGATGGCAAGCATTAGCTAAATATGCTACATTCAGATACATCAATTTATTAGCCAAGCAAGCAGTAACTGACAAAGATGGCTGGCATTAGCAAAACATATTGCGGAAAACGTTGACTTAGCATTAGCTAAATATTCTACACCCAATAAATGTCTTGACATTAGGTAAACATGCTGTAACTGACAAGACTAGCCTAGCATAAACTAAAGATACCATAGCTAACAAAGAGCACCTTGTATTAGCTAAAAATGGTAAATGACAAAAGCAGCTCCTATTAGCAAAGTATGGTAAAACTGTCAAAGATAAGTAGTTAGCCAAATATAATGGACAAGGTAGCTTAGCATTAGCTAAACATGCTACACCTAATAAATGTGTCTTGGCATTAAGTGAACATGCCATTACTAACAAAAGTAGCCTAGCATACACTCAATATGTTATGACAAAGGTGACTGTGTTTCCACGAAGCGGTATGACATGTTGGTGCATTTCAGTACACTATTTTGTCTGCTTTCTTTGTAAAAGTGGCCCATACAACCGGCACATACCACACCACAACACACACTACTTAATACGCCGGACCATAAAATAGCGTACCAAACAGCAACAACTTGTGCCTTATCGCTCATTGGAAAAAACGCATTGAGGTGTGTCCAATTTCAAGGGCTGCATCTTTCGAAGGATCCAGTCTATCCACTTGAAGAAGGCCGGGTCTTTCGTCAACCGCAACGACCGGAAGTGAGTGACTGTAAAATTGGACTGTCTAGGCTTCAGATTTATTCCCTTTCTTACCTCGGCGTGTCTTGTAGCAACCATGACAGCACTAAACTTCCTCTTACCTCTTGGTAATATCTTCCATAAATTCAATATCCATTTCCACTGCTTTGCAGATGACACCTCGCTTTATCTGTCTAGTAAACCCAACTCCACCCTTCCACCTTCATCTCTTATCAATTGCCTAACTGAAGTTAAAACCTGGTTCTACTTAAACTTTCTTCAATTAAATGACAATAAAACTGAGATTCTCCTCGTCGGTACCAAATCCACATTATCCAAAGTTGATCAATTCTCACTACAAATCAATTACTCTCTTGTGCTCCCTTCTTCTCAGGTTAAAAGTATCTGTGGTTTCCTTGACAGCACATTATCGTTAAAATCACGTATCAATAACTTCAATCGGTCAGCTTATTTTCATTTTCGCAATATAATTCGCCTTCGCCCCTCCCTGTCCCATCACTCTACATCCACTCTGGTTCACAATCTTTTTACCTCCCGTCTAAACTACTGTAATTCTCTTCTCTTTGGTCTCCCTCAAAAATCCCTCCATAAACTCCAACTGGTCCAGAATTCAGCTGCACGCATTATAACTAGTACCCCTGCCTTTCAGCACATTACTCCTGTCCTTCATCAACTTCACTGGCTCCCAGTCAAATTCAGAATTATCTATCCACTGCTTAATCTATTAATTGTTTTATTGTTTATCTATTGTCTGTGTTTACTGCTTGTTGTATTCTAATAATAATAATAATACATTTTATCTGAAGCACCTTTCAGGACTGTCAAGGACACTGTACAGAAAATGAACACATAAAACAGGATAAAATCACACTAATAAAACATATACTATAAATTAAAACCCAGTTTAAACAAGTGTGTCTTAAGGCAAGATTTAAAAGCAGGGAGGGAATCAATGTTTCTAATTTCGGGAGGAAGTGAGTTCCACAGCTTTGAGGCAGTAAAATTAAAGCTTTGCCACCCATTGTAACAAGTCGAATGATAGGAATTTTTAGATGATGAGAGGATGAGGATCTAAGGGTTCGCTGGGAAGTGGCAGTTTGAAGAAGGTCCGAAAGATAAGATGGAGCAAGATTATGGATTGACTTGAAGGTGTATAAAAGTAGCTTAAATTCAATTCTAAATCTAACCGGTAACCAGTGGAGCTGCTGTAAGACAGGAGTGATATGAAGAAATGAAGAAGTTTTGGTTACTATACGGGCTGCTGAGTTCTGAATTTGTTGTAATCTATGAGTGAATTTCTGAGGAAGGCCAAAGAAAAGTGAGTTGCAATAAGGAATGCGACTCGTAACTAGGCTATGCACCAGAATCGCAGCACTAACTAATAACTTTCTCCAGCTGAATAGAAACAAAACTGAAGTGATTATTTTTGGACCCAAGGAGGAACGATCAAGAGACAGCACACAGCTTAAATAAATGCAGCTAGAAACTACTGATCAGGCTCGAAACCTAGGTGTAGTAATGGACTCAGACCTGAACCTCCAGGGTCACATAAAGGCAATAACAAGGTCAGCCTTCTATCACCTGAAGAACATTTCTAGGATTAAACGACTGATGTTGCAACACGACCTAGAAAGACTCATCCATGCGTTTATCTTTAGTCGGATTGATTACTGCAACAGCATCTTCACAGGTCTGCCTAAAAAGTCAATCAGACAGCTGCAGCTGATCCAGAACGCTGACGCTCGCGTTCCTCACTAGAACCAGGAAAGTAGAGCACATCACCCCAGTTCTAAAGTCCTTACACTGGCTCCCTGTAGCTCAGAGAATAGACTTCAAAATACTCATACTAGTTTATAAATCATTACATGGCTTAGCACCTAAATATTTTAAAGACCTGTTGTCATGGTACCAACCACCAAGACCACTCAGGTCCTCCAACTCTAGCCTACTAAACATCCCTAGACTCAGAACTAAACATGGAGAAGCAGCTTTCAGTTTCTATGCTCCCCTTATCTGGAACAAACTTCCTGACGAGTGTAGAGCTGCTGAAACTCTGAACTGCTTTAAATCGAGACTAAAAACCCATCTGTTTAGAATTGCCTTCGAGTAAATGCTTGATATCACATGTATGAAATGTGTTCATGCTCTCTTGCTTTTTTTTTATCTTTCTCTTGCTTTATTGTGCATCATGTTTTATTGTGCATCATGTGTAATGTGTGTTTCTTTTACTTTTAATTTCCAATGTTTTTTTGTTTTTTAAATCACCAAATCATGTAAAGCACCTTGAATTGCCCTGCTGTTGAAAGTGTGCTATACAAATAAAATTGCCTTGCCTTGCCTTGCCTTGCCACTATGGGCAGAAAGAGAGGGGCGTAATCTGTTAATGTTCCGAAGATGAAAGTATGCAGTTTTTGTAATGTTCTGAAGGTGATTCGGAATCACCAAATGATAATCTAAGAGTAGGTTTTGATCCAATAAGGAGTAGCTCAGTCTTATTGCTGTTGAGTTGTAGAAAATTAGACGAGAACCAGGTTTTAACTTCTGAGAGGCATTTAGTTAATGAAGGGGGAGGGGGTGAAGTAGATGGTTTTGTGGAGAAGTAGAGCTGAGTGTCATCAGTGTAACAGTGAAAATTAATGTTGAATATACGAAAAATATTTCCAAGAGGTAGAAGATAGATGATAAATAGAAGAGGTCCGAGTACTGAGCTCTGAGGAACACCAGAGGTAACTAATGTTGGATGAGACACAAAGGATTTTAATTGAACAAACTGTGTGGAGTCAGAGAGATAAGATTTAAACCAGGACAATGGGGTATGCATTATGCCAATGGTTGCAAGTCTATTTAGAAGAATCGAGTGGGAAATGGTATCAAACGCTGCGCTTAGGTCAAGAAACATAAGAATTGATAAAAGACCAGCATCTACAGCTAGAAGTAGATCATTGGTAATTTTAATAAAAGCAGTTTCAGTACTATGGTTCGGATGAAAACCAGACTGAAAACTTCATATAATGAGTTTTGGGAAAGATGAGAATGGAGTTGGGCAGCAACAACTTTCTGGAGAATTTGGAGAGAAATTGTAGGTTTGAAATGGGGCAAAGGTTGCAAAAATCATTAGGATCAGAGCCAGGTTTTTTTTGTATAGGAGTAACAGCTGCTGATTTTAACTTTGCCGGGAATATTCCACCCACGAATTAAAGGGAGTAGGTGGGAGAGACAAGATTTACTTAAGGGGGTGGGAAGTGTATCTAGCATAAATGTTGAAGACTTGGATTTTTGAATTATGGCAGCAATGCCTCCAGGTGTAAAGTGTCCTTGGGTGTACTGAAAGGCGCTTATAAATAAAATGTATTATTATTATTATTATAAACACAAGCTAGTAAAAATTCAGCTTAAAATCTTGCTGAGCTTTTTTTATTACTTATTCAACCCTTTAAAAATAATTTCTGAATATATATTTTTAAATAGATTTAAAAAAACATGCCTACGCAAATAACAGAAGCCGGACGACACAACCGCTTTAAGCTTTAAACTTTTGTGCAACCTTAATAGATTTTAATTTAAAACCATATTCCTCTTTCGCTCAATCTCCCGCTTCGTCCTTCCTAGCAAGAAGGGCAAATTTGTGGGCTGCGTTTGAAGAAGCCTTGGAATTTCGACCGCCTTCGTCGCCTCGCTGTAATCTGCCTTCAAATGCGGCCTTAAAAAGGATGAAGCCCCTGAATTTGGACACACTCGCTTATAACCAACAAAGGTGACTTAGTATTAGCTAAACATGTTATAGATAAGTAGCATTAGCTCACCAGGAACACAGAAAAATGTGTTTAACAAAATTAAAACAATCTTAAAAAGAGGTCTCCATCACCCTGTATGATCGGACAAGAAATAAACGCAGAAAATGAATCCTTCTGAAAGTGTATAATATTCTAAGATTGGATATTCTTTTTGAGGGGACACAGTTTTTCTCAAAGTAACTTACAATCCCCTTGTGTCTGTCAAGCTCCTAAATTGTTGTGTGGATGTCACTGTGGGCTAAGCAGAGCTGGCTTAACCTTTTACTAAAGTGAAAGTGATGGACAAGGAAATGGAGAGGTGAAGGGCGACTACTTGCGGCGCTCTATTACCTGTCAGGTAGTCAAGCTGCTCTTCCTTGGGAACATTTGATGCTGCCCTCTCACAGAATCAGATACCATCTAGGCTCTTTCCAACATCTCTCCTTTTCTTGAAATGTTATCTTGGCATTTTACAGAGTGGTGTTTTTTTAATATGTGCAGATTTGGCACAGTTTGGGATTGGAATTAGCTAATTGTTTATACTTGAGCCACTTTTGGAAATTCTGGTAAGACACAATTGTTAAATTTCAAACAATCCGCTTAAATCTCAACTACATTTAACACTAAAGGCATTCATTGTACCTAATAATTATTTTTAAATTACAGTTATTGTTATTGCTATGGAAGTTTTGAAAACATGCAAAAATATTTAAATCTGACATGCAACCCCAAATACACAATCCAGCTGCAACCAAACAAAAATAATGAACTGCTATTAATGTTGCATATTTCTGCTTTCATGATAAAGATAGAAGAGAAACTCAGCGCAGTAAAAAAACCAAAAAACTATTGGGTGGGGATGCAACATGATCGGGCATTTTAAATTTAGCTGACGTATTCCAAAGCATTCCAGGTTTTCCAAAGTATCTGCAAATAATGGATTATTTGGCGTCTGCATGGAACACTTCTTTGCAAAGGTATACTGATAAGCACCTGGAAAATTAGTGAAATACTGGATGACATCTGAAACAAACTTTTTTTACTGCTGCTGGTGGAAATTTATTGCAACTGTTGCAGTTGCAAACAGTATACAAAAGTTGGTATGTCTATATTTCACACAAAGTGGAGCAGCGAGGTGAATTGATATTCTGAAATTACACCGAAAGTTATCAAGGCTGCAAAAGAACACCCACAGTGCAGCTATTTGGGTTTTTTCACTTATTCTCCAGGTGTTGTTGAACAGGTGGGGAAAAAACAGTGCATGTAAGTTGAGGTTACATTGCTTTTCCAACGCATTCTTATCCCCCATTACAATTTGCCACCTTACAACAACTATTTTTAAAACATTTTACTGGAATATCTGGAGCAGCTGCAGAAATAAAATTCTGGTTAAAATCTGTTAGAAGCTCCAAAAAACGACTATATGAGATTCGCCTTCGGGCAGGAAAAATGACTCCAAACATACAGCCAGAGCTACAATTCAATGGTTTAAAAACAAAGGATATGCTGATAGTCCAGAACTAAATCGAATGGGAATTTTCATGCAAAACTTGTAAGTTGCTGTTCACAGCTGCTTTCCCTCCAGTATGACTGAGCCTGATGCAAAAGAGAAATCTGGAAAATGTTCAGTTTGCTGTGCTGCTAGGGACCTCAAAAGACTTGGAGCTTCAACTGCAAAAAGTGCTTCAACAAAGTGAAAGATGCGTGCCACACAGAGATTTTCATTTTTAATTGTCCTGCAACTGTACAATTTCGCACCACTTCATCCCATAAAATCTCAATGAAATAAATTGAGGTTGGAGATATCAAAGGACTAAAAATGTGAAAGGGTATGCACACTTTTGGAGGACACTGAAATTGTGTGTGCAGCACTTTAGCTAGGTATGCGACCTCTCTCCTGTCAAATGACTCATCATTGCCTGTAATTAGTCCCACAATTGCGGTCTCATCAGGAAATTTCACGATTAGATTGTTCGAGGGAAACAGAGGGGCACAATCTTTAGAGAGGAGAGCTAAAAGCACTACAGAAGAGAAGGGTATAGATGTTTTTATAAATTCTCTGCCATAGTGGTGTTTTCTAGGTGCTCACCTTTTCCTTTGCAGACAATAGATTCTCCAGATAAACAATGAGGAGGAGGATTCAGAGAAAACTTTGCACTGATCTTCTGTTGCACTTCCTGCAAAATTCCAAGCTTTTCTCATTGTTTTTCTTTGATGCATTTCCTCTCACACATCCTGGAATTTTCTAGGCAACCTTCTTCACGGCAACTGAAACCTTTCACCTTGAAGTTCTTGATGAGCAAGAAAACTGTTCTTTCAGCTGCAATAATCTGACGTGAGGTCATTTTGATGCAAAGGGATTATGGCTGTATGCTTTTCTTTGGCATTGCTAACAGAAGAAAACCCTTTCAAACACATCTACACTTCTTTGATCGCAATCACCCTGTTAATTTGATTGATAGAGTGATTTCAGATGGACTCTTTCACTGCAGCAAATGATGACTCAGCAGAAATAAATGTACTGAATCATTTAGTGATGGGGGAATGTAACTTGAATACATTAAATAAATGATGGAAAGTGATCTTTTGCCCCAAAGTGTGATTTGCTTTCCTAGTACTGAAATGCTTCTTGATAATTTCATGTCTCACATAAAGCTTTCCTACGGAAGAGGATATGGGCCACAAAAAGTCTGAAATATGACCTTTTATTCAATGAATTCTGATTTTAAAGTCAGAATTGCTTTTTTTATATAAAAGTGCATACGTCAGAATTGAGAATAAATCAGAGTAAAAATTACTAAAGTCAAAATTTTGACTTTAATCTAGGGAAACAGTCAGAATTCCCAATTTTAAAAGTCAGAGTTCTGAGAAAGAATTACAAATTCTGTCAGGATCAGTATTTTTTGTGTTAGTGTGTGGTCTCACCTTACACAGGATCTCTGCTGGAGAGGAGCTCCACCCGCTGCAGGTGGCACACCTGGTGCTAATTGGCACGTTGTTTGCTGGGATTCAAAAGGAGCTGGCTGACGATCATTCCCTGCTTCTTAACAGTCACCGGTTTGAGTCTGGTGAGTTCCTCGCTTTTGTTCCGAAAGCATAAGATCTTCCTTTCCTTAGAAGATCTGCCTTGCTCGCCTCGGTCGTCTCCTGCCGCTCCCACGCTGCAAACATCCGTCTGTCTGCTCGCTCTCCAACAATCTTGTGTTTTGTCACACACAAAATCTAGTCCACTTCGAAATTAACTTACCAGATCCTAGTGATGGCCAAATGAAGCTTACTGTAGCTTGTATAAAATAAAATAAAAACCAAAAAAACGGTTCGTTACTCGAAGCTTTCTTACACAGTCCTCTTGCATGACATCTAGTGGCCTTTCGTATGAACATCACCCTGAATCACCTGAATGCCAGTTAATGAATAAACTGTCCTTAAACTCACGTCTTGTTTGGTGTCACTTTTCTGTCGATTTCTTAATGTTTGTAAGCATACTGGAGAAAAAAAATCTTTTTTTTGTGGCTGGCATACATATGAAAAAAAGAAGAAGCCTGGGGTCGAACCCGGTACAGTCGCATTCAATTCAATTCAAAAATACTTTATTGATCCCAGAGGGAAATTAAGTGTTGGTATAGCTCATATAATTAGTCCTTTAAGGAGTTGTTATAGATGATGTCTGTGGGCAGGAAGGATTTCCTGTAGCGGTCTGTATTGCAGAGAAACTGAAGAAGCCTCCGACTGAAGACGCTCTGTTGTTGTATGACAGTCTCATGAAGAGGATGCTCAGGGTTGTTCATAATTTTTTTGATTTTAAGAGGAATCCTTCTTTGCATCATCATCTCCAGATGTTCCACAGTTGTCCCCAGAGCAGAACCAGCCTTCTTTATCAGGTTGTTTAGCCTTTTTAAATCCCTGGCTCTGATGCTGCTACCCCAACAGATGACGGCTGAAAAGATTACACTCTCCACAACAGACTTGTAGAAGATCTGCAGCATCTTGCTGCAAACCTTGAAGGACCTAAGCTTCCTCAAGAAGTACAGTCTGTTCTGTCCCTTCTTATAGACGGTTTCACTGTTCAGTCTCCAGTCCAGTCTGTTGTCAAGGGGAACTCCGAGGTATTTATATTCCTCAACCACCTCCACTTCTTCTCCCATGATGGAAACAGTGTTTGACTTATCCCTGTTTCTTCTGAGATCCACAATCATCTCCTTTGTTTTGTTCACATTCAAGGTAAGATGATTGTTGATTATATTATAATATATTGTATTAATAGGCTGTAATATAATATTGAGGGAATATTGCCTTTGCATATGGGTCACCACTCTACCTCTATGCCACATAATGCCCCATGTAGCTGGATCACTCACTCGTTCACTAGTGGTGACTACTCATAGACATTATATATGTCTATGTGACTACTCACCTCCAACACACCACAGATTCAGCCAGTGATTCAGGACTTTTTAACGTAGTAATCTAGTACCCGAGCAGTGACGTATCAAACGAAGCTTTGGACGTCATTGATCACGTGACTCTGCTCAAACGAATCAAGCGTCGTCATGGTGCTTCTGAAGCACTGTTTTGGGTGTACCTCGTGGTGCTCCTGAGCTACGGCTTCAAACGGATCATCACTACCAAATCCTGCATGTTCATATGCAATGTCTTAATTTTGCACGTTTTGTTTTTGTAAATAAATCTTTGAACTTTTACTTCTGAATCTGATTAAATTTTGAATTTTTGACTTTTGACAAATCAGAATGTTGACTTCAGACTGGGACAAACTTCAGAATTCTGAAAGTCAGAATGCCTTTTTTTAAATAGTCAAGTCTGAGAAACTTTGATTCTGAGATTTCACAATTTTGACTTTAATGTGAAAAAAGTCCATTCTTTTTTCTTTTTTTTTGCCCTAATCCTCTTCTGTACTTTCAAGCAGATTTCAATAAATGTGTGATGTTTTCCCACCATCTTGCCATTTAAAAAGTATTGAGAATTGTATTTCTTTATTAGAAACAAAATAAAACATGTAAGTGTAAGTCTCAGCTCTACAATGAAGTAATCACACCTCACCTGTTTCCCAGTGTATGTTGGATGTATAAAAAGATGGAAGCCAGTGAAGGAGAAATAAATTGACACCAACTGGACTCAAGGGGTCACAAGAGTTTAATAAACTCTGTACTTAATTTCTTTAAACGAAAGAAAAGTCATTCGTCTGGCATGTATAAAAGAATAAAAATATAAATGAGAAGTTAATTTAAATTTCAAAGATTCAAGTTAATTCAAACTCCCAGCAAAGTTGTTGGAGCTGATTTTGAAGTATAACTGATTTATTTATTTAAGCAGCTACTGTAGTATCATGAAGGACTTACTTACGCCCATAGAAACACAGGGTAACTCAATGTGAATCAGAGCAAGCTTGGTATTGTCGGTAAATAACAGGACAGCACTGCCACCTGGTGGGAAAACGGTAATACTTTCCTCTGGATTCCTCTTTAAATTTAGGGTTATTTACTGATATTTAATTCCAGGTTGAATCAAGCTGCATTGGAAATATATTTGTAAGCTGAAGATTTCTGCATGTAAGGTGTAAAAACAGCATGATTTTTTAAATGATCCAAGCATTTATAAAAACAAGACTTCGATGCAAAAGGTAAAATTTACTGTGGGTTTTCTCTTACCTCCAACCAATCTTGGACGACAAGAGATGCCCTAACAACCAATCTCATTTTCTTTCAGGCCTTTTCAAAGTGGTGAACGTTGTCGTTCGCAACCGAAGATCTTGCAATCTGCAATTGTTATGGAATTGCTCCAAGTGACTTTCCCAACTGGTTTAAGTCTGCAACTCTCCTTATTTGGTTTTCAGACAATCCCTTGAAATTTAGGGCTGTCAACAGATTCCTTAACCACCGGCAAAGAGAAAACTACTTGCTCAGTCGGTCGTGGTAGATGGCCGTTCACAACGACCCAGGCTCTGCTGGAGGTGTCTTCCTGTTGAAAAGGAAGCTTTCCTCTCTGCTGTCGCCGCATGCATGCTCAGTATGAGGTTACTGCTGCAAAACTAACAACACGACGCAATCAACTGTCCACTCTAGGTCCATGCTCATTAAGGAGGAGCAATTGCTGCAAAGTCAGTGACTTGATGCAGTCAATTAAATGATGAACTCAACTCATAACTTGGATCACACTGGAATGTATGCAATGGTATTCATGACTGGATTGAAATTGATATATTCTGTCTGTACAATTTTATTTATTTATAAAGTGCCTCTAGATGACATTTGTTATGAATTTTGGCATATGTAAATAAATTGAAGAAGCTAATAAGGTTGACTCTTCTAGATATGCTTTTTGTCATTGCTTTAACTCTTTCTAGCAGAGACTCAGCTAAAGACTTTGTCACAATGGCGACATAGGAAGAAATCATATTCCTCTACAATTGTCTGAACCATTATTTTAGCAACTACAGTTGTCGGAGAAATTGCTCCAAAAGACGTTCCAAACTTGTGTAATTCCACAATCCTTAGATCTTATTTACAGTTTTTCTTAGTATCGGCCTGTTCAGCTAGTGGTGTCCATTATACTTTTAAAGAATACAGTGAGAAACTACCATAAATTAATATCACAGCAAAGCTCCAAGAGTTGTGAGACCACACAGGTGTCAAACAAGGACAACAAAAGAAACACTCAATATTTTGAAGTCCTTGTTTCGTTTATTTTATTTTTTTCATTGTTCCGCGTGATCTTTTCGTCATAACAAGCAAGCATCTCAGAAACCCCACAGCCACCAGGACAAACATCATCACACTATTTCACTTTCACAAAAAGTAGGGGGGGAAGGCTTACAGAGAAGGAGGTGTGGGGTGACTACAGGCCTTGGGGAGGGGGGAGGGGGGGTGTTCAATAGCATCAACAACCTCAGAACAGAAGGAAGAACCTGTCGGTCTGCAGCATGTTGGGTACATACATGTCACTCATATATCGTTAGCATAATATGGCATAGAAAGAAAGCATCCAAGCTGACATAGCATCAAATGATTAAAACTGTGCGTGTAGACGGAGGAGGCATGAGACACAGTGAGGACGCCAGTGGTGACGGTTGGGTTTTTTAGCATCAAAGTCAATTCTATGCATTTTTAACGTTGCCTGCAGAATCTTGTCGGATCTTCTAGAGATTCTGCACAGTCTGGAGGCCACGCGACCGAGTAATTCAAGAAAATATGTCAGCACAGAGTTTTCAGCAATAGCACCGGGTTGCCATGACAAACAGCTGAACACTGAAAGAGGTTAGAGGTTCATTGCCAACGCAACAGCCAGAAACAACCACAAGAGTGGGGAGAGAGAATGTTCAGAGGAAGGGGGTTGGTGGGGATCACTGCCAAGCTGTGTTACTGTGTCTTTGAACGAACTGAATTGGATAACAAAACTGAAAAAACTGTGGTCTTTCTAAAGATTTCCAGTAATTGCAAATAGAACAATGCTTCATGGAACTGATTCCAAAAGAGAAAAGTAGTCCATTATTGTGCAATACCATTCACAGGCTAGATGAACAAAGACTAGAGACATTAAGTAATTGTGGTTTTAAACATCTTTAACTTTGAAAATATGATTAAAGTAAAAAGGTAATTTTAAAAAATGACTCCAGATTGTGTCTCAACAGCTAAGTTGGTGGCTTGTCTTCTAGATCCTGATTGAAAAAGTTTCTTTACTTTGTTCATTAGATAGCTAAGTAGTAGATATTATTAGCCAGAGGCAACGCAGCTTGCATTTTATCTTTGAATTTGCACTTTCAAATGTTGCTTATGTACCCGTTTTTCTAAAATTCTCTCACATCCTCCGCCTCATGCCCAGAACAAAAGCTGCTTAGCAGTTACTTGGGTGTTTTCATCTCACCCGAAAATACCAATGCTGTGAACAAGAGCAGGCTAATGTTAGCTATTAGCATGCTAACATCCAGATATGAGATTTAGCTGTGGCGAAATATCAACTGTGGATGTTGTGTTAGGGTGTTGGCATTGTAGCAACATGCTGATAATTGGCTGGGGCAAAGTTCTGATGTGGACGTTAGCATGCTACCATTAGCTTAACCAGCAGTTGGCATTCTAATGTAAACTGCAACTAAATTACCCATAATTAAATATTATTCCGACTGTTAGCATTATCAATGGGGCTAGCAAATACCATGCTAGCACAAAGCGAGACTTGCATGAAGCCTAAAAGCTAAGTAACTGCACCCTTTCAAAATACATTTTAAATTACAAATTATTTAGCTTAACCTCTTAATTAAAGAATTAACTCCAGGTTGTGTTTGAATCAGGATCAACACAATACTCCATGCTGACTACTGTAAAAGCAGCTTGTGGTTGTTTATGATCATTATTAGCTTTGAACATTAGCATCCTAAGGTTAGTTGTTAGCATTCTAATCTCCAGATTAGCTGTGCTAAATTATAAAACGCAGATGTTGGTGTTAGCAAGCTATTGTTAGCACACCAATATTTAAGATAATTGTTTTAGTGGATGCTAGTGTTAACATGTGATTGTTAACAATTGGCATGCTAACAATGAGCATATCATTGCCCATTACCAATTATTCGCATAAATGTTAGCATAAGCATGCTAGCATTCGCAAAATGCATGCCAATAATTGGTTGTAGCCAAATGCTGTTGTGGATATTAGCATTAACATGGTACCATTAGTTGTCTTCATGCTATTGTAGCAAATATTTAGCCAAAGCTAATTAGCTGCTTTTAGCCGTCTATGTCAATGTTAACATATTTTGTTATCCGAGGCCTTTTTAATGTACAGTTTCTGTAGCCCTCCCTTAAATGAACCACATGACATTGGTGAAGAATTAACCATTTTTAGCAGGCGCCTCCTGTAGGTGTCCCATCCCTCACCCACATCAACACTAGATATCAGTCAGAACTACATTAGCTCATGTCTATGTTCAAGCGAAAATCATAAGTGCTCAGCCCTTAGGCACCTAGTTACAGAATAACACTAAAAAGCAGTTTGACAACAAGGTAAAAACTCTAAAACATTAGAACATTTCAAGATATCAATCTTGTTTTGCCTTTACGGAGGGCTCAATCCAGCTGAAAAGGCCCTATGAAAGCACAAAAATCTGGCACCTTTGAATCGGTTAATCCTGGCTATTTTACATCTCTTTATCTTACATCCTTCACTTACCTCAACAACAAATAAACAAAGAATAAAATCAAAATATCAGCACAACTTCTGTTGGTTCAGGCACATAAAAAGTGGAAATGAAGGAAAGATTTTGATGAGTAGAAAACAGTCTGTATGCAAAAGCAGCAGTTGGTTGGTGGAGGACGGCTGTGAGCAGCTTCCCGGGGGAGATTTGGACCTTGGTGACTCAGGAATGCAAAAAAGTGGAAAATCAGTCACTTCCCAGACTTGACAGATCTCACTAAAAGGATGTTAAGAGACAATAAGGCATGGAAATGCGAGGTTTGACAATATAAAACTTCTCCTAATTAGCTATGACTCTCAACCACCAATTCTGCAATCCAAGTATGACTGAAAACTGAGAGATGAAGCATAAAGCTTTTTCCAACCATCGCACGACTTTTATCTTGGCAAAGCCACGGGTGGGAAAACATTAAATACACTGCAATACGAAACAAATAAACAAAAACTAAAATAAAACAATCTCATTGTTTAATTATTTTAACTCTTAAGGCAGCCTTCATTGTAAATTATAAAAGAATTAAGATTATTGACCTTGCTGCAACACTGTTAAGACAGATCAATTTGGTACCCATTCTTCATATTAGCTACAACCAAAACAAGAAAAATTATCTGAAATACAAAATATTGCATAAACACTACCTTTGTTATCTCAACTGACTCACCTGAACCCTGAACCCAAACAGCAAAGCAAAAAATAAAAAGGACAAATGGAATAAAGAAAGTACATATAAAAAAAAATGCAGTCAAAAGTGCTCAAAAAGCAGTGTTTTTTTTCTCTTTCTTCCTTTTTGTTTGTTTTCTATTTATTTCTAACTGTGTCCAATAGAGGTTGGGGAAACAGGAAAGTTGGTGGGTGAGGAAAAACTACAAAAGAGGAACTGTCGGGATCAACGGTGAGCAACCAGGCGACTGAGGTGCAGCGAAGGGTTTGGCTTCGGGTGTTAGGGCATCTCTTCTCGTCCTGATCTCACCGGCTGAATGGCATCCTTTGACAAATTTCCTCCTTGGCAGGGTGAAGAGTGGGGGTTTGAAGTTTTAACCCAGGCTGGTGATGTTGGCCCTGCCACCTGGGGGCGCCACAATACGCTGGGTGTTCCTACGGGGAACGTTGTCATCGATCTGAGCACCTGTGTGACCAAATTGAAAGACGAGTTAATTTTGGTGAATTCTCAGCTCAAACTACTGTTTTTAAGGGGTCCTACACATTTATGTTAAAATCATTAAATAATTCATATCAATGAATGGATGGCATTATATGGTTTAAAATGGTTGATTAGGTTAGAAATCTTGATGTTAATGATTATCAACACAGAGAAACCTAAAACAACCCTGGGTCTGACACGATATAAATAAAGCCACGTTCCTCATCAGTTCCTTACATTTTGTTTCTAGTTACTTAAAATATGTGAACAAAATATTCTTCAAGCTTTCTAAAAGGTCTTTGCTAATTCCTCCAAGTCTCTTAGTCGAAAGCTTGGCTTACTTAAGCATGGTAACAGGATGTCCTTAAAACCTTCAACTGGGTTTATCTACAAGTTATATTTATTAAATGAACTCAAAGTGTCACATTTCTCCTAGCAAACCGAAACAAGTAGCAGCTTGCTGATTGTAAGTTAAGTCTATGGATTGATGGTTTATGACTGACCAGACAGGCTGAAGCCAGACTGGTGCAGGTTGCGGACAGGCTGGTTAGGTTGTTTGGCAGGTGAGGTCTTTGCAGAAGAGACAGGTGTCATGGTTTTAGGAGTGACGGACACCTCGCAGACTGGACCGTCATACAGTCCCCTTGGTACACCCCTCAGGTCAGCCAGCTGTAATATGAAAAACAACATGCAACAGCCAGACCAGTAAGAACCAAGACTACAGTACATAGTTATTCTACTTTGAATAGAAATAGACACTGGATACATCTTATACAAGTGGCACCATACCATGGCATTATAAATCTTAACATCTAACTGACATCTACTCAGCTTTAAAGTTCTTAACCAGGCTGATAAAACATATACATAGACAAATAAAACAATACTATCATTAGTTGATATGACTAGACACATTGTAGGAGGAATCTAGCACTATACCCTGCTGCGAGCCTTTATCCTCTTGTAGACGTAGTCAGGAAAAGGTTTGCGGGCCACGAAACGTCCAGAGCCCTCCGTGGCGTGGATGGTCCCCTCCTCCAAGACAATCTTACCCTGACTGATGACCACCAGAGGCCCGCCGCGCACTTCTAAGCCTTCAAAGATGTTGTACTCTACAGTCTAAAAAGATTAAAAATAAGTAAGTACATAAAAAAGGTAGGGTTATTTTTCGTTAAGTTGAAGAATTTGATAATCTACTGGATCTGATAACCCTTTTAATGGAAAGTTGCACCAAATTTGACATTTTACAGGCGTTTATTCCTAGATACAAGTGCTGACACTGTTGCTGCAAGGCGTGATCTTCATTCATATGTCCAGCGTTGCAGCAATATTGTTGTAATATTACAATCATGCTGCCGGCACAAATGCCGCAATATTCTTGCCTCGTCATGCCGTCACGGCAGATTCAAAAGACACACAGTGGCGGCAACATTACCCTAACATGCCGCCACGCCACGGTGTGTCTTTTGAAACAGGGCTTTTTGTGTGAGCTGCAAAAGACAGTAGTCTGACAATTTAGTTAGTCATCTACCTTAACTAAGAGATAATTAAGTTAACAGCTACTAAAGCTTAGAGCTGCCTGAACTAACAGCAACTCAAGCTAAACCCTAGTTTATACTTCTCCGTCAGCAAGTTTGCCCTCACACGCATACGTGTTGACGGAGAAGTTTTTCTTTTATACTTCTACGTTGTTGCAAAGCAATTCCCCACCAGGACAACAGGCGGTGTAGACCTTTTCTGGCAGGCCTGCTTACAATTGCAATGACGTCTCTGGTCAACGACAATTTATTTACTTTAGCTTGTAAACGCAAATCCACTCAAGGAGCAATGGCTGACAGAGTACAAGTTTTGATTGAGCTGGAAAGCTTTTTACTAGAAGTGCAGCTCATTTAATACTCTAGAAACGCATGTAAAAACAAACGCAGCGGTCTGTTTTGTTGTTCTCTACACCTCCTGGTGTTCAAAATTGCCAAAAGACCATATTAGATTAACTGGCCTTGCAATATAAAGCATCTAGTGCCCAAAAGCTGCATTGACTACTTATTACATTGACTATTCTGGTGAAATGTTCTTAGGCTGATGTTGTGCTGACCATTTACAGGTGTGTGCTCTCTGTTGCGTTCAATGAATAGTTAAAAAATTGAGTTCTACTCCATGCGTGCCTGTCGGAGAGCCCTTGCATCGACGGATAATGGTACTGCGTGTCTCCACACCTCCGCTGACAAAGAAGCATAAACTAGGCTTAACAGCTATAAGAGCTAGCAGTTAACTAACAGCTTTGAACACTAACAGGTATTTAAACTGACAGTCCCAAAAACTAATGGCTACTTAAGTCAACATCTATTAAAACTAACAGATATCTAAACCAGCAAATGCATAGGCTAATAGCTACTAGATCTAGCACCAACCTAAACTAACATCTAGTAAAGCTAGAACCTTCCTAAACTAAAAGCTATTTAGACTAAAAGATATTAAAGCTAAAAGCATTTTAAAATAATAGCCACTTAAGCGAACAGCTATTGAAACTAGCTGCTATTTAGACTAATAGCTATTCAAGCCAATGGCTACTTAGCCTAACAGCAACCCAAACTAGCAGTTACTCATGCTACTGTAACATCTACAAATGGAAACAACTACTCAAGCTACCAGCTAAATTTAAAGATACACTATGTGCATGTTTTTACATTGTCAATTCTGTGTGATTCAATTCTGTCAGTTGTTTATGCAGCTTTAATTTCGTTAGTTCTAAAATTTTGTATCACTACTCCATTTCCTCAGTGGTTGCTAGAACATTTTACTGTTTCCATAGGGTACTGGTCGGTGCGGTTGGGTACACTATTTTGCCTGTTTCTATTGTAAACAACTACTCACGCTAAGTGCCAAATTTAAAGATACACTATGTGCGTTTTTGTTTGCATTGTAAAAGCAGCCCATACAACTGACCTGTATTACACCATACCTGGGCCGCTTTCACTTGTGTGTCCATAGGACAATGTTACGCTACGGTTGGGGCAGAGCTATTGGCGTCACACAACACAGTCCTTTGATTGGGGTATGGAAAAAACTCACTGCTTGTGACAATAGTTTTGAATCACATCCGTTGACCCACTAGTATGACGCAATGCTAGGCATTTGGTTTTAATTCAATCTGCCCAGTAAGAGTCCAACTGGCGGTGGAAACGCCCTACTGAATATGCCAGACCATAAAAACAGCATACAGAACCACATTGACCCATGCCGCACCACTCCATAGAAACAAGGTATAAGTCTGCCCGGAAGTTGCTTATATATAAACCCTCCCATCTCCACACTGTAGGTTAACCATCTTAATTATTCCAACCCCTTGGTTTACCTAAAAGCAACCATTATACTATACTGTTAAATTATTTTAAATGGCATGGATGGTATGATACTTTAGCACCCACAGCAGACACAAAAAAACACAGAAGATATTCAATCAAGGGAATAGTTGACAATATTAATAGCTGCCAAATGTGAAAAGTGACTAGGTTTAAAAAACACCTGGTACAGCATCTCTGGAAGTTTTGGGTTTAAGTTGCTTTAAGTTGCACTGGTTTTAAGTTGCTGTTATTTTGACTCTCCCATTAGAATTCCTCCAAGATTCTCCAAACTGGAAATCACTCTCCCAGCTGACAGGAAAGATAATGAGTCCACACAACCGTACTTACAAAAGTATCCCTTTAGCTGATTTATACTGTGCTACATTATGTTCCAAATGTTCTCTTTGGTCTAATGCTAATAGAAAGAGCTAATTGTTATTAGAAGAGGGATAAGCTGATGAGGAACACAGGCATTCATTTTTATCCCAGCAAATGAGGAAGCTTGGCTATTAAACGGTTTTGTGTGTTTCTCTGTGTCCACTTTGGAAGCTTTATAAATTGATCTTTCTTAAAAGCTACTGGAGCTAAGGCTGAGGTCATCGCAATCTGGCAAACTTAATCCCAATACGAGATCACCAGTAGGATTAGCCATCCCATTACTCACTCACTGGTATACATAATTTCTCCCATGGAACAAAAATAAACTAAGGGAAATACCAGGATTAAATAAGCAGATTCCCAGAACATCCACAGCAATGGTCTCTCTGTCTTTCTAAACCATACAAACACAGACACTCAGCCTGCAAACAATCAGACGATGATGTGTTTCAGTTCTCTGGCAGATTTTATGAATGACATCACTCCCCCCAACGCCGTGTGAGGCCCACACCCTGTTCAGCAGTCAGACAGCTAAAGTCTTCCCAACCACGAAAAAGAGTGGACCAACATAAACCCTCACTCCGACTGACATTGATTACAGAAAATGGAAGAGATCGTACAGAGTTGTGGCTCTTGGCAGAGATGATCTTCGTGACATCCGGGTCCCAGAGCACAAGGTCCGCATCCGAACCCACAGCGATGCGGCCCTTGCGGGGGTACAGGTTGAAAATCTTGGCTGCATTGGTGCTGGTGACTGCTACAAACTGGTTTTCGTCCATCTTACCAGTCACCTGGAATAAATCAAATCTGAGAGTGAGAACAGAGCAAGAGTCTCTTGATCCTTTAGGCTATTTATGTTGCATGTCTACTCTATCATTCCTGACCAGTTCTTTGACTGCTCTCCCTTTTTTGCCTCTCTCAGGAAACATACCACACACTTGTCCCAGATTATAGACATCCTCTCCTCTGTGCCATTGACGCCCTCAGGAATTAGGGTGAAGTCGTCTTTCCCGACAGCACGCTGGGCAGTGTTAAAGGGACAGTGTGCACTTCCTGTCACTTGCAGGTCACCACTACGAAGATGAATAAAGAGTACACAGAAATTATAATTGGAATGCTGAGGCTAAAATTATTTTTAAATGTGTCTCTACTTGGAAGGTCCAACTTTTACCAGGACAGCAAAGAGTTGAGATAGTCCGGGGTGGCCGGGTCAGGGCTCAGGGGAGGGGACGTGATGTAGGCTGCAGCCTTTGCCCAGTTCTTACTCCAGTAGTGTGATCCATCTGTTCCCAGGCAAGCAGTGATTGGCTCTCCATAGACCACAGTACCTGGAAAATTGTAAAATAGCGTGCTGCTACATGAGGTTACCAGTTTCAAAGTCTCCCAGTGAATTTTTTGCTATATCATTGTTATTGAGGGCCAAAAGTGCAACAATTGAATACATAAAAAAGCCATTGAATAAGTATTCATATGAGATAATATGACTAGACTGGAAATACATACTTGAAAAAAATATATACAGCAGTTAAAAAGCTTTAAGAATGTATTAAATATACAAATAAATATAAAAAGAATTAATCAAATTTGTACTTTGTCAATCTGTACAGGTATTTGTTTCATAGTCATGGGTTGTATAGAGGCCCCAAAGTGACTAAATCCAATAAAAAAATAAAGTAAGTAAGTAAGTAAAACTTTATTTATATAGCACCTTTCAAGATAAAAATCACAAAGTGCTTTCCAATTAAACACAACACAGGAAGCGGAAAAGCAAATAAAACTAATCAAAGTCAAGTTTAAAAAGATGCGTTTTTAACTGCTTTTTAAAAGAGATCACAGAGTCCACGGATCTCAGGCTGAGAGGAAGGGAGTTCCATAAGGAGGGGCCGCTGCTGCAAAGGCTCTGTCACCTTTTGTTTTCAACCATGTTCGCTTTGTAACCAGCAGGGCCTGATCACTGGATCTTAGGGACCTGCTGGGGACGTATGACTCCAGAAGCTCTCTAATATGAAATATTCTAAATATTATATAAATTATAAATAATATAAACAATTGTTATATAAATATTTCAATACTGCGATGCACTGGTGACCTGTCCAGTGTGTACCCCGCCTCTCGCCCTGTGACTGCTGGAGATAGGCGCCAGCCCCCACCCCCGCAACCCTACATAGGATGGACGGGTACAGAAAATGGATAACAAATACAGGACTTTAGTTGTGAAAGAAGCATATCTGTTGTTGTGCATCATGTTAGCAGCAACATCTTCTTTTTCCCGGACATGTCCACTTTTTCGGTGCTGTCCGGGGTGTCTTCCCCAAGTGCAACGCAGCACAGGGCAGCTCATGTTTACCAGATGTCAGCCCAGGTGTAGCCTTAAACATGAAACACAAAGGAAATGTCCTTCATTCCATCCCGGTGGCGACTAATGTGTGGCGTAGAGCACCGTACTCATAGCTGGCAGATTAGTTTCTGTGTATGACAGGTGGCAAACATCCTATTGGTCAAACAGACACAAAAACTATGAAAACGCTGCAAAGTTAGAGTTCTGTATTAAATTGACAGCGAACAAAAAACAAAGACTGGAGTATAAACTTTAAGTGGCTTTGGGAGAATGCTGCATTTTATTTTCTATCACTTTGAATAGAAAATAATACTTATTTTCTCAGAATATAATTTCATCTTTTTGTGTAATTTTCGTCCTGTAATAGAGTGACCTGTTATTGTTATAGGTTTATTTTCTAATATAGAAGATTAATTATTTTCTAATATAGAAGATTAATTATTTCTATTCAAATTGTAAAGTCATTTCTGCAATGGTTGACTTGTAAAAGCTGATCTGAAGTTTATAAAATGTTTATTTTTAACCACATAAAGCAGGAATACTTCCATCCATCCATCCATTATCTGTACCCGTCCATCCTATGCAGGGTTGCGGGGGGGCTGGTGTCTATCTCCAGCAGTCATAGGGCGAGAGGTGGGGTACACCCTGGACAGGTCGCCAGTCCATCGCAGCAGGAATACTTTAAATATGTAAAATCGAAAGTCTTCTATAAGTAAACAGAATATAATTGATGTGTTTAAGGACTGAACCAAGTTTCCTCTTTTATGGAAATCAAAATGTCAGTTTTGTAACAACCATGTAAAAAAAATGCATGTATACATACATTAAATATAAAAGATACAATTTGACAAAATGTACAATTACATGTAGAAATTATTTATTAAATCCCGAATTCATTCTTCTTAAATCACATGTAATAATTTCAGTGTATAATCTTTCATACTTCCTGCAGGCCAATCTGCTTGTTTGTAACAGTGCTAGCTTATTATAGCCCGAGAACTGCATAATGGCCCTAGCCTAACTGAAAGCTTTAGTCACGTTTAGTCACGTTTGCCATAAATCATATCCAATGTTTTATTCAAGCCACACAAGGCAGATACTGGGCTTGAGCTCCTCACCCTTCTTCCTTGCCTGAGCGATGACATCAGCAGCGCTCTTGCTCATCACCTTGGTAACATACAGTGGGCAGTTCGTCTGATTGGCCACAGTCACCGCACGGTTAACAGCTTCCGCCTCCACCTAGAAAACAACGAAGGGTTTTTGAAAAAACATTTGTGTACATTCGATTAAATGAATCATTTGATTGTGAGGTGCTTTTTTAAGACAAATCCACAAAGAATCACCCAGGATACTTTAGGTTCTTTGGATCATAATTGTTGTGGGTCCATTGGCACTTCATAATAACATATTGAATTGTATCCCTCCCTGCGTCATTTTCATACCTATAAACTAGCCTTTTTGTTCCCGTGTACTTAAACCATGGCAAGTAAGTAGATTTGTTTATTTTAAAATAAAATAAAAATGGTTAATTCTCACATGTAATTTTATTAACATGTTTATTACGCTCTGAAAACTTTGTTCTAAACCTTATTTAGACTTCTTTCCTTCTTGATAGAACCCAACAACCTCCGGCTGATGTACAGTGGCTTGCAAAAGTATTCGCCCCCCTTGAACTTTTCCAAATTTTGTCACATTACAGCCACAAACATGAATCAATTTTATTAGAATTCCACATGAAAGACCAATACAAAGTGGTGTACACGTGAGAAGTGGAACGATAATCATACATGATTCCAAACATTTTTTACAAATAAATAACTGAAAAGTGGGGTGTGCGTAATTATTCAGCCCCCTTTGGTCTGAGTGCAATCAGTTGCCCATAGACATTGCCTGATGAGTGTTAATGACTAAATAGAGGCACCTGTGTGTAATCTAATGTCAGTACAAATACAGCTGCCCTGTGACGGCCTCAGAGGTTGTCTAAGAGAATGTTGGGAGCAACAACACCATGAAGTCCAAAGAACACACCAAACAGGTCAGGGATAAAGTTATTGAGAAATTTAAAGCAGGCTTAGGCTACAAAAAGATTTCCCAAGCCTTGAACATCCCACGGAGCGCTGTTCAAGCGATCATTCAGAAATGGAAGGAGTATGGCACAACTGTAAACCTACCAAGACAAGGCCGTCCACCTAAACTCACAGGCCGAACAAGGAGAGCGCTGATCAGAAATGCAGCCAAGAGGCCCATGGTGACTTTGGATGAGCTGCAGAGATCTACAGCTCGGGTGGGGTAATCTGTCCATAGGACAACTATTAGTGGTGCACTGCAAAAAGTTGGCCTTTATGGAAGAGTGGCAAGAAGAATGCCATTGTTAAAAGAAAACCATAAGAAGTCCCATTTGCAGTTTGCCACAAGCCATGTGGGGGACACAGCAAACATGTGGAAGAAGGTGCTCTGGTCAGATGAGAGCAAAATGGAAAACGCTATGTGTGGCGGAAAACTAACACTGAACATCACTCTGAACACACCATCCCCACTGTCAAATATGGTGGTGGCAGCATCATGAACTGGGGGTGCTTCTGTTCAGCAGAGACAGGGAAGCTGGTCAGAGTTGATGGGAAGATGGATGGAGCCAAATACAGGGCAATCTTGGAAGAAAACCTCTTGGAGTCTGCAAAAGACTTGAGACTGGGGCGGAGGTTCACCTTCCAGCAGGACAACGACCCTAAACATAAAGCCAGGGCAACAATGGAATGGTTTAAAACAAAACATATCCATGTGTTAGAATGGCCCAGTCAAAGTCCAGATCTAAATCCAATCGAGAATCTGTGGCAAGATCTAAAAGCTGCTGTTCACAAACGCTGTCCATCTAATCTGACTGAGCTGGAGCTGTTTTGCAAAGAAGAATGGGCAAGAAATTCAGCCTCTAGATGAGCAAAGCTGGTAGAGACATACCCTAAAAGACTGGAAGCTGTAATTGCAGCAAAAGGTGGTTCTACAAAGTATTGACTCAGGGGGCTGAATAATTACGCACACCCCACTTTTCAGTTATTTATTTGCAAAAAATGTTTGGAATCATGTATGATTTTCGTTCCACTTCTCACGTGTACACCACTTTGTTTTGGTCTTTCACGTGGAATTCCAATAAAATTGATTCATGTTTGTGGCTGTAATGTGACAAAATGTGGAAAAGTTCAAGGGCGCCGAATACTTTTCCAAGCCACTGTATTTTATTTATTGGAATCACATAACTACATTTCCTTACATTAGACAATGAGTAGATAATAGAAAAATACTTTAAATCAGTGAATTCGAAGCATCCAAAGTTGGGTACGAAACGGCCAAAATTAAAAAAAGGATGAAATGGCCATCATCTATCACAATCTGTCATATTTCATGAAAACCAACAGGCTTACACAGTGATCAGAAACTCAATGGAAACAGGGTGTCATATAAACTTTAGTATATAAATAAATTTAATTAGATGGAAGTTTTTATTATTTTTAACTTACTAAGTTTATATAGTAGGTAAGAAGAGATGAAACAGGTACGAATCGACCCAGAGCTTCAATAATTTGCGTTCATTTGGGTTCTTCATCCAACATAATTTTTCACATTTCAAACTCTTTCTTTTCTTTTTTAGCTTTCAACAGGTTAAAAAGAAAAATTTTGTTTTGCGTTTTCAGGAATTTTTGCATGATTTACAGTTGTATAAACTTTTTGTTGTTTCTGTGCAGCATATAAAGAACATTAGAAGGGCTGGACTAAATAAGGGGAACTTGGGTGAAATATATATGAAGCTAATCAAGGCAGTGTAGATGTAGACACATCTGCAGAGTCTTTCAAAAGTCCAAACATCAACGTGTTTTTAATTTTACTACAAAAATTACTGTCATCATTATTGTTTCCATTAAAATACGAAAAAATTAAATAAAAATCGATACGCTGCTTTTGAATATTGATACAATATTGTGAGATTAAATATCACGATACATCGGCATATCGATATTTTCTTACTTTCCTAGGGCCGCTTTTATAATAGAAACAGACATAATATCATTCCAAACTGCACCGAGCCAATTTGTACCGCTCAGTGAAAAGGAGGCAGGAGTGTCTCTAATTAGGTGACTCCTTAAAGCAACTGATTGCCTTGGATTTAAGAGTGCATTCACACCAGCCCTGTTTAGTCCGCTTTAATCAAACAAAAATTTGTTTGCCCAGAAAGTCTGGTTTGTTTGGGGAGGTGTGAATGCGCAACCAAACTCTGATGAGAACCAAAAAAGCGAACTCTGGTCCACCTAAAGACCTCGGTCTCGACTCGGTTGAAGTTAACTCTGGTGCGGTTCGATTGCATATGTGAACGCCAAGCAGATGGGGAGCTGCTCCAAAAGCAGGAAGTGGACTATAGCGCATGGCATTCTGTGTAAACACAACCAAAACAACAACTCTGCCTCATTCTCTGTTCATGCTTAGCCCATTGCTAAAACTTATTAGTTTGGAACATTTGCGAAAGACAACGGAGCGATCCTAAAATCTTTAAAATGGGACGTTTATTTATATTTTACAGAACAGGAAGTGTCCCTATGTTGAGTGCTTCTTGGTGCACCGCCACCACAGGCGAGGAGGTAGATAGTTTGCTCAAGAGGTAAGGTTTGTTTGACAAAGTGCAGTGTGAATGTACCAGCTAAAAAAAAAGAAGCAACAATGCTGAAATTTTGGTCTCTAATCAAACAGAGTCTACCAGATTATCAGGTGAGAGAACAACCTTATTTCGAGGTATTAGAGTAAGGGAAGTTGTTTTTCTAGTTCTGCTCATTGTTTGATTAAAACACCATATTTTACCATCAAGATTAAATCAACCAGAACATTAGTGTTTTGCTGTTTTTCCCAGCCGGCAAAGAGGAATTATTAGGAAAGAAAAGGAAGAAACAGGAGAAGAAAATGCATGTTTAAGCAATAACACAGTGTGTTATCTTTATAACAGATGTCCTGATGAAAAACCCCATCCTTTGTTTTGGCATCTTGTTTTCACATGCATTAGGCAGAAAAGCATCTATCGATTGTAAAACTGTCAAACACTTAAGTACCAAGCTCTGAACGGCTGCAGAGGTCGAACAGTGTTGTGACAGACCAGAAGGCAAGAGTACAAATGCAATGTGGAGATGAAGTGGAGGCAACATTCTGAGCACAGGACTCACCTCCTCTGGATGGCTCAGCACGTGTCCCTCAGGGCCGGTGATCCCCTGCTCCAAAATCCGCCTCTGCTCCTAAACACATGCGATCACAAACAAACATGTTGGAAATGTGAACCTCTGAGTCACGTCCAGGTTGTTCCCGATCAACGGCTTCGGCAGTGAAAACCGATCACGGCCGTGAGAGCCCCATAGCCATCTGTCCTCATCTGTTGGCAATTACGAACCTTGACATGAGTGTGGAGAAAATGACGTGTCACAGCCTCCGTGCTCCAACAAGCACGACTCCGAGACAGGCTGTTTATTCCCACTAAACGTTTACTTTAAGGGGGGGAAACAGCCGGCTGATTACTCATACCTCAGCAACGATGTCCCCGTTCTCGGCGTGAACCTGGGCGACGGCTCCCAGATCGCGGATCACACTGAACACCTCGTACACCTGCATCAAAGAGAAGGACGGGTAAAATTCTCTCTTTAAAATCTGATATGATCGAAATGTCTACATAACGTGTTGTGAAAAAGTATTTACCCCATTACGGATGTCTTCTTATTTTTTGTTCACTGTCACAATTGCATCTTTCAGATCTCCAAACAAATGTAATACCATACCATACTATTTTTTACTTGTATAGCACTTTCAAATGCAACAAGAGGGTTAGAAACACAAAGGAGCATAGCATCACAGGTATAGAAACAGCAATAAAAAAAGTCAGGAAAATTAAGAAGGTCAAGGGGACTAAGAATCAAATGCAAGGGGGGGAAAGGTGAGTTTTAAACCAGTTTTTAAAAGTTGTAATGGATAGGGCATGGTGGATTTGGAGCGGAAGAGCATTCCACAGCTGGGGCGCACAAACTTAGAAAGCTTCATCAACGCGAGATTTACAGCGGGATCTCGGGACTGACAGGAGAAGCTGGTCTGCTGACCTGAGTGACTGCGAGGGACGATAAGAGGAGAGGTGTTCAGCAAGATAGGGAGGGAGGAGGCAGACCATGAAGTGACTTAAAAGGGGGGTATTATGCAAAATAGACTTTCTGAAGCTTAATATCCTGAGAACCTGTCTTTCCCTCATTAAAAACATGCCTGAAGTGTTGCTCTGACCCATTCACTCATGGTAGAGTAATCTTTGAGTCTCTGCTGGTAGTTCTCGGGGTTGCTGAAACGCCTGGTCCCACCTATCCCCACCTTTTCCACCCATCTCCTCCTCCGACCTTACGTACTCAGCCGAGAGCCTCGCCCCTGCAGAGCTCCCCAACCCCTCCCCACCTCACACAACTCCAGCAGTCCGGCTGAGTCCCAGGTGCAGTAATTATAACACACCAGCTGCACGTCTTTTGTGGGATTTATTTTCTGACTCCGTGCATGCTGCGATGATGCACGGTATGTGACAAACTGAAGGGGGAGTGTCAGAAAGAGTAGGATGGTCTTAGAGAGGCACAGGCGAAAATCAAGGCGTCCAATACGGAAGTAAATTTCTTTAAGGTGGATTTGGATATATGACGAACTTTTAAAAGACTTAAGGTGACAATTTTATTGGAGTGTGCTATAGAAGTGTAATATGTGCCTGTAAGAAGCATAATACCCCGCCTTTAAAAACAAACAATCCAATCAATGGGGGGCCATTGGAGAGATTTTAAAACAGGGGAAATGCATTGTTGACCCTCCAAACCAGTTAAAAACCTAGCAGTGCCATTCTGCACCAACTGAAGGTGGTGAAGGGATGACTCAATATCATAATATCAGAAAAGATAACATGCGTTAACTCAAAAAGCTGATTTTAAACATTTATTTAATTTATTAAATGGGAAAAAATGTATCCAAACCAACCTGGGCTTGTGTGAAAAAGTAGTTGCCCCCTAAACCAGATAACTGGTTACGTCTCCCTTGGTGGCAACAACTGACATCAACGTTTTTCTAATTGGGTCCTTTGGTTTGCAGTGGAGGAACGTTGGTTCACAGATATGCAACCAGACTTTGACTAGGTCATTCCAAAAATAATAATAATAATAATAATAATTTGTATTTTTCTTGTGTATTTTTAAGCATTTACGGGCAGACTTGCTTATGTGCTTTGGATCGTCGTTATGCTGAATCTTGAAGCAGCAACACAAGACCATCATACTACCACCACCATGTTTGACTGTTGGTATGATGTTGGTGCTGTATTAGTTGAAGCCGGCTGTATTTTCTTTCTTATCCTACTTCACGTTGTCATGCTCGTTCTTTTTAGGGATTTTTTTTTAATCCTACGTGTCTGGTAGTAAGCAGCATGGGTGTAGCTATTGAAAATCGTTAGTTACTTTTGGAAAAACAGAAGGGGGGCAAATATTTTTTCACATCACTGTAAGCATTGAGATATAATTAATTATTATGTATCAGAAATTTGAAATAAGACTGTATTTTCATATATATATATATATATATATATATATATAAAATCAAACAGTCAAGATTACAGCGTTAAAGTAGGGGTGATTTAATTAGCCAAATAAATAAATAATTATAACCCTTCACCAAACTAATGGATCAGAAACCGACCTCGGCATCATGTTATTCCAGGATTTATAGAACATAGCGATGACAAATAGTGAATAGACTGAATTTATGTAGCACTTTTCTAGTCATACCAACTCCCCGAAGCACTTTATTGCTAGAACCACATTCATGCACTCTTACGTAGATTGGTATGCAACTTTGGGGTTAAATGCCTTGCCCATCTCTCCATAATAAAACCCAAGTATCCAATGTGTCTTTCACGTAAATGTCTGGAAAATCTTTGGAAAACGAGTCTGGATTTTGTTGGTTGTTTCTCCTGTTTGCAGTGAATTGTTCTGGATCAATCATTTAGTTGTGTCCCTGAACAGGATTCAGCTCACACAGAAAACAAGGTTTTGAGCTGAAAAGTAACATAGACAGTAACTCCCCCTGCCAAAAGTCTCCCACAATTCACTGAAGAAATCGTCACCTTCCCATACAAAACATGCAACAATGCGGCGCCGTCAGAGTTCCACTGAAACAAAAAGGAATGAACTCGGGCCGCTCCGGGTAGCCAGCATTCCTCACACAGGTGCAAAGACCAACACAGGCCTGCTTCAAAGCTGTTTTCAAAACGGGACTATTTCATTTCAACCATGACTCAGACTGAGATGTGCGCTGAGATATGGCTTTTATTACAGCTCACTCTCTCAAGAGAAACACTCAAGACTCAAGCTTTAGCTCAAGCTTTGCCAAAAATCGAGGCTGAGGCATGACTTTTATTATAAAACATCCGACGTATCGTAGGGTCGCTCTTCTTCATTCATTCTCAGAATGTACCAGAAAAAGTAGTAAATAATGACGTTGCAGAAGCTCAAATTTACTGCAAAAGCAGCAGGGTCAAGCTTTATTTAAATAGACATTTCAAATTTTAATCAGATAGTTAGATGGAAACGTTGTTTGGAGAAATAAAGGAGCCGTACCTGAGCATCGGTAAGCTGGAAAATATCTTTATACGCCAGGTAGACCAGGAAAGAGTTGACACCTGAGGACAACCAGATTGAAAAATGAGGGTTAAAGCAGAAAATATAATCAAGATCCCAGATGATTTAGAGTGAATTTCTTCAAAAAAAAAATACTTTGTTTGTGCCAATAAACGCAAACTGGTGTTTTCACCCACTTCTGATCATCATACACATTTAAACCATTCATTTGTTTATTTTTCTCACTCTTGTGCAAATTTTTGTGCATTATCGGAACCCCAGAAATCTGGTATAATAACTAAATATTTCTTAGATGATATTTCTTGCCTTAGACAGCTTATCTGGGCCAAATATATGGATGGATTTAAAGCTTCTGAGCTCACAAATGTCAGAAAAAACCTTAAACATGTAATTTAATCAGCATTCAGAGGTTTCTGCCAATTTGGGCACAAAGTCTCTGGAGTGATCCTTCTCTATTGAGCAGGAGGGCCTATTCTCAGCAATAAGAACAGGATATAGGTCGCTCTTTCACTGGATAGATGTGGTCCTATTTATTTTGAAGCATGGTTATTAAAAGACAAACGCTTTGTGTTGTGCCCACCATTTCCAATTGTAAAAAGATTTTAACTTGTCTGTAATAATTTTGCCTTAATTAAAAAAAGAACAATCAGGATTTTCGTCCCCATAGGCGGTCTTAACATAGAGGCATAGGTAGGCGGTTGCCTGGGGCCCCCACCATTGGCTGTAGTAGGGGGGGCCCAGACCAACCTAGAAATAAAAAAAAGAATAGAAAATAAAACCATCTCATCATGAATGCTTCAAAAGCAATGTCAATTTTATTAATATTCTTAAGAAATACGTTGAAACGTTGAAGTAGAAGTTACAAAGCCCATTTCATGGTTATCTCTCCCTACACATGCACCCCCCTATTTTCAAAATGAAATGGACTAGTCCTCTAGTTCGTAGCAGTGTCCGACGAAAAACATAAGTCACCTACACCCCAGTCCAGCGAAAAGAAAAGATGCTGACAGGTATTTGGCAACACTGCCAAAAAATTTTCCACAACTGTTGGGGATGATAATACAGATAGGAACATTGCTGATGTTGAGCATGCAGCTACAGCAGCAGCAGCTAGCTGTGAAAGTGCCGCCAGGTGAGGAGGACATCAGCTTGTGATTACCGCCAGACAGCAGTGTTACCAACCTTGACAATGACCACAATTTGGTGAGCACACATTGATGATGTATAAATGTCACTATTTTCTTTTCAGCTTCTTCATCTTTGTCTCTTAAGCGTTTCCATGTGCACAAAATTGCAAACATCACAAAGACGAGCCATGCGAGTAGATCTGCTGTTTCGTCTACCATCTTTGCAATAATCTATTTGTTAGGGGAAATGACATGTACGACCACCGCACTAAGTTTACGTAACATCCACCTAGAACTCCCCCGCACCCCCCACCCCACAGACATTCATCAGGATCCTCCGGTACATGTCTTGCTGTGTGAGCAGCCGAAAGGCAATATTCCGAAAAAAGTGCCGTGTTTGAAAACACAACTCCGGTTAAAGACCGGATGGATTTCAAAAATTCCAGAACTTCTGTCTAAAAATGGCAGGAGAAGAACAGAAAAGAGAGGAGAGGAAGATGAAGATGAAGAAAGAGAGCAAAAGAGTAAACACGGGCATGAGGATGAGGAAGATAGAAAGGAAGGGACAGAGACATAACAGGGAGAAGGTAATCATTTAACAATACAACAAATCACATTATATCATAATCCCAATGATTGACTGCTGTTGTTTTTTTATTATCCCCCACTTCATAGTAGAAGAAAGAAGCCAATCACCAACCTCTGGATAGCTAAGGTAATTGACTCAACCTTTTATTTGACCAAAAATTGGTCCACAGTCATTTTGTTCATAGACCATATTGTTATTGTGAATGTTTTTTTTTTTATTATTATCATTATTTTATAGGTACAGCTCCTACATCGGAGTTGTGATGTTGGTGTGAAGGCTGTAAGAAGACGTCAACAAGTAGGACTGATTTGGATGACAATTTCTCTTCAATTTCTCTTCTCTCTCATAGACTCACTCACTCACTCTCTCACAATCATGTATATGGTATGTTTATAGGATGCTTATAGTTTAGTTATAGAAACAGTTCAATAAACAGTGTTGGTTTTCCTGGCATTTTGGCAAAGACTTGTTATCTGAAATCTTATTCTCTGATGTTCAACCGTGACTAATACTTTGTGTAGTACTACACACTTTGTTTTCTATCTTCATTTTGGCGTAAAGAGTGTATGTCACGTTTAAAGGGCAAGGTTTTTTTCCCCTCTCCAACGACCTTTACTTTTACTTGCTCATTCGTTTAATTGTATGAGGGGGGGGGGGGCATACATACCTTCGCCTTGGGCCCACAATTTGCTAAATCCGCCACTGTTCGTCCCCATTATATGAATCCTCAGTAAGTATAAAAAACACACTGGGAATTACTGGGTGGGGCTAGGTAAAGTCACTGACCAGGTGAAGCAGACATTGTTTTTTAACTTATGTGTAAAAAAGTGAGAAACACATGAAAGCCTATAACATTTTCATAAGAAATTAACCCATTCTACATGCAACAAGCTGAATTAGAACATTCATACACGTTTTTTATAGTTCAGAATTACAGTAAATTATTCAAAGCTGCTTTATTGGGGTTTTTTGTTGTCATTGTTGTCTTTTTTGCGAGCAGAGATCAGATATTCTGGACTCCTACCGTGATCCTTCACCAGCGTCTCCATCTCCTCCTGGATTCCCTTGTGCCACTCGGTGATGTCGACGTGCAGCGAGTAGTCGCAGCAGGACTTGCTGTCGGCCCATTCGCGCCACTGCTCAAAGGCGGACATGAGGCTGACGCCAGGCTCAGGGACCACATGATCGACTGGAAGAGCACACGAAAACTATGATTATCTCAAAACCAGAAGTTCAGATGGAGCTTTTTAAAGAATATAGGCTCTAAATTTAACTAAGCCTCCAACATGAGCAATATGAGGTATTTTAGTTAATTTTAACAACTTATTCAGACTATATTGTTCTGTCTGTCTTTCAAAATGGCAGCGGTTACGTTGCGTCCACGTTCCAGACCCGACCGACGCTCTCTGGGTCTGCAGCAGTCAGCGTTTAGCCTGCAGGGAGAGTTTGTTTTGCTGCCAGGGAGAGCTGTTGATTCAGCACAGGGAGCCCCAGTGTGAGATTTCATTTAAGGTTTCATTTAGCTTATTTGCTGTTTTATTATTCACACAAACCTCAAACATGTTTTACCCTTTAAAGCTGAAATAACAACAAATATTAGCTAGAAATTTAATTTAAACTATTTAATGGATGCTTCTGTGTCATAGCTGATGAATTAGGCTTCTATGCTCATACATTTAACAGATTTTTCCTCACCAACAGGTTGCATTCATACATTCAGAACATTAGGTATTTGGGTATTGTGAGGCATAGGTATTGTGTGTATTAGTATGCATTCCATTATACATTCAGTAGCTTGATACTTAAATCAAAGAAAAGATGACTAAAAACTGGGACAGAACAAAAGAACAACGGTCCGACACTGAATTGTTCACATCAAATACCCCCCACCAAAAAAAGAACATATTTTTCCCTGCAATTACTGATATTGACCCAAGTGTTTCATACTACTGCAAATGGACGTGTCCTCCTTCTTGCTCTGATTAAGACACTTTGATTAAAAGGCATTAATCGAACCGGAGAGTTATGACTTTTCAGGCGAACGACTCACTGATCATTGTGGTGCCGCCGGCCAGAGCCGCCTTGGTGCCCTGGTAGAAGTCATCGGCCGACGTCATGCCCCGGTCGGGCATCTGGAAACGTGTGTGCACGTCGATGCCGCCCGGCATCAGCATGCGACCGTGGGCGTCGACGGTTTTCACCCCGCCGGGCACGATGAGGTTTTCTCCGATTTGTCTGAGGACAGAGAGAAGCATCAACATTGAAATACCAGTGATTACACCTCCTCTAAGGTCTAAACATAAGTACTACCTTTGAAAAGCCAAACAGTGGTTCTCTTCAAAGTGATAGGAGAAACACAAAACTCCATATTTTTTAATTTTTGCATCCATAGCAGCAGGGAGAGAAACTCACTTAATGACTCCATCCTCCATGTAGATGTCAGCACAGAAGGACTGATCATCGTTCACAATCTTCGCTCCTTTGATCAAGAGACGGTCACTCTGGAAAATAAAAACAAAGCACATTAAATGCTGCAGGACAATATAATCAATCTCATCTAGAAGAGATAGCAAGGGTTTGGGAATCTGTTGCTGCTTTGGTTTCTAGTATTTTTTACAGATACCCATAAATATAACATAAATATAATCGTTATGCAACCAGTGCTTCCCCCAACTTTCAGGTTGCTCTTCTGGGGCCGACAGAGTACTTCCACATAACTTACAGGCTACTTTCAAAAATCTACAGCAAATTAAATATAATTCATTTTTATTAACGTACAGTAGTTCCAATTCACAACATAATGTAAACTCAGGGCCCTCTACAAGGCAAACAGATCCACTTTATTTACAGATATGAATAATTATAACAATCATGTTCGATCCTTTTTACGATATAAAGCAGTCAAATTGAGTTTATTTTGCTAATATAAGTAAAATAAATCTTTCTTGGGAAGCAAAGCTTTGCATAGATTTAAAGCAAGTATGTGGGGACAGTAGGACGGAACAACTCCCTTTACAGGAATGACCTCCAGGTTACCTTCCAGTAAAGTACAGAGTGCCACCAGGAATTTACCGGTTACTTTCTGGAACTTTCTCAGGACTTATTGGTTACCTTATAAAACGTACAGGTTGCCTTACTTAAGCATTCAGAGTACACACACATAACTCACAGGTTACTTTCTAAAACATACAGGTTATCTTCCAGAAACTTACAGTTCATTAAAGTTCCAAGAAGGGGGGTAATTTCATGGACCTTTCAGAGTACTTTTCAGATACTTACAGGTCACTTACCAGAAACTTAAAGTTTCGAGGGGGGTTACTGCCTTATTTTCCAGGTACTTAAAGGTTACTTTCCTTGAAGTTAGTTTCCTAGGATACATACTTCTTTTATAAAACTTACAGGTTCCTTTTCTTGAAGTTATTGATTATTTTTCCAGGTACTTACAGGATATTTTCCAGGAAGTTAGTTTCCTGGGATTTACCTGCTTTTACAGAATTTACAGGTTACGTTTATGGAAATTTTAGGTACTTAAAGGTTACTTTCCAAAACCTGCATGTTATCCTCTTGGAACTTACAGTTCCTGGAAGGTCCAGAAAGTGAAGTAATTTTATGGAATTTACAGGTTACCTTCCAGAAATTAAAGTTTAGTGGGAGTTATTTTACATAACTTGCAGGTTACTTGTTTGGAAGTAGGTTACTTTACAGGAGATTAAGAGTTTCCTGGGATTTACCCGCTTCTTTCACAGAATTTACAGGTTACGTTTATGGAACTTTCAGGTTACTTTCCAAGAACTTACAAGTGAGTTTCCTGAACATTACAGGTTACTTTCTAAAAGTAACAGGTAACCTTCCTTAAACATCCAGAGTACTTTCACATCTTTTAAAGGTTATTTTCCAAAACTTACATGTTACCTTCCTGGGCTTTTTTTTTTATACAGGGCTTAAAGGTTACTATCCAGGAAGTTAGCGTTTCCTGGAACTTATCTGCTTCTTTTGGAGAATTTATAGGTTACTTTTATGGAAATTTCCATCTACTTTCACAAAACTGATAAGTTAGTTTAGGTTCTGGAAAGGTTCCACATTAAATGAGACGTCTATTCGAGAAAGTAACCAGTAGCTTGTAACTTCTGTGAAACTAACCTCTTAAGTTTTGTAAAAATATATAATGTTGCCCGGGGATTTAACCTGTGATAATAAGTTTGGTGTGAGGCATTAATGCTATACAACATCTCTCATGATGTTGAACATCTGATTAGATTAAATAAACTTTAAATACACGCATACACTACATTTCTGTTCAAATGCATCAATCTAGTCAGAGTGAATAGAAATTTAAGTCAGAACTGTGGAGAATAATTTCAGTTCAGCCCCTTTCATCCTCTAATTGGAGATCAGATTTCTCACATCCTACGGATCTTATGGCATACAAAAATTTTAATCTGACTCCAACCCCTTCTGGGGTGGACAGTCATTTATTTCCTATTTATTTCCTAAAAGAAGACATCTTTGCAATAGTTAAAAGGATAAAATCTAAATGTCGAGGAACTTAATTACAAGGAAAGCATTTAAGATCTCTGAAGGACTTCCGTTTTTTTGCCTCAAGGAAAGTATCTTCCTCTTAAAAATGCTCAGTTCTGCTCGAGCAACAAAATTAAGGGGACAATAAAAAAGCGGCCCGCCTCTGGACACACCCATCCATCCTCTGCATGCGGTCGATGTGCTGCAGTGACAGACACGAGAGCAGACCAATGAAAAAGCGAACTGTGTGATCAATCATCCACGCCTGCTGCTGTACCGCTTTTCTCTGTGCAAGAGGAGAGGAAGAGGAGGTGGAGGGCAGCCCACCATCTCCACCAGTGTCCCCTTCTTTCTCGTCTCTCCCTCCAGTCTCCCCGGGGGCCCCCTGGCTCCCTCTCCAAAAAGGGAGTGGCAGGTCTGGTCACAAGGACTCCGGCGTCCCCAACTAACAAAGGCTTCTCTGTTCGAGCCGGGCAGCAGCTCCGGCTCCAAGCACAACTGCAGCACTGCAGACCCCCACCCAGCCCCTCCAACACCAAAAACAGCTCAAAGATCCACTCAGGCTCCACTAAATGGAAAAGCTCTGCAAGATTTTGGAACATCATTCAAAACGGCAGTCAGTTTTAGGTTTGGACGGTAAGTCGATGACAGTTCTGAAGGTCGTGGTTCTGTTTTACATAGGCAACCTTTACTACAAATCTTAGAAACAAAACTTAAAAGTATTTTTTCCAATTATGTCTAAATTTACTTTTCAACTTCTAACATTTCATCTCCATCACTAATTACTGGGTGATCACAAGTGAGCACATTTCCATTCAGAAGTAGTGCACTTCCAGGTAGTCTTCCTGCTCTGAATGTTTCATCCAATGACATTAAATCCGATATGTAGCGGAGAGCCCTTATCACTGAGTTCTGAAAATAAAAAGGAGCATTTCGTGAAAATGTATTCTGTAATTCCACTGAAAACGTGAAACATAAATAGTCATGTGAACAAATTGGGAGAACCAACAACAATCTGTGTTTTCATTGTGAAATGTGACAATACAGAACATTTTTAATAATGTGAAATAGGAGAAAATACCCTTCATAGTATTCTGTAAAATATAATAAAATGCTAATTCTGGGGAAGAATGAATGAGGACATCCCCGTATTTATCACGCACAGGTGCATGTATCAGATCAGGTGCACATAAAGAGAGCTTCATTACTCAGCTATCTGAAGGTTTGCCATGTTTTTAAACCTCAGACATTTAGTTTGATGCGTTCCAGGCTTTTGGAGCGAGTCAACACCATGTTGGCTGTAGGGCTGTCTGAGGCAAATTTTCTTCTACACAAGATCATTTCAGCAGCTCATGAGTCTGGTAAAGGAGGGGCAAACTTTCTACAAGTGGAGGCCATTGAAAACACAAGCCAACATGCTTATTTCTGGCTACCCAAGACAGTTCACCTTGAAAGCAGGCCGCAAGATGCTAAAAGAAGTCTCCCAAAACCCTAACATGTCATCCTACATCAGCGTCTTGTACTGTTCATATGAAAGTACATGTCTGTAAAAAAAAAAGAGTCTCTGTAGGTTTGACTTTCATAGGAGGTATGCAAACCTTTGATCCCCGAGGAAAACATGAAAGCCAGACAGAACAGGGACAAAGATCAGGACTTCTGGAATGACATTCTTTAAAAAGAAGCTATGTTTCAGTTCAACTCAATTCAAAAACTATTTATCCCAAAGGGAAATAAAATGTAACTCATATTATACAAGTATCCTTAAAGACTTGTTGCGTTTAGTGATGCTGTGGGCAGGAAGGCTCTCCTGTAGCAGTCAGTCCTGCAACAAATCAGAAGAAACCTCTAACTGAAGACTGTTTTTTTATGACAGTCTTATGATTCTCACAACATGCTAACAGGTCAATATCTGGGCAGTGGAGACGTTCTGGAGGACATCATCAGTTGCTGGCAAGCACTGCTTATCCACCTCATTTGCTTTTTCCTCTCCTCTTTAAACCTCTGAAAGAAAGCCAGGAATAGATATTGGATTCTGGGATATGATCCTTGCCCATTATGATCCATTACTCAAAATTTTTCATAGCAAATTTGGCTGTTAGCGTATTTTTTTCATAGAGCACATCTAAAATATTCAAAAGAAAATGCAGCTTGGGAAGCTGAACTACAAACACACTATGATATTTGACACGCTGTTGGCTAGGGTTATTACCCCCAAGAGCGGCGATAAGGAACATCATGGATGATAGTCTCTGTGGAGATGGTTTCCACTGTGCGTTTTAATGGATATAAAGGTATATTTGGTTTTTGAACTATTAAAATAGGCAGTTTTATGCGTTTAAGCTAACCTCCATGAAAGCGGTTTTATACTGTAGCCTAAATATTGGTATTTAAATCCCCTGTTTTTGCAAAGATAAACTAAAAATTAGAAGATGCTTTTGCTGTGACCCTGCATGAATACAGTGAGTGTGTATGGACAGTGGCTGGGTCTAAGATTAGACATCCATGGGAACATTTCTTGATAATAAAAAAATCTGAATATTTTTTGGGTTATCCTCATTTTTCCACACTGCTCTGGATAGTTTACATACTTAGTTTATTTCTTGTCATTTAGATGATCATGGTTTAATCAAAGAAAACGTCTGTGGGACGGTGTGGACCAACATTGATGGGACTAATTTAAAAACATCATGAGGTAATCTTCGATTCTTTGGGCCCTACGGTTCTGGGCCTTGCTTCAGCCCGCAGCTGGCACACGTTCATCCCAGCGACTGCTTTGAAATGTGCCATTACATCATGGCTGTCATTATCCCATTAGTCAGAGGGGTTTGCAGGGAGCAGCTCCTGAGTCGGACGTTCCTATTATTGTTTATTCTTAAGACGTTTGCTTATGTTTGATCCGTTACGGGAACACAGAGGTTGTTTTTAGCTGCAGGTTTTTGTCCCGATTGATCAGGATCCAGGGTGTAAAGTTATCCAATTCTTTCGGAGCTCACTGAGGCCGAAGGGAGAGTGTGAATGTTCTGGATCTGATCCAAGCATGCCCATGCCAGTGACCTTTTTCCTGCCACGGGAATCGAGCAAACAGGATGTGGACGAAGCTCAGTGGGTTCACAGTCACCACACTGCTGCTGCGTTTTCTTCCCCCACACTCAACGATACAGTTTGACTATGATGAGTACAAATAATTTTTAATTTTTTTAAACTGCAAAGAAGCAGATCCTTGCAAATGTATTTACACATTTCCCTTTTCACATGCTGTGCTCAGTTCTTCACTCGCATACCTGCGAAATGTATAATCCATTGAAACAATTTCCTTCAGAAGTCAGATATTTAGTCAGTCCTGCTGTTCAGTGAAAGACTCAGAGGTTTGTTGGATAATACCAAATATAAACCTTCACTTGGTGGTGGGAGCATCATGTTGAAGGGATGATTGTTTTCAACAGGGACGGGGAAGCTGGTTAGAGTTGATGGATTGAGCTGTTAGAGGCTGCAAAAGACTTGAGACTGGGGCAGACCTTCCCCTTCCAGCAAGACAACAACCCTAAACATACAGCCAGAGCTACAATCTGTTAGAATGACCTAGTCAAATCCCAGACCTAGGTTAAAATGAGATTTGAGATGCTCTCCATCCAATCTGACTGAGCTTGAACTATTTACATAGAAGAATGGGTAAAAAGATAAGTGTTTCTATCGGTAAAGTTGTTAGAGACTTGGAGCTGTAACTCCTGCAAAAGATCTGACAAAAATGCAACAAAAGGTTCAAGGGATATGAATACTTTAGCAAGGCACTTTAAAGATAACAAAGCAACCTGCTTTCACTTGATTCCCACTTGAACTCCAGCAACACCTAAAGCTGAACCTCAGACCCTGGCTAAAGGACCACTGCAGACTAACAGTTCCACTGCTCAGATATCTAATAAAAAACTGAGCGTGCATTTATTTTGGTGCTGGACATTTAGTATACAGTTGTTTTTGTAATGAGAACAGCTGCAGCAAAGTGAAAACTTGGTTTAATGAGAGTGAATTACGACAGCTGCAGGCTGTAAAACCAAAACAATGATGGAAAAGATGCTGAAATGCACTTTAGAGGAGAGGAACATGGCTTTCTTCAGCAGGATAACCTACAAATGTTAAAATCATGCCACAAATAAGATAAAAACCCGACGTGGAAACGAACCACAGCTTCTAAATCAGGATGCCGAGTAAATAAATCTGCCCAAGTTAGACGTAACCTGGCAACACTTTGTGTTGTTTCCAAGTGGGAAAAAGTCCTGGGAAACATTTAGGAAGTCAGGTAGAGGGAGCTGCCAACTGAATTACGTGTGTCCTCTTGGATGAAGCAAGAAAGCAAAAAAAAAAAAAAAAAAAAAAACCTGCGTTCATGTTCAGAAAACTAGTAAAAACAGACAGAAACAACAAAAACTGGACTAAAAACTTATTACAATATCAAAAATGGCTACTTCAACAACGAAATATTGCCTCAGTTGAAACAGCTGAAACATCAAGGACAAAATAAATTTTAAATTACTCTTAATTTCTTACCCTTTAAGAAGATAAAATCAATTTAGACAAGAGATTAAAATTACGTTTTTCTGCCAGTGACAAGAACAGGATCGGTGTGGGGATTTAAACCAATTTTAATGAATAAAAATTTAAGTGAATCTTAATAGTATTAATTTCATTTCATCTTATTTTGTCCCACAAACATCTTGTAAGGTTAGCCACTACTAGCTCCTTTGTCATTGAAAAAGTGTTAAAAATAGGCCTTTTCTTAGTCAACAGTTTTTTTTGTAATTTGTCTTGATATTTAAATTAAATAATGGTCTTAGAAGCCTTAAATTTAACTTACTGAAGCCCCTTACTGTAAGTAATGTGCATCTGTTTATTCTTTTACCATCAAAAACATTGTGTTATTGTTAAAAATCTGTAAAATCCCTTTAACTTTTATTTGTCCTTTTGCAAAACAAAAATACAACAAAAGAGTTTCTGTTTGACAAAAAACGTTAACCTCAAAATCTTTCTTTTACTATGAAAATTTAAAAAAATTAAAATCTGTTGGTAACTGTCCTTTTGACTCAAAGTCTTTAACAAAATCCTCTCTTCCCGCCTCAGACGACCCATCGTTGACCTCCTCCTGTGCTGTGAGGCATCGAGGATCTAACAGTATCTCTCTGTTTATGATTACAACAGAGTTGGTCTCTGGATTTTATGAATGAAGAAGCTCAGACGGATGCTGAAAGGTTCCTGAAAAGTCAAGCGGGGTCCGTCGGTGGGTGGCTGATTGCCCCGGCAGGGCGTCAACTGTGAGACATACGAACAGACAAGCGTGTCAGCGTGTCGGGCTATGATTTTCAGCATCAGACCATTGCCTGTTCTAGCACGAATGCCACCCTGGGTGACGCCACTCCTTCTGCACCACACAACAGATTCAATTATTTGACTTGGAGAAAAATTAATAAATAGGTTCCACTTTAGGTAGAATCTGTTATCATTGTAGAATAATTCAGTCTAGGTTTGACCTGTTTAAATATAATGGGTGCTTATTATGTGTTTGTCTCAGTTTAAGGTTTTTAAAAAAAAAAAGGAAATTACATTTTTGTGTAAAAACAATTAAGATTCTACAAATATCGAACCTTGTAAAGAATCTCTGTTTAGCGGTACAGTTTAAGCACTTGTGAAAGTGTCCTTTAATTTAGCACCTAATTCAGAAACTTGAATCAGATACCAACTTCAGCATCATTAGCCAGCTGTGGCAAACAGTCATGTTTTCTTACAATGCTAACACTGTACCATAGAGCAACAGAAAACTTGTTCGGGTGTAACTGATAAATTACTGCCTTTGCGATGAGCACTTGTGTACGGAAGCGTCTAACTGCCAGTCCTAGGAAATAAATACAGAATCGATAAATTTTACATTAAAATAGTTTTATATCTCGAAAGTTTTATATCTCATAAAGATGAAGATATTTTAAATAAATTAAAAGCTAAAAGCTCAAAACAGTCTGCTTTCCTGGTTACTTATTTATAAATGTAATAATCGCACAAAAATAAATTCGCACATATTTAAATAAAAAATGCTTCGAGTTCAACAGGATTTTTTCTCTGTTAAATGGAAAACAACAAATTTTAAACTTGCAATACGTAGTGTAAAGGAGAACACTGAACATCAGTATTTATCCATCCTCCTTGATGACAGCTTGATGACATCATCAAAATGCGCAATCGCAGTAGGCCAGTATAGTCAAAATATCTACCTTTGGATAAATTGATATTATTTCTACCTTATGCCTTTTATATCTCCCACCACTACTTGACAGTGGCACTCTTGGCAAAGAGCAGTATCACACGTATCAGAAGACGCTGCTGCCACAATATGTAGGCTTAGACTAACATAGACAGCCGCTACTCTGTAAGGCAGATATATCAAAAATCATCTAATGATCCGTCTGTGGATTTATCAAGATGGATCAAAAGACTGGCAAAAAGGAGCATTTCAAACGAGCTTAAAATAGAGAGGCTATTTTTATCCTATTCATCTTCTACAAAAGACTTGTCTTTTTATTTCCTAAAAGAGCATTTTTTTCTGCTTTAGCACAGCTCTCATCTATATCAGTCTAAAACTTATAACTAGGTCAGATTCAAAGAAGAGCTGCTCAAACGTAATAAAAATAAAGTGATATTAGGTTATGTGCTGCTGGTTAAATACAGGCAAAACAGTTTCTTTTTTGTTTAATTTGTCTCAGCTTTTTTAATTTTGATATTTGCAGATTTAATTTCTGAAATGGGTTCCTATTGTGAGATTATTCACAGTCAGTATCTGCCGACTTTAGGTGATTCTCAAAGTGACCTCTTTGCCTGAATAGAAAGTTTGAGACATACAGTGAAGAATCCCAAATAAGCTGGGCTGATTTTAGCAAATGGAATCAAACGACGATTTATTATTATTTTCAGGTTTTTATATAAAATTACAAAAAGAAAAACAGCCTTTTTATATCTATATATTTTTTTATTACTACATTTCTTTTAAGCTTCATTGGATTATTTTCCCCGGTCATTAAATCGTGTATTAAAAGGTATCGTCTGTGAAATGTGTTTCTGTGGAGAGATTATGTACAGTTAGTATCTTACCTTCTTTAGATAAGATTCTGAATGATAGCCATTTGTGTCTATAGAAGTGTTCAAATTGACCAAAGCAAAAATAAACTGGATTGATTCTAAGGTTAAAAATGAAATATGAAATAATAAAATTTGGTTTTTCATACATTTTCCCACATTTTGCTGCATTGTTATAAAAAAAATACCATATTTGAAATTTGCCCTGCTTAATGGATTTGTTTCATTTTCACAGCAGTATTTGTGTTTCTGGTGCTCTGACTCTATGCAGTGACATATGTTTTGCCCAAGAGATTCTTTGTTATCTCACAAAAGTCCATTTCACCCATCCCTGCTTTTAACAAACAACACAGAGACAAGGATGTGGCCAGAGTTTATCCCAACAGTTTAGATCTGGAAGCTCCAGTTCCAGGTGGCAAACCTGCAGAGGTTCATTCATATTTAATCAAAGAAGCTTGAAGTACAGCCCTGCCTTTGCAGCTGACTTGACTCCATCTGGCCGACCAGCTCTGCACCCAGAGGGATGGAAATGGGGAACAAGGACTCACCAATCAGATTCAGCTTAATATTTAACTCAAACTGATTAATTAAAAGCAAAAAAAAAGGTTGGTCAAACACTGCCGTCTTTTGTCTCCACCTCGGCTTTTCCTGTTTAGGTTTTAATCAATTTAACATTAATTTCCTCCGCAGCATCTGTTCGGTTTAATAGGCTCATCTGCTTCTCGAGCTCTGAGGAGAAATTGGAAAGACAGAAAGACACCTAAAGCCAAAGACACGAAGAGACTCCACTGATGAAAAACTACAGCTTAATGTATTTAAATCCGGCTTCCAGAGACATCAGCTCGGTCCCTGACCCACTTTTTCTTTCAAGCGCTGCTCAAGAATAAGCACGTAGATCCTTTTGCGTTTGACTGCAAGAACCCCCTAATCCTCTGATCTCTCCACCAAGCAGCAGCAGCTGCTCCTGAAGCACTTCAGGAAAAGAAGAGAGTCTCCGAAACACATATGGACCTACAGATATCTACAGATCTATTTCGGGGTTTTTTCTATATTTTTTTACTCTTAAAATGTCTCAGATCAAACTAATCTTAATATCATGCAAACATAACTAACTTGAATAAAAACACAAAAAGTAGAGTTCAACCAACGGTTTCATTTCAGTTTCATTAGCCACATTCAGACATGCAGAGTCAAACAACTAGGTAACTGCAGTAAATGTATAATTCAATTCAATTCAGTTTATTTATATAGCGCCAATTCACAACAGATGTCATCTCAAGGCACTTAACAAGAAGTCATTTCAATACATTTATACAAACATTCCAATCAGTTAAAAAGTTTCCTATTTAAGGAATCCCAGCAGATTGCGTCAGTCATTGGCGTGAGGTTGGGCAGACTTTCCAACCACAGCAATCCTTCAGCAATCCCTCATACTGAGCAAGCATGTAGCGACGGTGGAGAGGAAAAACTCCCCTTTAACAGGAAGAAACCTCCAACAGAACCAGGCTCAGTAGGAGCGGCCATCTGCCCCGACCGTCTGGGGGTTCAAGAAGACAGAGCAGAGACACAGAAGGAACAGAAGATCTGATATAAGAGAACTTTCTGTTCAGAAAGTAAAAAATGTGTCTAACAACACAAAGAAGACTAAAATATCTGAAGACATGAAGAAACAAAGGGTTAAAAAACCATTTAAGGACTGTAGCACTCCTGCCAACCACAGTGAGAACCATTATACACAAATGGAAAGAATCCTGGAACAGTGGTGGCCGACTGAAATTACTCCAAGAGAGGATAAATGACTCATGCAGGAAAGAAGGAACTTAGAACAACAGCTAAAGTCCTGTGGGCCTTACTTGCTTCAGTTAAGGTCAGAGTTCATGATGCAACAAGAAGAAGAAGGAGGAGAGACTGAGCAAAAGTGGCCTCCATGGGAGCAGTACAAGGTTAAAACTGCTGTTGACCCAAAATAAACACAAAGACCCATCTCACATTTACTAAAAAAACCACAAAAAAACCCCATCCTGATAATCCCCAAGAGTTTTGGGGAAATATTTAATGGACGGATTAGATAAAACTGGAACATTTTACATGGTGTGCGTCAGGTTGGTGTAAAATTAGCAGAGCCTTCATAAAAAGAGAACAGTCAAACATGGTGGTGGTAGTGTGGTGATCTGGGTCTGCTTTGCTGCCTCAGGACCTGCAAGACTTGTTGTAAATAGGCGCGTTTCCGCTATCGGAACTTCAGAGTAATTTTACCAGACCTTCATGGTGTCTCCACTACTACATTAATATGCAATAATACGCACAGTGGAAACTGTCTTAGCTCTACCACAGAAGCTAACAACTACAGTCTTACTTATGTCCACTCTTGGGGATACAGTCAATCAGTGCAAAGGAAAAGAAATGGCGCCTCTGTATGGGCTGCTTTGCAATGACCAGCCAATAGCATGTTGAAAAAAAAAAATACACAGCGACTAATTTAGAGTCACGTTATCACGGAAAAATGTACGAATACTGAACCACCAATAGGCGCAGCTCGGAGTATTCAGCACCAACTACAGAATCTTTAAAAATATGGATGTATTGTTACAACCCCAGTAGCTGGGCTCTGCCTTAGAGATAAAGTGAGAAGCTCCCTCATAGAGTAGAGGCAGTGCATCGAAAGAAGTCACCTGAGGTTGTTCAGGTATCTAATCAACATGCTTCGTGGACACCTCCCTCTGAAGGTTTGGTCCCACAGGGAAGACAATCAGTTGCAGATCCACAACTATCATGTTATTATTATATATTTCCTCTGGCCTGGGAACGTCTTGAGATTTTCCACAAGTTGGAGTGAGGGATGTCTGTGTTTCCATCCTATAGATGTTACCATGATGACAAAGAAATCTGAAAAAAATAATAAAGAGGAAACATGTTTTTTCTATTGAGGTATTCTGCTTATAATCCAGTTTTCAAATAATCCTTAAACTTGATTTTTATTTTGAACAATTTTTATTACATCTGAATCCACAGAATTGGTATTGGGTCCTCAACCTAGAAGCGTTTAATTTCAACACAGAACACATGTAACTTTGGTATGATGTCATCCCGTGGGGCGCCAAAATGTTATGGAAAAATAAAAAAAATGAGACTGAGGTCCTTCCGGCCCTTAAGGGTTTAATAAAATGTTGATCAGACATGGAAGTTCGAGTGATGCAACTCTTGTCTGTCACGCTGTTCCTCTGTGTCTGATCAACACTTTATTAAATCCCTAAACGCCTGAAGGACCTCAGTCTCATCAATGTTTAAGATATGTTATTTTTCCATAACACTTGAAGAAAAAACCTGAATCAGCCAAAAAAGAAAACTGCAATCAGTGCATTTTTCTGGAGGTTTTTGTCGTAAGTTTGGATCAGGTTAGTATCATCTGATTCTAGTCACCAGTTACCAACCAATATCTCTGTGCATCTTTAGTTCAAAGCTTGAAATAATCAGAATCAGCCATGAAAAATGCAACCAGTGCATTATTTTTGATGTCTTAGTTGTCAGTTTAATTCAGCAAAAATTCATCCAGTTCCAGTCACCAACCGCTTTATCTGCTCATTTCTAATTTCAAGCAAAAAAATAAAAATTCTGAATTGGCCAACTACACTACAATCGGTGCATTTTTTTAAACGTTTGCTATCTGTTTGATTCAGAAAAAAACCTCATTAATTCCAGTCACCAGACAAGTTCTCTGTGCTTCTCTAATTTCTAGACTTTAACACAGTTGCAATCGGCCATTTAAACTGCAATCAGTGTATTTTTCTGGAACGCTTTGTTGTTGGTTTGAGCGAGGCTAAAAATCCTCCGATTCCAGTCACCAGCGAATTTCTCTGAGCATCTTTAGTTCAAAGCTTAACAAAAATCTGAAATGAGTAATAAAACCCTTCAATCTTACTGCTGTCTTTATAAATAAATGACCCGTCCAGACCTTGAATGCCTTCTAAAAAGTGCACCATCAGGGTCCTGATGGTGCACTTTTTAGGCCGTTTTAATTCCACTACACTGTTGTATAGACAGTGACCTCCTTCCTGCTCTGCCTACATGCATCCTCCCCTCATTGCACAGCTGAAAGAGAAACATGGAAGGAAATAGGACCCTCTGCCCCCTCCCTTCCCTGCCTCCCCTCTCTGTTCTCCACTTTTCATTGAAACCACCATCATCCCTGCAGCTCTGCAATGAATTCAGGGAAATAATCTGCTTCCACGGAGGCACATTTAATGTCCTCTAAAAATAGATCAGAAGGAACGAAGATGGCTGTCCTGAACGACAAATACATTTTTTTAAAAAGGAGAGTTTGAGGCGGGGGCGCATTTGCTCCCACCAGTTGGTGTGCCTAACAAAGACCACCGGCCTGAAATCTCCACTGGCATGCATACCACAAGAGACAAAGACTGGTGCACAGAAAGGGAATCTAAACTCAGAGGGGCAAAAGCTCAGATTTCTGCAGACATGTGCGCACTTGTCGCAAAGATGCTGCAGAAACCAGGACATTTGCAGTCACATCTGCTCTCTTGGAGATTTATCGATCTGTGTGAGAGAGGTCCCGGTTTTAAAAGGAGTGAATAAAAACGTTTTAAAACAGACGAACTCCTGCAGCTCTGAGCTCAGATTTGCGTCGGAGCGCAGCGGCGCAGGGACCAAACCCACCCCGGTGACATCCTGCGTCCACGCCCGCAGGCCCCACACCATTCAAACACGAAACCCACCCGCCGGTTTCCCCCTTAGAGAGATCTCTGCCTGCATTCAGACAGCCGGGGACTCACTGTGATGCGGGGGATGTTCTTCTTTCCCTGGTATCCAGACATCTTCACCGGTGCTTGGGTTCTTTTGAGCTGCGTCTTGAGACGGTGGAGTGCGGATTAGTCTGCAGCCTGAAAGCCGGCTCTTAAAGGGGAAAACAACAACGGAGCTCAAACACTCAGAATATCCCGAACCTGGAAGATCCAAACTGTCCCTGAACGTCTAACCCGGACCCTGACAGCCTCCCTGCTCTCCACGGGCGCGCCGAGATCCTTTCCTTCCCAACACGAAATCAGACAAGAGCAGAAAGGAGGCGCAGCCTGCAAAGCCTCTTCCCCATGAAAGATCCGCACCGAGCATGCGCAGAGCCTCGCCCTGCTCCATTGACAGGCGAGCAGCACTAATGCCATCAATTCCCTTCATGGATTAGGATGGAGAGGGGGGAGAGGCTGCAAACATTCCCAGGAAGAAACGCCCAGCAGCCATCTTCACTTCAGGCCGATTTTACACTCTGGGCTCCAAAAAAAAAAAAGTTCTGTTTTTATAAAATTCCCAGAGTGGCTGCTGCTGACTGAAAACTGTGACTAGAAGCTGGAAACTGCTGGAATCATGGAAAGCAGGAGCCTTCAGGGATGTTAAGACATGATAGGAATCAGTTTTCTATAATTTTTCATAAGAAATTTGAATAAATATCAATTAAATCCAAATGATGGTGGTCAGCTGTGATTGTTGCTAACCTTTGGCTCAATTCAGTTATTCCAACAATATATATTTCATTATTAACTTAGTTCAGGGGTGTCAAACTCAAAGGTATTTTGGGCCACGTCAAGACCATGAATGTCCTTAAAGGGCCGGTTGTGGCAGAAAGTATTGACAAAACAATTTTAACAAACTTTTAAAATATTAATAAATATCTGTCTCCGCGTTCGACGAGTACTTCTTAAAATGAAATAATACTGAATATCTTTTCACAATGAAGTGATTTAGGACTATTCAAATAAACACTGATTTGATTTGACCGATAAAATAGTATTTAGGTGCACATAGATAGAACTGAAATGTTCTATTTATATGGTCCTCTAGAGTTTAGAGGCCACATAAATGGCTATGGCGGGCCGGATTTGGCCCCCGGGCCTTGACCTTGACACATGTGACTTAGTTAATGAACAGAGCCTCTTTATCTTTGACTTCTGGTCTTCTCGAACCCCCAGACAATTGTGGCAGATGGTCGCTCGTACTGAGCCAGGTTCTGGTTCTGCTGGAGGATTCTTCCTGTTAAAGGGGAGTTTTTCCTCTCCACTCTCGCTACATGCTTGCTCAGTATGAGGGATTGCTGTAAAGTCAACGACACAATGCAGGCCACTGTCTACTGTCGCTATACGTTCATCCAGGAGGAGTGAATCCTGCAAGTCAATTACTTAATGGTATCTGCTGGGTTTCCTTAGAGAACTTTTAAACTGATTGGAATGTTAGTATCATTGAATTGAAATGACTTGTAAAGTGCCATGAGATGACGTGTGTTGTGAATTGGCGCTGTATAAATAAACTGAATTGAATTAAAATTGAACTGAATAATAATAGGAAACTGGATTGTGATGTTATTGGTTCCAACTCTATGTGACTTTTAGCTTCTTGGGGACAATCATCTGTGTCCGGTGTGGGCATCTGCTGCAACAGACTGAACATCTAATTAGCATGCAACGTCTTTTTTAAATATGGCATTCCAAACAGCCTTAATGCACTGATAACGTGTTGATATGTTGTGCGCCCTTGCTTAGAGATCCTTGTATTGTTAGCAAAAGCAGGCTATTCTGATGTACGTGCTTATTTTACATTTATTCACCATTATAGTGATTAAAACAGGCGCAAATTGATTGAAATGCATGTTTAATTTCGGGTTTTCTATGTACCTTTATCTTGCACCTATCTAAGATTGGGTTGTGGGAACAACAGGTCAGAGAGGGAGTTTATAATTTTATGAATTTATTACGTAATTTTATTGAATATAAAAATGAGTAGCCAAAATAAATAGACAGAATTTTGCAAATCATAATTGATTTATAATTAGATCAATATAATCATAATAAATCCAAAGGATGAAATATATAACACATATAAATACATTTGTAATACACAACTGAATAAACAAGTACTAAAATATAATTTGTAACAATTATGTATTTTATCAATACATGTTTACCTATAAAGTTAAATAAATAGTAAAAGTATACAATATAATATATTTTTTATATAACTATTTTATTGTTTATAAAATTAGAAATCAATTGAATAGACCTCAGTAAAAATATTAGTAAAACATCAATACATAAACTGATAACTCAATAAATAATACTATACAAAAATATTGTATTATTAATTTTTTATCATTTTAACAATATCCTATAATAAAATAAAATACATTTATATCAATAGAACGGATAGAAAATATGAGCACCATACAACTTAATTATAACATTTTATAAAAATACATGAATTAGTCAAGCGCTAACCTATCTATAGAATAGATATACATGTGAGTAAATAAATAAATAATTATATGTCTTTTTTAAATATAAAATTTATAAATTTTTATCTACAAAAAAATGAATGAATAAATTGTATCCATGCCTTAATGTCAGATTCATATAATGACAATTATGTCCAAAATCCTCTCCTATCCTCTACTGACTTTCATCACTTAGTTTCCACTGACTGTCAGGTGCGCTGGCGACTGCCTGATGATATTATCACTCACACCCCCTGGTGTTCATTCGAAAACATTGCAGCTTGTCACACATTGACTCATTCACATCCTCATCACTGGTGTGTGTTTTTAACCATTTCTTCCGGGTGCGTAACTTTAAATTCAGATTTTATAGGACGATGGATTCAAGGCATTTCGGAATTTTTCCATTTCAATTACATTTCAATTATTATATGTGCAAAGATCATGGATAAAATACCTTATCCTAACTAAACTACAAGTGCATTGAAATGTTATTCCCAACTAGAACCCTCACAAACACCCTCCCCCACTGCAGACTGAAGATGCTTCTAACAACCCATCAGTCATTATATGTAACTACTGCACTAGCAATATGACTTAAATTGACTTAGTGGAACTGTAAATACTACATGTATGTTCTTACACTAAAATGAAGAGCAAATTATTATGGATGTATTGCTTAAGGACGTGCCAGGGCGGGGTAGGCTTGGTTGTTCTAGTGCTACCAATCAATATGTAACAGGATACAATGATCCAACAACCCCCACCCAAAGCTTTTAACAGCAGGAAGAACTCAAAGGTGCCACCACCCACCCAGCACTAAAACATGAAAAAAAGCAAATGTGGAAGAACAGAACCAGGAAGCTCCTGGAATAATAATATTTAATTAAATAAATACAATAAAATATCGCTTAATTTAAATATATTAAATAAATAAATGTTTCAATAAGTGATTAAATACATGCTTAAATATTAAAAGTAAAAAAATAAAAATTAACATGTTTCAGCATTTAATGTATGATAAAAGCACACAAAATTAAAAGGTATTTTGTTTTATGGATTTCTTTATTTTTTTCCTGAATATTTTTAATTAATATACATAATAACTTTAATAAAAATATTAAATATGTAATAAACAAACCAACCTATTTTAATTCATATTAATGTTTAATCTATTATTTAAATAATATATTTAAAAACAGTTGAATACTCCAATAAACAAGAAAATGCCAAATAACTATATATGTCATCATCATAAGGTAAGATTTTAATTCTTTAAGTGCTAAATACATGGCTATTTATTTAGAAGCTGCTGAAACACTGAGTTCTTTTAAATCACAACTAAAAACTTAAAGCTGCTTTTGATTCATGTTTTAATGTATCATATGTTTTGTGTATGGTTCTTGCTGTATTACTGTTTTTACTTTATATGCTTTGTCTGTGTTTTACTGCTATTTTGACTTTACCCCTTAATCATGTGAAGCACCTTGAATTACGTTGTTGTTGAAACTGCTTTACAAATAAAATTGCCTTGCCTTGCCTTGCCTATTTATTTATTTATTTTTCAACCCTGTATTGAATTATGCAAAAAAAAAATACTTTTAGAATTATACATGAGATGCACATACGCTGTTCTAAAAGAAACATGGTTGTATGATATTAAATCTAACTAAACTTTTCTTTCTTTAGGTCAGTTAGGATGACCAACTGTGAAGAACGGAGGTGACGGCATCATGTTGTGTGGGTGTTTTGCCTTAGGAAAAACTGAGTAATCTTACAAAATAAATGGCAGCATAAGGAATGAAAATTAAATGGAAATATTCAAGAGATCAGGGAAAATCCGAGCAGAAATGGTTCTTACAAATGGACAATGACCCAAAGCACCAAATTAGTTACAAAGTGCTTTAAGGAGAATTAAGTCAGTGTTTTGTGATTGCCATAGTAAATCCCTGATCTTGGTCACGTAGAAAATGTGTGGTCAGATCAGTAAAGGTGTGTGTGAGCGAGGCGGCCTGAAGATTAAACTCAGTTATACCGGTTCTATCAGGAGGAATGGACAGAAATTCCAGAAAACTGTTCCTGGAAACTTGCAGAGGGGAATCCAAAACGTTTGACCCAAGTCAGAATGTAAGAAAACTAAGTAATAAAATATTCTCTCTAAAAACAAAAGATCTCTCATTATGCATTCATTTATTTGTTTCATATATAAATTGTATACCTAAATCCTTATTTAATCCCCCCACCACCACCACTACACAATCATGTCATCATGAGCGGAAAAGACAGAGCCACTCCCTTCAGCTCTTCAGCATGAGGGACTCGCTTTCTGCTCTGATACAGTGCGATGCTTCCTGGGAAATGTAGTCCGGCCAAGTTGACTGAGCATGTAGGAATTAAACTTACTCAATTGCGCGTTTGTAATTTGCACACGTTTAGATTTGAATAACTGATTGTTGAATGAGAGATTTGGGTGTAGCATATGGACCAAAGGAGGGGCATGACATTATTCGCGTGAGGATTTAAAATGGAGGGAAATTACCCGCTTATCATCCAGGTTCTGGAGCGCCTCCTTGCCCGTGCTTTCCCTGATCTCCACCTTCCTGGGCTGGGAGATGTCGCTCTGCCGGTCAATGACTCCGCCACCGGCGCTCCTGCCTCTGCACGCTGACAGCGCGTCAAAGTCTAAGGTCTTCGCCTCCGAAGAGCCCTCCACCGGGCAGAACACGCCACAGAATTTCTGCCTGGGCCTGGAGGGGCTGTCAGAGCCCACACTGTGGAAAAAAGGTGGCACTTCCCCTGCGGTTGACATGTTTTTTGTTTTTTTTCCCCTGCCTGCACAGATGCTCAGAGTCGCTCCTCTTCTTCAGCCCTGTCTGTCTTTCTTCTGCTGGACAGCCACCGCCTTGAGCCGGTTGCAGAGCGCAGGTGGTCGCACTGTGACAAAAGGGAAAAAACAGCGTTGGGGGGCAATGCAGGCTGAAATCACTCCCACAGCAGAAATGGAAATGTGATTAAAGAGGAGAGGAGGGTGGGAGAAAAAAAATCCTCAGCTGCTGAAGCGATCCCTGCAAAAATCCTGAACTGCTTACTCATCCGTCTAAACAAACCCGCAACATAAGCTGGGGAGACCACAGCGCGGCTTTGTTGAATAAACGATCCAATAAGAGCCAGAGAGGTGGATTTTATTATTATTATTAAAATGACTGTTATTATTTTCCCCCGATGAGGAATTACCTGTAGCCGGACCAGAAACTAGGTGAAACGGATCGGATCTAACGGGACTGTTCTCCAAATCTGCCAAACCTGCTGAATGGACCAATCATAACCTGTCCTCTGAGGTCAGAGAGCGATCAGGACCTCGGAGAGTTCCTCAAAGTCACGCCCAGTCCGACAATGAAGGGCGCTGTCCCTTCAGCACCACACCCACACCTTAGACACCGAAAAGTTTGGCCAGTTGAGTTGTCCTATCATCAGCACAGGATAAGCCATCAAAGAATCCGGCTGAAATCACTGACTGCTCTAAAAGGTTGGAAAACGTACATTGATAACCTTAAAAGTAAAGCCTGCAACTATCAGTGGTTTGCTTCAAAGAGACCGTGGCTGAGAATACTGCATCTGGAACAGCTGTGAAACTTTAAGGACCTTCTAGGACCTCGTAACAATTACCTAATTATTCGGGATTCACCGATCATAGGCTTAATATGTTTGTTCATCATTTTGACCCCAAAAAAAATAATCTATTTTTACACGTCGTTTTTAAAAATCATAAAATATTCAATAGTATTTATGTCTTTATTCATTTTAAATACTATTCAATCCAAACAAGCTGAATAGAAAACTACATATAAAAAACGATTGCACTTGAAATACGACTACCTCACCTGCTGTGTGTCACAACTTCCTCCTGCTCTGTATGGATCTGAAATGTTCACCCATTTGTGCGTAATCAAATAGTGGGATTGCTGCAGAGGTTATTGTCATGAGGTTTTGGATTTTTGCCTCGAACAGATGATTTCTCATGGGGGTTTAGATGTTCTGGAGGCTGCATCTTCGCTCAGCTGCCACACTGGAGACTGGAATTCCAATCTCCACTTCAGCCAAAGTTTTGAAATCAGAAAAAATTTCTCTACTTGAAGTGATCAGAAGTTGGAAAGAGCCGTTTCCTGGCCCGCAAGCTATCGTTTTAGCAGGAGGAAATCCCACAGCATGAAACTGGTCAATGACCCCAGGCACCGGTATCACAACAACGATATAACAATTTGGGCCAATATCCGTTATGGCCGATAACCGATATTTACCTGTGTTGTTTATAACTCCCTCCCCTATCCCCTAATTACCACAATTAAACAGAAAACACAGTGCTAACATTGTCCCTGCTTCAAATAAACACCCCAACCTTACCCTACATCACTGTCACTGACACACGACCAAACAAACACCACATGGCCAACCTCATCCCCAGTATCACCGTTACACAGTGAGGAGAAAGCATTTGAAGACAAGAATTAGACAACGGTAGCAACCTATGGCTAAGAAAATGGTCAAGGACTGAAGGAAATTCTGCCAGAAGTACAATAAGATGACATTACCTTCCTTTAACTGTTAGCTTTGCTGGAGACCTTAGCCTCCAACAGCACTGAGCTGTGCTACAGTGCTAACTAAGCCATTGGCTAGTGCTCCCATGCTGTAATAAGTACTTGCCTTTTACCAGATTTCTTCTATTATTGCCTTTTTTTTTATTAGGGCTGGCCCAAGCCTTTTTGGGGCCCTAAGCAGATTTTCCTTTGGGCTCCCAATACTAACATGTCAACAACAGATGCTTCATCATTCCTAGGCTACATTATGTGTGTAACACTCCTACTATGATTAGCCACATTTGTATTTAGCTTACATCGTACCTGTGTAATTATGACTACTGAATTTAACATCGCAGGAGGAGCAAACAAACAAAAAATGATCTAATTAATTTGCATTTTAAAACACAAAATGGTATTTAAGTGTGGCATAGTAATTTAACTGTTTGAAAGTAACATCAGCAGATGAACACTGAATTTACAGTAAACAAGTTGACAAGTTTAATATTTTTAAGAGATGTCATGACCACTTTTGTGGTTGATGCTAACCAGTACAAGACCCCAGAGTCTTTCCTGTGCCATAGGGAGTGTGCAGGCTATCTATCCCGAGAGCTACCCAAAGATCTGGGGACAACTCGCAAATGTCCTTTTGAGAGAGGTAGAGATTAGCCTTTTATTTGTGTACCAACTATAAAAAATAATACAGAAGTCATTTCTTCGATGTTTAATGGGATTTATATGTAGTTTGTATTTTTTTATGTTATTTAAAAATATATAATTTTTTTTTTATCATGCTGTCATGGTGCTCTTTGGGCCCTCCTGGTGGTTTGGAGGTCTTAAGAATTCACTTAACTCACGTATGCCTTTGCCCGTCTTTGCATTGTGTCACACCTAAACCTTTAGATCATACAAATTAAACCTCAATAAATCTATTTTCAGATAGGGATTTTATATATTAGTGAAAACTCTTTGTCTGAAAACACCATAGATCTTAATTCTACTAAGAACCTAAGTCATGTTGATAAACAGGAGCCAAGACACTGTGGTCAGCTTTAAGCTATAACAAGATAAGAATGGGTAACCATCAGTTTCTTTATATTTGTCTTGCTGAACCAGATTTTATTGTAACCTTTTAAAGTTGTCTTGACAAATAAGGCCTTCTTAAGATCTGTTTCATACTTTGGCTACTTTTCATTATTTTCAATCCAATACCTTAAAACTTATTGGTACCTATAATTCATCTTGAGCAAAATGTAATTCGAGTGTATCTATAAGTTGTAAATAAATTGGTGTTGCATGGCGATCAATAACAGCCCACTCTAACACACGTCAATGTCTGAGTTGCATTACAGCAGACAAAAGCTCTCCCTTGCACGAGGCCATGAAAAGTGTGTTAGCAGTGAGACCATACCATCCCAGTTTCCATAACAACGTGGTGGGCAGCTAATGGTTTTTACTGCTACCATTAAATCTCCCGGGGGGATTGTGTGGGGGTGGTCGTTCCTGCAGGGAAGCATGACACACATCTGAATATCAGAGGTGGATTCTGAATGGTGGGAGAAAAAAAGTTATGGGTTCAGCAATACCCAAAGAGTTCAGAGAGGAGGACCCCAAAAGTCCAGATTCTTTGTCCCAGAAAACAAAAAAAATGGTTTCTGGAGCAGAGACAAGTGAAAGTGTTAGATACTCAAAGGGGAAAGTTGGCAGCAGGCCCAATAAATAGTTGGTAAAAAGAGAGGGCGCGGGTGCTCTCTGGAGCAGAAGGGCACGGCCTTGGCATCTACAACAGATGTAGGACAAATAGTGGCATCAGCAAAACAAGACAAGATCCTCTTATTACAAGCGTAAACAAGGACATCTTCTATTTAAATGGTCCTGCCTGTTCAGTCGGAAGCCAGATAGTGAAGTCACTGAGTAGAGTAGGCACTAGTCTAGTTTTTTTTCTATCAGCATTAAGGGGATGTGTGGGTCTAAGGCTCCCCCTTTTGGTTGCTTTAACAAATTTAACGCAAACGAATGTACACAAGAAACAAACAGAATCTGCTTTTGTATAAGAGTGTAGAACCCTTGCTTTTTTACCTTGAGACAGTTATGATTACGTGGCAACAACGTGCGTTTTTTTTTTTTTTTTTACAACTTGGAGCAGCTGATTATCACCTCAAAAGCCCAAATAATACCTGAACTATGACCCCCAAATTGTAGAGTTAAAAAGAGAGCTTCAATGATGCAGAGCAGAACGAAATAGCAGCGAGAGAAAAAGAAAGTTCAAACCATCGCTTCCGTCAATCATAATGGGCAAGGATCATATCCCTGACTTTAACATTTCTCTGTCCAGCTTTCTAACCATACAGCGAGACAGAGAATTAGAGAGAAGCGGCAAAAGCAAATGAGGTGGATTAGCAGTGCTTGTGCATGTTACTATGAAAAAATATTGTCTCTGCTGCCTGGAAATTAAACTGGATGTCATGACAGTCATGGGAGAGTCATACAGCAACAAACTTCAGTCAGAGGCATATTCAGATCCTTCCTGTCCACAGCTTTACCATCAACAACGACTCTTTGAAGATACTTTGATATGAGTTACAACAACATTTAATTTCCCTTTGGGATAAAGTACTTTTTCAACTGAATAATATAAAAAGACAGAACCCCCCTCCCCCCCCACAGCTAAACCTGAATGTCCATTTGTTAAGCTAATGTAAGCATTGCAGCACAGCTAGCTGCTGTTTCTCAACTTATATTGGTACTTTGTCACAGTTAGCGGCTAAAGGAAGCTAACATTACCACTGCAACACAATTAGATGCAAAAGTTAGCACGGCTAACTAGTAATGGAAGCAAATGCTACCACTGCAGCACAACTATTTTCTATTTCTGAGGTTAATATTGAAACAGTGTCACAGTTAGTGGCTAAACAAAGCTAACTATAGCCCTGAAGCACAGCTAACTGGTAATGGAAGCTAATGTTAGCCCTGCAACTCAACTATTTGCTTATAGGTTAAAATTGACGTGTCACGGTTAAGGGCTAAACAAAGCTAACGTTAGTCCTGAAGGACAGCTAACGGCTATTGGAAACTTAGCTTAGCCCTGCAGCATGGTTAGCCATTCTTTAAAGCTAACCTTAAAACAATATCTCAAGTTTTGAACATCTGACAGAGATCCATGGCTTAGGTGGGAGAATCTGTTGACAGGACAACTATTTGTTGTGAACCCCAAAAATCTGTCTCGGGGGGTGACAGGAAGAAGGTCTTTACTGAAAGAAAGCCACAGGAAGCGCTGTTTGCAGTTTCCACGAGCTTTGTAGTGGACCAATCAAATATGTCAACAAGATGGTTTGGTCAGAGGGAATCGAAACTACACTTTTTAGCCAACATGTGAAATACTGCATCAAGCAGAACTAATGCTGCACATTGTCCTGAACACACCATCCCCATGGGGAAACATGGTGGTGGCACCATCTTGCTGTGGGAATTCTTCTACCCAGCAGAGACAGGGAAGTCAGTCAAAGTTGATGGAAAGATGGATGGCGCAAAAATACTGAGTAATATCAGAAGAACACCTGCTAGGGGCCTTAAAGGACTTGAGACCGGGGAGGAAGTTCAAGGGGTATTAATACTTTTGCAAGGCACTGAAAAGAGTCTCTCAGGTTTTATTATCTAATTTGTGTAGAAGGTAAAACAACAAGTTTATGCCAAACACTGCAGACAATGATTTAAATCTGAATCGTTCCATATTTATCCCAACCTTCTCCCTCTTTCTCCGTGTTTTCATCTGTTAGTGAAAGCTGAAAACATAAAGAGATGGAGCTGGCCACCACCCTGTAACCCATAGTAACACCATCAGATGCAGTGGGAGGAGCTGCCGGTCTTTTAGCGTCGGATTGGCCGATAACAGGTGTTCCGACATTCCATATAGGGACGGTGAAAGGGAGAGGAGGAAGCATTGTTCAGAAAGGGGCTATTTTCAAAAGACATTTTGAGACCTTTGATATTAATCCCCATCTGATGTATTAAACACACTTGACCCTGTAACATGTCAGTACAGTTATCCGTAAACATGTATACATTAGAATTATTATTTTTACACAACATGGTTTTATAGCTCTGTCATCTTCCCTCTGGCTGAGAAATGTGCAGAACTGCTTCATATTTGTATTGTTTTTGTACGTCTTGACAGGTTTAAGTAAGACTAATTGTGACCACTTTTATAACAGAGCAATGAAGATTGTCTGCCACCAGAGGGCAGTGATTCCCTCTAAATTGAAGGTTTAGTCTTGTTTTTAGTTTGCTGATGTTCTAGTCAACAGGATGTTATCTTTTGAGATTTAAACTAACAGGCGCATCTTGATCAATTAGAATTTCATGAAAAACTTCATTATTTCAGTAATTCAGTTCAGCAATGGGAACTGATATCTGTATTCCTGTATCCTTCAAGCATTCATTTAAATTTTATGATTATGAAATACACCCAACAAAGACCCAGAATTTCTAATGGATTTAGAATGTAACACAGGACCAAACAAAATAAGCAGTTTCTTACACTAAACTTTCTATTCATAGGCAAGCAGTCTGAACAGCCATCTTCCTTTCCAATAACCTTTTGTGGCTTCATGTCCTTGTGAAGGGTGTGACTGGCTGCAGAACAACATTTGAATTAAGAATCTGTGTAAGCCAACTATTTCTTATTGTAATTTTCTAATACTCCTGTGTTTTTTTCTGTGACAGACTGGTGAGCTGTAACCCACTCCTCTTGGCCAGGGGCTGGTGACGCAGGAGATGGTCACCATGTGGTCCTGTTGGCTTCATCATGACGTGATCACCAGCTTTCACTGGAGCGGTTTGCAGCCGATCGTGAAGTGGCCTGGATGAAAGTCAGCACCTCCTAGTCAGAGACCATGGTCTTGAGCCGGAAAAGAGTAGAGTGCCTTCAATGGGTCAAGGACGAGGTTCTGCCCCAGGTGGAAGAGTTCAAAAGATGAGCCAGATGAGGTGGCTCGGGAATCTGGTTAGGATGACTCCAGGACTCGCCCCTGATGAGGTGTTCGTGGAACGTCCCACCAGGAGAAGACCCAGAGGAAGACCCATAAGTGACATACTTATTACAAGAAAATATAATTAATTGAACTCCTGAGATTCATTTACTTCTGCTGCTGTGGACCTTAACCCCTGTCCAAATAAGGGCATGAAGAGTGGGACGTGAACACTTATTTATATTTTATCTTTCAATCGAACACTAAAGAGAAAAAAAAACGAATCCGGCCCTTTAAAAGGAAATTACTTTTTACAAAATGTTGAGAAATGCAGTACCATTCAGGCTGTTTTCGAACGAGAGAGAGAGCAAGACTTCAGCAGACAAAATGAATGCTGAATTTATCAACTCAAAGTTGACAGTTTCATCGTTTAAAGCCTTCATCCGCCGTCTGTTGAGGATTATGCCGGATTTTAAAATACTGGCAACCTTTCGGGAATGTTGGAGTTAAGGTAAGGATCAATATTCTCTAAAACATAAGCTACTCTTTCTGTAATGCTAGCTGCGCTAAGCACTGATGCTGAATGGCAAAGCTCCTAAAATAATTGGCAGAAACCATGGAAAAGCTCAATATTATTTTACTATTTTTATTATTTTTTACATATTCTTTTTGTTCTTAACAAGAAATCTGAATCAAACTTCGTATTGGCGGCTCAAAGCTTTTAACAAAACTCCCCAAGTCACAAGAACGTTTTCTCTCAGGTCAGCTTTATTGACAAAATGTTTATCAATGCTTTCAATGTAGCAGGAAAAACTTGAAGCAAATGCATCGTTACAAGAACTACTTTCAGACCATTGCAGTCTTTCCACAATTTTCTTTTACTGCCATCAAAAGGAAATTTTAATTAGAGTTTTATTTTCCCACTTGTCAAACATATTCGTGTCAAGCTTGATTCCCGACATGTGCGTTCAAAATCTCTTCGACAGCAGGGGAAAAAAACGGATTAAAACAAATAACAGGAAAGAATACAAAATGTGAGGTGTAAACGCGGAAAGAAAAAAATACAACCACAAGCACGAGGGGGCTGCAAATGAAAACAAAACAGGAGGTTAAACGGTTTTTAGAGGAGAGGCATGCTTAGTTTGCTTTGTTTTTCTCATCTTGTCTTCGCCTGTGTCGTGAAATCGCTAAGATCTTTCTGATAGAGGAATGGGAAACGTTCTTGACTTTTTCTGTCCAACAGGGGCAAAAATGTCAAAAAAATAATATTTCAATCCATTTCTATTTCCAACAGGTGCATCTCAACAAATTAAAACATCATTATTAAATGAATATGACTTACAGCCAATAGAAACCATAAATTCAGGTCCTTACATATTTAGAATAAGACCAATAAAGTATTTTTAACAGAGAAATGGTATTTTATGGCCTACAGAATCACGGAGAAGACTGCTGCAGTGACGGTCCTCCAGCACACGGTGATCAACGTCCTTCACAAGAAGGGTGGGCCACAAAAGGTTGGGTGCTGAATGGGTTGTAGCCAACCACATTGATGGAAAGTTTAATGTAAGGAACAAATGTGATAGAAAACAGAACAAGAGCCTGGAGAGGCCTGCGACTGTTTCATCACTGGGTTCACCAACTCTTGAACCAGAGACAACGTCAGAAGCGTCTCACCTAGAATGAGGCGAAAGCGACTGGATTGTTAATCGGATCAAAATAAATTGTTGTTTTATTTAGAAAGTCAAAGACTGTCTATACTTGATCTAATCTAAGAAGCCCCGGAGGCCAAACAAGAGTAATGAGAGTCAAAATTATCTTTAGAATGGGACAAATACTGAAGTTATGATGAGGTACAAAAAGGTAAAGAATATAATTTACTTAGAAATTAAAGTAAGCCCTTTGTTGTTCATACATTCAGATTTTTTATCTTTTAGCTAATTGAAAAGGGAATAAAGTCTAGGGATTCAAGCCTTTTTAATACCTATTCAGACTTGGAAGCAGAATCCTCGTCATCTGCTGGTGTTTTTATTGCTCATATTTAATATTCTGAATTTTTATGAGCTGTAAACCATAATTATCCAGATTCACAAAACAAAACACTGTGTGAAATGAATCTATTTCATATGAGCTTTTCTTGATCTCCTAATTCACAGAGATGAACCTGTCGTCCTTCATGGACTCTGCTTGAAGCTGCAGCCATCTTCTGATGAACCTCACTGAGGTCAGTTTCGGCTGCTGGGTGTTTTCACCGCAGGAGCTCCAGATCATTGAGGCGGAGCTTCGATTATTCTCTGTCCCAGCGCCGTCGGAGTCAGTCCCGCCACTTCTTTCATCTGCAGGTTCATGGAGTATTTCGCTGTTTATGACGCACATTGGAGTGCTGGACTGTTGCTTTCCTTAAACAAAAGCATCTCTAAAATAACATATCCTTCAGGAAATGTCAAATTGAAAAGTTAATCACTTGGTTAAATATTTTCTTAAGTCAAAACAAGTGAGAGAGAGTTGACGGGACGAGCTGCACAGTTGGGACTGGTTTCCAGTTAGTGTCGGAGCTTCTTCCTGCTACTCGTCTCCGGATTAACTTTCAGGTTTGAGTTGGCTGCTGCCAAAATGTCTTTATAGACGATCACTGATTGTAAAATAAATAAAAGAAAGTTCAGCTAAAAAAAATGGCAACGTTCGAGAAAGAAAAAAAAAAAGGCGTGATGACATTTTCAGACCATGTTTCAGTCTGAATTTGGTCGTGATCGAGCGCTGGGCTACTTCACGCAGGTGGCACAATCTCTGGTCAGTCTCTGTTTTCATGTGAGGAAAGAGGAGTTTAGGTTTAACGCTGCAACCCTCCATTTATAAACCTATAGACCCATTCACAGGGCAAATACGACCTCTATCAGTCTTGAAAAGCTCTGAGTGAAGGGTACAGACAAAGGAAAGCCGAAAAGAGGGGTTAAAAAAGCAAAGTCATATCTCAGGGTGGAGGAGGAGAAGGAGGAGGAGGAGGAAGGGGGAAAGGAGGCAGGCAGGAGATATAGAGGGATGAGAGATGGGTAATCTTCTCACAACAGCAAATCTTCCTCCATAAACAGCTCGTGGCAACTTCTCAGGCACTTTTCTTCAGTTTCAGGTTCAGAAAGAGCTCGCCGGCGGCGTGGTCAACCTCTTTCCGATGTAGACACTAAGAAGAGGAGGCGGAAAAAAGACAGACAGTTGTCATGTTATACATAACCGTGTCAAAAATGTGTTGCTTTTTTTTTTTCTTAACAACCGCGAGCAGCTCAATCTCAAAAGCTCAAAAAATACCTGAGCTACGACCCCAAATCCCAGAGGAGTTGAAAAGGAGGCTTCATGGACCCAGAGCAGAACGAAAGTGCAGAGAGAGAAGGAGAAAGTTCAAAGCATCTCTTCCATCCATCACAATTGGCAAGGACCACATCCCCGACTCCAACATCTCTCTGTCCGGCTTTCTAACCGTGCGGCCAGACAGAGATTTAAAGAGGAGCAGCAAAAGCAAATAAGGTGGATTAGCAGTGCTTGCAAACAACAGATGGTTCCATTTAGGGCATGTTACTGTGGAATATCGTCTCTGCTGCCTGGATATTGATCCATTAGCATGTCATGACAGCTATGAGGACTGTCATACAGTCTTCACTCAGAGGCTTCTGAAGATTCGTTGCAAGACTGACTGCCATAGGAGATCCTTCCTGCCCACAGCATCACCATCCACAACAACTCTTATGAGAACCTATGAGAACGTTTAAAGGTGTGGTCAGTAATGTGACGTCATCAAGGAGAGGAGGAGCTATATTCTGCCATATTCTCTGAAACGCCTTTGGAGACGGCTTATGGTGGAGAAAGGAACATTCAATGCACGAGCTACAGATCTGGTTGACATTCCTGCTGTCAGCATGCCAATTGCACGCTCCCTCAATGCTGGTGGCATCTGTGGCATTTTGCTGTGAGACAAAACTGCACATTCCAGGGTGGCCTTTTATTGTGGGCAGTATAAGGTACACCTGTGCACTAATCATGATGTCAGATCAGCATCTTGATGTGGCACACCTGTGAGGTGGGATGGATTATCTCAGCAAAGCAGAAGTGCTCACTATCACACATTTAGACTGATTTGTGAACAATGTTTGAGAGAAATGGTAATATTGTGTATCTGGAATGAATTTTAGATCTTTAAGTCCATCTCATGAAAAATGGGAGCAGAAACAAAGGTGTTGCGTTTATATTTTTGTTGAGTGTATGTACCCAGCTTTAATTTTCCTTTGAGATAAATAACATATTTTCTAATTGAATTTTGAATTGAATGTTCTGACAGCTAAGAGTTAACGATGCTGGGAAAAAAGAGGAGGGCAGAGAGGCCCACAGCAGCCGGAAGAGTTTAGCAAACTCCACATGTTTGTGTTTGTGATACGGGGAGAGAAACAACTTTTTTCTGACATTTCAAGTCTTGTTTGTCATGATTATTGATCAGACAGCAGATATGACTTCCTGGCTTCCGCCTTACTTGCGTGGTACTTTCTCATGCGTTTTCCATTTCGTAGAGTAGCTAAAAGAAATGGGCTCAGAGAAGCAGAGAGTTTCTAGACATTTTGTGAATCCAAGCTGCACATTTTTTAACGTTTACTTTACAGGAAAATTCTGCTGCCAATAGTGTGGCACCGACTCTTTCCAGTGTGGAATTATTGCTGCTGCAATAACTGATTGTGCATTTTGAGGCCTTTAAACGTCTTTAACTGTAAAAAGAAAAGAAAAGAAAAAAAGAAAAAAGGCGGCACATAAACAAAAATTGCTTAAATAATCAAATCGGAAAACACAGAACGCCACAGACTCTTCTTATAGAAGAAGCAAATAAAACCCTGAAGGCTCGTTGTGTTAACCCCTTCTTTCATTCCTCATCCTGTTCAAACATCGACTCAGATTATTGCACCACATGTTATCATAAACAGCATGCTCCTCTCTGTCTGAGGCAACAGGTGTGCTGCAGCAGCTCTGCTGACTGGAACGGTGCAGCTCCCTCTGCTGGTGGAGCTGGGAGATGGTGCTAGATCAGGTTTAATGACAGGTCCGCTAAAACGGCTGCATGGCAACACGGATTGTGGAAAACAGATGAAAAATAAATGAATAAATGGATGAGTTAGTAAATACATACATGATGTAGTGCTGCTACCTGGTTAAAAACATTTCCAAGCCTGACTTCACTATAAAAATCATTAAAATAGGACAATATGCTTCTAATGTTCGCCAACCCTGGTCCTCAACACAACATGCCATGCATGTTTTAGATGTATCCCTGCGTCAGCACACCTGAATTCATTTGATGTCTGATTAACAGGCTTTTGCTGAACTGGAATCATCTGAATAAGATCTAAAACAAGCAAGGATGGAAGGCTCCATACAGTTAGGAAAATTAATCTAAAACATCATGACAGTAAACCTGGAAATGAACTTAAAGCTCTTAACTGCGTGGTTTTTTGACTGCAAACATGAGTGAAAAAAGGTGTTTGACTCGTACCCCAGGCCCAGAGCGAGGATGTGCGATAGCAGCAGCGAGGGGATGAAGACTTTGAGAAACTCGGCAGAGAAGATCCCTCCTTTCTTCATGGCCCCGGTCTTCCTCATGCTGAGCGTCACCGAGCGGCGGGGGTGGCGGAAATGAAACTCCCTGGAAACACCGCACACACTTCAGACACAGCACCCAAACACTTTGGACACTTATTGCTTCCCTGCATTGTTTCAGTCGTCTAGGAAGCAGAACTGTCAGATTTTCTGGTACAAGCTCCTGAATTTACAGAGAAGTTTTAATTTCTTAGCAGGGGAACATATTTTTAGTCTAAATGTTAACATGGCAATAATCTATTAAAGAATTTCTGACAGAAATGTAACTAGTAACTAGTTAAATTTACTTGAGTAACTTTTTGAAAAAAATGTACTGTTGTTGTAGTTTTACAAGACCGTACTTTTTACTTTTACTCGAGACATTTTTTTTTTGTAGTATTGCGACTCCTACTTGAGTAAAGTTTCTGGCTGGATAACCAATCTTGGGGTTATCATGGATCCCCAGCTTCATATGGACGCCCATATTAATCAAGTGGTGAAATCGTGCTTTTTTCAGCTGCGCCGGCTGAGAAAGCTTAAATCTGTCTTGAGACAAAGAGACCTTCACATTGTAGTCCATGCCTTTGTTATTTCCCGCCTAGATTACGCTAACTCAATTTTGTACGGTGTACCTTCTTCTGCCATTGTTCGCCTACAGCTAGTACAAAATGCTGCGGCTCGGGTTTTTATCGGGTTTAATTCTTATGTGTACTTTTTGTACAGCACTTTGGTCGGCCCATGCCGTTTTAAAATGTGCTTTATAAATAAAATTGCTATTGCTATTGCTACTCTACCCACAGCGAGTAACTTGACTGAATGAAACCGAATGCTTGTTTCAACCAAAAATGCATGAGACTCACCTACAGTTTATGTTGAAGTAAGACCTCTTGTTTGTACACAAGCTTCATCATTTTAACGTTATTTTCTATTATCTGCTGAGGCTTATGTGCCATTTGAATGTCAGGTGGGGGTGCCTTACCCTGGTCTAATATATGTACATTACCTACTGTAAGTGTTGGTTTCATTAGTTTTACTTTGAAAATAAATTTCTTCTACTCTAATTTGTTATTTTGCAATTATGTCATGTATTTCTATTTATTTGAATCTTTAGATTTCAGGTCTGTGTCTGCCTTGGTGACCATGTGTCCTCCTCTGTTCCTCTCCATTGTGGGGTTCTGCAGGGCTCAGTTTTGAGCCCCCTCCTGTTCACACTGTACCTGCTCCCTCTTGGTTCTATTTTTGGAAAGTATGGTATATCTTTTCATTCTTATGCGGACAATACTTAAAAATATTTCCTGCTTAAGAAAATGGACTCTGGATGTCTGGATGACATAAAAGCCTGGTTGGCCGAGAATGTTTTACTGAGAAAAAGACTGAGGTGCTTTTGAAAGCTCCACTGAGACCCTCCACGCAGATGTTGGTTCTTTGGCCCAGTACCTTAGGCCAACGATTACTAACCTCGGGGTCAGTGGATGCTGGACTAAAGTCAGAAAATCACATAACATCAGTTGTAAAATCTAGCTTTTTTTCATTTAAGGCAGCTAGCTAAAGTAAAGCCCTTTCTTTCCCAGAGGCATTTCTAAACATCAATCCATGCCTTTGTTACAACTCGGTTAGATTACTGTAACAGACTTTATAAAGGAATAAGTGACGCCTGTATCTCTCCGCTTCAGAGAGTAAAAAAATACTGCTGTCTTAGCCTCTTTGCATTGGCTGCCTTCGTTTTTATTAGTTTGATTGTTCATCCTATTTGATTGTATGCTTGCTTTAATCTGTTCACTTTGGGCTGTTTGAGTTATTTTAGGTCTCATTGATTTTACTGTTCATTCTGTTTTATTTGTTCTATGTACAGCACTTTGGTCCTGTAGGTGTTTTGAGTTCTACATAAATGAAGTTAGAATGGCATGGTAGAATTTACACATAACTTTATGTTTTTGTCTAATTACACCATTTTTTTATATTAAATGGTATGTTATGATCTCAAAATGAGTTCTCAAGTACTCAATACGTAAGTAGCCTTTTTACAAAAAAAACGTTTTTACTCTTACTTGTGTATTCTTTTGGATGACCACTTTGTACTTCTGCCTGAATAAAGATACACTACCGTTCAAAAGTTTGGGGTCACCCAAACAATTTTGTGTTTTCCATGAAAAGTCACACTTATTCACCACCATACGTTGTGAAATGAATAGAAAATAGAGTCAAGACATTGACAAGGTTAGCAATAATGATTTGTATTTGAAATAAGATTTTTTTTTACATCAAACTTTGCTTTCGTCAAAGAATCCTCCATTTGCAGCAATTACAGCATTGCAGACCTTTGGCATTCTAGCTGTTAATTTGTTGAGGTAATCTGGAGAAATTGCACCCCACGCTTCTAGAAGCAGCTCCCACAATTTGGATTGGTTGGATGGGCACTTCTTGCGTACCATACGGTCAAGCTGCTCCCACAACAGCTCAATGGGGTTCAAATCTGGTGACTGCGCTGGCCACTCCATTACCGATAGAATACCAGCTGCCTGCTTCTTCTCTAAATAGTTCTTGCACAATTTGGAGGTGTGTTTTGGCTCATTGTCCTGTTGTAGGATGAAATTGGCTCCAATCAAGCGCTGTCCACTGGGTATGGCATGGCGTTGCAAAATGGAGTGATAGCCTTCCTTATTCAGAATCCCTTTTACCCTGTACAAATCTCCCACCTTACCAGCACCAAAGCAACCCCAGACCATCACATTACCTCCACCATGCTTAACAGATGGTGTCAGGCATTCTTCCAGCATCTTTTCAGTTGTTCTGCGTCTCACAAACGTTCTTCTTTGTGATCCAAACACCTCAAACTTGGATTCATCCGTCCACAACACTTTTTTCCAGTCTTCCTCTGTCCAATGTCTGTGTTCTTTTGCCCATCTTAATCTTTTTCTTTTATTGGCCAGTCTCAGATATGGCTTTTTCTTTGCCACTCTGCCCTGAAGCCCAGAATCCCGCAGCCGCCTCTTCACTGTAGATGTTGACACTGGTGTTTTGCGGGTACTATTTAATGAAGATGCCAGTTGGGGACCTGTGAGGCGTCTGTTTCTCAAACTAGAGACTCTAATGTACTTATCTTCTTGCTCAGTTGCGCAACGCGGCCTCCCACTTCTTTTTCTACTCTGGTTAGAGCCTGTTTGTGCTGTCCTCTGAAGGGAGTAGTACACACTGTTGTAGAAAATCTTCAATTTCTTAGCAATTTCTCGCATGGAATAGCCTTCATTTCTAAGAACAAGAATAGACTGTCGAGTTTCAGATGAAAGTTCTCTTTTTCTGGCCATTTTGAGCGTTTAATTGACCCCACAAATGTGATGCTCCAGAAACTCAATCTGCTCAAAGGAAGGTCAGTTTTGTAGCTTCTGTACCAAGCTAAACTGTTTTCAGATGTGTGAACATGATTGCACAAGGGTTTTCTAATCATCAATTAGCCTTCTGAGCCAATGAGCAAACACATTGTACCATTAGAACACTGGAGTGATAGTTGCTGGAAATGGGCCTCTATACACCTATGTAGATATTGCACCAAGAATAGTCATTTACCACATTAGCAATGTATAGAGTGTGTTTCTTTAAAGTTAAGACTAGTTTAAAGTTATCTTCATTGAAAAGTACAGTGCTTTTCCTTCAAAAATAAGGACATTTCAATGTGACCCCAAACTTTTGAACGGTAGTGTATGTTGAAGTAGTGCTACATGTACTTGAATACAATTTGTGGCTACTCTACCCACCTCTGATTTCCGCTCCTAAAGAGCTGATAAAGCTAAAGCCTAGTTTATACTTCTCCGTCTGCAGAAGTGCAGAGACACGCAGCGCCATTATCCGTCGACGCAAGGACAGACGGAGTAGAGCCCAATTTTTTTACTATACTTCGAAATCAACGGAGAGCACACACCTGGTATTGGTCAGTCCAACATCAGCCCCAGATCATTTCACCAGAACGGTGCTCTATAGTCGATGTAATTAGTAGTCAATGCAGCTTTTGGCCACTAGATGCTTTATATTGCAAGGCCAGTTTATCTAAAATGGTCTTTTGGCGATTTTGAGCACCAGGAGGTCTAGAGAACAAAACAGACCTCTGTGTTGTTTTGTTTTTTTACATTCGTTTCAAGTGTATTAAATGAGCTGCACTTACTTTCCAGCTCAATCAAAACTCACTCTCTGTGGGGCATTGCTCCTTGAGTGGATGTGCGTTTACAAGCTGAAGTAAATAAACTGTTGTCGACCAGAGACGTCATTGCAATGGTAGGCAGACCTGCCAGAAACGAACCAGAAAGCAGCTTGTTTCTCCAATTAAGTCAAACGACTCAGACATATTAATCTGGGCTTTCCCTCATTGCTTAAAGAGATAGTAATCGATCTGTTAGTAAACTTCTGATTTTGAAAACAAATTAATAAATTAATCTCTGACATATTCTCTCAATATTGTGGCCTTTAGCAAATATAAATTATTTTGTGATTCTGACCTAAAATAATAAAAGTTTGATCTGATTGAACTTCAAACAGTGAGGGAAAGATGTTTTTTTTTTTTTTTTTTGGTGTACGCAAACATCTGGTTTCGACTGTATATCTGTGGCTGGAGGGAAAACATCTGCTGCTGCCGCTTGACCTTTGGGTCAGTCTGTGACAGCAGCTGTCATTATAACTCAGGGGTTCAAATAAATATCTGATAGATTATTTAATGTTCAGTCAGTGCACATGCTGAGATGATTTGAGATGTCTTTGTTTGGCTCAGGCTGAGACTTACTTGGGGGGAATGTTTTCCGGTCGGCTGGACCAGTCTGCGACCCAATCTGAGTCCTTCATCAGGATGTCCATGTCCCTCTCTTTATACAAGACGTCCTCCTCAGACTGAGGAAGCAAGCAGATGTGTTACTCTGCGAGCTCGACAAACAGAACATATTGTCAACATTCGTAAACATGGCGCGTTCCACAACAAGGACGAGAAGAACACTAATGCAAGATTGCACCCAAGAGGAAAGAAGACACAGAATTTTATTGGTGGCGACAGAAGCTGTGCAACGCAAATAATTGAATGATATCAAACAAAAATCTGCTCTCTGCGTGGCTGACGTCTCCATGGAAACTACAGGCAGCTCAGACTGATGGAGAAGCTGATGAGATCTGACCTGACTGTCTCTTCTGCCGGTCGTGTCCACGTCGAAGATGATCTGTCCCTCGTCCTGGGGGGAGTGGGGCCGTGGGGGGCTGTGTGTTTAAAAGCAACACAAACCAGAGGCTTTACTAGCATAACCATGAAACTATAGATATGGTTAATATGCAGTGGTGCCGGTGTCCTGCATGTTTTAGTTTAGCAGCAGAATCAAATGATGGTTCAGTTCTTTGACATGTGAAGAGGTAGTCGGACCTTCTGAATGTTGGAGCAGAAACTCGTCTAAAACTGGCAGGACATCGGCCCCTGGATTGGAGCTGGACACCCAAAGGTCAAAGATTCTGACTGACTGGTAATATTTAACACATATACTACAGTTTCATTGTGTTACACCATGAAAACAAATATGCTGCTTCTAGTGTCTTAAGATCCTCTTAACTCTTTACATTAACCAGAAACTTTTAGCTCAGACTCAGAATTATCTAAAAAGATACCAAACAAAAACTGCTCTGACTAATGATCTAAAACAATTTAAACACCATGTTCAACTTTATGATTAGAAAAGAAAAAGAAACTTGAAGCAATTTGAAGATGATTTCCCGTAAATTATGACTTATCTGGCAACTGAAACCTAGTTCATGCCAAAATTTAAATACAGGACCCCATTAGAGTGTTGTTAGTATGTTTGTATGTATGTATGTAATAACAAGAGATTTAAATTGTTTAATTTGTGAGACAAAATCAAAACGTTTTGTCAGTTTTATCTGTGTAGGACAACGTATTTAGCTTCGACACCACGGTGATCTAAGTGTGCTAAAATAGATCCATTCTTGTTACCCTGATAATCTAGGTTGACTCACATAGATCCTTTCTTGTTGCCATGGGAATCTAGGTGGTCATACACAGATTCAGCTTTGTCACCATGGTAATCTAGGAGGGCTCAAATAGATCCATTTTTGTTAACATGGTAATCTAAGTGGGCTAAATTCATCCACGTTTGTTGTCATGGTAATCTAGACTCTTTCCAAAAAAATAGAATATAATGGAAAGTTTATTTATTTCCATAATTCCATTCAATACGTTAAACTTCCATAGATTATAGATTCCGGGCCTACAACTTAAACACTTTGATGTATTTAGTTGTTCATTTGTACATAATTTGGGTTTCCAGCTCATAAAACCACGAAAAACAAAAAAATTGAATACTGTGAAGAAATCAGCCCAAATGTTATATATATGGAGAAGACTGCAGACTTGACAACTGGCCAGAAGACCATCATTGATACCCTCCATAGGATGGGTAAGCCACAAAAGTTCATAGCTTAGGAGGCTGGCTGTTCACAGAGTGCTGTGTCCAAGCATATCAATTGAAAGTCTAGTGGAAGGACAAAATTTAGCGGGAGAAGATGCACCAGCAGAAGAGCTGACCGTGTGCTTCAGCAGATTATAAACAGAGAAGATTCATGAATCTGGGAGAGATCCAGATAGAGTGGAATGAGGCGGGAGTCACAGCTTAAAAAACCACCACATTCAGACGCGTCTCAACTGGGCCAAGGAGAAGAAGGACTGGACTGTTGGCCGGTGGTCCAAGGTCCTCTTTTCCGATGAAAGTAAAGTGTGCCTTTCATTTGGGAATCAAGGTCCAAGGGTTTGGAGGAAGACGGATGAGGAACAGAACCCAAGCTGCTTCAGGTCCAGTGTGAAATATCCACAGTCAGTCATTATTTGGGGTGCAATGTCCGGTGAAGGTGTTGGTAAACTCTCCTTCTTAAATCCAAGGTCACCGCATCAGTTTGTGTTTTAGAATAGAAGACTTCATGATTCCTTCTGCTGAGGATCTGGATGGAGATGCAAATTTCATCTTCCAGCAGGACCTGGCCCCTGCCCATACAGCCAGAAGCACCAAAACCTGGTTTGATGCCCATCCCATCAGTGGTTGACTAGCCAGCCAACTCACCCGACCTAAAACCCATTGAGAATCTATGGGGTATTATTAAGAGGAAAATGATGGGCACCAGACCCAAAAACAAAGAGGAACTGACAGAAAGCATCAAGGAAATCTGGGCTTGAGGTAGTGATTAAGGCAAAGGGATTCCCTAACAAGTACTGAAGATTGACATATCGTTTTGAAAGTACTATATTATGATTGATTTGATCTGATCCTAATTTCTTTCTTTTTTTCTGCAACAACTGAGAAGTACATGGTGATTTCTTCACAGTATTCTAATTTTTTGAATTCCTGTTTTCGTGGGTTGTATGAGCTGGAAGCCCAAATTATGTACAAATAAACAACTAAAAACATTAAAGTGATTAAGTCGTGGGCCCTGAATCTATAATCTATGGAAGTTTAACGTTTTAAATGGAATTATGGAAATAAATAAACTTTTCCATGATATTCTATTTTTTTGGAAAGGGTCTGTATGTGGAAATCAGTAGATATCTTCGTTGCCATGGTAATTTAGGAGGCCTCAAATTGATTGTTTTGTAGTCATGGTGATCTAGGTGGGCTCAATACATCCATCTTTGTTACCTTGGTAATCAGAGTACACTGAAATAGATCCAGTTTTGTTGGCATGGTATTCTAGGTGGGCTCATATTGATCCGGTTTTGTTACCTGGGTAATCTAGTTGGGTTCAATAAATTCAGTTTTGTTGTCATGGTGATCTAGGTGGACTCAAATGGATTTTTTTTGTTTCCATGGTGATCTCAACAGATCCAGATCTGTAATAATAAAACCGCAGACTTTCAGATCAACATGGCTGGCAAACAACACCAACATCAAATCCAAACATAAATAGAAGACAGAGTGTAAAATAATGATCCTAACTCAACAGCGATTAGGGACATAAATCAAGCTTCCTCTTGCACTAAAAAAATACAGCATCAACAACAAAGGTTGCCTCTATACTTTCTACAAAACAAGCTAAAGTTAAAGTATTAGAGGATAAAGTTCATTTGAAAATATCCCTCTACATAAACCTTGAGCTCTCTGATGATCTTGTGGTCCGGAAAACGATTGGGACTGTACTGTGTGGATTCAGATTGTTGATTCAGCGCTCTTGACTTGAATACATCTCAAGATGACTCACTGGTAGCTGAAAGTCCGGCTTGCTGATAAGGTCCTTTCTATCACAGTTAAACACCAGCACATGATGTGGCCACAGGATGAAGGGTCAGATAGTTTTGTTTAATAGGATAAAACATTTTCTGACCCAATATTTTATACTTTCTAGACTCAAAATTTTCGGTGAAAAAGTTGAAGCCATTTAACTTTTTAGTATGGGCAAATACAAATTCACAATCAAAGATATTTCCACAATCCCATTCTTTATTAAATATGGAAATGAGACTGAAAGGAAGGATGGTGCAACAGACGAATTGGCGTATGGTTTGATGGATGGATGGACGGACGAACTGATTGATGGATGGATATTTTATCCTCGCTTTTCTTTTTCAGCAGCGATGTCTCAGGAATCTGTTCGCTCAGATCATGACGGCTTTCGCCTTTCAACTGGACCTCACCGTTTCCCCCAGGGTTACCTGTCACAGGAGGAATTGCTGCGGCTCGACTCGTGCTGGGCGTCCAGTAGGATCTTCTCCATGTCTCCGTTGTGGATCGAGGAGGACGACGGGACGTGCTCCAACCCCCCTACTATGGCCTCCTCCTCCTCCACCTGAGGGAGGGGCAGCAGGCCCGGGGCCAGCCCAGCTGTTGGGGAGGACTGAGCCTGACGGTTTCTGTTCATCTCCAACTCCACCCAGGACCCTGCGAAGGAAAAGAAACCGGAGGGAGAATTTATTCCATCCTTCGCCGTGTTTATCTTTTATCACCGGAAAGTGCATGCTGTATTAAGAAAGGGCCCTTTTGAACTAGTAAAGACAAATAAAACATATAACTGGTGCCACCAACTCAATTTAGGAGGGTCTATCCTGATATTCTGTACTGCTAAGCCAGTTTTTTTACACACCAGAGTCCAATCAGTGATGTCTCATTCATGTCTTTCATTACGTCTGCTTGGTTCAGAAATTATCAGGAGGAAAAAAATGTCTAACAGAATAAAGTATGGGTCAAACACAATCCAGGCAAGAATAATTATTATTATTAAATTATAAGGACTAGTTGTGGATATGACTCAAAAAAATCATTCATTCTCACTGAAAATTGTTTTTAATATAAATGCATTTGGTGAAGAGACGCGATTCTAGCGTCAGACTCAACAGCTTTCAGTGAAATTGAATTTTAATGTTTATGACATTAACATATAGAGTGTGAAGAAAGTTGTACACGTCTCTAAATTGTAGGCCAAACACAGTTAGAGTATAAAACATGTGTACTTTAAGTGAGATGACTGGATGAAGCACATCAGTCTAGATTTTTGTTGCTTTGAGAATAAAAAATAAAAGCATACACTCTTAACATTAATGTGAGATAACAGATCCCCCTGGGGATAATAAAGCCATTAAATCTACTTTATCTACTTCTATGGCCACGTCTCTCTTCAAAATCAACTCAGAAATACTTTATTAATCCCAAAAGGCAAATTAAATGTTGTAGCTCATGTTATCCAAGTTTCTTTAAAGGGTTGTTGTGGATGTTGGTGATGCTGTGGGCAGGAAGGATCTCCTGTAGCGGTCTGTATTGCGACGATCTTGTAAAGCCTCTGACTGAAGACACTCTGCTGTTGTACAACTTATCTGTACATCTTATAGAAGATCTGCAGCCTCTTGCTGCGAACCCTGAAGGGCCTCAGCTTCCTGTAGAAGTCCCGTCAGGTCTGTCCCTTCTTGTAGACGGCTTCACTGTTAAGTCTCCTGTCCAGGTGAACCTCGAGGTATTTATACCCCTCAACCACCCTCCTTTTCTTCTCCCATGATTTCAAACAGTTTTTGACCTAACCCTGCTTCCTCTCAAATCTACAATCATCTCCTTTGTTTCTTTGTTCACATTCGAGATATGATGATTGTTCCACAAAGCGGTCCACCAGCTCTCTGGACTCAGCTTCTTGTCCATATCTGATACACCCGACGACTGCCGAGTCATCCCAGTATTTCTGCAGATGACAGGACTCTGAGTCGTACTGTAAGTGTGAGGTGTACAGAGTGAAACGTAACGGTGAGAGTACGGTCCCCTGTGGCGCTCCTGCGCCGCTGACCACCCGGTTAAGATGCACAATCCTCCAGCCTCTTAATAGCGTCTCAAAGTTGTTTGGGTTTAAACGTGGCCAGACAGGAGGACTGTGGCGGCTCTGATAAGATATGAGCAATGATACTTGAGTCAATAAACCAATAAGTCAAGATCCTGTTTAGGTTAAAAAAAAGGGCAAATTATACAGCCTGTTCTTATATCCTTAAAATGTTTGACCATAAATGAGGAAATTTATAAACATATAGAAGGTTTTTCAATTATATATGAGGTAAAAAGATGGGTAAGAAGCAAAGAAAGGTGTCAACAGTATTTTCTCGTCTCTCCCTGAGCTGGAAGGAAGCAAACAAGGTGGACAGCCAGAGACTGACAGGGTTCTATTTATTGCAGCGTGACGAACTGGCAGTAAACGCGCTGTATGCAGACGCCGGCTGGGGCATATAACGCTCCCACCGGCCCCGTACGTGAGCTCTGGCACGGACGGACAGCCGAGAAGGCGCAGCCCATTAGAGTGGCGATACAAATATAGAGGAGGAGGAGGAGGAGGAGGAGGAAGAAGAGGGGGCTAAAGATCCTCCACCATCACAGCACCGAAGCGGGGCGCATCGAAGGAGTAAATGGCGTAAACAGGAAACGGCGACCGGGCTCGCCCCGTGGATTACACGGCGACCCGCGGGCCATTGTGTTGGCCCGGGAGGGCTAAAGCCGCGTTGCCATGGCGACCGTCTTTCAGAACATTCCTCTGGCCAGACAGACAATATCATCTGCCGGACGGGTTCAGAGACACGCAGTGGCCTCCAGCAGAAACTGGACCGCAGCGCCAGATAGGAGAAGGACTTGGATTTTTTTTTTCATAACAGAACCTGATGAAAAAACATCTGGACCTGCCCGAAAGTTTAACAGCTTATTTCATTCACCCAAGAGTTAGACGACAGCCGTAGAGGCCATGTGTCTCAAATCGTTAATGACTCGTTACTTTTGAACTTCTTATGTTACAAAGTTCAGACTATAAACCTTAATGCATGTTTTTTTTTTTTTTAGCATTTTAAGTGAAGGACCAACACGAAATACTGTATAATTGTAAAGGGAAACGAGACATTTTCACCCAATCTGAAAAGTGTGGCACGCATTTGTATTCAGCCCCTCTGAGTCGGTACTTTTGGAGAAGCACTTTTCACTGCAGTTAAAGCTCCAAGTCTCGACCAAAGGCCAAGTATCCTTTCAGAAACTCTGGACTTTGACTAGGCCATTCTAACACATGAATATGCCTTGATCTTTGGCTACATGTTCATGGTCGTTCTCCTGCTGGAAGGTGAACCTCCACCCCAGTACCAAGTCTTTTGTAGCCTCTAATCAGTTTAATTCCCCATGTGGCTCTGTATTTAGCTCCACCCAAGTTCCCATCGACCCTGACCGGCTTCCCTGGACCTGCTGAAGGAAAATATTCCCACAGGATGTTAATTGTACCCCCATATTTAAACATGGGGGTGGTGTGTTCAGGGTGACGTGGGGTGTTAGCTTTCGGCCACACGTTATTGTTTTTCAAGTAGGTCAACTCTGGTTTCATTTGACGCAACTCTGAGATTAGATCTTGGAGTGAAAGCATCCCTGGAGTATGATACTGCCGCCACTATGTTGTACAGTGGAGATAGTGTCCCCCCCTTTTGTTATGACTCAGAACTCCCCAAACTTGGGGTCGGGAATTTGCAAGTCCCTTTAGAAATTAACCTAAATACCAAAGAAAGGCGATAAGATAACATTTGCAATTTAGAAATGTTGCAAAACATAAAATAAAAAGGACTTGGAAACTAAATAAAAGCAAAACATGTTGGCCAGTAAACTGGCTGTTGATGCTTATTGTGTGATCACTGTACCAGTTATTAACAGACTCGTTAAAAGTGCTTGTGTGCTCACCAAGAGTCGGGGGGAGGACCCTCTTACATTTTTATTTAGTGGATCGGAAGCTGGAATGTTTGGGCACTACCGCTCTAACCTTTATTTAGTGTTAACCATGATTCTCACCCCAACTTTTATTAAATCTTAAGGATTTTTTCCCTTTTTGCTGAGACCATAAATAGCAGGCCAATAAATAAATAAAATAAAAAATATATATGTAGATAGATAGATAGATAGATAGATAGATAGATAGATAGATAGATAGATAGATAGATAGATAGATAGATAGATAGATAGATAGAACCTTGGATGAAACCTTTCTAAACATCTGTTACTAAAGGTTAACTATCAACTTTTTGCATCAATTTCACCAAATTTGACATATTCCAGCTGGGCTTGTTGACAACAGTTCAGCCCATCTCCAATATCAGCGGGAAGTCCTGATTGGCTCGCCTTGCTGTCACTCAGACAAACTGAAACGCCATTGGTTCAAAGACTGTCAATAAATACACGGAACATTACGTTCTAGGTCCTCCCCCTTTCGGTGAAGGTTCGCTTGAAAAAAACAGATAAATGCGCAAATTAAAGCGCTGTTGTCGAAACATCCCGACCTTTTATATAAAAGCCGCAGTAGCCAAAGACGGAAAGTAACAATCTGGTGGGTGTTTTAGGGCATCGGGTTGGTAGCAGTTAGCTTACCGTTAAGCCCCGAGTCTCCGCTGTTGTCTGTTGAAGTAACGTTAGCCGCGTCGGACATTGTGGTTCCTAGCGAGGAGGGAGGGTTGGCATTAAGAGCTCCAGCTGCTTCTGTCTCTACACATTCAGACGAGCTTTAATACAACCGAGCCGAGGCGTCTGCAGCCCTGGGCAACAGAATAAAAAAAAAACAGACGCTAACCCGAAGCGCCGCTCAACCCGTTTGTTTTCGTAGGGTTAGCTGGCCTATAGGCAGCATCAGACGCCAGCCAATCACAGCTCCTCTGAGGCGGGGTCGTGGGATTACGTATCACCCTCAGTTTGACACAACAGGGGTGAGCCAGATTACGTAACGAGTGAGAAAAAACAAGCAAGCGATGTTTCGATAACCAGAGTATGGCAAGCTAGTTTGTCATATATATGACAAATTAGCTTGTATATATATATATATATATATATATATATATATATATATATTTGTGTGGTGTGTGTGTGTATCCGTAGTATGGAACAACAGAATCCTCAACATTACTATAAAAATGTTTTAAAACATTTAACTAATTTTATTCCTAGCAATATACATGTATTGCAATTTTTATTTAATTCAATCACTTTTTATTCCAAAACGTCTTTTTTACAAAGTCAGCTTTTATTTCAAAATTGTGTTTCTCCCAGTACCTTATTTCAAAAGGACACTATTCAGCTGAATGAATTCAGCTACCGATCAGGGTCAGTGGGTTGGGCCTAAATGTTTATAGGCCGGTGCTTAAACATCAATCTTCTTTTCATACTAATGAGCTTAGAATTTCATATGAATTCAGTTTTTTTCACAACTTTATTGTCACATTATATATTTGTCTATTATTTATTCATGTAGATGTTTATATCATAAGCTTTTATTTATTTACTTAATTTTGATCTTTTTGGCATTCCATATGTCAGTTCACCTGCTTTGGTCTGGACCAAATGTTGTTGTTTTTTTTTGCTGCAGTTCCTATTCACACTGTGAGTAAATGCAACATTAACAGAGTTTCTCAACAAAAAGACACGTGTGCTAAGATCTTTCAGCCATTGGACAGTTAAACATGTAAGCGGGGTAAAACCAGAAAGCCGTGTGAAAATAAGTCAACATAAACAATGGAGAGCGCTGTTCTTATTGTCTTTCTTGTGTTATGGTTAATACACAGTTAAACGACTGTTTTCTGTATTTGAGCGGCTTTTTTAAACGGTGACGGAAAAATCTGAAGGGTGTCGGCCATTTTGACAGATTCGTGTTAAAACTTCTGACCACTTGGTGCAAATGCGCAGACATTTCCAGCTTTACGCACGGAGTACAGGTAACTAAATAAGTCAAAAAAAGATTTATACGACAGCATCTGAGCATTTTCTCAGACCTGGACACCGTACTCAAAGCATCTCGCAGAATTATGCCATATTCTGATCACTTCAATTGGAGAAATGTTCCCTGATTTCAAAACTAACTAAAGTGGCGATTCAGGCTCCATTACACACAGGCGGAGCGCAGTTCAGGCCACAGCAGGTGAAATGTTCCCAATACATGTAGCTTATTCATCTGCTCCATGAGTCATGGCACAATTCGGATTCTCTAATCAGTTTAATTGGATTGCATATCAACTAAAATGAATGAAAATGAGCTACTGAATATGTCATTTTTCAAAAACTGACAAATAATAATTGACCCAGAGTTCGCTGGGTTGTGTTTACACCGGCTCAAAAGGTCCGGACCGAGGGAGGAAACGAATTGAAGTTCGTTTTACGCTAATTAAACTAGGCTGGTGTGTTCAACTTCTGATTCTGAGACCCGTTTTACATGATTTGTCAGACTTGGAGCTCATAAATTCCCACTTCTTATGCACCGCAGTCCTTACACTTTGCAACATCAAGAAATGACAAAAGAAAATAGCCAATTTATAATTGAGGCAAAGGTATAACACTCAACCAATTCTACATTTGTCAATTCAGATGGGTTCATAGTAAAAACCAGATAGTTATATGCAATTTCTTAACTGGAATCAATATTTTACATATTCAAAATATGGAAAATGTTTATCTCCAAACACCCACAAGCACCCTATTCCTATCTAGAATAAATAAATACCCTATTATTTCTGGTGTTACATTTTAGATCTCTAAGATTAGACCCAATTTAGGAAATCTCTGATTTAATTTTTAATGCCAGTAAATGGAACAATGACAAACAATGCATCTAATGAGCTTGGATTATATTTTGGATATTTATTAGGTGCTTAATTGGAGGTCATCTCACCATAAAACGTTAATTATAAAGTGAAACAAACCCAATTTAGATATTGCAAACATGAGTTTTTCTTGTAAGAACTCTTTTAGCTATGTATACTGTAGATTTCTAAAATACCTTTATATGACAAGCCAACTTGCCATACTTCAGTTTCATTTTTAACTCTAAAGGGTGTTCTGTGTTTACAAAAAGCAAACCCAATATTTAGATTTTTTTTTAAAATGTTATTATATGTTATAATGTCTTACCATACAGGCAGTTATCTATTAGCTTGCAAAGTATAAACATGACATCTAAGTTTGCTTATGAAGGTGGGGACATGCATGCCCCCACGTACACAGTCATGACTCTAACCTGATGAGTGCTTACTCACAGACTTGTGTAAATGGACACTGTTGGATCAGATTTTAAATCCACCAATGGGTGAAGTACAAGAACTTTTCCATGATGCCTTTGAGGAATCCTGTTAAGTTATGTGGAGGCAAATATAAAACCCAAAAGGCGTTTTTAAGAGTTACATTTTAATGATTATAGCTTAAACTAAGGAAAAACTAAAATCATGTTCCACAAAAGTAGGATGTATAGCAGCAATATTATGGGCTTTATAAGCCACAAGAGGCCTGTTTTTAAATTGCAGTCATACAAAACAGATGTCCAAAGCACCGGTTTGGTGCACAAACAGTCCGTCAACAAATCCCTGCCGTGAAACAACAGCCAACACGAAACCCAAGATCGCTCAGAAAGAAGCTAAAAAAAATTAAAAAAGTTTTTTTTTTTAAGTAGGTCCAGCTTCGTTTCACAAAGTGGAACGGAACGAATCCAGTGATGTTTTAAACTGTTTTTAATATAAATATGACAGTCCTATTACTATATCTTTATATAGCCTCTCTTTATATCCTGACTGTTACTGCACACACACACAAAAAATAAAAAATGTAAAAAAAGGAAGGAGGAACCAATGCACAAAGACAGCCACCTTAAAGGGAAGTAAATAAATGGCGTCTGGGTCTTTGGGACCCTCATAGCCTGAATCACGGAGAATCACACGATGTGAACTTAAAATCCTGGAGGCGACTACTGGGGTGTGTTTCAATGAGAAGCCTGAAAATGTCTAAAAATGTGATTCTTCTTTAGAAATGTGAAGACCACAACAGCATGGGACAAAAAAAAAACAAAAAAAACAAAAGTGAATTGTTTTTATTCAACCACAGAACCACTCAGAGGGCCAGTTTATAAAAATAAGTCTGTAGTCAAAGTTTTAAAGACGTTACAGGTTTACCCACAGGTTTGATAAGTAAAGGGCAGGCAGGAAAACAGGACGAATGAAAAAATATTGGCACGCGACTTTAGCGACAAGGCGGACGACATGCCCAGAACAAAGCGTCTCAGAGGGGATGCTGGTCATCGGCATCGCCACAGATCCTCCTACGTGAACCTGAACGCCCCAGATCTGGCAGCGGCTCCTCCCCGTTAGTTAACTTTATCCTGGAATATGTAGAGGTTGTTGGTGGTTGCCACGGCGATGATGTTGTCCTGCGGATGCCAGGCGGTGTGGAGGATTTTCTTGTTGAAGTCCAAACTGTCCACGCTTATTTCGTCCTTCTTGCGCTTGCCTCCGGTGCAGACTTTACGAGGCTTGAGGACCTGCAGGGCCTTGCTGTTCTCCCGAGACGCCTCCAGCGTGGCGTCCCGCTGCTGGCCGCGGTCGAACATCCGGAAGAAGTTGTTGTAGGAGCCGGTCATCACCACGCTGCCAGAGAGGCGGGGCCCGAGAAATAGTTAGAGACATATACAGCATCAATCACACCTAACTGCACAATGGGTAAAGAAAATAATAAACCCCAGCTTGTATTTATGTATGATGTTTATTTAGTGGGAAAACAAACCTTTTAGCCCACAGGACATCGCTTAGCTAACTGGTTTTCAGTTAGACAAGTGGTCATGGTCTGCTGAACCATCTCTGTGGCCATTTTGTGTCCGTTATGACAAATGGTCTGATTTATCGTATAGCGCTTTTCTAGTCCTAGTTGTTGTTGGGCTCAGATCAATATAGGCCCAGGGTCACAAAAAGGACAGCTAACATCTCTGCAGACCCCACACATCCTGGACACAAACTGTTTATAGAGTTTTACGTTCAGGTCAGCGCTACAGAGACAGTTTCTTCCCCCAGGACGTCTCTGATCAACACAATGGAGACCTTATATCCTGAGTAGTCAGCTACTCTGCTGTGAAAAAGCATGAGCCTATTTGCACTATTTGTACAAAAAAAAATACTTGTTTTAATCCCTTCTATATAGATTTATAGATCATGTCTATATGCAGGTCAAATTTCTTATTTATACACAAATCAATATGTAAATATGGACACATTTAGATGAAGAGCCATTTTCTGTTCTCCATTTCTTGCCTTGTGAAGATCAGAATTTCAGTAGAATATTCTCCTGTGTTTCCTATTTTGAAACATGGCTGAAAGTAATGGGCCTCTGTGTAACGTCAACTAAAAGTGCCAGGACACTTGAAAAGCAAAACATAAACAAGAAAAAAGCTGGATAACAGCAGGATAAATGTAGTCAAATTAAAGGTTATATTCTTGTAAATTTGCGAGATTATGCTGCTGGATTAAAACATTTATTACAGTAAGAGTCTCATCTATCTTGGAAACCCGTTTTTAATCCCGTCAGTGGAGTTAATACCAGCCGTATAAACCGGAAGCGGATTACTAAAGGCTGAACACAAAACACAATTTAAAATCATGTCAATGTCCGAGCGCATGATACGAAAAAAAAGAAAAAAAAAACCTTTCGAAGAACAAGCCGAGTCCTAACTTGCGACAGAATAGTCATGGAGCGATTCTTAGAAAGTGATAATTAGCTGCGTGTTCGTACCTGTCATCTCCATTCCAGCAGCACTCGAACTTGTCGAAGATGCAGTCGTTCTCGTACAGCGAGCACAGCTTGCTCCTCAGGTACTCGTGAACCTGAAACAATTGAATGATGCAGGCGTGAAGGAGCAGAAGAATCACTTCGGCTGAGGAATCTAATCTGAAAGGGTTACAGCAAAATGTTCTGTACAAATCCAACCGGATAAACTGCGTTTAGCCTGACTCCTGCTGGCCACTGCATGAAACTACCAGGAGTGACTTCAAATATGGTTTTGTTATATTTACAAGGAGCTGTATAAAAGAAATGTATTTCAGTTAATCATAAAATGCCCCTGATTTGTCACTAGACATTAAGAAATCATGTTCATTTCAAATACTTATATCACTGACAACAGTAAAACGGCCAGGATATTGTCATTTAAAAAGTGAAGTTGCAGCCCTCAACTGATGTTGACATCTTGTGTTTTGGCCTGAAGCTCCGCCCTCCACCTATCTACCAATCACAAAGTCAGGAGTGTTTCGGCATCGGGGTTGCCAGCTCTGCTCTAGTTACTACAGCTACAAAAGTGTTTCGGATAAAAAATGTCTAACGTTACTACACCTAAAAAACCTCGTTATCATTCAGATATACGTCGTGTCAAAATCCGAAATAAAACAAGGATTTGTATAGGAGATGCCTTTGCAAGATGGAGACGGCTGAAAACAGAGAAGAATTTGAAGACAGACGCCAACGTTGCTAATTTTCTCCCGGATAGGTAAGAGACATCTATGTTTGGCTAACTTGTAGTTAATGTAAATGGACATTTCAAATGTTCATGACAGTCGAACAGGGTTATGCATGTTCGTGCAAAGTAACGTTACGTTGGCGCTTATGGAGGAGGAGGGTCAACGAATTGAAAATGTAAGGAATTGTTTGGGAAATAAAAACGGCGAGTCGTCATTGCTAACATTAGCAATGCATTATCAGAGCCCGTTTCTCTGTCATTATGCTGAGATGCTGAGGAAAACAACGTTAGCACGGGTTAGGGTTCCTGCAGCCTATCTGGCAACCTCGAGTCAGGGAGAAGGGGGAGGGGATACGTCGCTCTACAGCTCTACAAAGTGATTGCAGTACCAGTTTTGGCCACAATCTTGCATACGGCTCCTTTAAGACAGGGCAACAGTTGTTTGAATACCTGAATGCCTCAACAGCAGACACAAGGCCCATTCAATTTGAAAATAATGAAAAGATAAAAACATTTACATTTTCAAGTTATCCAGGAAATAGATTAAAAACCTGGCATTTTGTTTTTATTTTTAGTTCTAAATATGCTAACAAGGAACATGAAGCCGGTCAGAGCTTGAGAAGATCAGAATCTGGAATGGGTCCCACAATCCAGAAAATCGACAACAAACCATCAACCCTGAAGCGACACCGCGGCATTATTCCCCACCCTCACCTGGTACGTCTCCACTGGACGGTTCTCCATGTTCAAGTCCCAAATCTTCACTGACAAGTAGTCTCTGGTCATCATGTAGCGTCCGTTGTGACTAAACTTGACGTCCGAGATGGACGAGATGATCTCTGAGAAGAAGGAGCGGTTGCTGGGGTTTTCAGGCTCCTCAAACACTGAAAGAGAGAAAGAGTGAGACTCATCGTCATCAGGCGCTTTATCTACCCGACATTATAGGAGGAACCAGTATAAGAACTGGTTCTAGCTCACATTCGAGCAGAACAGCGACTTCAAAAGAAGTATAAAATGCCATTTAATGACCATTTATTATGCATAATGGCCTTTAAAAAAAAAAAACACAAAAAGAAACTTTCTGAAAAACCCAACACAAAAATTCTGATAAGATTAAGATATTTTAAATAAAATACAAGCTAAATGTACTGAAAACACAAAATTTAAAATTGTTTGAATTTGAAGTAACATTTCTTACCGCTTTCCTGATGACTTATTCATATATTTTTTAATTTGCACAAAAATAACGCTGCACATGTTGGAACTAAAAATGCTTAAAGTTAAACTGGTTTCTTTTTTGTTTAATAAAAACACATTTTAAACTTACAATTCCAAGAGCAAATACGAACACAGAACATTAGCATTTATTCTTTTTGCGCACCTGGTACAAAGTACGTAGGCACAGCTTGATGACATCATCAACATATGCAATCGCGATAGGCCGGTATAATCCCAATCTCTACAGTTGGCTAAATTTATATCATATAATTTCTACCTTATATCATTTATATCGCCCATTACTACTGCGAGAGGTCTGAAACTTCTTTTATATTTTTATCACGCTATCGTCCAGCTAACGTCCACTTAAAGGGGGATCAGTAATAACTCACGCTTTGAGTGCTTGTCACAAAGTGCTGAGACCCTCATGTCACAGAGACGGATGGTTCCTTTGCTGCTGCTGTAGACGAAGGTGTTGCACTGGTGAGGATGAAACTCTGCAGCCGTGATCACCTCCGTCAGCTCCTCCATGTTGGCTGGTTTAATGTCAACGATGTCTGAGGAGCGCGCGGCTAAGGAGGCGCAACGTTCGCCCTGTTGTCACTGCGTCAAAATAAAGGGTAAGCGACAGAGTGGAGCGGGTTGCGTTTAAGGATACTGAAGCTGCGGTCTGTGATCTCCAGGTTCCAGAGGTTGATGCGGAGGTCGTCTGCCGACAGGTAGGTCTCGTTGTCGCTGTTGACGGAGACGGAGTTGATGTGGTAGGTGTGAGCGTTGGCGAACACCCTCCGAGGACTGGCTTCCACCATGAGGTCCATAGGTATTAAAACTGGTACCTGCAACGAGAAACGGCTTTGAGTCACTGAAATGTGCAGAGTTACTAAAAAAAAAAAAAAAAAAACATCCTCCAGTTTCTTTTGAAAACCTCAAACAGCAGGTCAGAACACGTTGTTCAACGCAAATTCTGCTGTTCTGACTGACCCGCAGTGCCGTGATAGTGTTGGGATCTCTGTATCGGCCGTCCTCCTCTTTCAGATTGTAGCCTTCCGGTCTCTTGTCTCGTTCACTTATTTTCCATAATTTGATTGTTTTATCTGTGCAACGGGAAGAAAGAGAGAAACGGGTTGATTTTTTTCCACGTTTTTGTCACGTTACAGCCACAAACTGGTTTTTATTGGGATTTTACGTGGCACACCGACGCAGAGTGCTGCATGATTGTAAAGTCAAAGGGTAGAGGAAATATGGGTTTTGATTCGAAATCTGAAAGGTGTGGCATGCATTCGCAGTACTCAGATACCTCTAAATAAAGTCTCGTGCAAACAATTGGCTTCAGAAGACATTCAGTTAGTAAAGAAAGTCCAGTGTGGTGGGAAGATGATTCCGGATTAGAGTTAGTGTTAAAAATTGAGCTTTTTACATATTTAAATAAAGGTTTAATGTTTAGAAAACGGGAAAAAAATTGTGTAATATGAGTTAAAACAGCAATCAAATTCCCTCTGGGATCAATATACTGTATGTTTTTTTTATTTCCATACTGAATTGAAAAGAGGGTTTTGTAGGTAATAAAAGCTCCAGATGTACCATTAGTGGACAACAGGAACTGAGCAGCGTTCTTCTGGGGAAGCCAGCGGATCTTGTTGATCTTCTCCTCGATTTCTAAACTCTTCAAGTAGTCGAACTCGGGTTCGTGGCTCTGGAAGGTGCTGTAAACGTTGTACTCGCTCCTCAACTGGGGCAGATTCTTGTTCTGTGAGGAGAAAGCATTGACATTTATCCACCTGTACCCTATTCCATTAGCCCCATTAGTTTGTACTTTAAAATGTGTTCGCCCGCTTCCTGATTTATTTTTTTGCATGTTTGTCCCACTTAAATGTTTCCGATCATCAACGAATCTATACATTAGTCAAAAGGCCATTTTTAGAGGTTTTCATTATTAAATGATAAATGGCCTGACCCCAAAGCGCTTCACACTACATTCAGTCATTCACCCATTCACACACACTGATGGCAAGCTACATTGTAGCCACAGCTGCCCTGGGGTACACTGACAGAAGCGAGGCTGCCGAACACTGGCGCCACCGGGCCCTCTGACCACCACCAGTAGGCAGAAGGGTGAAGTGTCTTGCCCAAGGACACAACGACTGAGACGAACGGAGCGGGGGCTCGAACCGGCAACCCTCCGGTTACAAGACGAACTCCTCACTCCTGAGCCACAGCCGCCCCTCAGGGAGAAAAAGTGAAGTGTGTGACAAAGTGAAGTAGAATGAAAGATCCTGGAAAGCCGGACATTATGCAGAGATCCAAAGACATTCAGGAACAAATGGAAAAGCAAGTAATTAAGATATATCAGTCAAAAGAAGGTTATGAAGCCGTTTCTAAAGGTTTTCGACTCCAGGGAACCTCGGTGAGAGCTGTTATCCACTAATAGGGAAAACATGAAACGTTGGTGAACCTTACCAGCAGGGGCCGGGCCGGCGGACCAAAGTGACCCCAAGAACGCTGCGACGACTCATCCAAAAGGCGACAAAAGAGCCAACAACATCCAAATAACCTCAGGCCTCATTTGCCTCAGTTAAGGTCAGAGGTCATGACTCCACCATAAGAAAAAGAGACCGGGCGAAAATGGCCTGCATGGCAGAGTTCCAAGACAAAAACCACTGCTGATCAAAGAGAACATTACGGCTCGTCTCGATTTAGCCAGAAACCATCTTGATGATCCCCAAAGACTTCTTGGAAAATCCTCAGTAGACTGATGAGACAGAAAGTGTGAATCCCGTTACATCTGGCATAAAGGAAACACCGCATTTCAAGGAAAGAGCCTCATAACAGTAAAAGATGGTGGTGATAGTGTGATGGTCTGGGGCTGTTTTGCTGCTTCAGGATAACTCGCTGTGATCAATGGAACCATGAATTCTGCCGATCTACCAAAACATCCTGAAGGAGAACGTCTGGCAGTCTGTTAGTGACCTCAAGCTGGAACCAACTCGGGTTCTGCAGTAGGACAATGATCCAAAACACACCAGCAAGTCCACCTCTGATTGGCTGAACAAAAACATAATGAAGACTTTGAAGTGGCCTAGTCAAAGTCTCGGCCTGAATCCTATCGAGACGCTGTGGCATGAAATTAAAAAGGCGGTTCGTGCTGGAAAACCCTCCAATGTGGCTGAACTACAACAATTCTGCAAACATGAGTGGGCAAAAAAAAATTGCTCCACAGCTGGAAATGACTCACTGCTGGTTATTGCAGACGCTAATGGCGGCCGAACCTGTTTAAGTTGTCACTTAAAAACTACATTTTGTGTTTACTTGTGTTGTCTTTGACTCATATTTACATCTCCTTGATAATCTGAATCATTCAAGGGTGACATGCATGCCTGAAAATAAGAAACCAGGAAGGGAGCGAACGCTGCATTTTGTCTCCTTTTCTATAAAAAGCACGAGAGAAGGAGGGAGATCTCCTCCAAAATATACAGTTATAAAGGAATGTGAAAAGAAATAAGGCTTTACTTCTATTTCCTGCTGGAAGATGACGACACGCCCACCCTTGTCTCCGGTGGCGAGTAGCTCTCCTGTGTGGTTAAACTCAACCGTTGATATTATGTCCGCTGGGGGTAGAGAAATGACAGATAATGGATAAAAACATTTAGGTATGAAATGCAGTAACAGTGGGAATAAAAGCAGTAGACTATGGGTAGAAATTAGGTTAAGCAGTTCTGCACATGTTCAATCAAACTGGCTTGGGTCTTTGTCGGCCATCAGAGCAGAAAGAGAATGAGCGACCAGATTGTAGTGGGGGGCCTTTGTGCTGGTCGGACTGCCTGAGGCCCAGAATGGGGTCTGCTGCAGGAGAGTCTCTGCGTTTTTAGTTTGCAGGGACGATTTCTTGCCCAAGCAAAGACGTTTTTGTCTTACGTCCTAAAGCTTCTGTGTATTTTATGCCGATTTTTGGTGACAGAAAAAACAAAGTTGTAGTGTGTGATTGTTACGTTGAAGACGGAAAAACAAATAAAATAACTTACAGTACTTCCGTTTTATTTATTATCCACGTCTAAATGATGTTTTACTTTGAAAAATTACAGAATTCTCTCTGGTATATCCGGCTACAACTCCTTTATGACGCATGTCATCACGCTTGCCTCGGTTGTGCGATAAGTCTCTGAAAAGTTTCTTTGCAAAAAGGAAACGTTTCAGTGAAGAGAGAAGATGAGCCTACGACTTCCAAGAAAAAGAAAGCTACATCTAGCAGACAATACCAGGAGTCCTACTTAAAATATGGATTTATTGTGACAGGCGATTTTCAAGCACCGAGCCCCCGCTCTGCTTAATATGTGGCAACCGGCTTTCTAATGAGCCAAGGAAGCCTTTAAAACTGCTCGAGACGAAATGGGCTCGTTAAAGAGAAACGGCAAATGATGCGGCGCCGTGGTGAGTTGTATTTTTCATGCACTTAATATTTGGTTTTGAGGTATGTTTGAGCATTACCGTAGCAACCAGAGAGCATTGGAAGCAGAGAAGATGTGGTGCGTTTCATTTGTGGTTGGAACTAGGAAATTCCAACTTCCGAGTGAAAAAAAAAAAATCAAATGCAACGCCCCCTGAAGTCGGACTTTTTCTTTTTTGGTTGCTTCGACTATCAATATAGCGTATAAACAATGGCAACCTGGGAGTCGCCATATTGGAATCCCGACATATCAGACTACGTTAAGTGGAACACCGTTTACTCGGAACTGACGTTACATCCTGCTCCGACTTCCAAGATGAATGGAAAGCACCATTACTCATGTTTCGTTGTTGGCGAGAAGTTACAAAATGCTAATAAAGTTACGAGCGCCCATTGAATTTACATTTATAATTATATTTAAAAATAAAGTTTTTATGCCGGTCGTATCTTTTATTTTGTTGCATTTATCCGCCACACCTTAAAGGCCGGTCCAATAAAATATTGTCTGATATTAAACCGGTCCATGGCGAAAACAAAAAAACAAAAAAAACAAACAGAATAAAGGTTGGGGACCTCTAGCATAGAGGACAAGAGCAACAAATTGGAAGAAGGTTCTCTGCTCAGATGACACCATACTTACTAATCACGAGAAACATTAAGCTAAACACACCCACCCCAGGGTGAAACACGGTGGTGGCAGCATCATGATGTGGGGATGCATTTCTTCCATCTGTTTGGAGCTGCCTTTCAGGAATGTTTTTCATCCATCATATATTTTCTGTGTGCTTCATGCTTTAATACTTTTTTTATTTTATGCTAAACTCATGTATGCTAAACTCATGTATGCTCTGTGTGTGTTTTATGCTTTATTGCTGTTTTTACTTTATCCCCTAATCATGTAAAGCACCTTGAATTACCTTGTTGTTGAAAGTGCGCTACACAAATACAATTGCCTTGCCTTCAGCAGGGACAGGAAAGCGGGTCAGACTAGATGGATGAAGATGAATATAGAATGCAAACCTGCTAGAGCTGCACTACTTTGTGATGATACACAAAGCGCCTCACGAAAGCTGCCTCTCCAGAGTCTCCTTAATAAGATCTACTGGACCAAGAAGAACCAAAACCAGAGTGTAGTTTGTCCAAAAGGGATCATCTAAACAGCTTTCTTAAGCTCATATTTTCATCATTTTTGATTAACCAAGATCAAAGCTGAGTGACGAGTCTCCAACCAGTTGCAGTAAAAAAGGGGACCTTTCGTATTGATGGGTTAGGGTGTAATGAGAAGTAACAACAGATGGAAGCTAAAGAGGCCAAGAGTTTTAGGAATTTCAGGTTAAGAGTTGAACTTTGGGGATGAGGTTTGGAGAAAGTTTGAACAAAATGGATCAAGAACTTCAATGTCTGGACGCTAACCAAACAGGATCAGCTGAATTTAGAGCAAAATATTTACTTATTTAAAATCATAACTCGTACCTTCAGCTACATCGTCGTCAATGGCTCCCTTCACCTGCGAGAAGCACCACTGCACGTCACCCCCGGGTCCTATTAGAAGGAAATAAAACAGGTTTGTTATTGCCTCATTAAACTGAGAGAAACAGCCATAAATACCCCTTACAATAACAAACACATTTGGACAATAAGTCAGATAACTGCACCTTTTCTAATTTTCTTGCCCATTTACGCAATTTTCTTTCCCCAACAAAATAGAAACAAAGCTCAAGTTTCAGCACCACCAAGAAGGAAGCAATAAATAACACGATGCAGGACAGGCTGGTGGCAGACCAGTTGCAAACGCTTTATGTAGCCAGACGTGCACACACATCATCTTTAACTGGTGCTGCAGGTGGAGCCTTAAAACACAGAAACGGGCTTTTAATCCCCTAAAAGGGGTAAAAAATATTTTATTACTAATGCCACAGCCGCACAACTCATGTCTGTTCCAATAAAAGTCAGGAGCCAGTCATCATTTCTTACTTTAACACCAGATCACAGGAAAAAAAAGAAAAAAAAAAGGAGTGTAGACATCGGTTACCCAACCGGGGCTGCTTTGGTCAGAGTCTTGTGATAAACACTTGGTGCAATGAAGAAGCAAAAACAGGAGTACAACATTAAACGATATAGCCATATTTAGTCCTAAAGCCAGAACTTGATAAGGTCCGATTTCTTGTATGTTTTAAAGTTCAGGAGTTTCTGCAGTTTCTCTACTTTTCAATTCAGTAATACCTTATTTTTTTTAACCCAAAGAGACATTAAATGTTGTCGTAAATCATTTCATCCAAGTATCTTCATAGATTAATTGTGGATGGTGATGCTATGGGCAGGAAGGATCTCCAGTAGCAGTCAGTCCAAAAACCAACCTGAAGATGTCTCTGACTGAAGACCGTTGCAATATGACTTTAATGACATGATAATGGCTCAATTTCCAGGTAGCAGAGACGATTTTCCACAGTAACATTGTCCTGGATGACACCAACAGTTGTTGGCTAGCTCTCCTAATCCATCTCATTTGCTTTTACTGGCCCTCTTTCATTCTGTCTGGCCGTGTAGTTAGAAAGCTGGACAGAGAGAGACGTTGAAGAAGGGGATATAATCCTTCAGCATTAGGATGGATGGAAGAGATGCTGTGAACTTCCTCCTTCTCTCTCTCCTCTTTGGTCCTGCTCTGCATCCATGGAGCCTCCTTTTCAACTCCGCTGGTATTTTTGGTCATATGGTGCGTTCCATTTGTAGTCGGAACTCGGAAATTCTGACTTCCGACTTGGAAAAATCAGCTTGAATGACTATCGAAGTCGGACTTCCCACTCGGAAAAGTCTTGAGATTTTTTTCTTGCTCCGACTTTAACTTTCAAAATGGCCGCTCAATGTGTCAACAACACTAAGTTGTGGTTGAAACGCGTTTATTTTACAAGACACGCTAGTAAGAATGCATCTACAAATCATTGTTGCATGTAGAGCCTGCAACTCTAAACAATAATTCTAAGAGGTACTACCAACTATGGCTACGTGGGCGTCGCCATATCGGAATCCAGACTACGTTAATGGAACGCTGTTTGCTCGGGCGTGACGTCAAACCGACTTCCGAGGTAAATGGAACGCACCAATAGTTTAGGTCTAATTTGTGCTTTTGAGATGCTAATCTGCTGCTTCCAGTTGTAAAAATAAAATAACACCTTGTTCCCATGGTTACACATAACTGTCTGAAATTTTAAAAAAATAATAGCAAAACTCCTTTCAGCTGCCTAGCATCCAAAACCAGAGGGAATAACTGTCCAAACATTTAATGGCTCAACCAAAAAACATGAACAAAAGTCTAAAAAAAAAGAACTCATGAAAACTAACATTGCAGTTCAATTCTAGACTTTGGAATAATTTATTTCACCTGTTAAATGCCAGAAAGAAATAACTGAATTTTCATTATTTTCTTCAAAATCCAGAGGTTTACCTTCACTATGATAACAATTAGAGCTACATGATATATGGACTAGCAGTATCAGTGTGCAATATTGCAATCAGAAAGAATTTGAGTATCGCCGTCACAACATTCAGCAGCATAATCGCATATAGGTGCTTTACTGATGTGTAGAGCTTATTAAACTCTTTTAAGAAAAAAAAAAGCATAAATTATGGTGTCAGGGATTCACATTCGAGTCGAACAAAAACACACCCACGAATGCCTCAAAGCGCCACATTCATCCGTTCAAGCAAGTATGTGCAAGTACAAACAGTGTGAGAAACATTGTTCAGGACGGAGACTAGTAATGTGTCCCAGAGCTGAATGGATTTTGGAGTAAATTGAGTGAATCAACCACCGAAACAAAAGTAAAGCACCTTGCATAGATGCTGGCAGAAGCTGCCAATTGAGTGTGATCCACAGGGCAAAAAGCCCACTCAGAGTGGAAGAAGAAATCACTCCAAAAAAAAAAAAAAAAATCAACAGAAATATACTGATTACAATTTGCAAATGCACCCAAAGACAAAGACTCTATAGCATCTCTGGTGGTTTGTTGAAGCTGGAAATGAAGCTTTTTGCTATGATAAAAGTGGCAGCAACATATTGTGAGGGTGTTTTGCTGCAAGGGAGACCGGTGCACTAAGCAAAATAAATGGCACGATGAAGAATAGATGGAAAAACAACTGCATCTTCCAAATCGGTTACTAAAACGGCTAACGGACAACAAAGTCGATGTTTTAGTTTGGTCTTCACAAAACCCTGATCTCAGTGTCTTTTAGAAAATTTGTGGGCCAAAATCCCAGCAAACTATTGTGAGAACCTTGTGGAAGAAAACCCAAAGCCTTCGACCTGAGTGACACAGTTCAAAAAAAGCAATTCTATCAAGCACTAACGAAAAGCATATAAACCTCAGATCTTGAAGACAGCAAAAAAAACAACTAATCTATAAAGATAAACATTTATTCTGGCATTTAACAAATGGAGCTGTTTTGGTAATTCTGACCGACTTGAACCAGGAAAAGTTACAATTACAGTGTAATGTAAATATCTTCTTTCAGTGAAAACTTCTTGGTGTAATACAGGGGGTTCTGTACCAGCTGGCGTTCTGAAGATCATCTTTATCATCACTTTTTGCTTCGTCTTCGCCATCCGAGCAAATTATCCATCATAACTTACGAGGCTTCTAGCTTCCGATTCAGGAAATGGCTAATGGCTAGTTTTTGATCTGCGCCTGTTCTAGTGTGGTCCAGATGGAGGAAAAGTGCTGAAATCTGCCTTTATTGAAGTTTCACAAATCCCATAGAGGGTGTTAATTGTTCTGCTATTAGTGTACAATAATCTAGTCCAGGTTTGAAGTGTCTAGGTTATGTAGTTTTTAAACTAGAGCAGCCCATTTCGGATCTAAATCAGAATCTATGAAATCTGTGGAAAAGTTGCTCATCCTTCCTGGTGTTTACCAATGCCAGCTGATTTCCCTTTTGTGATGTCATCCACCCGAAGCCAGTTTTTGTTTCTTCGGTGCACTCACAAGATACGGCGAAACAGTGGCTTTAATTGCGAAAGTTACGATGAAATAACGTGTGTGTGGAGTATATCGGGAGCCGAAACAGACAGTTCTTCAAGCTGAGCCGAGCCAAGGGAGCCGGCTCTCTGAAAGAAGCCGAAATTCCCACCTCAGCCGTAGCCGGGGCTGAGATGTGTTCAGAGACACTCCTTACATCCTATGGATACCGACCCCCTTTTTTCCCCCTAGTCAAAGCAAACCTCTCAGTTTAATGTTGTGGTTTTAAAGGACTTAGATCGCAGCTCTAACGGCTTAGAGAACTGTAGCAGAGCTCGGCTAAAGCCACGGCTAGCTTGCAAAAATAGTCCCAGCGATACAGTTACCAGCGATCATCTGCAACCAGCAGCTGGGTGGTCATTTTTAGCCGGTAGTAGACAGCCAACCCGGGGGACGGAGGGAGGGGGGAAGGGGGGTGACACTTGCTTCTGATGGCTAGCTAAACCTTAGCACAGCTAACTTTGGCTAGCTGGTTAGCTTCCCTCGCCCCACACATTAAATAAGCCGCTACGAACCAAAACCCAGCGGTCGGACCGAGTCCAAACCCAGCTCCAGTCGTTCGGGGTGAACGTGAATTACCTGCCATGACGAGACACATCCGTGGAGCTCGAGCCTGCTCTCCCCCCCCACTCCCACGCGCTGATCCGTGGGATCTGAACTTTTTCCTCCGCTCAGAATCCGCTGGCTGTGCGCACAAACCTGGACGTTGAGCCTTGAATAAACCGTATAAGCAGTTAATTAATTTATTAAACTCCCCATTTTATTTCCCGCCCTTCCTTCCTTCAGCTGTTTCCAGTGGATGTTACCCACTCCTCCCCCCCTCCTCTCCGTGCCGCCGGCTACTTCGCATCCCATAAGTCACTTCTTCTTCTTCTACTTCTTGTTCTTCTTCCCCACCCCTCACCAGACACTCTTCCGTTCCGCACGTGAATAGGCTTTTTAGTAGGCGCGCGAATATTATCTATCTATCTATCTATCTATCTATCTATCTATCTATCTATCTATCTATCTATCTATCTATCTATCTATCTATCTATCTATCTATCTATCTATCTATCTATCTATCTATCTATCTATGGCTTTATGTCTTCATCATTGTACCTGTTAAGCATGAACAATGTACAGTTATTTAAATAAATAAAATATTTAGTTTTTTATTACCAGAGCTGATGTCCACACCATTTGGTGGGCATCTCTGGGCATTAAAGCGATTTAATTGCAACAATAAATGACTCTAAATATCCATGTTAGGTATGTGTGTTGGTAAAAAAAAAAAAAAAGACAATACGTATCGCGATACAGGGGAGACGATACGATATATCGCGATACTATGAGTAAGACAATATATTGTGATATTTAAAACTGAATTTAACTGTAAAAAAAACTGTCGCAACATTGTAACAACTCCAACCTGTTTCATACTTTAACACATCCAGTTTCATTACTGGATCTAGTTGATCCACTGGAACGAAGAAGGTGAAAAACAGCCACCAACTACCAGTCATATTTTTAATTTCACTACAAAAATGACTGTCATCATTAATGGTTCCATTGAAATCCAACCCTCCCAAAATGTTACTATTGAATATCGATACAGTATTGGGAAATAAAATATCCAGGCTACTTAATTCAGCTCATTTATAAAGCGCCAATTTACTACACGAGTCATCTCAAGGTACATGAGTAAAAAAAAAATAATTTCACTTCAATCATACATACATTCCAAATGATCCCACTTATCAAACAGTGCATTACGTTCAGTTAATTATTATAATCTATCCGAGGAAACCCAGCAGATTACATCGAATCATTGACTTGCAGCATTCCCTCATAATGAACATGCACGTCTCAACAGTGGAGAGGTACAACTCCCCTTTAACAAGAAGAATCCTCCAGCAGCCTAAGCCTGTGGCAGCATAACTACAGAGATAGCTCAGGATAACCTAAGCCTGTGGCATCATAACCACAGAGATAGCTCAGGATAACCTAAGCCTGTGGCAGCATAACTACAGAGATAGCTCAGGATAACCTAAGCCTGTGGCAGCATAACTACAGAGATAGCTCAGGATAACCTAAGCCTGTGGCATCATAACTACAGAGATAGCTCAGGATAACCTAAGCCTGTGGCAGCATAACTACAGAGATAGCTCAGGATAACCTAAGCCTGTGGCAGCATAACTACAGAGATAGCTCAGGATAACCTAAGCCTGTGGCAGCATAACTACAGAGATAGCTCAGGATAACCTAAGCCTGTGGCAGCATAACTACAGAGATAGCTCAGGATAACCTAAGCCTGTGGCATCATAACTACAGAGATAGCTCAGGATAACCTAAGCCTTTAGAATAAGGCATGAGAGAGGCAGAGCTAAGTCAAAACCACAATAGAGACGTAAAGTTGAGAGGATGCCAATGATCTGGTCAAAAATGCAAAGTGTCTAAACAGGAGTAAAAACAGGATTTATTTTCCAATAAATGCAATATACAAGATTCACAACAAGCGAAAGAGGACAATAAATGCAAAATCTGCAGCACTTATATAACATATGTTAATTGTTTAAAGAATTATCAACATATTACTGCCTTTGGTGTGTATTGAAATGTTTTTCTTCTTGCAGCATTTTCCGTGGGTCATGTCTGCTTTAAGGGATCTACTTCTCGGCCGATTCGATCCGTACGGCATGTCTCAGCAGCACAAGCACGCAGGCCTTGACTTGGGTGAACAATGGCTTCACCACCCACATGGATACGTCAGAGTCTCTTTCTCCTTCAGAGACTAAGCAGGCCAACTAAACAGGGCTAAAATACAGGGTTTGTACAGCTGCTTCAAAAACAGCAATGATGAAAAAGTGATGAAAGGCCACAATTGGAAGCTCCAAAAGAAAAGAAACTGGTGTTTAGGTTTCTCTCTCTTTGGGGAACTGCTGAGGGAGTCATTGGAGTTTGGCTGTCCACTCTGTGTGCTTTGTGGATTCTGAACCTACTAAGGAAAAGCATCCTCAACGCCACAATATTTCACTATGTGAATGCTAGGATTCCACAACACATAAGGTTTTGCATGTTAGCAAAAACCTAAATATTGGGCCTATCTGAGCACCTTTGTCCACATCTTTGCTGTTTCCCCATTGGCTTGTGGCAAACTTTAAATGAGGCAACTTACGGCTTTCTTCGTTTCATCTCTTCCATAAAGGCCAGATTTGTGGAGTAAACAGTAGCTGTCATCCTGAATACTTTATTATGATACTTAATTTCCCTCTTGGATCAAAAAAGTGTTTTTGAATTGAGTTGAATTGAAATATCGTGTGTGGATCTCTGTGGCTCCTCTGAAGTTGCCATTGGCCTCTTGGCATGCCGTTTAGGCTTAGTTTAGATGGATGTCCATGTCTTGGTTTGTCGTCTTTCCCTGGTCAGATGGTTGACTGAGCAGAGCTCTGTGAGGTGTTCAAAGCTTGGAATGGTGCTTTCCAACCTTACCCTGCTTTAAACCTCTCTACAGCTCCCTCCATGACCTTTCTGCTGTCTTTCATCAGTAAGATTATTGAAAAAGCTTTGTTTCAGCAGTTAAATGGCTTCATAACAACGACAAACCGTTTTGATGCTTTTCAGTCTGGTTTCCGCGCTCACCACAGCACCGACACTGTCCTCGTCAAAGTATTTAATGACATCCGCATAAATACAGACTGTGGAAGAACCACAGTGCTGGTTCTGTTGGACCTCAGTGCAGCATTTGACACTGTTGATCATGGTATTTTATTGGAACGACTGGAGAGCTGGGTCGGACTCTCTGGTACAGTACTTGGCTAGTTCGAGTCTTACCTAAAGAACAGGGACTTCTATGTTTCAATAGGAAACTTTTCATCAGAACGAACAGAAATCACATGTGGGGTGCCCCAGGGCTCCATCCTGGGGCCCCTCTTATTTAATATCTACATGCTCCCACTAGGCAAGATTATAGCGACCAATAACATTAGCTACCATAACTACGCGGATGACACTCAGCTCTACATTACAATGTCACCAGGTGACTCTGAACCCATTCAAACCCTAAATCAATGCATTGACCAAATAAATGGATGGATGTGCCATAACTTTCTCCAGCTGAATAGAAACAAAACTGAAGTGATTATTTTTGGACCCAAGGAGGAACGATCAAGAGTCAGCACACAGCTTCAATTAATACAGCTAGAATCTACTGATCAGGTTCGTAACCTAGGTGTAGTAATGGACTCAGACCTGAACCTCCAGGGTCACATAAAGGCAATAACAAGGTCAGCGTTCTATCACCTGAAGAACATTTCTAGGATTAAAGGACTGATTTTGCAACACGACCTAGAAAAACTCATCCATGCGTTTATCTTTAGTCGGATTGATTACTGCAACAGCATCTTGACAGTTCTGCCTAAAAAGTCAATCAGACAGCTGCAGCTGATCCAGAACGCTGCCGCTCATGTTCCTCACTAGAACCAGGAAAGTAGAGCACATCACCCCAGTTCTAAAGTCCTTACACTGGCTCCCTGTAGCTCAGAGAATAGACTTCAAAATACTTTTACTAGTTTATAAATCATTACATGGCTTAGCACCAAAATATGTTGAAGACCTGTTGTCATGGTACCAACCACCAAGACCACTCAGGTCCTCCAACTCTAGCCTACTAAACATCCCTAGACTCAGAACTAAACATGGAGAAGCAGCTTTCAGTTTCTATGCTCCCCTTATCTGGAACAGACTTCCTGATGAGTGTAGAGCTGCTGAAACTCTGAACTGCTTTAAATCGAGACTAAAAACCCATCTGTTTAGAATTGCCTTTGAGTAAATGCTTGATGTTATATGTATGAAATGTGTTCATGCTCTCTTGCTTTTTTTTATTTTTCTCTTGCTTTATTGTGTATCATGTATAATGTGTGTTTCTTTTATGTGTTTCTTTTAAATCACCAAATCATGTAAAGCACCTTGAATTGCCCTGCTGTTGAAAGTGTGCTATACAAATAAAATTGCCTTGCCTTGCCTTGCCTTTCTTGAGCCTCATGATGCTGTTTCTTCTCTAATTTTTCTCCCACAAACCCCCCAGGCTCTCTGGGACTCCACAGGGTTGTATGCTCGGTCCGTTGCTGCTCCCACATTGTTTTGGTCTATCAAATGAATTCCCTCCAAAAAAACATTGAGGTTTTTGATCGGAAAGTGATGAAATGTTAAAAAGGTGTTCAAGGGATGTGAAAACTTTTACAAGGCAATGTAGAAGATGAAACTCAGATGCCTATGCTATCGATTGTTATTTTACTCACCTCCTAAGCTACTGCCGATCATCTTCTTTGTGCTTTTTCCGTCACAAGAGGGCGGCAAAGCTTTAAAGAGCTGTGATTTAAAACCAAGCCAGATTTCAGAAGCAATTTTTCATTAGCTTTCTTCAGGCCTAATAAAGACATTGTATGTTAAATAACCTATATGATAATCAAAGATAAGATAGTATCTAAAACTGCACCACGATTACTGCAATTCTTTGGAAGTGATCAATTTAGGAGCCTTTATTTGGACAGCAGTTTGCTTTTTGTAAACCTCTCAAATCAGCTCCTGTACAAACAATTGAGTCTATGAAAGTAAAAGAAATGGTCCCATTAAAAAAAAAAAATAATACTTGGGCTATAATTTAAAAAAAATTAAAAAGAAAGGTAAAAAAAAGTATCCTGGATTGATCTGTTCTTCATATTCTGTTGCAACCATGATGAGTCAGTGCAGAGTGAGGGCTCCACAGGCCTTAAGTGCTTCAATGCTGAATGTGGGAGAAGTTTGCATTGCAGTGTAATTGATAGATATTGCACAAGCTTTATTACACCATCTTGCAAAGAAAGAAAGAAAGAAAGAAAGAAAGAAAGAAAGAAAGAAAGAAAGAAAGAAAGAAAGAAAGAAAGAAAGAAAGAAAGAAAGAAAAAATACATTTCTGCCCATTTTTTGTGTGCAAAGTAGCTGAAGCTCTGTCAGATTGGATGGAGAACATCTGAGAGATCAATTTTCAACTCTTGTGGCTTTAGATCTGGATTTACTAACAGATGAATACACTTTGACGTAAAAACATGACATTGCACCTGTTGTTCTGGGTTGTTGTCCTGTTTGAAGGTGACCCTCTGCCCAAGTCTTCAGTCTCCTGCTAAGATTTTTCCTGGCTTTAGCTCTATTAATCTACCCATCAGCTCCGACCAGCTCTTCTTTCACTGCTAAAGAAAGATTCTCTCTCAGCATGATGCTGCTACCACCACATTTCACCGTTAGAACTGTGTGTTTTCATTGGCTAAAAACGTAAGCATTGCACCTTCTTTCACACGTAACCTTTCGTAACCTAGCCATGCTTTCAAAGAACACCTTCATTTAGCTCTTAAATCAAACGCAGAAGGACTGACATATCACTAAACATACCACTGGCAGATTTAAAAAAAAGAAATAAAAATGGGGGGTTTGAATACTTTTGCAAGGCGCTGTAGATGTTTGGACGCTGCAGCAGAGGGTCGGGTCAGGGAGGGGACTGTTTGGGGGAGTGTCCCGTCCCGTCCCGGCAGCTTACACAGCGGCTCAGCGCTCTCTGCCACGCCGACTCGACGCCTTTCTGCTCCCGCTGCAGCTCTGTAGCGCTCCCCTCGGCTCGCTCACACCAACACCCGAACCATCCATCCATCCGTCCGTCCGTCCGGTTCACAACCTCCACATTCAGGTAACCTCCGCGTTATAAACCGCCTCTTAGCTGTTCAATTTACCAGAGCGGCCTGCATGGGAGCACAGATTACAGATATATAATCTGGGTTTTAGTACAGCCTATTTATTGGAATAACGGCCTGATATAAATAGGAAGCGCGCTGAACAATTGGACGCCTTTATTTAATCGGACTTTTTGGAGAGGAGATGTAAAAAAGAAAAAAAACAGACCAAAAGTCGCTTTTATTTGCCTTTGTGCAGCGCAGCAGTCGCCATATAAGGAGAGGGACTGAAAGTGCATTTTGATTTCAGTGGTTACAACCTCGCACGCAGGGAGTTCAGTTCTTTACACGATGAGGAAAACGCAAATATGGCAAGCAATTCTGTATTTATTCAATACCTGTGACATTAGGTTTGATCTACACTGCACTGGGTCCAGATAGATGCCCAACTATTAGCACATTTGTGCTAAAAGTTAGAGCAGAAGTCCTGCTAATTATATTTAACTCAATTAAGTGTATTTCTACAGCTCTGTTTGTTATCTTAAGGCACTATAGAAGAAAAGACAGTTCAATTGATTTCAAGTTTTAAACTCTAAATCAAATCCATACCAGTACATTTAAATCGTACAGATAGAATAGATCTGAAATGTAGCCTAATACAAGACATCCATCCATTGTCTATATACAGTGGACCCCCGCCTAGTTGCAGTTCAGCAATTCACATATTTTTTTTATATTCCATATCTGAAATATTCGAAAGAAAATGCAGCTTGGTAAGTTGAAATATTTATACTGTTTGACATGACTGGCGTTTACATAGCTGCCAATCCGGGAGCTGCATTCGTTTTATTTGCCGCCGATTGGCTGTACCCCCAAGAGCGGAGATAAGGAAGACCGGAGATGTTAGCGTCTGCTGTAGTGCCGAGATGGTTTCCACTGTGTGTATTAATGCATATTAAGATATATTTGGTTTTTTAACTTAAAACAGGCAGTTATAGGCGTCATTAGAGGGGTTCTGAAGTAGCCTATTTGCGGATTTTAGCTATTAACGGACGGTTGTGGTCCCTAACCGCCATGAATACCGAAGGTCCACTGTAGATGACAGTTTAAATCCTTTTGACATTTAGGGTGCATTCACAACAGCCTTGTTGAGTCCACTTTAATCAATCTCTAGTTTGTTTACCTAAAAAGTCTGGTTTGTTTGGGGAGGTGTAAACGTGTAATCCAAAAAGCCGACTCTGGTCTGCCTGAAAACCTCGGTTTCCGCTCGGTTGAACTAAACTCTGGTGCGGTTTGATTGCTTATTTGAAGGCAAAGCGGGCCACGGGACACTCCAGAAGCAGGAAGCGGACTATATCGCAGGGAATTCTGGGTAAATACAACCAAAACAACCACGCAACAACAGCCCTGCCTCTGTCTCTGCTCATGCTGAGCCCGATGCTGCAACGTATTTGACTGGCACATTTGCCAAAGACAACAGAGCAATCCTAAAACCGCTAAAATCTGATGCCACTACATGTTAGTTTACATTTCACGGAACAGAACGTGTCCCCCGCTTCACTAAGAAGCACCACAACAGCGCCACCACAGGCGAGGAGGTGAATGTGTTGCTCAAAAGGTTCTGTTCGTCTGACAAAGTGCCATGTGAAAGCGAACAGCACCAGCTAAAACAAGGAACAGAGTTGCAATTTTGATCACCGATCGAACCGACTCTACCAGATTATCAGGTGTGAAAATGACCTAATAGCTCACTACTGCAACCGAAAGGTCAATTAGTTGACCTGTTGAAGCCATTCTGGCTGATGGAAAGTTGCTTTTGGAGCCTCTGCCGCAGTGCACCCCAGCTTTTGCTAAGAGACATACTATTTGGTTTCTATAGAGACAGTCAGTCTGTTTTGAGGAAGTTTTACCTCAACATCCTAGAACTATTTACCACAAGTCTGTCAGAGAGAGAGAGAGAGAGACGCAGACTGCATGACTAAGCAAGAGGTGTTTAAAGATTCATCTGAAAGTGGGAAATATAAGAGACTTTTCTGAGCGAAGCAGCAGTTGTGAGTCCCAAGCAGCTGCAATGCCTGTTTTCTGCAGGGTTGGACTCTGGGGTGTGTCTCTGAGTGTTGACATGGAGGACATTTCCTTTCAGCTGTTGAGTCCAGAGGCCCTAATTTGGCGTCCTGTCCTCAAACGAATGAGGCGCGCCTTGCCATACAGTATGTGAACTCAAATGTAGGTTGAGGTCAAAACTTCCTGACGAGGGACCTCATTCAATCACACTCTAACTAGCGCACATGAAGCAGAGGTGACTTGGCAGTGCTAATCAGGAAGAAGTGTGAAGGAGGACGTTGGGTCAATAATCTGAGACCCTGACGGCCCAACACACGGGTTTTGATCTTGTAAATCTGCTGAATCATGAAATCTGACGTTAGCTGAGGCAAGTGAGGCCTGCTGTTCTTTAGATGTGGTCCCGGGGTTTCTTCGGACCTCCTGGATGATTCGGGAGTGTGCTTTTGGAGTTACAGTGGACCCCCGGTATTCGAGGGGATGAGGGACTACATCCATCCGCAAATAGCTGAAATCCACAATACTTGAGAACCTTTCTAAAAATGCTTATAACTGCCTATTTTAACAGATCAAACACGAAATATACCTTAAGATGCATTAATAGACGGTTGAAACCATCCAAGCACTACTATAGAAGCTAAGTTCGACTGTCTTTCCTATCTCCACTCTTGGAGGTACAGCCAATCAGTGACAAGAAAAACGAATGGTGCTGCTGGATGGGCTGCTTTGCAAACACCAGCCAATAGTGTCTCAAGTAGTATTTTATTGAGGTATTCCAGCTTCCCAACTGCATTAAAAAAATTATATACTTTGTGAAAAAGATCCACGGATAGGCGAATTTTCCACAAATAATTTGGAGTTACGTTCCACAGGAAAATCTCAAATGGGTGGGGGTCCACTTTATTTTGGTCGGCCGGCATCTCCTGGGAAGGTTCAGTACTGTTTCATGTTTTCTCCATCGGTGTGTAATGGCTCTTTCCGTCTTCCTAATGTCCCAAAGCCCTAAAAAATACCTTGGTAATCCTTCCCAGAGTAGTAGATGACTTAGTTTCACATCAGTTCCTGATTTCTGTTAGATCACGGTATGATATTTAGCTTTTTCAGTCGGAATTCAGAAGGACTAAGGCAATAATTTGGTTTTTGCTTACTGCATGTAAACGCACTGATTGTTTGCTAGATCGGGTCTGATGGTAATCAAAATTGTGTTTTGCTGGTGAAATTTTACCAAAAAAAGTGTTTAATCACAGGTAATTCATAACTTACCAAGAGGCAATTACTTTTTCAAGAAAATAATGAAAAAACATAATCTTGACTGCCAAAAGTAAGGATACACCTTAAAGCTTTAGCTCATAACCTTTCAACAAAACCTCATATACATTTAGGGATAGTATAGAAACAACTTCTAGGAATGTTTTTTTATATTTAAAAACACTTCTTTTATGCCTTATGTCTTACAAAAACAGTTGTAGTAAAAAATGTGTGAGCAACTGTTGGGAATATTTATTTATACATATTTTGATGGGAGAGTTTGGAGATTCTTCCCACTAACTTTAGTTTATAGTCAGGAAGTTTTTCTACTTATGAAAAAATGCCACACCCCTCTATACTTGTGGTTGTCTTGTGGGGAAAAGGCAACTTTTTAGTCACTAGTGGCATTTGTTCTTTGCCAGATTAAGTCCAGTTCTGTAGCTGGTTCTGGTTCTCAGAAATGTTTTCAGTTGTTCCTTAACTAACCTGACATAACCCTGTCACATCCTTTAATAACCAATCATACAACAAGGTGGTTATTTGCAAAGTCATAAACAGGCGTTCTGTTCACTGTGTAAACAGATTTTAGGGAAGCAGCATGGCTGTGGTGCAGGTTTTTATCTGATGCATCCCAATCAGGCTGAGAGAAAGGCATGCAAGGAGAAAATGAGTCATAAGAAGACCCCCCCCCCCTCTCTTTGCTGAAGGAGGGCTCTTATTTTTATCGAGATGGGGGGATGGAAACTCTGGACAGGCACGCTTTTTAGACCTTAAAATCCAGCTTTCACACATAATGTCTTGGATTATTTTGTTCAACAGCAGACAAATCACAGGGCTGTGTTTTGTTTCTTGTCAAACGAATCCGCTGTTTCTCCGCAGAGGATTGCAGTTTGAGTTTCCACTGAGGCCTCCAGGGAAGGAGAGAGACACAACAGAGAGAGAGAGAGAGAGAGGCTGGCGAAAAATGGGGGAGGGGACGAAATATGCAAGGCTGAGGTGGCACGGCTGTGTTTGTCAGCGCAGGAAGGGCTGTGGAAGAAGGGACTGTGCAGAGGAGTGAGGCTGACAGATTATCGTCTTTTTCCAGCCAGCCGGTCTGCAGCGAGGCGCTGACCGATAATCATATGACCCGTTCTATTTACGCACGCAGCTGCGTGTGTTTGTGTGTTTTCATTCGGGCAGAACTACCCCTTCATGACTAACCGTGCGAGATCTGTCGTTGGTTAATAACTTTTACACTTCTTGATGGTTTTCTCTGGTTTCCCGAGTTTATACATTTCATAAAAAAAATAACAAAAATTCATTTGATTCTTCTTGGTAAATCCCCTATGCTGCACCAAACAGCAGAAAGCAAATAAGACTTCAATCGATAAACATTGCAAATGTATTAAAACTGATAAACACTACTGTTCAATTTTGCTTAATGTCTTCCAGGATTTAAAAGATAGATGTGCAACGTGTTTTTCATGATGTCTATCTTGTTTACGTCCAAATACTTGGGTTTCAATGGGCCTACTAATGTTGAAATGATGAGAACAATATTAGGCAAAAATCACACATTTATTTCCAGCCATTTGGGAACACACAGTTACTTAAGTCTTGTGCTTTCTTTATTAGTTTAGCTGATGTGGTTGCTGTATATAAAAGCTTTTGAAATATTTCTCTTCTTAAAAACCTTTCCCTGCAGTTGCAATACCATGCTAGTCTGTGCTACATCAGCAAACCCATGAAAACATGGCGCTTTCTGGAGTTGTTCCTGTAAACATTTACTTATGTGATCCGATTATTTGAATACACACAAGCAGGTGAGCATTTCAGTTCCATGCGGGACAGGAGGAAGTTGTGAGTGAGGCTGTGCATTCAGGCCACAGCAGGCGAACTCTTCGTATCTTAAGCACAATCGTTTAATGGCATTTTATTTACATGTAGTTCTCCATTCAGCATGTTCGGATTGCATATTATTTAAAATGAAACAAAAAAAAATCTATTAAATATGTTATGTTAAAAATTGATTGCTAAAATTGATTGCATCTACAGCGCCTTGCAAAAGTATTCAAACCCCTAAATTGATGGACTGGATTTTTTTTTTTTTTAACCCTGTCGGTCAAAATGACGGACAACAAAAATATCTAGCGTGAAAATATCTGGCTTAACTCCTCCTGCCCAGTGAGAGTTCAACTGGAATCGCTCTTCTGAATATGCCGGACCATAAAATGGCGTACCCAAACCGATCTGTGCCGTGGCGATTGGTGGAAATGAGACAAAACTCATTAAGGCAAGGCAAGGCAATTTTATTTATATAGCACACTTTCAACAACAAGGTAATTCAAGGTGCTTTACATGATCAAGTGGTAAAATAAAAATGGCAGTAAAACACAGACAAAGCATACAGCATTAAAGGAAGGTTTTCTTGTTGACCAGACAGGCTGTCAGTTTGTGACGATATGCCAAATGTCAGAAAAAACACCAGTTTTGATTGAAGGATAATTTTCAATTTTTTTATGTCACAGACTGAAATTACTGTACGGCTTTGAGTTTCACAGTTACATAAGAGGAAGAGGACAAATGGGGGGGGGGGGGGCATGGTTCCCTGGATTCTGAGTCACTTCCCTTTCCTGGTCAGGAGCAGATTCCTACCATGTCTGTGGGTAGACTGCTGCCTTGGATGAATGGCTGGCCATGTGTTCTGGAAGGCAGTGGGTTTAAGCAGCACACCCGTGGTAAAAAAAAAATACAAAAGAATCCCAGCTGTGTTTGTTTTAAGCAGCTTCTTATTCGTGAATTACCAGCAATATGGCCAAATTTAAAGTTCTGGTACACAATAAAGCTTCACTTCAGATTATTTGTTTTCTGTATGTGTTGTGTTTACTGTCCAAACTAGTGGAAAACATGTTGTGTGTGGAGTCAGGGCGGGTGGAGTCTGATTCGGACATTTGGCTGAGGCTACATTCATACAGAAAAGGATAATAACTGTAAAATTCATTACCTTTTTCCTACTGAGCCCTAAAAAAGATCAAACAAAAATTTCCCTGCAGCGGATCCACACCACATCCACACTGGGTTCCCTGAATGTAGACAGTAAATGTTAAACTTCTGAAACAGACGCCAGCTGAGATTTTTTTAGCTGTTTTATTTACTAAATTGCAACAGTTTCCAGGAATGCAATTAAAATTGAAATGGATGCTCAAATCCCTGTAGGAGACACAGCGGGTTCCAACCCCGTTCAGCACAGACACCTACTTGAAACTCTCCAGGTGGCGCCGGGTGTCCACCATGCAGTCGGAAATGGATGAAGTGTTTTCTAATTGTGTGCACAGATGTTTAGGATAGACGTGTGTTTGTGTTAAAGCTGACGCATTATCTTCTCATTTTCAGTGCTTTGGGTAATTGTTCATACCCCTTGAAATTGTTTACATTATGTCAAGTTAGAACGTTTAATTTCTCTTTGGGATTAACAAAGTATTTGAATTGATTTGAACGTCACATTTCTAGGTATTTTACGGTGACTGAGTGGCGCATAGTTGTCAAGTGGAAGGAAAATGATAAATGTTTTTTGTTGATTATCTGAAAAACGTGCGTTTAATTCGCATTGAGTCACATTTTTATCTAAAAAACCCCTAAATAAAGACCAGTTAAACCAATTTCCTTCAGAAGTCGCAAAATGTAATCTCAGTATAAGCGCTGCTTTTCTAATTCTGGCCTCCCAGGTTTGCTAGAGAGTATTAGAGAACATCTAGAGACCATCTTAAAGACCAATGACCACAGCAGACAGGTCAGGGAGGGAGATGTGGAGAAGTTTAAAGCAGGGTTGGGTTGTGCAAACTGCAAGCCTAGCAAGACATGATCGTCCACCTAAACTCGGAGGAGCTGTAGAAATCCACAGCTCAGGTGGATGAATCTGTTGCCAGGGGAACTACTAGTTGTGCTCTCCACAAAATGTAGAAGACACAGCAAAGATGTGCTAGAAGGAGACCAAAATTTGGCCTGAATGCAAACCCCTGTATCTGGAGGAAAGCTGACACTGCAAATCTCCCTAAACAAATTATTCCCACGGTAAAATATGGTGGTGGGAGCATCATGCTGTGGGGTTGCAGGGACAGGGAAGATGATCAGAGTGGATGGAGCTAAAGACTAGGGGTGTAATGGTACATGTAACGCCATTTTCGGAGTATTGAGCGCACCTGAATATAAGCCCCACATTTTCATGTAGTAACACTAGATATTTACACAGAAAGACGGTACACTGAATATTTTTTTGTTGTTGTTTTAATTTAAGACGTGCTTTGTTTTAAAAAAAAAAAGCTCTGCCTGAAAATCACCAGTACGTCATCAACATAACACGACAGTAACATGACTGGTTAGAAAATAAAACATAGCATAGCCAATCAGTGGCCAAAGTCATTGGTTGCTATCTTCATCTTCCTCTTGATCACTAAAGCCACTGAAGTCGTTTTCTTCCGTGTCTTTATGTCCTCTGAAAGCTTTTGTCGTCTTTTTACCCTGACTCAGTTCTTACCGCTGCCTCCTCCAACATCTCACCATCGATTCATTGACGTCAAGCTTCCGTGCAGCAGCTCTATTTCCTTCTTTGACGACCAGCCCGATTGCCTTTAACTTGAACAGACGCCAGGGCGTGTGTTTGTGTGTTTTCTATGATGTGCATGAAAACTACCGGTAGTGTCTTTCCTCTGCACATAATCTTCCCGACATGTCTGTCTCAATTTTATGCTTCCTTCTATAGTTCCCCCGCGGCGGCCTTTAGCCAGTAAGAAAATATATAAATTAGTCGCATCATTGTATAGGTCGCAGGGTTCAAAGCTTGTGAAAAAAGTAGTGGCTAATAGTCCAAAAATTACGATATCCGTATTTGTATTTTTAGGTATGGTCCTGTCGACTCGGCACGCATGTGTACCAAACTAATACATCTTGTTTTCTATCTGAACACATGCAGAATGTTTACATGCGGAACTCGGAGTGCTGTGCAACGTTTCCACTGAGGAACTTAAAAAAGTGACACCAAAAGAAAACAGAAAGGACTCCCAGCTATCACTAAGCTCTGGTATTTGGGAACATTAATGGTTTCTCATGCAGCTACAGTAGAAAAAAGACTAGGGCAGAGGATACAGCCAGAGCAACAATGGGATGGTTTACGTCTCACTTCTAAGGATTCTAATACACAAATCTAAAGGAGATCTGTGTATTAGAATGGTCTAGTCAAAGTCCAGAGCTAAATGCAGTTTAGGGCTCTAGGGCGAGGCTTAAACAGTGAGGCTACCAGATGCTCTCCTTCTGGTTTTACTTAGCTTCACATGTAAAGTAGTGGGAGACATATGCCAAAGACTTGCAGCCGTAACTGCAGTGCTAGCTTCAAATGCACGCCACACTTTTCAGATTTTGGTCTATGGAAGATTTTCACATTTATCTGCGACCTTTTTGTGGTCTACCACATTAAATCCCAATAAAGTACGTTGAGGTTTGTGTTTATAAAGTTACAAACTGTGAAGGTGGGTGTGAATAATGTAAAGGCAGCAATGAATGCAAAGAATTTCAGTGCAAATGAAGTCCTAACTGGTAAACAGCCAGCAAAGGTACCAAGTTTTGCAGAACAAATTTCAAATTTCTCCTTTTGCTTTCTGCAAACACAGCATTTCAGTTGCCATCATCGCCAACAGCTAACAGGATTTCCTCTCGCTGCTCCCAGGAGGAAATACCCAACTCACAGTTGTGATTAATTCTCGTGCTTATTAATGACTAACCAAAACCCTAACCTTTATCTGGGTAACCATGACAACAGCTGAGCAATAAAAGGGCGTGACTTCAGCAGAAGCAAGTTGCCCATCAGCAGGGCGTCCCCGTCTCAGTCCCGTAGAGTTTTCTCTTTATTTAAACTGCAGTCTCTCAGCTGTATGATTTTTCATGCAGGCAGGATGGCAGCGCACCACGCAGAGTTCGAACGGGCCGGTCAGAACCCGGGCCTCCAGGTGTGGAGGGTGGAGAACTTTGACTTGGTGCCAGTTCCGGAGAAGCTGTACGGGGGGTTTTACACCGGGGACGCCTACCTCATCCTCAACACCATCAAGCAGCGCTCCGGGAACCTGCAGTACGACCTCCACTTCTGGCTGGGTGAGTCCACTGAGATAAATATCATCTCTGTCTCATTTCCTCCTTTTCTGTATAATTTAGATGTTTTTGTTTGTCGTTTTTATGTTTATAAAATGGGATTTTTCATATTTCCATTACAGCTACGACCCTGTTTGACTTGCAAAGGAGATGAGGGCTCTTTAACTGTGTTCCTCTGAAGGATTATCAGTAAACATTGTTGCTACTTTGCATGTTTCTCTGAATTTCCTGACGCCAGTCAAAAGTAAAAGGCATTTCCCTCTTGCTCCTAAAAACACCTGGTAGCTTCTGCACAGAATGGCTCTATAGCGGCTGTTCTGACCAGTTTTTGCAAATCATCATGTGAGGATAAAGTGGTAAAGTGTTTTTATGCAACACTGTGTTACTTTGCTTTTTATTACCAGGAAATGGTGACACATTAGAGTCCTTTACTATAATAAAAGCAGCATTATATTGTAAAACAGAGAAAATATCTAACTTTGGGTTCTCCATTTACATGCTAATCTACCTAGGTGCTGACTATCCGTTAAAAACACGAAATTTTTATTGGTTTGATTATTCAAGAAGCATAATTGTTCGTGAATTATTTTATTACATTACATTTGCATGATAAATGTTAGTTTAAACTTGGTTTTACTGTATTATCTTAAGCTTACAGTCTCACTATTTGAAGTAAGGTTATCTTTATTGATTCTATTCAGGAACTGACTGATGGCAGATAATTCAGGGAGTTTGAGTTGGATCTGATTTTATAGATTTCTATTGTGTTAGGGTAACAAGGGGTTTAAAGGTTCATGCATTTTTACTGGAGCATCATTGTTTGGTTCCAGGTTCATTGTCCCTTGTCGCTAACAAGCTTCTACACATGCATTCAGACCCGGCGCCAGAGGAATTTAGCTGAGGAAGCTGTGGCTTTTTCTGGGGGGGGGGCAGTAAACCCTTAGTGCTTTTACGTCCTGTTGGCAGCACATTGCATGCTTCCGGGTCAAATCCACCTTTTTTTGCGACACCCTTTCTATATATATATATTATACATCATTTGAACACTATGAATCTTGAGATTCCAATTATGTACGCCAATCAAGGATGCAATCATAACTGTAGAGACAGTAAACGCTTTTGTCAAACCACTCAGAAAGCAAACAATGTACAACTTAACGTTCGAAGCCACATATTGACAGAACACAGCCATCTCGAACAAAAACAGGGTCAAATTAGGTCAAATTAATGTACTCCAGTAAAATAGTTAGTCCATAACAAGTCTTATGTCCACAGTCCAACATTATCTGCTGCTGAAAACCTAGGTAATTTCCTTCCTTGTGTGTATTTCGTACAAAGTTTTCATCATGACTACCGTTAACATGCTCATATTAGCCTTAAAACACACAGCACCCTTCTTCTTATTCTTCTTCTTTGTGATATTTACTGGCGGTTGGCGCATTACTGCCACCAACTGGTATGGAGTGTGGACCAGGAATGTCACTCCAGGTTTCACTTGCCTCTCTAAGACTGGTGATGTATTAGCAACTGCTTGTGCTAGCTTTGGTATTGTTTTTATTAAGCTAAGCTCTAATGTCCATTTTGGTATACAACCGTATCAAAGTATCTTCTTTACTGCCTCCAAATGCCCCCATTAATAGCCTACAGCACCCTCTGCTGGTTTTCTTGCGACAGTACATTGCATGGTTACAACTTAAGGAGGAGACGTGGATGCAGAGCAGGAGCGAAAAGGAGACAGAGAAAGAGGAAGTTCAAGCCATCTCTTCCATCGATCATAATGGGCAACGTAAGATCACTGGCTAACAAGATGGATGAACTCCAAGCCCTTACAAGGACTCAGCCAGAGTACAGTGAATGCAGTGTTATGTATTTTACTGAGACGTGGCTGCTGGATCATATCCCCGACTCCAACGTCTGTCTGCCAGGCTTCCTGACTGTATGAGCAGACAGAGATCTGAAGACAAGCAGAAAAAGAAAAGGTGGTGGAGTAGCAGTGCTTGTCAACAACAGATGGTGTCATCCAGGACATGTTACTGTGAAGTGTCGTCTGCAGCCCAGATGTCGAACTCTTGGCAGTGAGTTTTCGTCCATATTATTTACCAAGAGAGTTCACTAGTGTAATTTTGGCAGTTGTTTGCATTCCGCCTTATATACTATATAAACTTCTGTGTGGACATCATCCCCACCAGAACAGGGAGATGCTTCCCTAATAATAAACCCTGAATCACCAGTGACCTGAAGGAACTGCTAAACAAGAAAAAAAGAGCCTTCAGGGAGGGAGACAGGGAATTACTGAGGAGTATACAGAAGGACCTTAAAGTCAAGATCAGAGACAGCAAGGAGGCATACAGGAAGAAGCTGGAGAACAAACTACAGAGGAACAATATCCGAGATGTCTGGTCAGGAATGAGAAAGATCACAGGTTTTAAGGACAGGAAGGATTGGATAGATGGAAGTCTGGACAGAGCCAATGAACTGAACATATTCTTCAACAGGTTCAGTTCAGGAACTAGCTCAGCATCCCCCTCTCCTGTAGCCAGACAAACAGACATCCCACTCTCCTCTGATCAACAGCTTTCCTGTAACACCTCGGATGTTTTATCCTTCACCTCAGCCATGGACTCTTCTAATTCCACAAGTTTGACTTCAACCAAGTCAGGAAATGCTGCTACCCCCTTTGCCTCCCCCTCCCCCTTGTCTGTCTCCAAAAGTCAGGAGAAGAGGCAGCTGGAGAAACTGAACCGGAACAAGGCTGCAGGTCCAGATGGTGTCAGCCCCAGAGTCCTGAAGGCCTGTGCTGGGCAGCTCTGTGGGATTCTGCAGCACCTCTTCAACATTAGCCTAACTCAGGAGAAGGTTCCAGTGTTGTGGAAGACATCCTGCCTTGTTCCAGTAACCAAAAGAACTCACCCATCAGTCATCAATGACTGTAGACCCGTTGCCCTGACATCCCACATCATGAAGGTCCTGGAGAGACTCCTGTTGGCACCCCTGAGTAAGCAAACAAGAACGTATCAGGACCCACTGCAGTTTGCTTTTCGCTGTGGAGTTAGAGTTGAAGATTCCATCATCCACCTACTTCAACCAACCCACTGTCATCTGGACAAAGCAGGCAGCACTATGAGGATCATGTTCTTTGATTTCTCCAGTGCATTTAACACAATTCAGCCTGATTTGCTTTGTCAGAAACTCCTGAAGACACAGGTGGAGCCCTCAACAATTGGCTGGATCAATGACTACCTGACCAACAGACCACAATTTGTGAGACTGAAGAATTGTGTGTCAAACTAGGTGGTCAGCAGCACAGGAGCACCACAAGGGACCGTACTCTCACCATTTCTTTTCACTCTGTACACCTCAGACTTCCAGTACAAATCAGAGACCTGTCATCTGCAGAAATACTCAGATGACTCTGCAATTGTTGGGTGTATCAGAGATGGACAAGAAGCTGAATACAGAGAGCTGGTGGACCTCTTTGTGACATGGTGTGGAAACAATCGTCTCACCTTGAATGTGAACAAAACAAAGGTGATGGTTGTAGATTTCAGAAGAAACAGGGATAAGTCAAAAACTGTTTCCCTCATTGGAGAAGAAGTGGAGGTGGTTGAGGAGTATAAATACCTCGGAGTTCACCTTGACAACAGACTGGACTGGAGGCGCAGCAGTGAAGCCGTCTACAAGAAGGGACAGAGCAGACTGTACTTCTTGAGGAAGCTTAGGTCCTTCAAGGTTTGCAGCAAGATGCTGCAGATCTTGTACAAGTCTGTTGTGGAGAGTGTAATCTCTTCAGCCGTCATCTGTTGGGGTAGCAGCATCAGAGCCAGGGATTTAAATAGGCTAAACAACCTGATAAAGAAGGCTGGTTCTGTTCTTGGGACAACTGTGGAACATCCGGAGATGATGATGCAAAGAAGGATTCTTCATAAATCAAAAACATTATGGACAACCCTGAGCATCCTCTTCATGAGACAGTCATACAACAACAGAGCGTCTTCAGTCGGAGGCTTCTTCAGTTTCGCTGCAATACAGACCGCTACAGGAAATCCTTCCTGCCCACAGCCATCATCATCTACAACAACTCCTTAAAGAATTAATCATATGAGCTATACCAACACTTAATTTCCCTCTGGGATCAAGAAAGTATTTTTGAATTTCAATTTTGAATTGAATTAAAGCTACATTGTGCATTTTTTTGAGTTAATTCTTAGCAAAAACCCCATTGTTCTTTCAAAAATATCTGCTCATTCATGTGTAATTACTTCCACCCACTAATGAAAGTATTCTCGTAAGTGTAGAATCTGCTATTCAGAATACATACGCGCGAGTCGCACGAATGGCTGAATCCATGTTGAGCCTCCATCTTTGAAATACATTCGCCAACGAGGGACATTCCTGGAAATTCTAGTTCCGCCTTTCGCGCTTTGGCTACACTCAGTTGCACCGTGACAAATGCGAGAGGGAGATTGTCTACTTGCGACGCCGCAGACGTCTGACTATATAACTAAATGCAATGTAATTTTCTAAAGTAACCTCATCATTGGAAGGAACACTGGACGAAGTCGTAGTACTGGAAGCCATGTTAATCTTGGCATGAAACGGCCACCGTAGGAGTTAAAACGCGCTCGGAATGGGGGGGGTGGGAGGTGAGGCTAGAACGTAATATTCAGTTGGTTGATTCACCGTTAGATGGGAGAAGTTCTTACACAATGTAGCTTTAATTTACACTGCATTTTAATCTATCTTGGGTGGGCCTAATACCTGAATGGACGGGCTTGGCCCCCTAGGCCCACCCACCAAACCTCTGCGGTTTTCTTCACCTCATAACTGCTTTTTTTAGGTTGAAAATTAAGCTGTCTGCCTCAGGAGGTTTGTTACTGACTACAGTGGACCCCTGTATTCATGAGAGTTAGGACCACAGCCACCTGTGAAAAGCTAAAATCAGCAAATACTTGAGACTCCCCTATAAAAATGCTTATAACTGCTTAATTAGCCTAAGTAGTTTAAACACCAAATATACATTAATGTGCATTAATACGCACCGTGGAAACCAACTTAGCACTACCACAGAAGCTAACATCTACAGTCTTCCTTATCTCCACTCTTGGGGGTACTGCCAATCAGTGCCAAGGACAATGAGTGGCCGACCTGGATTGGCTGTTTTTAAATTGCATTCTGCCTAGTTTTTTCAGCTTCCTTAGATGCGACTTCTTTTGAATATTTTACATATACGGTATGAAAAAATCCATGAACAAGCACTTTTTCAGCAAGTTACGTTGCACGGAAAAATACGTGAATACTGAACAGTGGTCCACTGTATGTATCAGCTAGTACATATCAAAGAGACGTTTTAAACCTGCTTTGACAATCAACTACTAGTATTTTTCTGTAATCTACTCAAGGTGTACTGTAAGAAACTAAAAAAAAATCATATTTACCAGTAGGGGGTTGCTTTTAGTTGTTTTGTTTGGCTAAAGTGGCTAAAATCTGGTTCAAACCAGAATTAAACCTAAATAAATGGAAATAAGGTGCAAAAACATTAAAATAAATAAGAGATTTTAGTATTTAATGGCTACTTATTACCATAATTCATCAAAAAAGCGAATTTCTATATTTTATACCGTAAAGATTTCTAATTAATCTAATTAATCACAGGGTAGCTGTGAATTAGTCATGATTAATCACAAATATTTGACATACCTAAATACCTGAAAAAGTACAATTAATAATGAACAAAACCGTAAGCCGTTGGTTTTTTTATTTTAAGAAAATTAAGGAGAGATGCATGGAACTTTTGTTTTGAACTCCACTATCACATTTACATGTGGTCCTTTTAACCTCTTAATCTTTGAGCCAGTTGCTAAGGCAAACTAACTGGTTAACATTTTCTGAATGTGAAGATGACAGTATTGGTTAGCTATGTTAGCTTGTTTGTTAGCCAAGGGTTACCTGATGGGAAGTGATCACTGCAGATTTTTGGATTTTTAATCATCTGCTTGTTCCAATCACTTCTTCTGATAGCTTACAACCAAAGGCCTTTTGCATGATATTTTTGTTTTTTGTTATTTTTGTCAAAGCGATTTGTGCAGCCAACAGCACAGGACATAACCGCGTCTCTTTCTGCAGACTACACGCACAGCAGAGCAGAGAGTGATGTAAACCGATAATCCCTATGTTCCGTGACTAAGAAGAGACGTTCACATGGAACCGTGGATGCAGTTCGGGTCTGCCATGCTGTCTACGTGACGAGCGAGCACTGAAAGCAGCGCTGGTTGAATTGTAGGATAAACAGGGCGGGTCATTCTGTGCATGCGTCTAAAAACTTAACTGCGTTGATTCTACAAATTAATCGACCTGAGTTAATGCATTAATTTTGACAGTCCTAATTTTTTATATTAAAAAACTCAATATTAATATGGAGAGTGTCCTGTTTCTTCTGATTTAGGCGATTTCTGCAGCCAGGATGAAAGCGGCTCAGCAGCCATCTTCACTGTCCAAATGGACGACTTCCTCGGGGGGAAACCGATCCAGTACCGTGAGGTGCAGGGGCACGAGTCCAAAACCTTTCTGGGCTACTTCAAGTCTGGTATCAAATACATGGTAGGTTGGGACTAGGTTTTTTCCTTGTAATCCGGCCTGTTATGACCTAATTGTTGTCTCGGTTGAAGGTCTAACGTTTGAAGATGATAATAACCCAAAACAAGTTGTTGCGTTTTTGCTTTCTTTTTTGCTGAAATTTGAAATTTATCTCCCAGAAAGGGGGCATAGCTTCTGGGTTCAAGCACGTCGTCACCAACGAGGTGTCGGTGCAGCGGGTGCTCCAGATCAAAGGTCGGCGTGTCGTCCGGGCCACGGAGGTGCCGGTTAGCTGGGAAAGCTTCAACCAGGGAGACTGCTTCATCTTAGACCTGGGAGATGTGAGTCAAATGGAGAGGATAATTATTAGTTATGCAACATGATATCATCTGACTGTCACTACAGAATTTACCATGTCGTGCAAATAATACATAAAATGACCTAAAACCAGCTGAAGCAAAGGAAAGCGGTTGCTGCTGTTAATTTAATAAGTTCATCTTCGGGAAATTAATTTTTCCACTCTTCGTTCTCTCATTCCACATGAGATTTATTAGTGAATTAACGTTTCCGTTCTTCGTCTTCTCATTCCACAGGAGATTTATCAGTGGTGTGGTTCCCAGAGCAACCGCTTCGAGAAGCTCAAGGCTACTCAGGTCGCCAAGGGCATCCGTGACAACGAGCGCAGCGGGAGAGCCCGCGTGTATGTCTGCGATGAGGGAATGGAGAGAGAGAAGATGACGGAGGTCAGAGCAATAAAATCACTGGAGCAAATTAACTAAGAGACGCACACGTTTATTGAGATTGCTGCCTCTGCTCACAGGTCTTAGGCCCCAAACCAGATCTGCCACCTGGGGCCTCTGATGACATCAAAGCTGACGCTTCAAACAGGAAGAGGGCGAAACTATACAAGGTTAGGTCATGAATGTGTGCGCAGATGAAAACCGGATGCCTAGGAGGGGGACATATTTATGGATGATCAAGGCCTGAGTGCATTGTAAAGTTTGGTGGTGAGGGAAATACTGTATTTTGTGGCTCTTAGTTTTTCGGCCTTAGTTCCAGTGAAAGGAGCTCTCAATGCTTCAGCAAACCAAAACATTTTGGACCATTTTGTGCTTCTAACTTTTTGGGAACAGTTTGGGGATGTTCTAAACTAACTCATCCAACATGGATGAGTTAGTTTGGATCCGGAGGAACTAGACTGCCTTGGACAGAGTTCAGACCTCAACCCAACAGATCATCTTTGGGATGAATTAGGGATTAGACTACAAGTAATGCCCTGTCATCCAACATCAGTGTTTGACCTCACAAATTCATCTGGAAGAATGGTTTAAAAAATATTCTAAACAGACTTCTTAACCTTTTGGGATGATTTAAAATATTTGGAAATGTGTATTATATGTAATTAACAAGCAATTTATGACAATCTAATTAGGGTCTTTTACATGTGTAGTTTTACCATTACATTAACAGCTACATGTATTAGATCAAAACGTGGTGGCGGACGTTTAGCAACTCAAGGATAGTTTTATAGTTAATTTACAAAAAGCACAAGCAGCAGCAGAAGTATTTTCTTTTCTTATTAGCAAACAAAACCCAACAAAATGTTATTGGCCGTATCACTGTTATAGAATAAGATATAAATTTAAACAACAGCTAAACTCAAAGTTTAGTGTTAAGGCGCGTTCTATTTACCTCAGAACTAGAAGCTGGGTTTGACGTCACAGCCTAGTAAACGTAGTAACGTAGTCGGATAAGTCGGGATTCCAATATGGCAAAGCCCAGGTAGCCATTGTTGGCAGTACCTATTATAAACATTGTTACAAGCTGTACTTTCCACATGCAAACACCACTTTTGTTTTGTTAAGTTTAGAGTTGCAGGCTCTACATGTAATGTTGATTTTGGACGCATCTTAGAAGTGTGTCTTGTAAAATAAACATGTTTCCACCACAGCTGCTATTGCTGACTCAGTGAGCGGCCATATTGAAAGTCAAACTCAGAGCAAAAAAAATCTCCAACTTTCCAAGTAGGAAGTCTGACTTCCGGGGCTTTCCAGGTGATTTTTCTCACTCGGAAGTCAGAATTTCTGAGTTCCGACTACAAATGGAGCACACCACATCTCAATTGCTTTCCTCTTCGTCCGCCATGTTACCTTATTTCTTTATTCCTGCAGCAAACCTAGCTGCTACAGACAGCTAACATTAGTACCACATCAAAGTTAGCGGATACAGGAAGTTAGCATTAGTACTGCAGAGGAGCTACAGGAAGTTATCCACTACATGCAATTGACATTACCACCAAAGTAGTTTCCACCAAGCAAGCTTAGCATTAGCACTAGAGATCAGTTAGCTGCTACAAAAAGGCAAGGCAATTTTATTTGTATAGCACACTTTCAACAACAAGGTAATTCAAGGTGCTTTACATGAAGTAAAACTAGGAAGAAGTTAGTATTAGCATTTAAACTAAGTTAGATGCAACACTGTACCGTTTATTCCAAAAAAATGACTATGAAGTGATCAAAGTTACAAAATGGCAAATGGGCAAAATGACCAGCACCCAATAGAAGTCCTTGAGACAAATACCTTTATTGAACAAGACTAGAAGTCAATATGGAGCCCCAGATTATCTTGTTACTCCTTGGACATATCTATCCATGATTTGCTTTATTTCTTTTTTTACGTAGTAGTTGGCTTTGCAACCACTGTTCAATGATTGTAACTCGGAGATTACTCTTCCTGATGTGCCTGCCGCAGGTTTCCAATGCTAGTGGTGGCATGACCGTTGCTCTGGTGGCAGCCGAAAACCCGTTTTCTCAGAGCGCCCTGGAGTCCGGCGACTGCTTCATTCTGGACCACGGCTCAGATGGCAAGATCTTTGTCTGGAAAGGTCAGTGTAAACTCAATCCGAGGAATTATTTCCTGCATGATGTTTCTTGCTACATTCTTTTTTGCTTCTCCAGGCAAAGATGCCAACATGGATGAACGAAAGGCGGCGATGAAGGCAGCCGACGAGTTCATCAAGAAGATGGGCTACCCCAAACACACGGAGGTCCAGATCCTGCCGGAGACGGGCGAGACGCCGCTCTTCAAGCAGTTCTTCAAAAACTGGCGCGACAAGGACCAGACAGAGGGCCTGGGCGTGGCTTACATCACTAACAGCATTGCCAAGATCGAGAAGGTGGCTTTCGACGCCGCCAGCCTTCACGAGTCCTCCGCCATGGCGGCCCAGCACGGCATGGTGGATGACGGCAGCGGAGAGAAGCAGGTGAGAGGGGATTGGTCACTGACCTCATCATGGTGTATATCTCTCATCCTATTTTTTTATTTCCTTCACCATTTCAGGGAAAACTTTTACAAGAGTCCCGAATTATTCCTACTAGCTTTGGTTAAAAACATCTGGAAATGAAAACCAGCTGTGGAGTGGGAGAAGATATAGGATATAGTCCTACTACTTCAATCAAAGTCACTGCAAATTAAGGCGGTTCCTGATTTAATGGGATATATTTGTTCCTAACCATGGCAGATCTGGCGCATTGAGGGATCCGATAAGGTCCTGGTGGATCCGTCCACATATGGACAGTTCTACGGAGGAGACAGCTACATCATCCTGTACAACTACCGCCATGGAGGACGTCAGGGACACGTCATCTACATGTGGTGAGAAGACAAGCGCCTGCTTGATGTGAATGTTGTCGAGACATGGCCTTACTGTACCTGAACGAGGTCTTTGGATTCAGTAATCCAGGTCAAATTGTGAAAGTTATCTATTATACCAGCAGGTTACACACAGAGAGATACATTTCCAACATGTTTTTATACGTTTTGATGAGTTTAGCATACAGCTAAAAGGATTTCTAAAACAGAAATATGGGCATACTAAAAAGTGTGTCCATGTACTGTACAGTATATGCCCTCAGTAATTGGTTGGGGCTCCTTTTGCACAAATTACTGCATCAGTGCAGCGCAGCACGGAGGAGATCAGCCTGTGGTTCCACTGAGTTATCAGAACTTTTTCCTTCCACAAAACTTTCTATTGCTATTATTAGACAAATCACTAAAAGAACAACCAGCTTCGTTGCCAGTGACCCTGTGTAACTTACCCTTCTTGTGGATGGTGTCAGTTAAAACACAAGGAAAGTGACATTTGTAGCTTGATTGTGCACCATTTCCAACCACAGATTTTCCTTCCACTAAACTTTACATTAATATGCATTATTACAGCTCTCTGCCAACAATGACCTTGCATGCCCTACCCTCTTTGTGTAGCGTGTCGTTGACGTTTCTTCTCTTCAAATCTTTTTTATGATGTTGTAATATTGTAACTGAGAGCTTTTTATTAGCTTTAAACCATAATCATCAAAGTCATGGAGAAATTAACCACTCACGGAGCTGTAGCAGGGTTTGAATATTTCCCTTTCAAGGAAGTTTTGTTTGTCAGGCAGGGAATGGACTCCAGTCAGGATGAAATTGGCGCCTGCGCGATCCTCGGCTCCCAACTGGATGATGAGCTCGGTGGAGGTCCAGTCCAGGTACGAATCCTTATTCTCATGGTGACTTTCTGTTCTCAGAGGCTCTTCAGCCATGTTCTCATCCATTTGTTGATATCTGCTCTCCAGGCTAACTCAGCTCAGCCACCTCCTGATCTTTACATCCTTTCACCTTTTTGTTTTTTTCTTCTGCTGCTTCTTTGCTCCTTGGTTTTTGCCCCGTCCTTCTCCTCAGGTTGTTGGTGCTCCTATAACCACTCAGGTATTTTCACCTCTCTCCCTGCTCCTCATTCGCTGATGTTGAACCAGCTTTTGTTGATTTCGTCTAAATAGGTCTCACTTCGCATGGACAGCCTTTGTGTTTATGTTGCTGAAAGTAAAACCTCCATCCATGCAGAAGCATGTGCTGCTGTCACATCAACATCTGCAAATTAATCCCTTTCCTCTCCTGCAACGCTCTAACCAAACCTAACCCTGACAAAAGTTGGCTGGGTGTTTCTTTTTTATTGCAAAATTTAAGGTTTTGCTCATACAATCATGTTTAAAAGAAAGTACACCCTCTTTCAGTTATATCAAGATAATAAAAATGGTCTGGATCTAAAATAGTCCAACCTAAAGGGAGCAAAGTCAAACCGATTCCACGCGGTCATTTAGAGACTGTTAAGACAGACACCATGGAAATCTGTTTAAAAACTAAGTACACCCTTGCTGCCTATTTACAAATTAAAAAGGGAAATAGGAATTAAAACATTTGGTCATTTAGCCATCGACGGTGTAGGAAAGAACTGCAGTTTGCTGCCCTGGAGTGTACAAACGGCACTTTAACACAAACCCAAGATGGAAAGAGAGCAGCAATAAGCTTGGAATTTTTCCTGCCCATCAATTCAGGAAGAGTTGTAAAGCCATTTCCAAAAAATAAAAGTCCATCATTCAAAAACACCAGCTTGCATTCTTCCCAGGAGTGGACATCCCAATAAATTCACCTCGCGACCGGACCCTAACCTCTAAGAAAAATTGCACAAAAAAAAAAAACAAGATCAAGATGTCCATCTCAGACTCTACAGGCCTCTGTTTTAGTATCTTAAATGTTCAAATTTGTGACAGGACAAACGGAATGAACCACACGCTTTGAAGGTGTTGATCCAGTTGATCCTCCCTTTTCCAGTGGAGGTGTAGTGATGTGTGATGTGACTTTGGAGTCACTGAGGTGACCATGAACTCTTCTGTCTAGTCACCAACGGTACACAAAAATCACGGTTCACTACATCTTCGGTACACTTTAATCAAGAAAAAAAAATACAAATGTGATTACTTTAAAAAAAACTTTGATCAGCATAAAATAAACAACCTTTTTTTCCTGAATTCCTTCATTTCAGTTCCTAAAATTAATTTGATTTTATTATATTGTTTAACTTAAAAAAGCTGAAAGTATACAACTGACTGGAGATTTGATTTGATAAAAAATAAATACTACAAGCAGACATAGCCAGAGTAGAGAACTATGTAACCGCTTTAGAAACGGTCAGTGTTAATGTTAAGAAATGTTAAAATAATACTTTTCCCATACTTGAGAATAAAACATGCTTAAATCACTTTGGAGTTGTTTTAATATTCCAATAGCCTAGCCTCCCAACTGTACCTGAATGCAGCATAGGCAGCTGTTGGTAAAAACCCTTCTCATCATCGGGGATTCCGCCCACTTGCGTTTTATACAAAATAAGGAGTGTGGGCTGATTGGATGCTACTGGTAGCCATGTTGGACGTCAGCTGGTTTTTCTCTAGTATCAGTGATGTTTACATTCAGCTTCACATTGTTTCAGGTGAGTCATTCAGTTCAGTCCAGAGCGTGTTATGGACCTTATTGCTGTTGAAAGATGCGTTCACTGACAAAGTTCTGGTTCGGTCCATCTTTCTTTTTGTACTGTAGCTGCATGATAAACTATTAATGTTCCCAAAAAGCAGAGTTTAGGTATAGCTGGAATTCCTTTCTGTTTTGTTTTGGTTTCACTTACATTCTGCATGTGTTCAGGTAGAAAACAGCTGTATTCGTAACCGACAGAGCCGGACCGAAAAATACAAATGCGAATGCATGTACTGTAACACCCCTAATAGTCACGTTTAGACCAGAAGCTGAAGTTTGGCCCAAACCGGGTCATCAGAAGAACGATGGGCTCAAATCCAGAAGACTAAACAAGAGAAGAAACACTGTGTTCAATGGCCTAGTCAAAGTCCAGAAATCAATCTGATTGAAATGCTGTGGAGGGACCGTCACAGAGAGCTGTGCAAAAATAAAAGTCCACATGTAGAAGCGACACTGGAAAGAAGAGTGCGTCGTTTTTGTTGAACGAATTAGTGAATACGATTGTGTGCACTTAAGGTCAGATTTAAAAACCAAGATTCAAGAGGGTGTACTTTCTTTTTTAACCGCAAACTCATATACTGCATGCAATCCAGTTCAGGCACTGAGAAATTTCAGGTTCCTCTCCTACCTGTTCGTCACACATTTTGTTCTTTGCTGACACGATGTTATGATTCAGACGACACGGAGCAGCACATTTTATCACCAGCTGCTGCGAGGCCCGAGCATGTGCCGAGTGTTTGATCAAACCTCAGAGCAGAAGTGAACGCGTCAGTTTTGGTTTGTTAAACTTCGTGTTGCACACAGACTCACCCCCCCCCCCACTGATTTGATCCACACTCATCTGTAAATATTTATCTTTCCCTCGATCTGCTCATGCACGTTCAGGATTAGCATCATCTGCGTTGTCGACAGCGTGCGACTGACTGTGGCGCTTCACGGACACGGATGTTCAGGACCAGAAACTTGATCAATAACAGAATGTTAGACATGACTTTAAATTCCCAACTGCAAGTTTAACAGACCTGAACTCTCCGCGTCTGCGATGCTTAACTCTGTGCTGCCATCTTGTGTTGGTAATGAAGATTGCAGCAGAGAAAGTGAATGTATAATTGTTTTCAGTTAAATTTAAAAAGTACAATAAAACTCATATACTGCATGGATTCATTACACACAGAATGTTTCTTTTAATTTAAATGATTTTAGCCTGTAGTTAATAAAACCCCAAAGAACAGTTTCTCTAAAAAAGTTTGATGTTTTCTAAGAACAACAACAAAAAAAGGATTTTAACACAGAAATGTTATGTTGTCACTACTTCATGGCTTGCAGATTGAACTCTCCATAAGAAGCCTAAATCACAAATAATCATTCTTGTAGAAGCTGGCTTTTAACACTATACAAACATAGTAGGGATGTAAGAAAATATCGATACACCGACATATCGTGATACTGTATTTCCCCATATTGTATTTCCCGATATTGTATCGATATTTAAAAAAATATATCAATTTATTAATTTTTTTAAGGATTTGAATGGAACCATTAATAATGACAGTAATTTTTGTAGTAAAATTAAAAATATAACTGGTAGTTTGTGGCTGTCTTCACCTTCTTCGTTCCAGTGGATCAACTGGATCTAGTAATAAAACTGAATGTGTTAAAGTATGAAACAGGTTGGAGTTGTTAGAATGCTGTGACAGTTTTTCTACTGTTATGTGACTTTTAAAAATCACAATATATAGTCTTACTCATAGTATCGCGATATATCGAATCGTCTCCCATGTATCGCGATACATATCGTTTCGCCAGATTTTTGCCAAAACACATCCTTTAAAACATAGTAATAGAAAGTTGAGTGGAAGTGAAAAAAAAGTGTGGTAGTAAAAGGTACATGAGCAACGGGTGTGACTGTAATCTTGTGTAATCCAAGTGGAGGGTGTTGGAGACACAGCAGCTATAGTTCTTTCTACTAGTTTCTCTTTAATATGTTCTTGCGACTTACCCTCCTTGTGGAGGCTGTCAGTGACAACACAAGGAAAGAGACATTTGTAGCTTGCTTGTACACATCTTGCTACTACACTTCTTTCTTCCTCTAAACTTTCTGATTTACATGCTTGGATACTAAACTCTGTGAACAGCCAGCTTCTTTTGCAATGGTCTTTTGTGGCTTACCCTCCATGTACAGGGTGTTGTAGACTGTCTAGTCAGAAGTTGGGATTTTTTTCTACCAGTTTTTTTCTTTCACTAAACTTTTCATCAATATATTTGCATATTGGTGAACAGCCAGCTTCTTTATCGATGGCCTTTTTGTGACTTATCGTCCTTGTGCAGGGTGTCAGTGTCAACACAAGAAATGCAACAGTTGTAGCTTGCTTATGCACATCTTGCTACCACACTTATTTCTTCCACAAAACCTACTGATTTATATCCTTGGATACTGCACTCTGTGAACAGCCAACTTCTTTAGCAATGCCCTTACCCTCCAAGTAGAGGGTGTTGGGGGACGGTCCAGTCAGCAGTTATAGGTTTTCTACAAGGTCTTCCTTCCACTAAACATTTCGTCAACATGTTTGCATAATGGTGAACAGGGAGGGTCTTTAGTGACGACCCTTCTGGCTTAGCCTACTTGTGGAGGGTTTTAATGAAACCTCAAACGTAGCTAAGCCACTATTGTAGCTTGCTTTCACACATTTTTCTTCCACACCTTTTCATTTCACTAAACCTTCCCTTAATATGCTTTCATACTGTGGACAGCCAGCCTCTCTTGCAATGGTTTTGTCTATCTCAACAGTTTTTTTAATGGTTGTGTAGGCCATAACATAACGTTTTTGTCTTAAAATCATTTTTCATTGGTTTTATGTAATGTTAAAATTTTATGAGAAAATAAGAATTTCAGTCACTATCAGCTACCATGAGGTCTACGTGAGCTGCCTGGACTTGCTCCAGAGTTAAATGCTGGTGTTTGTGCACCAGGTGAGGGTGGTCCAGGGCAAGGAGCCGGCCCACCTCATGAGCCTGTTCGGAGGCCAGCCCATGGTGGTCTACAAGGGAGGAACGTCCAGGGACGGAGGTCAGTCCGCTCCCGCAGAGACCCGACTCTTCCAGGTGCGCTCCAATTCCACGGGGCACACCAGAGCCGTGGAGGTGAGTGATCGGACGTCGTCTGACTTTACAGCTTACCCTCACCGGTGTAAATTTATCCCGAGAGAAGGACAGACGCCAACGCAGAGCGGCTCCAACCTTAACAAGTGTTGCCTGCTTAGCCAGAGAAGAAATTATTCCTTTGTGCCTCAGAGCAGATTAGAAACACGCTTGCGAAGCACAGCGTTGCACTGAGAGGTCTGTTCTGTTATTAACAGACACACTGTAGTTGATTTTGAGGCGCCGTCCTGCTGGCACGATAAGTCTTCTAGATCTGTATTAATCCGCAGCTGAAAATAGTCCCCAAACATTTGCTCTTGTTTGACTACGGTTTGATAGCATGCTGTTTTAGGACATATACTGAGAAGCTCGAGCTCCTCTGTCCTCTATAAGCTGCCGAACAAAACAGCGCAGACATTTTATGTTGCTTAGCAGAAAGAAAGAAAAGGCTTTAGAGGTGTCACATCAACCTTCAGTGCTTCTGTGTTCCTGCAGCTCGATGCGGTGGCATCCAACCTGAACTCCAATGACGCTTTTGTTCTTGTGAGCCCTGACGGCGCCTCCCTGTGGGTGGGAGCCGGTGCCAGCGACACAGAGAAGCATGGAGCTCAGCAGTTGTGCGACATCCTGGGAGTGTCGGCCTCTTCCGAGCTTCCCGAGGCTGGAGAAACTGGTGAGGAAGCTGGGTGCCGGGGGCGGGAGGGGGGCTGCCTTTCCAAGCAGGAAACCAGCGAGAGTCTGGGTTCTTCACGGCAAGCCAAGTTTACACATGATAACAACAGTTAGGCCTTTAAGAAAGACACAGGCCCACAGCATCACAGGTCTTCCACTATACTTAACAGTAGGCATTAGGCGATTATCCACGTTGGCATGTACGCAGGGTCTAGTATGAATTAGAAGAAAATGCAGGCATATTTATTTAATAGCAAATGTTAGAGGTAATAACAACTCTACCCCACTGTGATTTGAAAATGAATTAAAATTCTGGATTTTTATAAACTTTTCATTTAGAATATGTTGCTGGAGTAAAAGCTTAACATGCTTTAGGGCTTTTGACTCGTATGTACCAGAAAAAAAACACCATATTAAATACAAATAAGTAAAGCATTTTGCTATTTACATTTTAAGCTTCCATGACTTCCTGATTTTACTGGAGCTCAAATACGACAAAAATGTTAACAAAATGGGAAAAACAGAACATGCTGTAACATGCTACTGAGCTAACCAGGCCCAGAAAGTTTACCACCACCAGAGCTGTGGTGAACAAGATCTTTCCACCATCTGCGGTGACCGGGACAATTCACAATTAATGAAAAACAAAAAACAAAAAAGTGGCATTTTGAGGAGGGTCATCAGGTCTCCATAGCAACCATCAGATGTTCTCTACATACCAACTGAGCAGGACCAAAGAGCAGAGAGAGACTGGGGAAGTTCAAATCTTCTCTTCCATCAATCATAATGGGCAAGCATCAGGTCCCCTACTCCAACGTCTTCCTACATCTCGGCAAATAATAACCAGTTATCTCTGATTACTTTAAGCTCCGCCCCCCTCACCCAGATTCCACCACATTTGGATTAAAACGCTGTTAGTGGTGCTGATGTTCCGAACAGATGGACAGGCCCCATATCAAGTTCATATCAAGACCCATTTGACCTTGGGCCGGCCCTACTCATGCCCACTGTTAAGCACAGTGGAGGATCTGTGATTCTGTGGGCCTGTTTAAATGTTGTTGGAGTGCTTGGCATCATGAAGTCATCGAAATCACAGGAGATTTTAAGTTTAAAGCTAGTGGGCTCTGCCAGAAAATCTAAAATGAGTCCTAATCGGCTATTTTAACAAGATCCTGACCCAAAGCACAGACATGGTTCACCAGACACAGAACCGTCCTCCTTCTGGTTGTCTCTGACTCCAGAGCAGAATCCTGTAAAAATCCTGTAGACTGAGCTGAAGAGAGCATCAGAGATGAGTCGGGACTCCAGAGAATCTGGAGATCTTGGGCAAACATCCATCTCTCTTTATGCTCTGGGAAGTGTTGTAGGTGAAGCCAAGCCAACTTTATTTACAAAGCACTTAAAAACAGCAGGAAGTGACTTACAGTAAGTACATCAGATTCAAGAAGAAGAAAACTCATAAATTAAAAGATAAAGGAATGAAACAACAATAAAAATGAATAAAATGTGTGTAATTCAAATAAAATCGTTACAATGGTAAAAGCTCTCTTGCTGAGTTAAAGACCAAAGAAAATAAGTTGGTTTTAAGAAGAGATTTAAAACTTGGCAGGGAAGAACCCTGCCTAATCTGCAGTTGCAGCGAGTTCCTGCATCCTTGTATAAATTATTATATGTTATTTTTCCAGATCAGTTCTGGGCCGCTCTGGGCGGGAAGGCAGAGTACCGCACCTCCACCAGGCTCAAGGACAAAATGGACGCTCACCCGCCGCGACTCTTCGCCTGCTCCAATAAGACCGGGAACTTCGTTGTAAGCTTCTCCAAAAAAAAAAAAAAAAAAAAAAAACAACAACGAAAAGAAATCCCACATATATCCCATGTAAACACAGGAGAGAACCCAGATATGATCAAACTGTTTACACCGTTCCCCCTCACAGATCGAGGAGGTACCCGGGGAGATGACCCAGGATGACCTCGCCACCGACGATGTCATGATCCTCGACACCTGGGAGCAGGTAAACAACAGCAAAGCTTCCTGACGGCTGTAGGTTCGGTGATGATAACAGGAGGTGAGCGAAGCCTGAACCCAAATCTTTTGCCATCGTAGGTGTTTGTTTGGATTGGGAACGAAGCCCAGGAGGAGGAGAAAACCGAAGCCATGGCGTCTGGTGAGAATATACACAAAGTATTCACACCTTACAACCAGAAAGAAATCACTTTATTAAATCTGAGGCGTGCGATGTGCGTTAAGTGTTCATCCCCGCTGGGTTAACAGCTTGTAGAAACACATTTTGCTGCAGCCTCCAACAGCTTTTCTCCTAAGATTGGCCCGTATTTACCTCCGCTCATCTTCCCATCAACTCTGAGCAGCTTCCCCACAGCATGATGCTGCCACCTGCGTGTCTCCAGGGACATCAAAACGAAGATGTTTCTCTTAGATATCCGCTGGCCTCATCATTGCATCAAGTATCTAGCAAATTACAGATTAGATCAGACTCCTGATCTGACCTGAAACCAGGGGGTCAACCACATGTGACTCTTATAAAACCAAATAAGAAGTCGTCTGTCTGAGGCAAAACCTCATGACAATAACCTCTGCAGCAATCCCACTTAAAACATAAAGGGGGGGTTATGCTTCTTCCAGGCACATATTACCCTTCTATAGCACACTCCAATAAAATTGTCACCTCAAGTCCTTTAAAAGTCCGTCATATATCCAAATCCACCTTAAAGAAATGTACTTCTGTATTGAACGCCTTGATTTTCGCCTGTGCCTGTCATCATCACAGCATGCACGGAGTCGGAAAAAATCCCACAAAAGACGCGCAGCTGCAGCTGGTGTGTTATAATTACTGCACCTGGGACTCAGCCTGAGTTGTGTGGGGTGGGGAGGGGAGCTCTGCAGGGGCGAGGCTCTCGGCTGAGTACGTAAGGTCGGAGGAGGAGATGGGTGGAAAAGGTGGGGATAGGTGGGAGCAGGCGTTTCAGCAACCCTAAGAACTACCAGCAGAGACTCAAAGATTACTCTAACATGAGTGAATGAGTCAGAGCAACACTTCAGGCATGTTTTTAATGAGGGAAAGACAAGTTCTCAGGATATTAAGCTTCAGAAAGTCCATTTTGCATAATACCGCCCCTTTAATCATTTCAGTTCCATGTGGAGCAGAAGGAAGTTGTGAGACTGTGCGTTCAGGCCACAGCAGGGGAACTGTTCATAGTTTAAGCGCGTTTTTGCGTTTAATTTCATTATTTATGTGTTTAAATATATATATGCTTTATGTTCAGCTTGAATATAAATTAAAATGAATTTAAAAGAAGAGGAAGAAAATTATAATTTAAAAAGTGACGGGTAAAAATGTTTTATGGACAGATTTTTTTTTTACCCAGTCGGTCAAAATGAAGTGTTCCTCGCTCTTCATTAGGTGACTTCTGAGGACAGTTCTTTGCTCTGGATTACTTATTTAGGGGTTTAAGAGTTAAAGGGGGATGAATACAAATCCACACCACTTTACAGACTTTACTTTGTAAAAACGATCATTATTCCCTTCCACTTTCTGTTGGTCTATCAGTAAAAACCCTGATAAAACATGAAATGACACCAAACGGCCCTTCTCTTCATCAAGCCCTTCTCTTCTTCCTCAGCCGTCCGCTACATCGAGACCGACCCGGCCAACAGGGACCCCCGGACCCCCATCGTGAAAATCAAGCAGGGCTTCGAGCCGCCCACGTTCACCGGCTGGTTCCTGGGCTGGGACCACGACTACTGGACCAGCGACCCCCTGGAGCGGGCCATGGCAGAACTGGCCCTGTGAGCGCTCGCCCCATTCCCCCCTGCAACTGTTACGCTCCAAATGCCAAGACTTGCTTTGTGTTTTCTTTTAAAGCTTCCAGTACAGGACTTTTTTTTTTTAATAATTTGTTTTTTCTGTCATTAGTGCCTTACATTTATTGGAAGCAACAGCTAGAAACAAGACTTTCACTGATAGGTAGTCATTTTGTTTTGCACTAAATACATTTTAAAACAGCGACTTTGATTGAAGATTGTTCTAATTTTATATTGAATCTGCAGCTCAGAAGGAAAACAAGCGATGCCTTAATCTCATTTCCTTTTAGTTTATGGTTTTAAAAGGTACAGTTCCAAGTGTAGGACCTGTTTCACTCCTGTATTTATTTTTCAGAACCTTACTGTTATCCCCAGAAATTACTCCTTTAAAAAGCAGCTGCTTCTGTTTCAAATAAACCAGATCAGAGCATTCTCTGTCTTCTTTCATTCACCCGCAGCTCTGAGCTGAAACAAACGAGGTCAGAAACGAGTCTCTGGATTGCATCTTTATTTAAAGTAGTCATGGACGTGTTATAAATAAGAAATGATATCGAACAAGCTGGTAAAAAAAATAAAAATAAAATACATGCGCGCATAAACCTTGGAACACCAGCCTAAAATCTAAAATCTAAAAAAGATATTTTTGGCAAATGTTTTCAATTTCAGTTTTTTTTCTCTTCAACAATAAAAATGTAAAAAGTGATAAAAAAGCTTGAAAACATCCATCAAAACGAGATGATCACAAAGAACACAGTGAAGTAGAGCTGCAGGGGGCAGAAGAGCCGAGGTTGAACGTTTCAGTTTAACACGACTCGACGGCAGACAAACGATCCTCCGGAAACATGCTGCAGTAAAACCTAACAGATACATAACAAGGTAACAAAAGGTGATCCTAAAGACCATCCACAGAAAGCTACTGAACATTACAGCACACACCGATCAGCCAGAACATTATGACCACTGACAGCTGGAAGCGGAAAAAAACCCTCCAGACTCAAATTTTCGGGTTGTTTTTTTAGGAATATAAAAACTTGGGTCCGATACAGATATTTAGCGATGTTGAATATTTTTCAGCCCCACATCAGACCGAGGTGTTAGATTTCATATTCTGGACCTTTGATGACTAAACATTCACCTTGAAAATTCTTTTACATTTATCAAGGAGTGCAGATGATTGTGTCATCAGTCCATTAAAGCATCCAGGTGGTCCGATCCATGGAAGCCGTCACTGACGATCCTGATTTTAAGGAAGGTGGTCATAATGTAATGGCCGGTCTCTACATTAAACAGCACAATTAAATCTACGGGATGCTAACAGTCGAGCTAACAGGGATGCGTGTTATATTTCACAGGTTAATACAAAGGTAAACAAGTATTTGGTTTGAGTTACTCTGTTAAAAATGTTAATAAAATCTCACCAGCAGATGGAAAGGGTGAATTAATGGAGAGAAGAGCGGTTGGCAGTGAGTTAAGGCTTCTGGCTGAATGTTTTGTAGCCCCTGAATTTTTAATAAGTCAGAAAACTGAATGTAGGATTAAAATGAAAGGCACCACTGACATATATGAACTACACTGTTATAGATATACTCTGGGTTTTATCAGCTTCATGTCTTTCAAGTCTTAACAGTGCGTAATGTCCTCTAAATAAATCATATACTGTAGGTTGATAGAAAGCTTATAGCAACTATGTACAAGCATTTAAATCCACCCTGAAGACGGGAACGTTCTCAGCTTATATGTGGATTATAATAATGTTTATTTATGGAAAATAGATGCATTTCTCTCTCCAGTGCTGCTGCCAGTCCTTCATCCCCCTTAAACCATTACACATTCTGCCACTTCACAACCCTGAACCTCAGGATTTTATGTGATGAAGGAAGGTGGAAGGAAATTCATCCATGTTTTTCAACATATTTGACAACTAAAAATCGGAAAAGTGTGGCACTCCAAATAAAATCCATCAATTAACTTCTGAAAGAGATTACACCTGTGTGAAATACAACCAAGGCCTCACAGGGTTTGGTATGGAGCATCAGTGGACACACAGTGGTGGCGCCATCATGCTGTGGGGTCGTTTTCTTCAGCAGAGTTGATGGATGGAGCTAAACGCAAGAGAACCCTGGAAGAAACCCTGAAAACGGAGGCATGCCGCACTTGTCGGATTTTCCTGTCGTCTCCCGCTTCAGCGTTCTGCACCGCTTTGTTGTTCTAGTCCATAGAAATCCCAATTAAACACAGTGAAGTTTGTGGTTGGAACGTGAGGGAAAATAAATGAGGAAGGTGAAGAGGTGTGAATACCTCTGCAAGGCACTGTAAGAAATGAATCAGCAGCAGCAGACGATATGGTGCAGTCTGTACTGGAAACTTAAAAGTTCAAATACTGGATTTATTAGTTGTGAAATGCTGTGATGGCAGCAGTCGTAACAGTAGTGTTACAATATCAGGACAGATTAGGTGTGTGTGTGTGTAAAATGAGAAGCAGGTCAGTCATCCAGCAGGAGTTTAGCTTTAAATTAAAAGCCAAACATGTCTAGGTTTGAGGTTTCTGCTCCTTCAACAGTCATGAAGCCCTGGATCGTTTTGTTTTAGTTTTAAACCGACAAAAATCAAAGTGGCTACTTTAGCAGCGCAGCTGACCTGTGTGTGAGTGTGTCTGTGTGTGTGGAAGGTGGGAGGTGTTCTTCCTCAGCGTTTCATGAAGGACTGCATCATATCCAGCGGCAGCGGGAAGATGATGGTGGAGTTCTTCTCGGCGGCGATGGTGTTGAGGGTCTGCAGGTAGCGCAGCTGCAGAGCCGACGGGGACTCGGCGATCACCAGGGAGGCCTCCTTCAGCGCCCGCGACGCGTTCATCTCGCCCTCGGCGGCGATCACCTGCAGGAGGAGGAGGAGGAGGAGGGGGGAGCCTTCATCTCACAGCGCAGAGGAAAATACAACCAAAGATCTGTGTAGCTTTCAGAACAAAAAGCTTTACTGAGATAAAACACAAAGTTACGCTTTTATCCTGAAACATTAAAAAAAGAGGCGAGTTTATGTCGCTGGGGAAGACTTTTGTCTCGCTCTGCTTTGCTGAATTGGACGGTTTTTGACCGTGGAGAGCTGGAATCAAGCAGCAAAGCAGCCCCAGACCATCATACTACCACCACCATGCTAGATTGTAGGAGGGATGCTATATCAATGCTACAGCCATTAGAGGCCAAACCACTACTGTGTTTGGTGGGGAGGTTATGTAGCTTCAATAGTAGACTTGTGTTTTTCTTCACAAACAGGTCAAGTTTGAAAAAAGAAATCCTATTTCCTATTCATCTCACCGTTTATCTCACTTCAAGTAACATTTCTGCTGCGGTTATTTGCACATCTGTTTTCCACAGTTTATATTTTTTAACTACTTGTAAATAATACGTTCACTTTTTAATGCACAACTACACATGCACATTCTGTAAATATATATTTTTGAATTATCCTACTCAGTTGCACATTCAAATCTGAGTATGCCACTTTAACTACACAGTACTTTGGTTTTGTAATTTTGTCCTTATTGTACATATATTATTCTTGATTTTTTTTTTTATACGTTTCTTAAGTGAATCTAAATGCCTCTATTTCCTGTCACTTTGCTGCTGTTACAGCTGAATTTCCCCTTTGTGGGACGATAAAGGATTATTTTATTCTATTCTTATTTGATAATAATTTGAAAGTTAGAGGGCCTCTAGTTCGGAGCACTCCTGTATAATTTTGGACACGGCCGCCTCACTCGCAAAGCAAAGCAGCTGAGGGGGGGTAGTTATGCTGTGCTCTATTTGTACTCGGAAACTCCGGCTTCCAAGTGGGAAAAATCAACTGGAACGCCCCCCGAAGTCGGACTTCCCACTCGGAAAAGTCTGAGATTTCTTTTTGATCCGACATTTGATTTCAAAATGGCCACTCAGCTCGTCAATAACAGTAAGTTGTGTTGTAAACTTGCTTATTTTACACGACACACTTGTAAAAGTGCGTTTAAAATCAATGTTACATGCAGTGCATGCAACTCCTCATTGTACAAACCCAAAGTGATATTTGCATCTGGAATGTAAAGCGTTCAACAACACAATGTTTGTAAGATCTACTACCGACTTTGTTAACTGGAACGCTCGCAACTCGGGTGTGACTTCCGAGGTAAATAGAACGCACCATTAATTGTTACTGTTGAGGGGCACAGGCAGGACTCCACATGGATACAATCACCCCCTCCCCCAAAAAATGAAAAGAAAACCACCCCCCGCCTCCTGGTTTGGAGTAAGTAATGACTGTAGTATTAAGCTACCCGATAGGCTAAAAGGAAAGAGGGAGGGAAACATTTTTTTTTATTGAACTTTTGCATTGAACCTTTATTTTTTCTATTGCGCCACACGTCTATCGATCTGTATATATTGTTATTAAATTATCGTCCAGCCCTACTCTTAATATGTATATAAAAACACTATGATTGAATGACTTTATCCACTTTTAGGGATCAGTTAAAAGTATGGATTGAATGTTTTGAGTCTCACACCCGGTATGGAGGAGAGCAGAATCTACATCAGTTTTTATTCTTCTCAGAGCATATTTTTACAAAACTGGGATGGATTTACTGTTTGATTCTTAAAGCCCATAAAAATCCTAATCCGATCTTTTTTCTTTTGAATAAATCCTTTAAAGAGACAAAAACACAAACATTTAGTGAATACATGTTATGATCTACAACAGCATTCCTTTGAGCGGAGGCTCGCCTCTTTAGAGAAACCCTTCCTGTGAGAATTTGACCTTTCCTTTCCTTTAAGATATGAACATCCTGCCTGACGACGCTCTGCTCCGCCTTACCTTGGCTCTGGCCTCGCGGCTCGCCTCCGCCTCAGCTGCCATGGCTCTCTGGAGCTGCAGAGGCAGCTTCACGTCTTTGATCTCCACGCGCTCCACCTTGATTCCCCAGTCGTCTGTGGCGTCGTCCAGAGTGGACTGGAAGCACAGAGAGACAGTTGGATCAACACACCTTGTAGTTTTAAACACCGTCCAGCAGATGGAGCCAATCAGGGCAGCTTTTTTTTTTTTTCTCCAGAGAAAGCAGTCGCACTATTTTTGCATCTTTCAGTCTGAGAAAGCTTGCTCGGAGTTCTCCCGTGAGGTCTATTCGTAATGCCTCAGATGGGATGGCTGAACGGGGAGCAAAAGGGTTTCATGAAACTGAGAGTCAAACCTCAGCAAACACTCAAACAAAACAGCATAAAGAGGAGCAGAGAGGGGCTGACATCCTGTTTAATGGTCAAAACTGAAAAAGGAGTGTAATGAGAATGGTAGCTTACTTTAGAAAATGCTTGAGTGCATTTGCAAATGCAGACCAAACAAGCCTTCCTTGAAAACATGTTTCTAGCTCATGGAGGGACCTGGGCCTCTACCTGCATGCTGTGGGCGATCTCCTCGCGGTCCGACAGGATCTCCGCCAGGTTCTTAGTGCCCAGGACGTTCCTCAGGGTGGTCTGGGCCAACAGGCGGGTGGCGGCGTCCGCGTTGGTGATGTTAGCAACGGCCAGGGTGGCGTTCTGGACCCGGTAGTACACCACACCGTCAACGCTCACCGTCACAGAGTCTTTGGTCAGAACCTTAAAGAAGGGTAACAATTCACATGATGGACCTCAATAAAACCATCTGAAAGTTGATTTATTTCAGCCATTTGATGCAAAAAGAGACTCATATATTTCAGTGTGATATATTTCTGTTAATTCTGATGAAGTTTCTCAGACCAAAGTATAACATGAGACCACCGAAAATGATTTTTATTACAGAAACGTTTTGTTCTGGCCATGTTACAGCATACACAATCATGGGGAAGACTGTCCGAATTGACGTTTGTCCGGCAGCTAAAGAAGATGGCTATTCCCAAAGGAATATATTCAAGAATATCAATGGAAAGTTCAGTGAAAGGAAAAAGTGTGTTGGGGGGGAGAGATGCAGGTTAGCCCACATCTTGTGCATCTCCCCCAGACTGTTGAATGGGTTTTTACTTTACTATCTTCTCAAAGTTGTGATTGACCTTGTTGCTTGGGCACCTTTGTCTACCACAGTTTTTCCTTCCACTAAACCTTCCATTAAAATACTTGGAAGAGCTTGTTTCTTTCACAATGACCTAAAGTTGGTTATCCTCCATGTTGAGGGCATCAACACCTGTCTGGGAGTCCTATGATTGTACTGGTCATAACATAACACTTATTTTTATTGGCCTTGTTTTATGTTTTAATTGTCTTAGAAACCAATTTTTGTTTTTTCTTTTAACAAATTAACAGAAATAAATGCTTGAATTATAACCTGGGTGTAAAAGACGTAAGTTTCACATTTTAAACTGAATCACTGTGGGAAGTTGATCTTTAAATGACTCCTGCAGTTGGGAAAGAGGAAGGGTAAGTTTCATACCTCTTGTGGTGGGATGTCGAAGGTGATGGTGCGCATGTCCACGTTGATGAAGCTGTCAGTGCATGGTAAGATGAAGAACAACCCTGTGGTATCACAAGAACGCAAATAGTTTCTAGATCAGACGTACAAGTCTTTATGATTTATCACAAGGCCTTTAAAACTCAAAGGATGACCCGGTTATGTTTTTGACAAATAAAGAACCACGTTCAAATCAGATCTTTAGGCTCTTAATTAGCAGTGGCCTGTCACAAAGACATAATTTGTTCCCATTAAAAAAATACCAAAACACACAGTTGTTTATATATTCTTACCATCCCGTCTAATACATCTTCCGGCTCTCAACAAACTAGTCCCTTCAGATACTTTTTTATAAATCATTGGTGCTAAAAATAAGTTCAAGTACTTATAAACAAAAACAAAGACATATGAGAACCAGAAAATTTTATCAAAACAAGTGAAGAGTTCTGGTAAAAAAAAAAAAAAAAAAAACTCACCCGGCCCCTTGGCGCCTCCTCTCAAAATGCGCCCAAGGCGAAAGATAATCGCTCGCTCGTACTCCTTCACGATCTACACAGAAAATAAAAACCAAATACTGTGGTATTAAAAAAACGACTCACGTGAGTCATAACTTGTTATACATAACGTATTAAAACAGATCTACATAAGTTTTATGGCCACCTGTTTTAAGCAAAGGCATTGTTTACTTCTTACTCTACTTACGGACAAAAAGTTCCCCAAATTAAACATGGCTGCTTTAACTGACCTCTCTGATGTTCTCTCCACAAACAGGGTAGTTAAGGGATCCAAAGATCCTGGACGAGCCCCCACTTATGCTACATCCCAGACGACCCCCCATTTATGTCACTTCCCCCTTCTCTAGCACAGCAGGGTCATAACAATCAGGTTTATTGATAGGCTAAATAAAGTTCAATAATGATCAACCAGGCACAGTCTCAAACTACATCCTTTTAGTTCATCTATAATTATGTAGACAGGAAATAACAACCAGGAACTTCTAATTAAGCCTCTTAGTTAGGCGATCATCATCAGAGTGAGCTCCCTTTTAACTTCCTCAGTAATTAAGACAGTAGGAGCAGATAGCAAATCTATTGATTAATTGATCATCAGCTAGTGGACCAGGACAGAAAGACAGCAGCCATGAAAGATCAGCTGTTGCTGCCCATCGATCCAAAAGGAAACAACTTAAACCCCAACATTTAGCAGTGAGAACGATTAAAACCTTCAAGGTGGCGAGTAATCTTTCCAGGAGTGGACATCCCAGCAGAATTAGCAGGTTTAGAGAAACTCTAACGCCCAAGAGGTCCACCTCAGTCCACTCATGACAGGATGATTAGAAATAGGATGTACAAAAGGAGCTGAAGAAGGAATATCTCTTCTACTTAGAAAATAATATGGCAGCACAACTTATGATTGGGAAGTTGATATCTAGATCAAAACCCAAACACAGCAGTCAACACATGTCAACTGTCCAGCATGAAAGGCAGGTTTAGCCACCACAGGACCTGAGGTGGTCATAAACTCCTCTGTATAAAGCCGTACTTTAGAATCAAATGAGAGGCCATCTTTCCAACAGCTGGAGGTTGGTCCTGCAAAGGTCCTAAAAACAGCAGCAAATCTAGAACACAATGTCTTAAAAAGCCAGGAATCAAGAAGATGAGGGGTCTCAGTCAGAGTCCAGACCTTAATCTGCCTGAAATGCTGCCGTGGGAGCAGAAAAAGTAGCGACAAACCACACTGCACAGCAGCAGGTTTAGCATAAACCACGAAAACATCCTGCAAACTGTCTTTCAAACACAACAGGGGAGAGCTGATGGCTGAGTCGACCTGCTGGCCTAAACTGGCGATTTAAGGAACAATCACACAAAACAATGACCCGAGTCAGGATACAATGACAAATAATTAGGGCACAAAAAGAAAGTTGAACATGTTTCTGGAGTTCTTTTTTTTATGGATAGAAGTATGGTGTGTAACGGTACATGTATTCAGATTATTCGGTACGGCCCTGTACCGAATGAATACATCTGTTTTCTACCTGAACGCATGCAGAATGTTTACGTGTTGAACTCAGAGCTAGATTTGATAAGCAGCTTACCTTAATGCACATCCATATGGAGATAGGGAGAGTGACCAGCATCAGGAGGAGAGAGAGTCCAACCAGCAGCCAGCCACACAGGCCAATGTCAGTCTCTGGATTCTCTAGAGCTAGGAGAGAAAAGGTACACACACACATGCTGTGAAATTAAGCCTTCATCCATATCTCACCTTTTAGCTAAACATTCTCTCCCCAGATGTTTGGTAATCAAGTCATGCATGTGGATATGCATGGTATTAGTAACCAATAGTAGCTCAGAGATCTAATGTTAGGCTACACCCAGACAATCACAGTTGTTGATAATGAAATGCACCCAGAGATCCCTACCTTCAACATCTTGTGAACTGTAACGGCCTGGACCTACAGACAGAGTTAGAGGTCAAAACGCAGTCCTGTGGTGCAGAGCAAGCCCAGAAGAAGCTTTAAGGGTGCCAATGCAGCTAATAAGAGAACAGCACAGTTTATATGGGGAGGGTGGACATCGGGCGAGAGGCAGGGTACACCCTGGACAACTCAGGGCAATGCGATGGGCTGACATCCCGTTTGTTAATTTATTTCACTTTTATTTTGTTTTGACATTGAGAAACTGGGAAATACTCTGGTTCCTAAACAATGTGGATAGAATTATTGTTAGTTTGTCAACTTTACGCTGACACCTGAGTAATTTGCGCCTTTTCAGGCATAAAGCCTCATCGGATTTTCTGGCCCCCATTCCCTCCACAATTTATCTCGTTAATTCAGAACAGAGCTTTTTATTTGAAATGATCTTGTTCATTCAGAGGAACAGAGCTTATTTATTTCAACTGAACGCAATACGCTTCCGTATTAAACTGCAATCCTGTAAAAGAAATGAAGGTATGAAAATGCAGATTCACCCAGCTAACGTCCTCTCCAGTACCCGTTTAAACGCAGAATCGTGCTTCTATGGTAACGTACACCTCAAACCATATTTTAACGTGTATAAAAGGAAAGTGTTTTTTCCTGACTGTCTGACATTACACAGGAAGAACGAGCTAAATGAATTTTATTTGCCTAAATCAAATCAAATTTTATTTGTAGAGCACTTTTCGTGATAAAATCAGCACAAAGTGCTTTACATGATAAAAGGCAAAAACTGACACACTTTTAAAGCAAAAATCAATCATCGACAACCAGTGAGACACTCAGCACACACAAGACACATACACACCCCGTCCCCCGTCCCTTCACTGCAAAAACACTGCTCTATCCGTTCTGATGTCTTTAAGTGAACATACAATAAAAATAAACATCTAGAATGATACCACTGTGAGAAAACAATATTTGAGAGATCCATCCACACTGGAAGCCTCCCCACAGCCACAGAAGAGTCACCACAGGGATTGCCATGATCGGGCCAGGCAGGTATCCACGGCACAGCCATAATGCTGCAGTGTATAGCCCCGCCCACCACCACAGAAGCGACCAATGGCTAAACTGGCAGGGCTCCCAGCGCGAAGGAGCCCCACGAAGGAAACACTGGAGTTAGTCTGTATAAAACAATTCGTAAAAACACTTCGGTAACAAATAACAATAAAAAAATGTATAATAATAATTACCCAAAAAATCATAGTGATAATTGAAAATAAAAAATAAAGATAAAAAATAAAAAGTCAGATAAATTAAAAGCCAAGCTAAAAAGGTCTTGAGGTTCTTTATCAGAACTGCTCAATTGTATTCCTCATATCAAAAATACAACTAAGATAGGATTTTAGCAGCTTAATAAATTGCCAGAGTCCATATATTTGTTTATCCTGCCAGCACAGAGGTGTTGATGCATGCTTTTATTTTCTGTAGATTTGATTATTGTAATGCGCTGCTCTCTGGTCTTCCCAAAATGAGTATTTCAAGTCTACAACTAGTCCAGAACTCAGCTGCATGTATGCTGACGAGGATCAGGGGATGGGAACACATTACACCAGGTACTGGCCTTTTCGTTGTTCCACAAGTCAGAATGAAGGCATATGGCGGAGCCTCGTTCTACCAATACGGCTCTCGTCTTTGGAAGAGCATAACGGACCATAACGCTGATGTTTTTAAAAAATAATCTCTCTCTTGTCTTCAATCTCCCAACTCCAACTCAGTAAATAAGATGGTAGATCATTTCCTCAGACACCATTGATTCCACTTCTCCAACTAAAGTTAAAGTACTCTCAGGTAGAAAGAAGTCTCCGTGGACAAGCGATCCACTGGTACGTAGTGAAAAAAGGGAGTGTCGACGAGCCGAGAGAAAATGGCGGAAAACTCAACTCCAGTTACACTGTGAGATCTACAAAGACAGACTGAACAGATATCACTTAACTTTAAAAGACGCTAGGGAATCGTTATTTTCTAAAATAATTAACCATCCATCCATCCATCCATCCATTTTCTTCCGCTTATCCGGGGTCGGGTCGCGGGGGCAGCAGCCTAAGCAAAGAGACCCAGACTTCCCTCTCCCCAGCCACTTGTTCCAGCTCCTCGGGAGGAACCCCAAGACGTTCCCAGGCCAGCCGAGAAACATAGTCCCTCCAGCGTGTCCTGGGCCTTCCCCTGGGCCTCCTCCCGGTGAGAGTGAACAGATATCACTTAACTTTAAAAGACGCTAGGGAATCGTTATTTTCTAAAATAATTAACAGAAACATTAATAATGCACGGACTCTGTTTTGACCAGGGCCTGCAATGAATCTCCAGCTTTTTCACTGAAAATATTCTAACAATTAGACGGTCGGTCTGTAACGCAGCACCAAACCGACTACCAATGTTATACCCAACTAACACCAATGTAGAAAAAATGTCAGAATTCCATGAATTAAACCAAAAAAACCTAGAATAAATTATTAACAAATTAAGCTCCTCCCCCTGCTGTCTTGATATTCTACCCACAGCTTTCCTTAAGAAAGTTTACCCTGTTATTGGGTCTGTTCTGATTCAAATAGTGAACTCATCCCTCCTGTCAGGTGTCTTCCCCCAGGCTTTAAAAACAGCAGTTATTAAACCACTGCTAAAGAAGAAAAATCTGGACATGTTAATGCAGAACTACAGGCCAATCTCTAATCTTCCATTCATCAGTAAGAACATTGAAAAAGCTGTGTTTCAGCAGCAATAGCTTCCTAACAATGACAAACCGCTTTGATGTTTTTCAGTCTGGTTTCCGTGCTCACCACAGCACTGAGACTGCCCTCGTCAAAGTTTTCAATGACCTCTGCATAAATACAGAACCACAGTGCTGGTTCTGTTGGACCTCAGTGCAGCATTTGACACTGTTGATCATGATATATTATTGGAACGACTGGAGAGCTGGGTCGGACTCTCTGGTACAGTACTTGGCTGGTTCGAGTCTTACCTAAAGAACAGGGACTTCTTTCTTTCAATAGGAAACTTTCCATCAGAACGAACAGAAATCACATGTGGGGTGCTCCAGGGCTCCATCTTAGGGCCCCTCTTATTTAATATCTACATGCTCCCACTACCCCAGATTATAACAACCAATAAGATTAGTAATGGACTCAAACCTGAACCTCCAGGGTCACATAAAGGCAATAACAAGGTCAGCCTTCTATCACCTGAAGAACATTTCTAAGATTAAAGGACTGATGTAGCAACAGGACCTTGAAAAACTCATCCATGCGTTTAACTTTAGTTGAATTGATTACTGCAACAGCGTCTTCACTAGTCTGCCTAAAAAGTCAATCAGACAGCTGCAGCTGATCCAGAAAGCTGCTGCTCATGTTCCTCACTAGAACCAGGAAAGTAGAGCACATCACCCCAGTTCTAAACTCCTTACACTGGCTCCCTGTAGCTTAGAGAATAGACTTCAAAATACTTTTACTAGTTTATAAATCATTGAATGGATTAGCACGAAAGTATGTTGAAGATCTACTGTTACTATACCAACCCACCAGACCACTCAGGTCCTCTAATTCCAGTCTACTCAACATCCCTAAATTAGAACCAAACATGGAGAAGCAGCTTTCAGTTTCTATGCTCCTCTAATCTGGAACAAACTTCCAGACAACTGCAAAGTGACTGAAACACTGAGTTCTTATAAATCAAGGCTAAAAATCCATCTGTTTAGAGCTGACTTTGAGTAAAGTTTTCATGTATCATATGTTTTCTCTGTGTTTTATGCTGTTTTTACTTTACCTCCTGATCATGTAAAGCACATTGAATTATCTTGTCGTTGAAAGTGTGCTATACAAATAAAATTGCCTTGCCTTCAGGACCAATGATTAAAACTTCAGTTTTGTCCCGGTTGAGCTGTAAGAAGTTCTCTGCCATTCATGACTCGATGTCTAAAATACAATTCAAAAGTACATTTACTGTCTCAACGTCATCAGGAGACACGGCAATCTAAAGCTGTGCATCATCAGCATAGCTGTGGAAATCAATGCCGTGCCTCCTGATGGCAAGTGGCAGCATGGAATTGTATGCTTGAATTGAAACAACTTGTGGGGTGCTTTGAGATGACATGTGTTGTGACCTGTATATTAATAACCTGAACTAAAAATAACCATGTACAGATTTAAAAGTAATGGGCCTAAAATTGATCCTTGGGGAACCCCACACTGAAGTAGTAGTAAAGCCATTCTAAAACAGTACCTGAGAGACAATAAATGTGGTGATCAAACTGTGTCAAAAGCTGCGGTTAGATCCAGTAGAACCAAAACTGAAATTTTGCATGAATCCAAGTTGCACTTGAGGTCATTAACAATCTTTAAAATAACTAAAGGTGGTTTGTCCTAAAACCAGACTGATATTTTTCTAAAAATACTGTGTTCATTTAAAAACTCATTAAGCTGAACGAAAACTACTTTTTCTAGAATTGTACTTAAAAAATGGTAAGTTGGATACTGGTCGATAGCGATCAAGAATGTTAGGATCTAAATAACTCTTCTTCACCGCTGCTGTTTTAAAGGCAGTTGGGAAAACCCCGGTCTGAAGAGAGCAATTCACAATGTTTAAAAGCTCACCCTCAAAGAAGCCATAAAATGTCTTGAAAAGTGAGGTGGGAATTGGGTCAAAAAGTTGTGTTAACTTGAGAGAAAACTCTACCAAGCATCTTTGCATCAACCAGGACAAAACTCTAGTGTTTCCTCGGGTAAAAACTGTGCTTCAGACATGTTAATATCAACATTAACATGAGATAACAGGTTGCATCTGATGGCACTAATTTTATTTGTAAAGTGTTCTGCAAAGTCTTCACATGCAGCAGCTGAAGGAGACATGGACGGTTTGTTAAAATCAGTATTTATTAAAAGATCAATTGTTTTTAAAAAGGAATTTGGGATTGCTCTCATTGTCTGCGGAGTTCTTATTCTTTTAACAGTATTATAATAGATTTTTAAGTTGTTCACGATATATTTGGAAAAGAATGGTGAGCTTTGTTTACCTCCGTTTTCGCTCTGCTCTCCTGCATTACTTTTTCAGGTCTCTCATTTCATCATTTCTCCATGGCCTTATGGGTTTGGTTTTCATGGTTTTTGTTTTCAGTGGGGCTGCTGAATCAGAATCAGACTGTAGCCCACTGTTAAAATCTTCATTAATATAATTACACGATGCAGGTAAAGTCTGGACTAGAGTTTGCTTTAAAAATGTTAAAGAAATTTGCAGCCGCTTCAGAAGTTATACATCGTTTCCTCCCAGTTCTCACCGAGTCCTCCTGTTGGATAAAACCTGCGATATTAAAAAATATACAAAAGTGGTCAGAGACAGTCATTATTAACAATAATGAGGGATTTCAAAAATGTACATACATCTCCTTAATATTTGTTCAAAGTGCTTTTTAAACTGTAGGACTTGAGTCAAACATTCTGGGTTTCCTTGCACCAGTTTGCTCAAAGTTTGGGCCAATTTTCCTGACCCAGTTGGTGCAACTGAATCAGGTTTGTAGGCCGCCTGGTTCTCACACAACCTTTTTAGCTCTTCCCACAACTGTTTTGAAGTGCAACACTCTGTCCCGCAGCAAACAAACACCCAAACAACACAATGCTCCCACCCCCGTACTTCACAATGAAGATGACATTCTCAGGTTCGAAAGCTTTCTCATGAAATGTAACAAGGGTCATTATGGCCAAAGATTTCAATATTACTGTTATCAGATCACAGGAAATGATCTAAAAAGTCCCTGAGTACATTTGCAAACAGTAATCTGTCTTTTTTAGCTTTTGGTGTGATGATTCTTCCTCTCTGAGCAGCCTTTCAGTCCATGTTGCTGCAGGACTAGTTTCACTATAGATAACATCCTCACACGGTGCTGGAGCTCCAAAGAAGGCTTTGTTTTCTCTTTAGTTTCACCCAAAGCTAGCGATTTTCCTTTAAACACGGCATTTTGCAGCCTAAATCCAAGACTTTTTCAAATTAAAATTCCATCTATTTCATTTATTGTCATCTAGGAAAAGTAGGAGAAATACAATGCATCACTAGAAGGTGTTTAGTTCAAGTGTGATGTCCTCCCAGGTCAGAATTCAATATCCAATATGGCCGCCACACAGGCCTGTCACAGCAAACAATAAATCAGTCGAATGATAAATTAAAATTAATTCAACAATTTTTCCAACCACAATAATTTCGATTTGCATGTTTGTTTATTTTTCTCATGTGTCTCCCTCTTTTTAGTAAAGAGACTAAATGAAACAGACAAATATGGTCCATATTAGTAAAATGGGACGAGTGTTTATATTCTTAGTTTACACTTTTTGTTTACAAAACCCCAAACTGGTAGTTTTGCCTGTTTTCTTTCTTGTCTGAGCCAAGTGATTAATATTTTTATATGGGGAATTTTGTTTACAGCGTTCATCCATTTGTATATCGTTTCTGTTGTTTTGTTTATTTACATTGGACATTAAAAATGTCTCCTAGTTGCAGTGATAAATGTTCTTTAGAAATTAAAGTTTACTGAGCGTCGTGTACATGCATTATCGTAACATTAGTTGAAAATGGTCTCAAAACGACAGTTTTATTGTTTATGGCAATAATTTCTGGAGTAATTTATAGTCCAGCAAAATGTTTTACCGCGACAAGCCACAATATAAACGGTGTTGAGAGTCTCAACATCGTTTATATGAGCTAGCATCAACTCATACTCCTAATTAATACCTACTTCCATTTCAAATCCTTGGACCTAACCGCCATGTCGGTTTATTTCTTAGTTGGTACTATTTTTTTCCTCAATTATACAGATAAATAATCATTAGAATAATAAAATCTCATGAGTAATTTTATTATTTTCCTGTGAGCTTACAATGGACCCACTGATTGTGGTTCTGATCCCTGTCTGGACCAGTTGATTCTGCTTAAAGGTGACAGATTCGGACCTGTGATCAAAGCAAATGAAAACCTTCGTTAAACTCCCTGTTGATATAATATTTATCCTAGAATAGTGCCGCTCATGGTGGCAGCATGTTGGAGCACCTCTGTTATCTGTTTATAATATTTCTGGTTGAAAGAGTAGCATGTTGCCTGCTGTGCAGCTGGAAGGATCTTTGCTCCTTTTTTTTTTTTTACTTTCAGACAGTTGTCACAATGCGTAACCATGGCAACAAGGTGTTGTGGTTGTTTTTTACAACTGGGAGCAGCTGATTTAGCACCCTAAAAGATCAACCAATACCTGAACTACGAGCCCAAATCCTGGGCAAGGATCTTACCCCCTACTCCCACATCTGTCTTTATAACCATACGGCCGGAAAGAGATTTAAAGCAAAAGCAAAGGAGGTGGATTGTTGGTGCCATCCAGGACATGATACTGTGGAATATTGTCTCTGCTGCCCCAAAACTGAGCTGTTAGCATGTCAGGACAGTCATAAAGCAACAGTCTTCAGTCAGAGGTGTCCTCAGATTTGTTGCAAGTCTGACTGCTACCGGAGATCCTTCCTGCCCACAGCATCACCATCCACAACATACGCGAATGATACGAGTTAGGACGACATTTCATTGCCCTTTGGGATAAATAAAGTACATTTGAATTGAATTGAACAGAATTAGCCACATAACCAGAAAACTACGAGCAGATAATTGACTGTCAAACTAAGCAGGAACGAAAACGACCAAAACTGTATTTTTAAAAAACGAAATGAATTTAGGGGGAGGGCTAAGCAGGAAACTAGCAAAGTAAAAACCACTAAGCCTTAAAAATCATGTTTATAAAATCAGTGCTGCTTTTGCATAGGCACCCTTAAGCAACTCAGGGTTTAAATGGCTGACGTCACTAATGCGATCAATATTGATTACTAGAAACATTACAAGCAGACCCCACCCGTCATTAACGATAATCTCGTATACTCCTAATCACGCCATTGTCTACTAATATATATATATATATATATATATATATATATATATATATATATATATATATATATATATATATATATATATATATATATATATATATATATATAGGCTATACAAAAAAAACTCTATATCAAGATATACAACTACATAGCATGCAATTTCCCCACCTACTCCCCGCTGAATGTATTACTAAACGCATATCACATTAAATTGATTCAAGCTGTCCTACAATATGTTTTATAGCTAGAAAACACGCAATTTCTACTAACAAGACAAAAAAACTTTCGCTTTTCCATTTGGGGAAACGATGCAGCTGTAGGAACGTTCTTATAACGTTTATATAACGTTTAATAACGTTCCTACACCTCGAAGCTACTGCATTAGCTTTCCTGTTGCTTAGCTTTGAGCTAACATGTAAAGTCATTGCCTAATTTGATAAAATATCACTATTTTAATATAATAAGTTAACAGTTTACATTTAAGAATGAAGATAACGGGGTGGCGCATATGTGCGGCTCTGGAAGCGCTGAGGCTGCATCCTGAAAACCGTGAAAACACCGTTAACTAAGCTAGGCAGCAGGTTTAGAAATTGGGCCGAGCTTTACCGGACTGGCGCTCTCTTCTTTTGGACTCTCTCATCGAAACAACTTCGTTGCGGCTGTCCATAATTCAGACCGACTGAGATGTCTTCGGAAAACTACAACGGTGCAATGGGTGCGCTTGGAGAAGCAGCTTCAACGTAAACACCGCCTTAAGTTCTCCCTGGATTTTGTCTTACAGGCGTGATGACGCAACACGCATGCTGTTACTTTTAGAAGTGGGCGCGGCACCAAACCCCCCCCCCCCGCCCCACACACCATAGACTGTAAATAAATACACACACTCCCTTGTGTTTAAAAGTCAGGCGATTAAAGGTACATTTATTTATTTAAATGTTAATTCACGAATGTGATAAAATGTCACATGTATTTACTTCTTTCCAAATGTACTTTCGAATTTATGTCTTTCTACATTTCTACATTTATTTTGGCCAAATCAGTCCTCCGTACTACTTCGGCTCCACACAATGAAAAAGATCACAGGCTTTAGGGACAGGAAGGATTGGATGGATGGAAGTCTGGACAGAGCCAATGAACTGAACATATTCTTCAACAGGTTCAGTTCAGGAACTAGCTCAGCATCCTCCTCTCCTGTTCCCAGCCAAACAGACATCCCACTCTCCTCTGACTAACAGCTTTCCTGTTACACCTCGGATGTTTTATCCTTCACCTCAGCCATGGACTCTTCTAATTCCACAAGACTGACTTCAACCAAGTCAGGAAATGCTGCTACCCCATTTGCCTCCCCCTCCCACTTCTCTGTCTCCAAAAGTCAGGTGAAGAGGCAGCTGGAGAAACTGAACCGGAACAAGGCTGCAGGTCCAGATGGTGTCAGCCCCAGAGTCCTGAAGGCCTGTGCTGAGCAGCTCTGTGGGATTCTGCAGCACCTCTTCAACATTAGCCTAACTCAGGAGAAGGTTCCAGTGTTGTGGAAGACATCCTGCCTTGTTCCAGTACCCAAAAGAACTCACCCATCAGTCATCAATGACTATAGACCCGTTGCCCTGACATCCCACATCATGAAGGTCCTGGAGAGACTCCTGTTGGCACCCCTGAGTAAGCAAACAAGAACGTATCAGGACCCACTGCAGTTTGCTTATCACTGTGGAGTTGGAGTTGAAGATGCCATCATCCACCTGCTTCAACCAACCCACTGTCATCTGGACAAAGCAGGGATCACTGTGAGGATCATGTTCTTTGATTTCTCCAAACTCCAAACCAGGTGTTCAGCAGCACAGGAGCACCACAGGGGACCGTACTCTCACCATTCCTTTTCACTCTGTACACCTCAGACTTCCAGTAGAAATCAGAGACCTGTCATCTGCAGAAATCCTCAGATGACTCTGCAATTGTCGGGTGTAACAGAGATGGACAAGAAGCTGAATACAGAGAGCTGGTGGACCGTTTTGTGACATAGTGTGGAAACAATCGTCTCACCTTGAATGTGAACAAAACAAAGGAGATGATTGTAGATTTCAGAAGAAACAGGGATAAGTCAAACACTGTTTCCATCATGGGAGAAGAAGTGGAGGTGTTTGAGGAGTCTACAAGAAGGGACAGAGCAGACTGTACTTCTTGAGGAAGCTTAGGTCCTTCAAGGTTTGCAGCAAGATGCTGCAAATCTTGTACAAGTCTGTTGTGGAGAGTGTAATCTCTTCAGCCGTCATCTGTTGGGGTAGCAGCATCAGAGCCAGGGATTTAAAAAGGCTAAACAACCTGATAAAGAAGGCTGGTTCTGTTCTGGGGACGACTGTGGAAAATCTGGAGATGATGATGCAAAGAAGGATTCTTCATAAAATAAAAAAAATTATGGACAACCCTGAGCATCCTCTTCATGAGACAGTCATACAACAACAGAGCGTCTTCAGTCGGAGGCTTCTTCAGTTTCGCTGCAATACACACCGCTACAGGAAATCCTTCCTGCCCACAGCCATCATCATCTACAACAACTCCTTAAAAATTTAATTACATGAGCTATACCAACACTTAATTTCCCTCTGGGATCAATAAAGTATTTTTAAATTTGAATTTGAATTGTGAAACTCATATCATGTTGTGTGGAGCCGAAGCAGTACGGAGGACTGATCTGGCCAAAATAAATGTATAAATTTTGAAATACATAAATTTGAAAGTACAATTGGAAATAAGTAAATAAATGCGGAAATAAAATTGGAAGTAAACAAATAAATAATGAGGAAATAAAATTGAAAGTAAATATATAAATACATTTATATATAGAAATAAATAAAAATAAGAATGTATTTCCATATTTATGTATTTATTTAGACATTTAATTTTTTCTAATTGTTTTTCTAAATGTATTTATTTATTTATTTTTGATGGGATTTGACAGGATCAGTCCTTCGTACTAATAAACCCAGTCAGAATAATAAACTAAAGAAAAACACACAAACACTAATGGATTGTGATGGGAATAATGTAAAGGAAATAATAAAAATATATCAGACTGAACCCATGAATAAACAATGAAACTAGGATTAAAGAAGTGAACTAACTACTAACTACTAATAGAACATAGGGAAGAAATGAGTGGACACAAACCAAAACCCAAACACCCATGGCTGTGGTATATTTATATGGATTTATTAGACAGAGGGATTTAATCCAAACTTTTCACCATGGGGTACTGAAACTATCAAGATGAAAGTGGGCCACAAAAATTAATTTTCTTTATTAAACCTGCAAAAATAATCATATATTTTTTCATTCTTTTTGTTCTTACATAGTCATCAATAAATTAATGGTGCAATGTTATTAGTGAAACAAATAAAGTAGTCTGATTTCTGTAGAACAGGCATCTGTAAATTCGTTCAGATTTTTTTCAAAAGCTCCAGCTTAGCTCCAGCTTAGCCTATTGTGTAAAAGTGACTGGATGTTTGTGGTTTTATTTATGAGGGCCGAATAATTCTTTGTGTTTTCATTTTTAGGAAGATTAGAATTTATCTGCCTCTTTTTGGAAGATAAAGACTTCTCCACAATTTTCCAATCTGCATCAACCGCCTTTGCTGGTGGACAAAATTTGCATCATTCTTCAGTTGTGGTTCAAGAGGCGCACAAAATCAATCTAAGGGCTGGAAATGGTCATAAGTAAACTAAGGGAAGACTCAAGTCAGCATGTAGGAGGGTAAGCCACAAAAGGCAGTTGCTGAAGAACCTTCCTGTTGACACTGCGTTATCGCCAAGAAAACAATGGTAAGTTTAGAGGAAGCAAAAAGTGTGGTGGAAAAAAGTGCACAAGCAACAGCACACCCCCTTCCTTTAATGAAAGTACAGCAATACAAGTAATATGCTACAACCAGCCCCCCCTCTCTGTTTGCAGTTCAGCATTTGCAGTTTTCTAGAAGTTTTCCATTTAGCATATCCAAAATATTTAAAATAAATTATTGGTTTGGGAGCTGAAATACCTTTAAGAAACACTACTTGACATGGTATTGGTTTCCACAAGAGCCGGTCCACAAGAGCACTATACATTATTCTTTGTTTTGATTGGCTGTGTCCCCAAGAGTGTTGTTATGCGATAATAGTTTTTTTTTTGGCTATGAATAACTACTAACTTTACTGATAATTTTCCTAAGCAATTATTTGTAATTTATGTCAAAATTACCAAGTTGGGGTACCCTCCTGACTGTACAGGAAATAATAATAGCCAAATCGTTGGAGCGGCATGCAAAAAGACTGGGCATCAATCGGGATAAAAAACAACAATGTCCAAGTTATTTTGTCTGTTTTCCATGGACTCTTCTGTGTCATGGATTATACACAACCCTGCACTTTGACAGCTTGGAGACAACCCCCACAGCCCCCTTTATTCCACCATCCAGTAATCTTTTGTGAAAAACACCTGATCGCTCCACACAGACGGACCACTTATGAATGACCAAAAGGCAAAGGTGAAGAGAGGGGGCGGAGCATATGCTTAAATAGGGGTGATGATGTCACACATTAACGCAGTGAAGTTTCTCCTTTTCCTGTTGAAACTGAAAGGGGGTTTAATACAGTGCATTGTGGGATTAATAGTTCTTACAGCAGGAGGTCTGTCTCTGTAGTCCAGTTCTGTCATAATGGCAAATGGCACAACAAGTGTAAATAAAGAAGATGTTAGCTTCTGCTGTTGTGTTAATACAGTTTCCACTGTGTGCATTAATTTATATTATTAATAAATAATAAATTCATATTTATAATAACAAAAATAAACATGGGCTTAAGAGTAATGACTGCATGCAAACTATGTGTAAAGAATTTCTCTTCACTGCAGTCTAAAACCCAAAGGACTGTTATTTTTGCTCAGTTTGTAAAAATAAACCACCATGGGCTTCACCACATACCAGAGGTGCAGTGAGAACAAAGCAGTCCCTCAAACGCAGCAGCTGATTGCTGAATTTATCAGCACTGTAACTTAACTCATGTCGGCTGGTTATTTATAACAGTGATTGGTAGTGAGCCTGTGGTCTTCATGGGTAAAAGATTTCACACGTCATTTCCATCCATCGCTAGCAACAAGTTTACATTTCTGCTTCTGTTTATTTAACTGATCTTAACTAGATTGATATGTCTTTTTTTTTTGACAGTTGGAAATGCACCACAGATTTTGATTTGGTAAAATAGCAATATTTAATCCACTGTGAGTTCATGATGAATTTCATTTTATTCTCTGGTTTTTATGGTTGCATTTGATCCGTTCTTTTTCCAAAGTGGAATCTTTACACAACAAAACAATTACAACAATCATCAAAAACAAGAAATGGGTGCAAAAGTTTGAACTGCATGCACGGAGGTGAGTAGTAACTAATTACATTTACTCAGTTACATTTAATTGAGTAACTTTTGAGGGAAAAATTACCTTAAGGGTAGTTTTACTACACCGTACTTTTTACTTTTAGTTGAGTAATATTATTATGAAGTATCGTTACTCTTACTTGAGTAAAATTTCTGGATGCTCTACCCACTGTGAGTAAATTCACTGAATGAAGAAGAAACATGTTTTAAAAAAATGCACCAAACACAGACACACACCTACAGTTTTAAAAGAGAAAGAACCTGTTTCTAGACAAAACTTTGTTTTTCTATCTGTTGAGCTTGTTGTTGCATTTTGAGGTCAAGCGAATATCCGGTAAACACTATACCTTCCGACTGTAAGTACTTTTTACCTTGTTCTAAAATATATATGTACATTACCTACTGTAATTATGTTGAAAAAAACTGACCTTTTTAAAATATGTGATTTATTTGTGTTATTTTTTGATTTTGGTCTTTTACTTACCAGAATTTGCCCATAACTTTATATTTTTGTCTGTCTGATGACATCATAAAAAAATCATATGTTACTCAGTACTCAAGTAGCCTTTTTACCAAATACTTTACTCTTACTTAAGTAAGAGTAGCACTATTTCAACATTATTTTACTCAGGTAAAAGTACAATGTAGCCATCCAAAAAATTACTCGAGTACAATTTCTGGGTACTCTACTCACCTCTGGGCATGCATTCGGTTTTTCTGTAAAATGAACACCACCCAATTAATATTTAATGGCCAAATAGGAATTTGCACGTTGGCTTGACACATATTCTTCCCATAGCCTGCACATTTTCAGTGGTGGAAAGGTCATTTCAGAAGCTCAATGTTATCCTGTTTTTTTCTGTTTTTAAAACAACTTTAATGTGTTTAACATTGACATAGACTGACACCTAACCATAAGGGCAAGCCATATATAATCTGGTGGAAACTTTTATGGTAATAAAACGGCATAAAAGGAAGGCTTTTACGCTCTTAATTATGGTGGTGGCAGCATCATGCTTTGTAACTGTTTTCACTACATCCAAATTATTCAACTTTGACTTAAATCAAATTTGGAAAGGAAATAACTGTGAGCTACTGGAATGTCATTCCCAAAGCTCCAACCAGAATCAATGAAGTCTATAAGTAGAGTCAAGATTATTTGAATAGAACATTTCAGCAACAAGGCAGTTCAAATTACTTTACATCATGAAAACACAATACAATAAGCAAACAAAATAAAGAAATTATAGTGACAAAATAAAAAGAGGAAATCAAATCTGCAAATCCAGACTGGAATTAATGATGTTCCAGTGATTATAGATATTTACTATTTCACTGGTTTATTGTACATCTGCGCCACCATAGAAAAAGAACAGCACAGATGAATGATTAAAGGTATAAAATTACTTGACATTCATCCCTATCATGAGTGTTTGGAACGGAATATGCTCAAAAAGGAAACTGGCTCACACCTGATATGTAACCTGATAGTTTGTGTGTTTTGAAACAGACATTATTGTCTTGAATTCTCTTTAAGCAAGAAATTGGACATTTTATGTTTTATCTTTGGAAAACAAAGTAGACTAGACGCGCCCAAAAAATAATCCTGCTTGACTTACAAACATACTCAGTAGTTGTGGCTAAATTTAGACAGAAAACAATAAGCGATCATGGGCTTAGAGTTAACATATCCTGGAAGGCAGCCATCTTCCTATTGCCTACGAAACCACTGGCTGGAGCTGCATTATAATATTACATCTCTTACAGTAGCTCAACATAAGCTAGGGGTAAAAGTTTAATGAATAAATAAAGAAATAAATCATTAAACTATAAGACAAACTGAAAGCTGTGCGCTGCATAGGGTCTCATGATAAACTGAACAGCCAACTCTGACATCTGGCAGATTCAGTGCAAAGTGACGAGTTATGGTGGGAATATTATGAGCCAGTTTGTGTTAGTTGAGTCTGAGATGGGATGGTTTAATGGAAGCTAAGAGCCAAACCTCAGAGTACAATCAAGAAACCCACGATCAACATAAAGAGGAGACTGAATGTTGCCACAAACAGAGACGCTAAGATCTCATGTCTGAAGCCCAGTTAATACTTGTCCGTCTGCTGGGGTGTGGAGACATGCAGCGCCGTCATCTGTCAACGCAAGGGCTCTTTGTCACTCACGCAGGGACGCACGGGGAAGAGCACAGTTTTTAAACAATTTTTAAACGCAATGGAGAGCACACATCTGTGATTGGTCAGCCCAACATCAGCCCCAGATCATTTCACCAGATTGGTGCTCTATAGTCGATGTAAATTGTAAAAATGCAGTTTTTTGGCACTAGATGCTTTATACTGCAAGGCCAGTCTTTTGGCGATTGAACACCAGGATGTGTAGAGAACAACAAAATCGACCGCTGTGTTTGTTTCCATGCGTTTTTAGAGTATTCTAGCTGCACTTTTAGTAAAAAGCTTTCCAGCTCAATCAAAACTCACTCTCTGTTGGCCATTGCTCCTTGAGTGGATGTGTGTTCACAAGCTGAAGTAAATAAACTGTCATCGACCACAGACATTAAGGCAATGGTAGGCAGACCTGCCAGAAAAGGTCTGCACCCCCTGATGTCCTTATGGAGAATTGCTTTGCAACACTGACATACCAACGGAGAAGAATAAAAGGAAAATGTCTCCTTCAATATGTGTGTGTATGGGTGCAAAGTTGCTGACGGAGAAGTATAAACTAGGCTTAAGGCACAAGACGAAGGTTTCTATATAGGATGTATTTGATAACATACTTTTCTATTAACAGGAAGTATTAGATTTCAGTGGATCTTTTTCCGTGGATTTTTTTCATAGAGCATATCTAAAATATTCGAAGAAAATGTAGCTTGGGAAGCTGAAACACCTCGGCGTAGTGCTACTTGACACTCTATTAGCTGCTGTCTGCAAAGAAGCCAATCCAGAAGCGGCATTCATTTTCCTTGCCTCTGATTGGCTGTACCCCAAGGGGCGGAGATGAGGAAGACCATAGATGTTAGCTTTGTGCTATCAAGATCGTTTCCACTGTGCGTCTTACTGGAGTTTGAACTATCAAAATAGGCAGTTATAAGCCTTTTTAGAGGGGTCTCAAGTATTCACAATTTTTATCTATTAGCGGGCACCTGTAGTCCCTAACCCCAGCGAATACCGGGGATCCACTGTATACATTCACATTAGCTTTGACTGTATTTATTGCAGGTTTATGATGTCTTTGATTTTATAGTAAAAATAATCCTTTCAGCCTAAGCCAATAAAAGTGAGGAAAGAAGGGGTCTGCCGAGGCTCTTAGCTGCTCTGCATTTGCTTCTGAACTTGGGTTATGGGAATGACACCACATTAGAAGCATGAAGAATACAAACTGATTATTATATGTTTCTTTTTGTGACTGATTTACTGAAATTCACACGACTAAAAGTGAGACCAAACAGATTATTTCCAAAGCCATTGGAGCCTTTTGATATTCTAAAGGCAACTTGAAGATTCTTAAGATGCTGTCACTCAGTGTGCTTACATGCAGTAAGATCATTTTTTCTTTTTGCCGTAGTCCAACTGAATTCAAATTTTCGAAATGCATGTATACACCTTGGTCCAGCTGGAGTCGAACCGAACTGACTTTCTCTTAATCGAGTTAAAGCACCCAGATAATGCGGTTAGAAAACCTAATTTCTCTGCATGTAAACACCAACACAGCTGAGCCAAGCTATTAACAGCCTTGGCACTCCCCCTTCGGGAAGTGATGAGACCACGAAAGCGGGAATAACAACACCGGAATGAGGAGCAACAACCAATGTAACATAATCAAACAGTACAGTACTTAGAAAATGTACTGTACTTCAGCATTGTCTTTTTCTTCACACATTGAGCACATTCTGCTTTTACTCCGTCTGCTTCACTGCTGCCAGCATTTGTTTACTTTCTGTGTGATGCTATAGACCAACCCGAAGAACACCAATGTGAAAGAGCGCATATCGCCACCTACTATCATGGAGTCAAATGCACTTCATTCAATAATTCAATTTTCTGAGTGAAATGTACCATTCTGGTAAAGGTATTAGCTCAATTTAGATGTGCATGTAAACGTACTGACTTTTGGTGTATTCCCTTGTATACTTTCATATAAAACAAATTAGCTACATAGGTTTATTCACAAGGAAATGCAGCGGATTTTGTGGAACATAAAGTTTGGCCATGTGCCTTTGATGTGCTCTAAGTTTGAATAGTACATATAGGTTGGGATTAAAGTTGTGGAATTCACTGTCAGAAATAGGTAAGTTACTTTTGCTCTGAAGGGACCATCACATGTAGTTTATTTCCCCCATAAATAAGGATCATCTAGTCATCTGAAAAATAAATGTAATTGTTTTATCATTGTTCCTGAATGGTAAAATTATTATTGGCCAATTTGAAAAGTAGGTGAGGCCCCCCCTTTTAAGGTTTCGTTTCAGGGTTTCTGCATGCCATGTGAGTTAATGTTCCTTATTCCAGACAGAGAGTCCACATTTACTACAGTCAGATCTCAAAACGTGGATTGGTCCTCTTTGACCCAGTTGGCCGAAACCTTCTTGATAGGGGATTTTTGAACTAGCACCTACTCACTCTGGCTTGACACGGTTCTACACGGTTATAAGGGTTTGGTTTTCTGCTAGTAACGGTTATGTGGTAACAACTCCTATTTAAGAAGGTGCTTCACTATTCTTCTACGAGTGCAAAGTCAGTTTGATTGGCTAGGGGATGGCGTCACTATTTGCATCACAGGTGTGACTCCCCAAAAATAACCTGCCAGTTGTAAAAAAAAAAGCCCTACAACTTAGTCTGACAAAAGCCACAGATTAAACAGAATGTTCATATGTAGCTTCCATGTCCTCAATCGTTGTATTGTATTGTGTTGCGGACAGATTAGTCACGAGTTGGGCTTTAGTATACAAACATATCTTGGATCATTTTATGCTCCCAGCTTAGTGAGAGGATGAAATTGATCAAAGTGTTCACTTGGAGAGGGGTTACGTTTCATTTGGAAACTCAGTTCACCACCGATTTGGGTCTGAGGAGTGAGGAATTACTATAACGATCCAGGAGACACTCTGGCTTTCTCCAAACCTGGTGTTAAATGAAGTTGGAATCAGTATAGTTCAGATTTTGTGTGTGATTTAGCTGGTAATTTCTATTTGTCAATCTCACAGTGACTGAGTTGTGCAGAATACAGAAGAACTGTCATATTCTGTCAGATTAAGGAACCAAAGGCAGCAAAAATAAGACTTAAATGATTTATTAGTAACAAAAAACAAGGAGTGATAACTTACAGAACCGGGAGAACCAATAAATGCAAAGATGAAGAAAAAACAGGAACTGGGCAGGAATCAGGAACCAGACAGGGAAAGAATGACGACGGACCAGCGAGTAGTGACTGAATGAAGGCAGAATATATACTGGGGAGGAAATCAGGAAGTGAGAGGAGACCAATGACCAATTAGGGGAATCAGATGCAGGTGAGAGAGAGGGGTGTTTCAGGAGATGAGAGTTGTGGAGGTTGCTCATGAGGAAGTGTGTTGGTGATTGGACTTCGTGGTGATTGTTTGGTGGTTTAAAAATCAAAGAAAAGTTTGAGTAAAACAATTAATGGTGAAAGGACATTCGGTGGGAAAATATAAAGAAATATTGAATGGAAGGAGCAAAGGATTGGAAAACATTTTGATGCTCAGAAGAAAAGGACTTCAAGTGGAAGATATGCCAAGACAAAGAAAAGAAGATCAAGGTATGGCGGGTAGGCACGGCTGTGCAGGAAATGAGAAGGAGTGGGGAGAGATAGAGGAGTATGAGAGTGAAGATAGCATGGAAATGAGTTTTGGTCAAGAAAAGTTGAAAGGAAAGAGAGGATACGTGTCAGATGAAGATAAAGAAACAAAGGAAGGTGAATCTAAGTGAAAGTAATGAAGATGATGAAAGAGAATACAAAATTATTCTGAGGTTCAGTGAGGGGAATGGTATAAACAAAATAAGTCCGGTTAAGTTAACAACTATTTTGAAAAATCAAGTGGGAGATATTAAAATGGCAAAAGTATTGAGGGATGGAAATTTGTTAATAGTGTGTAAATCAGAGGAACAGAGAGAGAAGGCTCGAAAAATGAAAGATGTAGGGAAGCATAAAGTGATCAGTGTGAGTAAGGTGGGGTCAAGAGAACAAGGTCCAAAGGGAATAATATGGGGTATTCCAATTGAGATGTCAGTGGATGAAATCAAAGTTAATATAAGAGGAGCTAAAGTAAAAGAGGTTAAAAGACTAAGTGAATTCCGAGATGGAGTTAAAAAAGAAAAGGAAGCAGTTAGAATGATGTTTGAGGGAGAGATTCTGCCATATCGAGTCTTCTTGAGTTGTTTGTCGTATTCAGTGAGGGAGTTCATACCAAAGCCAATCAGATGCTACAACTGCCAAAGATTTGGGCATACAGCAAATGTTTGTAAAGGAAGAAAGAGATGTCCAAGATGTGGAGAAAATCACGGATTTGAGGAATGTGGTAATAAATTAAAACCCAAATGTTGTAATTGTGGAGGTGAGCATAGTGCTGCTTATGCTGGTTGTTTAAGAATGAAAACAGAGATTAATATTCAACAGACAAAAGTTCAAAATAAGATTTCATATGCAGAGGCAGTGAAAATGGTTGGAAGAAATGGAGGGAAAAAACAGGAGATTATAACGGAAGAAAAAAAGAAAGAAATGAGAAAAGAAGCAGAGGGAAAAGTTTGGATAGATTTGAAAAAACTTGTAACTTTCATTGCAGGAGTTATTAACGCTACGATGGAGACAAGATCTAAAACTGAAAGAATCCAAATTATTGTAAAAGCAGCAGCAAATCATTTAGACTTGAGCGAGTTATCATGGGAGGAAATCAGACAAAACTTAAGTACTCAGTCAAATCAAGAAGGTGGAGGATCAGGATAAATGGTTTTAATACTGCAATGGAATGCAAGAAGTTTAATAGCTAACGGACAGGAATTAAAAAGATGGGTAGAAGATCAAATAGAAAAACCAGAAATTATATGTATTCAGGAGACATGGTTAAATAAAAAATTAGATTTTAAATTATTATCATACAATATAATTAGAAAAGATAGAGAAAATGGTAAAGGAGGAGGATGTGCAACTTTTATTAAGAATAATTTAAATTATTGAGTTGTCAAAATAGGGAAGGAAGAAGAATTTATAGGAATAGAAATATATACAGATAGTGGAAATTTATATATAGTAAATTATTATAATCCATGTAAGAAATTTGAAATAAATCAAATAAAAATGATGCTAGAAAAAGATTGTAAAAATGTATTGATATGTGGTGATTTTAATGCACATAATACAGTATGGGGAGGAATAAAAACAGATTTAAATGGTGAGGTAATTGAAGAAATAATGGATGAAATAAATTTGGTATGTTTGAATGATGGAAAAGGAACAAGAATAGATGTTAATACAGGATATATTTCGGCAATAGACATTACGTTGTCTTCAAGTGAATTGGCTGGGAAAAGTGAATGGGAGGTTCAGGAAAATTTGATGGGCAGTGATCATTATCCAATTTTGATTAGGATTGTAGGATTTAGGGATTCAAAAACTGAAGTTGGAGAAGAAAGGTGGGTTTTTAGAAAGGCAAATTGGGATAAATTTAAAAGTATATGTGAAAAGAATCAAGATAAAATAAATATGGAAAATAGTGTAGAAATGGTAGAAAAAAACTTTTAGAAAAATAATTATTGAAGCAGCAGATAAAACAATTCCAAAAAGTAAAGGGAATATGAAAAAGAAAAATGTGCCTTGGTGGAATGATGAATGTGAAAAGTAATTAAAGAAAGAAATAAGAGTATGAAAGAATTAAAAAAGAATCATAATTATGAAAATTTAATAAAATATAAAAGATTGCAAGCAGAGGTAAGAAAAACAATAAAAAATGCTAAAAGGAAAAGTTGGAGAACTTTTTGTGATAAAATCGGAAGAACAACTCAAGTAAGTGAAGTTTGGGGAATGATTAAGAAAATGAAAGGAATATACAGAGAGAGGAGTTATTCAGCTTTAAAAATAAAAGATGATATAATTGTTAAAAATGAAGTAAAAGCAGAAATTTTAGCTAAGACATTTGTTAAAATAAATAGTCATAATAATTTATCAGAAGATAGAAGGAATAAAAGGGAGGAAACTAGGAAAAAATATGAGGTAGCGAATGAAGAAAGTAGTAAAATGTCAGTATTAGATATTCCTTTTAATATGATTGAGTTAGAAGAAGCTTTAGGGAAAAGTAAAAATACGGCACCAGGTAATGATAAAATTACTTATGGAATGATTAAACATTTAGGGAATAAAATGAGAATGAGGTTGTTGAATTTATATAATAAAGTTTGGATAGAGGGAATAATACCAAAAAATTGGAAAGAGGCAATAATTATACCTATATTGAAACCAGGAAAAGAATCAACTAATCCGGAAAATTATAGACCAATAGCTCTTACATCGCATATAGGAAAAATTATGGAAAGAATGATTACAGAGAGATTAAATTATTATCTTGAAAGTAAAAAATTGATTACAAAATATCAAAGTGGTTTTAGAAAAGGTAGAAGTACAATGGATCCAATTGTTTATTTAGAAAATGAAATTAGAAATGCGCAGAAAAATAAAGAAAGTTTAGTTGTAGTATTTTTTTGATATGGAAAAGGCTTATGATATGGTTTGGAAGGAAGGGTTACTAATAAAATTTAAGAGATTGGGATTAAAAGGAAGAGTTCATAATTGGGTTAATAATTTTTTATTCAGTAGATATATTCAAGTAAAGATAGGAGATAAAGTATCAAAAAGTTATTTAGTAGAAAATGGAACACCTCAAGGCAGTATAATCAGTCCAATATTGTTTACTATTATGATAAATGATGTATATGAAAATATAGGGTATGATTTTGGAAGGGCATTATTTGCGGATGATGGAGCATTATGGAAAAGGGGAAGAAATATAAAACTTGTGCAAAAGAAATTACAAGAAGAAATATCAAAAGTAGAAAAATGGTCGCATGATTGGGGTTTTAAATTCTCAGTTGATAAAACAAAAAGCATGGTGTTTACAAAGAAAAGAAATGTGGAAATGAATCTTAAATTATATGGAGAGAACATAGAACAGGTAAAGAGTTTTAAATATTTGGGGGTTATTTTTGACAGTAAGTTAACTTGGAAGGAAAATATAATAAAAATTGAGGAAAGATGTAAAAAAGTAATGTCTAAAGGTGTCTAAAGGGTAATGATTGGGGGGCTAGTGCAAAAGCATTAAAGCAAATATATATAACAATGATAAGATCAGTAATAGATTATGGAAGTATTGTATATAGCTCTGCATGTAAAACATTATTAATGAGGATTGAAAGAATACAAAATCAGGCACTGAGAATATGTTGTGGAGCAATAAAAACATCTCCCATAGTATCTTTACAGGTTGAAATGGGAGAAATGCCAATAGGACTAAGATTTAAATACAATTTATTAAATTATTGGGTTAGTATTAAAGGATGTTCAAAGGATGAACATATGATCAAAAACGATATGTATTTATATAGGGAAAATGAAAAATGTGATAGTATGTTAGAAAAAGCAAACAAATTAGCAGAAATTTATAAAATAAATGATATTAGATTTATAAAAAAATATTTATATTCAGTGACTCCTAAATGGATTTTTCCTAGGTGTTATATTGACTTTTATATTAAAAATATGATAGATATAAATAAGGGAAAAGGAAATTGGGATAATATTATAAATAATAGATTAAATAGTATACATAAAAACTATATACCAATATATACAGATGGATCAAAAGAGTCTGAAAGTGGGAGAACAGGTTTTTCTTTTTATATTCCTGGGGTAGGAAAAGGAAAAAAAATAAGAACACCAGATGGAATATCAGTTTTTACAGTTGAAATGTTGGCAATTTATTTTAGTTTAGATTGGATTGAGCAAAATAGAGTTAAAAAAAGTATAATATGTACAGATTCATTATCAGTTTTGTTAACAACAAATGAAAACAGAGTTGATATTATTATAGAAATATTTGAATGCCTCTTTAGATTAAATAAATTGGGAATTGAAATAAGATTCATGTGGGTTCCAGCGCACAGAGGGGTAGAAGGAAATGAAATGGCAGATTATTACGCAAAACAAGCGATAAAGTTGGAAACAGGAATAGAGATTCCTTTTAGTAGAAAAGAAGTGAAGTCTATAATTAAGGTAAAAATTATGAATGAATGGCAGGAAAAGTGGATACAAGAAAAAAAGGGAAGACATTTATTTAATATACAGAAAGAAGTAGGTAAGATGAAGATGGAGGAGTTCAATAATAGAGAGCAAACAATAATATCAAGACTAAGGATAGGACATTTGGGATTGAATAGCACTTTGTATATTATGGGAAAACATCAAACAGGTTTGTGTGAGTGTGGGAAAGAAAGGGAAACTGTAGAGCATGTACTGTGTTTTTATAGTAAGTATAAAGTAATTAGAGAAATATTAAAAGATAAGTTAAAAATTAAAGGATATGGAGATTGGAATTTAAAAACTGTATTGAATGGAAATAATAAAATTTATAAATCAGTGTTAGAGTTTCTTAGGAAAAGTAAGTTAGTGAATAGAATTTAGTTGTTTTTTTTACTCCTCACTTCGACTCACACTCCTGCACAGTAGGTGGCGGTAAGTTGGATGCCACCCGCCATTTAAACAAAAAGAAGAAGAAGGTGAGAGAGAGCAGGTGGAAACAATCAACAGCTGGGAAGAGAGGTAGAATGGTTAGGGAGACAGAAAACTGTTAAGAAACTAAAGATAATAAGTCTAGGAAGGGGACCTAAGGAAACACTAGAGAGCAGAAGGAAGAAATAAATTAGGAAACTATCTAGAGGGAATAAACTAAGGAAGCAAATGAGGACACAAACAAAAGGTGAAAACATCTAAGAGCAAGAAGAAGAAACAGAAACAAGGAAGTGCCAGAATAAACTAATAAAGACAAGGAATAATCTAACATGAAAAAACTAGATAAGGAAAAGAACTAAGTTTAAACACAAACAGGAGGGACAAAACAAGAAAGCAGCTAGGGGTACAGAGGGGAAGGAAATTAAGTGGAAGAAAAAAAAAAAAAAGCAAAATCCACGGAACCTGACAAGAACACACATTACTGACTGACTTGAACCAAATAATGGTCTTTACTAATGCAGAAACTGCCTGTCTAGGAGTTATTCCTGTTTCCCTCATTCAGTGAGATACACTTTACTTGATACAGACTCTATTTAGCTGCAGTGTGGAATTACATTAATTGCTGGTTGCATTTGAAGCACATAATGGGTAAAAGGGCCATTAAGGAGATGTTGAAAGAGTACGTCTTCAAGTCTTTCAAAGCTCGATTGGTATTTTTGTCAAAGGGTCAAGCTTGTTCTTAGTGCGGGTTGGACTTTGTCAGGACTGCCCCTTGTCAACAACCCAATTTGTGGTGATCAATGACAGAATGTCATAGACATGAGGCAAGTTTCCACCCTTGGAACTTCAGGGTAATTTTACCAGACCTTCACAGCATGCAAGTGAATTCTCTACTTCACCGGGCCGGCCTGATAGGGGCATTTTGGGGGTAATTTCAGGAACCAAGCAAGTACCTGCTTTGGGGTATGTATTCAGAAATGGCCCAGTAGGTTGACGGTAGGAAGGAGCCGGAGACAGGTTTCAGGGGCTTTGTCTGCAGTAATGTGGGCACTGCTCTGTAGTGGTAACTTTAGTTCTCACTTATGGTCATGAGATCACGACAAAAAGAAAAATCCCAGGTACGAGTAGCTAAATAGAACTTCTTCCACTGGGCAGCTGGATTCTAGTCTAAAGCCTAGTTTATACTGTACTTCTTGCAAGTTTGCATTCACACGCACACATATTCCTGGGGACATTTTCCTTTCATACTTCTCCGTTGCGAAGAAATTCCCCACCAGGACACCAGGGGATGTAGACCTTTTCTGGTGGGTCTGCCTACCATTGCAGCGATGTCTCTGGACACCTTATTTACTTCAGCTTGTAAGCCCACATCCACTCAAGAGCCCCTTTCAAACAGGCCATGAAAAACGGTAATTTTCCGGACTTCGTCTGTTTTGCTTTTGAGTCTGAAAGCAATCTTCCGGACTTTGTCCGGATACCCTTTACCGGTAATTTTACGGATGGAGACCTTTTCGCGATATGGCGTTTGCATTCAGACAGTCAGGTAATGTTCCGCGAAAGCTGGAGGGGTGTGGGGCGATGGGGAAAAGGGGAGAGGGGCAGGGAACGCTGTGAGGGCACACATTGATGACGTATCAATGTCACTATTTTCCTTTCAGCTTCTTCATCAATGTCTCTTAAGCGTTTCCATGTGCACAAAATTGCACACATCACAAAGACGAGCGCTGCGAGTAGATCTGCTGTTTCGTCTACCATCTTTGCAATAATGCATTTGTTTGGGGAAATGACGTGTACGCCCGCCACACTAAGTTAAAGTCATATCCACATAGAACCCCCCACTCCCCCGCACCCCCTACCCCACAGACATTTATCAGGATCCTCCGGTACATTTCTTGCTGTGTGAAAGCAGCTGAAAGGCAATGTTCTGGAGAAAAGTGACGTGTTTGAAAAACAACTCCGGTTAAAGACTGGATGGAAATGTCCGCAAATATTCCAGAACTTCTATTTGAAAACAGCATTAGTGTCATGGTCTTTGGATTTTGTGTGGCAAGTTTGAGTTTTTCCTTCCACTTGGTTTTCTTCCCCTTTTTACCCCAAGGTGCCCTCTTGTTTTGTTCCTCCTGTTTGTGTCTCAAGTTAGTAGTTTTTCTTATTCAGTTTAATTATAATTTTGTATTCTGGCACTTCCTGGGTTCTGTAGATGTTTTTCACCTCTGTCTATGTCCACCTTCCCATTTGTGTTTCCTTTATCTCTTTATTTAATTCCTCCTTCTGTTCTCCAGTGTTTCCTTAAGTTTCCCTTAGAGTTCTCCTTAGTCTTCTCTTTAGATAGTTTCTTAAGAATCCTTTCTAGTTTCTTTAGAGTCTTCTGTCTCCTAGCCATTCTACCTTCCATCCCAGCTGCTAATCAGTTCCACCTGCTCACTCCCTCTCAGCTGCAACCGCTTTCACTAATTGGTCTCCTGCTCCTTCCATGTTCACTCTTCACTCTCCTCCTCAGTATATATTCGGTTCTCATTCAGTCACTACTTGCTGGTTCGTCCGTCTTTCTTCCCCGCCTGGTCCCTGCCTTCCTTGTTGCCCTTCTGGTTCCTGTTTCCTGCCTTATATACCCTCCTGAGTTCTGTAAGTTCCTGTTCCTTGTTTTCATTAAATCATCCTTATTTGTACTTTGCTGCATTTTGGGTCCTCCTTAACCTCAAAACATGACAATTAGGGAGTAATGGTCGACAGAGAGCGAGGTTTGATTGAGCTGGAAACCTTTTTACTAAAACGTGCACCTCATTAAATGCTCTTAAGACAAATGTAAACAAACACAGCAGTCTGTTTTGTTGTTCGCTACACCTCCCGGTGTTCAAAATCACCAAAGGATCATATTAGCTAAACTGGCCTTGCAATGTAAAGCATCTAGTGGCCAATAGCTGCATTGATTACTAATTACAGCGACTATAGAGCACCGTTCTGGTGAATTGATGTCGTGCTGACGAATCACAGACGTGTGCTCTCCGTTCCCTTCAATAGATAGTGAAAAAGTTGAGCTCTACCTCGTGCGTCCTTGCGTGCCTGTCGGAGAGCCCTTGCATCGATGGATGATGGCGCCCCTCCGCTTACAGAAAAATATAAACTAGGCTTTAGAAATAAGATGAGGGGATGCACCATTGAAGCAGAGCTACAGTTCCTCTACCCCAAAAGATTAAGTTCAGCTGGGGTTCAGTGGAGGTGGTTTCAGGAGGCCTCTGTAGCAAGTCACTTCGGAGGTTTTATGCGCATCTCGCACTCAGAGCAGACCCAGAACTTGCTGAAGGGATTATATTACCCGCTTCTAGTCTGGGAATGTTGAAGGAAAATGTATGATTATACAACAATTTCTAGGAAAACTAGCTAGCTCCAGTGTGTCTATTCCAGGTCAGAATGAAATTTACAATGTTCTTGGCAAAAATATCGAGCTGAGAGTGAGTTTCCTCAAGTTTTTATGATGATTGTTCAGATAAGGGACGAGACAGGATACATCTGTTGTTGTTTGCTTTTCACAGAGTTTTCTGCATCATTAGAATCTACAAAAGCCAGTGATAATCAGATGAGAGGGAGAGAAGACGGAGGTCACTCGAGGCTTTTCGTAATCTGTCCAGTGAAGGTAATCAATGAACTGACCGGCTGAAGGCTGCACTATCAGATTCAAGAGTCAAGAGTGTTTTCTTTAACTCCTGTATTTCTGCATGTTGAAGACGACCAACAGGAACACCTTGGGATCCCTTGAATAATCTGGATGAACTATCTTACCCTTCTGGCCAAGGAAGCTTGAGAACCGAGGGACTCCCCAGAATGACTTGGAAAAATGATATTTCCCTTCTAGCCCGGGAAAGCCTTGGGATCCTCCAGAATGAGGTGGAGAGTTGCTGCCATACTGGATCCATTACCCTTCCAACCCAATCTTGGATAAAGAAGACTGGTTGGATGGAAAAGGTAAAAAAAGGGACTGTAAAAACATCTAAAAAAACTGGGTTTGATTGAAAATTCTCCATGATTACCTACATTAATAAAGCTGTCACTGCAACCCTGTGGAAACACAAGAATGCAAATAGCTTCAACAAAGACTAAAGCCACTGTAAACACAACAATGAGGAAGCCTATTGGCAAATGTTTGGAAACACCAAGATGAATGAACGCCTGGCAGGTGGCCAAGTCAAACTCTCTGCGTCGAACTGCAGCTGTGCCGACAGCGAGGCAAAGCCGCGCATCTTTGCAGCTTTCATTAGCTCTCTTCAAGCCACTCTGTTTAAATTAGCGCATTCGAAACGACGAGGCTGATTGAAACAGACATGTACTAGGTGTAAAATCATTTAGCAAACAGTAATGCAGTACCAGCTAAACAGTAGCTGGCTGCATTCTCAGTCAGGAAATGGTGAATTTAAGCGGTCATATCCCTGTCATGTGTTCGCAGCAGGGAGAGAAGATAAAGCCACTTCCCCTGTAGCATTTCCCACATCTCAATAATTTCATTTCTTGTAAGTCAGATGGAAAAAGTCTGATCAGCTCTGGTGCAGCCTCTGTAATTAATACATGCTCAGGAAGTTCTGGTGAGGCATGGTTATCTCTCTTCGTGGGAGGAGAGCAGCAAAAGCAGAAATATTCAGGAATCTGACAAAATATTTTCACCTTTTACATTAAGTAGCAATTAGGCACCTGATGTGAGTGAGTTATCAGAAGATTTTGATAATAAATTTAGGGATTTAGTCGATTCAGTAGCCCCGGTTAAGGTGTGCATATAGAGCATCTAAAAAAATGTAATGTTCTTTGGATAAATTAGGACTTGTTAACTCAAAGGCAACAATGGAGGAAGTTGGAGCGTCAGTGACGTTATTCTAGGCTTGGGGTTTTCTACCAAGCATGGAAGGACAGCTTAGTTGTGTTTCAGAATATGATGTCAATATCATATATACACTCACTGGCCACTTTATTATGTACACCTTGCTAGTACTGGGTTGGCCCCCTTTTGCCTTCAGAACTGCCTTAATCCTTCATGGCATAGATTCAACAAGGTACTGGAAACATTCCTCAGAGATTTTGCTTCATATTGACATGATAGAATCACGCAGTTGCCGCAGATTTGTAGGCTGCACATCCATGATGCGAATCTCCTGTTCCACCACATCCCAAAGGTGCTCTGTTGGATTGAGATCTGGTGACTGTGGAGGCCATTTGAGTACATTGAACTCATTGTCATGTTCAAGAAACCAGTCTTAGATGATTCGAGCTTTATAACATGGTGCATTATCCTGCTGGAAGTAGCCATCAGAAGATGGGTACACTGTGGTCATAAGGGATGGACATAGTCAGCAACAATACTCAGGTAGGCTATGGCGTTGCAACAATGCGCATTTGGTACTAAGGGGCCCAAAGGGTGCCAAGAAAATGTCCCCCACACAATTACACCACCACCACCACCACCACCAGCCTGAAGCGTTGATACAAGGCAGGATGAATCCCTGCTTTCATGTTGTTGACGCCAAATTCTGACCCTACCATCCGAATGTCGCAGCAGAAATCGAGACTCGTCAGACCAGGCAACATTTTTCCAATCTTCTATTGTCCAACTTTGGTGAGTCTGTGCGAATTGTAGCCTCAGTTTCCTGTTCTTAACTGACAGGAGTGACACCCGGTGTGGTCCCTTGCTGCTGTAGCACATCTGCCTCAAGGTTCGACGTGTTGTGCATTCAGAAATGCTCTTCTGCATTCCTTGGTTGTAACGAGTGGTTATTTGAGTTACTGTTGCCTTTCTATAAGCTTGAACCAGTCTGGCCATTCCCCTCTGACCTATGGCATCAACAAGGCATTTTTTTGCTCACAGAACTGCCGCTCACTGGATATTTTCCCTTTTTCTGACAACTCTCTGTGAACCCTAGATATGGTTGTGTGTGAAAATCCCAGTAGATCAGCAGTTTCTGAAATACCCAGACCAGCTCGTCTGGCACCAACAACCACGCCACGTTTAAAGTCACTTAAATCACCTTTCTTCCCCATTCTGATGCTCAGTTTGAACTGCAGCAGATCGTCTTGACCATGTCTACATCCCTAAATGCATTGGAATTGAACCCACAATCTCCGGGTCGCTAGATTGCTATTTGACACATTTTCCAGGTTAACAGGGCACCGAAATGAGGTGTCTAGCAATGGCACAGGACTTTCTGATGTTTTTTAGTAAAAAGATCGATGCTTTTAGAACTAAAATAATTGAAACCCCAGGTAGTCTGACAGATTTTCCTGTTGTTGAACCCAAATCTATGGAACAAGGTTTAAAACACGTTGACCAATTTTCTGTCACAGCTCTCACCAAGGTTGTTAAGGCAGGTCAAGGCACAACTTGTAGTTTGGATATTTTACCATCCTGGATTGTGAAAGAGCTGTGAGGGTCATGTAAATCAGCGTTTGTTCAATTTGTCTCTATTGTCGGGAGTTTTTCCAATTTGTATTAGGGATGCGGTGATTAAACCTATACTAAAGAAGCTTGGCCTTCATGCAGATACGCTGTCAAATTATAAGCCAGTCTCAAATCTTATCCAAGGTTTTTGAGAAAGTGGTCTCTGAACAGCTTCTACAGAATCTACCAGCAAATAGACTTTTTGAGCCATATCAGTCTGCTTTTAGAAAAAAAACATTGCACTAAAAAAGCTTTGATTAAGGTGGTAAATAATCTGTTCCTTGCTGCAGATGCCGACACATCTTCTGCACTTGTAGTGTTAGATTTGAGTGCTGCGTTTGCTACAGTGGTCCACAAGATTTTTCTAGACCGGTTAGAGAGCTTTTTTTAGGATATCAGGAAAGGCCCTTCATCAGATACCATCTTATTTTTCAGAGAGAACGGTTCGTGTTTTGTTTAATAACACGTTTTTGGAGTCTGGCAGGGTAAAAAAAACGGGGTGCCCCAAGGTTCAGTTGTGGGCCCACTGTCGTTCTTCACCCACCCATCCATTTTAAGTAATCTTGTTAATTTTATGTAAAGCCTATTTTATCATAATTCATGTACTCTTTATTTTTGTGAATTTTTTGGGAAATGTCTTTCTTTTTTTTTTTGGTTGATATTTGTCGTTTTACAGCACTTTGATGGAAAGCGCTTTATAAGTAAATGTATTATTATTATAATAAGATTCATGTTTTAAAAGTATGCTGTCGTGAACTGGATTTCCTGGTTTCCTGAGGAGACACTGTCAAGGCTTTTTTAGGTCTTCTAAAACAAGAAGATAAAGGTAAGAAAGAAAATCATACAGTGGGATTCAAAAAGTAGTAATTCATGTGACAACCATAAAATGTGATGTGTTTTGTGAGGATTTTATTTGATGGAACACAACATAATGCATAGTTGTGAAATGGAAGGAAATTTTAATTTTTAATTTTGGAAATTTAAACCTAAAAAGTGTGGAGTGTGTTCACTCCACACTTCCCCTAATGAAAATCCAGTGCAACCAGTTGTCTTTAGAGGTCACCTGAACAGGAAACAGTCCACTTCTGGGTTTATTTTAGCCTGGGTTTGAGACCAGCTGTTCTGTGAAGGCCTCAGACATTTGCTAGAGAACACTGGAGAAAAAGTCGCTCTCGCTCTCTCTCTCGCTCTCTCTCTCTCAAAAAATGGGCAAAGAGGTGGGGCTGTGAGGGTGGGGGGCAGATGATTGACACCCATTAAACTCTGAGCCGATGTAGCTATGTGCTAACTGAATTAACACGGTGCTAACCGAGGTTGGCGGGCGCTTTTAGCCAGAAAGCAGTTGAGCGGCTCTGCTACCCCTCTGCCTTTGCTAAAACTATTTGAATTTTAATTAAAACAAGTTTTAATAATCACGTAAAGAAGAAATTTGATAATTTTAACCCATTGTTGATTATCTCCTGCTGACCAGAAGATAATTCAACATTTTGGAAAACATAAAGACATTTAAAGATTTACAAGCACCTCTGCTTAGTTAGATAGCCTATTTCTCCAGTGGTCATTAGGCGATCCATCAGAGGGAAACAGTGACACACAGGACAAACAGCCACGCACACATTCAGGACAATTTAAAGAAACCAGTTAACCTGACAGTCAAGTTTTTGCACTGATGGAAGAAGCCAGAGTACCAGGAAAGAACCCACGCTTGCACAATAAGAAAATATGCAAATTCCATGCAGAAAGACCCCAAGCTGGGAGTTGAACCCAGGACCTTTTTGCAGCAAGGCAACAGTGCTACCAACTGCACCGCAGTGCAGCCCTAGCTTAGTTTTTAAAGGAAAAAAATATTACATTTCTGAATCAATACAAACTGAATAAAGGAATGGATGGATGGATGGATGGATGGATGGATGGATGATATAGGGAAGCCAGGAATAAAAACTGATAAAAATGGCAAAACTTTAATGTTAAAGTTTAACAGTTTTCATGAGAGAACATTTCAGATGTAATTCATTTTAAATTACAACCAAAGGGAAAAGTTCACTTAAATACTTTAAAATTCATCCCAAAATAACCCGATACGCTGCATCGCTCCATTGATAAATAGGAACTATAGAAACAGCTCCAGTTTCCTCCCTGTTCAGCTGATGTGGACGCAAACAAGACTTTAATCTACAGCTGAACGCTCCCGGTTTCCCCCCTAACCAACTGTAGATGAGCAGCAGAACAACAAACTATTCCAAACTGTCTAAACACAGACTGCTGTGTGTGCTTTCTCTCTCACTGCTGCTGCTGGAGCCTCTGAGCTGTCATAGCAACCCGTGTCATTAGGCAGGCATTGAAACCAGGGTATCAAGTTCATGTGGAGGGATAATAAATAAAGGTTAAATCCATTCTGATCACCGGCCTCTCCAGCCTCACCTGGATTAAGAAGCAGCGCAAGATCTCCTCCATCCCAAAGGTTGCTTTTCACTCTGCTTTTATCTACAACCGGACCTTTTTAAAATTATTTTTTATGATACATTCAGGTGTCAAAGGATTCCCAAACTTAAACTATGAAACATTGTTTTAATGACAAGTAGACCACTTAACGAGGATGGTAAAGCGCTTTCTCACCAACAGTTTTTCAAAGACCACTTTATTTCCATTTATTGAACTAAATCTACCACTAATATCAATAATAACAGAAAATATGATTTTAACGCCAGAAAGAGGAGGCGGCACGTTGCATCGACTATTCTGTTGCGTACTTTCATGGAGAAAGGGCGCCCCCTTGTGTTTTACACGGAGCAAGCACCGTGCAACACTGAAGTTGGAATTGAAATCTGCTTCAGTGAAAAACTAAAGGTGTGTATAAATGATCTTGATTTAATTATCTCTGGTTAAAAAAAGAAATACATTTCCAAATATATTTATTTTTTTCAATTTTATTTACTAATTTTACATTTATTGTCAATTTATTTATTCATTTATGTCCAAACATATTTTTTTTATTTCCAATTGTATTTATTCATGTATTTCTTCATTTCCTCTTAATTATTTATTTCGAAATATATTATTTATTTACTTTAAATGTTAGTTCCTTATATGTTTATTTATTTTCTTATTTATGTGTTGATTTTCAATTATATTTATTTCCAAATATATTTTTTATTTCACTTTTTTTCTTATATTTGTTTATTTCCTCATTTATTTCTTTTCAATTTTACTTTCTCATTTATTATGTTTAAAATTTATTTTCTATTTATTTCATCATATGTTTATCATTTATTTCCTCATTTATTTATTTGGATGTAGAGAATGTCCGAGATAAATATTTAAATATTCCTGAACAAATCCAAGACTCTTTAGTTTGAGTGTGCCTAGACTGTAATGAAATGGACCGTCATCTCCAACTCCTGCAGGAAAGAGGATGGTGCTGTTTTTCAGTCCCTGCAGAGCTGAGACACTCACGTCTGATTGGAGAAGCATGGAAGCTTCACTTCCATCAAGATGTGGCATCGGCATGGTCCTGCCTGATCATCTGCGCCGAGCGCAACTGTTGGAAAATCCTTTATTTAGTTTTTGTCAACAGTGCCATGTTTGCCTGCCTGCAACGCTCCTGAGACTTTTTGTGCTCTGGAAATATTCCTTAGAGGAAACTCGGTGCTGCTACTGAGCAAGTTTGCTTTCTCTATTGTCTGCTTGGAACCACCTGTACCTCAACCTTTTACGTAAACCTTATTTTTTTTGCTTTTACACTGAGAAGTGGTCCTGGCTGGGATCCAAAGACTCCTCTTTTCATTTTTCACAGCAACCCAGGACATATTGATAAAAAAAACTGGTCTCTAATCCTCTCTGCTGGCTAGGAGCCTGACATCCAGAGTAGCGAAAGTTTCTAAACAGACATGAGGTAGGAGGGTTCCTGTGTTCTGCTGATCTGGAACTTAATAAAGAATTAATATGTAAGAGAGAACTTAAAACCTACCCACCCCTTTCCCTTAGTTTCCATAAGGAATCATTGGGTGAGAAGCGGGTTGCACATTGGAAAGGTTACCAGTCCATCACAAGGCACAACACAAACACACAGGATAAGAAATTAGGTACACCCTCACACCTAAGAGCAATTTCAAGTTACCAATCAATAGTTATATTTTAGACTGTGGGAGGTAGCTGGAGTACCCAGAGAGAACCAATGCATGCAAAGGGAGAACATGCAAACTCAATGCACAAAGACTCCAAGCTGGTATTCAAACCCAGATCGTTCCTGTTGCAAGGCAACAGTGCTGTCTGCATAACCAGTAGAGCATAATCAGTTTGACGTTTTTATTCACTACTTGGAACGCCATTTTAATTTTTTATCTCAGTGTCAGAGGTCGCACTATGTATGTGTATCAGACATGGACAAGAAGCTGAATACAGAGAGCCCTTGAATTGCCTTCTTTCTGAAAGTGTGCTATATAAATACATTTGCCTTGCCTAGAGCGGAAGTTAGCTTCCGTGGGAGTTCCAAGATGGTTTCCACTGTGCAAATTAAGGCAAGGCAATTTTATTTGTATAGCAAACTTTCAACTACAAGGTGATTCAAGGTGCTTTACATGATCAGGGGGTAAAATAAAAATAGCAGTAAAACACAGACAAAGCATATAATGTAAAACAGCAAGAAGCATACACAAAACATGATGCATCAAAGCATTACTCAAAGGCAGCTCTTAACAGATAAGCTTTTAGTTGTGATTTAAAAGATTTAAAATTATCAAGGTATATTTTGTGTTTGAAATATTTAAATAGGCCTCATGTATTTCAGCTATTTGATGGGGGTTGTGGTCAGTAACCCCCGAGAATACCAGGGGTCCACTGTAATATTTATGTTATTCACAAATGTAGGTTGTTTGTCCTTATTTTATTATATCTAACCATTTACTTTTAAATATATATTGGTTTGAATGATACATTTACAGTAAGTCAAAGTGGTTTTTTGGTAATTTTTCTGTGAAAAAAGAAAATCATACATTCAGGAATTTTTTTTTTTACTTCTGGTATTTTTAGTTTTGACAGCAATTATTCACCAGGAAGGCAAAACAATTCATGTCAGATTAATAAATGAGTGTCATGTTGGGGTTCGGTTTTCTGACCCACATGCAGAATCACACCTAGATAGACAGACGGTAAAGTTAAAGATTTGTTTACGATAAGAAAACGAGCAATTAATGACTTCTTTTCTTCACAGACGTCTGGAACGGGCCTCGTCTAGAGAAGGAAAGGTAAGTTATTGATTGCCGATGGATAAAGGAGTTGAATTTTAAGAGTGGATGAAGGTGGCTTACTTGGAGAGGAAAACCAGGTTCCGATGTGGAATGTGCGAGTCCGTATTTGATCTTGAGGTTGGTGTGCGAGTCCGAGGTGAGTCCAGAGTAGATGTCTCTTGGTTGATGGGGGTAGCTTGAACTGGAGAGCGAACAGACAGGTGGTGAAGCCGGAGTAGGGAGCTCCAGGAAATAACGAGGAGCTGATCTTTACTCCACCAGGAGGTCTTGCCATAATCATTCGAACCTGAGAACACAGGAAACAAAGGAGGACTTGAGTTCAGTTGAGCAAACATTTACTGCACAGCAAACACACAAGAATTAACTGAGTGCCAGAGATTGGCTTGACGCTACCGCTAAGGTCAATCCTCCAGCGTTGAGTGGAGGCTCTGCAGCTCCTCAGATGCTCTAGCTTCTTCGATGAGCCTGATGAACTGCAGCTGTGTGAACAGGAGCTCAGACACGCACAGAAAACCTGGCAATGAGATTACTCTACAATAGTAGACTTTAATATTACGCTAATACCAACAACAGTATCATTCTGGGAATCCAGAGAAAATCCATTAAATATGGAAGCAAAGGAGGAAACGCGTACTGCTGGAGCTCCTTTCCATCTAATCCTCTTTTAATTAGGGTGACAAAAAATGTGGGACCCCTGCCGGATTAGTCACAGCACACTGACGGAGCGCCATGCTGGGACCAGCGGACGGCACTGGTGACCATTGCAGCCAGTTAGGTGCAGGCAAAAATCCCCTCGAGTGTGAAACAATACACCCATCTCCCCGCAGCTACCTGGAGGTTTAACCGCCCTGCGCTTTAAATCAAAGCCCCTTTTTTGGTCTCTGGTGAGCTGAGAGGGATAAGTTACAGCATATGATTTGCTCATTTTCGATCTTTTCACTCCTGCTTGATGGGGGCAGCCGTGTCTGCTGTCACACTTGCTCCCTATTATCCACCCTTTTTGCTAATCCAACAGGGTACTTTGTCCTCCTCGTTATCTTTCCTCATCCCCAACTATCTGTCTTCATGCTCTATCTGCTTTGTCCGTCCTTTTCTAACCCGATAATGGAGGTTCGGCTTCATGGTGAGGGGGATTGGGGTGAACAAAAGAATCAATTAACAGCTGAAGCTTCTGCACAAACCCTCGTCTGGACCCTACTCAGGTCAATTTAGTCTTTAGAGAGGAAAGTAGCAGGCAGTCATTTTAACTGATGGCTTGTCTTTCATCTATGTCCAACATAAAGTAACAAAGATCACATGAGTTGTTGCATTGGTCTAAAATCAATTAACTTACCTCTACTGTCATGCCATGTTTTGAAGTAAATATTGACCTGAATCCTGACTGATGGTAAGCCACAACCCACAGCTCAAATAAGAGTGAGAATTACACCTACTTTCACGTCTGAGTCTCCAGAAAGTCTCCAATATGCTAAATATGTCACTAGTTGCTTTTTTGAAAAAGGGTCAATAGAAGCGTCTGAATCCTCATAGCGAAGTCGTGATGTCGGAAGCCCACAGCAGGGTTCACCCTCCTAGTCCGGACTGCAAAGAGATTGCATAAAGCTGCTGCTGTTAGGTTCGTTAGGTTGTGTTTTATTAGAGCAGCTTCCTTTAAATTGAAACCAAACCAGATTAAGAAAAAACGAACAAAAACAATTTAAATAAATGAATAAAATTAATTTAAAAACAAACCAATGCAGCGGTTTTTTAGAAGGTGAGGTTCCACCCAAGTTTCAAGGGTTTTGCAGCCTCTAACAGGTTTTCTTCCAGGATCAACCTCCATCTATCCATTCCTCTCATCTTCCATGCCCGTGTATGAGAAAATCTCACCACAGCATGATACTGCCACTGCCATGTTTCAACATGGGAATGGCATTTTTATGGCTTGTGACAAACCTCAATCAGGGCTTCTTTTGGCTTTCTTCTTGCCACGTTTACCTAAGGGCAACATATGTGCACCAATAGTTATTCTATTAGACCATCCCATCTGAGTTATGGACCTCTGCAGCAAAATGTATTAAATAATCGACCCACGAGAGATCTTGTTTCTCTTTAGTTTGGAAATATTCTTTTTTACGTAGGTATGCCAAACAACCAGGGCATTGCAATAAACATATTACAGTGGACCCCCGTCTATTTGTAGATTTTTCCGTGGAATCGTAACTCCAAATTATTCACAGAAAATCTGCCTATTATCAGATTTTTTTTTTTACTTTCAAAGTGAAATACAGCTTGGGACGGGGATGGAGTACTCGATTCCTGAGACACATTTAAAGTCTGCTTTCCACCAGAGATGTAAGCAGCACATAACGTCTGTGAAGCGTAACACTCAGCAGATAGTTACCGTTATGGTCAATGGGTACATTTTCACCGGGTGCGAAGCGCTGTGAATCAGACACACAGACCCAAAAGCATTGTGTCGTGGCCCTCTCCTAAATTTATGCGGCAGGTCTATTTTTTACGTGCTACTCTTCCAGAACACGTCAGTCTCAGCAGTTTAGGTCGGACCAGACAGGAAATCAGATGCAGGAACAGTGTAAAGCATCCGGAAACTTTCAAAAGGATCCCTGGAAAGCAGGGGTAAGGGACTTGACTCAAGCAGCACGCTGATGACTTTCACTTGGAATTGGATTTGCAATGTTTGGACTTAAAGTTAAAATCCTATGTAACTTGGACTTGCACTTTGACTCAAGTGGGACTTGGACTCGAGAGATGGTGACTTGACTACAACGCTGGTTTGATACGCTAAAATACCTCAGCGAAATGCTACTTTACACACTATTGGCTGACACTTGCAAAGAAGCTGGCTGGCTGTAACCCCGAGAGCGTAAATAAGGAAGATTGTGAATGTTAACTTCTGTGGTTTTGAATGTCTGTTAAGGTATATTTGGTGTTTGAACTGTTAAAATAGGCAGTTATATTTTAGAGGGGGTCTCAGGGTGCAGCTGTGGTCCCTAACCGCCTAAAATTTGATGAGTTTTGTTTCTTGATTTACAGTACATGTTTTTTTTTTCTTCTATACTGACATTTGCTTTTTAGTTAATCACTTGCTCTACTCTTACTGGTCAAGTTGTTGACCCAGCCTGTGTATACCTACAGTATGTTCTCAGACCTGTTTTCAATTCAGTTTAATTATATGGCGCCAATTCACAACAGATCTCATCTCAAGGCACTTAACAAGAAGTAATTTCAATACATTTATACAAACATTCCAGTTAAAAAGTTTCCTATTTAAGGAATCCCAGCAGATTGCGTCAGTCATTGGCGTGAGGTTGGGCCCCGTTGATGCAGACTTTCCAACCACAGCAATCCTTCAGCAATCCCTCATACTGAGCAAGCAAGTAGCGACGGTTGAGAGGAAAACTCCCCTTTAACAGGAAGAAACCTCCAACAGAACCAGGCTCAGCTTTATCAAAAAGGAAAGTTTTAAGCCTGGCCTTAAAAGTAAACAGAGTGTCTGTCTCACGGACTAAAGCTGGGAGCTGGTTCCACAGGAGAGGAGCCTGATAACTAAAAGATCTGCCTCCCATTCTACTTTTAGAAATCCTAGGAACTACAAGTAAACCTGCAGTCTGAGAGCGAAGTGCTCTGTTAGGAACATAAGGAACAATTAGATCTCTGATGTATGATGGAGCTTGATTATTAAGGGCTTTGTATGTAAAAAGAAGGATCTTAAATTCTATTCTGGATTTAACAGGGAGCCAATGAAGGGAAGCTAAAACAGGAGAAATGTGATCTCTCTTTTTAATATTCATCAGAACTCTTGCTGCAGCATTTTGGATCAACTGAAGGCTTTTAATGGCCTTTTGTGGACTACCTGATAGTAAAGAATTACAGTAGTCCAGCCTTGAGGTAACAAATGCATGGACTAGTTTCTCAGCATCACTCCTGGACAGGATGTTTCTAATTTTAGCAATATTCCGGAGGTGAAAGAAGGAAAGCTGTTTAATATGGGATTTAAATGTCAAGTCTTGGTCAAAAATAACGCCGAGGTTCTTTACGTTATTACTGGGGGCCAATTTAATGCCATCCAGATGAAGTGATTGACTAATCAGTTTCTGTTTAAGAACTTCTGGTCCAAAGACAGCAACTTCTGTCTTGTCAGAATTTTAAAGCAAAAAGTTTAGATTCATCCATGTTTTTATGTCTTCCAGACATGCCTGTAATCTATCTAACTGACTGGGTTCATCAGGATTTATAGATAAATATAGTTGTGTATCATCGGCATAGCTGTGGAAATTTATCCCATGCTGTCTAATGATTCTACCAATTGGGAACATATATATGGTGAAAAGAATTGGTCCAAGCACAGAACCCTGTGGAACTCCACAAGTAACCCTTGAGAGTGAAGAAGATTGATCATTTAGATGAACAAACTGGAATCTGTCAGACAAATATGATTTCAACCAGTCTAGTGTTGTTCCTTTTCAAAGTCAGTGCTCCAAATGTTTTAGATGGTTTAAACTCTGCTCTGTGAGGTGCTAAAAGCCAGGGTGAGCAGAACAGGAATATTGACTGTTTTGATGTTGTCAGGTTTGAGTTCTAACCCATAAGAAGAGAAAAGCTGCTTTTTTTAACTGAGTCAAATTAAGGAAACAACAAATTTGAACCGTAAGTTAAAAATAAGTTTCTGAACGCTTTCACTTTGGTTTCTCCTGTTGTGAAGCTTTAAATTTCAGCACTAGTGAACTTTATTCTTTAGCTGGACCGGAAGAAAGGGATGACCTCCAGTAAACTGGCCAGGGCTGTGAATCGAACCCGGGACAACTGAACTGACTGATCGTTCACAGCATCAGTCAGTCAGTCAGTACAATAGAGTGGGAAGCAAAAAAATAAAAATAAAAAAATGGACAAACTGTGGAAAAGCATTATTGGACTGTTCCTGCTTTGGAGCCTGGGACACTGGGTGGCAGTGTGTCCCCCCTTATAGAAGCAGAGATGTTCACCATCTGTTCCCAGCGTCAGACCTCGGTCTCTGTGAAGTGAGATCTGTTGGGGTTTGACAAGCATGGAGATTAAGAGAAGATAAAACATCCTGCATCACGTGGTCAGATGAGCAACAGAAATTTGTTCCATAAATGGAGAACAGTTTACATAAGGGGGCAATAAACTCGCTTACAATGCAGGCCCCTTATTTGTAGAGACATCACAGCTGGTTGATTCTATCTATCCATCTTGATATCTATCTATCTTGGTTGATAAATAAATAGATAGACGGACAGATATATATATTAATGTTTTGGTAAAATGTGTCATAAAATAATTTTCTGTAATAATTTACAATAATTAATAATTGTATAGTTTCATGAATAATGCTTGGTAACATATTGGAATTTCTTTTTCTTTCTGTTTTGTCACGTCAGTTTATTTCATGGACGTATTCTTGAAAAAAATCCTGGATACCGACCCTTGGGGTCTCACTTTGGATTCCACTGGGCTATGTATAGGGCTGGCAGTCAGATGGTCTTTCCTCCAAAGAAAACATCCTGTCCTGGCTACAATATCTCTGGCTTGTGGGTTTTGGTCTGAAGAAACCAAAATGGCCACGGTTTTATAAGGCTTGCATGACACAAGAACAATACTGACCAAAATCGAAAAGAAGAATAAAACACACAAACCGTTTAAAATATCTGTCAGCAAAACCTTCAGGTGTTTGCCTGAAAGCCTACAAAGAAAGAGAGATTTTATTTGTCAGCATCATAGTGAGTCCAAGCATGATTCATTACAAGAACATTTTGGAATGGCCTAGTTAAAGTCCAGGGATAAATTAACAAAAAAAGCTGCAGAGTCACCTGAAGAGAGCTGTAAACAACATATGTCCTCTTGATCTTATCTGGAAGATGTGGGGTGCTTAAAGACTCCTACTGATGAAGAATCTGTGCTTAAATTGAATTTAAAAGATCCTTTAAATACTTCTGCAACCAGGTTATTGCCGCTTTTCAGTTTTCCTTTAAAATGCTTTATTCTTTTCATACAGGATCAACTCCACATTAAATGTAGAAAAAAGAGGGATGTTCAGAACTTTATGAGCCATTATTTTTAGATGTTTTTGATAAAACCATTTAATGAGAAAATGTTCTGTAAAAAGAAATATCTGTTGGTGTTATTAAATTAAATTTAGTCATGTAGTACAATTTTCTACTTTTGTCTTGCCAAATTGAAGAACCTTTGAAAAAGCTAACAGTTTACATTTCAATGTTCAAATAACAGAATCAGATTATTCTGTCTGATTAATTTATCTGTAATTATTAATCAAAAGTCATATTCGATAAATCTGAAAATAATCTCTATCTATCTATCTATCGATCGATCGATCGATCGATCGATCGATAGATAGATAGAGGTGTATACACTTTTTTAACAGTTTAACATCAGTTAAATAAGGCAATTTTATTTGTACAGCACATTTTCTGCATCAATTATTTAGAATTTAATGCAAAAATATATATTCATTTTATTTCTTTATAAATATAAAAACACACATGTATAATTTATGATTAGCTACCTAGGGGATAGTAGAGTTTCATGTTATTTATTTTCTGAAAAGATGATAAGATAAGATGCTTGGTCTTCCAAGCTGATTCAGACAGTCATAACAAAAAGACAAAATAAAAATACTGGTGTAAGGATTAACACTGAGCTACAGAGTGATATTTCTTTTCTATTTCTAAGCATTTTGTGGAGACAACACAATAACTAATTTCAACCAGTTTGTTCTCTGCAGAGGATTATAAACATGCTGGAGGAAGTGGGGTCAATTAGAAAAATTGCAACCACATGTTTACTTTCTCTTGCTCATGTTGTTTTTGGTCCATTTCAAAAAACTCAAATGCAACTTGACAGAAAATCAATTCACGTTACACACGTAATATGGGATTATCCTGCAAAGAGCCGCGAATAAGCCTCTAAAAAAACGGATTTTACTCCGAAAAGTTAACGGGAAGATGGAGAGGTCAGGGAGGTCACGTCGTAGATAAGCCAGGAACTTGTAAATCCTGTCAATCTGTTTTCAAATTACTGCAGTAACAGCATGCAAGGTGTTGTTTCCGTATATTATGGTAATGTAATAGCTGAGGCAGGGCCTCGGTCGGCAGCTTCTCCCCGTTTGTTCACAGGTATACCGCACTCCCTGCCATGTTGGCATTCCGCTCCACTTCTCCTGTTAAAAAAAAAACAAAAAAATGAGCTCTCCCTCTCCTTCTACCTCTAAACTTACTGAGGCTGCAGCGCCCACACAGCTGTTCTCCCCTGAGCTGGTGTACATAAAACATAAAAGGCGAGCCTATATGAAAAATGCACAGAGCGCCGGAATATAATGTGCTTGATACCCTGCTGCTGTCGGGCAGGATAGGGATAAAGAGAGAGGCCTACCCCGGATGGATTCCTTTTTCTGGAGGATTCGTTTGACTGGATGCCTGTGCAAACATTTACTCACCATGCTCAATCCGTGGATCACATTACAAAGATTGATTGTTCACTCGCCTCTCACCCTCCACTGTTTCATTGGCCAATATGAAATCAAATGGGATTTTCTTTTTTGAACAAGGGGTATCTGAGGGGGGGGGGTGAGTTGTTATGCACAGAATCAGCGACAGCGCTCCAGCAGCCAGAGAACCCCCCCCCCATCATTGTTCTCATGCATCCGAGCGCCAGGCAAGTGAAAAACAACTTGAAGTGATTGTTACAGTTGAAACGGCGGCGTGTCTCTCCCTCGTGTTGCAGCCGCGTAAATTAGAAGAGCTGCCGTGTAAACTTGTAAGGCAAATAATTGGTGCCTCGTCACCTACCGCTGAGTAATTGCAAAGTTCACAAAAAGACGGTGGAATTACACAAGAGGGGAAACACAAGATTGGAAGTGATCTTTCTAGATGGGGGGGGGTTGCAGACCAATTAAAGCTTGTAGATTCAAATCACATCAAAGCCAATCAATTTATTGTCAAGTTATTCTAAAGCAAACAGCATCCAACTGGGAATGAGCCAATATGAGATTTTTTTATTGTGTGATAACCTTCAATAAAATCAAAAGTCGGGTCGTGGGTGCGTGAAAGGCGGGGTACACCCTGGACAGGCCACCGGTCCATTACAGGAAAACACAGATGCCTTGTTTCCACTGTGTGGTATGGTGTGGATCCACGAGGGTTGGTCTGCTATTTCACTGGTTCCATTGTAAGAGCGGCCCATACAACAAGCTCGTACCGGTCCATTTATGACCCCCCCTTCAGTTGTAGACCCGTAAGACAATGGTTTGGTAGTGTTAGGGCAGAGCTACTTGCGTCACACAAACACAGTCCATTGATTGGGGGACAGAAAAACATCACTATTTGAGACAAAAACACCAGAGTGCATTGTTTTATCTCATCTACTCTTAAACACTGTGGTACCAACAGAGGGTGCTGTAGGTTATTAATTGGGAGATACTTTGATATGGCTGTATGCCAAAATGGACATTAGAGCTTTGCTTAACAAAAATTACAGCAAAGCTTGCTCAAGCAGGGACGATGTTGATACATCACCAGTCTTAGAGAGGCAAGTGCAACCTTGAGTGACATTCTGGTCCACACTAAATTCCAATATGTGGCGATAATGCACCAATTTGTTGTTTGCTAGCCACCAGTAAACATCACAAAGACGAAGGGTGCTGTGTTATTTTTAAGGCTAATATGAGCAGGCTAACCCCAGTTATGATGAAAACCTTGTGAGAAATACACACATGGAATTGGATTACCTGTTATGAGTCTGGAGGTTCGGTCTGTGTGGTGGTCAACTCTCAGCTGCGGTGGGTAGAGATTGCACACCTGCAGCTCTTTAGAGGATCAGCAGGAGGATAAAGGGAGCTGGAAGTCAGTCACTCTTTGACTGAGTATTTATCTTCGTGATAACATTTTTAGCCCTCTATGAAGTATTTTAGTAATTTTCTATGTTTACTCCAGAGTCTTACCTTCTCCTTGTCCTCCTCCTCCAGATAACTATTTTAAGTCCTTTCACTCCTGAGCTACAGATCCCTCGTCTCCAGACCCATACCTCCTTTCAAGGATTTCCTTGTTAAATCTCCATGACTGATTCCAGGTTTCTTGTTCCATCGACTTCCTCCTACTGTAAACCAATCCATACTCATCTCTCTTTGTCTAACTCCTGGATTCATTCTTCATCACCATCATCATCATCGGCGTGCCTCCTGTCTGCCATCCAACATCTTCCAGTTAGCAACTCTCCATAATCAATCTAATCGTTACCAATCTCCCAGCTCACCTTCTCAGTTTACCTCCAGCCTCCGGATCAGCCACCAAGCCGTTGTGTTTCCAGCTCCACTCACTCTTTCCTGGCGTTTACACTTCATCAGTTCTGTAAGCATTTATTTATGCATATTTCTCTCAGTCTTGTCATCCTCATCTCATCTTCAGAATCATTTCAGTGCTCCAGTTCCCAGTTCCCAACAGCTCACTGCAGTTTCCCCAGCACCTCTCGGATCTACATTTACCATCATTTCAATAAACCTTTTAAAATCTTTCTAGTCTCCTGACAGTTTTGTGCATGTGGGTCAGACAGATATCTAAAATCATGACTTAAGTGTTAACTGTGTCTACAGTTATGATTGTATCCTTGATTGGTATACATCATTGGAATCTCAAGAATCTCAGTTTTCCAGTGATGTATTTGTATATGTACATAGGAAGGGTGTCGCAAAAAGAAAGGCTGATTTGACCCGGAAGTATATAACATACCACAAACGGGACACTAAAAGGCCAAGGCAGTGGTACCTAACCTTTTTTTGGCCAATGACCGATTTAATATCAGACAATATTCACACGGTACGGCTGATTAATGTTACAAAATAAAAAGACACGACAGGCATAAAAATCTGGGTTATTTTTTAAATATAATAATAAAAGTAAATCTAATGTTTGCTCATAACTTTATTAGCAGCGTCCCCCGTGTCATCACACCAACAACAACATAACATGAGTAACGTCCTCTCTGCCCCCAACGCTCTCTGGTGGCTATGGTAACGTAAATACAACTCACCACAACACTGAATCAGTGGCTGTTTCTCTGAAACGAGACGGCCCGCTCTGGGGCAGTTTTAAAGGCCTCATTGCCTCATTAGAAAACCGGTTGCCACATGTTAAGCAAGCAGAGCGGGGGATAGGTGCATGCAAATTGCCTGCGTGATAAATCCATATTTTCAGTATGACTCCTGGTGTTGTCTGTTTAAATGTTGCTGTTTTTTTCTTGGAAGTTAAAGGCTCTTCTGTCTGTTCATTTGACCTTTTCCTTTTTGCAAAGAAACCTTTTAGAGACCTCGGTTTTTAATCATTTTGCTACCTTGTGTTTTTTTTTAGCGGTGAAGTATCACGTGACCGAGGCAAGTGTCCTGACCTGCATCAAAAGTTAAAGCCAGATGATCCCAACTCCCTCTAGCTAAATTTCTCTGGCGCTGGGTCTGCGCCACACTAGTATGATGCTACGGTACGCTTTTAGGTTCAACTGTCTTTAGTGAGAGTCCAGCTGGTGGTGGAAACTCTCTCCTGAATACACACAAAACAGCGTACAGAACCAGACCTACCGGGACCCTACCAGTCAGTGGAAATGAGGCAAGAGACATTAAAAAACACACTCATAGCTAAGGGCAATTTAGGGAGACCAATTAACCCAACTGTCATGTTTTTGGACTGTGAGAGGAAATCGGAGTACCCTGAGAGAACCTAGGCCGGCAGGAGAAGAACATGCAGAAAGACCCTAGGCTGAGATTTGAACCATTCTTGCTCCTAGCTAACAATGCTACCAACCAAGCCACCGCACAGTCCTAACTGCAATCATTTAAAACATTAAACAGCAAAACAATCTAAGATGTTGATTTCCCTGTCATAACATAAATAGTACATTTTGTGGCACTTGTGGGCTTCCTATTCACAGCAGTCAGTCAGGAAACATTGCATAGTGAGATGCAGTTCATCTGCTTTGCCTGATCCCAAATCTAAAAAGCTATTATCCTGCAACTTTTAGATTCATCACTGCCCCAACACACCTTAATAAAATGGTTAAATTCCCTCATTAGCATGTCATTCAGCAGAGGTCTGGTCATGAGCCATTCGTCTGATTCCGGTGTGTTGGAGAAGAATTCATCTAAAGATTGCAGAATAATAGCTCTGCAGGACTGGACTTGTGCGCTTGGGCATCCCAAGTACATTTAGTGACAAGGATTTCCTTACTTGTGGATGCACAGTTGCATATTGACAGTGGGAGCAGCAATGGGCTGAGCACACAACCTTGAGGAGTCCCAGTCCTCCGTGTGATAGAACACTGGGACCAATGAGTCCTGACTGTTGGCTTTCAATGAGATAGTTAAGATTAGAGAAAAAAGTTTGGGCTTTCATCCCATTTTTTTCCCAACCAACTACACCAGTCAAACTGAATCCCATCCATAACATCTAACCCCCCTTTTGTGTTTTTATCAATAAAATAAGCTGGTAAAACAAATGAACACTGCCAATAGAAGGTAAAACATGTTGATCTGGGTGTCTAAACCGCTCAACTGAAAGTAAAGAACGGAGATCAGCTGCTTTGACCCGAGGAATGGAAGGTCAGCACACTTTCTCCCCCTGTATAACCCTCTTTCAGAATTACCAAACTGCTCCTGGAGACCCCAAGCTGCAGCAGATTAGCCCCCCTTCGCTGCACCTCGTCCCTTTCCTGCCAACACGTTCGTATTCTCCTCTCCATTTTCCCTCAACGTCTTCCTCCCAGTGTCATTTTCTTGCCGCCCTCCCCTCTCTCTCGCCCCCTCACATCGTTAGCATTTAGATAGTTGAGAGCAGAGGAGCTTGGGTAATAGGCTTTCCCCTCCTCTTCCCTCCATCCCTCTTTGCTCAAATCAGCTGAAGTGAGAGGGATTAAATCAAAAGAACAACAATGATGATGAGAGCAACTGCAAGGAAGAGAAAGGCAGAATCAGGGGGTGGCGTAACGCCTGATCGGCTCTGAGCTCATTAACCCGGGCCTTGACAGAACTGATGTTAGAGGTGATTGGAGATTATCACATTTAGGAGATACTTCATCCCCTTATCTCACCCAGTGTCCCCCGATCACCTCCCCTTCCCCCTTTTCCCTCGTGCTTCGCGTTCTCTCGGTTTCATCCAGGTCAGCTGTCCGCAGTTCGATCCTCCTGGGGAGGGGCGCGCAGATGCCATCAACACCGGCTCCCGTGTCTGCTTGATCTCCTAATTCTGCTTCATTTAAACTTCATCAACTGTTCCACTGGACCGGAAGAGAAGAAGAATGAAAACAGCTTGTGTGGAAACAGCTTTTTCTTCCTCGCTCATTTTTTTGTTGTTCGATCTGATATGATACCCCCAAAGCTGCTGCCAACCCCAACCCTCCCCCCATCAGTTCACTCCCTCCCTTCCCCTACCGTAATGACAAACAGCCACTTTACTTCCGAATTTGCAATTAAGACAGGTATTAATTCACAAATGCCTGTAACACAACTAAAAAGTGCAGTCTTTGTGTTTGTCTTTGATTTTGTGTCTACTGAACAATGTCTTTGTTGACTTGGATAAATGTTTTGGATCATTAACCTGCTGAAAGACTTTTCTGGCAGGTTCTTAATTAAAAATGTTTTCTTGTTTCAAAGAGTTCAGGATGCCGTGCTTTTTAGCAACAATCCCAGTGCCTTTAAAGAGAAACGGGCCCACAGAATCACAGATCCCCCCTATACTTAACAATACGTACTTACGTACTTATATAAACCACCAAAACTTAACTCTAACTTCTTTAATGATTTCAATGACCTTCTTTCTGTAATATGTATCGACTATGACCAACTAATCATCGTGGGGGACTTTAACATCCATACCGACAACCCCCAAGATAGACAAGCAAAAACGTTAGATGATACTCTCCAAAACTTCGGACTGATCCAGCATGTCAAACAACCAACACACAATAGAGGACACACTCTGGACTTAATTATCAGCAAAGGTTTAAATATTTCTGACATCTCTGTAATTAATATTGCATTATCTGACCATTTCTGTATTTTCTTTCAAAGTACCATCTCTGCTAAATTATCCAGCCACAGTAAGACCACTATAAAAAAGCGTTTTCTAGGGGACAGTTCAGTACAAACCTTTAAACGTATTTATCCTTCCACCACATCCCCCTCATCTCCCAACTCAAACTCAGTAAATAAGTTGGTAGATAATTTCCTTGCGAAAATCTCAGACATCATGGATTCCATTGCTCCAACTAAAGTGAAAGTAGTCTCAGGTAGAAAGAAGTCTCCGTGGACACGTAATCCACTGGTACGTAGTGAAAAAAGAGAGTGTCGACAAGCCGAGAGAAAATGGCGGAAAACTCGACTCCAGGTTCACTGTGAGATCTACAAAGAGAGACTGAATAGATATCAGCTAACTATAAAAGATGCTAGGGAATCGTTCTTTTCTGAAATCATCAACAGAAACATTAATAAGGCACGGACTCTATTTGCAACAGTGGAAAGACTAACTAATCCTTTAGTGACAGTAGCCCCTGAACTAAACTCTACCAGGGCCTGCAATGAATTTGCCAGCTTTTTCACTGAAAAGATTCTAACAATTAGACGGTCAATCTGTACCTCAATATCGAACCCACAACCAGTGCCATCCCCAATCAACAACAATGTAGAGAAAATGTCTGAATTCCACGAATTAAACCAGAACAGCCTTGAAAAAATCATTATCCAATTAAGCTCCTCCTCCTGCTGTCTTGATATCCTACCCACAGCTTTTCTAAAGAAGGTTCTTCCTGTTATTGGTTCTGATCTTGTTCAAATAGTGAACTCATCACTGCTATCAGGTGTCTTCCCTCAGGCTTTAAAAACAGCAGTTATTAAACCACTGCTAAAGAAGAAAAATCTGGACAACACGTTAATGCAGAACTACAGGCCAATCTCTAATCTCCCATTCATCAGTAAGATTATTGAAAAAGCTGTATTTCAGCAGTTAAATGGCTTCATAACAATGACAAACCGTTTTGATGCTTTTCAGTCTGGTTTCCGCGCTCACCACAGCACCGAGACTGTCCTCGTCAAAGTATTTAATGATATCCGCATAAATACAGACTGTGGAAGAACCACAGTGCTGGTTCTGTTGGACCTCAGTGCAGCATTTGACACTGTTGATCATGATATTTTATTGGAACGACTGGAGAGCTGGGTCGGACTCTCTGGTACAGTACTTGGCTGGTTCGAGTCTTACCTAAAGAACAGGGACTTCATCAGAACGAACAGAAATCACATGTGGGGTGCCCCAGGGCTCCATCCTGGGGCCCCTCTTATTTAATATCTACATGCTCCCACTAGGCAAGATTATAGCGACCAATAACATTAGCTACCATAACTACGCAGATGACACTCAGCTCTACATTACAATGTCACCAGGTGACTCTGAACCCATTCAAACCCTAAATCAATGCATTGACCAAATAAATGGATGGATGTGCCATAACTTTCTCCAGCTGAATAGAAACAAAACTGAAGTGATTATTTTTGGACCCAAGGAGGAACGATCAAGAGTCAGCACACAGCTTCAATTAATACAGCTAGAAACTACTGATCAGGTTCGTAATCTAGGTATAGTAATGGACTCAGACCTGAACCTCCAGGGTCACATAAAGGCAATAACAAGGTCAGCGTTCTATCACCTGAAGAACATCTCTAGGATTAAAGGACTGATTTTGCAACACGACCTAGAAAAACTCATCCATGCGTTTATCTTTAGTCGGATTGATTACTGCAACAGCATCTTCACAGGTCTGCCTAAAAAGTCAATCAGACAGCTGCAGCTGATCCAGAACGCTGCCGCTCGCGTCCTCACTAGAACCAGGAAAGTAGAGCACATCACCCCAGTTCTAAAGTCCTTACACTGGCTCCCTGTAGCTCAGAGAATAGACTTCAAAATACTCCTACTAGTTTATAAATCATAACATGGCTTAGCACCAAAATATGTTGAAGACCTGTTGTCATGGTACCAACCACCAAGACCACTCAGGTCCTCCAACTCTAGCCTACTAAACATCCCTAGACTCAGAACTAAACATGGAGAAGCAGCTTTCAGTTTCTATGCTCCCCTTATCTGGAACAGACTTCCTGACGAGTGTAGAGCTGCTGAAACTCTGAACTGCTTTAAATCGAGACTAAAAACCCATCTGTTTAGAATTGCCTTTGAGTAAATGCTTGATGTTATATGTATGAAAAGTTTTCATGCTCTCTTGCTTTTTTTTTTTTTTCTCTTGCTTTATTGTGTATCATGTGTAATGTGTGTTTCTTTTATGTGTTTCTTTTAAATCACCAAATCATGTAAAGCACCTTGAATTACCTGCTGTTGAAAGTGTGCTATACAAATGAAATTGCCTTGCCTTGCCTCACTGTTGGCAGTACGTTACATACTACCAGGTCAAATCTGCCTTCTTTTGTGATACCTTTTCTATGTACATATACATATTATTCATCACTGGAAACTACAATTCTTGTGATTCCGATAATGTATGCCAATCAAGGATACAATCATAATTGTGGACACAATAAAAACTTTTGTCAAACCACTTGGGAAACAAGGTAATGTCCTACTCACAGTCCAAAGCCACACATCATTGACAGAACAGAGCCATCTCAAACAAAAAGTATTTTTTACATCCACAACGGTCCAATGAATGTCCTCCAATAAAATAGTTCATCCACCACAAATCTTACTTCCATAATCCAACATAACCAACTGAAAACCATGGAAATTTCTTCTTACAAAGTTCTCATCGTAACTACTGTTAGCTTGCTCATATTAGCCTAAAAAACCTACCAGGATCCTTCTTCCTTGTGATGTTTAGTGCCAGCTGGCAAACAACAAATTGGTTCTTTACAATCATCGACAGATATGGAGTGTGGACCAGAATGTCTCTCAAGGTTGGACTTGCCTCCCTTAGACAGATGAGGAATTAGCATTGTCCCTGCTTGTGCTAGCTTTGCTCTTGTTTTTGTTAGGCCAAGGTTTAATGTCCATTTTGTCATACAACCGTATCAAAGTATCTTCATTACTGCCTCCAAAAGTAACAATTAATGGCCTACAGAACCCTCTTCTGGTTGTCTTGGATCAATACATTGGATGGACACAATTTAATTTACCCAGACAATGTAATCTGTCTTGGGCTGGCCCGATACATGAATGGGTGGACCCAACCCCGAATGGGCATATGCTACTTTCCTGCACATTCAGCTCACCTGGAGTGTTTGCTGCCATCAAGCTCAATTTTAATAGTATCTAATCAAAGCACATGGTTCCAGATAAAATCCTAGTAGCAAACTTGACGCATTTACCCTTGTGGTGGTAGGTATGAAAATACTTTTTTCCGGCATGCACAATCGAAGGCGAATATTTACATACACCGTGTAAAAAAGCAAACTCAAGACATATTTCTTCTGAAAATCTTGTTATTGAGTTTCATTCATTAGAATTTATCTTTTAATTATTTATGTTGGCTATTTTCTTATCCAGTTTTCTTGATTAATATAAACCATTTTGTGTTATAATCTTTTTTTTGTGAAAAGTCCTTTAAAAATACTTTTTTCTCCCCGGTCAGACTTTGAATTACATCCGACTTTTCTCATTTTTGGTAGGTTTAGATTGCAAATTTTTTTCTATTCACTAGAAGTTCAGAAAATTAATTTTTTTTTGCTTTCTTCAAATTTAGAAGTTTACATGTGCAGTGGTTACTATGCCTTTAACAACTTTAGCCCAGATGATTTTGCCATGGATTTGTAAGATTCTGATTATTTCACATTTGAGTTGATTGGAGGTACCTGTGGATGTATCTTCAGTCAACATGTTGTACTGCAGACTTCCACAAGTCTGGTTCATCCGTGAATACCATTCTTCAGGCTCCTGAATGCGTAAACACTGTGGGAATCTTCAGGTATCATTTAGTTCAGGAAGGAGACGTGTTCTGTGTCCCATAGATGAGTTGGTTTTGGTGAAAATGTGGCTCAACCACAGAACAAAAACAAAAGGTTTGAATCTGGTGGCTGAAATGGGTATAAGAGTGTAATTATCCACAGAGAAGCATATGAAGCCATGACTCCAAAGGCAACATTAAAAGCTAGATTACAATTTTCAAATGCAGTTAGGTACAAAGACCTTTACCTTTTGGAGACATGTTCTGTAGTCTGATGAAGCTAATTGAAGAAAAGGAAGGGGTGAGAACAACAGCCCAACTGTGAAATTTGGTTGTGGTAGTATAAAATTGTGCAGATGTTTTTTTCACCAGGAGGGACTGGTGCACTTCACAAAATGGATTGGCATCATGCAGAAAGAACAATGTGTTGAAATTTAACAGCAACATCTCAGGACGTTAAAGCTTGGATTTTCATGGTGCGTGATTACAGATTAAATGTGGTACTTCATCCAATCTGATCCGCACAGTTCTGGTAGTTTTAAACAATTTAAGTCATGAGTAGTTTTATGCAGGAAACCCTTTTATTGTAGCCATTTTTTGACTAATGAAGATTAAAACACTTAAGTGGGATGTTCTATTGCCTTTCCCATTTTGAGGAATAGTTAAAAGAAATAGGCCTCTGTGTCATACCTTACTTATACCCCAGGGTACAGTAAGTCTGGAAGTTTCTCAACCCTCTGATCATCCTAAATAAGTGACGTTTAAATTTCTAAATCATCTTGGTGACATTTATTTTTAAATTAGTGCCAGTACATTTGAAAGTAGTGATTTTATACAAAACTAGAAAAGCACTCAGAGAACACAGTCCTCACACACAAGGCAGCCCAGTCTAACTATTTTAGATTCCTTGACCATAAAAACATACCTCTAGCGGCTGGATTCACACCGATGTAATTATTATTTCAGTAGTTATTCATGAAAATCACTTTTTCGGTAATGACGGTTTTTGGATCACCCCCAAATTATAATAACTCGTTCCTGGTCCTATTGCAGACATTTTCTTAAAATGCCATCAAAATCAACCAAAAACATTTCTTTGTGACATACCCTACTGGAATTAAAAGACACATTTCTCTTGTAATATATTTCAACCTATTTTCATTTTTTGACCGTTTTCGCAATATAGATGCATTTTCTGATCAAAGATGTCAAATATAATCTCACTTTTTTTCTCTGATGAACTTGGAATGTTGCTGTTTAATTTACCATATCTGAAAACTCAGGTTAGAGGCTCCTTTTACACAAACATAAAAATAGGGGCTGCACTTTACTGATATTTAATGATCTTCGAAACAATGCTTGAAAATGTGCAAACATCAAACTTTTTATTTGGGGTAATGGAGATATTGCTTTTCTTATGAATTACGTAGGGGAAAATGCTTTAAATCTAAAAATTTTGGCCGATTTTTAGGTGAACTTTACATTTTAAAAAAATGAACATGATCAAACCTTATGATGTTTGTGATTATCATTCAGGGAAATGTACGGTATATCTTTTGGAATGAGGCACGTTCTAAAGTCAAATACAGACCAATAACAATTTCCATATCTAATTCCATTGCTTGACTGTTACCCATGAGAAACATTGTGTTTCCAGTTGATAATGAAGTATGGTGGTGGAGTGAAACACTGAAGCTGAATGTGTCCTTTAGTCTTCAGATGCAGCTTCTGTTCAGGTATGGTTTCATCAGCTGCAATATGTGCCCCAGGATTGTCTAACTGTTCTTGTGAGCAAAACAAAACATCAAACCATACCAGAGCACAGCTTATAACCACCACCACTGCTCTTTATGTCGGTAATACTGGAAGGAGTCGAGCTCAACTTTTGTCTTCCAAGATAAACTAAAACCTTCATATTTTATGTCCGTTCTGGATTCGCTCTATTTCCTGAAATAATCAATATCCAACACTGGTGAAAAGTTGAAGCATCTGTTGAAGAAAAATAAAGAAATCTGAAGCAGAACTAGACGCAACACATACATGTCAATCCACCACAGACTGGATGAGAATTAAGAAAGTGAAAGTTGAAGCCCAGATCTTGTTCTTATTGAGATGCTATGGGTGAACATGATAGAACTCCTGCAAACATCTCACAGCTGAAAGGGAGGAAAGAACATTTTCAACATTTCCTCAGACTGATTTGAGAACATGGAAGATGACTACAGTTAAGTTTCTTATTGAAATCTTTTTTGAAAAACGACTTTTATGACTAGTTTTCGCTGTTTAAACTATCTATATTAAAGCCGATCTGTATTTTGAATACCGTAAATAACAATCATTATTCATGAACGTTAACGGTCTGCAAAGGCAGATTACACTTAAAGAAAACAAAAGCCGCATTTCCCCTGTCAGAACAAGTGTGCAGAGGTAATGAATGTAGTGCAGCTAAGCTAAACTCTGTTTAGCTTAGCAACAAAGAACAAAGGAAGACTCTAGTGGGACGGAGTAACTCATGTTGCATGATTAAAATGACTATCAGTCAGTAATCTTTGAAAAACACTGTATACCACAAACAATTGAAGAATGACATAATACAAATGCAGAAAAAACCCAGTGAAATAGATAATCAAAACAATCCTTAAATTGTTAATCCTAAGTTAATTTATCTCTGCCCAGACATAACCTTACTTGAACAATCCTCAGATCTCCATTGAAGGTTGGCTCCATTGTCTGGAAAATTGGAGCTAATGAAGAGAAAACTAGCTGTTAGCTGGTCGGCTAGCAGCAGCTGCATGGGGCACAGCTAGCGGTCATTCACAAAACTCCCCTGTGAAGCGAAGAATGTAAATGGACGCTCCTTCTCCCACACCATCCCTCGTGTTTACATGAGTCTGCGAGCTGTGCTCGAACTGAGGGAGAGTTCAAGGACTCACTTACTGACGCACACGCACGGACATTTCACGCCGCAACAACTGAAACACACGTTCGTGCAGTTCACTGTGCTCGCTGTTAACCCTAGAGTATCCTGCCCATTCATCGGACAGCGGAACAGAGGGTGCGCTGTCAGGCTGCTATCGGTTCCTCTGTGCGGCGGGTTTCCGAACCTTGCCCCCCCGTCCCATGTGTGTTCTCATATGTTGTGACCGTACAAGTGCTTCTATGTTTTTGCAGTGTTTTTTTTAGCACCTCAGCTCAGCTCCCTGTAGGGGGTTGGGCAGAGATGTCTTTTTCTGTTCCCATCCCCTACCTATTGTGAATAATTTTCTGTCTACCTAAAGGGGCGCTGGTAAAGCCTGTCTTGTGTTAATGTTTGTAAGTGTTTGTATTATCTCGGATTGGTTGCACTTGAAACAGAATTTCCCCACTGGGATTATTAAAGTATTCTTCTTCTTATTCCTCGTGGGTGCATGGATTGCTAGCCAACGTTAGCCGGAACTTGGGGTCGTCCTCTTAGCTCAGTTCAGCTTGACTCGGCAATCTTCTCTCATGGACTGGCTTTTATGAGCAGTCACCCCCTCAAACAGCAGGACAGTGGGGCCTCAGTCACAGAAAGGCTGTCTCTCTCTCTTTGGTGGAATCTGATCCACGATCAGCAGACTGTACATGTATTTTGGATCCAAAGGGCTTCAAACCTTACCAGCGAAGTCAGAGTGTGCGCTCTGATTTCTCTCCCGATGCGACCTGGCTTGTTGGCTCACGGGTAAGAGAAAGAGAAGGGCGAGAGCCTATGCTTATATGTGGGTGATAATGTCCCATGAAGTCCTCCTTTTCCTGTTGAAACTGAAATGCATTGTAGGATTTTCCGTTCTCACAGCTGGAGGACTGTGTTTGGTCCAGTAATCATGGCTGTGGCCTAACAAAACTTAATATTTAACTTGCTACGTATTTAGTTTGTGTCATGGTTGTCACAGAACTGACTCTTAAGCATACACAGTTACACTCGGGACTCAGAGAAAGATTTAAGAAGTTTTATTAAAATTCTGCAGGTCGGGTACTGAGGAGAGCGGACTGGGTTGATGGAACACGCAGGACGCCACTGGAAGGTAAGGATATAATGTGAGGGTTTATGAAGAATGATGTGGAAGATTGTAGATGAACGAATGACTCACTGGAGGAACTGAAGATCCGGACTGGAGAGGGAGGTAAGGAATCGGAAGCCGGAGATTATTGAGAGCCGTAGGAATGCCAGGTGAGTCTTCCTTTGTTGCAGGTGTTGGTAGTGCTGAGCGTCGAAGCGGAACAACCTGGAGCGGTGACAGCAGTGTGATGGAGGAGGAGCGGCCACAAGCCCCAGGGAGATGAACGTCGGTGGTGGAGTATGAGACTGAGACTTCAGAGTGACGCAGGGGATTCAACGAAGGAACCCAGAACAGCAGAAGCAGCTCGGGAGGACGACTGGAGAACACAGAGGATGAAACAGGAAAGTCGAGGCAGGATAACTCACGCAGGAGGTAAGAGTTGAGGTCAGTTACCACTTCTAGGAACGGAATCATCTGACGCTCGTCTGGTGGAACCGCTCCTGCTAAATGCTGCCAGCGCTGATGAGGTAACCAGCTCCAGGTGTGTCAGCCCAATTCTCAGCACCTGTGGAAGAGGAAATGGCTCCCTCTGCTGGATCCTGCCGGAACCTGACAGTTTGTTAACTAAATATTTAGTTGACAAGCTAAATGTTTAGTTTACAGTTAATATTTAGTTTGTAAACTAAATCTTTAGTTAAAAATGTAGCTTGCTAGCTAAATCTTTGTTTTGGAGCTGAACATTTCATTTGTGAGGTAAATATTTTGCTTGCAAATTAAATACTTAGATGAAGGATAAATAACATTTTTGCAAATATGAGTTTGAACAGGCTAAATAACCCAAATTATTGCAAACGTTTGACTTTGTAACTTTACAAATGGCACCCCATATTAAAAGACTTTCTTATGAGAAGATAGACAAGCACATGTGAAAGAAATGACTATTTAATAGGGTAACCTAACAACATTACAAAGACAGGAGGAAAAGTGGACAATTAACCTTTTTCTTTATTAGCTGTATGTCAGCCTGTGTATTGCCAATAACTTTATGTGCTTTAACAAAGAAAATGCCTTCCTTTGTTTTCTGTGTCCAAACTTGTACAGATTCTGGTTCTGCTGGGCTGTTCTTTTCCACTGTCGTCACATGCTTGCTCAGGAGGAGGAATTGCTGCTAATTTCATAACTTGACGCAGTTGTCTGGGATTCTTCAAATAAGTAACTTTACAGCTGGCATTATGAATTGATTTGACCATTATTTCTGGAAATAATATTTGGTAGCAATTAATGCATGCTTATATACTGTAAAAAGTGCATTATGAAATTCTGGATTTCCCATTATTATTAGTAGAAAAGTTGCCAGAGTTAAGATTTAGAAAGACTAAATGTAGGGAGAAAAGTAGATTTTCTGCCTTTGCTGCTGCATACACCCACAAACTCGCTCACACACAGCTTATCTGGGGAAACTAGCCAATCCCACTGGTCGTCAACGATCTGCACTGCTCTCACTCCCTCCCTTTCACACTAGGAAATTTAGCATGCCCCCTCGGCTGAGGCAGAAAATGAGATTACTGTATTTAAATGACTATGGTAATGGCGGGCATGCAGCCGGGCCCCCATAGGATACAGGATTTTCTCCTGCGCTCATTGTTAGCAGTTTTGCAAAGTGCTATCGCCCTGCTTTGGCTTACAATGGGGATGTCATTTAAAAGACATTTCTTTTTCTTTCTCACCCCCCCATACTTTCTTTCTGTTCATGCCCCTCTGTTCGAGCTCCATGTACCGGTCCCCAGGAGGCCCAGTCTCTGAGTGAGTGAGCGTCAACCTTCCACCCGTCCAGACATAAGGTGAATATCCTTTATTTAAAGGAGCGGGTGAATGATTGGACACGGTCGGTCTGTTTTGGAAGACATAATCCAATCTATGTTTGTAATGAAGTGTACTCTCTGAGGACGCACGCCATGTGTCCGCTGTAGGACGCATAGACCAGGTGGCCGGGAGGTCAAGTGTTTGAGGGTACCTGTGCTACTCTGAGCATCACAGTAAGTGAGGATTTTCTTGTCAGCTGATCCTTTGCAACAAAAACACAGCAGAAGATCAAATAAAAATACAGCTTAGACAAAGTTGTAGCCATTGCAATGGTAATCATCACCTAAAATCAAATACAATGCCATGGAAAAGTATTTGCAGCTTTCTTTTACATTTTGTCATTGTTACAGCCCAAATGTTGTTGTATCAACCTTCCAGACCACTCAGGTGTTCTGGTTCAATTCTACTCTGCATCCCTAGAATCAAAACCAAACACAGAGAAGCAGCATTCAGTTTTTATGCTTCTCTAATCTTCCAGAAAACTGAAAAACTGCTGAAACACAGTTCCTTTAAATCAAGGCTGAAATCCCGTCTGTTTAGAGCTGCCTTTGATCAATAATCACTGGAACATTGTTAACTCTAGTTTGGATGGCAGTTTTTCAATACCTCTCTTTATTTTGACACTGTAATGTCCTCTTTTGTTTGGTTATTGTTTTATGTTTGTATCATGTAAAGCACTTTGAATTGCCTTGTTGCTGAAATGTGCGATACAATCCACAAGCATATGTATATACTTACACAAATTTGCGCAGAATAAAGTGGAACATTTTGAAAAATAAAAATAAAAAAAGCATGGTGTCCATATGTATTCAGCCCCTTCACTCTGTCACCCTTAAATAAAACCAAGCAAAACCAACCAGGTGGCTTGGATACGATACAAAATGTATCCCTGCCAAATGCAAATCTACCAAGACATGGTTGTCCACCTAAGTTGACTGGCAAGAAGCAACTTATTGTAGGGGACACAGAAAGAGTAAATGAAGGTACTCTGGTCAGATGTGGCCAGGGGTCAATTTAACCAAATATTCTTTGTATTTGCCCATTGCCCAAAGGGGACAGAAAAATCTGAAAGCCATCCGTCACTTTGACAGGTTGCAATTTTCACCTCAGACCACTTGGTGCAGATGTGCAGACATTTTAAACTTTACACACAAAGTTCATGTAACCAATCAACCAAAGAAAGATTCCCATGAGAGCATCTGAACATCATTTCAAATCTGGACACCGTACCTAATGCATCCCACTAACAGGGAGCTAAAAGCATGTTGAAGAGTTACAGAGTGATGGTGCAAGTCTGTGACCGCACTGTACACAGACCGGCATTGACGGATCGGTGCAGCTAAACCCCTGATGCAGAAGGAATGCAGGCTGTCAAATTTCCCCCCCCTGAAGCAATCAGAAAAGCCCTCGTTCAGAGTCTTCCTGAATTCTGATCACTTCAACTGAAGAAATATTCCCTGATTTCCAAACTTTGAAGTGGCGCTCAATTCTATAAATTTGTTCTGCCTATTAACCTGCTCAATGTATAATGACACAGTGTGGATTCTCTGTTCAGTTTGTTAGGATTGTTTATTGATTAAAATTAATGAAAATAAAATACTAAATATGTCATCATTTTAAAAATTGACGGGTAAAAATAGACTATGGTCTGATTGTTTCGACCCCGTAGGTCAAAATGGCCGACAACAACAAAATTGTAGTGCGACCTCTGGAGGAGGCAAAATCTAAGCATTGCAAAAAATCAAAACTGCAGCTCATCCTGAAAACATCATTCCCACTCTGGAACATTTTGGTGGCAGCATCCTGCAGTGGGATGCTTTTCTTCAGCAAGGACAAACAAGCTAAATATAGGAGAATCTTGCAAGAAAACCTATTAGAGGCTGCAAATATCCCCTCCTCAAGCAAAGCTTTTGAAGAGAGAAAAGAATGTGCTGACTTCAATCTAACTGCGTAAAATTAAATTTAGATTGATGTCTAGATGTCTGTTAGATGTTTGCCAGTGTTTAAATGTAGTATAGATGTTGGGGTGGATCGAATATAGTGGACCCCGGCTTTAGCCAAGGTTAGGGACTACAGCAACCTGCGAATAGCTCCGAAAAGAAATACTTGAACCCCCCCCTTTATAAACAGTTAGAACTGCTTATTTTCATAGTTCTCACACCAAATATACCTTAACACGCATTAATACCCAAAGCTGAAACCATCTTGGCACTACCGCAGAAGCTAACATCCACAGTCCTCATTATTTTCTATCTTTGTGTTATAGTCAATTAAAATGAATATCGGTCCAGTATTGGCTGCTTAGCAAACAAGAGCCAATAGCATGTCAAGTAGCATTGCAATTACATATTTCAGCTTCCTAAGCTGCATTTTCTTTCAAATATTTTAAAGAGACTATAAGCAACTTTTTCCCCAAAATAAACGTAACAATAACCTTTTTATTTCCCCATTTATTACTCAAACATCTCCTGATGAGCATACAGACACCTTCTCAGCTCACAGTGGGTGCACCTATAAGCCTGTATCCAATCTTTTCTATTTTCTGTCGGGTCGGATTTTCCCGCGCTGTCTGCGGATGTGACGTCAAGCACGTTCATGTTAAATGTTTCAGATCACTCTTCCACCACCGCTAGTCAGCACTCTCAAGCAGTTCAATGGATTGTGCGAATACACAGAAGAGACCCAGGACAACTCTGACACCAACAGTAACTCCACATAAGACTAAAAAAGTTAAACCCCTGACAAGTGCCCGAAAAAGATCGAAGATTGAGAGCGACCGGCGTACGAGCGCGCGCTGCGAGAGCGAGCAGAAAGGAAGAGCAGTTCCGTTTTTTGGCCACAGGTGTCAGTTGCGAGTTTAAATTTCAGAAAATTGCATATAGCCCCTTTAAATATGCTCCATGAAAAAATCTGTGAATATGCAGATTTTCCACACAAATATTTTAGTCACAGAAAAATCTGTAATTGTGTGAATTCGTGAATAGGCGTTGCTCCACTTTATACTAATCAAGCCTAACTTTAATTATATGGACTAAAAAGTCACATTTTCAGCACATTTTTCAAGAACAAAAAAAAAAGAAAAAAAAGAAATAAACACCCATTGTTTTAAAGGTTGAATCTGTGGTGCATAGACAATGACCATAAACACAAAGCTAGAGCTGAAATGGAAAGGTGTAGCTCAAAGAATATTTGTATGTTAAAATGGCCCAGTCAAAGCCAAGACCTAAATACAGACCCTTTCCAAAAAATTTTAATATCATGGAAAAGTTTATTTATTTCCATAATTCCATTCAAGATGTTAAACTTCCACAGATTATACATTCAGGGCCCACAACTTAAACGGTTTAAAGTATTAAGTTGTTTATCTGTACATGATTTTGGCCTCCAGCTCATAAAACCCACGAAAACGGGAATTAAAAAAATTAGAACACTGTGAAGAAATCAGCCCAAATTTTACAGGGCATTAATGTTTTAAACTGTGTGTCACACTACTCATCTACTATCTGCACAGGTTTTCCCAGGTGTCATTAAAGCTACATTGTGTAAGAACTTCTTCCATCTAGCGGTGAAACAACCAACTGAATATTAAGTTCTAGCCTCACCTCCCACCCCCCATTCCGAGCGCGTTTTAACTCCTACGGTGGCCGTTTCATGCCAAGGTTAACATGGCTTCCAGTACTACGACTTCGTCCAGTGTTCCTTCCAGTGATGAGGTTACTTTAGAAAACTACATTGCATTTAGTTATATAGTCAGACGTCTGCCGCGTCGCGAGTAGACAATCTCCCTCTGGCATTCGTCACGGTGCAACAGAGTGTAGCCAAAGCGCGAAAGGCGGAGCTAGAATTTCCAGGAATGTCCCTCGTTGGCGAATGTATTTCAAAGATGGAGGCTCAACATGGATTCTGAATAGCAGATTCTACACTTACGAGAATACTTTCATTAGTAGGTGGAAGTAATTACACATGAATGAGCACATATTTTTGAAAGAACAATAGGGTTTTTGCTAAGAATTAACTAAAAAAAATACACAATGTAGCTTTAAATTGCTTCACTTTGGTTCAGTTGTCTCAGTTAGGTTTAATATGGGGAAGACTGCAGACTTGACAACTGGCCAGAAGACCATCATTGATACCCTCCATAGGATGGGTAAGCCACTAAAGTTCATAGTTAAGGAGGCTGTCTGTTCACAGGGCGCTGTGTCTAAGCATATCAATTGAAAGTCTAGTGGAAGGGCAAAATGTGGCAGGAGAAGATGCACCAGCAGAAGAGCGGACCGTGGGCTTCAGCGGATTATCAAACAGAGAAGATTCATGAATCTGGCAGAGATCCAGAAAGAGTGGAATGAGGCGGGAGTCACAGCTTCAAAAACCACCACATTCAGACGCGTCTCAAATGGGCCAAGGAGAAGAAGGACTGGACTGTTGGCCAGTGGTCCAAGGTCCTCTTTTCCAATGAAAGTAAAGTGTGCCTTTGATTCGGGAATCAAGGTCCAAGGGTTTGGAGGAAGACGGGTGAGCCACAGAACCCAAGCTGCTTGAGGTCCAGCGTGAAATATCCAAAGTCAGTCATGATTTGGGGTGCAATGTCAGGTGCAGGTGTTAGTAAACTCTGCTTTCTTAAATTCAAGGTCACCACATCAGTCTACCAGAATGTTTTCGAGGACTTCATGATTCCTTCTGCTGAGGATCTGTATGGAGATGCAGATTTCATTTTCCAGCAGAACCTGATCCCTATCCATACCGCCAGAAGCACCAAAACCTGGTTTGATCCCTATGCCATCACAATGATTGACTGGCCAGCCAACTCACCCGACCTAAACCCTATTGAGAAGCTATGGGGTATTATCATGAGGAAGATGAGGGGCATCAGACCCCAAAACAAAGAAGAGCTGACAGCAAGCATCAAGGAAATCTGGGTTTCCATATCTCCCAGGCGATGCTACAGGCTGATTGCCTCAATGCCACAGCGCATCAAGGCCCTGATTAAGGCAAAGGGATTCCCTATAATATGGAAATAATTAAACTTTGTCATGATATTCAAATTCTTTTGGAAAGGGTCTGTATATTTGGGAATTGGTGGCAGGACTTGAAAATTGATATTCATAGATCTTCTCCATCCAATCTGATGTCAGTCTGTAGACTTTTGAAGCTGGTCGAGACATTTTTAGACCAAAAAAAAAAACTCTGAAAGACCTTCAGACACCTGAAAAGATTGATTAAGGTACATTTATTGAATTACAAAAAAGTCTTGACAACGTGAAGGCAGGAATAATGTATCTAGGGATGGTTTGAAACTTTTACACAGCACTACTGCAGTCATATTACAGGCAGGTTTGGCGAAGAACCTTCAACTCACACCCTGCTCCACTTTCATCCAATCGAAGTTAATTGTAGAAATTACAATAATGTGGATATTTAGTCCCTATGGAGGTGCTTCGCCAAGATAAGAGGCTATTCATAATGAAAGAAATAACTACAGCAGAGGAGGACACTGGAGAGGTGGCTGCAAAGAGATGGAGTAAAAGAAAAAACAGGAATGTGCTCAGGAGGGTGCCAAGACACCAGCAGGGAGCTGTGATGTTGCCGTTGCCTTTCTTCTGCGTCACAGAGCACTTCATCACAGAAGGGTTTTTCCCTTCCACGTCCCCCTCCGCCACCGTCCCCATCCTCTCCTCGCGTCCCCTCTCCCTGCCTTCCTGCATCCTCTGGCCCCCCTGCCGAAAGCCTGATCTATTGGTTCTCAGTGGCGCGCGGGGCGATAAATCATGAGAATGGGGGCCGGCGATGATTAGGTTGCGGCGAGCAGAGATAGAAGGAGAAGAGAAAAGAGACGATGGATGGATTGGAGGAGGAGGAGGGGTGAGCAGCAGACAGGTTACTGATGGTGTTTGTTTCTCAAAGGCCTGTACCTGTGCAGGGGGCAGATTCCTCTGGGTGTTGCATAAAGGAGCTATGGGTCTGCCGAGGCCTGGTAGAACACATAAACTGAGCTGGAATTACCCAGGTGATGATATAGAAATATATATATATAATGTGGGAATGGCAGCATTGCCTGTTCCGGCCAAGCCTATTATATCAGCCCTTCTACTGAGGCGAAGACGAGGAGGAAGAGGAGGAGGGAGGGAGATAGGGAGCAAGGTGAACCCATGGGAGCAGAAAATGTAGATTAATACCGCTGCATATATTAGCACAATTAAAACTTCATTTGTCCAAATGTGTGGACTTTAGCCTCATTTAAGCCTCTGTGGCTCGGTTTGGTTAGGAGAAATTAACCAATAGGAAGCAATAAACGCCTCGGTTGTGGGATGGTTTTTGTGACATTTTAAGGAATGAATAGTTCCACCTTGTTTTGCCCAACTCCTGGGGATAGAGCTCACTGTCAATTACGGACACCCCCCTCCCCCTCCATTAAAAAATGTGATTATGGAAATACCAGGAGGAGCATTGATGAAATTGGAGCAAAACTTGAGTTTATCGCCTCATTGACAGAGATTTGCATCATTTAGCCTGTCACCTTTTTCTCAGGTACCAGAACCCTGCTCACGCTGCCGTGTTTTGAGCAGAGGCCAGGAAGAAAACACAAGCAGGGATGGTAATGAACAAGGTTTTGTGTGTTTGGGTGACTGACAGCCAAAACAAGCCCCTCACACCTCCACCTTCCCGCTCTCCGAAGCCGCACCAGTCGCTTCTACGTTTAATGGCTGCTCTCTGTTACTGTATGTTTCATCAGCGGCGCAGGGTGGCAGGTGGGAGGGATCCCGCCTTTGGAGGAGTGGAGACGAGGCTTTGTTTGCTTTAGTTTACATGCTTGCGCGTTGTTTGTTGCATGTTTGTGTGCCAGATCCTCCGCAGTCAGCCTTTGCCACGATCGAGTCTGACAACTCCGCGGTCATGTTTCCGGGAAAAGGGGAGGAAGGGATTCAGGTGATTTTCCCTCTTTGAGGTTTCGTCCACAGAAGGCACTGAGAGCTAACGTGGGTGATTCTTCTCTTCTTCTTCTTGGGGGCATAAGGAGAGGAAGGGGGTGGCAGGATTACAGAGATGATCCTGCCATTCATCCTAGCTCTAAACAGAGCCCCCGTCTTCCCTCCCCAAACCCTGCTAATTCCCTTTTGATGAGGCGTGCTAAATAAATCCCATTTCCACGCCTTTATTCCCCACCGACTCCTGCTGTGTAGATCAGGGGACGCAGATTTTCAGGGGGCTTCTACCACCGTTTGGGACCCACAATGGAGCCCCACTCCGTCCAGTCAGCCTCATTATTCCTGCACACAGACATGCCCCGAACACAGGCAGACTGGCACATTTACACATCTGCTTCCACAGGAACATACCGTAATGGCTTTGTGGAGTTTTTGGGACAAATACCCAACATCATGTCATGTACTTTAAGTTGTAAGTTGTAGTTGGACAGTTAAAGCATCCTCCAGGTGTCCACATTGGTGTGTTGAATGTGATTTGTGTGTGTGTGTGTGTGTGTGTGTGTGTGTGTGTGTGTGTGTGTGTGTGTGTGTGTGTGTGTGTGTGTGTGTGTGTGTGTGTGTGTGTGTGTGTGTGTGTGTGTGTGTGTGTACTGTACATCTCCCTCCTGTCCTGTCGGCCCTCTCCACTCTCACATGCTGAGCCCCAGCGCCTCGGCTGTGACGCTAACAAGCTCCTCCGTCTCTCCCGCTCTGTCTACGCTGGGGCCCTGTTATTAATGGGGACCAGCTGGGAGTGGCGAAGGTACATGCACAACCAGACAAAGCCCCATATATAATCATAAAGTCGTAACAAACGACCTGATGTAAATTAGGACTGGGGGTGTTTTGAGGTAGTTTGGAATGAAAAACAGGGCCATAGATGGTAGGATTGTGGTAAATGGGGGACAGAGGTGTTAACTGACATGAAAAAGATTTCTGCCCTCCTAGATGGTTGGTAAGGACCTGCCTACTAGACCTCTGACCCCAGCCTGGACATGGCAGAGTCAGGGTCAGGACTTGAGAGACGGCGCAGAGTGCTTCTCCGATGGCTCATTTTTCTGCTGATGGATCCAAAGGGCTGTGAAGAAAGCAAAAAAAGACTTCATCCCCGACTGTACATAGTCATGGAGAAAATTTTAACTTTGAGACGATCATATTACTTTACAAAGGAGAAATATCTTACTCATGTGCTGGGCTTACACAGACACATGCTTCCAATTAGCAGGGCTTCTTCATGTAAATGCTTCATAAATTACCAGTCATGCCCTGGGATTAGGTGCTCATGAAGAGAGTTAGCATCTCAATAAACAGCAAAGGTTGTGTAGGGAGAGCAAATTAGGGGTACAATGGGAGGGTGGGGAAAGCTGGGGGAAGACAGAGGAAGGGCAGGCTAGATGTAGTTAGAGCAACATACAGTTCTGACTGTACAAATAAACACTGAATAGGCTTATTTTTTGTGAGAAATTTTTGAAATCTGTAATCTAACAAATATGTAGGCAAAAGAATGACTAACTGTTCATAGAGACAATCCACTTATAAAAATAAAAGCTAAATATGTGTACCTTTGGACAAATCCATCCATCTATCCATCCATTTTCTGTACCTGTCATTCCTAAGCAGGGTTGCGGGGGGGCTGGTGCCTATCTCCAGCTGTCATGGGGCGAGAGGCGGGGTACACCCTGGACAGGTCGCCAGTCCATCGCAGCCTTTGGACAAATCCATCACACAAATTGGAACAAAAAAATCTGAATCTTTTGATCCAATCCTCACACAAACCTTTGATAAATGAAGGATGAGTAACTTGATTCAATATGAAATTTACACAAGCAGCATGAAGATGGTAATAAAATGTAGCACTGTAAAAAATAGCTCTGAAGCATAGTTAGCCACTAGAGGAAGTTAGCATTAGCGGCAAAGCATATTTAGCCGCTACAGGATGCTAACATTAGCACTAAAGCTTAGCTAGCCACTACAGAAAGTTACCATTAGCACTAAGCATTAGCACGGAAGCATAGTTTGTCACTAAATCAAATAAGCATTAGCACATAGGCATAGCTAGCCACCACAGAACATTCACATTAGCACCGAAGCCTAGTTAGACAATACAGGAGGTAAGCATTAGCACTGAGGCAAGTCATTTTGGCAGTCGGAGCTCGGGAAGATCTCAGAAAACATTGTTTCAAATACAAAAGAAACAAGTTCAATTACAGATATCTTACAGGGCAATGTGTTCCAATAATTTGTCAAGAAACCACATGTCATAATTGTTAAATGGTTTGTTGCTGCAATGTTTCACTACACCTACCATATCCATACAAACACATTTAATACAAAACTAAGAAGGCAAGGCAAGGGAATTTTATTTGTATAGCACACTTTCAACAACAGGGTAATTCAAGGGGCTTTACATGATTTAGTGATTTAAAAAGAGAAAAAAACAAACAAACAAAAACAAACAGAATATAACATTGGAAATTAAAAGTCAATAAAGCAAGAGAGCATGCACACATTTGATACATATGACATCAATCATTTACTCAAAGGCATTTCTAAACAGATGAGTTTTTAGTCTCGATTTAAAGCAGTTCAGAGTTTCAGCAGCTCTACACTCGTCAGGAAGTCTGTTCCAGATAAGGGGAGCATAGAAACTGAAAACTGCTTCCCCATGCTTGGGTCTGAGTCTAGGGATGTTTAGTAGGCAAGAGTTGGAGGATCTGAGTGGTCTTGGTGGTTGGTACGGTGACAACAGGTCTTCAACATATTTTGGTGCCAAGCCATTTAATGATTTGAAGAAATTTCTAAAGTTCTTTAAAGCCTTCTCTGCAACTTTCAAATCATGTTTTAGGAATCCTGCAATTACATTTTAAAATGTTGGGGAAAGATCTATGTAGATTTTGTCAAATATATATCAGAAGTGTTGTGACTCAGATAGGTAGGTTTTGGCTATTAATAATTATGAATAATTGCTTAGGGCAATTCTTAATAAGATTACCAAGTTTGGGGCACCACCTGGGAACCAGGAAATATTATAATAATAGCCAAATAGTTCGGTGTCCGTTAATGTTTATGATTACCTACCTGATCGGGCTGAGATAATTAAACAACAGATGAAGGAATAGGTCTTGGCCTACTTTGAACAGCAAGTTACTACCCATACATGTCCAATAATAACAAACGACTTCCAAAATACACGAGTCTATTACAAAAAGAATTTAACTTTCAGTTAAAATGCTTTAATCAAAAAACTCACTAAGCTAGTAACACATAACTACTAAGTAAAAGAGGAATGAATAATAAAACCAGCTACCAAAAGTAAAACTGTAAAATGGACAAATATACAAAGACATAGACAATAACCAATAAATTGATCGTGATAACACAGTTCAGAATGAGTATGTATGCTTAAAGACCAAGGCTTGTATGAAGAGTTTTGGGAGTGAAGCTAAGTTAGTTTAAACTAATTGTAATTAGTTTAACACTAATTAGTACCCTTTGGTTTGTGTTCAAACAACCAATTCACAATGCAAAGCGGACGTGAAGACAAAAAAAAAAAAAAACATTCTTTGGTGGAAGTAATGTTTCAATGAATCATTTGCTGAATTAGAACTCAATAACGTTTTGGAGAATTGATTCTATTTTATGGATCAGTCAGTTTATGGATCTAATGTAGAATTTTGACTTACTAGGAAGGCGGTTTCAAAAACGACTTATTAACGACGTTTAGTTTTCAGTGTTTAAATTATCTGTTTTAAAGCCAATCTGTATTTTGAATACCGTAAGTAGCAATCTTTATTGTTAATGAAGCGCTGGGGGTCTGCAAAAGCAGACCACGCAAATCAGATCAAGCATGCACAGCTAATTTATGTTGTGCAGCTTAGAGCCACTCTGTTTTAACTTATCGCCAAAGAACAAGGGAAAAACTCCAGTCGGATGGAGTAACTCATGTCGCATGATTTAAAACGACTCTTTCGGTCAGTCACAAACCTTTGAAAATACAGTTTATATCCAAAAAATTGAAGAATGAATTCTTACAAATGCAGGAAAAACACAGTGAAATAGACAATCAAACAAACCTTAATTTGTTTATGGTACACTAATTTATCTCTGTCCAGACACAAACTTACGTGAACGTTTCTCAGACATCCAGGGAAGGGTGGCTCTGTTGTCTGAAAAGACTGGCGTTGAAGCAGAGAAAATAGCTGTTTTAGCTGGTCACGGGCGGCAATCAGCTCAGCAGCTCTCGGCTCCAGTAGCAGGTAGTTCAGTGGCAGCGGCCTACTGACGCTCCAGCGGCAGTAGGCCGCTGGAGCGTCAGCAAAGAGAGGCTCCCTCTATCTCTGTGGAATCTGTAATTCAAAGGATACTTTCTTATTTCATCAGCCGAATACAGTTCACCTGATCAATTGCCAGACTGTAAAAGTCTTTCGGATCCAATGAGTTTCTTCCAGAAACTCCATCCCTCCCATGCCAGCAAAGGACAGAGTTAGTGCATGGTTCTCTCCCGATGTGAGGCGGCTCGACTCACGGGCAAAAGAGGCCAAAGTTCAGAGTGGCAGCTGGTTTGTTTTAGAACTCCTCCTCTTCCTGTTGTTTACATAATTCCTGTTATTCCTGATATACTGTGGAGAAAAACAGTGTAAATACATGATTACCCATACATATAAGGCTTGCTTTATGTGGGGTCATTTTAATCTGTAAAGCACTTTGTGAAGCAACTTCTTGTATGAAAAGCGCTTTATAAATAAAGTTTGATTTGATTTGCTTGTAAAAAGCGGATAAGCATGGCAAAGCACTTCAATTTACAGGATCGAATTATAGTGTTATCAAGTTTTTCTCATGTATTTCCACCATTTTGAGGAGCTAATGTGGAGGTCCGCTAGATTCAGTGTCTGCAGCCAGGTTTGGGTCAGAGTGCTGCTACGAGAAGTTAGCATTACCTTTGTGTCATAGAAAGTTAGCACAAGCCTTGCAGTACATTTGCTGCAATGAGAGGTGGCTTTAGTGTTGTATAATAGTCTGTTACTGCCAGATGTAAGAATTAGCACTGTTGTTTAGCTACCCACTATAAAACTATAGCATGTACACTTCAACAGTCAGCAAAACAAGAGGTTAGCATTATTCAGATAGCTATACCTCGTTTCCACCGAGTGGTAGGGCACGGGTCGGTAGGGTTGCCAACCGTCCAGTAAAAAACAGAATCGTCCCGTATTCAGAGAAAATATTACACGTTCCGTATTAAGGTGAGAAGGAACGCGATTTGTCCCGTATTTCAGCTAGAATGAAAACATACAAAGCTGGAGTTATTCTGTGTCTTTACGCTGCGCAAGCTGCCTTGTCTTCTCTCATTCTCTCCCCTCCCTCTCCTGTTGCTCATTCAATCATGAACCTGATCAATGATCAGCTGATCTGCTTTTCTGTCACAGTCCAGTCTCTGTTTATCGCGGACTTTGCCCTAGAAAGAGGAAACCAGCGGATGTCGCGCTGAACAACAGCAGCACGTTTAAGCTCGATAACCTGTTTTAGAATTGATTTAATATTACTTTCTGATGTTTGCTGAAGCCACAGCCGTAAAAGCTGCTCGTCATGATATCAGTTTGGATATGAGGTGAGATGGAAACATGAAGATGAAACCAGGAGATGTTCTTACTGAGTCATCAGAGCTGAACAGGTGATGGAGAAACAGGTTTACCTTTTAGGTGACATGAATGAGTTGAAGGGAAGTTATAAACTGTTCCTGAGAGACAAATAACACCAGGATCCTTTTATGTAGCTGACAGCTGGTAACTGTGCAGGGGGCTCTAGAAAAGTTTTGCCCAGGGGCCAGGTAGGGCATTAACAGGAAAAGGGGGGCAAAAATACATACTTTTCTTTCTTATTCTCATTTAAAACGTCTAGCTCTTAATAAATAATTATCTGAATCTTACAACCAATTGGATATAGTGGTCATAAATCCTTTTTCATATATAGTAAATATTAAGTCTAATACAATATATATCCTAGTAAGCTATAGTACTTTTTCCTTCGGGAAGGTACCATCTGTGCAGTCTGCAATTCTGTCAAAGAAAGATTTTGAATCTATTTATCATAGAAAAATAATTCATTTCTGTGCATTTGTTTTACACGTGCATTAAAATAAAGTCGATTAGGTTGATTAAGCATCATGAGGCGGAGGGTGGGGGGTGGTTCCTTATTTCTTTTGCTGGGAGTTGGCAACCCTACGGGTCGGTGCACTATTTTATTGTCCGGTGTATTCAGGAGAGCATTTCCACCGCCCGTTGTACTCTCACTGGCCAGATGGGGTTAAACTGAAATGCCTAACGAGGGTCATACAAGTGCGACGACAAACTCTACATACTAGTATACTTGTTGCAAGCAGTGAACTTCTCTTTCCCCCCAATTTATTCTCAGTAGTATTCTTTATTTTCAGTAAGAGATAAGAACACACCTTCTGTAGACAATGGTTAAAATCCCTAGGAGCTACAAATGGAATCAAAGCATAAATCTATTATTAATCAAACCAACATGCATTTAAACATATTTACTGATGATTAGAAATGTAAGTAATACACCAAACTAAAAAAAAAAACAATGATAAACAAAGAGAAAACAATCTACTACAATGGATTAAAATAGGTGGTGCCTGCAGTGACAATGATCTCTTCATCAATCTTATTTGTTAGGTTTAATAGTTAACCGCACTTTGTCAGATTTCCATAGAGACAAAGAAAAAAAAGAGAAGGAAGAGCTTGAAGTTTAATGTTCTCTCCACCACAGCTGTTCTTGTCCAGTTTCGGATCAACAGAGTTAAGCACAGAACCTTCTCACCTCTTAACTTATTGTAATGACAGTCCATTGCTTCCTGGATCTCAGGCGCTCAGCTACAGACAGAATAAATGTCCAGCTCCATATCGCTCTCTGTTGAGGGAGTCTCAGCCCATCGTTACACAGAGGAGAAAGAGGAGGGAACAAGTGTCTGTCTGACAATCTCGAGTGTTTGGATGCATAAATCTTAGGATCCCATCAGGACCATGCATCAGTGGAACTGTAGATAAAAGAAAAGAGATATTGGCAGTCAGTTTACGGTCAGTGTATGGTCCAAAACTTTTGTTTTGGTCTGTATTACAGCATTGACCGCATAAGACTGCATTACCCTTAATGTCTTTATATTTACCGTTTTATTAGTCCTGAGAGGTTGCTTCAGTATTTCCATAAATGTTCTTTCCTCCTGATAACTGTTTACTGTTCATTAGACCACATGACATGTTTCCAAATATGTATGCTGTTTGTCCCCGACTGCATTTACAAACTGTAATCTGTGTTTTTATGTGGCTTTTGGAGAAATGGCTTCTTTGTCTCTGAGCGGTTTTTCAGCCCATTTCGGAACAGAACTTGAATCACAGTGGTTAAAGACGCTTCTTGTGTGTTTTACACATTTCACACCAAAGCACGCCCTTCTCATGGAAGACAGAACCCTTCTCCTTTCTGAAAGGTGTGATGGCTGGACTTTCCCACATTGTTTATGGTTGCATAAAACAGTTTGAACAGATGAAAGCTGCACCTTTAGGCATCTTGAAATTTTACCAAAGAATTAACCAAACTTGTGCAGGTCCGCAATTCTCTTACCTCCACTGATTTCTTTTGCGTTTCCCATGATGTTACACAGGAAAGCAGTTTGTTTGATGTGTTTTCTTTGAAACAAATCTGTAGGTGTGCCTCCAATTATTGGGATTTCCTAAATTGTTTAACATAATAGTTTTCTTTGTGTAAGCAAGTCATGTGTTTTTGAGTGTAAAGGGGTGAATGTGGCTCCATCGTAAAGTGCCTTGAGTGGTCAGTATGACTAGAAAAGCGCTAAGTAATTTCCGTCCATCTAACCTTTTTTTTCTCCCATTATTCTTGCAACCCAGCCTTTGCCCCTTGACCCTGGAAATAGGCACCAGCCACCCATGACCGTACAAGGATAAGCAGGTATAGTCGATGGATGGATTGATTGTTTGTGCATTTAGCAAGCACAAATAAATTTGTTAATCATAAGTGACCTATTGGAATGACTAACTGATTTATTGACAGAATTTCTTTCCTACTATCAGTCTCTGTACACAGTGTATGTAAATATTTGGTTTGTACTGTACAGTGCCCACATTTGGAAATATAATGACTCGGTGTAAAATCTATTGTCTAAAGAGCTTACTAGACTACAAAAGAAAGTGAGAAATAATGTAAAAACTGACGAAATTCAAACAGACTGATGATCCATTCAAGCTGGAATGAACTGCTTGGAGTTTGTACGATGAAAGACTTTTCTAGTGAACAATTATTACAGCCACAAACACTGATGAGATTTTTGTCTGCTTTAGCTCTAGTCACTTGAGGCTTGTAGCTCTACATCAGACACAAATACTGCTGAACAACTGAAATCTTTTTTTTTTCACAACTTCTCTTGCGCTCAGGCTGTCTGCTGAATACGTGATGGAATAATTTGATAGGGGTGCGTGGCTGTGCTCAGTACAACAGATAAAAGCGGGGGCATTACAAGAATTAGGCTGCGCGGTTTGTGCAAAAGGTGCAGGGTTGGTGGTGGGGAGCTTTTGAATTCTGCTGGGAAGCTAAAGCGTCTGTAAACACAAAGCACACAAGCACTTTAAGGCGCTAAACCTCGGGCCACACTGGCCACACAATCCACTGTCATATTGAATTGGCGCAGAGTTGTGGGAGAGAGGCTGGCGAGGATGGGAGTTAAGCTGAAAGATGGAGCCCCCCGGCGTGACAGACACTTGTCCGTGCAAAAGGAGCTGTGCAGAAAACTCACTCCACCCTCTCTGCAACACTCTGCTTCACTGTCGATCACCAAGACGCTCGGCAACACCGGCTGTCACCCGCACATGTAATATAAATGCAATCTCACATTTTTTCTCTCCCTGTGATGTGTATCAACCATCTCGCAGGGCCAGACTGACACACACTCGCTCAGTTGTGAACACAGACAGTCAATAACAGAACGGGGTGCGAGATTAAAGTCTAAGCCCACCTTCTTTTCATGTGGCAGAGCAGCCGCTGCCCTGAGATCTGGCACCAGATGGCGCTGTGCCGGTCGGTGCCAGGAGATAATCGGGACAGATCGGGCCGCATTACTACCCATTATCTTCTAATTATTCTTGTGTGGAGCGCTGATCCTGCCGTTTGTGTAAGTGGATGGCGCAGAGAGCCTGTCGCCCCCGGCATCCCGGAAAATCCTCCCCGCTTCCCTCACTCCCCTCTGGGGATGGAAGGAGAGATCAGCCGAGGGGAAGAGGAGGCAGAAGAGCAGGTGGGAAAGGGACCCGCTATTCAGGCTTTGTGGAACACACCGCAGCTTATCATGAAAGTGACACCAGCAAGGCCAGAATGAGGAGATCACCTGTGACCTGTGCATCGGAGTCATCTGAAACGTACAAGTTTGACAAAACCGGAGCAAGAACTGCAGTTTTTCCCTCTCTGAAGACTCTATAAAAAAACATGGCGAGACTACAGTTCAAGTCTCCCAGGCTTCATTTGTACTGCGCCTGAGTGGAACCAGGCCCCAACCACCCCCCCCTCACCCGAAAGGATAGAGCTAACTGCGCAGAGACATATGGCCTACCATGTGCTGGGTCCCACGTGCACTCTCTTAAGCGCGATTCAACCCAGAACATCTTCGCTTAATTATCAGCATTTTGTTCAGCATCCTCCCTGTTTTGCATATTAATATCCGGCAGATCTGAACGTAATTTGAGGGGATGAAAACTCAGGCTCTGAGGACATACAGTCATGGGGACAAGAAAATGCACCTTCTTTCTAATCTGTTTTCTGTTATTAGGTGATAAAACATTTCCTGGTCTTTCCCAGGTTCTAAAATGATATAAAACTAGCTTTAAGTGTGCCGAACGGATTACACGCTTTCATTGCTTCTAAACAAAAGTTAGTCCACCCTTGCTGCTTTCATTAGATTTAACAGAAAAAGTAGCAGACAGGTGCTGTGAATCAACTGGATTTGATTTATCCATTATCAGCAAATGTGATCACTTCTTTAAAAACAGAAGTTGGCTCTCTTGTAGCATACAGGTGTGTTTTACCACAATGCCAAGAAAAACAGACAACTTACTTTTTTTGAGAAGAAATTGTTTTTACATATCATTTAGGGAAGGGCTGAAAGACATTTCCAAACAACTTGTAGTCCATCGTTCTGCAGTGAAAAAGATTATTCAGCAGGGGAACACTTTGAAGATGGCTGCCAGTCTTCCCAGGACTGGACACCCCCAGAGGTGAGGCCGGGCAATGCTCAGAGAAACTGCAAACAGGAGCTTCCGTCTACGGCTCTACAGGCCACAGTTAGGTTGTTAATGTTGAAGTTCATGACAGGACAATAAGAAAAAGATAAAAAAGAATTGCTTGTTTGTAACAGGTTCCCAGGAGTACGTCTTGTCTTTCTAAAAATAATATTGCAGCAGACCTTTGTTGTGCAACAGGAATGCAAAAATGTTTGACTCGCACAACCATTAATAATTATGGTCAATAATTTAATATTAATTATTAATGAAGTTAGAGTTAAACAATTCGGGGCGCCTGTCAGGTTTGCGTGTTTAAAGAGGACCCAAATGCAGAACTAAAATGAACTCAAATTTAATTAAATAATAAATAGCAAAACTTACAAAATCACAGGGAAACCAGAGAACATGGAGACCAGGGAACGCGGGAAGACAGACCAGGGATGAACAGGGAAGGCAGGAACCGTTAAGGAAGGAATGACAACAAACCAGCGAGTAGTGACTGAAGGAGAGGTGAATATATACTGAGGAGGAAATGAGGAAGTGACTGAGAAGACCAATTTGTGAGAGCAGATGCAGGTGAGAGGGAGAGAGCAGGTGGAAGTAATCAACTGGGACAGGAGGTAAAATGGCTGGAAGACAGAAGACTCTAAAGAAACTATAAAGCAAGGATAATAGGTCTAGGGAGGAATCTTAAGGAAACAGTGGAGAACAGAAGGAAGAAATAAATAAGGACACTATCTAAAGAGGAATACTAATAGGAAGGATGACAAAGGAGCAAAGGGTGAAAAACATCTAAGAACAAGGAGAAATACGGAAACAAGAAAGTGCAGAAATAGCTAGTAAAGACAAAGAATAACTAAACATGATACTAGAACTAAATAAGGAAAATAACTAACAAAACACAAACACATAGGAACTATGACAGCGCCACCCTCATTTAAATAGGAATATTGAGCCAAACACTCCCAGTCTCATGAAGGGCTGAATTTCGACGCCGTGGTACTGCGTAATTGTATGCACACACTAGAATAAGCACTTACTATTTTTTCCTGTTCCACGACAGCTCATACGCCATTAAACTTCTGGAACAATGTCCCTTTGACAGATAAGACCAAAGTACAAATCTGGCCATAAGCAACATGTTTGAAGAAAACCTAACATAGTAAATTAGCACACTTTATACAAAATATTAAGCACAATGGTGGAAGGGTGATAATATGGGCTTGTTTTTTAGTCACAGGACCTGGGTTCCCAATCACAGCAGCTAATCTACACCAAAACGACTGAAAACTAAAGGAATCAAGGCCTTGTTTTGGCCAGTTGAAGTCTGGACCTTAACCTAATTCAAATGAATCCTAATTCAGAAACGAGTGTCTGAAACCCCTTAATGAGCTGAATCAACTTTGTAACGTATGTGAGCCAAAATTATTTTTTTAGGATGTGTGAGATCCCAAAAAGTTGTAGTTTTGCACATTGTGGTTAGATTTAAATGATTTTAGATCAAGGTAAAAACTGCATAATTGTCCTCAATCGTAAAGTACTAGAACTATAAGAAGGTGTACTTTCTTTCACTAGAACTGTATGCTTGTAAACACAAGCCTCACTGAGGAGGAGTGTGCATATCTTGATGCAAATACTCCCAACTGGGAGTGAAGGGATGATCTGTGTGTTTTCCTCTACCTTTTTAAACAGGTCTCTTGTGTAAACGAGTGTTTGTAGAAGTGTCAGAATCCCGAGATGAAGTACGAGCTTAGTGTGTGTGCTTTATTTGCCCGTCACAGCAGACGCAGAACACTCTAAAACCTGCCCGACTGCACGTTCTGCAGTCTTCTACCCATCTCTCCGGCTGACACTAATAAAACATGGCGTGGCATTGCTGATCAATCTCGCCAGCCCACGGGCCGCACAGCGAGGGCATGTACATGCAAATGAGAGCAGCTAAATGCCACCGAGGGGGGAGGAAGAGAAGTAGGCAATCACTTCAGCTGACAAACCGCACAGGAGGAAAGAGGGGGAATGCAGTTGGAATAAGGAGGTGGAGAAAGCAGGTGCCACCTGATATCCAGGGGGAAATTGTTTATGCAAGGTGATCCGGGAGAAATAAAGGTCCAGGTTATAAAGACTAATCAGAAGTACGACTGTGCTTGTGAAAGAAAGAGGAGCTAAGTTTCCTTCTGTGTGTGTGGCTGCAGTGGAAGAAAAACCAGAGAGTCGTGATTAAAATGTAGGAGAGGCTTTCTTGCTAAGACTCAAGCCATTCTTTGCTGAGCCGGGGGTCAGGTCAACCGATCCCGGGGGCCACTTGGGCAAATCCCAAACATAAACACAGCAGAAGAAAAGCAGAGAAAGCACAAGGAGGCTGGTGGTAAAAAGGAGCGATAGAGCTCGTCCATGGGAAGATGAACAGCCCGGGAGATCATGAAGGGAGAGCTGATTAACTGGCCTTTTAGTTCTCTGAGAACTATCCCAAGGATTCCGACTCTAGCTCCGCAAATCCTGACCCTAACGCTGAATCTATCAACCCTGGGAGCCCCCGCCGCAACAATGAGAGGTCTATAATCTGGCCCAAGCTGCTCCATTGACGGTTCATTAAGCAACAATGAGGAGAGATAACCACTGCATTGTCGTATCGGTTTGGTTTGCGCTTTGAAAGCAGAGGGCTTCCCCGTAAACCAAAAAAATGTGCATTCTAGGCGACCGAAGCAGGTGTTTTTTTGTGTGATGTGTGACGTGCTGCAGCTGTCAAACACGCCATCATGAGAGAGTTTTTATCTACCTGTGACGAGGAATGGCCTGTACCGCATCAAGAGGAGTGAGACAGAAGGGAAGTTTTGACATAAAAGCTCAGGCCTGGGGCACCAACCTACTTCAGAGGTCTACGTTTGAGATTGAAGAAGGAGCAGCAGGTCAAAGATCAGAGAGATTCTCCTGAAAATGAACCGTGCACTTTTGGATTGCAGACGATGATGTCATGTCTAAATCAAGGAAGCTTTTGTGAGCCTATCTAACAAAGCTGGCATTTAAAGGACTTGCATTAAAGATCTCCAGCAATTAAAGCTCTAAGTCTACCAATTGGAACATCAAAGCTAAATGCAATACTAAGATTTATAGTAGTCCATCCATCCATCCATCTGGTTGCAAGGATCTTCAATAAGCTCAATGCAAAACAGATATTTAGAGGCTAGCTTGAGGAGCTGCATGGGGTTCCAACATAACTTCCCATTTGCATCCACGTTCAAACATCCTGAAGAAGTTGTTACAGTGCCATCCAGACTTATTGGTACCTTTTGTAAAAATTTTGTTAAAATGCTACAGAAAAAACTTTTTATTGCAGCATCAGCACACATGGGGTTGCATGGTAGTGCAGTTGTTAGCACTGTTGCCTCGCAGTAAGAAGGAATTGGGTTTATATTCTGTCCTGGGGTCTTTCTGTATGAAGTTGGCATCTTCTCCCTGTGCATGTAGGAATTATCTCTTGGTACTCCGGCTTCCTTCCAAAGTCCAAAAATTTGAAGATTAAGTTAATCGATCTCTCTAGTTTGCCCTGTTATAGTCTGGCAGCCTATCCAGGGTGGTTGGCAACAACCATGCATCGATAAGTAGGTATAGACCAATGGATGGATGGATGGATGGACGGATGGAAGGATGGAGAGACGGATGGATGGATGGATGGATGGATAGATGGATGGATGAATGGAAGGTTGGATGGAAGGAAAGACAAATGGATGGATGGATGGATGAACGGAAGGATGGATGGATGGATGGACATATGGATGGATGGATGTTTGGATGGATGGATGGATGAACGGAAGTATGGATGGAAGGACCGAGAGATGGATGGATGGACAGAGAGATGGATGGATGGACGGAACGATGGATGGATGAACAAAAGGATGGATGGAAGGACAGACAATCGGATGGATGGATGGATGGATGGACGGAAGGACAGACGGATGGATGGATGGATGGAAAGACAAATGGATGGATGAACAGAAGGATGGATGGATGGACATATGGATGGATGGATGGATGGATGGATGGATGGATGAACGGAAGTATGGATGGAAGGACAGAGAGATGGATGGATGGACGGAGAGATGAATGGATGGATGGATGGATGAACGGAAGGATGGATGGATGGATAAACGGAAGGATGGATGGATGGATGGATGAACAGAAGGATGGATGGAAGGACAGACAATCGGATGGATAGATGGATGGATGGATGAATGGATGGATGGATGGACAGATAGATGGATGGATGGGGGGACAGAGAGATGGATGGATCAATGGACAGACAAATGGAAGTTCACATTTTTCAAGACAAAAAATAACTTGCTTCACAAACGACGGTGTAGTAGGTAGATAGCATCTAATGGTTGTTATGGTAACTTGATGACCTTTAGTTATCACTCCTTGACTTCCTTATAGATACACAAGTTTAGGTCCTTCTCTAATCTTATTTATCACCGTTCCAATTGTTTTAAACTTTTTTGGCAGCTTTAACCAGCTTTTTTTGCCATATCCTTTGACTTATAAAATCAAGTGTTCTGGCTTTTTTCAATGATGTGTTCTCTTATCTTTACCATTTTGACGAGTGGCTAAGAAAAACTGGCCACTGTGTCACATCAGATTTGTGCTCTAGGGAAAACAGTAAATCATGCATTACTAGTTAAAAGTTCCCATACTGGGATTAAGAGAGACAGCAGAACTCAGATTCTTCAAGACAAACAAGAAGTCTGACTGATTCTTACTCCAGCATCACAGTCTTTCAAAAATAATGCAGTGTCACTGAGATTGCCATAAATCAAATTCAACACCAAGCCTTTCTGCAGACACCTGTTTTCTCATCTTGAGCATAACAGGCTGATATATCCCTTGAGATCAGAGTTGATGGGTTAAATAGCAACTAGAACTTGTAGACATTGCTGTTTTTAATTGTTTTTCTTTACAGCTTGTGAGTGTCATGCAGCTGTGATTCCTGACCTCTCTGACAGCAATCAAACTAAAAGCAGGGTTGAGCCGGGAGCTAATTGTGTATCATTCAACTTATGGCGACCAGGCCATGCTACTTCAGCTTGTTGATCGCTCATATGTATAATTTAAAGCTCTTGGTGCATGTATTATAAATGAACATGGTTCGCGAAGTAGCAGATAGGCTGCAATTAACATCCCGGAGCTCAGACTGTGCAGTTTGACTGTCTTTAGCCTATTTTTTGGTTGCTCTTTTTTACTCTTTCCATCCTTTTAACCCCCCTGCTCTCCTTTCAAACTCTTCCATTACCTTCTTCCTCCCCCTCCGTTCCCCAAACCTCTCCTGTCTCCCCTCTTTCTCAGGGAGTCAACTTTATGAAAGAGTCTGAGTGAGTGTGAGTGAGTGAGGACTCTAGAGGCAGTCAATACCTTATCAACTCCTGCCGAACGCTGACACCCTGACGTCCTTGACAGCAAATTATTACTTTTTCATGACGCAACCAGGTGCAATTACAGCAACATCTTTGGGCTCAATCCTGCTGCTCCTGCAACTGTCAAAAGGTGTTCCTGCTGGGATCCTGGAGGAGCTGAGACATCAGTCTCACAGTCCCTCCATAGATCTCAGCAAAAACAGACTGACAGACACGAACGACGTGAAAGAGAGGGACCGAGTGCAAAAGGGAAAAAGAGAGGAAGCCATTCAAATGTGCCCAAAGATTCAGTAAATAGTCGCATTCAACTCAAATTCCTTTTTTGGGAGCGCTCGGCGGTTTGTTTAGAGGAATGCTGAGTGACAGCGAGAATGTGGCGGAGTTTTGTTGTTGTTGTTTCACCGCTGCTAGCAGCCCCGTAAACAGCCGTGTTTGTAATGTCATCACAGGCTCTCCGTCGCCTTTTTTTCTCCAGCGCGCCACACTGTAAACCCTGTGGGCTTGATTATAAAGTTTAAAAGCACACTTTATTGCACAACAACGCGGAAGGGGGAGAAAAACAGCCAGGTAAACCTCAATTAAGACTTCAGAGTGTCACTTTCTCCCCGTGGCACAGCAGCAGAAGAAGAGGAGCACAAAGACCTCACAAGCCTGTGATGCCACCCCTGTGAATAGGCTGGGTGGGTGGGTTGGTGGTGGCAGTGGTGGGAGAGAAACTTTGCCATCCTGAAGGTGGATGTTGCCTCATGTCTCTTTGTGTTTGGTGTGTCCTCCTGGTTGGCGTTGGCAGGAAGTGTGTGTGTGTGTCATGGTGAAGGAGGACAGAACAAACCATAGAGATCCAGCAGAGACACCTGAGAGTCTCACCTTTAATCTCACCCTCCTTTTCTTCCTTATTTCCTTCCCCACTTAGCCAATTCCTCTAGTTTTAATGCGCCAAATGCCTCACGCATTAAATTTTTTTCAAAGCACACACACACGCACACACACACTTTCGACTCATGCAGGTAATGACACTTCGGTGAGCTATTGGTTTTCCTCGGCCCTCTGTATGTTTTCTCCCCCCCCAATCTCTCTTCTATTTCTCCCTTTACTCCCCAAGGCCTCTCTACCCTCCTTTCTATTTTTCCCTGTGTTGTCAGACACAAATTTATTCTGCCTGTGATGCGTGTAGAGCACAGGAGTGTGAGCGAGTGAGTGAGCAGGCAGGCAGGCAGGCAGGCAGGGAGGGTCAGCAGCAGAAAGGTGTGTGTGCATGTGTGTACAATAAGAGATAAGATCATGGCTCCCCGGGGGCTTGTTTGGCCCTGTACCCGATCCATCAAACGCCTGCTCCAAGTGCCAAGGTCAACTCTAATGAGCATTTTCTGGGGTCTTATTCTCAACACTGAGCACTCTCCCTCCTTCCCTCTCTCCACCACCAGCACCCGCTCAATGCACACAAACACGGACGCTATCCAAACACACCTTGGACATTCCTGCTTTGCTGCAAGATGGATGGTTGTGTGACAGGGAATACAAGAGGGTTGCATGCATCCCATCAGACACGTCTCCAGGAGAGCAGTTGCACAAGACGGTATTGGGGGTGCAAGGTGAGTGATCTGTGTCAGGTAAGGACTAGGGCAGGTGTGAGGACTGTCAATACTTTTCAAGATCTGATCAAAAACGTGTCAAAGCGTCAACTGTCGATTGAGGGGATCGGATGACAAATGCCAATGTTGCTTACCTATATCTGTTTCAGCCTGTTGCCATAAGGTATAGAAAAAAACACTGTAGTGAAAAGATGTGTTTTGACCTTATGGATTTCTTATGTTTTTCAACTGATGAGGGTACAAAAGCAATTCAGACCAATCATGACTTATCCGTCCAGTCATTAGATTTTGCTTTATTTGGGGTCGGGTCATGGAGGCAGCAGCTTAAGCAGAGAGGCCCAGACTTCCCATTTTCCAGCCACTTAGGCCAGCTACACCAGTGGAATTCCAAGGCGTTCCCAGGCCAGCTAAGAAGCACAGTCCCTGCAGCGAGTCTTTGGTCTTCCTCTGGGTCTCCTTCTGGTAGATATGTGTCCAGAACACCTCACCAGGGAGGCGTTCAGGAGGCATCCTAACCAGATGCCCATGCCACCTAAACTGACTCCTCTTGAAGTTGAGGAGCAGCGACTCTACTCTGAGCCCCTTCTGGATGACCAAGCTTCAATTCAGTTTTATTCAATTCAGTTTATTTTATTCTGGTTCAGCAGGAATCACAATCATGGGGAAGACTGCTGACCTTGAGGGAAAGCCTCAAAATGTCATTGCAAAATAAGTTGGATGTTCCCAAAGGTCTGTATCAAAACACAATAATAACAAGTTATATGGAAGGGAAAAATGTGGAAGACGAAGGTGCCCAAGCAGCAGGGATGACCGTAGCCTGGAGAGGAATGTCAGGAAAAGGCCATTCTAAAGTGTTGGGGATCTTCACAAGGAGCAGACTGAGGCTGGAGTTAGTGCATCAGGAGCCACCACACACAGACGGATCCTGGACATGGGCTTCAGATGTCGTATTCCTCTTGTCAAGCCGTTCCTGAACAACAAACAACGTCGGAAGCGTCTTACCCGAGCTAAAGAAAAAAAAGAACTGCAAATTTTGCATCTCATTTGTCTGTGTTGATTTGGGGAGCCATATCATCTGCTGCTGTTGGTCCACTGAGCTTTATTAAGTCCAGAGTCAACGCAGCCATCTACCAGGAGATTTTGGAGTACTTCATGCTTCATTCTGCAGACGAGCTTTATGGAGATGCTGACTTCATTTTCCAGTAGGACTTGGCTCCTGCCCACACTGCCAAAAGTACCAAAACCTGGTTCAATGACCGTGGGATTACTGTACTTGATTGGCCAGCAAACTGGCCTGACCTTTGAACCCCATAGAGAATCTATGGAGCATTGCCAAGAGAAAGATGAGAGACATGAGACGGAACAATGCAGAAGAACTGAAGGTTGCTATTGAAGCATCCAGGTCTTCCATAACACCTCGGCAGAACCACAGGCTGATTTTATGTTATGATGTTTATGTTGATGTTTTATTGATTTCATGTAATATTCTAATTTTCTGAGATTTTGAATTTTGAGGTTTTCATAACCTGTAAGCCATAATCATCAAAGTAATAACAAATAAAGGCTTGAAATATCTCGCTTTGGATGTAATGAGTTTATATCATATTATAGTTTCACCTTTCAAGTTGGATTACTGAAACAAATTAACCGTGCACGATATTCAAATTTTTCGAGTTTCGCCTGTAGATGAAATCATTTAAAGGTCTCATTCACTGAGAAACTGTGTAATACTTATTATTTTTGAGATACGATTGGTCACTCTGAGTTGCATATCCATGCTGCAAGTGAACATTTACTCCAACCCCCGTTGCCTGCATTAGCCTCAGAAAAGAAATAAATGGCAAAAATAAGTGAGTCAGAAAAATATTCATGGTCTTGCCTACCTTGGCCTGCGACCACCCACGGGAAGGCTGTATTGATTTTGCAGCCGTGAGAGAGCAGGGCGCGTCTCTGCTAGTAGAAGCTAACCATTAGCAACGTAGCTAGTAGAAATTAACCATTAGTAACTCCACAACATGGCGGAACACGTTCGAGCTGGTGTTATTTTTGAGCATAGACATCAGCATTACATTTTTTACCCAAGAAAGAGGAGCTGAGGAAGAAACAGTTAGAAATTGTTTTGAAACACCACCAGGGAAATAAGTTGAGTTAGTTATCTGTTCGGAAGAACCATAATAATTGCTGTTAGCCAATCAGAGGCGAGATGTTTGCATAGCATGAATATTATCAGGTAAGATTCGTAATACGGACGATTCCCCCCACCCACTCCACAAACTGCAACCTCCTAAAACAGGAGCGAGAAAGTATTGTTTTCCACTGAAAATGACTCACAAAGCATTATTGAAACTCGGGACCACAACAAATGTATTGAAAAAACAAGTGAATAAGACCTTTTAAACCGCTTTCTGAGATTAAAATTTGTGTTGATGGCCTGGAAGATGCAAACAGAAAAAATCTCTAAGGGGGCACATACTTTTCCCAGCACTTTAAAAGTACTTCCACTGCATGTTTTCCATAATTTGGGAATAAAAATATGCTTCAGCGGCTGGTATCATTGGTGGGCTTTTAAAAGAAAACCGTCCCACATTATCGCCTCATCACGTGCTGATCTGCCAAAAGTTGTTAACGTCTGAAGGCTCGTGCAAGTGTGGGTGTGCACTGGAGCATGTGGAGCATACTAATGAAGTAATAAAAGTCACAGCGGGAGGGGTGAGGGCGGTGGCTGAAAGCATGTTGGAGAAGGGAAGGGAAGAACTGGGAGCCTCTGACAGGAGGTGTGATAATTGAGATGTTGTGACCCTACATATTACCTGCATATTGGCCAAATTAGGGAGCAGTGACACTAGGGCCAGGATGGAAGGGTGGAGGGCTCCTGGCATGATCCACCTCCTTGCATGTGTGTTTGTGTCTAAATGTGGGACAAAAGTAGAACACAGTCTGACATATTCCTTGAGAATCTCCAATCTGTAGAAATGGTTCTAAAGCTCTTTACATGTACAGCATGCTAAAATATTTATAAGTAGAGAAATTAGACCAAAAGAAGCAATGATTCTCATGTTTATTAAAAATGGAATTAATTACTGATTTGAAGAGAAATAAATTCATCTAAAGTTACCCATAGATTTTGCATGACCACAAAGCCTTTCACACTTTTGACTAATGAATAGTTTATTAAGGCTTTCATTCTTTGTTTTGTTGGTTTTATAAGTGTGTTATTCTTTCAAGCAGTCATTATTTTACTTGTTATAAGCAATGGTTACAATGATGACAATTTGGAGAATCGGGGAAGCCAAGCCGACAGCTACTAAAGATAACAGATGCTTAACATAACCACTATTCAGTTTAAAACTAATAGGTGCTCACACTAACTGCAATGTAGGGCAAAGACAACAGTTACTCAAGCAAACTGCTAGCAAGAATTTAGCTAACAGCTACCCAAGCTAACAGCTACTTAGAATAAAGCTATTGGTAATTAATGCTACCAGCAACTCACACAATAGCTTCTCCAGCTAGCAGGTGTTAATAGTAAAAGCTGCTGAAGCTAACTATAACTCATAATCACATTAACATTTAATGAGCTATAGTTCTCAAACAAACCCCTATTCGGTGCTAAGCTAATAACTGCTCAAGCTAGCTGCTATTCAGAGTCCACCTAATAACTTGTCAAGTAATCAAGCTCCTTAGACTATGCCTCGTTTCCACTGAGAGGTGCAATTCGGACAACCATTTTGTCTGTTTCCATTGTAAAAGCGGCCCATACAACCAGTCCATACCACACCATTCCTGGGCCCCCTTCAGTTATAGGTGTTAGGGAATAGTTATTATCCGACCTGTCCAGGGTGTACCCCCCCTCTTGCCCAATGATTGCTGCTGGAGATAGGCACCAGCCCCCCGCAACCCTACATAGGATAGATGGTACAGATAATGAATGGATGGATAGGGTTTAGTTGTTTATTCCCTGTCTTTGTAAGTGCCTCTAGGATAGCAGGTCATGTTAGGAATATACAAAGCCTTCTGTGTGTAACGTTTTGATAAGTGATGTATCAGACTGCCAGGGCAGACGTCAGCAAGCAGCAGATATCAACAGTATGTTCGGACCTTGTTTGACTGATGCTTGGTTTGCTATCAGGCTATCAGAGGCGGCAGGCTCCTGGCCAGCAGGGAGAAGACACTCTGGACACTGAAACTGAGCTCATGCTGTTAGAAGATCAACATTGATTGCTTAACCCCATTTAAAGGGTGCAGTAGAAGGGTTGGGTTAGGGATGGCCTGCAATATAGCTCACCACATTTGGTATTGTAGCCACAGCTGCCCTGGGGCATACTGACAGAAGCAAGACTGCCAAACACACAGGCGCCACCGGGCTCTGTGACCACCACCAGCAGGCAAGGTGGGTGAAGTGTCTTGCTCAAGAACACAATGACTGAGACGGACGGAGCGTGGGTTTGAACTGGCAACCCACCTGAGCCACGGTCGCCCAATGTGGATTTGGAACTGTTTTTGGTTCACTACCTCCATGTTAGCCAACATGCTATATTAAACTCTAACGAACGCCTGAAAGACTCGGTCTCATCTTTGTTTAAGAAGAAGTTATTTTTAGCCATATTGGTAGGTCCATAGGACAATGGTACAGTACAGTTAGTGCGGAACTACTGGTGTCATGCAACGCCGTCCATTGATTGGGGGACAGAAAAATGTCACTGCTTGCGACAAGCATGAGAGATATTAGTGTGCCACATTTGTTGTTGCACTAGTATGATGTCATGTAGGTGTTTAGGTTTAACCCCACCTGCCCAGTGAGAGTCCACCTGGTGGTGGAAACACTCTGTTGAATATGTCGGACCATAAAATAGTGTACCGAACCGCACCGACCCGTGCCGTACCACTCAGTGGAATCGAGGCATTAGTATCCATCCAACAGCTAATCAAGCTATCAGCGGCTAAAGTTAAAAGCTTTTTGGAGTCATGGCAACTACTCAAACTACTGGTAATAACTGCTAACAGTTGTTCAGTGTCAAACTAAAAGAAGCCCAATTGAACAGAACTTGAGAGTCAAGTTTTTTAGGAGCTGCACAAGCTGATCACTACCTCAAGCTAATTAGCTACTTAGAATAAAGCTGAAAGTAACAAACTGACAAGCTTACAACTATTGAAGTTGTAAGCACTATAGCTTATTAAGCTGTTAACTGCTCAAGATAACTGCTTAGTGTCAAGCCAACAAGATAACCACTATTCAGAGACAAACTAATTACTGCTCAACTAAACTGCTAGTCAATTTCAGCCCAACAGTTGCTTAAGCTGTTCATGATAACAAAAATTCACCGTTAAACAGCACTTTGACCTATCTGCTATTCTGAGTCTAGTTATTAACTGGAGTCTAGCACGCAGCTAGTCAAGCTAATGCCTCAAGTGAAAAGCTATTTGCAGTCCAGATAACAGCTGCTCAAACTATGATCCACTCAAGCTAACCACTATGGAGAATTTCCACCACCTGGAACATCTCAAAATCAAATTTTTTTTCATAAGATGACAAAATATCTATAGTTTCCATGATCGAAACATCTGGGTAATTTAACCAGATGTTCTTCTGATGGGGTAATCTGTTGGCCTGCTCCTCTCAGCTGCCGTGTCTCGATTCGATTCGATCGGGCCATGCTGAGTTCATACACTCATACAGGTACTCCGTTGGTTCCTGAAATGCCCCTAAAAATGGCCCTGTCAGCCTGGCTCAATGAAGTGGAGACATGCGCGTATCGGGAAGGTCAGGTCAAATTACCCTGAAGCGCCGATAGTGGAGCCTTATATACCTTGACTCGTTAGAATGAGCTAGTTGTTTAATATGTGACTCTTTTCTCAACCAAACAATGTTTGTGTGGGTTGGTGCGGTGTGGCTTCCTAATATATAGCTAATGTGACAGATCAGAAAGACTTCGAGTTTCGGTGGTTTAATCCAAATACAAGAAAGTAAAATATGTACCAAACAATGTCCCTGCCGGTAATAACCTGCAGGGACATTGTTTGGTTTAGACAAACAGTAGATGCTAAAGTAGCAGTACATAGTATGCTCTTGTAAAAGCATCTAATAAGCATCAACATAGTCCTTATAAAGTTTTTTTCCAAGTTATTTTAGGCTGGTTAGGTTTGGTCTTAAACTGTTTTGTTTGACTTCTCTGGTGACTGCTGCAGGTAAGATACAGACACATGTAAGTACTATTATTTACCCCCAAAAAACATTTAAATAAACCTTTTTAAATTACTTACAGCAAAAACAGAAAACAGACCAAGTCAGCACAATTTATAGAAATAAATAAACAAATCATCTAAAAGTTTTTTTGATCAGCTGCTGATTTTGATTATCTTGAGTTAAAAAAGGGAAGTATTCTCAGCATTTTGTTTTGAAATTGCTGGAAATTGTTAAGGTGACAAATCACCTGTTCAACAAATAAGGAAATGTGACAGAATGAGTGTTTGAAAGCTTGCGCTAGGAGTGTTTTTGTTTTTGTAATTCCTCTTACATTAAACTTCCTAGTGATGAAATCGCTAAAATAAGTTACAGCCTTAAAATTTAGTCAAAGTCAACTGCACAATTGCAGATATGTTTTTGACAGTTTCTGGTATAGCTTATGAAACATGGGTTTAATAACTCCTAAATTATCTTTTACCTGTGTGGCCCTGTGTCTTCTAAGAGACACATGTAATAGGGTTCATAAACGCCATTTGATAACCTCACTTTCCCACATGAAGTGCTAAGGCCAAGGTTCTAGCCCACCTGTGTGTCCCCCAAAGGAGGAGAGTGTAGGGGCAAACCTAGACCCTCTGCCCCTCCCCTGTAGGTACAGGAGCTGTAGATGTCTGCACACGGTCCACTAGCTTGCGTAAGCCTCCCTGTGGCAGCTGCAGGGGACCGCCTACCCTATACGAGCACTGTAACACACCATCACTCAGGAGGAGCACTCCTGACAGATTAACATTGAACTATGACTTCCCCACATGGGGGAAAAATATTGTACTTGCAAGAGGATGAGCTGGAGAGCTGTACCTGAAATCTAACTGGACAAAGACATTCGTTTTCAAGATATATTACAAGGACTGTTGTGGTATATTTTCTTAATTGGATTTAGGTCTGGACTTTGAATTGACCAATCTTGTGAATTAATATGCTGTGCTCGCCTTGCATGTTTAGCGTTGTTGCTCATGCTGGAAGACTGACCTCCACCTCAGGGTCAAGACTTTAGCAGCTTCAAGGATTGTCCTGTATTTAGCTCATTTTGTCAGACCAAAAAGGCATCCCCAAAGCATGATGCTGCCACCACCATGTTTCACTGTGAAGATAGTGTGTTCAGGGTGATATTCAGTGTAAGCATTTTAAGATACAGTTACAATGGTTGTTATAAATGGCGGGCTTGTGCGAATCTCTCAGTTTATCTGAACTGTGGAGTTTGTAGACAATCGTGCAGGGGGGCATAGTTTCCTCCAGCCTTTTTACGAAGTTTGTACTGCTGCCGTTCAATTCGCAAGAGTAACTTGAGGCATTCTTGAGAAAATTGTGTGATTTTCTGTCGTACGCTGGCCGTAAAGTTCTTATGTTCTTTATGAGGGTGCCTGGAACCGTTCTACAGTATACTTACGCCAATCTTACAAAGATCGTCGTAAGGCACCTCTATGAGCAACTCACAGCAATCTCCTAAAGAGAAGACGGCAACGCTAGTTGGTGCAACCATAGGTACAGAGGCAGCACCTCCATGGCCACTACGAGACTGCAGAGATGCTCACAAGTCTTTGAGCTAGAGTCCAAGTCGGGTCTCAAGTCTTTGAGCTACAGTCCAAGTCAAGTATCAAGTCTCTGAGCTAGAGTCCAAGTCAAGTCTCAAGTCTCTGAGCTAGAGTCCAAGTCAAGTCTCAAGTCTCTTTATTATATTAAGTCTCCGGTGATAAGTGTTGCATCATCACCTACAGCGACCCATCCAACACTGCATAGCTATATATAAGGAATTCAAAGCATGTAATATGTTATTATGACTCCTTTATCTATTAGCATACAGTATCAGCTTTGATTTTGATATATAATTAGTTTTGCAACATGACCAAAACACCAAGAATGCTTTACTGTTAAGTTAATATCTGTATTTTGCCTTGTAGCATGAACACATAGTACAGTACAGACCAATGATTCCTAAAGTGTTATCCTAATTCCTAAAGGTTAATAAGTAAAAAAAAAATTAATAATTGTTTACACAGACTGTATTACATTAATTTTAACACCCTATATTTTACCGCAAACTTGCGACTATAGCTAACTTTCTAAAGAAGACGCAATCGCTTGTTTGCTAAGGGTCGGGACCTACAGTAACATCAACAGACTGAAACTATTGTATTCAGAATATAAAATATTTTATAGCACTTTTTTAATCTGTGATTGTGTGTTAAAAGTGTTCACGAGATACCAACCTTTCGCCAGCAGTGTTCTCTGCACCAAATAGACCACGCCTCCACAGGTGATCCAGACAGATGTGCTGTGCACGGAGGGGAGGGGCTGTGTGTGTGTGTGAGTGAGAGAGAGAGAGAGAGAGAGAGAGAGAGAGAGAGAGAGAGAGAGAGAGAGAGAGAGAGAGAGAGAGAGAGAGAGAGAGAGAGAGAGAGAGAGAGAGAGAGAGAGAGAGAGAGAGAGAGAGAGAGAGAGAGAGAGGAGGGCAAGGAATACACTGCGTTTTTTAAATAACGTAAAAAAGAAAAACGAAACGCAATATGTGACGGTCGGTGTTGATTTTTTTCTTCTTTTTTTTGGCCGGTGTTGAATCTGTGGTGGTCGGAGTTTAATCTGTGGCGCGCAGATTCGTCTATGTGTGGGAAACACTGACGTGGGCAGGTTATAGGTAAAGGAGGGAGGGGAATAACAGCGAGCTCATCCATTGTTTGCTAAAAATAAACATTGTTTACGAGTCCCGGAGCTCGAGTCCGAGTGAGTCTGAAGTCTTTCGAGGACGAGTCTCAATTCAAGTCTGAAGTCACTGTGTGTGCGACTTAAGTCGCACTCGAGTTGGAGTCTGAAACTCGAGTGCCCATCTCTGCGAGACTGTTCCATGAGCTGGACTGAATTGGAAATTTTTATGTAGCCCCTCCCCGCCTTAGCCCCAAGAAAGGCAAGAATGTACTTAACGCTTTATGAACACCATAATTTCATTTTACTTTCACCTTATGTTAGATTTATGAATGGCAGGGAGGCGTTCGTATGAACGCCGAAAAATCTCTGTTTGTATAGTGTGCATAGAAACACTGTAAGGGCCCCAGGGGAACAACTTAATGTGTTCTTCCAGCATACCTATGGCCACCATAGGAATATGTGATTCAAGGATGGTCTCCTAAACCTGAATGATCCACTATAACATCATGTTGGATTGAACATGGATTGAACAGAGCTCAATGAAATGTTTAAAGATTGGGGTATTATATCATGCCATAACATTCCTTTAGATTTCTCCACAACCTTCTCCCTGACCTTGGTGGTGAGTTCCTGGACTTCATGATGCTGTTTCTTCGCTAACGTTCTCTAACAAACCTCTCGGATGTTAACAGAACAGCAGCATTTATGCTGAGATTAAATTAAGCCTACAAAGATTCTATTTAACGATTAAGTTTAATTAAATTTAGTTTATTTATATAGCGCCAATTTACAACATCATCTGAAGGCACTTTACAAGAAAAGTAATTTAAATTCAGTCGTGCATACGTTCCAATTAATCGTTCAGTTCATTAGTCCAATCATTTAAATAGTTTTCTATTGAAGGAAATTCATCAGATTACATCGAGTCATTGAGTTGCAGCATTCACTCTTCCTTGACGAACATGTAGCGACAGTAGACAGTTGCCTGCATTGTGCCATAGTCTTCACAGCAATTCCTCATATTGAAAATGCATGTAGCAACAGTGGAGAGGAAAAAACTCTCCTTTAACAGGAAGAAACTTCCAGCAGAACCAGAACCTGGCTCAGTATGAGCAGCCATCTGCCACGACCGACTGGGGGTTCGAGAAGACAGAGCAGAAACACAAAAATAACAAAACAACTGACGTAAGAGAACCTTCCATGTTTCAAAAAAATTCAAAAGTGAACGTTCAGTTACTAGGAGCATCATCCCAGCCGATGCCCCCCTCCAACAAGGCCTAATAGCCAAACAGAATGACAGACCAGGTGTAGCTTACAATTTGAGAGAAAATAAAGTTAACAGTTGAAATAACAGCAAAGAATGTAATTGGAGAGTAGTAGAAGAGAAAAGTAGCAGAGTGAAGAAAGATGGTTAGTCTGTCCTTCAACAGGATGACCTAAGCCACTCTAACTATAAGGTTTATTGAAAAGGAAAGTTTTAAGCCTGGCCTTAAAAGTAAACAGAGTGTCTGCCTCACATACTAAAACTGGGAGCTGGTTCCACAGCAGAGGAGCCTGATAACTAAAAGATCTGCCTCCCATTCTTACATTCTATTCTGGAGCCAATGAAGGGAAGCTAAAACAGGGAAAATGTGATCTCTCCTTTAATATTCATCTTGCTGCAGGACTTTGGATCAACTGAAGGCTTTTAATTACATTTTATGGACTACCTGATGGACTAGTTTCTCAGCATCCCTCCTGGATTACAGGAGTTTTCTAACTTCAGCAATATTCCTGAGGTGAAAGAAGGAAATCCTAGAAACCTGTTTAATTTTTTAATTGAATGTCATGTCTTGGTCAAAAATAACGCAGAGGTTCTTTACATTATTACTAAAGGCCAATTTAAAGCCATCCAGATGAAGTGATTGACTAAGCAGTTTCTTTTTTAGAGCTTCTGGTCCAAAGACAGCAACTTCTGTCTTGTCAGAATTTAAAAGCAGAAGTTTAGAGTCATCCAGGTTTTTATGTCTTCAAGACATGCCTGTAATGGACCTAACTGATTGGATTAATCAGGATGTATGGATAAAAATAGTTCCGTATCATCTGCATAACTGTGGGAATTTATCTCATGCTGTCTGATGATATTACTAATTGGAAGCATATATTTATAAATAGTAAAAAGAATTGGTCCAAGCACGGAACCCTGTGGTACTCCAAAAATAACCCTTGCATGTGAAGAAGATCTATCATTCATATGAACAAACTGGAATCTGTTGGACAAATATGATTTAAATCAACCTAGTGCTGTTCCTTTGATCCCTGCAACATGTTCAAGCCTTTCTAAGACAATATTATGATCGACTGTGTCAAAAGCAGCACTGAGATCTAACAAAACCAGAACAGACACCAGTCCATTATCTGAGGCCATGAGAATATCATTAGTAACCTTCACCAGTGCTGTTTCAGTGCTATGATGAGCTCTAAAACCTGACTGAAACTCTTCAAACAGCTCGTTACTGTTTAGATGTTCACAGACTTGATTAGGAACTATTTTCTCAAGAACTTTGGATAAGAAAGGAAGGTTTGATATAGGTCTGTAATTCACCAAGTCATCTTGATTAAGGGAAGGTTTCTTAAGTAAAGGTTTAATTACAGCAATCTTAACATCCTGTGGTACGAATACATTTTTTAAGGATAGATGTATCATATCTAAAATAGAGACAGTAATCAAAGTAATCTTGTAATCTAACTTGTCGAAGGGTCTTTTCATACAGCTGTAGACAATTTTTCCAGGTTAAATAAGAATCCTCTAGGTGTGTTGAGTGTCATTTTCTCTCCAGTTTCCAAGTATTCTGCTTTAAAGTACGCAGCTCTGCGTTAAACCAGGGAGCCAACCTCCTATGGCTAATTACCTTCTTTTTTAAGGGGGCTACATTGTCTAATGCCAGACACAATTAAGAAGGAACGCTATGAACTAGGCCATCAATTTGTGAAGGGTTAGAGATGAAATTGCTGCCCTCCACTGTGTTACTCTGAGATACTGAGGATGGAACAGTTTCTTTAAAACTTCTTACAGCATTGTCTGACAAAGCTCTACAATAATTAAATTGTTTTTCAGGTTGGGTAAAATAAATTCAAACGTTATCAAAACATAATCACACAGGGCAAGTTTATGTGGAAGGACTGTTATTTCCTCACAGTCAATGTCCTATGTCAGTACAAGGTCCAAAGTATGTTAACTGGAATTGGTGGGTCCCTGTACTTTCTGAGTAAAGCAAATTGAGTCTTAGGTAGTATTAAAGGCTGGATTTAGGCTATGACTTTCAGTGTCCACATGAATATTGAAATCCCCCAATATAATGATCTTATCAGTATTTAATACTAAATCAGATAAAAAATCTGAGATCTGATCTAAAATTTGAGAGAAAGGGCCTGATGAATGGAACAAAACCACATACAAAGTGGTTTTAGTGCTTTGTAACTTAGATGAGGAAAACTGAGGGTTAGATGTTCAAAAGACCTGTAGCTATTAATTATTCTGGGATTAATTAATACATCTGAATGAAAAAAGGTTGCTACTCCTCCTCCTCGCCCAGTAATTCTAGCAATGTGAAAATTTAAATAATTCTAAGGAGTTGACTTATTTATACTGACATAATCCTCCTGCTGCAGCCAGGTATCTGTGAGACAAAAATCAATTTGACTATCACAAATCAAGTAATTAATAAACAAAGTATATGAAGAGAGAGATCTTATGTTCAATAAACCACATTTAATTGTTTTATTTTCCTGTTCATATAAAGTTGTACTTGTCTTTGTAAGATTTTCATGATTTGCTCTTGTTAGGTTAACCTTTAATCCATTGGATTTTGGCCCTGACTTCTTAAAGTGGTTGATTTGATTGACTGGATTTATTTATATGTATCTGAATAAAGGAGGCTCAATACAAATGCACAAAACCCCACTTTTCAGATTCATATTTTAACATTTTTAAATCCATGTATGCTTTTTGTTCCAATTTTCAATTTAACACCGTATTGTGTTGTAGGAACTTTTTATTACTGATTCGAGAGAATCAGCATACTGGCAAACTGGGGCACTGCAACACAAGACACCCTTCTATACTTCTCTGTCAGCGGAGGTGCGGAGACACTCCGCTGCGCTATCCATCAACGCAAGGGCTCTCTGGCAGGCACACAAGAACAAACGGAGTACAGCCCAATTTTTTAGCTATCCATTGAATGCAAGCAGAGCGCACATCTGTGATTGGTCAGTCCAATATCAGCTCAATATCATTTCACCAGAACTGTGCTTTATAGTTGATGTAATTAGTAGTAAATGTCGCTTTTGGGCACTAGATGTATTATATTGCAAGGCCAGTTTATTTAATATGGTCTTTTGGCAGTTTTGAACACCAGGAGGGGGAGAGAACAACAAGACAGACCTCTGCGTTTGTTTGTTTACATGTGTTTTGGAGTATTCAATGAGCTGCACTTCTAGTAAAAAGTTTTCCAGCTCAATCAAAACTCGGTTTCTGTCAGCAATTGCTTCTTGAGCGGATGTGCGTTTACAAGCTGAAGTAAATAAGCTGTTATTGACCAGAGATGTCACTGCAATGGTAAGCAGACCCGCCAGAAAATGTCTACACCCCCTGTTGTCCTTGTGGGGAATTGCTTCACAGCAACGGATGAGTATAAAAGGAAACCATCTCCATCAATACATGTGCATGTGAGTGCAAACTTGCTGATGGAGAAGTATTAACTAGGCTTAATCCCTACTTTCCACCTGACGCGTAAGAGGCACATCTGAGAAACTTAACATGCAGCTGATAGCCGCCGTTATAGCCAATGGATCAGTTTCCACCGGGCAACAACACAGAGACGCGGTGCAAATCGGACTCGTCTCACAAGCATTGTGTCACGGCCCTCTCCTAAATTTAAGCGGGGGTCAATTTTTTACGTGCTAAACTTCTAAAATGTATAAAGCTCAGCAGTTTAGATAAGGGCAGATAGCAAATCAGACACTGGAGCAGTGTCTGGAAAATTTCCAAATAAAAGACACATGCAGATTTCTGATTGCTTAACTATTAAATAAAACAAAACAAAACAAAATGTCAATACCTGTGACACCAAGGTTGAAGTCTGTGGGACTAACTTGTTGGACTTTATCATGGACAATGAGAATTTAATCCCTGAAGTGGAGAATCACCCAATTTATATGATACCACTGATCATTTTTACAAGTAGGCTACAACATGAAAAAGGAGAAGACAGTGACAGAAATATCTGCGGTTTTGGGAGTGGATGATGAGTCTATGACACTTATTAACATAGAATTACTTCCCCCCCCTGTATGCTACCCTTTAAGTTATCCAATTGCAATTCTCCTGTGATTTCGTGATCTTCTGGGACCAGCTGGGTGGAATGTACGTGACGCGCTTCTTACGCAGGGGTAATACTGATTTCACATAAATGCATTATAGGGAAAAAAACAAAAAAAACAACAACTCTGTGAAATACTTCATGCTAAAAGTTAGACTGGGTGTCACAAAGGATAACAATTTGTGTCTGTCATCAAGGATGCAATTATACGTTTTTCATGGCTTCTTCCCGTTTTGCAACAAGAGTCTGGAACTAATCTGCACAGTATAATGAGTTAAACGTTTAGACAACCACCCTTCCATAGGAGCCTCATTAGTCACCGTAAATCCAAAGGAAAATTGGTCAAGAGAGATGTAGCGACCACTTATCTCCTCATTCGCAAGCACTCTTTCGGGTTTTTAAATTTAAGTTTCTTGACCGGTACTGGCTTCTCAGTCTTCAGCCTCACCCATCACTACCTTGCTGCACGATAAGTGGTGATTTAATCTGAGCAGCCGACTCAGGAGTATGTCACTTGAGCTTTTGGAGCAGAGCTTTAACTCTTAAAATGCCAGAAATGGAGTCAGCATTGGACACCACATACTTTTTTTTCCCTGCAATCTATCCTATCATGCTGTAATAAACGTTGAATTTAGTTCTGAACAAGGAACGGACCCGAACAGAGAAAAATGAGACACAAGTTTGACACAATAATACAACGGTTGTCTTATTTCACTCCATTCCCCTTTCTTGTTGCTTCACCTGCCGTTTCACTGTCCCATTAGGATGATTTCTACCCTTGTTTATGTCCAGCTGTGGAAAAGGCAGCATGCACAAGCTAGAGTGAAATATAAATAGCTAGAAGCCCCTGTGGTATTCTAGTATTCTACCACTGTCATAAATGCCAGCATGTATGGATGTGCTATATATATGCTCAGGCAGCTTGGCAGCAGATGATAAAGACAGATGGAAAACCATATATGAAAACAATGACTGTAACTGTCAGAGCTATATAACTGTCAGAAGTACTCCCAGTTAGTTGTTGAACAGAACGAATGAAACGCATGTGCCTGTTCTGTTCAGCATAAACACACAAATAAAAGACTCCTGAACTGATGTCTCAGTTGTCCCTTCTTTTCTGGAAAATATTTTTTCCAGAATAATCTTAACATTACTTTGGTATGAACACTTTTTTGCTATTTTGTTAGAGATTACAGGGAAACAAACCAGATTTTTAAGATTAGGGGGAGATTTAAATGCTTAGGTCTCGATTAAAAAAAAAAAAAAAATCCCAGGAAAATGAAAGATTTAGACTTGTATGTAATTTGTTTCTCATGTCATGTCATATAGTTGTTTGCATAACTTATTTTTAATGGTTATTGCCTAAGTTTAGCACAACGAAAAAAAGCTCACTCTAGGATATGTTAAAACTCTTTCGGCTTCTTTTGTTGTACTAATGTTATAATTACATATTTCACACCAAGCTAAGATGTGATATGGTTATCTATAGGAAAATAAAACAAGTTCACAGCCAGTTGTTCAGACAGTTCATGTCACGATTTGAAATTGTTGAGGACAGAAATGCAGAGAACAGGAAATAACATCAAATGAGGTAAAAGTAATACTAGCAATTAAGAACAAAGAACTAAAATGAAACATCAGATGGAACAATACAATCAAAATAAGCAAACTAAACTCAGTCCTACAGTTAATGGGAGTTTAAGGTTAAACTGAAATTTTACGTGCAGTTTTTTTCTTTTTTTTCTTGTAAATAGTCTGTTTTTTATGCACAAATGCTCGTGCACATTTTGTAAATTTTTTAAATTACCCTAGTAACCCTACTCCAGTCTACTCAACATCCCTAGAATCAGAACCAAACATGGAGAAGCAGCTTTCAGTTTCTATGCTCCTCTAATCTGGAACAAACTTCCAGAAAACTGCAAAGCTGTTGAAACACTGAGTTCTTTTAAATCACAACTAAAAACGTATCTGTTTAGAGCTGCCTTTGATTAATGCTTTGTTGTATCATGTTTTGTGTGTGCTTCTTGTTTTACTGCTGTTTTTACATTATATACTTTGTAATGCTTTGATGAATCTGTGTGTGCTTCTTGCTTTATAGCTGTTTTTACTTTAAATGCTTTGTCTGTGTTTTACTGCTATTTCTGTTTTACCACTTAATCATGTAAAGCACCTTGAATTACCTTGTTGTTGAAAGTGTGCTATACATATAAAATTGCCTTGCCTTACTCAGTTGTACCTTTTTGTTTATCATAGTATGCTATTTTTAATTACTGTAAACTATTATTTTTCATAGACCTACTGTTAATTTGCCCTTACTGTATAGTTTTTATCCTTATTTTGTTTTTGTAGTTTTACCATGGTAGCCTATGAATATTTCCATTTGCTGCTGGTACATTCAATTTAACCAATTTTAATAAATGCTGGGAGGAAGATTTTTTTTCCCGTGGGAAATTTCAGCATACTGCGTTCAAAATGACAATCCTAACTGGTGCACTACTCTGTTAACTAATTTCTGTTTCCTGTTTTTACTTGTGCGCGAACCACCGCACTTCCTGTAGCTGCTACACAATAAAAGCTTCCCGGTAATTCGCCGACAAAAAGCTTTTATTATGAAGCTACAGCAAAACGATAACTATCAGCAGTAACGCTAGCTTCGTCAGCTTGTATAATAAATTTAATATCTGTAAATTCAGACACGATGGAACACAAAACAAACATTAATCACTAAAGCACAGAGACTCGGTCACAAAAAGCGATAATGTGTTCACACTATGGCGCTGCTCAATGGGATAAAAAAAAAGTTGGCCTGTATATGACATTTTTGTCATATTTTGTTTAGTGTTATTAACACAGAAAAGAAGGTTAAATAACTGTATAATAAATAAAAGTACTTTACTATAGGCCTACTTTACTATTAGTATTTGTACTTTATGTAAAATATTATTACATTTGGCCCGTGGCCCTCTGATAGATTTTCATTTTGGCCCTCTTAGGGAAAAAGTTTGGGTGCCCCATACCAAGTTTTGGTTTAAGCTAGCTGCTAAAATTAGCCTAGATATGGTGACAAAAAAAGATGCTAACTCTAAGATACTTTGAAGTTTATTTACCATTTTTTGTTTTACATGAACCCCTTACAGATTCTACAATCTAAATGAGCACTCAGCTTACAGTTTCAGCAGTTATTGGTTAAGCTAAATGCTAACATTAGCCTATAGCTTTGGTGATCAGAAAATAAGAAGCTAACTTTGTGATACTTGATACCTCTACCTAGTGTTTCTACATTATTTTTGTTTTATATTAACGTCTAATACATTTTGCTAAGATAAAATGTCCTGTAACAAGTATTATGGGAACTGTTAGGCAGTTAGCTTTTACTTTTAACACTTAAGGCTTAAGCTAATTTCTAACCTTAGCTTTAAAGATAAATGAAATTAGACTATTCTGGAAAGACATTAATAGCCCTTTTCTTTAGTAGGCTAAGTATGTTAACTCTTTGCATCATATACACCAAAATAAACATTCTGACCTCTATAAATATGGGAATTTAACAATGGACTATAGCTTGCGACTCACACAAGGAAGCCTATTACTAGCCTTCAATATTAGGCTACATTTTTTATCTTCTTTTTTTTAAAGTTCACTTGTCACAATAGAATAGTAAAATAGCTGCTAAATGCACTGGAGCTTTAAAAAAGCATTTACTAAAGCAATAACATGGTCAAGCTGATAATGTGCAAATAACTTCGTTCATCTTTGAAATCCATTACTTACTACTTACTACAAAATTCGTGTTGAAGCTAAAGTTTATTGACGTTTAGGTAGGATATTAACACAGTTTGGACATCAGGGAAGGAAGATAACAAATTAGTTAAAACATTTAAAGACAAGCCATGATCAGTTAAATCCATAGCTTTTCCTCCAAGCTCCTGATGGACTTCACAGTTTGGGGATTCTGGGTCAAAAGTGAGTGAAAGTTGGCCATGGATGAAGAAGCTGGCATTCCTCATGAGGGATGTTTATGATGGATGCTCCTGGCTGCTCGTCCTCTGCCTCCCCACACCCCTCTCCATTGGCACCACACTCACCTCTCCAACCTCTTGCCACCATCCCTCCATCCCCTCTTATCCTCTGACCAGATGTGTTCATTGAACTCTGTCAAAAATAATAAAACGCTAGCTGCAAGGGCCGTGTGTGCTGGGCCGACAGCGCTGGGCTATGTGATAATAGCATAGTCAGATCTATGTGTGGACCTTCAGTCCCAAAACAGATAAAAATGTATTAGTTTGTTCCAGGGTCCTTGCTTTTTGTAAATTCATATAATAAAAGAATTATATAATAAACCATAAGTACACTATAATTTTTGTGTAACAACTCAATTAGTTGGAAGGGAAAATTTCATGGGTGAACCTCAAGATTTGGAGGGATGCAATTTAGCCTAGTTGTTCAAATATCCTTATACAAGACAAATAGAACCAAAGCCAACCTTTACCAGTGGCACTTTCTGTTTAACTAATTTCAGGAATACCTAGTGACTATATGAAAGTAGTTGGATAAAGAAGGATTATACCACGAAAGAACATCAATTTTTGGCAGCAGTAGCTCGATCGGTGACTCTGTCCAAGAAAGAGACAGTAAAACACAGGAGGACTTGACCTAGAAATACTTTCAATGGGTTAGAAAAAGGGGGAAAAAAATAATGGGAGCGATCAGAGACACAAAAAAAACCCCAAAAGGATTGAATCAGGACTACTTTCCTAACCTGGGATACTTGCTAAGGTGAAAGACAAGAAAGGAATCACAACGTTAATTACTTTTAAACATTCTGTCCCAGAAAGAGTGTCAGAAATAAACACAGGAGGATTGTTCTAGGCCTACTTTTTATGGGGAAAAAAAGATTCAACCTGAGGTACTTTCTATGGTAAAGGAAATAATGGAGTGATGTCATTGGTTTAGGTGAGAAACAATCTAACCGCGGAAGCATCTAGCTAGGTTTCCTGCTCCCATGATTACGTTAACACATGCCTGGACATTGGCATGGTTCATACTGCCTTGTGCAGATGAATAAATGAGTGTAGTGCAAAACCTCATACAAACTTCTGCACATTTAAATTCAGACACGGATGTATCAAAGTCCAACTTACTCAATCTGCTGTTTCTGATATCAGGAACCCAATTAGGTTTGGGAAAGTTTTTAATGGTTTTCACTCCGATTATTAATCTTAGCTGACAGGTGAGCTGAAGAAATGTCAAGCTCTGCTAAAATATTGAGTCCTATAGCTATGAAGAGAAAGGCGAAGGACTATAAGAGAAGGGAGAAGTTGTGTTTTGCTCTGATGTTGCTGCTCACCAAGGCCTCCTGGGACAGAATCAAAACCTGCCTCTCCTCAATCCCTCTTAGCATTGGCGCCCGGTGACCACTCGCCCTCCAGGGAGCTGCCAGATGAGAGCCAGGACGCGCCGAGTGATGGCAAAGATGGAGGCAGGCCATCCACGCTGATGGCTGGAGTGATGATTTCCTTCACGAACACAGACGCGAACGCCTCCTCCCACTTCCCCGTGGCCCTGGCCCTGCAGGCAGCACACACTCTCTGTACCTCACACACACAAGCACACACACACACACACAAATCGTGGTTAGGCCTCCAATTAAATCAAAAGTGGTTTGTTTTTATTGGTCTTTTGCGCTGACAAGTGGGCTATCATTCTGACGGCTCTACCTGTCAGTGAGCAGCTGAAAATCCTCCGTTGACAATGCCCAATGCTTCCAATTAGAGGAGAATCAGACTCCTGGCGCGCTAGCCATCCTTCCACCCTCCACCCCCGCCCACCCCCCACCCCTTCCAGGCCCACCCTCCCATCCCTCTTTTCTTCTGCACTCACTCCACGATCCTCTACAATTCCCCACTCCTTCCTTCTCCCTCTATAATACCTCTCCTCCTCCTCCTCCTCCTCCTTCTCCTCCTCCCATCTTTTTCGTCTCTCCAAGAGAAGGGGTTCTGTCTCCGCTGCAAATTACCGACACAAAACGAAGGTGGTGGCGGCGCTGGCGCTGGGAGCTGCCGGTCCAGGGGCCCTGTCAGCATTAATGAGACGATGAAGGTTTATTTTGCCCGCATGCATGTGCTAAATTCTTTCTTGTGTGACAGCTGACTGGGAAATGTGAGTGTTAACCTTATAAAAGATTCAGCGGGTTCTCATTATTTTCTGTCAACTCCAGTACCTGATGGCGTTAAGGTGCATCATTTGCATCTCTGACTGGTCCGAGGTGCGGCTCCAGCTCCAGAATCTTTCTTTCCACCACACCCCCTCCATGTTTTCTGCCCTTTTTTTCTGCCTCAATGCTGTTTGTTTGTTGTGAGAAGTCATCTTTTTTACATGCATCCCCAACGAAATACATGCTTTTCCTCCATGCAAAAACGATAGAGATGCCAAAGTTTATTCAAAGGCGACACAGATTTTTACAAAACATATCCGGATACGCGTTTAACATGTCTGCTCGGTGAAGCAAGTAAATAAAAATGTAGCTTTGTGGGTTTTTTTTCCTCTTTACCTAACTACAAAAAAGAGGAAGCCTGTAAAGCTGAGGAGGCCCAGCAGGCATTATTACACCGTATTCTGATATAATGGAGAGAGCAGCATAAAGGACAGGAATGCAGATAGATTATTAACACTGACAGGTCAGTAATATGATGAAACATGCTCCATTTGCCAGTTTATAAGATTTCACTTTGAAAGCTTAACCAGACTTAAAATTTCAGATTAAAACTTGGAATTTCTGCCTGAAAATCGTGGGGGGGGGGGCTGGGGTTGGGTTACACATTATATCCACAAACTTCAACTCAAGCTCAGTCCGTTTGACAGTATAGCATCTTTTAATTGATTTTTAATTGGAATTAGGTCTGGACTTTGAATAGACCATTATGACTCATTGTCTTTCACCTCTGGTGGCGTGTTTATGATTGTTGTCCTGCTGGAAGCAGAACCTTAAGGTTTTTGCATCCTCCACCAGGGTAGCTTCATCCATTTTTCCCATTACATCTAACCCGTTTTCCTATCTCTGCTGAAGACAAGCGACTCCACAGCATGATTCTGCCACCACCAAGTTTCATGGAAGGCTTCAGAGGAGTTAACAGTGTTTTCCAGTCATATAAGCCAAAAAGTTTGATTTTGGTCTCATCTGATCACTTTCCACATGCTTGTCTTGTCCACTGCATGGTTTAAAGCAAACCACAGAGAGAACTTTAGATGTCTTTCACCATTGGATTTTTCCTTGCCATTCCCTTCATAAACAGCAGATTTGTGGAGTGCAAAATAAATAGTTATGGTGTTAACAAATTATTTCACCTGAGCTGTGGATCTCTGCAGCTCATCCCGAGTTACCCCCGGGCTTCTTCGTCATTCTCTGAATACTGCTCTCCTCCATTTAGCTTAAGCGGATGGCCATGTCTTGGAAGGTTTACAGCTCTCTGCACTCAGATGCTTGGACTAGATTGTATTTAAGGCTATCAGAGTAAAGAGGGTGGGAACAAATTCACGCCACAGTGGTTAAAATGTGCGAAACAATTTTGAAAATATTGCTGAATATTTTTTCCCCACTTCACAATTATGTATTACTTTGTGTATCATGTAAAATCTGTGTAAAACCCATTGAGATTTGTGGTAGGAATGTGAGAAAATGTAGAAAAAGTTTAAGTGGTGTGAAAATGTATGGTAAAATGCTGCAAGAGGTAGCAACTTCATCCCAAAACAAAGCTCAGTCCCGAGGTTTAGTTGATGTGAAGCTGTTTGGAAGGACTACTGTCCATTCCCTGAAAGTATCCCAGTTTCCCCAGTTTAACGCGGATCAACAACAAGGTGTGTGTGTGTGTGTGTGTGTGTGTGTGTTTTCTTGTATTGCTATTCTATTTAGGACCTTTTCTGGCATATTCGCTAACCTTCTGAAGACCGATGGACCTCATAGGGACCAAAGCCCGGTCCTAATATGGTGGACCCCCTTTTTTGGGTTAGGGGTTCGGTTTAGAGGTATGGTGTGAATTATGTTTTGGTTAAGGTTAGGATTAGGAATAAACTGGTAATGGTTAGGGTTAGGGTAAGGGTTTGGGTAAGGCATAAATGTAGCTATTAAAATGAATGGAAGTCAATATAAAGTCCTAATATGGGTGGCAATACGGACTTGTGTGTGTTTGTGTGGGTGCGTGTGTGTGTGTGTGTGTGTGTGGGTGTGTGCGTGCATGCGTGTGTGTGGTGTTGTGTGTGAACTGGCTCTCACACTGTGAAAACACTTCCTGGAAGAAGAAATAAATAAATAAATAAGTAAAAATTGGGCTTCACTTGACAAGAGGGACACTTGTTTAAAAGCAGCAGCAGTATGAGCCAAATCATTACACACAAACAAAACTCACACACATCCACCCCCTCACACACTTCCACACTGTTACAGGTTTGGCTGCCTGGCGGCTACTACAAATAAACCCAAAATCCATGGGATTTGTAAAGTTTTCCAGAAGCATATAATTTTAAATTGAATTTCAAACAGCACATTTTGCTCACACAGCTATTAGAGGTAAGTGATGGATCTAAAAAATATGCAAAATACAATGTTTTTATGTTGATTCCATGTATAACTTCAGCTACTATGTCACATTAATATTTAATCCTTAATTTTCTACATTTTCTTTCTTGGCTTTGAATGTAAAAATGACAAGTAAAAATGAAAACAAAAATTCATAGAGATCATCTTTAACTACAAGAAACATATTTAACATTAAAAGTGTAAAAATGTGCTTTCATCATCTACTAGGTTTGGAAATCTATGGAAAAAACTAAATGAAGTTTGAAAAAGTATTTGTATTTCCAGACTCTCCATTATCCAGAGAATAAAATCCGACTTTCTAAATATAAAGAACTCAAAAATGGGATTAAATTCTGGTCTGTCTATACATGACAGATATCCCAAATCTGTGAGAGCTATAACAGATTTTTCTAAAGTATTTTAAGAACATGGGTGCAAAAAATTGATAATTGTTGTTTTACGTTGCGTTTAATGATGGGATAACAAAACTGTTATCAGAAGAAAACCAGTTTCAGATATTATTTTGTCGATATATTCAGATAAAGAAACCCATTGTGACAACATAAGTTTAAAATCTAGTTTTTAAATGAGATAATGGATCATATTTTCTTATAAGAGAAAGTGATAATGAAACGGTAATCACAACAAACAAGCTCAAGCTCCCCTTATGTCTGGATAATCATAGTTAATCATTTTTGGGGAAAAGAGAACTTGAGATACTATTTCAAGCAAAGGAAATACTTTAACTGTTACCACAAATGATGTTCTTGAGATCTCGTAATCTTAAAATCACAAAACCATCCAATTTAGAAATTTAGACAATAAATTAGACGCATTATAAATAGGCTCATGTTATCTTGAGATAACGATGTGACAAAACCATAATTGCATTACCATACTGACATCTTGTGATTTCAGGTTAATGAGATGATAAATGAGATGACTGTTCAGCTCATGTCATCTCAAGATAATGAAATCGTGATCATAGCCAAACAAGATTTGAGACTTTATTATCAAAGTATGATGACAATGAACCAAACCCTATATCCCATTATCTCGAGATACTGCTTTGAAACCATTATTACAACAACAAATGAATGTGATTGAGATGGTGGTATCTCAAGATAATAAAATAATACAATTTGTGGCTACAGTTAAATCATTCTACCCTGCAATTGCATCTCAAGCTCTGTTTATAACGATAACAGTTTTAACATTTCATTATCTCAAGATAGGGTCTGCATAAGCTTGTTACAATTACATTTCTCTGAGTCATTGTTTTGATAGTTAATACTTGAGATCCTGCAATCTCAAGATAATGAGATAAATTGGTCTTAAAAAGACAAGGTTGAGCACTCAGTATCTCAACATGAGATAATAAAACCTATATTGGGATAAAATTTAATAAATATGTAATTTTAAGCACTGTCTTTAAATAGGGACAGATGAACAGCAACAAACTTGTGCTATATCAAAATGATAATGTAACAAAACCATTAAGATAACAAGCTTGAGATCATGTCATATTAAGATATTGAGATCATTCAATTGTTTTAACACAAGATTTAGATCTTGTTATCTCAATATAATTAGATAAGGAAATTGCTGCCATGATGAAATGAACCTGAGGTCTCTTCTCGACATAATGAGATATTAAAACAGATACTGTGGCAAAACATCTACATTAAGATATTAGTGTTTACATGAAGAAATAATAAAACTATGATTGCAACAACTTTAATCTTACATTATCTTGAGATTATGACATAATGTAATAATTCTTGCGGCACAACAAGCTTGAAAGCTGAGATCTTGTAATGTCGAGATAATGAGATGAAGAAATCACTTTTATTACAACACAATATTAGATGCTATTTAATTTTATCATATTTAAACTGTTAACACAGAAAGGTGTGCTTGAGATCTCATTTTCTCAAGATAATGACAGTAATAGTTTAGTGAAGACAAAGCATGCTTGTGGTACCATTATGTCAATGTAAGACATTAAAACTTTTATTTGGACAAAAAGCAACTTGAGAATTATTTATCTCAAAATTAAGAGACTGACAAACCAACATTCTGGAGATTCTATTTGATGATAAGCAAACAGTTGACAACCTGTGCTTGCAATCCTGTTATCTCAAGATAATATGTTTTATTACAACAAAACAAGCTATAGATATCATTATCAGAATAACAAGTTCACATTATTTTCATATGAAACAAAATATCTTTTCTCAAAAAAGAAAAAGCATAGGGTACAAAACTCTAAGCAATGAAAGATATTAAAGATAGAAAAGCACAATGATCATTTTAACTTTCTAACAAATTTAAAAAACTTAGATCTAATATTTTAAACAGAAAATATGCCGAATTATTTAAATATTTTGTTTACATTTAACAACACATATTTTAGGCTATATTTATTTTTAAACTATTGTTGATTATTTCTTAAAAAACCGAACTATTTAAAAAAAAATCGGTTTAATGAACATTTTTAATCTGTGTATTTCAGTGGCACCCTCATGGCAGTTTAGTCGCAACAACAGAAATAAAAATACAATAAAATCCAATTAAGGAGTAGTTTGGGGCATCTCCAAGTTTGAGAGGCCATATGATGATCACAAAGAGGAAGAAGTCAGTTGAACCGCCTTATGATTAATTCAGCAGAACTTTAACTGGAGTTTGCGGACGCAGGGACAGAAAGGATAAAAGAGAGGAAGACAAAAAAAAAAACAGTGAGAGGAAGCATCAAACCACTGCTCCTTTTTTCATGCCCCAGCAGAGGAGAAAGAAACAGCTAAGTCAGGGTGGGTGTGTGTAGCCTTATATCTGTGTTGTCCCCGCCTCGTATGTGACAGCTTGCAGCCGTGATGGGACCCCATGGGAGCGGGGAGCGGATTCACTAACCTGCCGGTGTCTGCGAGGCCGACGCGCGCCTCCAATCTGGTGGTCACATGGGGTGGAGGAGGAAGAGGAGGAGGTGTGTTTCTGTTGGTGATGATGGTGGGGGTGTCGATGATAATGGGAGGAGGGTTAGTTAGATTATTAGGGGGCTGTCGAGGCCGAGGCGCGGGGCAAACTGTTGTGTTGGATGGAGCACAAACTGCCACAATGGCATTTCACGCATATTAAGGAGACAATTGTGCAAAAATGGCGCATTGGAGCTTTTGAATCGCGCTGCGTGGACTTTTGTTTGCGATTTCCAAGGACTATTAGAAAGTTGTTTTCCAACTATCAGTATTCAGTGCATTGACTTCACCAGTTCTGCTAAAAAGGGGGAGGACGAATCTCTTTTTCTTGTATTAGAAATTGAGTTGTTTTTAAAATGGAAATATTCGGACATATTTTCAAAAGGATTTTAACTATAAAGTCGAACTAATTGAATTAAAATAGAGAACAGGGAGATATGCCAAAAGTTGTTCTTGGAAACGAGCTAAATTGACAAAATGTAATGCCAACTGAAATTAAAATGTAAAAAAAAAATATAAAATATATGTTTCAAAGTAATGTTTAAAATAAAACATACGATACAAACATATTTTTCAGTTTATTTATGGATTAAAATAAATATATTAAGTAATTAAAAGAAAACAAAAACAAAATTATTCAGTCTTTAAAATGTAGCAAAATGGTGTAGTGGTGCAAATAAATAATTGTAAAAGAGCAAATAACTTTTTCATTTCGTTTTTAAATAGTAATGGCATAGAAATATATTTCTAATAAATAAATACATCCCTCTGAAGGCGTTTTACATTATTTTTTAATAATTTTAAAAAAATCCAATAAATCAAACGAAAATGTTTTAATTACTTTATCTAAAATTAATAATAATAATAATAATAATAATAATTATTATTATTATTATTATTATTATTATTATTTTATTTTTTTACTTTAAAATCTAACCAAGCTATATTCAGCACACATAAATAAAAACTGGACAGTTCAACCTAATAAAAACCCAGAATGAAAATAAAGAGAAGGTGAATGCTAAAATCAAAACGAAGAAGAAGAAGAAGAAGAAGAAGAAGAAGAAGAAGAAGAAGAAGAAGAAGAAGAAGAAGAAGAAGAAGAAGAAGAAGAAGAAGAAGAAGAAGAAGAAGAAGAAGAAGAAGAAGAAGAAGAAGAAGAAGAAGAAGAAGAAGAAGAAGAAGAAGAAGAAGAAGAGTGCAAGAAGTATCGTTGGAGGTGGAAAACAGATCCTGTGAAGGAAGAAGGGTATCGAGGAGACAAACAGCGAGCCGCTCCTCATAATAACCCCATTATGAGCCTCATCAATGATGTAATGAAAGCAAACAGTGTGAAAATTGCCAGTAAACAGTTGGATCTGAGTCTCCTGATGAATTCACTGTCTCTTTTATCAAAGCGAGGATGAGCCGGAGAGGAGAGGAGAGGACGGAGGGAGAGGTAGGAGGGGAGGAATGGGGAAGGAGGGGAGGTCCACTTCCAGCTCCCCTCAGCCAATCAAGGCTTGTCACAGGGGACTCACGTGGACGAGGCGCTCTTAAAACCTCGCTCCTGACTTTTCCTCAAGTTCAATTTTTTGGGATTCCCTCCCACCCCAGCCGCATCAAGTCGCTTTTACTTTTCCAGTTGTCACTATTTAACCCAGTTTTTCCTCTCCTTTTTTTGCGGGTTTTTTTCCTACTCTGCGGCGCTCTTCCTCCGCTTCCTCTTCCTCCCTTTTCACAGCAGCGCTGGACTCTTCTCTCACTTCTGCTGCGAGCTCTTTAAAACCCGTTTGAGCTGTTCTGCTTCAAAGGAATGCCACCGGTTTTCCTGAAGAGTCTCCAGCGGTGGGGCTGAGAATCCTTCATCGGTGTGCGCTCGGCTCCGACGCCCCGGTCCCTGTCCATGGTGCTGAAGACTCCTGCTGCTGCTGCTGAAAGAATTTCCTCCTCACCAGGAGGCGGCTCGTCCTTCTGCTTAGACTTTTTGAAGTCGAATCGATTGCTGCACCAGCTGCGTTATTGATCGCCATCAGACTCACCAACAGCAAGAAAATCGGATAAACGAACTGGTTTTTTTTTGTGTGTATCTTTATTCTAATTTCATCTGGAACTATTTCCCTTCATAGACCCAATAGGGAAACTGGAAGTAAAGCGGATGAAAATAAGCAACAGCGGTGCGTTTCCAGGATCAATCCAAAAATAATCCATCTTTCTTAGAATAAAACTTGCACCTAATACCAAATGGTCATTTAAAGAAAAAAAAAAGAAATAAGGCCTCATCGGAACAATGGAGGCGTCCACCAATGGGTCCAGTTTCGGCATCGACTCGCTGCTGTCCCACCGGCCGGGGAGCCCGCTGTCTAAAGGGGACGGTCTGCTGTCGGGGGAGTGCCGCTCGCCCCTGGAGTTCAGCCCCAGATCGGACGTGGAGAGCGGCTGCTCGTCGCCTCCGTCGCCCCGGAGGGAATGCGTGGAGGAGGCGGCCCAGAGGCAAGTGCACGGCGCGGTGCTGCCGCCGCACCTGCAGCACGCGCAGATCTCCGCGGGCGCGCAGCAGCGGACCGTGACCTCCTCCTTCCTCATCAGGGACATCCTGGCGGACTGTAAGCCGCTGGCCGCCTGCGCGCCCTACTCCAGCAACGGACAGCCGACGCAGGAGGCCGGCAGGCTGGCCGCCAAGATAGCGGACGAGTTCATCGAAAAGATCCACAGCAACTCCTCATCGGACAGCGAATATAAAGGTAAGAACTTCTCTTAATTCTGAAATTATTTCATTGGAATATTTTAGATTTTTTTCTTTTACTTTCTCCAGTCCTTTTATTTTCCCCTTTTACCCTCGACTGTTGGGTTTACCACAAAAATATAGATCTTTAACTTTCACGGTCCATGTGAAATACAAACGAGATCATACAATAAAGAACCAAAATGCATAACATTTATTTACAACCTGAAACCTCCTCGTTTAATGGTTAAATAACAAAAAGATATTTGCTACTTTTTTATTTACACCCGATTCGAATGTCATCAAGCAGGTGTTTGTTTAAATCTTTTAAACTATACCAATGCGTGCTTGTTTATTTTTCAATCATTTATAAATTATTATTGATAGGATTTCATTTGTAGGTATCTGTTTCTTTATCTAAACTCATCAAGCTTCCAACCAGGTCAGCTGGCGTCGCAGCGGAATATCGCGCTCTGCTGTAGGGGAGGCAGGGAAGGGGACGGCTGACATGAAGGCTCGCCTCCAGATGAACACCATCAAGGCTCTCTGTGTTTCCAATCATGTCAGCTATAACACACATGTCACCTCAGCTGACGGAAAACGCAACCAGTTCCTTTCATTATGTCTTTATTTACTCAATTTAAACTATCATTTTTGTCCCCCCCCCCCCCCTCATAATTAAAATTCCCCCTTTTGGTTGAAGCACTGAACAGAATTTCTCCAACATTTTGGTTTTTTGTTTGCGTGTGCATACCAACTCCTTACTGATGAATTGGTTTACTGATTTATTGGATTACTGATTGATAAAGGCAGCCACGTGCACCTTTACTCGACTTTGATTGTCTCGCGGATTTGATCCAGTTTGTCCCATTTTTTGCGCTTAGATCAGATGTGTGATCGCGCGGCTCGTGATTTCCTTCCCCTCTCTGTGAAGTTGTGCTGGCCGCGCGTGAGAGCCTGCGGTCCCGTCCCCTCGTGTCTCAATTAGGGGGATTATTATCGCGTTGCTTCCAGTGATGACTCCACTGTTCAAGATCTCTCGCCGCGCTCGCCTCTGTTCGGGTTTTCTCTCACTTGGAACGGATTATCAGAACTCGTGTAGATGAGTTCTTTGCACTAACACCACTCGACGCAGGAAAAAGAACAAAGACTCGCGGCTCTTCTGACGGGGAACACACCAGATCTGAAATATGAATATTCGAAGAGCTTCTCAGAACAAATTTAAGACCAAAATCAAACATCCCCGCAGCTAGTAGAGTCGCTTTGCGCTCCTGTTGCGTTTAAAGCGGTGAAATGAAGGTCTAAAAATATATATAAACAGCTTTAAAGTATATTATTTATAATAAACACAAACGATTTTGTAATTAAAAAATAAAATAAAAGTGGAAGTTTGAGCAAAATTTGAAGCTGGAATTGCGTTCTTTTTATTTTAATTTAAAAAAGAAAATATTTAGCACCAATTCCCATCTTAAGACACCTTATAAGACAAAATGCACCCGAATCTATAAATGCGTGATCAAATTAAACCAATATTAAAATGCAATCGCATAAAATGTTCACCGTCATTTTTCCCCCAGCGAATAATATTTAACATTTCCATAAAGCTTTTTTGGGGCTTTCCCCAGGAGTTCATCGTTTCTGCCAGCTATAAAAAAATGAATCAATTAAAATAAGAAAATTGTAAGTTGAAATAGAAAATGTACAGATTTTATTTTAACATAAATCCAACTTTTATGCATTTAAAATATATTTATATTTCATTTAGAACGTCAAAAAGACGCTCCATATTATTTCCAGCCTTCATGTTTCCCTCTTAACAACCTTCCTTACAGTATTTTTTTTTTTTTTTTTTTGTACCTGCAGTGAAAGAGGAGGGGGACAGGGAGATCTCCAGCAGCAGGGACAGCCCCCAGGTCCGGCTGAAGAAACCCAGGAAGGCCCGCACGGCCTTCACGGACCACCAGCTGGCGCAGCTGGAGCGCAGCTTCGAGCGCCAGAAGTACCTGAGCGTCCAGGATCGGATGGAGCTGGCGGCCTCCCTCAACCTCACCGACACGCAGGTCAAGACCTGGTACCAGAACCGGAGGTGAGGACCCCGCCGCCGCCGCCGCCGCCGCCGCACGCCGGTTCTGCTGCTGCTGGTTTTTGTTGACTGGGACGGTTTTTGGGGGAGGAGGAGGAGGAAGGGAGAGGGGGAGATAATCTGGTTTCTCACCCATGACCGAAGAGATTGTGTTTTCCTTTCAGCTTCAGTCAGGAGGCAAAAGTTCACTTTCATGCCTGAGTCACATTGTCAAAACTGATTAATCGATATTTTCCCATCCAATTAAAATATTTACACGTGACATATAGGGATTTTTCTACGAGCGCCTTTTTATTTTTTTTTTATAACTGATCATACAGGAAAACTTCAAGAATAATCTTAGCCTTAAAATTGAATACATAAACGTCCAAGCAGTTGGAACTCTTTTTTATTCCCTTTCAGCATTTATATTTATTTACCCCTAAAATATGTTGAAACTGGACTTTTCCTCCCCTGTAGATTTAGCCTTAACAAAGACTTTGGAAGCCAGGCTTGTTAGACTGTTTTATTCATTTTAAACCACATTCAGACGTCTTTCTGTCAACGTGAACGGAAGAATAGCCAATGGAGTTGCCGCAAAGAGGATTTTCTCTGTTTTTTAGTATTAGTTTTGAGATCTCAAATAAAATAAGAAAATAGCAAACATTTGATTGCACTTTCTTTTTGGATGGTTTTGTTCCGGTTTTATCAACCTCTTTATGTTGGTTGGATCCAATGATAATCCAATAACAAACTACTCCCTGCGGGTCAAAAACGTAAACGCACCGAAAGTCCACATATGTATTGTTATTCTAACTCAGGTTGGACAGTCCTTTTTTGTATTTACCAAAAATTATTAAAAAAAAAGTTATTTTCAAGCCCATGTGTTTCGTTTAAATTTCACTTTAAGGAAAACACGAGGCCGTCAGACTTACCCGCAACTGTACAATCGACTCAGATGACTTTTCAACACAATTAGACATCAATACCCAGCTTCACATATGGGGCACATTTTTAGAAGAACCATGACCTCGTGTTAACTTCATAAACAGGGTTCAAGTCAGCTCTGGTTAAAAAGATTGAACCCATATGGGTCCTAAATGTTTTACACAATGTGAAAATGACTTTCTTATTACCCATTTAAGACATATCTAAGAGCTATTTTCAGGTATTGTAAGTGGGTCCCACATTGGAAGATCCCAGCTAGCAATCCTTGAAGCATGAGCACAAACCCACATAGGGCCCACATACATGATTAAATTTTCACATTGTTTCAGTGAAACAAAATAATGTCTTTTTAACGTCTTTAAGATGAAATTATGCTTGGGGAATCATTTGCAGGAAGAAAAATCTACAAGTGGTGGGATCTTCTATGGTTTTTTTAATGCTTTCTTTTACATTTAGTAAAATAGAAAACATACAGTGCAAAGACACTGATTGTACCAATTATTGTTGTGCTTTTTCAGTTTTTGTCAACCGCTTGACCAGCTATTGACGGCCTTCACACAAACGCCAGAAACCCTGTTGGTCAAAGGGTTTTCATTTTGAATTAACTGGAACCCACCCCCTCAAACACCCGAGGTCCTTGGATGTTTAGTCACTCAGTCCTTGTCCTTATTTAGTACAGAAAATGCATTTTAAAAATAGTTGTCTTCCCCTTTGAATTTTCACATTGCTTTGATGGAAGGCAATGTTTTTCTTGGTCCTTTACCCCAAATTGTGTCTAGGGAATAATTGACATGAGGAATAACCTACTGGTGGTGCCATGTTTATTGTATTTAATGTTTTATTTCAGTTTAAAGGGTGCAGACCAAAAACTTTAATGGCACCCATTATTTCAGAGGTTTCGTCAACCACTTCGTGTTGGTTGGGTCTAATGAGGATCCAATAGATCTAAGAAGGTTAGCACAGTTTGCAGTTGAATTAACCAAACACCTCAAAGACTGGATTTATTTTTTTCTCAAGGTTTTCAAGTACTTATTGACATTAGTCAGACAGAAAAAGAGTGGAGAGAAGGGGGAACTTACAGCAAAAAGGGTCCAAAGATCAGGAATCAAACCCGCACTACCTCTACGCCTCGCACTGAATCAAGACTGGATTTCTTTTTTAAGTCTAGTTCTTTTATTTAACCAAGAAAAGAGCTTTTCTGTAGATTTCTCTCTCTCTCCAAAGGTCAGGCTCATCTGCTGTGGCAAATTCTCAACCTTATTAAGACATTAATAGTCAGCCAGTCCATTGCAGGATGGACTGGCGACCTGTCTAGGGTGTACCCCTCATTTTGCCTGATGATTGCTGGCAATAGGCACCAGCCCCACCACAACCCTGCATAGGATATATGACATAGATAATAGATGGATAGTCAGCCAACATTTACAGAACATATGAAGCCCATAAATGGATAGCGGTGGACTAATAGGCCCCAGATGAGATTTGTCTTGAGTGGCATAATAGCTTCATATGAACTGGTGGTATAGGTCTGATGTTGGTCAAGTCTGGGTAGTAAGTGGAACCCATATTGGTCCTACATGTGAGAAGGAGCTAAGTCCTACATAGGGCACCCATTTGGTTTTTGCTGAAGCGTGTTGTATTTTACTGTCCCAAGTGGGTTCCATACCAGAAGTCTAGCATGAGCTCAGGCCCAGTTAGGGCCCATCCAGCCAGAGAAAACACACGGGGCCCACAATCACACATGTTGTTGGAGATGTCTTTTCACCTTTAAATTTTCAACCACATTTTGAAGTTATTTAGTCGTCGCAGTTTTTAAATGAGCTAACCCAAACATCCATAAACTACATGTCCATGGACACCAATCATTTACTCATGGGACCCATGAAGGACTGGGTGAAGAATACGGTCCAGGTGTGATTGTCCTTTATTTTACTTAACGGACTCATGTTAACACCCTAAATTGACTTGACGTAGGTCATCTCTGTAGGACCAATGTGAGTCCTTGATGTGTTGTCCAATTTCAACTGATTTATCAAACAACCAATTTGAGACCTATTTAAGTCCTACACTGGGTGTCCAATTCTATTTGTTTAAGCCAAATGAGTCCCCTAAGCCTGTTGTGAGGAAAAGGTCACTGTCAGAGCAAACACCCTTATGGGGCCCATGGATTTAGGATCATGGACATTTCAAATCGACCAGCAGTTGTCTTGATTTGATCCAGATACATTTTTCTTGGACATGTGAATTTATCATGCCCAAATTTAGCCTAAACATAGACTTTGACAGCGAGGCTCGTTGGCCCATTTTTCATCACTCCTAGCGGATTTTCAGACTTCAGATTTTTATATCAACAGACATCTTTATGTCAGTGTCTTTTTTTCATCCACTTTGTCATCTTCTGGATGCCTCTTCAACGTCCTTTCAACAAAATTCTCCTTGGAGGGGTAATTTCGAGGAAGAACATCCCCATGAATAGTCTTTTTTATTGATTTATTTTTATTTTATCGCTCAGGAAAGTTAAAAAGCACAAGTTTTCTTTTTGTTATTTATCTTCAACAACCGAATCACATTAGTCTGATTTATTGCTAGTATTTATTATAATAAAACGGCAGAAATCCTGCTGGTCATCACAGTCTGTGGCTGAATTAACCTGAGTGCGCCTACTTATTTATTTATCTTTTATTTTATTTCTGACTCTCATGCAGCTAAATGACATAAATAAATATAAAAAACACAATTTGGAGTCGGAGTTTCTCATCAATAATGCATCGTTGCATGTGTGCATATTAATAATTCAAACAAACTACTATATCTACTCAATTATCTTTATTATGAATTATTCACCTGCGCGGAGTGCACGCTGGCAATCTGAAAGACGTGTTCGGCTGTGAACACAAAGTGGCAGGCTGGAGATTTGGGTGATTTTTAAAAACAGAGCGGGGGGTAAGGAGAGAGAAAAAAGAGAGAGAGAGGAAAACATTCCCTACTTCTAATTGGATCCCAGGTTAACAGATGGGAGCTATTTTGGAGTGTCAAACACAATCGCTGCCGGATGCAGGAAGACTAAAAACAGCCTGTTTTATTTCTCTGCAGGACAAAGTGGAAGCGGCAGACCGCGGTCGGGCTGGAGCTGCTGGCCGAAGCTGGGAACTACTCCGCCCTGCAAAGGATGTTCCCGTCCCCGTATTTCTACCCCCAGAGCCTGGTGTCCAACCTGGACCCCGGGGCGGCCCTGTACCTGTACCGGGGCCCCTCGGCGCCCCCGCCGGCCCTACAGAGACCCCTGGTCCCGCGGATCCTGCTGCACGGCCTGCAGGGAGGCGGAGAGCCGCCGCCCCCGCCACCTCCTCTGCCCCCCATGTCCGGAGTGCTTCCCCGGCCTGCTCAGCAGCGGTGAGCCGGGCCCCCCCTGCTGAGTTTTTATAAAACAGATTGGACCCGTTTGATTAAACAGGACAGACAAAGATCAGAGGAGGAGAAACAGTTCGGCCTCTGTGGGACAAAAACTGGACGGAACTGATCCGAACAGACTATAAACTGACTTTTTGTTGTCGTTTTTGTTTGTCTTTGTGAGACAGAAGCTTTATTTATTATTTATTTATTTTTCAGGAAGCAGCAAAGCCTCTAGTATTTATTTACACCCAGTTTCAGTATTCGGTCTCCGGTACATCGACCTCCAGCCAATTATTATTATTATTATTATTATTATTATTATTATTATTATTATTATTATTATTATTATTATTATTATTATTTGCGGGTAAAATGAGCAAACTGTCCTGTATGAATAAAAAGTAGTCGTATCATCCAAAGGAACAATATTTTTATTTATTTATTTTTCACCCGTCTGAGTCGTTAACGTGTAAATAAGAAATAAGCAGACTTTTTTTTCTTCTTTTCTTTCTCGATTGTTTGCTACTTTGTCCAGTTTAAACCTAACTGGTGGGAGAATAAATATACGGTCTAAAGGAAAGGGTGGAATGGATGTTTGGATCCACAAACCTTGGCTCTTGCTGACTAAAATATGTCAAATTATTTATATCTAAGACGCGACTTTACCCCCCCCCCCCAACCCCCCGACACAGATTTTAAAGCATCACCTTGGCGATGCCTCTTTTTGTATTTTTATCGATAATCGATTAATCAGACCTGGGCCCAGCGCTCAGTTGGGCGCTGTCAGTTGATTTGTTGACGTTGTGCATCATTTCTGTTCATTCATATGAAGCTGTGATAATAACTCCGTACTGTTCCGACTCTCCTTTATATTGGTGAACATGTAGATTGCAGATATCAACCTTGTGGAGTGATTTTGGTATAATTACATTTCCTGAATTTTTATTTTATTTTATTTTATTTACAGTTTCAGTTCAGGTTTTAGGTTCTTGAAAGAAGTTCCCTCCCAAAAAAGTGGTGAAGTTTATTTTTATTTTTTAGTGAAGTTCACAGCAAAGGTTGGACTGATTCAAAAGAAAAGAAAAAAAAAAAGAAAAAGAGGAGGGGGGATTTGATGTAAAAGAGAATTACTTTTATAAATGTGGAAATAAAAAATGTCTTTCATTTAATGACGTGAAACGCTTTGGAGTTTTGTTGGGAAAATTGTGGGGAATCAACATGTGGATTTTATTCTTTCAGGTTGAATCCCAGTCTAATGCAGGAGTTAAAAAGGATCTGCAATCTGTGGAAGGGGTAGAAATATGTTCTACAGGAACAACATATATGTCTGTTTTTTTTGTTTTTGTTTTATTTTGGTGATAAGAGAGTAAATGCAGATTTGTTTAACGTATCCCTTTCCTAACCTTGTCCAAACGCAAAATCAAGATTTTTCAGAACTAAATAACCAAAATCAGTTTGTAATTTTTAAATAATTTGTCTTCATCAAAGTGTTCATTCAATCAGCTTGCGTTTTATTTGAAGTCCTTGAAAACTATCCCTGCTCTTTCTCTATCTCCGCTAAGGCTGAAAAGTGACATCGAAGATCCCAGAACATGGAGTCCAAACTGCTCCCACCTTCTCTGACTAAACAGCAGCGACTCCGACTCGTTTTCCATAAACAATCCAAGGAGTGGCATGAAATATTAATGCCATTCGTCGCAATTGTTTAAGTGCCTTTAAATGATCCCCATTTTAGAGAATTGATTGTTTCCATCCATGCAGTTCTTCCTTGAGAGGGTGCTGGATGCGCGCTCCAGTGCCAAACGGCTCCAACAGCTGGTGACCGGGCTGGAGCTGACTGCAGACCGGGGATCAGAGCGGGGACAGCTGGTCAGCGGCGGCTCCTCCGCCTCCCACCCAAACCCCCACCCTCCCTCCCCCCACCTCCTCTGTCCTCAAAGTCTGAGCGCACCCACATGATTCCTCCGCGGCGCGTCGGGGGTTAAAGGAGTTCAGGCTGACGGACAAGGCTTGGCGTGCAGGATGTTAAGGATGAGACAAAAGACTTTAATAGGTTTTAATTGAAAGTCGATAATGGGTTTGATAGCCAGCTCCCCCTGCTGTCAGCCGCGCATGGCACCTGTTATCTGGGAACCCCTCTCCTCCTCTTGGGTGTCTGATCAGGCCGTGAAACATCAGACTGACAGGCTGAGAACTTGTGCTTTTATCAGGCGGAAAATTGCATTAAAAACACAGCTAACTGCGCCAGGTTCTGAAAGTTGGACGGGGAGTCTAGCTCATGCATGACGCTTCCTGCTTTCAGTAAAAAAAAAAAAAAAAAAAAAAGTTCCCGTTGTGAAAGAAGCAAGTGAAGATATAAAAATGGTCAAACGAACACAGTAGAGTAGGTGCAAACATGTTTAGAATGTCTTTATTTTAAACAGCAAGTACAGTAAAATCAATACTGAGCAAGGCGTTGCGAACAATCAGGATCAGTGGCTGCTGTGGCAAACACTCAATCCTCCACCAACAGCAGACCCACCAAATCCAGCGCTTCACAATGTATAAACATGGTCGAAAAGAAAGAAAACTGAATATATATATATAAAGTAAAAAAATAAAAACATTTCATTTATTTTTTCTGTAGCTTTGACATTTTTATTTTTCTACTTGATTATTATCATTATTCTATTTTATTTTCCAATTTGATATCTAGTGAAAAAAAATATATATATATAAAAATTCGGACATTTTTCAAATTTTATTTTACATTTATTTTTATTTTTCATTTTACATATTACATTTTAAATGTTATTTCATCTAACTTTATTTCACAAAGCGAGGGCTAATGAGTTTGGTGGGTTGTTCAATCGGGTTGTTATGGTAACTAAAATTATACATTAACCTTATTAAAATAAACTGAAAATTAACTTTCACATAAATAATTTTTTTTCCCTCTCTTTATTTCACATTGTTATGACGACCGGCCAAAGCTATGGTCAGCACTGACTTTTTAGTAATCGCTATGTAAAATAATGACATTTAAAATATTTTTTCGCCCATCCATAGTTTGATCATTGTTACGGTCACTTGCTTCCTACTTTTTGACACTCAAACCAGGAAGCTTGATGCCTGACCTGGAGCAGCCAGCATACCTGCAGAATCAAAACATCACCTGCTGTATATGAGGATGTAACAAGGACCCAGCAGCGCTTAAAAATTCCCTCTGTTCAGATTTCACCTGCATGGTGAGGTTGGATAAAGAGAGTAGGAGGGGGGGAAATACCTCCCAACTTGCCAAAAGATCATTATATGCCCATCATGTGAATCCGTGACCGATTCAGATAACGACTGCGCATTTTCTTTTAATACTTGCAAAGTGCGCAGCTGATTATCACAGGAATAAGGCCCCAGTGCGTCCTGCTTGATGAGTCGGAGATTTTCTTTTTATTTCCATGTGAAAGGAGGTGCTGGTAAATCCCCCGGCTCTCACCGCGGATTGTCCCCAGCTCAGGGTTAATGAAGTGCGGATAGAGTGTGGTTAAGATCCCGACAGACAAAAATAAGAAGAAGAAAAAAAAAGGCTTATACTCAGAGGATCAGTAACTCCTTCTAATCCAATGGACCTCAAATAATAATGATAATAATTCAAAGGAGAAACAAAAACAAGAACAACAACCTTTTGATGAAATTAAGAGCGAATCAAAGCCTGATTTGGATCGTTTCTGTTTTTATTCTTTAATTTTTGTGGACCAGTGAGGCAGATCTGCATTAGATCTTTATTATTATAGTTCCAGCATGTTTTAAAAAGGTCCATAAGGGAAGATGAAAAATACATCAATTAAAATGTGCAACAATCACATGGCCTATATTTTTTAGCCACAAATGAAAAAGATCTAATTTTACAGTTTGGTGCACAAAGTGTGCTTTAGTTCTGGTTGTTATATCTGCTCTTAGTCGGATACGAAACAAAATAATTCATGCACAAATACCCACAGCTTTGCTGCATGCATTTAGGGCATCTGGAGTAACGTTTGAAGCCGTCTCTGCACACAGAAGTTGCAGAACAAACCGATTCTTTGTGCAAAGATCTTCATGTGCAAAATTTCCAACAGATTATTTGACTTTAACTCAAGAAACTATGATAAATGCATCCTGTTGTGGTAATTAAATCAGCTAAATATTCCATTTAAGCATTAGTGAGTCTAATTGTAGCTCTAAAGCAAACGGATCTTAGTTTCTGACCCTTTTCAGCTATAAAGCAAAACTAAATCTAGGAAGCTGCTTTTATATTAGTTAAGAAAATAAAGACAACAGCAAAAGTTTGAATCAGATGATCTGAAGAAGACTTTGCATGAAAGAATGAATCCAGAGCTGTACTAGGGGAATATGTTTGGAGGAGAAGGAAAAGGAGATCTAGTTCTTGCCTGGAGGTACGAGTGGAGGCCGTGATCAGGAATGAAAGCTTGGTGGAGTGGAGGGGAGATAACCCCACTAATCATTTCCCCCAATATGACGGAAGGGGAAAGGGGGAAGAAAACATACAAACTTGGGTTCAGGGGCGTCGGGATTGACATCCCAATCTCAGCAAATAATGAAAGCTTTCCTCTTGGATCACAGGGAGGGTTAGGGAGGAACGCTGGGGAGGATAGGGAGAGCTGAAGATGGAGATGAGGGAGAGGAAAGAGGTGGGCTTGCTGCCTCACAGCCACTAACTCGACTCACTCCTGACACAACATTGTTTTATGTTTACAAAAGCAATAAAATTGTTGTAACTGGTTGACTTTAAGCTGTTCGCCTTTATTTAAATTCTACCCGAAATATAGTAAACGAAACAATAAAGGCCTTCAGGTACAGTTGTAGCCAGATATTTATTCACAATTTAAAAAATCTTAAAAATGTAAAATTTTAATCAAATGTCCGTGTTTTAGGTCAGTTAGGATTATTATTAAATGATCACAAGATTCTCACAACGGTTTGTTGTATTTTAATCCACCTGACAGAACCGGTGCAAATGTGAGTCAGGTTTTTTGTAGCATAACTTTTCAGCTACGACCCCACATTGTCAGTGGGATGAAAACATTCACCCTCTCCTTCAGCCACTTTGTAACCAATTAGGTGGTATGAGTAGAGTCATTGTCCATTTGGGAGATGCATTTATACCCAAGCTTTACTTCCTGACTGATGTCTTTTGATCTTGTTTAAGCATTTTAACATAATATTCTTTGTTCATCTCTCTTTTTTTGTGAAGTGCACCAGTCCCTCCTGCAGCAAAACACCCTCACAACATGAAGCTACTATCCCATACTTCACAGTTAGCACAGTGTACTCAGGTTTGTAAGTTTCCAGCTTTTTGGCCTTGCAACTAAAGCCATTGTGGCCAGACACTTCAATTTTAATTTCATCAGATCAGAGGACATGCCGTCCAAAAAGCCTTTCAACCCAAGTTGGTACAGGATTTGTCACAAGGACCTTAATGATTGTTAGAAATGTAGCAGGTAAACTGTTTAAAAACACCAAGTTTGAATTTATTTGGGATTTTCTCTAATCCATATTGTCGTAGATATATCCATACAAACCATTCATATTGCCTTAATTACCTCTTAGTGAGTTACACCTCGACTCTACGCTGTTGGTACCCATCAACAAGCTTCTGGCATAACTCTGGCAGAATATTTTACTTCTCGTCTTTGCAGAAATGGTAAAGTTAACTTAAACTGGTTGGTTTGCAGTCACACATTTGGCCTTTAAGCATAGTCCATAAATTCTCATCGGGTTTGACGTTGGGGTTTAATGTTAGCCTGGTTTTTACTTTCCTAAATCAGTTCTGCGATCATTGCCCTGGTGAAAAACCCAAACTCTCCCCATGACTCTTCTAAGCATACGTCATATCATTTTCATAAAGGTTTATTCTTAAAGCTTTTATGACATTGGAGCTTGGGCTTCTTTATCAGTCCATGGTTTAAGCCTTGATGGTTGCTGAGTTGTTCCTAAACATTCAAACTGATATCTTTTTCTCTGAAAGGTTAGTTTGGATCTTCATTCACACCTTGGCAAAGGGGAGACCCATCTGAACAACACCTAGTTACGTAAAGTGGTTAGAACAGTTTTCTTTTGTACTTCCATCTGTTTAGACTTCCCCAACTGGTGTAAATCAACAATTCTTAGATGTTCACTGAGTTACTTAGGACTTCCCATTAGTCTGAGTGTTGGTCAATCCAATAGGTGCTCTCGATCAAACACTTTCTTTATGTCATAGTTGTTGTTTTTTAACATATAATCGTAGCTGTAATGGTCTGGTATAAGGATTAGGCTGAGAACGACAAAGATTATGGGAAAACTTCAGAAAACCAGTTAAACTTTTGATCAGAACCCGTTTAAAGGATTACAACAAAGTCTAATCGCTTGGAACCAATGTGGGAATGATCTAAAAGGATGGTTTAAAACTTGCTTACAGTGGTGCAACTGTTAAAATTGTGGCTCTTTTGGAGTATAAACATAAATGATAATTAGCTTTAATCATATGTTGGGTTATGTTGGAAATCTGACCTTCCTGTAGACTCTTCTGGTCCTTCAGTGATTTGACTGGCTGGAGTCAGAAGGATCAGTCATCTAGTTCTCAGCTATATACATTTAAAAGTCCTTGTTCAACCAGTTTCAACCAGCCTACCATGCTCTCTAGTTTAAAAAGATAAAAATAACCTGTGACTCAATATTTCCCTAATGGCTACTTTGGGTGTACATCCACCTAAGATGTAGTAAATGTCTCCAAATGCTGGTAAATCTGTGTTTAGTGGTAATAATACACACTTTTATGTAGATTACACTAAAAGTAATTGTACCAACCCTTCTTTTTCTTGGTATTAATGCAATTTTTAGGCCTTATTTCTTCCATATCTCCAATAGAAGAGGCTCCATAATTTTTAAATATCTATTTTTTATATTTTTATGTTTCATTTAATCTAAATCCAAATTATTGGAAAAAGAAATTCTACATTCAAACAAGTATTTTATTTTATGTTGGCCTGCTGATGCTAAATGTTGATCAGAGTTCAGATGTGACCAACTTTGATGCACCGTGAAGAAAAATTAAACCATGATTGACTGATGATAATGGGTGAAAAAGACAGAGAACCTTGTTTCTATTTAAAGTGGTTCATGTAAATAGTGTTGATAAAGTGCCATGAAAACAGAAAGATAATCAATAACAACCAGCAGCCACCAACACCTCTTTGATTTCCTCTCAACATGAATTGCTTCTTCTTTTCCCCGAGAGCGCTGAAGGCTGTGTGGCTCCGCAGCGGGGGGACCGGTGTTAGACATATTACTGTCGGATGACACAGATTACTCAATCAATATCTTGTTGTGTTTTTCTGAGAGCTTCGCCCCCTCTCCCAGCGTTCTCTCAGGAGCCACTTTGGTCAGACGACACGGTGGAAAAAGAGAGGGGAACAGCCTGGGGCCCTGACACCCACCGGCCAACTAGCCCTACAAATACCTCTGGGATCACACGGCTACCTCAGTCAAACAGTAACTCTAACAATGATGTGGCATTCAGAAAGGGAAAAGCAAAAACCCAACACAAGAGATTATTTTTTATTTTTTTTATTTTGCCACAGCATGAGACATGTTAGACGTAAATAAATCCAGTGTGAAAACAATCATGCCACTGTGTGCAACCTGCGGCTCTGGAGCCCAATGTGGCTCCTGATAACTTTAATCAAAAAATTGTATAAAACTGAGAAGTGTCTCTAGTGTGTTTTCATGTAATATCTGCATAGAATTCCCTCAACAGAATGGCAATATTGGAACAAGGGATAGTTTTTAATGTTCAGTCATTTTCTTTGTCAAACTACTGTATGTAACCTAAAAGTAGAAATAAAACTGGGAATAATTTAACTATAAAACAAACAATCTAATGGTACTCATTTATTAAACTTGATTTTTTTTCTCATGAAGGTGTAGCTGCTCCAGGTTTTATTTAGCATGAGCAAATATGTGTGTTTATGCTTTAGATGTTGCTGACCCCTTGTATACTGAAACACCAAGAGGGAGGATGTTAAAATACTTTTCTAAAACCTATTAAATAATCAAACTACTGATAAAAGCATCTTTTGGTTCAATTATTAAGGCTCTGGGTCACTTTGCCCCTTTTTGATCCTACACATGGCCACTTTGTCCATTTTGCATCTGGAAAAAACTATTTAATTCCCATATATTTAAACCATTTCATGTCAGTTAATTTTTAAGTTTGTAAAACATAGAAATTTTATACTTAATTAAATTAAATTGTAAATTATTAGTAGAAATCTTTGTATTACGCTCCATTCATCTTTATTTGAGCTTTTATCCCGGTTTAAGCTAGTCAACCTTTATAAAAAATTGTGCTAATAGCTGTTATTTATTAGTCAAATAACATTTCCATTACTTTACAGGAAACTATGAGTGAAATATAGAAAATAATGTATAATCATCATGATTTGCTGCATGGTTGGTTCAAAATGTCCCGTGGCCGATCGAATAAACTCAAATCTGAAACGACCAAAGCTAGAAAGGTGAGTAACAGTGAAAAGGCAAAACGACCAGCAGCCATTTTGAAAGCAGTTTAATTGTTTTTGACACCTCTTCTTGATCATTACCTATTAGTGATGTTTGTACAGGCCAACCATAAAGCTAAAAGTGGGGCTGATTTAGTGGCTAGCAGCGACTTTCAAAGTAGCTAAAAATAGATTGTGATGTAACATCGCAATGCATTCTGGGAGGTAGCCCTAGACAAACAAGGGCGCATTTTGCGTGGATGCCTATGGGTCTGAGTCTGAGCACTGCTGTTGGGGGTTGTTCAAATCGGACTGTAAATACCCAGATCAGATGTTGGAGAAAGTTATGAAAAACAAATTATAAAATAATGAAAAAGGAAAATACCATAATACCATTTTTAATCTGTAAAGCACTTTGAGAAGCTTTGTTTTGGTTTGAAAAGCGCTTTATAAATAAAGTTTGATTTGATTTGATAATAAATGTATAAAAGACAATTCCTTTTGCCACTTAGATTTAGGGTGCTTTCACACCTGCTAATACCCTGGACTCAGTACGATTGGGGACCAATTTTGCGACATTGTTGCAACTTTGAGCTGGTGCGGTACGTGTTCACATTGCACTTTTGACAAACGAACTAAACCTTTTACATGTCGTATATCCCCCTTGCGTGTGGTGGCGCTGTAGCAAGAATTGCCGAAAGAAAGTCCAAGAAAAAGACAAACAGGAAACGGATACATGATGTCAGTCATTCCATATTGGTCAAGCAGCAGACGTTGTGAAACTCCTAGAAATAAACAGATTTAGCTCTGCATACAAAGATGGATTGCATTTGTCTTCTTGTTGTGGTGGTTGTCATATATTATATTTACATCGTTCATCGACCAAATCGCGATGAAGCACTGGACTTCCTCCCGACTCCACGTTGGACCATGATTGGTTTTCGTCCATATTATTTACCAAGAGAGTTCGCCAGTGTAAGTTTGGCAGTTGCTTACATTCCACCTTCAGCTGTTACCGACAATGCATGTGATGTCATCAGTTCCATTGTTGCTAAGCTACAGACACAGCACCCCGATGCATTTGTGGCAATATCTGGTGATTTTAATCATGCCTCGCTCTCTACTACACTTCCAACATTTCAACAGTTTGTCAGCTGCTCTACAAGAGAAAACAGGACCTTGGATTTGTTTTATGCAAATGGAAAGGATGCATACATGTCCAAACCAAGACCTCCTCTGGGACAATCAGATCAAAATCTTGTTTTTCTCTGTTCAGAATATAAACCACTTGTTCAGAGGCAACCTGTTACAAAGAAAATTGTGAGAAAATGGTCACAGGAAGCTGAAGAAGCCCTGCAGGGTTGTTTTGCGACCACAGACTGGATGACTCTTTGCCAAGCACATGGAGAGGACATCAATGCCATGACTGAGTGTGTGACTGACTATATAAACTTCTGTGTGGACAAAATCATCCCCACCAGAACAGTGAGATGCTTACCCTAATAACAAACCCTGGATCACCAGTGACCTGAAGGAACTGCTAAACAAGAAAAAAAGAGCCTTCAGGGAGGGAAACAGGGAATTACTGAGGAGTATACAGAAGCAACTTAAGGTCAAGATCAGAGACAGCAAGGAGGCATACAGGAAGAAGCTGGAGAACAAACTACAGAGGAACAATATCAGAGATGTCTGGTCTGGAATGAGAAAGATCACAGGCTTTAAGGACAGGAAGGATTGGATAGATGGAAGTCTGGACAGAGCCAATGAACTGAACACATTCTCCAACAGGTTCAGTTCAGGAACTAGCTCAGCATCCTCCTCTCCTGTTCCCAGCCAAACAGACATCCCATTCTCCTCTGACTAACAGCTTTCCTGTAACACCTCGTATGTTTTATCCTTCACCTCAGCCATGGACTCTTCTAATTCCACAAGTTTGACGTCAACCAAGTCAGGAAATGCTGCTACCCCCTTTGCCTCCCCCTGCCACTTGTCTGTCTCCAAAAGTCAGGTGAAGAGGCAGCTGGAGAAACTGAACCGGAACAAGGCTGCAGGTCCAGATGGTGTCAGCCCCAGAGTCCTGAAGGCCTGTGCTGGGCAGCTCTGTGGGATTCTGCAACACCTCTTCAACCTTAGCCTAACTCAGGAGAAGGTTCCAGTGTTGTGGAAGACATCCTGCCTTGTTCCAGTACCAAAGAGAACTCACCCATCAGTCATCAATGACTATAGACCCGTTGCCCTGAAATCCCACATCATGAAGGTACTGGAGAGACTCCTGTTGGCACCCCTGAGTAAGCAAACAAGAACGTATCAGGACCCACTGCAGTTTGCTTATCGCTGTGGAGTTGGAGTTGAAGATGCCATCATCCACCTACTTCAACAAACCCACTGTCATCTGGACAAAGCAGGCAGCACTGTGAGGATCATGTTCTTTGATTTCTCCAGTGCATTTAATACAATTCAGCCTGATTTACTTTGTCAGAAACTCCTGAAGACACAGGTGGAGCCCTCAACAATCGCCTGGATCAATGACTACCTGACCAACAGACCACAATTTGTGAGACTGAAGAATTGTGTGTCAAACCAGGTGGTCAGCAGCACAGGAGCACCACAGGGGACCGTACTCTCACCATTCCTTTTCACTCTGTACACCTCAGACTTCCAGTACAAATCAGAGACCTGTCATCTGCAGAAATACTCAGATGACTCTGCAATTGTCGGGTGTATCAGAGATGGACAAGAAGCTGAATACAGAGAGCTGGTGGACCGCTTTTTGACATAGTGTGGAAACAATCGTCTCACCTTGAATGTGAACAAAACAAAGGAGATGATTGTAGATTTCAGAAGAAACAGGGATAAGTCAAACACTGTTTCTATCATGGGAGAAGAAGTGGAGGTGGTTGAGGAGTATAAATACCTCGGAGTTCACCTTGACAACAGACTGGACTGGAGACTGAACAGTGAAGCCGTCTACAAAAAGGGACAGAGCAGACTGTACTTCTTGAGGAAGCTTAGGTCCTTCAAGGTTTGCAGCAAGATGCTGGAGATCTTCTACAAGTCTGCTGTGGAGAGTGTAATCTCTTCAGCCATCAGCTGTTGGGGTAGCAGCATCAGAGCCAGGGATTTAAAAAGGCTAAACAACCTGATAAAGAAGGTTCTGGTTCTGTTCTTGGGACAACTGTGGAACATCTGGAGATGATAATGCAAAGAATGATTCTTCATAAAATCAAAAAAATTATGAACAACCCTGAGCATCCTCTTCATGAGACAGTCATACAACAACAGAGCGTCTTCAGTCGGAGGCTTCTTCAGTTTCGCTGCAATACAGACCGCTACAGGAAATCCTTCCTGCCCACAGACATCATCATCTATAACAACTCCTTAAAGAATTAATTATATGAGCTATACCAACACTTAATGTCCCTCTGGGATCAATAAATTATTTTTGAATTGAATTGAATCGATTCATTGTTGGCGCTAATGCTAACAAGTTACAACACAGAAACGGCGCCTCCCACAGTGCAAAGCGCAGCACGCTACGGATGCCTACATAGAACAAAAAGGGCTTTTATCAGGAAGTTGGAATGAACCGAGGCTGGTTCGTATTCACAACAGAAGTGAACCCCACCAGAGTCTGTTTGGAAGCGGACCGAGACCACCTTAAAATGTGGGTCTCGGTCCGGTTCGTTAGTCCAGGCCAAATCTTGCTGCTCTGTATCCACACCAGCTCAAACGAACCGTACTTGAGTTCGTTTTAATCGAACCAAACGCTGCAGGTGTGAGAGCACCCTTACTCACAGTGGAATTAGTAACTTTTTGTCAGGCATTGTCTTGTAATGGGTGTAACAGGTGTTGTTTGGCAAGCGAGTCCTTTATTTTTCAGTTCATACCATTTACCACCGTCCACTCCAGGATAAACCTATATTTTTATTGCAATTCATCTCGGCATCTTTTCAATAGCCTCTCTAGTGACACATTTTTACCTTGACCGCGACATTCACGCCAGCGCTTCAGTTTTGGCAATCGATAATTAGCAGGGTCGGCATCAAGAGAAGCCCCTTGTATGTCTTTCTCCATCAAAACTAACTCCTCCATTTTATTTTTGCCCATTTGTGAGATGCATTTAAATTTCACATACAATTTCTGCCTTCACATCACCGTCCAAGCGCTCTGTGTGTTTTTTCAATTGGTAAAGGCAGTTTGTTTGTCTAGCATTAGCACCCAGCAGCACTTGCCTCAATTACAATTAAACAAATGAGGAAGTAAAAGTAAAGGTAATTGGAGAGGGGAAGAAACCTTGCCCTTTAAACGCGACACACACTCTATACGCCAAAATGAAGATAGCAAACAAAGTGTGTAGTACTACACAAAGTAATAGTCACAGTTGAACATCAGAGAATAAGAATTCAGATAAGTCTTTGCCAAAATGCCAGGACAACCAACACTGTTTATTGAACTGTTTCTATAAGTAAACTATAAGCATCCTATAAACATACCATATACATGATTGTGAGAGAGTGAGTGAGTGAGTCTATGAGAGAGAAGAGAAATTGAAGAGAAATTGTCACCCATATCAGTCCTACTTGTTGACGTCTTCTTACAGCCTTCACACCAACATCACAACTCCGATGTAGGAGCTGTACCTATAAAATAATGATAATTAAAAAAACAAAACATTCACAATAACAATCTGGTCTATCAACAAAATGACTGTGGACCAATTTTTGGTCAAATAAAAGGTTGAGTCAATTACCTTAGATATCCAGAGGTTGGTGATTGGCTTCTTTCTTCTACTATGAAGTGGGAGATAATAACAAAACAACAACAGTCAATCATTGGGATTATGATATAATGTGATTTGTTGTATTGTTAAATGATTACCTTCTCCCTGTTATGTCTCTGTCCCTTCCTTTCTATCTTCTTCATCCTCATGCCCATGTTTACTCTTTTGCTCTCTTTCTTCATCTTCCTTTCCTCTCCTCTCTTTTCTGTTCTTCTCCTGCTCTCTATAGCCGTTTTCAGACAGAAGTTCTGGAATATTTGCGGACAAATCCATCCGGTCTTTAACCAGAGTTGTGTTTTCAAATACACCACTTTTTTCCGGAATATTGCCTTTCGGCTGCTTTCACACAGCAAGAAATGTACTGGAGGATCCTGATGAATGTCTGGGGGGGAGGGGGGTGCGGGGGAGTGGGGGGTTGTATGTGGATTTTACGTAAACTTAGTGCAGCGGGCGTACATGTCATTTCCCCAAACATAGGGATTATTGCAAAGATGGTAGACGAAACAGCAGATCTACTCGCATGGCTAGTCTTTGTGATCTGTGGAATTTTGCGCACATGGAAACGCTTAAGAAACATAGACGAAGAAGCTGAAAGGAAAACAGTGACATTTATACGTCATCAATGTGTGCGCTCACAGCGTTCCCTGCATAGACATATATAAAGATATAAAGATAAATAAAATAAAAACAATATATTCCTTATATATTAAGGAATTACGTTAATTACGTTAGGGCTAGACGTGTGCGCATGCGTCGGCGTCCTTCTACAGAGAGACTTGCCAAACTTCGGCTCCCTAACAAACACGGTTTTAACTGGTTTTAAATCGTTTTGATGACTGTTTTTAACCGATTTTAACACCACTGACTTTTAGCAACTTGTTTTTATCGGGGGCCTTTTTTATCCGAGCACAGACTACTTTTTATTTCGTCATGCCTTCACTCACCTGCACCCCCGGATGTGATGGCTGTTTTAAATTAACACAAAAAGTTCTGGAGCTGGAGCAGAGGATCTCCACGCTCCATCAAATCCAGGACTACGAGCGCGACGTGGACATCATCTTCGGCCGGACTTTCGCCGCCGCCAACAGTGCTCAGCTGGCGGACACAATTCCCTGCCAGCCCGGTGAAGCTGCGGAGGGGGAATCCATCGCTGGACTCGGACTGCCGAACGCCGGAGGAGCAACAACAACTGCAGAGGAGGACTGCTGGTTCCATCTGGGGGCAAAGCCAAAAGCCCCCATCAGCTCAACACCGGTGCTCCAGGGTGTCTGGTCCATGGTCGGAACCGGCCGCGGTGGGGGGGCCCGGAGCAGCCGCCACCGCTCTCCTTCACCCGGCCTCCCATTGTCAAACCGCTTCGGTGCCCTGGAGCACGACTTTCCTCCTCTGACTGTCCCTCCGGACGCCCTGAAACACCGCAGCTCTGCAGGACTGCCGCCCATCCCCTCCCAGCAGCCGGAGAAGCAGCCGGGCTCCCGCAGCCCTCCACGTCGCGCTAAACCCAGGACTCGCCGAGGCGTGCTCCACTACACCCCGAACCCACGGAACGAGCCCTCGGCGCCGACTACACATCGCTGCAGTCCTGGGGAAGCTAATCCGCCCAACATCCAGCTGGTCCTGGACGGTGAAAGATCCTCTGCCCAGCATCAACTTGTTGACCAGCCGCCCACCACGCTCATCATTGGAGACTCTATTATCAGGAATGTAAGGATGAGAGGAGCGGTCACACTGTGTTTTCCTGGAGCCACCGTAAAGGATATTACTGAACAGATCCTGGACCATATCCAACATCACCCATCTGTGAGTAGAGTTATTATTCACGCTGGAACCAACGACATTCGTAAACAGCAATCTGAGCTCCTGAAGCTGGATTTTATTAATTTGTTTAATCTTTTAAAATACACACATGTGTCTGTTTTTATTTCTGGCCCCACCCCCACTGTTGGCAGAGGTATTGGTCGTTTTAGCAGACTTTTATCTCTTAACACCTGGCTTTCCTCTGCCACCGTGATGCACAATATTGGTTTTATGGACAATTTTAACATTTTCTGGGGCAGGAGTCAATTGTTTGGTCCAGATGGACTACATCTTAATAGACAGGGTGCCCGCATACTGTCAATGAGCCTGGCATTCCCTCGCCCCCCCCTGTCTACCACACCAGCCCCAGCTGCATCTGCCCTCCATGCCCCTTCTGCCACATCCTGATGTGCAGCTGGTCCCTGCTCCTATGAACTCAGTTCTGATTTTAACAGTAATTCACATATCGGACTTGGACCTTGCCCTAAATCATCTATACCCGTTATTATCAGCAGAGAGCGGACAAATAATAAAAAACGTAGCAAACACAACTCTAATAATCTCAAACAGTTACCAAAAGTCCTACACCCAGTAGATCATACAGTCACTCCATCTCCAACCACTATTAATATGGCACTTTTAAATGTCCGCTCTCTGCTGAATAAAACTTTTATAATAAATGACCTAATTTTAGATCATAATATACATTGTTTATTTTTAACAGAAACATGGCTGAGTACAGATGCCCCTGTTGTTCTTACAGAGGCCTCCCCACCAAATTTTAACTTCACTTATTCCACGAGGAGTTGCAAAAGGGGAGGCGGAACTGCTTTTATTAGTTCATCAACGCTTTCTGCCAAACCTGTTTTATTTGATAATTTTAGTACTTTTGAATATAATGCAACTGTTTTTAGCACTCCTCAGATTTTATGTGTCACAGTTTACAGGCCTCCTAAAAATAGTGCACTTTTTATTCAAGAATTTTCAGAGTTTTTATCAATTTTGTACAACTCCTTTGAAAGGATCATTTTAGCTGGTGATTTTAATCTACACATGGATAACCTTTTAGACCCTTTATCAACAGAATTTTTAAATATTTTGAATTATATGGATTTTAGTCAGCATGTCATGCAGCCAACTCACAACAGAGGACACACCCTGGACTTGGTCATCACGCATGGCCTGTCCACCCGTGTGTCCTCTGTTGTTGACTTGGCTGTCTCTGACCATTACTGCGTGTTTTTTAACATCACCAGTTTTATCCAGCAGGAGACCTCTGTGAGAACTGTCAGGAAGCGCCATCTAACCCCTGAAGTGGCTGCAGGTTTTCTAGAAGTTTTCCAAAAGTTTCCTCCTACTCTCTTACCTGCCCCCTGTGATTTTATCGTCAGTGATTTTAACAGAAGACTTCAGTACGCTCTTGACCTGCTGGCTCCACTTAGAGTGAAACGCTCACATTCAAAACTTGCAGCGCCATGGAGAAATAACAATCTTAAAAAACTAAAGAGGGACTGCAGGGCGGCAGAGAGAAAATGGAGAAAAAATAAAACCACGATAAACCATCAATTATACACAGAACGTCTCAAATCCTATAATAATGCTGTAAGAAATTCAAGAAATGCTTACTTTGCAAAAATCATATCAGACAATAAAAATAATCCTAAAATCCTTTTTTCCACCATTGATAAACTTTTTAACAGAGCTACTAATGCATTTCAGAAAACCCCCTCAAACACTCTTTGTGAGGAGTTCGCAGACCACTTCAGAGGGAAGGTAGACACCATCAGATGTAATATTTTATCTTCTCAGTGTAACATGGTTTTAGACAAATCTGAATGTGTGTCTCTACCAGAGGAAACGCTGGACAGTTTTGTCCTGGTAGAAGCTGGGACTCTTGATAAAGTTTTCTCCTCAGTGAGGCCCACCACATGTGTTTTGGACCCGATTCCCACTTCATTTTTTAAGCCATTTTATGAATCTTTTAGGGATGAGATTTTAACCATGATGAATTGCTCCCTTCAGACGGGGGTCTTTCCTGCCGCCTTTAAAGGGGCGGAAGTGAAGCCCCTGCTGAAGAAGAGCAATTTAGATTTTAATGATTTTAATAATTTTAGACCGGTATCTAACTTACCATTTTTAAGCAAGGTTTTAGAAAAGCTAGTTTTAATTCAACTTAATGATTTTATTAATGAGCACAATGTCCTGGAGAAATTTCAGTCTGGTTTTAGGGTGAACCACAGCACAGAGACGGCCCTTCTGAAGATTTTAAATGATTTTAGAATAAATTATGACGCTCAGAAGGTGACAGTGTTGGTTCTACTGGATCTAAGCGCTGCCTTCGATACAGTGGATCACACTATTCTTTTAACCCGTTTAAAACAGATCGGCCTCTCTGGTGCTGTTCACAAATGGTTCACATCCTATCTCACAGACAGGACTTTAATGGTAAGTTTAGATACCTGCTCTTCTAGGGTCCACAGGATTACATGTGGTGTGCCCCAGGGTTCAATTTTAGGCCCAGTGCTTTTTAACCTTTATATGCTCCCTCTTGGCAGCGTCATCAGGAGACATGGAGTTAACTTTCACAGTTATGCTGATGATACACAGTTATACATCTCCATGTCTCCCGATGACACACGGCCAATGGATGCACTTTTTAACTGCATTTTAGACATTAAATCCTGGATGGCAGAAAACTTTCTCCAGCTCAACCAGGACAAAACTGAAGTTTTAGTCATCGGTCCTGAGGCTCAGAGAGAGAAACTTTTACCAAAACTACAATCACTGTCTTTTAATCTCTCTTTACAAGTGAAGAACCTGGGCGTGATTTTTGACTCTGAGCTGACTTTTATTCCTCACATAAAAAATATCACTAAAATAGGTTTTTATCAACTAAAGAACATCGCCAGAGTCCGCCCCATTCTGTCTCGGGCCAATACGGAGACACTGATGCATGCTTTTATCTCCAGTAGAATTGATTACTGTAATGCCCTGCTTTCTGGTCTTCCCAAAAAGAGTATATCAGGTTTACAACTACTACAAAATTCAGCAGCACGTGTCCTGACGAAGACCAGGAGGCGGGAGCACATTACACCGGTCTTAAAATCATTGCATTGGCTCCCCGTACATTTCAGGATCGACTTTAAGGTTCTTTTAATGGTTTTTAAGTGTCTTAATGGTCTTGGGCCTTCTTATCTCTCTGAACTGCTTTTACCATATAAACCTTCGCGGTCTCTGCGCTCCTCTGGCAGCCGTCTCCTTGTCACCCCAAAAGTCAGGACACACAAGCATGGCGAGGCGTCTTTCCAGTTTTATGGCCCTCACCTCTGGAACAGGCTGCCAGAGAACCTCAGGGCTGCAGAGAATATTCATGTTTTTAAGAGCAGGCTCAAGACTCACCTTTTTAGCTTAGCTTTTAACTGATTATTATTTATCACTGTTTGTTTAATTGCTTTGGATGTTTTATATGATTATATTTTTATCAGTTTTACTTTTCAATCTTAGCACATTAATTTACCGTTTCTTTTTATACTTTAATTTATCTTAATCCCCGTTCCAGTGTTTCCTCTGTGGGAGCCCTCTGCCCCGGGAGCGGTGGTCGGCTGTAGCTGCCTGGGTGCTCTCCGGGTGGAGCTTGGGTGGAGGTGGGGGTCTTGGCCTTGCCTCCACTGGGTGCCCTGTGTCAGTGCCTCGGCTGGTGCTGTTAATTTACTGCTGCCGGGGCAGATGGCTCCTCTGATGGCGTTTCCTTGCATGGTTCATCTGCACTCGGCCCAATGTCCTTTTTTACCTTTTCTTTTAACTGTGTGTGTGCATGGGAGATGGGTTGGGGGGAGGGGGGTATAACTGTGACCATGCTTTTAAATCTGTGGGGGAGGGAAGGGAAGGTGGTTTTATGTGGGGTCATTTTAATGTGTAAAGCACTTTGTGATGCAACTTCTTGTATGAAAAGCGCTTCATAAATAAATAAATAAAATAAAGTTTGATATATATCTATGGTTCTCTGCCCCCCTCCCCTTTTCCCCACCACCTCACACCCCTCCAGCTTTCCCGGAACATTACCTGATAATCTGAACGCAAACCCCATACTGTTAAAAGTCCGCTCTTGTTACTAGGTCTTCATCCGTAAAATTACCGGTGAAGGGTATCTGGACAAAGTCCGGAAGATTGCTTTCAGACACAAAAGCGAAACAGACGAAGTCCGGAAAAAGACCGTTTTTCACGGCCTGTTTAAAAGAGGCTTAAGACTGTATTTGATGCAGTAGTTATTACTGGCAAATCTCCGCCCCTCTTGATTTTTGGGGAATACTATACTGACTTGACCTTTGCGAACGATTGCACAACGCTCCTCGGCCGTGAGCTTCTTATGCCAGAGAGCTGGGTCATCTGTGAGCAAGCCTTCAGTGTTTTGGTTGGTGGCAAAGCTAGGCGTTTGACTCACCAAATTGTCATCATTGTCAAGGTTGGTAACACTGCTGTCTGTGGCGGTAATCACAGGCTGATGTCCTCCTCACCTGGCGGCACTTTCATAGCTAGCTGCTGCTGCTGTAGCTGCATGCTCAACATCAGCAATGTTCCTATCTGTATTATCATCCCCAACAGTTGTGGAAATTTTTTTGGCAGTGTTGCCAAATACCTGTCAGCATCTTTTCTTTTCTTCCGCTTATTTGATCCGCTTGGATAAGTCGGTTTCATTTCCACTCTTCTGTCACTTCTTCCTTCTTCTTCTTCTTCTGTTAGTGCTATGGCAGTTGGCAACTCGCTTAGCGGCTCATTACCGCCACCAGCTGGACTGGGGTGTAGGTGACTTATGTTTTCTGTCGGACACTGCTACGAACTAGTGGACTAGTCCATTTTATTTTGAAAATAGGGGGGGTGCATGTGTAGGGAGAGATAACCATGAAATTTGCTTTGTAACTTCTACTTCAACGTTTCAACGTATTTCTTAAGAATATTAATAAAATTGACATTGCTTTTGAAGCATTCATGATGAGATGGTTTTATTTTCTATTCTTTTTTTTCATTTTTAGGTTGGTCGGGGCCCCCCCTACTACGGCCAATGGTGGGGGCCCCAGGCAGCCGCCTACCTACGCCTCTATGTTAAGACCGCCTATGAGAGGAGCAAACTGAATACTTGGAAAGACCCAAAGATCCAGGAACACTAACTTAACACTTATGTTAAAATTAAATGCAACAGCAAATCTACTACTTAGTCTCTAAAATAGAGAACGCGATGTCGAAGGACCGAACATTTTGAGTACAGTTGAGTCTAATTAATTTGACCTTAAAACATGACAGCTATACTATTTATTAGCGACCCTTGTCCATGTATGTGTACGATGGAGTCTCAGTTAGAAAGAGGCAGGCAGCTTCTTGGACACCTCGGCAGATCCTCGGGGTCACCGATCGAGGCCACGGGGAGGCCTCTCACCTCATAAACATAAAGGGAGGAGAGGTCATCAATAAGTGATAAGGAGTGGTATACATGTATTTTTAAAGCTGCTCCTGTCTGATGTCTGGCAGCTCTCTCACACACTGTCTCCTCATGGAGGCCAGAGAGCAGAGCAGGACCACAGATTTTTGAATCAACCCTTCGTCTCTTCCTCTCCGCGTTTTCAGCAGGATCTGAAATTGCTTTGATTATGAGTGCCATGATTGTTGAGAAATAATAAAACAAATGAAATAATCACTGTTAGAGTAACAGATTCATTTCTCATAACATTTGTATTCGGGATTGGAATATTAAACGAAAAACACTTTCAGCTTGGGATAAATTATGGGAAAGTTTGAAGAAGCAGAAGGAGCGATGCTGGTTTCTGGGAGAATAAGGAATGATTGATGTTTTCTTGTAGCCTACAGGGGATCGAGCAGGCACACAACAATCGATTCAGGCGATGGTGGAAAGGAATGCCAGCGAAGTCTCCGTTTGATTTAAATGTGAAAGAGTCTGCTGAATTATTGTCATTATCAAAGTGCAGGCAGCTGCTAAGTCACCAATACAAACACAATTACATGTTACTGATAGAGGAAAGTCATCAAATAAACTCTTGAGTGATAAGATTTCTGTACGAGCGGGAAAGCACAGAAAATGTGTGAAACAATTTTTTAAAGGTCTCATGAAATTAAAATTGCAGTCAGACTTTGTCAACAAATTCTCAGCTTTTCATATACAAATAATGACATCTTTCCATTAGCTTTCAATACAGAGTTATCCCAGAGCATCACATTTTAACAAGGAGAATGTCCTTGGACTGAAACACAAGCAGGAATTATTTGTGAACACTCTGAAAAGATAACAGGTACAGATTGAAAATTAGTCTTTGTTTAGAAAGTCAAATGATCTAGAAGATTCTTTGAACCCAGCTACTCGACAGTGGACAGTGGACACCCGTCTATTTTTGGTTCAGGATTTGCTGATTTTTCTGTGGAACGTAACTACAAATATTTAGCGGAAAACCCACCTATTTCTTTCTTCTTTCTTCAGGACTTGCTTCTAGACACTTTATTGGCAGGCATTTGCAAAGCAGCCAATCCAGGACGCAGCATTCATTTTTCATTGCCTCTGATTGGCTGAACCCACAAGAATGGAGATAAGGAAGGCTATAGACATTAGGTTCTGTGGTAGTGCTAAGGCGGTTTCCAATGTCAAATTTCCACTTATATTACGGTACATTTGGTGTTCTAACTACTAAAATATCGTATTTTGCTTATTTTCTCAACGTCTAAAATTTCTTCCTTTTGAAAAAAAGAATCTCAATCAGTGGGAGAGAAAAAAATCGAATCAAAAATTACTTAAATGCCCTTTCTTTGCCATTAGGTGGCATCAGGGGCCAAGTTAACCAAATGTTTTCCGTATTTGACCTTTTTTTTTTAAACAGTGGTGGAAAAATCTGAAGGCCTTACGCCATTTTGACAGATTACAATTCACACCTTAGCTCAGACATTTTCAACTTTACACACAGAGTACAGGTAACTGAATCAGTCAAAAAAAGATTCCCACGGGAGCCTCTGAGCATCATCTCAGACCTGGACACCGTATTCAATGCACCTCGCTAACCAGGAGCTGACAGCGCGTTGAAGAGTTACGGAGACATTGGAGCGCGTCTGGGACTGCACTGTACACAGACAGAATGCTGCAGCTCAACCACTGATGCAGAAGGAAGACAATCTGATCACTTCAATTGGAGAAATATTCCCTGATTTCAAAACTTTGACTGAAGCGGCGCTTGTAATTCCAGTCTCCAGTGTGTCAGCAGAGCCCAGATTCGGCCTCCTTTATACACAAACAGGATCGCAGTTCAGCTCCATGCGGTGCGTTCAGGCCACAGCAAGTGAAATGTTCATAATTAATACCTGTAGCCTATTAATCCACTCGATGTGTGACGGCACGAGGTTGATTCTCCGTTCAGTTTGTTCGGGTTGAATATTAGTTAAAATGAATGAAAATTAAATACTGTCAGAATGTCATAATTAGCATTTTAAAAATGGATGGGTAAAAATAGATTATGACTGGGTTTTCTTTGACCCCGTCAGTCAAAATGACCTCTGGGTGGTGCTAACCCTGTAATTTAGGACACATCTAAACACAAGAGAAGGAGAATCTGTAGCTATCACCTAACAGAGTTTTTCTGTGCCAATATGCTTTGTTATTTCAACATTTTTATCTGTGATCAGAATGTTGCCATTTTCATTGGTTTTAACGCATCTATATAATAAGAAGTTATGAAGTTAAAATCCCACATGAACCTTGTTAGGATTGGCAAAATATGGGGAGAACTGTTTTTCTCTCCAACAAGTGAAAGTGCATGTTACAGATAATGGACTGTAGGGAAAAATGTTTAGAAAAGAATAAATAAAAAAACTGAATTCATAATTAAATTAAAGGACAGTTATTGGCTCTGGGCCCCAGGCAATGGATCTCTAGCCCTCAGTGCCTCTTGAGGCTCAAACTGCACATCCTTGTTGTGGGAGCTTCTCCTCCAGGCTTTATACTGGAAGCTCCTCCTACAAGACAAACCAACATTAACTGGAGTTTAGTCACCACAGCAAAATCACAACCAATCAAAACACACAGAATATTAAGCAATACTGCGATCTACTAATACAACTATGATGTAACGAAATTGTTCGGTCGCATATGCATGCATTTGTTCTTTTTTAAGAAATGTTGTGGCAAACACAAACACCCCTAGGCAGCGCATTACAAATGGAACATCCCATAATCAGTTTGTCTATATAAGGCTTTGGAGAGCGCCTGCTCTGGCTTTGAAGAACACCTGAAGGTAAAATAGAGACTAGCAACACATAATAATTGGAAATCCTTCATGTTAACATGGAGTCCCTAACAAACCATCAGATCCATTGCATTCACAGTAGAGAAGGAAAACCGAGCAGCCCGGTCCTGTTAAGAGTTATGTAATCATTGGTTGTTTGTCTATATTGTGTGCTAGAAACTTATCTTGAGGCATTGGGTTACCCTGCAACAAGCCCGTTGTTCCACGAGATAAAAGGGACTGACTGAGGTTTTTAGGGAGCAAAGAACGAGACAAATTTGGATTTTAATTAGTTGTTTTCCGTCAGTTTATCTTTGTCAGAAGCAGACAGACTTCCTTACCGCATGAAGAAATCAGACTTTCCCCCAACACAGGAGACTTTAGGTGTTGGACAGTGTCGGTACTCCCCTTTACGTCGTACAAATATGGAACAGAAACATAGCCGATATTTTTATATATTTTTATAAGATCTGTCTATGGAACAACAGATCAGTAGTTTTATTGTAAAGAAGAATAAAAGGGTAAATGCAGGGATCTCAAAATAAATTGTAATACCTTTTCAAGACTTTTTAAAGACCTTCTAAAACAAAATCAAGACTTTGTAGCAATGCACTAATAAAATATTAAACAGTCTTGTTTTGTGATTCAAATAGAAAGAAATCAATTTTGCAAATAACATTTTAACCAAGGACAAAGTTTATTAAAATTTGGTGAGTTACTCACAGGTGCCGTAGTTGTTCCCGCTGTCACAGCTTTAGAACAAAAACTGGCGATTGATCGGTGCGGATGTTCACGCCGGCTAATGGTGGCGGTTTTGTGGCTAGCTCCATTCATGAGCGATTTGATTGGTTTGATGCCCACTGTTGCCTCAACACTGCTGTTTTGACAGAACGCACAGAAAGCATCCCTGTTGTTCTCGGTCTCAAGATTCAGCCACCTGTTAAATTCCTCGACTTCTAGCCAAGAATCAGCAAAGTTACATAATTTTCGGTAGCACTGCATCGCTTCGCTGCACTTTACTAACAATTAGCAGGATACGTCACATCGCCACGTCTGTGGCGATGAAACATCCGACACAAGAGATTCAAAAACGTTTTTTTTTTTTTACAAGTTTATATACGTCTATTTTTGATGGACAAAATCATTTAAAAAACATGTCAATACTAACCAAATCTAAGACTTTACAAAATCGATTTAAGACTCTTTAAGATTTTTAATTTTCCTTAAATCAATGTATAAGTTTTTAATACTTTTCAAGACCCAGAGGATACCCTGTTTGCCATTGTTTCTCAACTGAATTTAGGCCTGGACTTTGACTAGGCCATTCTAACAAATTAACATGCTTTGATCTAAACCATGCCATTGTAGTTATAGCTGTATGTTTAGGGATGCTGTCCTACTGAAGGGTGAACTTCCATCTTCCCATCATCCATGCTGAAGAAACATATCCCCACAGCATGATGCTGCTACCACCATGTTTCATCCAGAGGGATGGTGTCTTCAGTTTTAGTAACTTCATCACATGTTGCAAAGTGCAAATAGGGCTTTTTAATAGTTGTCCTGTCCGGTGATTCTCCCACCTGAGCTACAGCTCCTCCACAGTAGCCATGAGCTGGTTCTCTGATTGATGTTCTCCATGTTCGGCCTGCCTGCTTGGTTTTTTTTTTTAAATCTTGGTTTTATTGTAGGCTGTCAGGGAAAAGAGAGACAAATACATGTGCATTCCAAACTTTTCAGATTCACATAAAACCCTAATAAAACACAGAAGTTTGTGGTTGTAGCGTGAAAAAATGTTGACTACTTTTGCAAGACACAGTGAGTGAAAACAAAGAGGATTATTTCTGTGTTTGCGTTCGTCCCACACACACATACTCCTCGTGTGGACCTGGACTCATTCAGGGTGTCAGGTGTGTTCATCTCAGGGGCCAGAGGAGTCAGCGAAATCAGTCAGGAGCGGACAAGTTGGGGACTTAAAGCGGGGCCCAAAGAGTCCCTAATTGGACAAGCGAGACAGACCGGTGGCGGTGAGGAATACAACCAACCTCACTGACCACTTCTTGACATGCCATTTGCCTCGGAGGACCCCGACAGCTGGCCAGACAGAGCCATAACTCCAGGCCGCGGCGAGGCTATAAGGAAAGACAGCGGAGAGCCGTAAAACAAATGCAGGAATCGTCCTGGAAGTCAGTAGGAGACGCATAAACCTTCTTCTCCAATGCTCCCTGCAGCCAGAGATCTCACTCTTCAGACCGGATGGCTTTAATCGCAGAAAGAAGCAAGGTTGGTTTGTTTTTTTCTTCTCCCAGCATTCCTCCAGATTGTTGCGCTCGTTTCATCATCAGGCGAGCTGACACCGATTTATTTACATGGAGACGGGAACAGCGGAGGAATTTGGAGGCATGTTGGCTGGAAGATCAGAAGCCCGGTTTATAGAAAGGAGGCAGCACAAACAAACAACACCAAAGTGCCCCGGGAGCTGTAAAAAAAACCAAAAAAAAAAAACCACTCACACTCATGAACACAGACACCCACACCTGTACACACTCTCTCTCCCAGGTTTGAAGTTTGTCTGGAGTGGCAACCCGAATAAAGCGTGTGAAGCGTGATGCAAGGAAGGAGAGAAAACCGGCTTCAAACGGCTATCAATACAATTGGCTGTGCCAGGCGCGGCAGTTTAACCTCTTTAGCGCGCTGGGTGTCAGCTAACTGGATGTGACGCTTTTCTCTGGAAGGCACCGTCTGTGGTGTCGTCTTCAGGGAGACTCACAGAGGCCTGATGGGTACTGACACCCCCAGCTTAACACCCCCAACTCAGCCCTGATGATGATGGTAATAATAAGAATAACAACAATAATAACAACAATGACACCTCAAGAAAACACAACAAATCCCCCCACTTGCTCGAGAATAAAAAAAAAATAAAAAAATAAACAGGCTGTGATGTGCAGCGGGAATGCGCAGAACAGTCGCTGCCGATTCAAGTGCTTCTCACTACAGATGTCTCAACTTAGCCTGTTTATGGGAATCAACTTTCCCTGACTGCTCTCCTAACGCTTTTTCTTTTTCCTAAGAATATCAGCATCGTCTTAAAGGACAAACGCTACGCGCCAAATAATTCATCGCATTTGTAAACACTGACAGAAGTACAGAAGATAAACAAATAAAATGAAAAAAAAAATCCCCAACACATCAGACGTTTCTCCACAAAGCTCTGCAGAACACATTTATAACTGGCATCTCCATCTGGGTTGCTGTTTTTATAACTCTAAATAATGCAAAAACAGCGTTTTAACAGATTTTAAATGCTCAGCTTTTTTTTAAAAAACACCCCCCGATGTATGGCAAGTCATTTCAACATAAAATCAAACTATCGTTAACTTTTTAAACATTGGAGGTAGCATTCCTCCTAGCCAAAATGACACTCATACTAGTGAAAAACATGTCAAACTTGTAAAAACTAAAATAGTCCTTCCAATCTTTAAGTGGCTTTTGACCACTTAAATTCTACACTGTAAATAGTTTATAGTTATAATTACAGAGATAATTTTCTAGTAGCTCTTAGATTTTAAACTATGTCGTAGGGCTAATGACTAATAACAGCGAAGCAGTTTTTCAATAAAACTAAATATCAGTTGCTAAGTCTTGCCACAGATTCTTAATTAATACTTAATACTTAATTTCCCTCTGGGATCAATAAAGTATTTTTGAATTGAATTGAATTGAATTGAATTGGAAATAGATCTGGACTTTGACTAGGCTGTCCCAAGAAATGATTAAGTTTCCTTCTACACAATTACAATTAGGCTCCGTTTGTCTGTTTAAATACGTGTAAATGAACCACCGCCTATTCGCGTTTCCGTATTTGCAGATTTGTCGGTTTTTCACTAAATTATTTGTGAAAAAAATCACCTATTTCTGATTTTTTTTCCGGAAAACATATCTTAAACATTGGTAAGAAAATAAAGCTTGGGAAACTGAAATACCTGGACGCAATGCTACTTGACGCGCTATTGGCTGGCGTTGGAAAAAAGCTAATCCAGGAGAACCATTTGTTTTCCTTGGCACTGATTGGTTGTAGAGCTGATATATGGAGGTCCATGGATGCTAGCCTCTGCGGTAGCACCAATACCATTTCTACTGTGCCTATTATGCATATTAAGATATGGTTAGTGTTTGAACTCTTAAAATAGGCAGTAATAAGCACTACTAGAGGAGGTCTCACAGTATTCACAGATTTGAGCTATTTGTGGGCGGCTGTGATCCCTAACCCCTATGAATACAGAGAGTTTACTGTATAGACTATTGAATACAGTATAGTATTAACTATTAGTAATGAATACTGAATTTCTTACAGAAATCTATGTTTCCTAAGTAAGAATAGTCTATTAGAGTTTCATGTCAATACATTTGAATTGTAATTTCTACTACTGTTTTTCCTTCCACTCAACTTTCCATTAATATGCCTGGAATCAGCACTTTATGAACAGCCATCTTGAAGGAACTTTTAAAGCTTACCCATCATTGTGTAGGCTAAGATGTCCGTATTAAAACAGTGTGTTAGGAATCTACAGTTAAAACCAGATATTTGCATACACTGAATAAAAAAGAGACATAATCTTTTATTCCTTTGTTGTCTGACATTAAATCAGACTATATATTTTTAGATTTAGGTCAGGTAGAATTACCAAAATTATTTCTGTTTTTTGTTCTCTTCCTGACGTTTTTAGCTTTCCTCCATTAAGTCACACAAGGAAGTCGTGTGTTTGAGTCGTCGCCTTAAAATACATCCACAGACGTGCCTCCAATTAATTCGGATGTTGCGAGTGTCCAAAACTGTTTAAATGGTTAAAGGTCTGAAATATCTGAGATGCTGAAGGAAAAAGGTGATGGGTTTCTGCAAATCTGGAGGTTAATTTCTACTGAAGCATAAAGATCATGTTTAACTATTACATGAGAGATGTGTTTGCCGTCCTGGTTTCGTAGTGATGGTGAATGGGTTTGGTTTATGTCAGATATTCCTGGGGTCAAAAGGCCGGATATGATAGGAAATAAAGTCAGATGACGGAGAGTTGAGAGGAAAAGGGCAGGGGGGGTTGCCTGGGATGTGGCGGAGGCTCTGGGGATTGCAGCTGGCGCACAGTCAGGCTGGCTGGGTGCGGCGGCCGCCTCGGCGTCCCTTGATCTCGCGCAGAGGCGGGTTTTCAGCAGGCCTGCGGGTGCCAAGACGGCGCCATCCAAACCTGGAGCCGTCCTCATCCTCCCTGCGGACGCTTGAAAAACAGAAAGAAAACACACGGGAAGAGCATGTGCTGCTGCAGAATGTATATTCATGCATGCACACCCCACTGACAGGCCGTACACACATGTTCCTGTGATAACGAGGACAATGTCAACACATGCTGGTGCACATCCTGAGTCATAATGAACTAGAGGCGCAGATCCTTCGTTTCTTCTTCGAGGTTTTTCTCTGACAATTTGTCGCCTGCTTCATGGCTGCAGGTTGGATTCGGACCCTCAGGAGGAGAATGGGGAATAGGCAGAGACGGGGGGGAAAGAAACGCAAACACAACCCGAGTGTGTTTATATATGGAAACCTGATCTGGATGAAAAGATGTGTCACTCTGTGACCGTGTTGTTCCCTTCAATTAGGCCTGACACAAAAATGAGAGTGGAGAGGTGAAGGCGGGAGGTGAAGCAAAGGAAAGGGGGGGATTGAGTCATGAGAAGCAGCTCAGATGAAGATGAAGAGGAGTGGGGAGACCAGGTTTATGTGGTGAAGAGGAACCCACACAAACAACTTACCAGAGTAACAACCGCTCAGCTGCATCGTGTCGAGCTGTAGCCAGAAAACGGATCCTGATTTGGATGTAAAGGTTTGCAGTTTCTGAATTACCGAGTCTTGGAGGTAAAACTCAGGTTAGCCCACATCGTGTTTCGTGTTGTGTGGGTGTTTTGCAGCAGGAGGGACCGGTGTCCTTCAATAACTAGATTTCATCAAAAGGAAAGAACATTAGTGGTAAATATACAGTTAAGATCTCAAAACATCAGCCAGGGAGTCTCAAATTGAATATTTTTCTAATCACAATAAGTCCCAAATACCAGATCTAAGTGGAAAGTGACCAACGCTGAGAAAAGCAAGTGGGCAGACACAAAGATCTACTTCCCAGCTTCCTTACGCCTGCGTACAAGTCGATGGCTCAGTGGCTGGATTTTATTTTGGATGCTTTTATCACCTGCTCACCTGAGAATCCCTGGAAGCTATTAATTTAAAGCCACAAAGTTTACTGCCTCCGTTAAAGGAGGAAAAAGGGTAAAGGAGGAAAGAGGGTGGGAGGGAAAGAAAAAGGCAAAGAGTATCTTATTGTTTTTATTAGCTCCATTCCCTGGGTGTCCTGGTCAATAATGACTCGATATATTAGCGGGCGCCTTGCTATTTGCGCTGTTTTCCGCGTGTTTTCCCCACCGGTGATTGAGCGGAGCTATTTTCACGAACGGAGGCGGCTGAGGGGACCAGGGAGGCTAACGCGTGTTTGATCAAAGTTTATGTGAAATTTCCCGGGGCCTCCTGTGGGAGCTGCTGTTTATGAACTGTAATAAAAAGAGTCATTTTGACGGCGTGACCCTGCCGCGCCGGGTGAAGGATTTGGTTATGTCTCTGTTTGCAAGGAGCAGGAGGTGGTGCGGGAGGTGGGAGGGGTGGAATGGAAGGAAGAGCTGGATAGGTTTTTGGAGAAAAGAGGCTGGGAAGACGGATCATGCAGCGGCGAAGGATGGGGAACAAAAAAAGGAGTGTTGCGAAAGAAGAGTGATGCGAGTGAACAGAGGGGATTACAAGCCTCTGTGTTGTCTCAGCAGCCAGCCAGCACCTCTTAATGAAACACTTTGGTTCAATTCCTGACTCATCCGCGCAGTCTGATCAGCTTTTTCCCACACAATCCTGCTCTCCTCTGATTTTAATGCATCGTAAATGAGATATTAGAATGCAGAAGACTCTAAAACATGGGGATGAAGAGAAAAAAAATGAATCATATTGAGTATGTTACGAGGGAACGACGGTTGATAAGGTATAAATAGTAACCTTTGAGAAAATCAAATAATGTTGACCTTTTGCTAAGTCGATAAGATAATCCTCCACGCTCCTTTCTGCCTGCGGAGATGCTTGAACAGTATTACGCTTTTAATGAAGTGATGAACAGTCTCCAGGCTGGGAAGATTACTGCTGGACTTGGACAGATGCTTTCCAAAAGCTACTAAATGATAGGTTAATATTAGCATTAGCTCGCCTGAAATAATTCTTTCCAGCATTTTATCTGTGTATGCATTGCTTCAGAAAAGCATTAAATCACTCCTGGTTTCTTTAAAACCCTCCTTCATAGCAGCCAGACTTCTTTGTAACCTTTCAAAGTTTTGTTTGGACTTGCGTTACTTTTTCACTGATTTTATGTTTAGTCCTTGTTTGTGTTTGTATAAATGTAAAAAAAAAATCAATTACAAAATGAGGTTTCATCACCACAAAAACTATCCTCAGCAGGTGAATAGATGTCTGTAAGACAATACAGTAAACAGAATTTGAGAAATTCATCAACCCTCAGTTTATTATCTACTGTACTTCAACTTTTAAAGTAACAGCTTTTTGGTTATCACTTTGCTGCTAAAATTCTATTTCTTTTCTGTCAAATTATGTTATGTTTGGAGTTTTTCATAGATTCATTCACAGAAACAGGAATAAAAAGTGTGTCTAATGTCAGGCTATGACATTACATATCAGCCAAAATGTGAGTGGTCATTGCAGGATCTTGGCAAACTCTTGGTAAGTTCTAGGCAAGATATCGACAAGCTCTTGATAACGTCTTGTCAAGTTATGTGTCAAGTCTTGGATCTTGTCAAAATATTGTGAACGTCTTGTCAAGATATTGGTAAGGTCTTAAAAGGATATGTGTAAACTATTGGTAAGGTCTTTGTAAGATTTTGACAAGAAGGGAGTAAAGTATTTGTAAAGTCTTGGTAAGGTCATTTCAAGATCTTGGTAAGTTCTTATTAAGATATTGTAAGATCTTCACCAGGTCTGGTGAAGGTAATAGTAAACCATTAGTAAGGTCTTGGTAAGATCTTGTTGGGATATTGGTAAGTTCTTATCAAGATATTGTAAGATCTTCACTAGGTCTAGTGAATGTATGGGTAAACTATTAGTAAGGTCTTGGTAAGATCGGTAATATCTTATCAAGATATTGTAAGGTCTTGGTAAGGCTGTGTCAAGATATTGGTGAGCTCTTGCCAAGGGTTCTGGGGTCTATTAGAAATACAGTGGGCTCTACATTTCATTTGTAAATTGAGTGTATTTATTTTATATATTGTTATTAGCATGCAAGGTCATGTTGGCCGAGAATCCATGACATTGGGGCAACAAACCCTTCGGCAGGGGTTAGCTGTATGCATGGGCCAGTTCTAGTACCAAGGTATTCAATTCAAATTCAATTCAAAATTACTTTATTAATCCCAAAGGGAAATTAAATGTTGTTGTAACTCATTATGCAAGTTCCTTCAAAGATTTGTTGTAGATGCTGATGGCTGTGGGTAGGGATGATCTCTTGTAGTGCTCTGCAGATCTGAAGAAGCCTCTGACTGAAGACGCTCTGTAGTTGTATGACAGTCTGATGTAGAGGATGCTCTGGATCTATGGCGTCTCCTTTTGAACTCATCAGGGTTTTGTGGCTGTAGTTGAGGTCTTATTTGAGTTTTTGTGATGTTAATCAGCTGCTGCCAGTTGTAAACCACCTTGTTGCCATGGTTATGCATCATAACAAATGTCCAAAAATAAATAGTATCAGCAAAAATCCTTCCAGCTGCACAGCATTCAAAACCAGAGACAACAGTTGTCCACAAAAACAATGTTTCTACCAGAAATGGAAGAATTAAAGTTTTAAAAAAGAAAAAAATATGAACCAAAGTAACAGAGCTACTCCAACATGCTGCCACCTTGAGCGGCGGAATTACGGAATGTATACCAAGGTTTCGACAAATTATGGTTTCAAAATCACTAACATCGTGGTTTAAAGTGATACAATCTTTGGAAGAGGTTCTAATAGTAACAGTAATAGCTGCATTCCCTCTTAGTAGCAAATGTTATTTATAGCTATGAGCTGGTAAAGCAGTGAAAGAATCATAGTGGTGGAAGACTAACAGCTAGCCCAGTTTTGGCTGACTTTGTCTATGTAAAATAATTTAAACAAAAAAAAATACTTATTTGTGTTAGTCCCTCACATAAAATGGCAGTGAATAAAACATTTGCACAAAAATAAAGTCAAGAGAACTATTGATTAAGACCAATTTTAAAGACTGTAAAACGTTTTAATCCTTGGAGGGAAAATATAAAGAAACAAGACATGATTCAAGAGTTTTGCACAGTGTTAAAACTGCAAAAAACAGCAACTTTAAGTTAAAGAAATCCGAACCACTTCTAGTCAACAACCTTCCACTTCAAACTCTACTCTGCTTCTCAAAATAAACCTCAGCAGGTCAATGAAATCCGCAGAAAAATCATTGAAGCTCCGCTGCGACAAAGCTCCTGTCTTGTTCCTATCTGAGATTTATCACAAAAAACGAAAGGAAAGAATCAATGCGGCTTGCTGTAAAGAAAGATCACAGCTAACACCAGAGACCCATCAGCCATAATAGCCATCACGACACGCACCAGTTAAAAAAATACATCTGTCAGACGAGGCGGTTTGCAGGAAAACACACGAGAGAATGAGCTGAAGTGCACCAATTGTCTTCTAACGATGGCTCTGTTCTTATATTTAAGATCTTTAATACGAAAATAAAAAGAAACTCTGGTAGATTATTTGTGCATCTGTTCAATAACATGTCCTGGACTTCCTGCAGGCCAAACATGAGCATGCACATCCATCACAGAGCTCACCTATGGGTCCGTGGCTGCATGCCACACACACACACACACACACACACACCCACACAGACACACACACGGAGGCAAGCAGGCAGGCAGAGGATTATTGAGGTGGTATCAAACACGAATAATAAAGCAGGTTCTTAAGATTTTAATAAGAATAAAATGAAACAGTAACCACCAAGGGGCCAGCAGGGTTAATCCCTTCTATATTACTGAAAATAAAAAGAGGATAAAAACAGACAGGAGGGCAGAGCTGCTGGAGGAGGAGGAGGAGGAGGAGGGAGAGAGACGAAGAGGAGGGGGCTGCAGGAATGAGAGAGAAGAATATGCCATCAAAAGTGGATCCAGTTAAAAGGGATTGAAATTAACAAGCAGGTTTTAAAATAGAACCTATAATTTCCTTCCACATGCAGAAAAACGCCTGAGTTTGGGCCTGACGCAGGCTCGGTTCAGTCCCCGTGCATCGAGTGTCACTTCGGCACCATATTTTCAATGTCAGAGCACGAGCAGATGGCATGAAACAGTTGGCAAGAGCGCGCGAGCGTGAATATCTGTTTACTAATAACCCTTTAATTACTTCAGATGGGCAACGGGATCAAACACGCGGACCCACACAGGAATTAGCCTTAAATGAGACTGGACTGAAAATCCGGGCTAACCTCCTTATGTTGCCGCGAAAAAACCTTTGCTGTGAAAAGTGGCGCTTTTGAAAACCCGTTAGAGACGAGGAGACAGCCGAGACGGTTGGATTATTCTCTTTTTAGTTTTTACTGAGTTTTATTCATAATCAAACCTACAGAAGATGTTGTGATGTAAATTTAAGAGCAGAAAATGATTCATCTTTGAATCTATAAAATGTCAGAAAGTGGAGGAAATTTCCCCTCACAAGATATAATGCTGTTTTATTTAAAGGTTCTTTTTTGCTAACTTTTTTTTCTTAATTTTTGCAATAAAAGTACAATAATCTATCATTACTATCACACTTTACCTGCCATATTTGGCACATTTATTGTAATGGGTCAGTTGATCTCTAGCCCTTTAATGCATGAACTAGCTTTTCTTTCATCTTCAAGGTTTGAAGCTTAATTTTTCGAAACATGTACAGCTGCACTGAAACTTACTCAACCCCCACTGCAAGTTAGGTTTATTGGCAAAATGCGCAAATCAGCTGCTGTCATATAAATAAATCAAACAAGAACAAATTAAATAGCTCAACACAACTAATATTACAAGTGGTTTCTTCAGGTTAAACGTGAAATATTAGAGGAATGACTACTGGAGTCTCAAAATCATTTAAGAATCTGCAATAATTTTCGCCCACCCCTTATGGGTAAAGCCTTCCATGACCCAAAGCTTCAGCTTCCTCACAGACAGCATGCCATCTTCTCCCAGGATTTCCTGATGCTTGATTAAATCCATCTTGCACTCCACACGGTGCAGGTTTTCAGTGGCATAGGAGGCCCCAGAGCATCACTGAGCCACCACCATGCTTCACTGTAGGCGTGGCGAGTTTTCCAGCCAAAGTCTTCCTTCTTCCTCTTCCAGACATGCCGCTGATCCTACAGCCAAATAGGTTTCTGCTTCACAGAACAGGATCCCAAAGCCTTTTTGGCGTATTTATATCCTTTTGAGCAAATTTGAGCTGATTTTTCTTGTGCTTTTGGGTCAGTAGTGGTGTAGGTCTTGAAGTTCATACAGAGAGTCCTTCAGTAGGGGCCTTACTGAGTGAGTTCCAGTTGTATCTCTGGGAAAATCCAGGTCTTCTTGTGTCATTTGCTTTAGACTTATTTCTTCTTCGAACAATTTGCCCAACTCTCTTGAGTTTGCCATATTTCTAACATGCAATAAAAACGTTACCATCAACAGTTCAGGTATTTCTGATGTTCTGTCGCAAACATACCTTTTTCAACTAATGAAGCCCTTAATTTGTTGCAGCTGTGGCTGAGACCACATCTGATGTGCTCTCAATCAGGGGGTCCAATCATTGGTGAGAGGATTTAGCACTGAATTTGAATAATATCAGTATTATTAGTTATATTTCACTATGTAAATACTTCTTTTGTATTGTGCAAAGATTTTGAATTTTGCAAAGAAAAGCTATTCAATTTTTAAAAAACGGAATAATTTGAGTTTCTCACATTTCCACCCAGGTGGAAAACGTGTTACGACTTTGAAATATGTTTTTGGACCAAACAAATGATTCATATTATATAATGTGTGCAAACTATAGAAAATCTCAGCTAAAATATGCAGGCCAATGGGCGGCTAGAACCACCGTTGCCCAAATGCCTTCCCTTCCTTGATGTTCCGTTCCCTGGAAACTATTGAATAAAGCTGTGGTTAAACATCCTCATCCACCATGTTTATTTGTGTCACATTTGATCTCGTGGCGTTTTGCGAGAGTTCTGTCTCACCTAGGAATGTATATGAGTGAAATCTGTTCGTGTGTGGTGTATTGTCATTGCCGTGTGGCCGTGAACCACACACTGTGGGACTAAATTATTTTTTATCGCCATGTGTGCGGTCTCTCAGGGTTTGGAAATCTCACGACAATTTTAAAAAATTTTCCAGACCTAAATCCTGCAGAAAACTTGTGTGAGGAGCTCAAAAAATGTGCATAGAACATAATCTCCCTAGATTCAACCTTTTTAAATGGTATAGACCAAGCGCACTTAAATTGGCAAAAGTGTGCTATAACAATTATTAATAGCAGGGTAAACAGTTGTTATACTGGTGATTTTGTATTACTTAAAGTTTTTGTCCTACACTCAGACTAAAATTTGGATTTTATGTGTGTGAGATTATGCTCCTGAAGTAAAACACACTTTTATATTACGGCTTGTTAAACATCTTTAGCACAGGTTGCCAACCAAGCCAACATTTACTGTACATATGGGTCCCATATTGGAAAGAAACTGGGCTCTAGATGTGATTTTCTGCCGGTTAAGTATAGGTCATGTGTTAATTGGTTATATTGGTTTAATACAGGACAAACTCACGACAAAAAGTGGGAACCAACCCTTAATGTATTGTACAATTTAATATAATTTTCTTGAAACCCGGCTTTGACCCTCGGAGCGCGCCGATATGGGTTGCATTTAATCAGTCCAGTTGGGTCCCATAGAAGAACCCAGGTTTTTTGTTCAAGTCATTGATCATTTCAGACGAAACATACACATTTATTCACGTCAATCATTTTATAAACAGTAACTTCCAGAAAATCTGTGAAAATTTAATGTGGAAAAGTACAGAATCTTGAAATCAACATATCATAGGAATCCTGCATTGTGAGTTTAGGCTCAATAATTTCCCATCCAGCCTGTGGAAAATCCATATGGGGCCCACATACTGTACACAGGCTAACTGGGGATAAATACAAAGACTGCAGGTTAATAAACATTTCATTTAGCTGTATATAAGCCCAAATGTTGGTGTAGATTCTCAGTCATCCAGGACATGATATTCTTGAGAGTTTTGTAATGGCAAAAAATAGTATCACAGGGTTTCCATTATAAAGAAGACTTGAGTCCAAGAAGGCATTCGCATGAATTGAAGAAATCTCTTGGATGAGAGACGAAACATATTCAAGACAACAAGAAAAGTCCAGTTTCCTTCATTTAAACTCTCAAGAGTAAGCCCAAATGGTTTCAGTGTAGAGGAGAAATCAAAGATACAGACCACGTGTATTCCATTTTAATTATGTAATAATTACAATACAAACCAGCTAGATTTGGTTTATTTTGCTTATAGACACCAATTTATTTCTACTCCACACTCATCTCCTCATTGGGGCCGACACAAATGTCCTCCGTTACACCATTAGAATCATTTATAGCTCCATCCACCTATGCATTTCCTCCAGAACTCACAGGCACTCTTATTATTTTGTACACTTAATGCATATGCCTCTGTTCATATACAGTGAGCGTTATGAGGGTGCTCTCAGGGAGAAAATCCCCGCTGTGTGTAAATGTCATGGTGGGGGGGAAAGAAATTCCCTTGTGTGCCAGAATAGAGTTAACCTTCACTATTTTGTTCCGCTGAGCCCACCTCACAGTGAACCGCCTTACAAAGATATGCTCGCCGTCTCCTCGGCCCGTGACTCGTTCTTCCTTTTTACGCCTTTCATTACGCGAACGGGTAGTGGACGACGCTCGCCAGATGCCCTTTTCTTTTTGCAAGTGTGTTGAGAGAGCATACATTTTAATGACGGGACCTTTACTTTTAGATAACTGTGAGGGGGTGTGGGGGGGGGGGGGGGGGGGATAAATTGCTGTTCAAAAGGAAATAACACTCCTAGCATTGTGGGATTGCTGGGGATTGGCCAGCTGTGTGGCAGCGACCCCTGTGTTGAGACCAACCTGTATAAATTAGGATAAAAATAGCCTCATCTGGTATAGTATTACCAGGGGTGTGCTTGAGTGCTCGAGCACATGCTTAATATACGGCTGTAGGTGTGTGTTTGTGGGTCCACCCTCTCAGGCAGCAAGGAAAGAAGAAAAAAAGGGCAATCACAATGTCCTGAGTGCAGTCTGGTTGTATCACAGTTGTATGTGCGAGTGGGCACGTGAGCGCACACATACTTTTACTCAAATCCTGCTCAAGTGTAACACAAACAGTGGTGGCAGTGTGTGTGGTTATTGTTTTCTCTTTGCTTGGATCCCAGTAAAGACCCCCAGGCCTGCGCCGCCTGCCTGTCACCGCGGCCATGTTGCCGCCGCCGGCCAGCTCTAGCTTCGTGGTGCAGTCAGAGCGCTGGCGCAGGCCCCGCAAGGAAATTAAAAGGGGATTAAGGCTGGCTGACACTTTGTGGCCGATTACTCATTTCTTTTTCTGAGGGAAAAGCCAGGGTGGCAGGTTGGAGTGGCATCTTGACTTGGCTGGGAAGAGCTGGGTGGGGTTGTGGTGGTGGTGGTGGTGGTGGTGGGGGGTGTCATTCACAAATTCTTCTCCCAGTTAATTTAGCAACATTTACTTTCTCATTCAATTTAAGTTCTTTTTAAAATCAACTGCAGTATTCACAATACAACACCAGACAACCATAAACACACACTATATAGCTGAAAGTATTTGCTGACCTGCCTTCATGTGAACTTGAGTGACAGCCATGGGGTTTTATATGATGTCAGACAACCCCTTTAAACAGCTTCCATTAGGTTTTGACGTGTGTGTTTTTTTTTTATTATTCTTCCAGGAGAACATTTGTGAGGTCAAGCAGTGATGCTGGACAAGAAGCTTGCCTCACACTCTCTGCTCTAATTTATCCCAAAGGAGTTCTGTTGGGTTGAGGTCAAGATCTTCTATACCGAACTTACTCATCCATCTACGTGAAAGGAGTGATTTTGGTGGATGAACAAATGTGTTTGAGAACATAGCGTGTTTACCAGATAACATTTTATAATTAGGTCTGATTTGCACAGCCAGTAGTAAAAGCCAACTTTTGTAATTTAGCTTAAAATCTCCATGACATCAACTCCAGTTGCAGTGCAACAACATAAGGGGCACAAGGATGAGAACAGATTTCCCGATTATTAACTTTTTTTATGCACATGTCTGGCTATCAACCAGACATACAGAGTATTTTCAGAGTTTCTTGCTATCTTTTTTTATAGTATGGCACTATTACAAGTAAAAAAAAAGTTATCTCAACTAACAACTAATAACAAAAAGTCATGACGTTTTGAGTTTATGTTGAGTAAAAACCCATGTAGTCATAGTAATTCTGTCATCTCATTTTAAACTCTTCTAGAGATAACAGTTTCTTTAACTTTGTCCTTTTACAGCCTTCTGTGGTGAAGGAGGGAATAAATCCATAATATAATATTTGAGGGTTTTAAATCATATATGTTAGCTTGGTAACATTTCAAGCAGAGCTGATATAGCTAATGTTAATGCTTTATCAATTTCTGGTATACAAAAATACATAAATAAACAATGAAGTGACAGACATTACAGGAACTATTTGTGAGCGTTGTAAGAAAATGTTGCGGTACACTGTGGCTGGCTAACAACAGTGAAGTTAGCATCTGACCCACAGCTTCCCCATCTATAATTTATTTTATGGAAACAAAGAAATATGATTTTGTTTTCCTTGTAGCCTTATTTTGGATTTAGCATGACGTACACAGCTTCCTTTAAGGGTATGTTTTTAAAACAATTGGGCTACATTTGATCATGGATGCCAAGTGGAATTTCTGAATGTGTGCTTTAGCATGCTAGCTCAAATCTGAGCATAGTAGCACTGAAATTAGCAGCATTTTTTGTGTTTTTGACTTGTTGACCCTCAATTGTGAATTGGTAACGTTAAAGCGACTCTCTCCCTGAATGAGTTTCTTATCATATTGGCAACATACCTGAAACTATATTTAAAAAGATAGGCTACATCGTGAAGAGGCGTAAAAACTTACGTGAATTTTGTTATGTGGCTCACTTGAACTAGCTACACACATACAGAGACTGTGAGCAGATACTATGACAGGTAAAAATCTTTTTTGGTGTCATAAAATGTGTTGTGAAGACGCCTCAGATTTAGTTGTGGATTTAGCTGTGTGCATATAGGTTTATAACATACTTTAAAAGTAGTGTGACAATCAGTCAAAAGTAAAGACTATAATTCCTTTTTAAATCCCAGTAGCGACGAATAAAGATTCAAAAAGGAATTATAGTCTTTACTTTTCATTGATTGTCATACTACTTTTAAATCGTTATGTTATAAACCACCTTTCACTTCTTAACTTTGTTGCTCTAATAGCAGGTCATGTAACCTCTCACTGTAATCAACGTTTTCTTTCATTTGACCAGCCCGCTCTTGATCCCGACATTAAAAATGCTAAGCAGCCAGTCCCCCTTTTGATTGTGATGCACAACAGGCAGCTCAGGTTTACTGCGTCTTTGTGTTAGAGCTCAATATCATCGCTGCAGGGGAAAACAAACTGTACAGATGCCAGTGTTTGGTCTGCTAATTAGCAGTTTGTATTAGTAATTAATAGGCATTACCAGTCAACCGGGCCCCTTGCTCGGCTGCCTGTGAAGGGGATCCAGGCAGCGCAATCCCCCTGCAGCGCCACGCTCAAGGAGAACATTTCAGCACTGTGGTTGCTCCAGAGGCCAAGTGCAGTCACTGTTTACCGAAGGGAGCGTTCAATATAAAGTATGAAAGGCCTGAAGCTGGAGCTGGGAACTCAGAACATTTTCCAGGGATGCTTTCTCCAGTACAAATTATGGATTGGTTTCTTTGATCAGCAATTCAAAGTAGAATTTAATTTGTCTTTTAGCCTGGATTTTATTTTGGCTTGGTGTTGCTATGCTATCTGCTGAAGAATAAAAGATAGAAGAATGCAAGAGCTTGACGGTACCAAGTCTATTTGGGACATAATTTTTATTTTTGCAATTCTGAGCCATGTGATTGATTTTATGCGAAGTGCCTTTGATCACAAAAGGGAATTTTTTTCACATTGTGTCACATGAAATCTATAGCATTCAAAGTATTTTAAAACATATGTTAAGTGCTAGACCAAGATAAAGCAGTACAAAAATGTAAAAATAGCAGGTACTGTAAAATCCACTAAAACCAATAGCCTTAAAAATTCAAAATTTTTATTGCTGAATCTCAGTAAGTAAGTAAGTAAGTAAGTCCATTTAATTAATTCACAGTAGCACCTTTTGCAGAATTGTTTCACAAAGTGAGCATAAAGTAAAATGATTCATTTTCAACATGAATGAAAAGACAAAGTGCAAATTAAATTTTAAAAAGATCTAAAGGAAAAGCTCCTTAAATCTAGTAAAAACCTCTCCAAAATCAACGTTTCTTTCACAACAGGGATGCTGGGCAGAATTGAAGGGAAATAAAGTGCAATCCTAGAACCTGACTTTATCCTGGGGCGAAGCTGCACCTTCAATCAGGAGAACCACCCAGAACATACAACCAGAGCTACAATGGTATGGTTTATACCAAAGCATATTCATGTGTTGGAATGGCCTAGTCAAAGTCTAGATCTAAATCCAACTGACAATCGGAAAAACTACAAAATGACAGCACACAGGTTCAGCCAATCTCAAAGCTGCTATACCGAATCTGCAAAACAAGCTAACTTGTCAACATAAACACAGTCACAGAAACACCAGTCGCAGTTTTCGTGAAGTAACATGGTGGAATCACCTGTAATTAAAAAAATACTATATAAAAACTAACAACTAACATAAATCATTCATTTTGGTTGCAGCCGGCTGTTTCTCCTTATCTGACATTATTGAGTGGAGAACATCTCACACCAGTGGTTTTCTGTTGCAAAATGCCAGAGCGCGTAATGAGTGGAGGAGCCAGGTAAAGGGGGAAGTGCGCTTGTCCGATGAGCAAATATTCGAAATGTACCCGTTTAGGGGGAAGGTCCCGCCTTCTGCAGATTAGGATTGGGTACTGATCCTAAGCATTATTATTAATAAATGTATCAGATTAGGGTTAGGTACTGATCTTAGAATGTTAGGATTAGTAAATCATTCAGGCTAGCCAATCAGAAACGAGAAAGGCGGAACCTTGCCCCTAAACGGGTAATATTTCAAATATTCGCGTCCGGTGAGACAGACAACCGGATGGTCCAAATGTTGGTTCCGCACTGAGCCATGTTATTGGCTGACGTTTTTAGACAAATGCGACAGAACCACTTAATTATTATTTTTTATCTCCACAAAATATTTACAGCTATATTATATTAGAACGTTGCTAAGAGGCATACATTTTTTTTTTAAACTAGCTTGTTTTGCAGATTTGCCATAGCAGCTTTAAAACCATGTATCCTTTAAACATAACGTGACAATTATGAACCACTTTGTGTTGGTCCGTTAGATCCATCCATCCGTCGTCTACTTGCTTGTCCTTGAAGGTCCACAGGGGTTTGGGGGAAGGTGGTACATCTCTAGCAGTCTCTGGCCGAGAGCCGGGGTACTGGCATGTTATATCCTGCCCAGGGACTACGGCTGAAAACTAGCTTTATAGCTAATACTGGGGCATTTACAGAAATTTTTATTAATGTGCATTGTCCCCGTCCAAATAAACTAATTAAATTAAAATTTAACCTTGGACACGGAGACACACACACCTAAGGCCAACTGTGGGAGCAACCCAGAGTACCCAGACATAACCCACAATTGGACGGGGAACACATGCAAACTCCATGAAGAAAGACCACCGTGCAGCATGCTCCAATGCATAAGTTTCAGTGTACAAAATGTACAAATATTCTGGGGTGTGAGCAGGTTTGCAAGGTATTGGAGGTTAAACTGCTGTAGTAGCTCAAAGAAACAAATATAAAAGCTTTAAAACTGTTGGATATTCTGTCCGACTGTTGATTCGGGTCGCTGACAATCTGAGGAGTGGCGAGTGAGAGGTCGAGCAAGGTGTGGCGAGGTGGCAGCGAGGTTATCAATTATCCAGAGCGCAGTGGCACTCTGGCTTCCTCCAGATCTGGTGTTAAATTAAGTTGTCAGCGCTGTCTCTCTGATTTCCCTCATCATGTGAGCAGGCAGTGATGGCGCGTGACGGCCGCTCGCCGGAGCGCCTTGCTGACTGCCTCTCCGCATCTCGCCTGCAATTCATCAGCTTCCGAGCGAACCGATCCAGCCGCAGCTTCCACGCCAGCGCATGCGGTGTTGCACCGGAGCCAGCCAGCCTACCAAGCTTTGAAAAAAAACGGGGGAAAAAATGTGAAAATCCTCGGATCACCTTCCAAAAAGCCGACGTAGAGGACGGGCTGAGGTGGACTTTTGCCCCCGCGTCTGGCTAAGGGGTGGTGGGTGTTTTGAACTTGAGGGTGTGTTTGTTTGTGCGATGAGGAGAAAAAGAGGAAGACTGCTGAACTTGTGGACTCTGTAGTCCTGTTGGGATGAGGTCTCAGGTGAGGGCAAAGGATGTGGGACACCGAGCAGGGAGTCTTGGCACATGGGTTAAAGCGCATTACCGAGTTGAAGGGCACTGCAGCATTCAGCCACGAAGAGAAAAAGAGGCAACAGAGGACAATCAGGTGACAGGAAGGAAAAAAGGGATAAGTGTAAAGCAGCGGGGCACTAAGCTCTTGCACTCAAGTATTTATTTGTGATGAATAGTTATGGCGGCACACTTACAAAGCACTTGTTTAATATGGAGACGGCTGGTGAGGGCCGGCGTGCTCCGGAGCGACCGAGGGGACGTACCAAACTCTGCCCAGCCCTCCACCTCCCGCCTGCGTTTGGAAAAACACTTGCCGTCCCTTTACACCGTCTCTGTCTCCGCTCTGAATTAAACATTAAACACCATTCTGAGATATTAACCTACTTATTGAAAAAAAGAGGCAGTGATTTATGTCGATTTGGTTGGCTCTCAATGCTGCCCAGCTGTCACTGCCGAGCCTGTAACCTAAATTATCCAGCAATGCTCTTTCACTCCAGTTTAGGGAATAAGCAGTGCTTTAACACTTCAAAAAGGCTCCTCTGTGGTAACTTGGAGCTCTAGCTTTATTTTTAAGTTCTGTAATTATTCAATCTTGGTGATAATGAGCGCCTTGTTGACCTTGTGGATAAAGAATATCTTCTTTTATCTCCACGCTTCATGTTTTCCAGGCTAATTTGAGAAAACAGTGCTTAATCTTTCATCAAACAAGCAGCAAAACATTGAGCCTTTGGATCCTCGGCACCTCAGCGGGAGAACCTCCCCCGGCTAATGCGTGGCTTCCAGGGCCCTAGTGCAGAACTGGCAACGGGTCCGGCTGCCATGGATCAAACAGCCATAACCTCCTGTTCCAAAGATAAGCTGCAATCAGATCTGCGGGGGATCTTTAACCGGAGAGGGAGGGTGTTTGTGTGGAAAAGAGGCCGAACAGACGGGGGAAGTAAGCATGAAAAAGAACAACAGGGTGGGAGGGGTGAGGTTTCATGTGAGTGTGTGCGTGGATCGTCAGTGACGCGCCTGAATGGGACCCCTAGGGGGGCCACGGACCAAGCCCCTGCGCTTAATTGGGCACTCAAATGTTACGAGGTCCCCTTCGCAAACGACTTGGAGGGGACACATGGCCAAAGTGAGGGAGTGTGGAGGAGCTTGTGGAGAGAGGAAATGGAGCAGAGGGTTTAGCACCTCCTGCGGCCAAGTGTTTTTTAGCTCCCTCTGGGTTGTTTCGCTCGGTAAGGCGGACCAACTGAGCGACGGTGCATTAGTCCTTGCGCCGTGCCAAAGGATGACGAGGCAAAAGAAATGGCTTCGTGGTAGTTTCACTTTCATTTCTGCATTCACTAAATTATTAAAGACCATGCAATAAGCTGAGAGACACACATTAAAGATTAAATTCAGTGTTACAACCAAGGGGCAATCTCTGCGAGCCAACAGTGAGGCCAACGGGGAAGTGACAAAAATTGCAGTTCCCTCCTAATCCACTAGGGTCTCAGATGAGCTGTCAGTGCTAGTACTGGTGGCTAGCAGCTTGCTCCCCTCGCTTGCTCCAGGGAAGGCCTTCAGCCTTTAACAGCCGTTAACAGTCTCTGCCATTTTGTTTCTCTGAAATTGACCATCAGTTGTGTCCGCAATGTTCATTTGTGTTTGGACGTTAATCCTGCACTTATTGGACAAAGATGGCTTTCTGTGGTAATGATTGCACTAACAGACCGTCCAAGAAGCTTCTGCTCCATGTTTTTGCGGTAAGTAAAATTATATCTCTGCTGTGCATTTAAGATAATGCTTCTTGGTCAAAAATGGGTTGAAATGATTATTGAATCTGCCTTGAAGGCAGAGGGGTAGCAGAGTCGCTAAACCGAGGTTTTCTGGCTAAAAGGGCTCGCCAACCTCTGTTAGCTTTAGCTAGCTCCGGTGTAGGTACCAGATCTGCTCGGGGGCCAGCGCCTGCCTATGACGTCGTATTACGTGATTGGCTAGACCGCGCAGTTTAAAAAAAAAGAACTTTATTGAACAAATAGCAAGCATACAACATAAGAACAAATGAAGTACAGTATACAGAATAATTCAACAGATACAAGCAGTGCATGCAAAAAATTGACATATATGAATTGTATTGAGAGCCTTTTTGTCTAGTCTGATATTGATTCTTTTTAAATAGCTACACATTTATAATCTTTTTTGGGTATTCTAAATAAAAATAAAAAACAGAATAAAGCTTTTTTTCATCATGAGGGAAAATCAGTCTAAATATGGTTAATAAAAACCTGCTTAACTCTTTCGAAAGCCTTCGTGTGAAAGAGCAGTACCAGAAAAGATGAGTCATGTTTTATTGATGATCCCCACAGGAACTGTTATCAACATTTATGTCTGTTTTAAATTTTAATAAATAGTGCTTGGCAGGGTTAAAAATGGGGGCAATGTAGTTTATCCAAGTGGCATTGCCGTAGTGTGACCTTATTGGCAGGGCCCCCTGAGCAGATCTGGTACCTACACCGGGTTAGCTCAGTTAGCTCGTAGCTACATCGGCTCAAAATTGAATGGGTGTCAATCATCCGCCCCCACCCTCACAGCTCCACTCTCAGCTCTACATCTTTGCCCACTTTTTGTATTTTCTGGGCATGACGAGACGCGTGACGCGGCCAAGATGGTGGTGGTGGGAACCGCCCACTGGGCTTCAATTCAGCTCTTCAGAAACCCATCAGTGACGTCACAACAATGAATTTAAGCTGAGGGTTTTATGTGAAAGACCAACACAAAGTGGAAGGTAATTGTGTAGCAAAAGGAAAAGGGTGCATTGTTTTTAACATTTCTCTAACTAAAGATCTAAAAGTGTGCCAGTTGTATGCATGGTCCCTGTGTCAGTACTTTCTAGATCCATATTTTGCTTCAACTGCAGTTTGAGGTCTTTTGGAGTATGTCCGTGAATATTTTTTTCTTTTCTTCTTTTCAAGTATTATTATTTTATTATTATTGATTTACTTTTTTATTTATTTTTTGTGTATTTGACTTTGACTAGGCCATTCTAATACATTAATATACATTGAGTCACAGTTGTTTGAGGTATGAGATTAATTAAAGGTGTTTTTTTTCACTTAAAAGGTTAAATTTTTACCTTTCAGGGGAAATTGTTCCCCGGATGTTCAATAGTGCTTGCTTGTGCCTCTTTTTCTATTGCACTTTTACATTCCAATCAACTTTCCAACTTTCCTTTCTTTGTGGGGTCATTTTAATTCTGTAAAGCACTTTGAGTTGCAAGTTTTGAATGAAAAGTGCTTTATAAATAAAGTTTGATTGATGGATGGATTCCATTAATATGCTTTTATTCAGCCACCTTCCTTAGCATTTTGTTTGCATACCTTACTTTGGTCTGTTGGACAACGGTCAAAGTCCGCAGTGTTCCCCTTATTTGCGTCTGTGATACCATGGCTATAATATATCATTATTTTTCTAAAAATTTGTTTTTAATTGACTATTTTTAACTCAAACATAGCTGATGGTATGGAGATAAACTAATTATTTTCTCACTGCCACAAAGAGGAGCCCACGTACTACCAGCGGTACATTTCAGAACCAGCGAGCTGAACCTTTCTATTGTAGCTTTGGCTGTATGTTAAGAGCAGTTTTATTACTGGAAGGTGAACCTCAACCTCCGTCTCAACCTCCAGCCTTCAGCAGGTTCCCTTCCAGGATTAGCCTGTATTTAATACCATTCATCTTCTAAACACTTGTGACCAGCTTCCTTGTCCCAGCTGAAAAGCGACCCCGCCAACAGCATGATGCTGCCACCACCAAATTTCATAATGGAGATGGTATGTTTGCAGGCATGTGTTATTTTTCCACCTCACAAAAAGGTGAAAAACATTGACATGTAGGCGAGAAAGAAAGGTTTTGGCCTCATCTGAACCCTACCCTACCAGGATATTATACTGAGTGATCCGAGTAAAGAGGGTAAATACAAATGCATAACATACTTTTCCAATTTTTCCTGTAAAAAACATCATATCTTCTCCTACAGTACCCAACAACTATGTGCTACTTTTGTGCTAGCTAATCACGTGCATTAAATGTATGTAATTAGATAGGTACACTGTAATTTGTGGATCTCAACTGATAATATGTAAAAGTGTTATTACGTTTGCGCAGCCTTGTAGTTGCCTTAAGAGTGAAAAAAACTACCTGAATTTGCCTAAATGCATTTTTTGATGACACGTAAAAGCAAGGATTCGCTTGAAAAATTCACGCTAAAATTGAGCACCAGTGCAAGATGAGAAGAAGTCCGCATTTTTTCAGTGCATCAAAACCTCCACCAGCTAATCCCCTTTCTTATATAAATAGCTCTTTTGGTGGGGAAGGTAGCTGCCGCATGGAGCTCTAACCCTTCTGTCCCTGAAGCTACAGCCAGGATAAGCTGCGTGTTGGATTGGCACATCGGGCTGCCTGGGGCCTGCTGCTGCGCTGGCCGACCAGTACAGATGGAGGGCAGGGCTGGGCAATGCCAGCTTGTCAGTCGGATTAAAACGACTCATTTATTCACTGAAGTATCGTGCAAAGCGACCCGGGCCACAGTGGGGTGAGGCAAAAAGGAGGGGGTGGGGGTAGAGGGAGATGCGGCCCTCTGCTCTCCGGTCAGCCGTCCTCTCACCCTGTTCATCTCACTCTCCTGCCTTATTTTGTCGGTTACTTATCCTTTTAGGGCTGCCAGAAGCTATTACGGCAGTGTACGGAAGGCGGACGGCGGGGTGGCATCTCCCAGTGCCCTGGTGACAGATTGCCGCTCGGCATTGGCGGCAAAGATGGCGAGGGGTGGGAAGTGATTGGCTCTGACGCTCAGGAAGTGGGCATAGAGGGCTGAAGGAGGAAGAGGAGGAGGTGGTGGAGGAAGAGGATGACAAGACTTGGCTGTGTGACCTTTCCTATCAACCGATTTACCTAAAGGGGCAGAGGCCCCGCCTTTAAGAGCATGCTCGGCAGCGGTGGCCGCCGTGGCGATCGTGAGCCGAACAAGGATGTGAGGGCACGAAGAGGTGGCCCCGACGCTGACATCTCCAAAAAACCCTGCTGTCCCTGCAAAAGCCTCTGCGAGGATAAGTAGAGGACGAACGGCAAGATTAGTCCAAGACTCACCTCTGGAGTTTCAGTTGCTGCTGCCAACATCAATCCTCAAAGTCAAGCGGTGTCGAGGGGAAGCCATAAAAACCAAGATACAATGAGCGATATGGCCAGCTGCATGTTTATACCTACATCTATTGAAAATCAGTTAAAAAAATTCCCATTGAACAATTTCTATGACAAATTGTTAGACTTTAATTAACATCGGAAAATTATAAGCAAACCCAACTGTAAGTGGTAATTAATGTAATCAATAACAGGTTTTATTACTAATAAAACTAAGATCTATAGTTTAATATTTGTCTCTCAGGAGTTTAAAGAAGGGGGCTTTGAAGTCTAATTCTGGTTTTCAGTGCAGGCGTTAATCTGAGAGGAGTAAAGACAGAAAGGAGGAGGAATTTAAAGTCTGAGGATCCCCTTTGATGCATCAGATTTCAACACCAGAACCACTATGGAAAAAATGAAAAGGAGCACCTTACTTTAGGTCAGACGCAACTCACATTTCTGCTCTGCTGTTCCATTACCTCCGTCTCTCTCTCTGCCTGCCTATATATAACTGACTTATCTGCTTGAGGAGTAGTTCTGCCTGGCCAATCAGAGCTAGGCAGCTGTCAGTTACGTCTCAGCTTCTTGGATGTCTTGATGGTCCGCCATTGTCAATTCGGAACCAGGTTGGATAGAAAGAAAAATCCCTCTTGAAGTAAACTAATAAGGTAACATTGTGCACACGTAACAGGTTGATGTCCAACGTGAACGTAGAAAACTTGTGTTTAACACCTGTGCTGGTCCCTCACCATTTCGTACCTTTTGTAATTTAGGTTTTTCATACTCAACAGCAGTATACCGAAGGTCGTTTTGTACCGATCATGCATCAGTTTGTATCCACCAGATGAACATGTCGTATTTTTATAACTAATTATCTCTGCATCTCATGGAAATGCTTACAACAAGGAAAAACGAGTTTTAAGTACACGGTAACCAAATGGATGTAAGAAAGACACGAAAAATCAAAGGTTAGGTACAACATAGGTGTATGAATTAGCGAAAAAGCGAATTAACTTGGAATGAAGTTGTGCATTCAGGTGATTGTAACAGCTGAATCCCGGAATATTAAAAGAGTTGTCAGGAGGGTTTATCAGCCAATCAGAGGAGGACTTGGGATAATGTGAGAGGCAACCAATAATATTCTATTGCATAAAAAGACAGGTCTATGTTTCAGATCAACAGATTATTCAACATTAAAAGTTATGACTAAGAATAAGACTAATTCAGTAGTCTTCCAAAAGCTTTCTGAATGCTAAATTATGCAATCAAGTCCTGCCATAAAAAAAACAATGTATATTGACAACAAACCTTCAGACAAACTTATTTTAGTTTAGTTTATTTGCACACAAACATTATTATCAATAATAAGCATATACAATATAAAGAGAAACTGTGCAAGAGAGGTTAAGAAGACCTAAAGGTCTCATAAAGCCACCTCCCCAATGACATTAGCTATTTTATCAGCAGAAACAAACAAGTCAAATACAGTCCATTACCAATATAAAAACCTCTAGTCATCATAAACCATTTGAGAAAAACAACAATTTCAACTGTTTTTTTAAAGAATGAAGTGGAGTTGTAGCTTGAAGAGTTGGTGGTAGTCTATTCCAAAGAGAAGGCCCTCTATATTTCACTGTATTTTGCTCAACTGACAATCTGCAAAATGGCAGATTAAGGTTACTACATTGTCCTGTTGCATATGTATGTTTATCTGATGAAAAAAAATTATAATTTTTTTAAACTATTGATAAATCAGTAGTTAAATGTACATACTTATACATAAAAAAGAGATATTGTCAGAATTTAGTCTTTTATAAAAAAGAGGACCAGATGAAGACAGTCTATATGAAAAGTTCATTAAATACAAAAATGTCTTTTGAATTCACAGAATCTTAAACACATGACTGACATGTGGCACCCCAAACACTATTGCAATATGTTATGTATGTATATATGAAACTATAATATAATGACAACAAACAAGAGCTGTGTGTTGTTTTCAAGTTAGATTTCCCATCAATAATAACACCTAAAAATGTTGTTTGAGGCACCTGGACAATATTAATGGGGACATTTTGATAAAGAGTTGGAGAATAACAGTTCTTGTCACCTAAAGGTCAAATCTGACACATTCATATTCACTTCAACTGCATCGAATGAATCCTTAAAGTAAAAAGCCTGGAGCCCTCTGTTTCCAAATGGCACACACCCAGGTCAGTGACAGGCCAAGTCTGTGTACGTGTGCCTGAAAGAGGGGGGTGAAGCTTGGAAGGGTTTTATCGGGTCTAATTACTCCAGATAGCTGTAATTTACAGGTTGACAGCAGGGAGAAATCGGCAAGATTCACACTTCTGCGGGTCAGCATCTGTCGCCATTACTGCGCGGCGAACGCCGCCGGTTGGCTGGTCGGTCGGCGAGCGGGAAGGAACCGTAAACAACAAACGGCGTGTGACAGATTAGCAGCGCGGGCTAAAGGACCTTCCACTGACACATCATTTCTCTCGCTCCGCGAGTCAGTTTGGCGGCAGCTGTCACCGATAAAATGGAAAAGGCAGGAGATGGGGAGGGGAGGCGGAGGTTGCTTTTGTTCCAGATCCAGAGAGGTGGGTGGTGGAAGGAGCAGGAGAAGGAGGAGGAAGGAGGAAGAAAATAGAGATGGGAGGGAGGGTTAGTGAGAGTGACCTGTTTTAAAAGTCTGGCCTCACTTTTTAATAGAGTATTATCTGGAAATCCAGGGCAGGGCAACGTCAAACAGTAGTTTTCCGCTGACTCTAATTACCCCGGCTGTTTCTTTTTTAGGTCTGCAGTACAAATTGCCAGTGTCATCCTGAAGAGGTAATTTTAGCTCCATTTGCATCAGCCTGTGTGGTACAGTCAGCACCAAGCTGTTCTAAGCATTATCTCAGTACATCCTGTCCGCGAACACATTTGTTAAAAAACCTGCAGCACTAAACTTTTCACGAGGCTCTGCTTCCTCTGGACCCGCGTGGCTGAGAGCGGGACCGGGTCGGTCCGGTGCCAGACTGGGCTGGTGGGGGATACTCTGCTTTACCCCGCTTTCCACCTCATTTCCGACAAACGGCTCATTCAGGCCAGCTTCTGTAGTCAGGGTAATGAAAGTATCCTGGCAAAAACATTCTTCCGTGACCTTTCTTTGCCTGGAGGACGCTTCTAAAGTTGCGGGGGATCAAGAGTTTTGTTGACTTCTCAGGGGGGAAAAAAGTGAAGCTTCCTCTGAGTCGTTATGAATGAAGGAGCAGAGGAAAAACTTCTCTTGTAAACCAGTTTTTTCCCAACTGTTGGAATGTCTCAATGCACACTGCCCTGCATGTTTTAGATACTCCGATACCCCTAAATGAAGCAAATACAAGCAGAGTCCACCTTTGTGCAAGTTAATCTCAGTATGGCTGTTTTGTTTGAGGTACGTTGGAGAACATCAGAGAACAAAAAGCATCATGAAGACCAAGGAGCTCAACAGACAGAGCAGGGAGAACGTTCTGGAGAAGTTTAAAGCAAAGGTAGACGATAAAACAAATCAAATCAAACTTTATTTATAAAGTGCTTTTCATACAGGAAATTGCATCACAAAGTACTTTACAGATTAAAATGACCCCACATAAACCACATTCCCATCCCTCCCAGGCTTTGAACATCTCACATAGCTCTGTCCAATCCATCACCTGAACATGGAAACAGGATGAAACAACTGCAAACCTACCAAGACATGGAGGCCCACCTTAACTGTCAGGTTGGGCAAGGAAAGCAATAAAAGAAGTAGCCAATAGGAGGAGCTGCAGAGATCCACAGCTCCAGAGGTCAACAGTCCAGTCAAACACTCAGCAAGTCAAGTCTTTGTGGAGGAGAGGCAAGAAGAATGGCATTGCTGAAAGAAAGCCATTAGAAATTCCTTTTGTAGTTTGTTAAAATCAGCGTAGAGGGACACATCAAACATGTGGAAGAAGATGCTCCGGTCAGACCAAAGGTAAACTTTTGGGCCTACATACAAACCCTTATGTGTGACTTAAAGGTCTCATTCACTCGTCTTTTCAATAAATTTGCTGTGGTCTCTAGTTTGAATGAATGCCCTGTGAGTCATTTTCTGTGGAAAAAAAAAATGCTCTGGCGCTCTTGTTTCAGGAGGATGAAGTTTGTCAGAGGAGTGGGTGGGAGGAAACCGTCAGGATTATGAGTCTTACTCATTAATATTGATGATATGCAAACGTCTTGCCTATGATCTTATCTCTACCAATAACACAAGCCCAAATGTGTTCCGCCATGTTGTGGAGTTGCTAACAGTTAGCTAACAGTTATCAGCAGAGACGCATACTACTCTCTCCAGGCCGCAAAATCAACACAGCCTTCCTGAGGGTGGTCGCAAGCCAAGGTGGGCAAGACCAGGAATACTAATTTTCTCTGTGACGTAGAAGGGACCAGACTTTTTGCCATCTATTTCCTTTCTGTGACTGATGCAGGGAATGAGGGTTGGAGAAAATGTTTACGTGCAGCACGCACATGCAACTCAGAGTGACCGAGCTAAATGAAAGACAGTCTTGGAAAAAAACCTTGTTAGAGGCTGCAAAAAAAAAGAAAAAAACTAGGATGGAGGTAAGCATACAGTCATAGCTACCATGGGATGGTTTAAATCACTATTAAAATGGCCAACAATATAAAGATGCACTGAAATACAACGAAATCTTAGACGATTTTTTTAAATTCAGACATGATTTTAATTAGTTTTTGATAACTTTACTTTTATCTGCTAATCTGTTAATTTTTTATGCTTTTTAATCTACTTTAGGGGTTTAAATCAACAAACCAATTCCATCAGAATTGTACGCCTCCAATGTTATCAGTTCTTCTTAACAACCATCTTGATTCCAGTTTTCCCGAAATTTTGCGTCGTGTTGCAGTTACATCACACTGTCAGCAACATATGCAGCCTAACGCCCGGCTCCATTTCACCAAATGAGATGAGAATTCTGCCGTATGTAGTCACTGCAAATACCACCAATATGCTATAACATTTGTCTACCTAGCAGGAAACGAAGCAACAAGAATGTCGCATTCGAACGCCTGGATACAAGTGCTAACGTAGCTAATCAAATAAGTTCCTCTGTGATCTCCAGTGACGATGGTAACATATTATATATCCTGTATTAGCACACTGTCTCCTTGCAACTGCAAGCAGCAGGCATAAATTTATTTCTATAAAAATGTTCTTACAAATATTTTACGGTCTCATGCATTTTACATGATGATGAGGATGATGATGATGACGACGATGAGAGACGCAGACAGGCCGACACAGACAGCTCACAAGCAGCTAGCCCCTCAACATCGGTCTACAGCCAGAATGTTTACAGGCCATTTTAACCCATACGGCGTTTCTACGGCTAACTTTCAAAAGTAAAATCATGGCATGTGTTTGTCTGGTGGCTAATACATCATCAGAATTACACGTAAAAAATGCAACAGCTCGTAACAGACTGTGTAACCGCAGAATCAGTCGCATATTTAGACCAGTGCAGGTTTTATTTCTTTGATTGCTTAGAAAAAAAGTGAAATCACTCACAATGTGAATGAATTTGTTTGGAGGTTTGTTTACAAAAGCCTGAATTTTCAGCTGCTTAAATGATTAAATGAAACATTTTTGGTCCTATCTAGGATTTGCTTTGCTGCAAAGTGAAACAATCGAGTGTACAACTTCCGGGTCATTATTCCTTGTTTTCCCAGCAAGCCTGCAGCTCATTGTCCGTTTGAAGAAAAAACTAAAACAAATGTTAAATACACAAAACAACCTGTTTAGGATCTGTTGCTGTGAGGAAAAACAGATTTTGAGTGAAGGAAGGAAACCTAGTGAGGCATTTTGCAGCAATCGATCACAAAATGCAATATGTCTGAGGACAAGAGTTTTATAACTGCTCTTGCTGTGTTGGATGTTGTCCCAGCAAAATCTTCTTCATTCTTAAAGAAATTTATTTTTGCCTTTTGGACTTTAACCAATCAAAGACAGATTATGAATATTTATGTTGTGCGTTGGTTACCAAAATGTATTCAGGAACTCCGCGGATGCTTTTAAAACCTTTATTTCAAGTATTAGTGTTTGTATACAGTAGATTTTATTTTGCACAGGCATAATATAAGGTGGTATTGTTGAAGGAATTGTTCATTTAATTCCATCCTGCACTGGTTTGCATAATAATTTTACATCCAATCCAACTTAAATTTTAAAATTGATCTCAGTTAATTTAAAATAAAAAAGTTTCAGCAAATTAGAGTAGATAAACTTGTTCATCAGAGATCACACTACAGGTTTAGATGTTTAGTAGAAATGTGTAAATATTAGGGGTGTAACGGTATTCGTATAAGTATTTTTCAGTACGGCCTTGTTGGTTTGGTACACGTGTACTGAACGAATACAGCTGTTTTCAACTTGAACACATGCAGAATGTTTACGTGCGGAACTCAGAGCGCAGTGCAACGTTTCCGCAGCGCAACTTTAGAAAATGACACTAAAACAAAACAGAAAGGACTCCCAGCTATCACTGAACTCTGCTGTTTGGGAACATTAATAGTTTCTCATGCAGCTACAGTAGAAAAAGAAAGATGGACCGAACCAGAACTTTGTCAGCGAACATATCTTTCAACAGCAATAAGGTCCATAACACGCTCTGCACTAAAGTGAATGACTCACCTGAAACAATGTCAACCTGAATGTTGATACTAGAGAAAAACCAGCTGACGTCCAACATGGCTACCAGTAGCATCCAATCAGGCCAAACTCCTTATTTTGTATAGAACAAAAGTCGGCTGAATCTCCATTGATGAGAAAGGATTCTCCCAACGGGTGCCCGTGCTGCATTCAAGTACATCTGGGAGACTAGGTTGTTGAAATATCAAAACAACGCCAAAGTGATTTAAGCATTTTTTATTCTCTAATATGGACAAAGTATTATGTAAACATTTCTAAACATTAACACTGACTGATTTCAAGTGGAGATAGTTTTCTACTCTGGCTATGTCTGCTTGTACTATTTTATATGTGTGTGTGTGTGTGTGTATATATATATATATATATATATATATATATATATATATATATATATATATATATATATTGTGATGGCCTGCTCACTGACCTTTGTATATTTCTAGGTTGAGCTGCAGCATGATGAGCAGACCATCCCCTTGATTGGTGACACCTGGGCCCGGTGTTAATAAAAGCTGCTCTCTCCCTCCAGTTCAGGGGAAGAGTTTCTCTTCCTCACGGGCTTTTGTGTTCTCTTTGCTTTGGTGTGGGAGCTTGGCGCGCCACTTTTGGGTTTAGGTTTCTTTCCTTGCTTCTATTATTTAAATAAATCCATTTTACTTGTTTAAAGTACGATGTCTCACCCTGCTTTTCTTGTCATGATTTGAGCCAGGTCATGACAAATATATATATATATATATATATATATATATATATATATATATATAATCTCCAGTCAGTTCTATACTTTCAACTTTTTTAAGTTCTTGAAGATAATGAAAACAAATTTATTTCAGGAATTGAAAGGAATAAATTCAGGAAAAAAAGGTTTTTTGTTTAATGCTGATCAAAGTAAAAGAAAGAAAAAGTCATGTACACATTTGTATTAATTTTTCTTGATTAAAGTGTACCAAAAACATCCTGAACCATGACTTTTGTGCACAGTTACTCGCCTAGCAAATATGCAGAAATATAGCTTTTAATAAACAATGGGTAGCACAAACGTTATTTTTGCCTGAATTGAACCGAGCAGATGTGTCTCCATCCCCATCATCCAGCTCATCCATAATGCCTAGTGGTCGTGGGGTGATCGTACGGGTCTGGCCTTGTCCTGTTCAATATCTAACGGCAGACTGCCTGGTGGCTCCATGTGCCAACCTCCAGAGCCCCTTGGTGCCATATGGGCACCCCAGGTCTGGTCCATTAGCGGGGCCTGAGCAGCGGTTAGAGCGGGCCTGGACCCCAGCCCTTCTGGCCTTCCCCTGGCATTGCCACAGGGCATGTTCTCCCATCGCCAGCTGCCCAACACTGGGTCAGAGGATGCAACAGCGGCGGCCTACCTGAGTGCTCCAGCAACCAGCTGCTGGTTCCAGCAAGACACACAATGAGGAAATGGGCCAGATTCATGTTCTATGGGAAATTACTTGTATTATTTTAAAGTGATTTGTTTTTCTCTTTAAAATTAAAATGTACTTTTTTTATTTGAGTCCTAAATGACTAGAACTGACCCTGATAGTTTTGCCACTCTACTGATTTTTTTTAAGTGTATAGTTGCAACACTTTCTCTTAATAATAAACTCAAACCGTCCCCAGTAACCAAAGAGCTGTACTGCAAAGCCAGATGAAATCACTGAGAACATCTTCATGTTATTTTTTAAACTAACTCTATTTAAAAGGATCACTCATAAAATGACCACCAAACTGGTTACCATCACAACAAACTATTAAATACTATTCTGTTCCATTCATGTAACCGGGTGATTTGGCTCCAGATATCCATTGTCTGACCTTTGAGTAAGCGATTAATATTGGCTGGAATGTCATATGTTTTAAATATGTCATATGTTATGTGACTCTGATGTGTTTTGCTTTTGCTGTTGTTTTATTGCTGCTTTTATTGTATCCCCTAATCAACCAAAGCACCTTGAATTGCCTTGTTGTTGAAAGTGTGCAATACAAATAAAGTTGCCACGCCTGCTTTGCCTTGACCACTTTTCGGAAATATTTCTCTTGCAACTCTCCATTTATGTATTATTCGTGATTATACCTGCCATTATGTTTGTGTTCTCCCCTGGTTCCTCTTTCTCATAGAAAGTAACTCCAACTTGGTGATTCTGTCTTTAGCCGTTTCTTTTCCGAGGACAGAGCAATTAAGCAAATTATCCCTGCCACGGTCTTTGTTTTCTCTCCTTGTTTTTCCCATAGATAGTACTTCTAAGTGATTCTGCATTTATTAATATAACCATTGCAATCAGCTGTGTGTTTTCTTTATTTTTTCCAGAGAAAGTACACCTGGCTCAGTGCTTCTGTGTCGATCTGTGTTTCTTTCATATACAAAGTCATAGATGGAGTTATTACTGCCATAAACTGTTGTTTCCTTGGTTTTTCTTGCAATAGAAAGTATACCTGGATCAGGGTTTCCATATTTAGTTGTATCTATTTCCTGAACAGAGCCAATAGCAAAGCTGCAGCTACAATTACCTTTGGGTACTCTTTGTTTTTTGTTCTACAAAGAAAGTACTACCCACCCCAGTGCTAGGGTGCTACCTCTCTCCTGGATATGAGTGATTACTGTCGTTTTAACAAAAAGAGTCTGATTTTTCATTTAACTTCATTTTCTTTCTTTCAAGCAGACTTTCAATTTATTCACAGTTACCAGATACTGTATGAGCAAATCACAAAGTATGTCTACCACATCATGAAAAACATTTTAAAGCATAGAGAACAACCAAACATTTTTGCAGATATATGTTGTCTTTTTCTTAACAATATGTGTTAAACAATTAGAAAAATATTTTGATCCTGAAAAAATTACCTTACAATATTTTTTTATTTGATCTTTCTCCTTATAAATATACAGATATCTTTTCTATATGTTTTCTAATGATTCGATTTTCACAGTTTCTCATCCTCTACAATTGATGGATTTCTCTCACTTTTAATTCCTCATTGTTTTATTACTAATAATTACTCATTTACTCTCTGTTTCCTTGATTTAATCATTTCATTGCGTCTTTAGTAGTTAAATGTCTTTTTGTTTTTAAGCTTTCTATATTAAAAATCCCCTTTTATTGGCCTGACGTAATGTTTTAGTTTCTGAGAAACTGAAGTATAAAATTTTAAATGATTCACTGAAATAAATCAGGTTAATATTCTGACTTATTAGAACTCACCTGTAGTTTCATGGGTGTGTTTGACTGACGTTTGCGGAGGAATAGTGAATAGTTCTAGTTTTAATAAAAGTCATTAAAGTATGAGTCTGTGTGCTACAGCTGAACCCAGATATTTACATACACCTTAGGAAAGAAAATTACTGTCAAACATCAAAGTGGAGTAACTTTTTTCATTTTTGATCAATAAATTATAACATATTTTTTGTGTTTGTGAAATGTCAGAATAACGATAGAGAGAATTGTTATGTATTTTTTTTATTTCTTTAATCAAAGTGAGAAGTATACATACACTTCCTTAGTATTTGGTAGAATTGCCCTGAAACTGTTTGATTGGGCCAAACGTTTCTGGTTTCCTTCTACAATCTTTCTACAACCGTTTGCTGGAATCTTGGCACACTCCTCCTGACAGAACTGCTGGAACTGGGTCAGGTTGGTAGGCCTTCTTGATCTCACTAGCCTTTTCGCTGCTGGCTACAGATTTTATATGGGATTGAGATAAGGCCTTTGTGCCGGCCACTCCAGCAACTTGACTTTGTTGTCCTGAAGCCACTTTGTAGCTAATCCGGAGGTCAGTTTGGGGTCATTGTCCATCTGGAATACCCATTTACACCCAAGCTTCAACTTCCCGGCTGATGTCTTCAGATGTTGCTTTAATATTCCACGTCATTTTCTTTTCTCATAATTCCTTCTATTTTGTGAAGTGCACCAGTCCCTCCTGCAGAAAAACAGCCCCACTGTATGATGCTGCCACCCTCATACTTCACAACTGGGATGGTGTTCTGAGGTTTCAATGCTTCCCCTTTTTTCCCTCTTAATATACCGTTTATCATGATGGCCGAACAGTTCCGCTTTGTTTTGTCAGACCACGGGACATGTCTCCAGAAATTAAGATTTTTGTCCCAACGTTCAGTTAAAACTGTAGTCTGGCTTTTTTGATGGTTTTAAAGTAACGGCTTCCTCCTCCCAGAGTAACCTTTCAGCTCATGGTGGTAAATATCTGGTTTTACTGGGGATAGAGACACTGTCTGACCAGCTTCAGCCAGCATCTTTACAAGGTCTTTAGGTGTTCTGGGGTTGAGTTGCACATTTCACACCAAAATACGTTTCTCTCTGGGACTCAGAATCTGTCTCCTTCCTGAGCGGTAGATGACCAGCGTATTATTGTCTGAACAGATGAACATGGGACCTTCAGGCATGTGGAAAGGCAGGATGAGCCACACTGATGGGGGTCCACAGTTCTTCTCCTGATGTCTTGGTTGAGTTCTCTTGATTTTCCCATGATGTCAAAGAAAGAGGCTCTGTGTTTGGGGGGTGCCTTTATATGCACCCACAGGGGTGCCACTCAGATGGACTCAATTAACCAATCAGAAGCTTCCTAAGCTCAGAGTGGAATCATCTGGAGTTTTCTTATTGTTTAAAGACACAATAAACTTAGTGTATGTATACTTCTGACTTTGATTAAAGTAATAAAAAAATACAAAAACATTCTCTCTTTATTCTGAAATATCAGAAATACAAAAAATATGTCAGCATTTCAAACAAACCAAGTTTACTCATGTTTGACAGTAAAGAAGAAAATGTTTTTCGTATATTTATGAGGTTTTAACTGTAAAATATTATTTTCATAAACATTTACTGATTGTTTAAAGAATTATTACACCAATAGAAATAATTTGGGACATTGTTAAGAGAATCCCCCTCAGAAATAGTTATTTGACCCAGAGAGCGCCTTGACATGACAACCAAGCTCTGGTCTTTCACCTTGTGTATTTATGAGTTAGGTTAAGATGCGGGGTGTTAAGGCATGTAAGACGTGTGTGGGTAACCCTCCCTGAAGACGTGGAAAAAGAGAGCAGGAGGAAAGAGGAGGAGGGTGGATGGAGGAGAGACATCCAGCACATCACAGGGGAATGTCGGTAGTATTCTGAGCAGCCTGTACCTGCCACAGGACCTCAGGCCTCTTTTAATTAATCATCACACGGGATGAATAATTCAGCCATTATCCCTCAGAATAAATAGAAGCACTGGATTTCATGCTGGAGTCATTCACTTATTATGTTTCCTTTAGTAATACACAGATTGGGGCCTGGCCATAGAAGAACACAACCCAAAGGTATGTGTTAGATTCTGAGGTATTTTGTAGCCAGCTGCATTTGCTTCAGTAACTTTTTAAAAACAAATCTACTTTTAGGAGAAGTTTTTTTATTGAACTATTATTATTTTAAATTGTACTCTTGACTACAACTTCTGACTACTCTACCCATCTCAGAATGAAGAACAAGGATGTTTTACCCAAAAATGTTCTGCTGATACAATATGTATGATACAGGGCAGATACAATATATTGCGATATATTGCTATACTATGAGTATATATTGGGATTTTAAAAACTGAAGAATGAATGAAGAAGGTGAAAACAGGCCAAAAACTACCCGTCATCATTACTGGTTCTATTCAAATTCTAAAAAACTAAAAAACAAACAAACAAAAACAAAACATTGCTTTTGAATATCAATACAATATCATGACATTAAATATCGCAATATATTTTTTAATAGAGCATATCTAAAATATTTGAAAGAAACTGCACCGTAGGAAACTGAAATACCTTGCTGCAATGCTACTTAACACACTGTTGGTTGGTATTTGCAGACCAGCCAATCTAGGAGCATCATTTATTTTCGATGTGGATGAATGGCTGTACCCCCAAGAGCCGAGCTGAGGAAGACTATGGATCTTAGGTTTCCACTGTGCGTATTAATGCATATTAAGGTATATTTGGTGTTAAAACTATTAAAGCAGACAGTTATGGGGCGTCAGGTGACGCAGTGGTTAGAGCTGGTACAAAATATATGGAGGCCTTGGTCCTCGACGCGAATGTCCCGAGTTCAATTCCTGGCTCCGCTGACATTTGCGGCATGTCTTCCCCCACTTCTTGCCCTGTTTCTAAGCTGTTTACTTTTGAATAAAGATCACTATGGCCACAAAGCCTTAAAAAAATTAAAATAGACAGTTATAAGTGTTTTTAGAGGGGTTCTCAAGTATTCGCGGGAGGTTGTGGTCCCTAACCTCTGAGGTCCACTGTACTTGAGTAAAAATATAGTGAAATAATAATGCTCTACTCTGTACCATCTCCATATACAGCAGCTTTGTGGCAGATATTCTTTTTTAAAAGCCGTGATGTACTTTTAGTAAATTCTTTGATACATTTCATTAGTGATTGCTGGTTTTTCTGTCCTGGGCTTTAAAACAGTGTGTATAGTGTCATTTCTGCACTGAAACGCTTGTTTCTGATCTTGCCACTTTCTCACCTTAACCTTTTACACAAGACTGAGCATCCCTGAGGGGAGCTAAGTAAAAGGCCACCTCCGTGTTTCCCCACTGATGTCACTGAAGGGTTATCAGTGGTTTTTCATTGAGAGGGGGATTTGCTGTTGCGGTTCAGGGATGCTAGGCCTAACGGGTCTTAGAAGATCAGCTTCCTAAAGGCTTTCAGAAAACATTTTTTTACTCCTACCTCACAAAGAGAGAGAGAGAGGAGTGGGAGCTGCAGAGGAGCCATTTGTAAAGGTACACAGTCAAAAGTTAAAAGCAATCGTTTGGGTTATTATGAGGGATTGCTGAAGGATTGCTGTGGTTGGAAAGTCTGCATCAACGGGGCCCAACCTCACGCCAATGACTGACGCAATCTGCTGGGATTCCTTAAATAGGAAACTTTTTAACTGATTGGAATGTTTGTTTAAATGTATTGAAATGACTTCTTGTTAAGTGCCTTGAGATGAGATCTGTTGTGAATTGGCGCTATATAAATAAACTGAATTGAAATTGAATTAGCCTGTCATAAGATAAATAAATGGGGGTTCATTTTTCAAAGACATATTTGCGTCCATGTTATTTAGTCATTTATAAATGCCACAGTTTCAAGCTAAATATTTAGTTCACAAATTAAATATTTAGCTCCAAAGTAAACATTTAGCTTGTCAACCAAATATTTGTCTACAAACTAAATATTTAACTTTGAACTAAATATTTAGTTAGTAAGCAAAACTGGCAAGCTAAATATTTAGCTTCAAATCAAACATTTTAGCTCAGGGCTAAATATTAAGCCTATTTGCAAATTTGCTTGCCTATAAACGTAAGTGTACTACCAAAATAAAGGTTGGGTGTTGCAGCCTCTATGTAAACTGCTGGCAAGACTGAATGTCTCCTCTTTATCAGTTTGTTTTCCAGCAAACATTTTCAGCTTAAAACGTAGGAGGAGCTTTTTTAATACAGACGTTTACCGATGGATTTATAGTAACAGTGACTGCGCCCGCACCAGGAGTTTAAGTAGAGGTTCGTTTACAAACTAAATATTTAGCTACAAGCTAAATACATATTTAGTTTGTAAGGAAAATATTTAGTTTGTTATCTAAATATTTGGGTTGAAAGTATGACATTTATAATGGAATAAATAACATAGAGGTAAATATGACTTTGAAAAATGAACCTTCATTTTTTTCTCTAATGACAGGATAATTTACAAACGGCACCCCATACTACTTTGGTGCTGGTGTCAGAGCTAGTGCTTAGCCATAAAAAAAAAAAAACAGGTGGCTTTTCCACTGGTGTTCGACCTCGAATGACGACCATAAAGCCAGAAGACACTTGGGTCTCCCAGCCAGACCAACTCTGCTTATGTTTCTAGCTTGTATTGTTACGAATGAAAATGACGGTTGCGTGTTTCTGAGCGTTTGTTATCATGCCCCAACACCTAGGTTGTGTCACCATACAGGCGGGGGAGAAAGTGGTTCTTAGCAAGCACAGACTCTGGCCCTGCAAGGAGTTGGTGCTGGGTTAAGCAGCGGTTTGGAACCAGGAAACGGGTGTTTTTGTAGTGGGAAACCAAAGAACTGGCGCCAAGTCAGGCTCTGGCACTGGAAAAGGTCCATCGCTTTCGCACTCTATGAACCTTTTGGAGTTCCTATAACCTTTTTGGGAACCAGGCCATTTTTTGGTGCGTTCGGACATATAGGAGCAGGGTCTTTTCTGAGTCCCATAGGAACTGAAATATGTAGGTGTTTGGTGATTGGTAGAACTGACAAGCTACGCCCCTTGCCTGATAGGTGCCTTGTGTTGTTCACTTTTCGTGGGCTATGACTGTTTCGCTGCTGGCTGTGGCGCTAAAGTAGCACGTTACTGTCGCAGACGATTGCGTCACAAATGGTCCTTATCAAGGTCCCCACTCATGTGCAAAATGGAAAAGTCCCCATGGGGAATGGTGGTTCCTATAACTAAACTCGAGGCGGGTAGTTCTCAGAACTGCTTTCCTAGAACTGGTATGTCCAAATGCGGCTTGTTTCCAGAGTCAGACGTGATGGTGGAACCATCATGGTGTGGGAAAGATTTCCTTCAGTACAGACGGGAAAGATGGTGAGAGTTGATGGGCAATTTGAACAGAAAAGCTGTTCGACGAGATAGGTGAGGTTCACCTACACAGTCTGTCCAATCTGACTGAGCTTGTCTCAGTTTCTACACGTGCAAAGCTGTTGGAGACAAACCCTGAATAACATGCAGCTGTAATTGCAGCGCAGTTTGGCTCACCTATTGACCCAGAGGGTTGGAAACGAATGCTCAGCAAACCAAGGTTGCGGTTGTAATGTGACAAAATGTGGAAAAGTTGAAGGGTTATGAATAAAGGCTGTAAAAGTGCATCGGGGGGGAGGGCATATCCTCTCATTCCCTCCGGCCTGAGGCGAGGAAGTGAGGAGGCAGCAGAGGAGCAGTGATGAAGAGCAGCACCTGTCAGGTGAGGGTTTAGCAGTCGATGACGCAGAAGGAGCGTGGAGTCGACTGCTAATCTCTGGCGCGGCGACCCGCCGGGGTGCAGCCGGTCTCCAGGGGGGGAAGCGGCACCAGGAACCTCTGGCTCTGACGCTCTTCCAGGGCTGCCCGTCCCGTTAATGTCGTTGATCTGCTCTAAATGCATTTCATTATCATCATCATGATTATATCACTAATTGTGTGTACTCTGTAATATGCTGCAGCAGCAGCGGCAGCAGCAGACTCCTCCTGGGAAGACTGAATGATTAAAACATGCGCGGTGAGCCATGCATCAAAACGTCCCTGAGGGGTTCCTCGCAAGATACATGCAAGCGGCTGGCCTGACACTCGGAGCAGGCAGGCAGCGGAGGATGTGGTCTGCTGAGGGTTGAAAGGCTGAGGAGGAACCTGCAGGCAATAACAAGACAGCAGGTGGACTTCAGAGCTGTGGAGGATTGACCCGAGCTGATCCCATCCATATCCATAAACCCACACTACATAACCTATATACCTAAATAATTCCTCCAGCCCACAATCCCGAGGTTCAAATCCAGCCTCTTCGGCCTGCTCTGAGGAGTGTCTCCGTCTTCATGTGCGGCTTGACGGCAGAGAGGATGAAGTTTTGGTGACAGCATCTGATGAAAGTTTAATCCGACATTCGTACTTTTTTCCCGGGCTGGGACCGGGTCCCGAGTCAAAACCCGCCACAGACACACACAGCAGGTGTGTTAAATATTCATCCGCTACACGCTTCATTAACAATGAAACGCACCGTGGTTTCATTCATTTATTCTGATTATTGAAACAAAAGATGGAAAATTGAGGGGATTAAAACATGGTGGGTGTGCGATTCCGTGTTTGTCTCGCAGATTTGTAGCGATTTGTTTTGTGACAAATAACCATGCCTGTTGAAAGCCTGCTGTCGGCTTGCTGGGAGTCAGGCAGCTATACTGCGATGAATGGAGGAGGAGGGGGGGGTTGTTTTTTTTTAACAAATCACCGCCTGCTTTAGACATTTCTCTGCATCCAACTGCAGCGGTGTGACCTCTGACCTGCCCAGAGGCGTCTCCTGACTGGTCCCACGAAGTGAGCTGATGTATGGCCTCAGCCAGCAAACGAGCAGTGGATTGTTTCTTTACTAATTAATGACATTTAATGATCTCTCCCGGCGAGAAGGGGGCTGCGCTCGGACAAATGACTGATGTCGCGGCTGTCAGGGAACGGACCGGAGGAAGACGCGTCGCCGCAGAGTGACGGGCCCGCTTTGGCATGTGTCTTCAATAACACTGAACGGATGTGACACACTGATGACACAATTTCCCAATGGAGATCATTAAAGTTTCATCTGTTCTAATCTAATTACAGCAAAGATATTCTCATCTCATCTTATCTTCACGAGAGCTCTAAGGAAAACAACGGAATGACATGAATAAGATTGAAATAATATTTTTTTTTAAACATACACTATATCTCAAGGCTTTTGGGTACTTTATGTTTGAAAAGCTAAACTATGAAGTGGACCCACCCACCTATGGCAGCTATATCAGCTTTAACCCTCCTGGAACAAACTTCCACTTTTGGTGAGACAATCCACCTCTGTAATTACTTTTAAATCGCGGCTGAAAGCCCATTATTTTAACTGGCTTCTGTTTTATTGGTTGTGATAACACTTTTTAGTATTCTATATTTTACTTCCAGTATTTATATTGTACTTTTACCCAGTTTAATTCAATGTTGGGGTATTTGCTTATTGTTGTATTTTATTATTTTATTTTGTCTGTTTTCTTTCTCAATTTTACTGTACAGCACTTTGGTCAGCTGTCATGCTGTTTGTTAAAGTGCTCTATAAATACACTTGACTTGACTAACTCTTCTGATTTAACACATAGTGGAGCACAATTGCTCGTCTCACAGAATTTACGTCGCTAAACCACACAAGCAGAAGAAGAAAGAAATGGCACTGAGTTTAGCGAGCTTCGTATCCTTCTTCCAGGACTAACGAAGGAACAATAAACAGTGGAGAAATCCACTATTAGGCCGGCTCTACACGGAGACAAAACAGGTATGGTTTCAAAAACAGAGTCTGTAAAAAACATCACCACAATAATTGTCCACATGAGTTGAAACAAACCGGCTTAAAATGCTGCAGTGCATATGCCGGGCCCACTTGTGGCACTGTGACACTGCCTGAGAAACACAGAAAAGAACACTGAGCATGCAAACACGACAAATCTAGTTTCCAATGAGAGCTTTATTCAAAAGCATATGGTGTCTTGAAACAGCAGCTCCTTGTGGATGAGACATCTATTTGATTAAATATCTTTGCTGTTACACCTCATTTCATCTCCGTGTATAGAATAGAATATTCCTTTATTGTCCCACAAAGGGGAAATTCAGCTGTAACACCAGCAAAGTGACACATAATTAAAGCATTTAGATTCACAGAAGAAAAGTGGAAAAACACAATTAAGAATAATATATGTACATTAAGCACTAAATTACAAAACCCAAGTATTGTGCATTTAATAAAAATAAAGTGGCATGCTCAGATTTGAATGTGTCACTGAGTAGGATAATTTAAAAACAAGAAATATTTACAGAATGTGCATGTTGAGTTGTGCACTAAAAGGTAAACGTAATATTTACAAGAAGTTAACAGAATATAAACTGTGAAAAACAGATGTGCAAATAACAGCAGCAGAAATGTTACTTGAAGTGAGATAAACAGTGCAAATGACAGCAGGGGTGTAAACATTATTGAGTTTGTTGGGAGCAGTTCTGGTTGTAGAGTCTAACAGCTGCAGGGAGGAAGGACCTGCGAAAACGCTCCTTCATGCACCTAGGATGCAGCAGTCCGTCTATGAAGGAGCTGTGCAGCTCAGCGACATCTTCATTCATGGGGCCTAGAAAGGGCCTTAAACTGGCCATGTGGAAAGTAGCAGCTATGCTGGGGGAGAAATAGTCGGTCGAGGGAGAGCCAGCATGAAGGACAAACTCTACAAGGTCTCACTGAGTATTTCAAGTGCTAGCTAATGTTGGCTAATGTCATATTTCTGATTAGTAGTCTTTTTAATCACACATTTTTACTAGCAAATGAATCACAAATAACATGACAAACACATTCGAAACACACATCATTAGTTATCATTTAAATTGAGGTACAGCATTTGTGTGATTCAAGCCGTAAGGCAAGCGGACCAGAAAAAAACACTTATCGCTCTATCGACTTTCATTCATTTGTTGTTTTTTTCGGTTAGGGGACCCATAAGCCGAGGAGACTTAGGCCACGTCCACACGATGCCGGAGCGTTCCCTATCCGATAATTTTTTTTCCCCCTCGTTCTAAAAATACAATTCCGTAAACACAGCTTCGTCTCAAGAAATATCTGCGTACACACGAAACCACTGAAACCAACTGAAAACGGGGTAGTATATATGCCAGACCAGTATGGGGCGCTGTAATTCTGCCACAGAGATACACTATACACGGAGAAGAAGACTTTGAGCATGCGCATAACCTTGCGCGCTGTATACAAACCAAGAAGAATAAATTTATAACAAAGCAATAGATTTTGCTGTAATAAAGCTAGTAGGCTTAGTAGCTTCTGCAGCATGAACAAAATCATGTAGTCCGCCATTATTGTTGTTGTACTTACGAGTGAAGCAGCCGACACGTGGTGTGATGACATCATCGTGTCACAAAATATACGGATTGGCTGTACACGCAAGGGTGTCGTTTTCAGATGTATCCACTTTGGGACCCGGTTTAAAGAAAATAGCGGTTTCAGTCTCCCAAAAACGCCGGATCCGTGTGGACGAAACGCTAATACGATATAAAATTTATACGTATACAGCGAAACGCGTCTCAGTGTGGACGGGCCCTTAGGCTCCCCGGTTACACGGTTTCTTTAAAATATTAAACATTGCAATATTGCCTTGTTTATTGTTTAATTTTCCTTGTTCCGTTGCCCCATGAAAGAAAACTGGCCCCCACCCGCCCGCCCAGTAAATTTGGTCTAGAATCTAGAACCGCCACGGTGTCATAGGGATAATAAACTGACTGAGAACCTCAAAGTATGGTAACTAAAAATCTGACCATCCTAATTAAACAGCATTTTCACCAGCAAGACGCCATATTAAAAGCAGTTATTAAAAAAATAAGCATTTGTGCTTGTAACATAAATCTCTGTTGTTCCATATAAAACACATACTACTCATAAATAATGTACCAGTGGTTTCCTCTCACCCGCGCGTTTAGGATGACGTCACCACGTCCTCTTCCTGGTAAAGATGGCAGCCGCCAGTCCGCCAGAGTCTGCTCCCTCCGAGCCTGGAAACATGGTGATAAAGACGGAACCTACATGGGGGGATGACGTGCTCCCCACTCCGTGGGACGTGCCGGTTAAACGGGAGCCCGTGGTGCCTCTGCTGTCCCCGGTGAGCGGGCTGCAGCCCCTCCGCTGGTCCCCGGACCACCGCCTGGCTGTGTGCACCTCCAGCTCCCTGTCTGTGATGGAGCTGCTCTGTGACGTCCGCAGCGGCAGACAGGACCTGAGCCTGACCAGGACCTCCATCCCTGTCCCGGCTAACGCTCACATGCTGCGGGTAAATAATCTTAGATGTTCTGTACTGGAGCTGCTTCCTGTCTGCTGGAAAAACAAACACAAAACAGTGAATACAGACATTTCTGCAGCAGGATGTTACTTTAGGATATATACCTTAACTTGAAGGTATTTTTGTGGCACAGTCAGTTTCTGGTTTACTAGTGCTTCACAACATCAGGATAACATGTAACAGATGTAGCATTGCAGAATTATGTGATCAAATGTATTAACTCACGTTTTCCCGAGTTTCTTTTTTCTTTTTTTGCACACAATGAACCCTGTGCAAATAAAATTTAATATTGAGATATTGGTTACGATTGTAAACATCCTAAACGTTTTTGCTTCACTAAGGTTGTGTCGAAACTATATGGCATGAGGGCCACAATTATCAAGTGTAAAGCTTTTTTCTGTGCCAAGAAAACTCATTCAGGTTTTTATTTGCTCAAAAATAAACATGTAAGATTTTATTTAGAAAAAACAAATTAACCCGATTTTGTTGGAAATGGAGCTGTAAATATTGTACGTCCAAAACATAAAAAGGGTCTCGTCCTGCTTTTTATGTGAATTTTTATTTTATTAAAAAAATTAGGATTAATGCAGAAATATCTCTTACTAAATGTGAAGTAGTTTGTATTTATCTGAATGTTCATTTTATTATAATTTTATTTGTCTGTAAAATGTCGTTATAAAAATATGCTTTTTCCGATTCACTATTTCATCGATTAATTGCAATGTGAAACGTGCCACATTGTTAGCGACTCATAAGTGTTCAAAACCCATTATTTTTATTAATAATTACATGGACTGGAACCTAAAAGTCAGTCATGGGCATTTTTCGGGGACGGACCGGTGGAAACCTGATAGTGTTTCGGCCTTGAGGCAAGAAATTTACTCGGCGTTCAAAAATGCTTCCTTTCAACCCCACCAAGTAAATTTCACGCTCCATGGCCGAAAAACGCTATATGCCGCCATTCTGTTTCCACTGGTCCGTCCCCCGCAAATGTCCCGGCGGCACGCCTCACTATATGCTCCTGTGAATATAAAAATGTTGTAAACAAAGAATGCTTTCAGAAATATAAATAATGATTGTTATTTTTATTAACTTACAAGACGTGAGCAAGCAAAAGAGAAATCTAAATCAAATCAATATTTGGTGTGACGACCCTTTGCCTTCAAAACAGCATCAATTCTTCTAGGTAAACTTGCACACAGTTTTTGAAGGAACTCTGCTGGTAGGTTGTTCCAAACATCTTGGAGAACTAACCACAGATCTTCTGTGGATGTAGGCTTCCTTACATCCTTCTGTCTCTTCATGTAATACCAGACTCACTCCATGTTATATTAAGATCAGGGCTCTGTATGTTTGGGGTTGTTATCCTGCTGCAGAATAAATTCTCCGACTCCATTTACAGAAATGCAGCCCCACACGTCCAAGGAACCTCCATCATGCTTCACTGTTGCCTGCAGACACTCATTATTGTACCGCTCTCCAGCCCTTCGACGAACAAACTGCCTTCTGCTACAGCCAAATATTTCACATTTTGACTCATCAGTCCAGAGCACCTGCTGCCATTGTTCTGCACCACAGTTCCTATGTTTTCATGCATACTTGAGTTGCTTTGCCTTCTTTCCATGTCGGAGGTATGGCTTTTTGGCTGCAACTCTTCCATGAAGACCACTTCTGGTCAGACTACTCCGGAAAGTAGACGGGTGTACCTGGGTCCCACTGGTTTCTGTCAGTTCTGAGCTGATGGCACTGCTGGACATGTTCTGAATTCGAAAGTTAATTTTCTTGATGTGTCGTCCCCCCCCCATTTGCTGAACTAAGTTTTCTTGGCCAACCACGTCTAAGATCCTCAACGTTGACCGTATCTTTGTGCTTCTTCAAAAGAGCTTGAACAGCACATCCTGAAACCCAGGTGTGCTTTGAAATCTTTGTCTGGGAGAGACCTTGTTGATGCAGTATAACCTTGTCTTGCTGTGCTCAATCTTGCCATGACATGAAACTATCTTCCACAACAGAGTTTGGCTGTTTTAAGCCTCCTACACAGCGGTTTCTGTTTCAGTTAATGACTGTGTTTCAACCTATATGTGACATTAATGATCATTAGCAACTGTCTGGTATAATTGGTTGATCATACACCTGACTATAATCCTACAAAATCCCTGACTTTGTGCAAGTGTACCTATAAGAATTGATGCTGGCTTAAAGTCAAAAGGTAGTAACACCAAATGTTGACTTAATTAAGATTTTTCTTTTGTTCTCTCACTTTGCGTTTTGTAAATTGATTAAAAAAAATAACGATCATTATATTTCTGAAAGCATTCTTTGTTTACAGCATTTTTTCACACCTTCCTAAACCCTGCAAAGTACTGTAGTTGTTTTACATTTACAAAAAAATTGAATTAAAACATTTTTCTTGAATAGCAAAAATATTTTCTTGCTTCCTTGGTACATAGGACAGAAAATAGGCGTCAACATTGTCTTTAAATGTGGTTTGAGACGAGTGAGAAGTAATCAAATGGTCGGAAAATTACAGAGAGTTATTAGAGTTAGTTTATAATTCCTAAACAAAACATTTGTATTTAGTCCCCTTTTACTCTGATACCTCTGAATGAAATCCATTTTTGGGAAAGAAAACCCGTTTGGACACTAATTCAGTCTGAGTCTAGCAGACTAAAAAATACTGTGAAGGAGTTTTGATTGTTATTTTAATTAAACACAACTTTTACATAATGATTATAGATTGTCTTAAGTGACTAGCAGCTAAAAGATTAACCATGTTCCAAGAATGACTGTAAAAGATTCAGATATGTTAAAGACAAGTAGGAAATCAAGATTCTGATAAATAAATCAAATATCTTATTAAACGATTCTGAAGGTAATGACATAGTATTAGGGCCATTGCAGGTAAAAGAAAAAAATTTGGAAAAGTAAATTTACACCAATTTATTTTAGATTAATTTCACATATACCCCCCCCCCCCCCCACCCCCTAAAAAAACCAACTAAAAAATTATCTTATGTCAAAAAGTCATAAACTTGCAAGAGAAAAAGCAGAAATTTTCATGATTAATTGCATACATTTAAATATTTGAGCTAAGGCAGTTTCTGGAATTGTAAAGTCAGAAATTTGCAAGAAAACAGCCAAACTCTGTTTTGCAAGAAAAAAACTCAAATTTATTAGAAAAAAAACCCCTGAAGTTTGTTGAGAATCAAATATTTCTGACAGAAAATGCTAGAAATTCTCTTTAAGATTTAGGTGTTAAATTTACGAGACCTGGATATTTATAAAAGTGTACATGGTTCATGCGGCTCTTTTCCTGGAACATAAAAACTTCTCCTGGTTGCAGATGAGGCCATGAAACAACTCAAATGGAACCCGCCTGGGACCGTGAAGAAGACCTTAGAACATAACTGCATCAAGTCGGTGTCCTTGAGCACCGTGCAAGTGTGTAACTTTACCTATTATAGCAGAACAACTCCTGCTTGATCCAGCCATGTTGCAGCTTCTTCCTCACAGTCTCGGGCACTGCTGTTATTTGGGCTGGGCAGTATGGAAGAAATATGTATCACGATAATATTTTTAATATCAGTCGATATCGATATAAATCACGAAAGAAAACAAATCACTATTTTTGTCAATATTGAACATTTCCTGGTTCTATTTGAACATATCAGAAGGTTTATGTTTGATTAAAAGATTTATTTTCCAAAGTTGACATTAAACAAACGTTTTGGAAAAACGTTTAAAGGTTATGGCTGGGCTATACGGATAAAAAGTAAAATGTTCGCATTTTGTAAAGCCAATTTTGATCCATTATATAAATACAAAAAAAAAAATCTCCCTTCCTATTCTTAAAAAGAAATTACAAATGAGAGAAAATATTTTTTTCAACTTGTGTTGGAGAACTATTTCGGGCTTAGGATATACATTTCTTGTTGTGTCCAATACGTAACCGGGATTTTTTGGTTTCTTTGATTGTAAGGTCGGACCATCAGATGAGCTATTGCTTGCCATGAAGAAGTTCTCTTTGGATCCGGACCCCTCTGTAAGTCAAGTTTTCCTGGCAGACACGGTGATCAACCCGTCAGCAGGGGTGCAGAAGGGGATGAAGTACGCCAGCTGGTCTCCATTAGGCTGTGACCACTCTGGGCGGTGTCTCCTTGCCTGCCTGACGCTCGATAACCGACTCACCGTTCACAGTAGCCACGGGCACCTCGACTGGAAGATGCTGGTCAATCTTAGCAAGAGTTACAGTGAGAGGCTAAAGGAGCGAGGCTACGCCAAGAAGGATAACAAGCCCCCTGAGGCGAACCTGCTGGACTTCGACGAGCTGCAGCGACGTTTCCTCATGCAGACCCCTCTGAGGATGGAGTGGTCGAGCATTTACACCATCAAAAAGGTCCAGCCGGACAGCAGCTGCGTGGACGAGGAGATGGTGCTCTTAGCGGTCCTGATGGAAAACGGTGACCTCGTTTTGTGGAAGTTGGTGCTGCCGTTCGCAGACGGAGACGATGTGGTCTTCTATGACCTCATTGAGTCCGGCGTGAGCAGGCCTAGCGACTTGGCGTGGTGGGAGTACGAGAACGGCAGCCAGCGTATGGGGGGCCTAATTGTCGGCAGCGAGTTGGGACCCATCAAGATCTTCCCTGTCGGCCTGTCGAAAGTGAAGGGCTACTGCACCCTGCGGCACCCCATCATCCTGTGGAAGGAGTGCGATGAGATCGCGGTGGAAAATATTAGATGCTTCCCGCTGATGCACCCGATCCATAAAACCAGCTGCAGCCTCATCGTCGCCTCAAGGGGATGCTACGTCTTCTGGTGTTTGCTGATGATTTCACCAACCGGACTAAATGTGCACAACTCCCACATAACGGGACTCCACTCGCTCCCCGTCGTCTCCTTAGCGGTCAGTCAGCAGGAAGTTGCGATCTACACGTGCTCCATGGATGGCTGGATAAAAAAACTGACGCCAACGTTCACGGGGAGCTCCGTGATTTTCAAAATAAAGGACTTGTTTCAGCCAGAGTGTCTCATGGGCAGATGGACACGCGGGATTGCCGTTAGTCCCAACGGAGCCTACGTTGCTCTGGTCGGCACACAGGGGATGACCGGCGGCTTTCACCCCGTAAACAGGACTTACCAGGTCCACTTTCTGACCCTGAAAACTCCCGAAGCAGCTGCGTCGCTCCTGCTCAACTCCCCCGAGCAGAACTTGTACAAAACGGCGGACTTGCTCGACCTAGTGAGGTGGCAGGTTTTGAAAACGAAGCTCATCCCCGCATCGCTCCAGGAGGAGCTCGACCGTAGAATCCAGGAAGGGGACTCGTCGTACTTGTGGCGCATCAAGCTCTTTGTGGCGCGGGTCCTTCGCCAGTCGCTGCAGCTCCCCAAATCCGAAACCAAGTGGAAACCCAGGCGAACGGAAACCAAAGTGTTTGTGCAAGGCGAGAAGGAGGACGAGGAAGAGGAGGAGGTCGGAAAGGATAAAGATGCTGCTGAGAGGGTGGAACCGAACGGAGAGGACCGCAGGGCTGAGGTTCAGACTCTGATCAATGCTGCTGAGATGCATCTGATGAGGGACCATATGAAGAAGGTGTTGGGGGTGGTGTACCTCAACACCTGGGTGCCACAGAACATGTGTATCCCCACCTGTGGCTTGATGGATTATCTATCCAGAGACCCTAACGACAGAGATTCAGAGGTACTTGCACCATTCTTTTGTTTTTACACTTATTTTTATACTAATCAGACCCATAAAAGCAAAAGGAGAGCGCAGACATCGCACTTGTTCCTTGTCCCACTGTGGACATTTCTGTCTACAACTTTTTGAGTTATGTTGCTAAATACGTGACAGACAAAAAAACGCTGGCAACCCTCCAGCTGCTGGATTCACACTGATAGCATTATTAGTTCAGTAGTTATTCACGAAAATCACTTTTTCGTTAGTGGCGGTTTTCGGATCACCCCCAAATTCGAATCACTTGTTCCTGGTCCCACTGCGGACATTTCCTGAAAATGTCATCAAACTCCACCTACAACTTTATGATGTATGTTGCTAACTAACAGACAAACAAACAAACAAACCCTGGCAAAAACAAAACCTCCTTGGCGGAGGTAATCATTTTTAAGCAGTTATCAATTTACTAAAAACCAGTTTGAGTAAACCAGTGAGCTCAAGATGTGCAACAATAATAATAATAAAAACGCTCAGAACTGTTTCTTTAATGGTCAAGTTAGCCAAGTTTCAAAATACATTGGTATCTATCTATCTATCTATCTATCTATCTATCTATCTATCTATCTATCTATCTATCTATCTATCTATCTATCTATCTATCTATCTATCTATCTATCTATCTATCTATCTATCTATCTATCTATCTATCTATCTATCTATCTATCTATCTATCTATCTATCTATCTATCTATCTATCTATCTATCTATCTATCTATCTATCTATCTATCGTTACATCCGTCATTTTGACCGACTAATCTATTTTTTACTTGTCAGTTTTTTAAAATAAAAAGTTAAATGGTATTTTTTTTACTTTATTATATTCATTTTAATTAACAATCAATCCGAACAAGCTGAACAGAGAACTACAAACAATTAAATTAAACGATTGCACTTTAAATACAAACAGTTCACCTGCTGTGGTCTCACAACTTCTCCCTGCATTGAAACTGAAATGTTCACCCATTTGTGCGTAATCAAATAGTGGGACCGCTGAAGAGGTTTTTGTCATGAGGTTTTGGACTTTTGCCTCTGATTGATGACTTCTCATTGGGGTTTAGATGTTGTTCTGGAGGCTGAATCTTTGTTCCGCTGCCACACTGGAGACTGGAACTAGGAGCCACTTCAGCCAAAGTTTTAAAATGAGGGAACATTTCTCTAATTGAAGCGATCATAAGTCGGAAAGACTCTCTGGGTAAGCTGTTTCCTGACCCGCAAGCTATCGCTTCGGGGGGAGTAGGCTTGTCACAATAACAAATGTTGCTGGACGATATATTACTACAGAAATTTTGAAAAACGATAATATTGTCGTTTTGAGACCATTTTCATCCAATGTAATGCATGCACCCTCTGAACGATCAATAAACTTTAATTTCTCAAGAACAATTACCACTGCAACTGGAAGACATCTTTAATATCCAATGTAAATTTAAAAAAACTATTGAAACAAAACAAAAAGAGATGAACTCTATGAACAAAATTGTCCTTGAAAAAATGTTAATCACTTGGCTCAGACAAGAAAACAGGCAAAGCTACCAGTTTGGAGTTTTGTAAACAAAAAGTGCAAACTAAGAATAAAAACACTTGGCTTAAATTAAACAAGACATCCCATTTTACTCTGCCACTACAGATAATATGGACCATATGTGCATTTTTCATCCAGTGTGTTTGGTAGAAAGAGGGAGACACGTACGGAAAACAAACAAGCATGCAAATGACACTTATTGTTGATGGAAAAACTATTGACATTTGAATTTATCATATGATTAATTGAGTTATTGTGACAGGCCTAAGCGGGAGAAAATCCCACAGGCATGCTCCGGTGGTTGGCACAACACTGAGCTCTTGGCAGCGGCGAGCCTCAAACTCATCAAGGCGCTGTCAGCTCCCGGTTAGCGAGATGCATTGAATACGGTCTCCAGGTCTGAGATGAAGCTCCGATGTTCTCACGGGAATCTTTTTTTTTTTTTTTTTTTCTTGGTTTAGTTACTTGTACTCCATGCGTGAAGTTTAAAGGTGTCTGCGCTTCTGCAACAAGCGGTCAAAGGTGTAAATACTAAACTGTCAAAATGACAGACAGCATTCAGATTTTTCTGTCACCATTTTTTTTTTTACACGGTAGCATAAGGAAAATATTCGGTTAACACGACATGTTTTTTCATGCATTGCTGAACTTCATGCAGAATTCAGCTCGATTGGCTCTGACTGAAAAATTTTCTCTCTTCCCGATAAGTGAACGCATCATATGTAAGCTATTACCAGGTTGCAACAGCGCTCTTTGGCACGCAACATGAAGAAGACTGGATTTTCATTTAGGCTGTGAGAGAGAGCAAGACCTGCAGCGGATAACATGAAGGGTTTGGCGCCGTTTTATTCGTCGGGCCTTTCCAGCTCTGTCATTAAACTTGCTGGATTTAGAAATGTTTGCAACCTTTTGGAAATGTCAGACTTACGGTAACCAAATGCGATCTATATAGAATAGACACTGAAAGGATTGGTTTTAGTAATGCTCGCTGCGCTAATCGCTAATATAAGATTTAGCAGCGGGTTAAAACTTAAACTCTGTTATTTATCTTTGTTTTAAAAGAATAGTAGAACCAGCGACTGTTCTTTAAAAAAATTTTTTCTTGCTGGTAATTCCTAATCAGATAAAAACTTGTATCGACACTTCACAACTTTACAAAAATGGGACATCAGAAATCGGCCTCGAAGCCCAAGTGTATCAAAGAATATCAAAAGGAATTTCTTACCAATTTCTGTTTGATTAAAGCATTAAATGTTGCTGAAATTGAACCAAACAACATTCAAGAAGAGGAGGAAAACACTCCTTCATAACATCGCAATGTCTTTGAATTTCCGGACGACATTTGGTTAACAAAGCTGTCCGACAACAAATCAACATTTGGGGATCTCAGGAGAAAGTTACGGCGTACTGAAAACCTCTGAACCAGTGGTTCACCCCCACCCCCCCACCCTGCCCCCACAGATCCAAACGTTGAATTTTATAGCTCTGGATTCTTCTATCCTCTATCGGTCAAATCGTCCCGCAGCATGACACTGCCACTACAATTTGTATGTTGTTTTGTGACTTGAAATGATAAAAAAAAATTCACAAAAGATTCACCTTATTTTAGTTTTCATAAATGAGTCAAAGAGGCTTGTTCTATAATCCTTTCTTCTTGGAAAAAGAAAGTGATTATTGAAACCCCTAAAGGATTTCATTCGCACCTGTGGCCACTGTGTGTGAACCTCCAATCTTAAAGTGAATAATAAACAATCAAAACAATCCGAATTACCTGAGTTTTAGTTATCGGCCACTAAATCCCTTTTTAAAGCCGTTTATTGCATAACTACCAATAACATCTGCTACCGTTTTGTTCAGCATCGCCCAGAAGCCTTAAACTTGAAGTTGGGGTGAAACAGTTGTGCATTAACTTGATGCTAATTATTAAAACTTACAAAAAATGATATTTATTCATACCCGATCATTCACTTTTTGTTTCTGTTCTAAATATTTCTTCCTTTTTGAAGAACCAGTTTTGTATGCATTCTGCAGCTTTTATTTACCGTGAGTTGATGCTAAAATTACATTTAAAGCACTTTACGACTGAAAACCGCTATACACCGATTTTTCGATACAAGACCAGAAAGAAAATATTTTTCCTCTCCATAAGCTTGACAAGGTTGTCAGTAATCCTGCTTTTATTTGTCCTTTTTTCTTTAACACAGCAAAACAGAAAGACCCAATGTTTGCTGTGAAGTTTTCAATTCATTTTGAGTTTTGCGGGTTTATCGGATTTCTTGTTATGTCTTTAGGCTCTCCTGGGGTTCTTCAAATTCTTTAATTATCTCTTCAGTTCATTTGAATAAGGTGTGTTCAAGCAGGGAACCATCAACACGCAGGATATAGGCCTGCGCTCATGGACGGCAGCTGCCCGCCGCTGGTTTAGGAGTTTCAGAGTTTATACAGTAAATTGTCACTGTTTGCACGTCCGTTTTTTTATTAGTGCAAATCGACTGAGAAGCCTCTCACTTAGTGTTGTGGTCCCAGAGAGAGAAATGAGGGAAGAAATGTCAGTAAAATGCCTTCAAAGATAAATCTGAATAGTCGGCTCAGCGCTTTAGAAACACGAGACGTTACAATTAGTGGAGAAAAGCGGCAAGCAGTGCATCTCTAACAACAAGAAAAGAAATAGAAAAGTATTTATCACTCTTGAGTTGATCACGTTGATGGATTGTATCAGGATTAAATGGGATACACCAACAAAGTAGTACAGAATTATATAGTGGAAGGAAAATGGCACATTGTTTTCAGCTGTTTTTACAAATGAATAATCAGAAAATATCGTGTGCATTTGTGTTTAAACCCCTTTATTCTGATACCCCTAAATAAAATCCTGTCTGCCTCTTCAGAAGTCACCTAATCAGTGAATATCCATGGTACCTTTGAAGGAGGTGCAGTGAACCGCAACTCAGATAGGAGAATCCGTTAAGATGAAAACTGTCTGTTTACTAGGTATTCAAAAAGACCTAAATAAACAGCAGTTAATGGAAGAGATCCATAAGTGCAGGTCAGTCCTAGAAAGGGTTGGGTACCTTTTTAGATTTTTTTTAATACCGGTACTTTAACAATACTGCTTCTTTCAATACCTTTATTGTTAAGACTAATTTTAAGACGAAATAAGTTCTTAAACGTTTGGGTTTTTGTTTTGGTTAGTAAACTAAACAACCCAGCACACTTTCAGTGGAAACCGTAAACTATAATTTAACAAACATCTTTCTTATTAGAGCAAGAATAATACACAAAATGTAAATATTTTTATGAAACTAAAAAGGTAATAATTGGCTTTTTAGGGCAAAGCAAAAGTGCAAAGTTAAGACAAGGAAATTTTATTTTCATAGCACACTTTCAACAACAAGGTAATTCAAGGTGCTTTACGTGATTAAGAGAAACAGACAAAGCATATAAAGTAAAAACAGCAATAAAGTAAGAAGCATACACAGATACATCAAGGCATTACAAAGGATATAATGTAAAAACAGCAAGAAGCATAAACACAACATGATACGTCAAAGCATTACTCAAAGGCAGCTCTAATCACATACGTTTTTAGTTGTGATTTAAAAGAACTCAGTGTTTCAGCAGCTTTGCAGTTTTCTGGAAGTTGGTGTTCGTTGGTGCAAGAAGTGTGAAACCAACTCTAAAAGCCTGAAATAGAAAAGTTTAGTTGCTGCGGAGGAGGAGGAAGGTTGTAGACTCGGGTTTGCTTTTTTCTTTTGCAGTCGAAGACGGAGCTTGGTTTGGCTCGCAAACTGATGTCATGAGCGACGAGGTGCTTTGTTAAATTGCTGGTATTTCCATATTTAGCGACACAAATCTGATCCCAGATATTACATTTAGCTCTGTTGCTGTTTATTTAAAAAAAAACAATGTAGCTAAACCTTTGATGTTTTCGGCATTTTCTTAGTCCGAGAACTCGTGTTACGCTAGCCAAGCAAATGGAGACGTAGCAGCATCCCCCGGTTACATGATACATTAACGAGGACATTTTATTGGGAAAGTACTGAAATGTAACTTTGTCACTTTAAATATGTAATTTTTCAGTATCTGTTCCTACTGAATGTTTTCGGTCAGTACTTAAGAGGTACCGAGTTTCGGTATCCAACCTTTGAAAATCCCAGTGTCGACTTAAGCCTAAACATACAGCCATAACCACAATGGATGGTTTGGATCGAAGCATATTCATTTGTTAAAATGGCCTAGTCAAAGTTCAGACCTAAATTGAAAATAGTGGTGAGTCCACCTCCATCCAGCCTGATGGAGCACGAGCTTCTTTTCCAACAAAGAACAGACACAATTTCAGCTTGTAGACGTCTGAAGTTGGTGGTCAGCTTCATCTGCAGCAGACGGTGGTTCTACAAAGTATTCACTTGGGGCTGAATCCTAATACACACTGTATACTTGTTCGATTTTTATTAGCAAAAAGATAACAAAACCTGTATATTTTCAATTCCATTTGAAAAGCACAATCGAATTTGTGTAAAGAGACAATAAACCACATAGAAGTTTGTAGTTGTAGTTGGTAAGGGGGTGGGTTGTGTTTTATATTTCTGCAGGGCGCTGTAACCAGCCGGAAGCTGGAAAATGTAACGCCTTGTGATGCGTCGACGACCACCTGTGAGCTCTTCCACTTGTTGTCGTGTCGTTCCTCCTTCAGGTGCTGATCGGCCACATCAGGAAGAAGCTGAACAAGCAGACGTTCCCGGAGCGCTGCAGCCTCTGCCAAGCACCGCTGCCCTTCGCCGACTGCAAGCAGGCCGTCTGCGAGAACGGACACGCGTGGCTCAGGTCCGAACGGCGCTCCTTAACCGTACAAAAAAAAAGAAAACGCTCAGGGGGAGTTTATGTTTCTCCTTCAGAAGAAAGCGGGGGTGTGCTGCTCCTCCAGGGGCCTGACAGTTGGGATACAAACTGAATCTTAATGCCAATTTCTTTCTTTGACAGTTTACTTATCCTCAGAGAGCAGTAATCAAGCCGCCCACCTTTTTGATATTTACCCAAGCATCCCTCTCGTCTTCTCATAAATATCATCCGCCAAGCGGCCCTCCTGCTACCAGGTGCCGCCTCTGCTGGGCACAGATTTCCCTCTCCTCGCCTGTCAGTCGCACATCAGTGCTGCTTCCGCCAAACTTTTGTTTTCTTCCTCTTCCTCTGCCTTTCTGAGTGTGTGTGTGTCGCTGTCCCTTCCCATCCAGCTTCCTCATGTATTTGTCGCGCTCTCCTCCAGGTGCGTGTTGTCATACCAGGCCTGCCAGACGCTGACGTTCAGACGGTGCCTCCTGCAGGATTGCATTGCCAGACTGCCAGAGCCTGAGGGTAAGCGCCACTTTCCATCCACCTCCTCCATTTCGCAGCCATCCGGCCCTGTCACCCTCAGCGACAGCCTTCGCCCCGCTTCGCCGCTCAGATCCTCGCCTGGCATGTCGGATTTGCACCTGCTTGAGGAGTTAATACCTAATAACCGAGGACGATTTTTAGGAATAAGCTTGATTCTCTGAGTTTCTCCTTCCTTTTATTTTAAAAGTGGCGAGAAAATATGGAGTCCATTTTTCTCTGCAACATAATTCATTTCCTCTGCTGAATTTGTTGAGGTTTCAACACACAAAAGTATTCAGTTTTAGTTATATTTTTTGTTAATTTTCCTATTACTTAATTAGAAATGTGCATTTTAGTATTATAATCCTGTGCTGAAATCTGCTTAAAAAAAACGCCTAAACACCTAAAAACGCTCATCGCTGCCTATAATAATAAATCAAACACCAAATATACAGTGGTGTGAAAGTGTTAGCCCCTTTCCTGATTTTGCTTTTTGTTTGTTTGTTTTTTCTTGCATGTTTGTCACCCTTAAATGTTTCAAAACCTCAAACAAATGAGTCAAAGAAAGCACAAGTAAACACAAAATTGTGACAAAGCGATTGCCCCCTAAACCTGACAACTGTATGGCCGGCGAAATTAAACTCAGCTCTCGAAACACAAATGTGATTAATCACAATATTTCATTCAGAACCAGATTTGTTTGTGTTTTTTTTCCCTTTTTAATAAATGAAATCATCATTTAATCTGGACAACCGGTTAGAACCGGTGCCATTCCTACAACTTTCCTGAAAGTTATTTTTTTAGTTGTTGATAGGGATATTTTATTTCCCGATATTGTATCGATGTTCAAAAGCAATGTATCAAGTTTTTTGTTTGTTTGTTTTTTTAGGATTTGAATGGAACCATCAATGATGTCAGTAATTTTTTGTACTGAATTTAAAAGTATAACTGGTAGTTGGTGGCTGTTTTCACCTTCTTTGTTCCAGTGGATCAACTAGATCTAGTAACAAATGTATGAAACAGGTTGGAGTGTTTAGAATGCTGTGACTTTTTTTTTACGGTTAAATTCAATTTTAAACATCACAATATATTGTCTTATTCATAGGAGTGTAATATATCGATTTTTACCAATACAGATCCCTAGTTGTTAGTCTGAACTTTGACCCACTTATCCTTCGTGCTTCGGCTCAGTGAGGTCTACAGACACGCCTCTCCTGGTCCCACCACAGAGTTCAGGACTTTTACTAGACCAGTACCTGGGATCCATTTTTGATTGTTCCCTGTTTCACTGTGGAGTACCTTCATATCCAGTGGAGTTTATGGTCAACGTAATGACTCCAACAAGCCCACGTCATTACCCCTCCACCACCATGCACGGCAGTTGGAGTTGTTCTGTTATCCGGTGTTTGGTTGTGTCTAACATGTCAGTTATTGCTAAATTACTTGAGAGTTTCTACAAGAAGTTAAGCTTGAGAATTCTGGAAATATTCCAGATAGGAAGCTTTACTAGGGAATTCAAGGGAATTTGCTGAAAGTTGTGAGTAACTTCAGCAGGAGTACCTGGGGAGAACCCACATATGCATGTGGAGAGCAATCGAGGGGCCAAAGTCTGGAGTTGAACCCAGGGCCTAATTGCTGCAGTACATGTAATGGAGGAATGTAAGGTGGTGTCCGTACCTCTTCAGGAGGAAATGTGTGTTTGATTGAAGGTCTGCAGCTCCAGCGCCGCTGTTCTGCACCTTTTGGATGCATCCCTGCTGCAACACTCCTTGATTCAGGTGTGTTGGAGCAGGAATGCATCCAAAAGCTGCAGGACAGTGGCGCTGGAAGACTGGAGTTGCTGACTTCTGGTGTAGATATACATAAGTGTACTTGCATTCCTCACCAATATTCATTAAACTCCAAGTTTATCCCATTTATTCCCATAAGTCCACGTGTTAAGTTCACAACATAAAAGAAAACTCAATTTTGCAACCTTAAGACTTTTTCACCATCAGTGTTAAAGGTCTCATTCACTGAAAAACAGTTTAATACTTTCTCTTTGTGAAATACGATCGGTCACTCTGAGCTGCATATGCATGCAGCACGTAAACGTCAATGTTTGAAGGCACCATAAGAGTTGCATTGGTGTTAGCCAATCAGAGACGAGATGTTTGCATATTGTGAAAAATATTAAGGTAGACTCGTGATTCTGACGTTTCACCCCACCCAGTCCTCTGACAAACTGCAACCTCCTGAAACAGAAGTGGGAAAATATTTTCCGCGTGAAAAACGTCTCACAAGGCATATAGTTGACCTATCGCTAAGCCCCGCCCCATCGCCTCACTTGTACAAACTTTTGACATTCGGTGACATGGCTATTATAACGGTTCAAGACATTTCCCAGGATGCCATTGATCATTTTTGGCGTCAGAAGCATTGTATATTGTCTCGAAGTCACCAAAAGGGTGACTACTAACAACCGTGTAGCCTACGATTACCGAAGTAAACAAGCGCAGGCAAAACTGTGACATGATACACAACACTGCTAACGTTACAGATGGGATGTCTTTATTTCTTTCCAGCATAGTGACAATATGTTGTTAGATATGATGGTGACTTACCTTAGAACAAATGTAAACATCTTTATTCATTTTATCCACGTTAAGTTGGTATTGTGGTCTGCCGCATAACTTGATCCAAAGAAGACACTTCTCCCTGTTTAAATGTGGTTTGGGAAATGGTAGAAAAATACACCCCTTTGCTGAGCCTCTTAGGATATCGCGTGTCGGACTTGCATGTACCCCATGCAGACCGTTTGACCATTATAAATTCAAGATTAAAGAAAAAAACACATAAAAACGAATGAAAACCGACCACTAGCAATGTTATTTAATGGACGTTCAAGCTGAGAATGAAAATTTGACGTGAAAAAACATAAAATAAAATGTGACGTGACACATAGTATTCATCTTTTATCAACCATGTTTTTGCTCATAATTTAATTTGATCCACACATCTAGTGAATTTCTCTGGAAAAGCAGCCTTGGACTCGTCTTGTTAACCCTGACCTGTTCTTGTTGCAGAATATACGTCACACACAAGAATCTAGACCAAGATCATCAACCAGGGAAGCTTTAGGATGTCGCGAAGGTGTTACTTCTTATTTAACCGAATAAACCCCAGAGACACTGTTTATGTTTCCGATCTGTGATGAGCTACAGGAACCAGGCTTGTTTTATTGAAATATTTTGTGTTTAGTTTATTGTCCATTGGGTAAAACAAATAAGTAAATCAAGTAATGTTTGCAATTTCAATGGAAAAAAGCAGTAAATCAACTAGAAATTGTTTCCCCCCCGTGGCGGAAAGTTTGGACACCACTGGTTTAGATGGTAAGCTCCCACCTGGAAAGAAATTTAAAATCATTTCCACTGTAGAATAAATCAAATTGTTTGGAAGTGGTTATATAATCCTTCCCAGATTGATGGAGCAGCAACGGTTTCTTCCTTTGGGGTTATTGCTTTTTCCACCCCGCCGTTGCGCTAACTCCTACTTTTTGAGTGGTGCCCACTTACCGATTCTCACCTCTTCATTATTTTGGATCCATCTTTGTTCATAAATAATTACTTAATAAAAATTTAAAAATCGATTCTGAACCGATTCTTGTTCCTAATTCCTAAAAATCAATTTGGACATCCAAAAATCAATTTCATCGTTTAACATTGTTTGCCCTCTTTACAGCTAGAATAGGAGGGAAAGGTCCAGACGGCCATTTTAAGGCTTAGGTCTGAAAGGGTTAATACAGTTTCCCCGAGTGAACTGTAGCGCCACCCAGTGTTGTCATTGAATTACAGGCATATTGTTAAGGTAACAACTCAAAACGTTTTTATAGCACTGACTCATATCAATATCAAATGGGGAGAAATTGGATTGGATCGGATCATGATAATCGATTCTAATTCTGGAGAATCGGAATCAAATCGATTCTTGAAATTTGAATTGATACTCAGTTCTTTTGGGGTCTGTTGTATGTCTGTGTGTGTGTGTATTTTTATTTTTTACATTAGATGTTATGTTTTAAATAATTTTAGGACTTAAACTCTTAAAGTTGGCAGGTTACTTTTTTTTTTTAATGTGTGGGAAATTTAACTGTGACTTCATTTATCAGTAAGTTTTGGCTTTAAAAACTAGGGGGTAGATATGATTACGAGCGCAGGCAGATAAAGTTGATGCCGTTATTTCCAATTGCACGGATTTCTGTAATGATTCCTCGTTTCCTCCTCAGATCCGGAGTGGATAAAGAAGCTCCTGAAGGCGCCCTGCCTCCTCTGCGACTCACCGATAATCTAAAAACCAAACGATCTGTGACGCCCACATCTGTCTCTGCAACTCCTCGCCTTCAAGTTTACTTGAAATTACTGCTTTAAAGTGTATATTTTTGAGATATTATTATTATTATTATTATTATAATTATAGTTATAATAAAAAGAACAAATAAAAAAAGCCCTTTATTAGTTGTCAGGTTTTCTTATTTACTTCAAAACCCACAGGAAGACTCTTCTGCTGCTTTAAATGAATGTTTTACCTCCAACTTTGCAGCTTTCTTTATTATTTTTTCCCTCCTAAAATTAATTCCCAATGCAGGCGCTGTTTGCACAAGAAAAGTTTAAAATGCAGTTATATGTGGAAGTCTTTATTATATTATATCAGTTGGACTTCAGGGGCACCATAAATAAGCTCCCTCATTTTCCTCATGTTGACTGTGTTTCAAAACCTTTGGTGTAGTTTTTATTGCAAGTTAGTGGAACTTGCTCTCCAAGTCCTATTTTAGTATTTCTTTTTTCTTTTTGTTTGAGCGTAACAAATAATACAGCGTGAATAATGCATACTGTGGTGGGGTGGAGGGGGGGGCTCTGCATACCTTCTTTAATTGGCACTGTAAAACAATTTCCAAGCTCTGGGTGGAGGAGGAGAAGTGTTGGCGCTCAGTCATTCCCTCAGATGAGGACTTCCGCTAATGTAAACGCAAAAAGAGGCAGACGAAATGAGCAAGAAGGCAGGAAGAAAGGGAAAAGTGTGGTTAAAAACGCGGCGCGTCCTCTCCCACGGGGACACCGCCCCGTAATGAGATTCAGCAGTAATGAGGGACAGAACACGGAGCCAGATGTGATTCTAATTCTAATCAAGGAGGGGAGGATAAAGGAGAGGAAGGGGGTTACAGATCATATTGTTAAATACAATTAACCCTTTATTCTTATTTGGAGGGGGGTGTTACAGCCTCAGCGGCGTGTTTTCATGGAGGTCAGCAGCTGGTGATCAAAGAACTGGCTGGACCTGAGGTCCGTCCGCCTTCTGATGTCATCCGGAGAGATAATAGCCAGCCTGGCGGCATCTCTGCACCAAAAACTCTCCCACTTATGAACTGAAATCTTCTTCTTTATTTTTACCTCTGTATTCAGAGGGTAAAATCTGCATCGATGCATTTTATTGGGATTTCCTATTCTGCATAATTGTTGAGGTAGAAGGAAAATGATGCATGATTTTCACCATTTTTTTTACAACCGAAATAAAAGGCACCCAGTGGTTAGTAGTAACTAGTTACATTTACTTGAGAGATTTTGTTGGGAGAAAAATGTACTTTAACGAGTTGCTTTGCTACAGCATACTTTGAGTTTTACTTGAGTAATATTATGATGTATCGCCGCTCTTACTTGAGTAACTTTTCTGGATACTCTACCCACTGGGAGTAACTTCACCAAAGCAAGAACAAACACCTTTAAACTAAAAGTGAACCAGACACCGACGGAAACCTACACTTTAAAGTTAGACTTACTGTTCGTACAAGAGCTCTGCTGTTTTTTTCTATCTACTGAGCCTGTTGCATAACAATATTTCAATAGAATAAAATTTTATATTTCAGCCTAAATTTGGTATTTTGTAACTGTTATTATTTTTTTTTATTTTAGTCATTAAAACACCAGAATTTGCACATAACTATAATTTTAGTCTGTCCGATGAAATCAAAATAACTAATCAGCTAGTCAGTACTTGAGTAGACTTTTTACAAAATAACTTCTTGGATGGCTGCTCTTTTACTTGAATAAAAATATGCTTAAGTAGTGCTACTCTTACCTGAGTATATTTTTTACTGTACTCTGAAGTCACCTAATTTTTAAATAGTCCACCTGTGTATAATTTCATCTTATATGGAGGCAGCTGTTCTGTGAAGGCCTCAGAGGTTTGCTAGAGAACATTAGTGAAAAAACAGCAGACAGGGCCAGGAGGAGGTTCTGGAGAAGTTTAGAGCAGGGTCCAGTTCTAAAACAACCTATGAGCTGTGAACAGCTTACAGAGCTCTGTTCAATCCACCAGCCTACGAAGATATGACTTCCACCGAAAGTGACAGGCCGGGAAGGAGAGCATCAATCAGAGAAGCAGCCAAAAGCCCCCTGGTAACTTTGGAGGAGTTGCAGAGATCCTTAGCTCAGGCCTGCGAGATAATCGTCTTGATTCCGGGCCCAATTCTCCCCTTTTGGCATTCTCCAGGGCGCCCCAATTATCCTGATGGGTCTAAAGATAATCTGATCAGATATTCCTGGTGTGTTCAGAGTCTTTGGTCTGTTTGGAAGGACGTTGGGACCGCTCCAATCACAAATCGGGAATGTTCAACATGTAGGGTTGTCTTGGCCCAATATCGCAGAGTGGTGTGGTGCGTTGCGAGGACAATTGAGCACGCAGCCTGTTGAATGTGACGTGTATTCAATCAAAGAGTGAGCAAAGCAGTCCATAAACCATTGGTGCGTTCGATTTACCTCGGAGCTGGGTTTGATGTTACACCAGAGCAAACAGCGTCCCGTTAACGTACTCGGATACGTCAAGATTCCAATATGGTGAGGCCCAGGTAGGCATTGATGGTAGTACCTCTTACAAGCATCGGTTTAAGCTGTCCTTTCCATATGCAAACACCACTTTTATTTTGTTAGAGGTCTCATTCACTCGTTTTTTTTCAATAAATCTGCTGTGGTCTCCAGTATGAACAAATGAACGAGCCATTTTACGTGGAATAAATGCTCTCTTGTTCCTGTTTTATGATTAATTGAAATACATTTCTTACACACAGCTCCTTTAAGTGTTGATTTTTACCTCTGCTCTTTAAAAAGAATATAATATAACCTCTTGGTAAAATCCAATGGTTTTATTCTCCTGTACAATTCCCCTAAAAAAAAAAATATTTTTTTTTGAGGGGGTGGAGGAATGAGTCTGCGAATGGCGACCTGTCCAGGGTGTACCTGCCTAGAGATAGGTAACAACCCCCCCCCCCCCCCCGAAAAACCCTGCATAGGAATGACCGGTACAGAAAATGGATGGATGGATGAGTGAAATGAGTGCAAAGCATGATTCCATAAATTGACTGAAAGAAGAAACAGCTTTTGGTTCAGTTTCAGCGTTCAGTTTTTATTGCTAGAAACCTGGTTGCCACATCTTTGCTCTTATCAGGTTACAGAGGTTCCACCGCGTTCTCCAGGAAGCCCCACAGATTTCCTCAGGTTGTTGCAGACACCTGAAGGTTTGAATCAAACTTGACTACTTGAAACTGTTTATATTTTCATCAGCCTTTGAGAAAAACCTATTTCTATCGGTAAAAAAAAAAGTAATCCCACATCATGAGGCTGCCCCCACCATGCTTTACTAGGGGTATAACGTTACACAAAAATCACGGTTCGGTATGTATTTGGTACACTTTAATCAAGAAAAATAAATACTGTTACAGGAATATTCATCTGCGATGGACTGGCGACCTGTCCAGGGTGTACCCCGCCTTTCGCCCCTTGACCGCTGGAGATAGGCACCAGCCCCCCCGCAACCCTGCGTTAGGATGGACGGTTATAGAAAATGGATGGATGGAATATTCATATGTAATTAGGATTATATGTCTTAGTGGATGCATATGGGGCAGGAGGTCAAGTTAGAGAAAACAAGCTTATTGTTTCAGCGTAATGTTCCTGATAAAGACGTGTCAGATCACCGCGATGACAGACGTCACAGCAACAAGATATCTACTGGACATTCCAGCCCTGAGTGACTGCTTCATGCTTTACTATCCGACTGGCATGGACCGGTTCTTCAGAAGCTGAACAAGAAGATTGAAGAAGACATGCTGGAGAGATAAAACAGTGATAGCTAAATACTTTTTAAGGTGTCAGTAAGAAAGGGTGGGTAGGGGAGTGTAAGAGTAAGCTATGTCCTCTCCATGTTCTGGCCAGACATGTTCAATTAAAATGGCTTAATCGCCTGAGGACTCGGTTTCATTTTATTTTTAGAAGACTGATATATTTTCAACCAAAACAATTCAAATGTGCATATGACTTCTTTTTTTTTATTTGATCAGGATTAAATAAAGAACCTTTTATCCCTGAATTCCTTCCTTGCAATTTTTTATTATGTTCTATAACTTAAAAAAGTTGAAAGTATAACACTGACTGGAGATTTGATTGGATTTTTTGAGAAAATAAATAAAATAGTACAAGCAGACCAAGCCAAAGTAGAAAACAATATAACCATTTGAAAACAGTCTTAATGTTTAGATATGTTTAAATAATATTTTGCCTATATTTGAGAATAAAACATGCTTAAATCACTTTGGAGTTGTTTTGATATTTCGACAGCCTAGTCTTCCAGCTGTACTTGAATGCAGCATGGGCAGCTGTTGGGAAAATCCCTTCTCAGGTAGAAAACAGCTGTATTTTTTCGGTACACATGCATACCGAACCGACAGCGCCGTACCAAATAATCAGAATACAAATACATGTATCTTTACACCCCTGCTTTACTGTTCATTTTAAAAGCTCAATGCTGTTTTCTTCCCAAGCATTTAGAAACCATCCTCAAAAAGTTTGTTTTAAATGCTTTTGGGGGATTTTAACCAGGCCTGGATGCTTGGTAAAAAAAAAAAAAAAGACTTCTATTTTGTAACTCTGCTCCTTAGACTAGAATCTCTTAGAAAAAAGGCATCAAGTGTCTGGATAATATCAGAAAAACACAGCGGATTGGTAAAATGTTGCACAGTGAAGGTATTTTTTGTTACAAACAGCTATGAATTTGATTTCTGAAGGAATTTGTGGAGGCTCTCCTTCTGTCAGCCACTGTCGATGGTTTAGCAGAGACGGTTTCATGTTCGGTGCCGTAAGGTGGGTTCCGGCACTAGCTCTGCTGTTTGTTTGTCGACTGGAATCGGCTCCTCAGGTTGTTGAGTTCCTGACGCTGCTTTAGGTGGAGACCAGCGCCGTTAGAGGGTTAGATCCTCCTCCCTCTTTAATATAATAATCCGTCAAAGAGCACTTCTGGTTGTAATTACCTGCTCCCCCTACCCTTTTTTCTCTCCTCCACCGTCTTTGCTCTCGAGACATCAAACAGGGGAATCTTCTCTTTGCATACAATATTTATACCCTTTATGTCAGTGGCTGGAAGACATGAAACATTCATGGCACCTTTTCACACCTTAATTTCATGTGATATTCCTTTTGTTTTGTTTAGACTCAAATTTGAACATGATATGTCCCATTGTATTCTCCTGAGGGTATCAATTCATGTTGTTGCTCCAGAATATTTCAGTTTAGGCAGCGAATACTGCATTAAATACGAGGCTTTCTTTGAAAAACACTGCATCTGCAAGTGGAAAGTCTCTTTGGTATTGACACAACCCAACTACAGTGGGACCTGTGATGAGAGCACATAGTCTTTATTACAAATTTACTTCTCAAACCACATAAATAGATTTCATGATGCCATGCACTGTTACAACATTCTAAGGTCCTTTGGCAGGGAAACAGGCCCACAGTATTACAGATCCTCTACCATACTTTATTGTTCTGACTGTAATGTAGGAAACTTTAGATGAGAAGCTATATTATTGTGTCTATTCTCTGACTTATGAACATCAACACACGTCTGCCATTTAAATGGCACGGTCTGTTGTTTTTCCCATTTTGAAGAGAAGCTGAAGGCCTTTATCTCTACTTCTATTAGTCAGTTAGTTGACTTCTGAAGGCAACTGGCTTTGGTATGTTTTATTCAGTGAAATCATAGTAAAGGGAACTGTAACAGGCCCACAGCATCACAGAACCCAAAGTTTACCAAACAGTGGGAATTCGTTGCTTCTCCACATGTTTCTCCTCAGTTTCCTGCCAATTCCACCTGGAATCTTTGTTGCCAAAAACCTCAATCTTGGTCTCGTCTAACAAAAGCACCTAGTTCCAAGATAAAGTTGCAGTATAGCTGTGGTCGGGTTTAGGTGAGAGCCTCTATTCACTTAGTATTTTTACGTCCCGTTGGCGGTACGTTACATACTTCCAGGTCAAATCTACGGTGGCCCTGAAAGGTCACAGCACGCAACTTAAGAAAACACATGCAAAAAGACAAAACACAAGCTAATTGAGAAAACATTTTCATCAATTTGACAACACGTGTGCAGCATTTAGAAAAACGACACAACACATTCAAAAAACGCGCTGCAAATAGACCACAACACAACGGAAGTGTTTCCAGGGGACACTTAAATGACGCACACAGCCGGACATGCTTGTTTTTGACACGGATTTCGAGTCACAGCTCAGTCACCATCTCTGTCCGTAAGTGGTGTTGGAAAGCGAGATAAAAAGTAATTGTTTTTTATTAATTTTAACATTGTGATCGCATGATTCAGCCTATTGCAGTGATCTGCTGCTAAACTATCGTTAGCCTTTAGCCGTGTGCATCACATTTAGGTGTCCCCTGGAAACACTTCCGTTGTGTTGTGGTCTATTTGCAGCACGTTTTTCTAATGTGTTGTGCTGTTTTTCTAAATGCTGCACACGTGTTGTCAAATTGATGAAAATGTTTCTCAATTTGCTTGTTTTGTCTTTTTGCATGTGTTTTCTTAAGTTGCGTGCTGTGACCTTTCAGGGCCACCGTACAAATGTCCCTTTTTTGCGACACCCTTTTTATATACATATACATATTATACATCTTTGGAAAGCTGAGATTCTTGTGTTTGCAATGATGTATGCCAGTCAAGGATATAATCATAACTGTAGACACAGTAAACAGTTTTGTCAAACCACTCAGAAAGCAAGGTAATGTGTAACTCACCGTTTGAAGCCTCATATCATTGACAGAACAGAGCCATCTCGTACAAAAAATGGTTGTTTACATCCACAAGGGTCCAATGACTGTCCTCCAATAAAATAGCTAGTCCACAACAAATCCTATGTCCATAATCCAACATAATCTGCCACTAAAAACCTTCAAATGTTTTTTCCTTGTTTGTATTTCTCACAAAGTTTTCATGACTACAGTTAGCATGCTCATATTAGCCTAAAAAGAACACAGCAGCGCCGTTCTTCTTTGTGATGTTTATTGGCGGCTGGCAAACAACAAATTGCTACATTACTGCCACTGACTGGTATGGAGTGTGGACCAGAAGGCCACTCTAGGTTGGACTTGCCTCTAAGACTGGTGATGTGTTAGCATCTTCCCATCTTGTGCTAGCTTTGCGCTTGTTTTTTTAACCCAAGCTCTGATGTGCATTTTGGCAAACAACCGTATCAACGTATCTTCTTAAATCTTAAATCTCAAAGAAAATTTCATTATAGTAGAGCTTTATCAAACAATGCTGTTACAATTTTTAAAGAATCTGTTCCATTCTTACTTTCCTCAGAGTCTCAGGGTAACACAGTGGATGGCAGCAATTCTATCTCTAACCCCTTCAGAAATTGATGATCTGGTTCACAGCATTACTTCCTCATTGCGTTTGGCATTAGATAGAGTAGCCCCCTTAAAAAAGAAAGTGGCTAGCCATAGGAGGCTGACTCCTTGGTTTAACGCAGAGTTGCGTACTTTAAAGCAGAATACTAGGAAGTTGGAGAGAAAATGGTGCTCTACACACCTAGAGGATTCCTATTTAACCTGGAATAACAGTCTACTGCTATATAAAAAAATCCTTCAACAAGCTAGAACAGCATATTTTTCATCATTAATAGAGGAGAATAAGAACAATCCTAGGTTTCTTTTTAGTACAGTTGCCAAACTTACACCGAGTCATAGCTCTGTTGAGCCAACTATTCCCCCAGCACTTAGCAGTGATGATTTTATGGGATTCTTCATTAATAAAATTAATTTTATTAAAAATAAAATCATTGGCATCCTCCCAAACATGATTACTTCTTCCTCAGTAAATGAGGCAGTATCGGAAAGAACTGTAGAACCTCAGTTGTGCTTAGGCTGTTTTGATTCAGTCGAGCTTTCGGAATTATTAGCCTCATCTAAACCTTCAACTTGTATGTTGGACCCAATTCCAACCAAATTATTTAAAGAAGTGTTCCATTTGGTTCCTGGCGCCATTTTGGATATGATGAATCTATCCTTAGTAAACGGATACGTACCACAGGAATTTAAAATAGCTGTAATTAAACCTTTACTCAAGAAACCTTCCCTTGATCAAGATGACTTAGTGAATTACAGATCTATATCTAACCTTCCTTTCTTATCCAAAGTCCTTGAGAAAATTGTTGCTAATCAAGACTGTGAGCATCTAAACAGTAACGAGCTGTTTGAAGAGTTTCAGTCAGGTTTTAGAGCTCATCATAGCACTGAAACAGCACTGGTGAAGGTTACTAATGATATTTTCATGGCCTCAGATAATGGACTTGTGTCTGTTCTGGTTTTGTTAGATATCAGTGCTGCTTTTGACACAGTCGATCATAATATTCTCTTAGAAAGGCTTGAACATGTTGCAGGGATCAAAGGAACAGCACTAGGCTGGTTTAAATCATATTTGTCTGACAGATTCCAGTTTGTTCATCTAAATCAGTGGTCCCCAACCCCCGGGCCGCGGACCGGTACCGGGCCGTGGGTCATGTGGTACCGGGCCGCGAGCCACACAGAAAGAATAAATAACTTCCAGTATTTCCGTTTTATTTATTATCTGAGGGTGACCGCTGTTTTATTTTGAAAAATAACCGGATATCCTCGTTACATAGCTCAGTCTGGACACGTAATCCCACAAGGTAGCAAGATGGATAGAAAACAAACGTTTATTTGGAAAGGGGAAAAGGCCCAAGGCTCTCACTGATTCAGCGTTGTGGTGAGTTAGATTTTTCATGCACTTTGTATTTGTTTTTGTGGTAAATCTTGAATTATTAAAGGTATGTTTACATGTTACCATGGCGACCAGAGATCGTTAGGGGGCTGAGTGTTACTCGTGTTATGTTGTCTGCTCGATGTTAGGAGGACGCTGTTAATAAAGCTGCGAATACACATTGGATTTACGTCTATTGTTATACTTTTAAAAATAACCTGTTTTTATACCGTCCGTTATCATTTATCTGCCACACCTTAAAGGCCGGTCTGTGAAAATATTGTCTGATATTAAACCGGTCCGTGAAAATACTGTCTGATATTAAACCGGTCCGTGGCGAAAAAAAGGTTGGAGACCACTGATCTAAATGATAAATCTTCTTCACTCTCAAGGGTTACTTGTGGAGTTCCACAGGGTTCTGTGCTTGGACCAATTCTTTTCACCATATATATGCTTCCAATTGGTATAATCATTTGACAGCATGGGATAAATTTCCACAGCTATGCCGATGATACACAACTATATTTATCCATAAATCCTGTTGAACCCAGTCAGTTAGGTAGATTACCGGCATGTCTGGAAGACATAAAAACATGGATGACCCTAAACTTTTTGCTTTTAAATTCTGACAAGACAGAAGTTGCTGTCTTTGGACCAGAAGTTCTTAAACAGAAACTGATTAGTCAATCACTTCATCTGGATGGCATTAAATTGACCCCCAGTAATAACGTAAAGAACCTCGGCGTTATTTTTGACCAAGACTTGACATTTAAATCCCATATTAAACAGCTTTCCTTCTTTCACCTCCGGAATATTGCTAAAATTAGAAACATCCTGTCCAGTAGTGATGCTGAGAAACTAGTCCATGGATTTGTTACCTCAAGGCTGGACTACTGTAATTCTTTACTATCAGGTAGTCCACAAAATGCCATTAAAAGCCTTCAGTTGATCCAAAATGCAGCAGCAAGAGTTCTGATGAATATTAAAAAGAGAGATCACATTTCTCCTGTTTTAGCCTCCCTTCATTGGCTCCCTGTTAAATCCAGAATAGACTCTAAGATCCTTCTTCTTACATACAAAGCCCTTAATTATCAAGCTCCATCATACATCAGAGATCTAATTGTTCCATATGTTCCTAACAGAGCCCTTCGCTCTCAGACTGCAGGTTTACTTGTAGTTCCTAGGATTTCTAAAAGTAGAATGGGAGGCAGATCTTTTAGTTATCAGGCTCCTCTCCTGTGGAACCAGCTCCCAGTTTTAGTCCGTGAGGCAGACACTCTGTTTACTTTTAAGGCCAGGCTTAAAACTTTCCTTTTTGATAAAGCTTATAGTTAGAGTGGCTAAGGTCATCTGTAGTTATGCTGCTATAGGCTTAGACTGCTGGAGGACAGACTGACCACTTTTCTTCACTCTGCTACTTCCTTTTCTACTACTACTCTCCAGTTGTATTACAGTACATTCTGTTATTTCGACTGTTAACTTTGTTTTCGCTCAGTGTTTTTCTCTCCATAGAAGATATACCTGGTCTGGTATCCTGCTTGGCTGCAATGCCCTGTTGGACGGGGGGCATCGACTGGGATGATGCTAACAGTAACTGAACATCCACTGTGTCCTGTTATCAACTTTTTACTTTCTGTAACATAGAAAGTTCTCTTATATCAGATCTTCTGTTCCTTCTGTGTCTCTGCTCTGTCTTCTTGAACCCCCAGACGGTCGTGGCAGATGGCCGCTCCTACTGAGCCTGGTTCTGTTGGAGGTTTCTTCCTGTTAAAGGGGAGTTTGTCCTCTCCACCGTTGCTACATGCTTGCTCAGTATGAGGGATTGCTGAAGGATTGCTGTGGTTGGAAAGTCCGCCCAACCTCACGCCAATGACTGACGCAATCTGCTGGGATTCCTTAAATAGGAAACTTTTTAACTGATTGGAATGTTTGTATAAATGTATTGAAATGACTTCTTGCTAAGTGCCTTGAGATGACATCTGTTGTGAATTGGCGCTATATAAATAAACTGAATTGAACTGAATTAAACCTTTATGAAGAGAATTGTCTACATTGGATTTTATGTAAGGGTATCAGAGTGATGGGGACTGAAGCAGGCCCACAGCATCAGAGGTCCTCCATTATACTTAACTGTGGGCATTTAAATTATTGCTCTGACTGTAGTTATGGGCAGCTATTTACAACTAGAGATATTCTTGAAGCTGTTTCTTGATTAAATGACTACATTTATTTACTTTCCAATTTCAGGAGTAGCTAAAAGAACTTTATCCCTACCTCTATTTACCGATTAGGTGACTTCTGAAGGAAATTGGATTTTATTTAGCGAGAATCAGTATAAAGGGTGCTTAATACAAATGCATGCCACACTTTTCAGATTTTTATTTGTAAAATATTCTGAAGCCCCACGTCCTTTTTTTTCCGCTTTAAAGTTTTTCTGATGTTTTTGGTTTAGACATGACAAAATATGGAAACGTTTAAGGGGTGTCAATACTGCAAAGACACCCATGCTATACTAAACTACTACATGTTATCTAAAGGCTTACATTTTATTGGTTTGCATGGTGCACTGGTGGTTCTCCAGATCCGAAAACACAAGGATTTTAGATTATCATGTAAAGCTCTAGATTGGATCCCCTTATCATTTATTGTTTACTTTTAATTAAAAAAGAAGAAAGTTTACAAATACTGAGCATAAAATCCGATGAGTACATTTAAGTTTTAATCAGTCTACTTGGGTTATACTGAGCCTATTTAAGTATCTTTTATTTCCTTAAAGGTACAGGTAACATTTCATCATTTGATTACTTCTGTTTTCTTCCTCAGTTACTATATTTGAGTCGCATCCAGACGGAAAACATATTCCCTCATCTACAAACATGTCTGTTTGTAAAGTTTGAGCCCAGAAATACACTCCGATAATCACTGCAGCGCAGAAACAACCCGTCTTTCTCCCTTCATGAACCCCCCCCCTCCCCCTCGAGGATTCCTTCCTCTCTTTCTAAAGTCTTCTAAATTGAGCTGCATCACCTCCTTCAAACTTGTCAGTGCTAATGAAGTCAGTATTTGAGGTTGTCTTGCTCTCTTTCAGCGCTGATGGGGTGAACATGGTTGTCAAACTGGTCGACACACCCTTCTCCTCCCCTGGGGGAGGCAGGAGCAGTGACCCGAGACCCTACGAGAAGGCTGCTTCAGATGGGGGGGACAGTGTCCATCATTAGAGCCGCTATTTGTTCCTGCCTTTGAGGGCGCTGAAGTGGAACTAATACTGAGCAGCAGAACGGACATGCAGAGGGAGGGACGCTTTTTACTGCTACATTAATTAAGCTCATTTCCAACATGCTCCCACCCTACCAATTCATGCCCTCCAGTTCTGCTGTAATTAAGGAAGGGGGAGGGGGGGGGGGGGGTGCATTGTTTAGCATCTCACAGTTAGAGGTGTGAAATGAAAGGGAAACATATCATAAAAAAAAGCTTTACTTTAAAACGGTTTCATCTGTTTCTGGTGTTATAGTTTTATAAAATACTGACCTGGAGTCCGTTGCTGTCATTCCTTGTGGGAAGCATGTCAAATTTTCCACTAATTTATTTAAGCTCAACTCAGGGCTCCCGTAAGCCGAATATTTTCCGTGTTTGACCGTTTGTTTTAAAACGGTGACGGAAAAATCTGAAGACCGTCCGTCATTTTGACAGATCAGTATTCACACCTCTGACCACCTGGTGTAAATGCGCAGACATATTCAACTTTACGCATGGAGTATAGGTAACTAAATCAAACAACAACAACAAAGATTCCCATGACATGAGAGCGTATGAGCTTCGACCTTCTTGCTATCCGGGAGCTGACAGCATGTTAAAGAGTTACTGAGGCTTTGCAGCATGTAGCTCCCAAGAGCCGGGTGTCATGCCAACCAGCTTGCGGGTCAGGAAATGGCTCGTTCGAGTCTTTTTGACCTTTAATCACTTCAATCGGATGAAATGTTCCCTCATTTCAAAACTTTGGCTGAAGTGGGGCTTAATTCCAGTCTCGAAGTGCGGATTCAGCCTCCCGAACAACATCTATGAAAGTAATCTGTCCAATGCAAAAATCCAAAATCTCATGAACAGCAGTCCCACTATTTGACTCCGCACAATCAGGTGAGCACTTCAGTTCCATGCAGAGCAGTAGAAAGTTGTGAGACTGCGTTCAGGAACCTCTGGCTCAGTTGGTTAGCAAAAAGGTGATGTTTTTCAAATGTATTTCCTAATAAAAACCTTTTTGGTTCACTTTTTATGTGAAAAACTCTTTACTGGGGTATTTCTTTATTTCCTGTACAAAGGGGCAAACTACTGTCAGGGTTCGAGGTTGTTTGAATTTTGGTTTTCTTCTGTGTTTGTATACTTTGTCATTCTTGTTTATCAATGCTTAGCTTTAGTTATTCTTTGTTTTCAGTCTTTTCCTTAAAACAGTTTCCTATTAGTTGTTGTTCATTTTCTTCTGATAAGATTATTCTAGTTTATTCCTTCTCTGTATTGTTAGAATAATATGTTTCCCCCTGCCAGCGTTTACTCCTTCCATGCTCCTTCCGTGCCATTATTCTCTCTCCCTCCACCTGGCTGCCTGGTCTCCTCTCCCAGCTGCAACCTGTTCTAACCTGCTCTTCATTCAATCACTCCCTTAGTATATAATTTCCTCCCTTCATTCATTCATTCTCTGCTGGATTCTCGTGTTGGTTCTCATCTGCTGTCCATGGTCCTGGTCTACCTGACCTAGGGTCTCATTTATAAAGCTTATATATAAATATAGTTTTAGTAAAATACTAGTTTTAGGGTGTGGTGTGTGGGTTGAGTTCAGAGTAGACCTATAGCTCCTTGGTATCAAAAGAAAGTCAGTTGTGGTGGTTCAGCCATCTGATCAGGATGCCTCCACAGCACTTTTAGGGGTTTCCTGGGCAAGTCCCACAGGGAGGAGACCCTGTGGAAGACCCCAGGGACCAAATATCCATCCCTTCTGGGCTGGGAAGAACTTACGATACCCCAGCATTAGCTACAGAGTGTCACTAGAAGGCGAAGATGTCTGAACCTGTCACCCCTGTGACTCAAACCTGGATATCCGTGGAAGAGTTGCATGCCCAGAACCATTTCTGACTAAAAAGAACAACAAGGACTTTTGTATATTTACCAAAAAACATCTCGATGTTCCCTAAGAAAATACTCTGTAGCACATTATAGCTCGAGTAAAACTAAGTCACCATTTTAGAAAAAGAACATCATATCAAGAGTCAAACATGGTGGTGGTAGTATGATGGTTGGAGACTTTTTTTAGGACCTGAACAACGTACTGTAACTGAGGGAAACATTAATTTTGCTGTCTACCAGAAAATACAAAAGGAGAATGTTGGGCCAAAGCACGCCATCAAGTCCACCTCCAAATGGCCGTTAAAACCGTTTGATGAGCTGAATCATTTAAGTGGGACAAAAAACACGATATTCCCTGTCATTTCACAGTATTTCCCATCATTAATGGATGGAATAAACCCACATTTACTGAAAATGATCCTAACACTAAAAAGAAAAAACGAAGATGGGTGCTTGGGCCCAAAATAAAAGCAGAGAGATGCCACAGAGCAGCCAAGCAGTTGACCAAACTTTCACTTGATCTGGGTTGGTTCCCAGCCTCTAAAAAAAAAACAAAAAAAAACATTTATTTCGCATGTTGACTAAAAATAGTTTATATTCGAAACAATCTATTCATAGCATGTCTTTGTGTTAAAATTATTTAACTATTGAACTCTTGTGAAATGCTGGCAGCTTTAAACTTAAAACAGTTTTGATAAATGTTAAAAATGAGAAATTTTGCAGCCTTTTGTATAGATACTATATGATTCCAATTACATCTCAGTTTAATATGCTCCACATGTCCGTTGCTTTCAGTGTGATTGATGGACAGTTCTGTGCTTTTTTTGTCATTTTTTTCCCCAGAACTCAAACACCGCGTTTTATTTCACGCATAGATGACAGGGATAAGTAATGAAAAAAGCCCTCCTGGCTCTGCTTGAGCGCGCTTCAGCAGATCTTAGGTGAAACACACTGTTGAGCGAGGCCTGCAAGGCTTCACGTCGCCTTCATAAACGCAGCGGATGACGGATGTCTGTCTCCATCAGTGCCGGAGCGGTGAAGTGACAGCTCTCTGTTAATGGTGACAAGTCAGGGCTCCAGCGGAGACAGATTGCCTTCAGGTGGCTCCATTTTCAAAATCCTTGCTAAGAATCTGCAGCGCTTAACTTTCTTTTGATGGCTGAAGGGCTCTCAGCGCCTTTCTTTATTTTTCAGATTTCAGCTGAATGAAAAGGGGGGTGGGGGGGTTCCTTTAATATCTTGTCTCTCAGAGATCAGAGGATGTCACATTCTCACACCTCATATTTCACAGTATCTATCACAGGCGGTGTAAAATTCCCTTAAAAGTGCATTATGCAATATAATAGCAGGTTGGGATGACATTTATCTGCCATGGGGAGGAAGGCTATTACAGGCCTACTGCCTTTTACAAGAGGGATTTCATCATGCAGGATTTTTTTTCTTTCCTGTTTTGTCTTGTGATTGCAGCTGATGATCGAAATTAGACATGAACTTGAGGATCTTTCCTCCAACTGTGTTTTTCCTCTATGTGCAAGACAATTACACCTCACAGTTCACATATTTTAGAAACATACAGTCTTGTATATGTTTGAAATCGACACATACAAGGAAATCCAGCCTTTTTTATACGATGACAGCTTCAGGACATTGTATGCAGAAACTAGTCACATGCATCACTCGGGTGTAATTTTGACCTATTTCTTCCATACAAAAGGTATTGGGGTGCCGTTTGTAAAGTTACACAGTCAAAAAATAACAGCAATATTTTGGGTTATTTAGTCTGTTATAACACAAAAAAATTAGGGTTCATTTCTCTAAGTCATATTTTCACCATGTTATTCATCCATCCATCCATTATCTGTACCCGTCCATCCTCTGCAGGGTTGCCGGGGGGGCTGGTGCCTATCTCCAGCAGTCACGGGGCAAGAGGCGGGGTACACCCTGGACAGGCCGCCAGTCCATCGCAGGGCAACACAGAAACATAAAGAACAAAAAACCCCAAACAATCATAGCTAAGAGCAATTTAGAGATACCTATTTAACCTAACAGTCATGTTTTTGGACTGTGGGAGGAAGCCGGAGTACCCGGAGGGAACCCACGCATGCACAGGAAGAAGATGCAAACTCCATGCAGAAAGACGCCAGGCTCGGATTTGATCCTTGACCTTCTTGCTGCAAGGCAACAGTGCTACTAACTGCACCACGTTATTCATTCATCTATAAATGTCACAGTTTCTAACTAAATATTTAATTAACAAGCTAAATATTCATTTGGTTTACAAACTAAATATTTATTTACCAAGCTAAAGACATTTTTAAAGGTTTTTTGGACAGAGTTTTTGAAGGGGGAGAGAGGTGAGGGAAGACATAGTCGCCTGGGATGGGGCTTGAACCAGGAACGGCTGGGTTGAGGACTGAAGCCTCTGCACATGGGGTGCCTGCTCTAACCACTGCGCCACGTGACACTCCCAAGTTAAATATTTAGTTCACAAATGGAATATTTAGTTTGTAAGCTAAATATTCAGTTAGCTAGGTAAGAGTTAGGATGTAGCTAAATATCTCGGTTGTAGCTAAATAATTAGCTAGAAAGCTAATGTGGCTATAGCTCCGAACTAAATATTTAAACCGGAGCTAAACTGTTGCTGCTTGTGCAGTGGCTGTAAATCCATCAGTAAATGTCTGTAAAACGGGTTATCCTACGTTTTCGGCTGGTATGTTGGACATGTCGGAAGGAAAATTAACAATGATAAAGAGGTAGCATAAGCAACAACATTCAGTCTCGCCAGCAGTTTACATAGAAGGTTCGCAGGACCCAGCTTTTATTTTGGCAGTCCGCTTCCGCTTATCTGCAAGTAAATTTGCATAGTAGCTAAACAATTAGTTTGAAGCTAAATATTTAGTTATTTAAATATTATTTAAACATCTTGTTTGCAATGACATCAAAAGAGTTTGGTGAATTTCTGAAAACATTTTATTGCCAACATGTATGTGCCTTTTTTCTTCACAGTGAGTAATACTGAGCCTTTCTAATACTCTATGTGAGTGGTCTTCACTCCTCTCTCAGGTAAGACAATGTTGTGAAATAATGTTTTTTCTACTTCCAGATTATAAGCCCAAAGGTCTTCTCCGGAACGTTAAGAAACAGAACAGAACAGAACAGAAAAAAAAATATCCTTTATTGTCCCTCAGTGGGGCAAAATGTTACTAACTATTGCCATTAGTCTGTTTTACAATAATAAGGTTTTCAACGGGTCTTGAAGAGCTTTTTGCTGTTAACTGCCATGCATCTTGTGCCATACTATAGTAACGGAAAAGACTTTTTGTAAGCCATCTGTTAGACTAAACTAGCTGATTGTAATTTACTCTGATGGAGCAGGGCTGCAGGGAAGATGGTTGCTTGGCTTTATGTGCGTTTGTGGAGCTTTTTCTCTTCATGTGTTTGATCCTTAAATTGATTTGAAAAAGTACTTGTTTTTGCACCGAAATGCAATTTTTTTTTTTTTTTACTTGTCCAAAATACCCTGAGTAAATAAAAAAAAAGTTTCCTTCAAATGTGATTTGTTAAAGGAAGAATGCTATATAAATCAGCCTGGTCCTATGTGAAAAAAGTAATCACCCCTTTAAACCACTGCGTCCAGCCGGGTTCTCAGGAGGGGGATAAAAAAGAAAAGTGACTCGAGCGTTCACAGTAGCTGACATATTCTCATTTGCTTTTAACATTAGTACACATTTGATCATTCTCTTAAATACTTATACAGCAATGTTTCTTTAACTTTGCTCAAGCATTGTAAATACTGGATTTGGAGTCTGTTTCTTGACGTTTCACTTGAGGTGTCTTGCTAATAATTATCTGTTTGGCTAGTGAACATTTGGTAGAACATAGTGTTTTTATGTGCTATAAAATCAATTATTTTAGGAAAGGCTGAGTTCAATTCTACAAGCCACACCTAGGTCTGATTATTGTATGGCATGTACAATCACAATATCACCTAACAGAACCCATCAGATAGCATGAAGTGGGTTAAGAAGCAAAACATCATGCTGATATCTAAAGAAATTCAAGAACAGATGAGAAACAAAGTCACTGAGGGTTATGAAACCACCTCTATGGCTTTTGGACTCCAGAGAACCACAGTTAGAACAGTTATCCACGAACGGAGAAAATATGGAATGGCGGGGAACCATCCCAGGAGCAGGCAGCCTACCAAATTACTCCAAGAGGCCGTCTCCTCCAGGAAGTCACAAAAGAATCTTGTCTTAGTTAAGGTCAAATTTTATGATTCAATAATATGAGAAATTGGGCATAAGCGGTCTCCATGGAAGAGTTGCAAAGCCAGAACCATTTGTGACTAAAAAGAACAACAAGCACATCCCTAGATTTACCCAAAAAACATCTTGATGATCCCTAAGAAAATATTCTGTAGACTGGAAGTCACATTGTAGCTCGGCTAAAACTAATGCACCATTTTAGAAAAAGAAAATCAAGAGTCAAACATGGTGGTGGTAGTATGATGGTCTGAGACTTTTTTTAGGACCTGAACAACGTACTGTAACTGAGGGAAACATGAATTCTGCTGTCTACCAGAAAATACAAAAAGAAAAATGTTGACCCCCCCCCCCCACCCCCACCCCCACTCCCCACCACCACCACCAAAACAGAGGTTTTCAAAGTGGCCTAATCAAAGTTCAGACTTCAATCCATTTGAGATGCTGTGGTATGACCTTAAAGCAGGCAGACAAAACCTCCAGTTTCTCTATAATAAAACAGTTTTGCAAAGAACAGCGGAGCAAAGTCTCCTCACAGTGATCTTAAAGATTCATCATCAGTTATCTCAAACACCTGTTGGCACAACCAGCCATTGTTTTTATGCGACAAATAGATTTAAATTCAATTCAAGTCAATTTTTGTATTTACCAGGGTTATCTTGGTTTGAGATTAAAACCGTTTGATGACCTGAATCGTTTGAGTGGGACAAAAAACACGATATTCCCCGTCATTCCACAGTATTTCCCATGAGCTATGGAAGTTATGCGTTGGTTATTCAGGTGGACACCCAGTGTGAATTTCATGTCAATGTTCCCATCAGAAACATATTCACTGAAGAAAACATTGATGTATTCAATACTTATTTCCCCCCGCTGTTAAAAGAGCATCCCAGGACTTCCAGTTGGGATGCCGCCAGAGCGGTTGATCTAGATCATTTTCACTCTCCACGGGGGAAGCGAGGATTTATTTCAGGGCCTGGTTATGCAGAATTTCTAATGAGTATTTTTGTTTTTTATTTAAAAAAAAAAAAAAAAAAAGGAGCACCGGTAATAACTATGTGCAAAACCATTAGAATGAATATTTATGTTGCTTGTTATGAAATATTCATTAAGTTGGTTTAAAAAAAGAACAGCAAAAGAGAATGGGAAGAGCAAGAGTGTGTTTACTTGTGAGTATTTGTCTGTAAAATGGGGGCGGCGAGGCCCTCATCACCTATTGCACAGGAGTGCTGACAACCCCCCCCCCCCCCCCTCCTTCTTAGGATTGAATATCTGACATCCCTTAACAAAAGCAGCAGCAGCACTGGCATCTTCTTCTTTGTCTTTCTTCCTTTCTTTCCTTCCACCCCTCCGTCTGAGGTGATACGACTCCCTCCGTTCATCCGATCCTCTTTCTCCACCTCTCATTCCTGCACTTCCCCTTCATTCCATCCGACCAAATTAAGAAATTAATGAGGGATAGGTTCTTTACCAACTGCCCCTGCAATGTTTACCACTGATGAAATTATAATGCAGGCCCTGCTGTATTATTTATAAGCCAATTAGGGGAAGTGTTACTTGATTTGATGGCGAGCCGACACAGAGTACATTTAACTAATGGAGACCAAGAGAGTAAAGGGAACGAGAGAGGGGAGGGGAGGGACAGCTGAGGCGGGCTATTCTGCACCATGCTCTAGGATTACGTGGCTAATTGCCCTGCTTTATCTGTCTGTCACGGATAGCCATGCATATTTTAGCGTTCCCAAAGACTTTGATTGTTTGCACTCGTGTTGGGGCTGTAACAAGTAGAGCAGAGGCCAGAGTGGAGTGTAGTTAAAAACTGGCAGCAAGGGGAGGTGGTGGGCGACGAAGAGGAAGAGGAGAGGGAGACCAGAAAATCCACAGACACACACACACAGTGACAGGTGGAGGTAGAGTTTTGACAAGGAGGCAAAAAGGGGGGCGAAGAGGTGGGGGAAAATTGGAACAACCTAAAAAAGTCGGGGCTTCTCAAAAGACACTAATTAATTCCACTTATCACATCGACTCGACCTTTTCTCCGAGTGATTCCGTAACTGGTTTTATCTGATTGGAAAAGCTTGTTTGCACAACCTTCTGACAGAACTGTGAGACAACACGGAGTCTGCTGCTGCAGCTGGAAATAAAAGACGAACAAGTAGACACTGAAATGCCAAATATATTGACTAGTTCGGGAAAATTTTAGGGTGCCTTCTGCAAATGCATGCGGTGAATTTTCAAAATCTCAAAAGGAAATGCATTAGGAGCTCTTGTGGGCGAAAAGGGTTACAAGTCGCTGACCTCAGAAAGAAAAAAGGCACTGATTTCAGGAATAGATTCACAAAACACAGTTTGGTACACTTCAACTGTTTGCTTCTGCTATTCATGTGAATTTTATTAAAAATTGTATTTAAAATGAACCAAACCTTATTTATAGAGCCATTTTCATACAGTCAAGTGTAACACAAAGTGCTTTACAGAGCTTAAAAACAAAAAGAGTGACATTTACCCACTAGAAACCACAATGAAATGATCAACATGACCGATAGGGGTGAGCCATCTTAGGTGCCTCATGATTCAATTCGCTTATTAAACAGTTATCACACTTTTAATTGCCTTTTTTCTTTACCATTTAGGGCTTTTTCTTCATTCCTTCCATAGCTACTTTCTACTTTTAAATCCATTCAGTTCCCATTCATTTAAGTTTATATTCTGTCTTTTCTTTATGCGAAACCAAAAATCAAACCAATAGATGTCCAAAATATGTTTCATAATCATATCAAGGTGTGTGTTGACAATAGAAGTATAATATGGAGTAACCATATTTGGATTTCTATAAGAGAGGACACTTGGTCCAATCCTTAAACACTTCAATCATACTCTGAATCTTTTGATTTCAACATGTTTAAAGTGGTCCTGCTGTCTGTGGTTGGAAAGAATAGTTAAGCTCCGTAAAGCTACACTTGGACTCTGACGTGTTGTAAACAGCAGCTACCCTGTGCTGTAGCTCGGGGAGTATGCCCCGAAAAGCACGTGAAAAGTGAACATGTCTGGGGAGACATAAAACTACTACTGCTAACATAAAAAACAACAAACACACTCCTTTCACAAATAAAGTGCAAAATATTTGCTGTAGTCTGTAAATTACACGCTGCATGGCTGAAACACCTACTGCAGCCATAATGTTTCCGCCGGTCCGTCCCCTAAATATGTCCGGCCGACTTGGCTGACTTTTATGTTTAAGTCATTTTATTTATTATGAAAAAAAAAAAAAAAATATATATATATATATATATATATATATATATATATATATATATATATATATATTATAAATATAAATATATATATATATATTATTTTAAAAAAATCTGTTTTGAACACTTTATAATCTCTATCAATTTGGCACCTTTTGAGATCGCTATTACTCGATTGAAAAGTGAATCGCCACACAACTCCGCCTCCTTTCAACACTAAAGGGCAAAATATTTGCAAAGTAATTAGAAAAATAAAATTATCTGGTACAAAAAACTTTGGAAGATTGAAGCTCCAATTTTTAGGAAAAAAATTACATATATGGAGTAAGTCTTGTCCAGGCTTTTTCCAATCTTTTTTTTTTTTTCTTTTTTTTTTTTTTTACGTGTCCTGTTTGGCAGTGTGGAGCTCAGAATTGGTGTCTGAGTACCAAGTAGAAGCCCAACAGATTTACTTTCACAAGCGGAGCAGTACAGCTTTTGCTATAGTACTCCACTTGATTTATGTGTGAGAAATCTTTATTATGAATTGTTGGGGCTTTTATTTCCTGATGTTATGGACACGGAGACGGAAAATTAAGGAGAAGAAAGAAAGAAGATGAAGAAGAGAGGTAGGAAACAAAATGTCATGAGAGAGGGTGAGTTGAAAATACAAGAGAGGAAGGGGAGCAAAGAAAACACAGGAAAACATTGAAGTCTGCCTCCATACCCACAGGACAGCAGAGAGAGGGGGAAAAACAAAACACGAAAAAGGAACATCGACAAACCCAACCAAACATTGTGAACTTAAGAATTACACAACCACATCACACAAAAATAGATATAAAAATACAACAACAATGTCACAGAAAAACTCATGGTACCGATTAATCAAGCTCTAGTAATGATAACCTCAGCCCAAGAATATATCCTTAAACACCAGAGACCCCACATCTATGTGTGTGTGTTAGCATGCTGGTGCATATAAGGTTTCTCCATAAGAGTGTTTGATAGTTGGTGTGAGAAGACATCAATCCGTCCCCCAGGAATCGATGCAGACATGAAGGAGATCGGAGCAAAGACGTCCAAAGGACCGCCAGAGCCCCAGGCGGACCCGGCCGGGGCCGACCGCATCCCCCAAGAGACGAGAAAGGAGAAGCCCAGCGGAACATCCAGCGGCCACTATGCAGGGGCCCGGGGGGCAGCAGTGACGAGCCCACAGGCTCCGCCGGCAACCGGCCGCGCCGGGGCAGGCCGGTCAACGGACCGGGGGAGCCGGGGCCCAGGGGCACCCCAACCCCCAGCAGGGACCCGACAAGGGACCGGCCGACAAGGGACCGGCCGACCGGCCGCCACGCGACGCCTCCGCCCTAGGCCAATCCCCACCGCCAACATCCCAGCGCCTCACCAATAGCCCCAGGGGACAGACAGCATCCCCAGGCCGGGCTCAGTCAGCATTTGGACGCCAAGTTGTACCAGCTCCCGGGTCCTGATCCCGCGCAACGCAGGGCGCCGAGACCAGGCCTCAAACGAGGGCCAGGGCCGGTCCAACCCGCCAATGAACCGGCCACGCACGGTGCGCACAGAAAAGGTGATCAAACGAGCAGAGACGCCGGATCCGCATCTCGCCGACCCACCGAGCAGGCACCACCCAACAATCCCAAACCTGGCACCTCTAAAAGAGGTGCCCCAACCAACCAAGAAGATATCGGCCCAGCGCATCGGCCGACCGACACACCGGCCCCCCCAGGCCCGGCCAGGCACGCACCAGGTCCGAACCGGATTGACAACCGGCGCACCGGCAGGCAGGGGCCCCCGTCACCGGCGGGGAGTGACGGAGGGGAAATAGGCGCCCCATTAAGTGTAAGGCCTGAGGCGCGCCAGGCGAGGGGGCAGACCAAGATCCAACCTGACAGGTAGACAAAGACATACAGACACAGTCATACGTTCCCTCCCTCTTAAACACATACATTCTCACTGACTCACCAAGACACCCAAAGAAATGACACTGTACCCTCACTCACACACCCCATGCACACTTTATGCTCCCAGGTCCAGGTACTGATGCCCCAGTAGAGCCACCAGCCCCCGGACCCGGGAGGTGGACCCCTACCTTCTAGGATGGAGACAAGCAGACCGCCAAGGGCCCCACAGTGGCAAAGCAGCCCGACAGCCCAGGACCCCGACCAGACCGCCTGTCCTCCTCCGGACCCCAACCCCTGATGGCCCATAGGGAACAGGGGTGGGAAAAGACCCCTAGCCTCCATCCTCCCGCTCGAGTATGGTGTTGATGCGTGTTGTTATAATGTGCATTTAAAACAGAGGGGTGGGATGTGGGGGAGGCAGCCACACATCCCCCAACCCCCACCCCGAGCCCTCAGTGTCTATATGTGGTTTAACAGTGGGCACCGGCACCAGAGATGAAGCTGATTGTACCGCTCCCCCTCTGGATGCCGAAAAGTGTGCCCACCCCAAAGTCCCTACATATGTGTCGTGTGAAAATGTTATAAGTGGGAGTGTCTAAGTTGTATATTAAAATTGGGACCCAGGACACCACGGGACAGCGAGGAGGGAAGCCCCTCCTCGCACCCCAGTGATGTGCCCATGCCCCAAGACCCTATATGAGTGGTAAAGTGATGGAGCGGGTGGACAGAGGTGTCCAGGGATGGGGAGGGAAGGACTGGGAGACAAAATGTCTTCCCAGGGAGCCAGGTCCCCCACTGACCCCAATAGGCACCGCTGTTCACCGGGATCCACCAGGGGAGGGAGGCCATGGCACGTCTGACCCGGGGCCCACGGCCACAGCACCACAAAGCCCCACGGATCCCAAGGCAGTCCCCCCAGCCCCATCCCAGAAGGGGAACTAAACCCACCCTGACATTCGCTCTACTCTCAAAACACAAAAGACACTAGACACCCAGGTTGAGTTCGCCCCCCCCCTCCTGCACACCCCTCCCCCCCGTCCAAGTGCCCTCGTAGGGGGAGAGCACCTGTTGCCACACAGCAGCAGCCTCCCCGCCAGGCTTTTTCCATTCTCATTTTTATAAAAACCAAACTGTTGCCTTCCATACGCTGCATGGCTGAAACCATAGACGTTAATAAAGCCCGCTATGAATATTAAAAACCCATGTGTCCTGTATCATAGCTACACGTATGACGTTTGCAGAAAAAAATTAAAAAATGCTTGAAAATCAGTTTAGTATTCAGCGAGTTATGATTAATTAAATGTGCTTCATTACGTCTGCTGGACAGATTACACTTGAGCGGGAGACCGGTCCAAAATGGCTGCCCCACGGCTTGTCCACACCAACAGGCAGTAGCGGTCAATGTGACCTCTACTCTTTGGGTAGGATATGGGGCTGATTTAGACATGAGAGCCATTTATATGAAACATTAATGTCTTTTGGCTAAAACGCTAGCTGCCGCCATCATGTTTTCGCCGGTCCGTCCCCTAAAATGTCCGGGTGGCACGCCAGACTTTTATGTTCCTATCAAAAATAACTTTTGAACACCTATGAATCACAATCGATTTGGCACATTTCACATCGCAAATAATTTGACTTTATAGTGAATTGGCTCACCACTAATGACCAAATCAAGTAAAGCGACAGATAAAACAGGTAAGTGTTGGTTATAAAACAATGGATATGAATAGCAGCATCAATGTAAATATGCCAGAATCGAACAAAAGCCTACGAGACAACCTATGAATAAAGAAAACGACACAAATGAGAATGGGAGAAAACAAAAATAAGTTAACATTGACTTAAATATGACACATATTGTTACAGAATAAATGATCACAGATCTGGTTCCTCTTAACCTATCGCTTGAGATTAATTCAGCTGACAAGGACGTTCCCAACGACGTTGGACGACGATGAGGGTGGTAGAAAACAAATCTGGAGTCTGCGAGGAGACTGGAACAGCGGAATCTTTGGGTCACCATGTCTCCATAACAACCATTAGAAGCAACTTACATGTCGACTGGATGTTCAGAACGTTTGGCAGGTGAAAGACTTTTCTGTCCTACCTTCACAAAGGTAGACACAGACATTCCTGGAGTTGGAACTGTGTGCTTTGGTTAGACGAGACTAAGATGGAGATTAGGGAGTAAGGCGTCATGAAGTCTTTGATGTGACACAGAGGACCTTCAGAATTGAAAAGACAAGAGGACATGCCGTTTGAGTGATGGAGATGCGTGTTAATCTTCATTGGTCAAGAAATGGATACAGAAAAATAGCTGCTGTAGCAGTAATCTTCATGCCCACTGCACTTCCAAAGGCTCTGGGAACCTTGAAAGAGTGTGTGGCATCACAAAGTCTTTGAAATACCGGGATATTTGGAATGGAAATCTGCTGCTAGAACATGGACACACAAAATGGAGCTGACAAAAGTATTTGTCGTCGTTGGGGGTTTTCCATTGCAGACCACAGCCTGATTCCTTCTGTCGCTGAAGTCAAATCAGACTCCCAGATCTTGAAGGACCCTTCTTAATAAACTCCTGGACTGGAGCTCTGAGGAGCAACTCCGAGTGATGAGCTTTTGGAAAGCTGATCAGACACTTATGCTAAGGAGGGGAAACTAGAGCAAAGGCATCCCTAATTATCTGATGAAGGGGGGCAGCTTATCTGAACGGCTTCTTCTTTCTCTCCCCTTTCATCTCGCCAGATCACATGGCGCATCTTTACATAACAAAAGATCTGTACCTGGCCGAGTGGCTTCATTCAAAACTCCTCCGCGACGATCCCCTGGGCCTCGTCAGTAGGCCAGGTTCTGGGTCTCGTAGCAATCCGCGATTAGATTCGGCTTCACATGACATACGGTGACTAATTCTGGAGATTTTTGCCTAAAATATTGCTTTCAGAGCCGAGCATTTTGGAACGTTTATGGGTCTTTCTCGCTGCAATGAGTGTAATTAATTCACGATTAAAAGCATTAGTACGGGCTTTGTATGGTGATTTATTTAAAGGCTGGTACTAATGCTGGCTCGGTTTCCTCCTTTAGGAAATGGGTAATAAGATCCGATGCCAGGCCTTCTTTAGCATCCCTCTCCACACGTACACACACCGAGGACATGAGTGTGTGTCTTCGATTAGAAGGCAGAAAAGCTCTGTCACCAGCAGCGTCACAGTCACCATGTTAACTTATTCATCCCTGTTAAAGCCCGTGTAACAGGATAGCTGTTAATTAATATTGCTGTCGGGTAAATGGTTGCCGCCGGACCATTGCCACCATCCATCAGTAACATTATCTCTTGTGTTGTTTTCCTGCCAGGCCTCGGGCTCAATTAAGATAATGCTATGCAAACGAGGTCTCTCGCCATTAGCCTCATCACTGAGGGGCTGTTAATGGCATAATTGGGGCACTCCAAAGAACAATTACCTCACCGCCTGCCCTATGAGATCACCAATCATCTGCGAGCATGACTGCGGAGTCACGAGTCGCGACCGCCGGGCGACGAGTCCGGTGAAGCAGGGGGTCCGGCGGGAGCAGCTGGAGAACGAAGAAGGAGCCGGCTGCAGCCATGACGGCAGGCCTGCTTCATGATAATTACATATCGTCAGACGATATGTATTTATCATGAATCGGTGCAGCTGATGTCGGAGACTAAGATTCTGTACAAATCTGGCTCTATTTGAAACTGGACCAACTGTAAGATGTACATAATCACGGTTAATATCTCTGTTTTTTTTTAATTAGAGTTCAGATGTGCGCTTGTTAAGATCTACAGGTGTTCAGCTCTATTTTCTGTGTTTCAGTGTGAGACCAGTAAATACATTTTTACATCAATAAAACAAGAAACTTCAACTTCAATTAGGATCCACTTTAAACCTGTCAGTTATATAAAGGATCCATCCATCCATCCATCAATCCATCCATCCTGTTTCTTTAATTGAAGCTAATAAAAGTTACAAAAACTTATAGAAATAAGATTTTGGGAGCCAGAAGAAACCTAAAGTTTTATTGGAAAACATGAGACACAGTAGAAGGTCAACAGAGGGACGAAGCTGTTCTAAGCCGCCGTGCCAGTTCTTTTCTGAAATTTTCACTCTTAAAGATGTACCTTCCAGATACGGCTTTTTAACCATAGGTGTTTATAGACCTGAAACCCATTCCTTTAATCCTATAAACTTAAATAAATGCCTACTTTTTGGCTTAAGAAATAACCCCTGGAGCAAATTACCAATCATTCCTTTCTTCTTTTTAAATGAAACTTCTTCTCGGCTCTAGAATGTTTAGAAGAGTGTATTGTATTTGTATATATTTGTATATTGTATATATATATATATAGAGAGAGAGAGAGAGAAAGAAAGAGAAAGAGATATATATATTATCTTTTTACTTAAAATTGACAGGATCAAAAGGGTTTCAAGACCTTTCTAAAGTACCTTTTTTTTTACTTTTTATGCAAAACTATTGTAAAAAAATTACAAATTTAGATAATGTGTTCAAATTTATTTAGGTCTCTTGATCAGTCTGTACTGCAGAATTAAATTGTGGCATGATAAGGGTTGGCCTTTTCTCTTCTTGTTTGTGTTTTTCTTTTCTTGCATCAGATATTGCAGACCCAGGTAACATTAGTGAATCTAACATAAATGATTCAATGTCAAGCTATATCCCTCTAAAACTAACCATGAGCCAAACCTGAACTGACGCAAGCTGTTCTTGCAAAAGCCATGTACATTATTCTTTACAGCCAGTTTCTGTGTTGCAATAGAAATTGAAGATATTTGTTAAACTTTAGTCCAACAATAAAAGTTCTGATTCTTCTCACTGTGAATGTGAACGCTTGTTAAAACCTTAAATATATAGCTTAGATGTCCAGAATTTCCCCTTAGTTTGTAGAAACAGGAGCAAATCTTTACAGGAGAATCAGAAAGGAGCCAGTTGAGGTGGCTCGGAAATCTGGTTAGGATGCCTTCTGGACGCCTCCCTGGTCAGGTTTTCCAGGCACGTCCCACTAGGACTTAACCAGTCTCTTTAGATGTAGACTTATTCTTTTTGCCTCTAAACCTGTCCCTGTTGTAGTTAACATACCTCTGGTGCATTAAAGTAGGGTATGGTAAGATACGGGCGCCTCCAAGCACTATAGCACTCAATATATTGTGCGTAACATCTGTGGTCAATTAGTTGCATTACTGCCACCTACTTGCCCAGAGTGTTTGCATCGGTGCTACCTGCAGACCAGAAATGATGACAGAAAGTTTACACTAAATCTTTAATCTGTTTTAAACAACAGTGGACCCCCCCGTTATTACTAGTATTTACAGATTCACCTATTCAATTATATATTGTGGAACATAAGTCCAAATTATACCTGGAACATCTGCGTATTGACGGATTCTTTCGTATAGCATATACACCCTGGACAGGTCGCCAGTCCATCGCAGTGTGACACAGAGACATACAGGACAAACAACCATACACGCACACACTCATACCTAAGGGCAATTTAGAGAGACCAATTCACCTAACAGTCATGTTTTTGGCCTGTGGGAGGAAGCCGGAGTACCTGGAGAGAACCCACACATGCACAGAGAGAACATGCAAACTCCATGCAGAAAGACCCCAGTCTGGGATTCCAACCCAGGACATTCTTGCTGCAAGGCAACAGTGCTACTAACTGTGCCACTGTGCAGCCCGTGTTTGAACCATTGAAATAGAAAGTTATGAGTTTTTACCATGTTTGAATCGTTAAAATAAAAAGTTATGAGTTTCTACCATGTTTGAACCATTATGAGTTGTTAGAGAGGATTTTAAGTATTTGTGGGAGGTTGTGGCCCCTAAACACTATGAATATCAGGGATCCACTTTATATTTGTTTCAAGCTCTTATTGTGAAAGCCTGAAAGAAGTTCACATAAGAGATTAATTCACCAACTTGACGCTATAAGCCAAATAATTATTAACAACACAAAAATGTGGCTAATAGTTAACCTACCTGGAATTAGCCGCGAGGTCGAGCTCCAGTTCTGTCTGAAGTGAAGACAAAAACGTCTTTAAAATAATAACCTTCATTGGGCATTAATAAAATCTAAAATAAAGCTAAATTTAGCTCTTGGTGCTTTTTGGTGGTGGAAATATCCCCGAGTAACATTCACTGCCTTCTGCTGCTACTGTTGCCCTGAAGACGATATCTCTGCTTTGGCAGATCATCAACACATTCTAATGCTTCACAATCTAAAATCAGTAAACGAGATTATCTTAATTTATAAAAGGTAAATATTCTGGTGTAGGAGCGGCCCAAATCAGACTCATTGTGGTTACATTTTCTGGTGAAAACAGAGGACTTTTAGGTAAAATAACCATGTGGTGAACAAGTGACAGCGGTTCCCATCTTTTAGGAAATAGCAACCCCCTAATCCCTTAAAATTTTCTACATTTTGATTGGATGCCGTAAACCTGCTTTGGAACAGCTAAACTACAAGTTTGCTCAGTTACTTGAGTTTACTCAGCAACAACCATAGATCTCTGTTAGACACAAAGGTCCTGAGGTCCAGATTTGGACCATGTACAGCTGCATCCAGAAATAGTTGCGTCTGTACTTGGGGCACCCACTTCATCGCTAAACCACCTGCCTTACAATTTATTTTTTTTAAAAATTCAACCCTTAAATTTCCTGCAATTTTTTAACCCAAAACATTTTAAAAAGAGAGATAGAGCATGCTAACTGGAGTTACAATAAAAAATTTATGTGAAATAAACACATCTAAAGGAAATTTTAAAGGTTTTCAGGGGTAGATTATGTCGGATTGTGAATGTATGACTTGCTGTGGACCAACTATTTTATTGGACTACATTAAATGGACCCTTATGGATGTAAAAATACTTTTTTTGTTCAAGATGTTTCTGTTCTGTCAATGATATGAGGCTTCGAATGGTGAGTCAGACATTTTTTTTCTGAGTAATTTGAGTAAAGCGTCTCTGCAATTATGAATGTATCCTTGATTGTCATACATCATTGGAATAACAAGAATCACTGATTTCCAATTATGTATCATAGGGCTGGGCGATATGGCCTCAGATCTATATTGCAATATAATCTAAAGCGTGTGCGTGAGCGTAACAATTTCTATTGCGATATATTTTCTATGTATGTCAAAGTTGCAGTTTATGAACATTCTCACATTCCAGACACATTGCAGCAGAGCAACTTCAAAAAGTTTAGAATGCCATTTAAAGAACATTTATTGTGGAAAATGCATTTAAAAACATTAAAATCTTTGTTCAAAAAAATGCAACACAAAAATTCTCACAACATAAAGATGAAGATATTTTAAATAAATTAAAAGTTAAATGTTATTTTAAAAAATCACAAAATTCTAAATTGTCCGCATTCCTGATTACGTATTTATAAATTCAATATCGCACAAAAATAAAGCTGCTCATATTTGAATTAAAGATGCTTCAAGTAAAAAAAAAACTACTTGCAACATGTAGTGTAAAGATGACATCAGTATTGATCCTCCTTGAGGACAGCTTGATGACATCATAAAAATGTGCAATCACGATAGGCCGGTATAGCCGAAATCTCTACCTTTGACTAAATTTATATCATTTCTACTTATACTTTTTTTATCGCCCACCACTAATGTATAATATGTACATAGAATGGGTGGTGCAAAAAAACGCATAATGTTACATCTTTTCCTCAGGACATGAGAACACTAATGGGTTAAATGCATAAACATAAAAAAAGAAATAACGTAAAAGGTATCAGACGTCCACTTTTGAACCGGGCTCAGTTGGACTAGCTGTCGGCAGAGTCAAGATCAGTTCACTTATATGTTAAAAATAATCTAATTTCAAATTGGTGGAGGTTTAAAAGTTTAAAAATCTATGTTTGCATAAACCGCTATGAAATTCCTTTAACTGAAATTGATTTAAGATGTCCCAAATACAGCACTGATACTTAGTTAGCTTGACCTGTTAGCAGACTCCTATCCACGTACCAGTAAGATACTCACCGCTGATAGCGACTCTAAAGAAACCCACTTTAAAGCTCCTATATCGAATCTGCAGAACAATGTAGCTTTTCAACATAAACCTTCACAAAACTCTCACCTCTCCATTCGGCTATCATCCATAGGCCACGCCCCCCTGATTTTGCATTGCCACAGTAAAGGAGAGGGCGCAAAACACCAGTCGCAGTTTTCATGACGTAATATGGCGGAAATGTTTTCCGCAACTGCAAACGGCTTTTTTCTTTTTTGGACTCTGGTAGTTTGTCCTAAAGTTGAATTTGTAGCAGCCGGCTGTTTCTCCGTCTCTGACATCACCACTGGTGTTCTGTTGCAAAATGCTGGAGCGCGTAACAAGTGGAGGAGCCAGGTAAATGCGGAAGTGCGCTTGTCCGGTGAGACAAACAACCGGATGGTCCAATCGTTTGTTTCAGATCGAGCCATGTTATTGGCTGAGGTTTTTAGACAAATGAGACAGAACCACTTAATTACTTTTGGTTTTTTTTCTTTTTTTCTTTTTATTTCCACAAAATATTTATAGCTATACTATGTTAGAACATTGTTAAGAAATGAAAAAAAGTTTTAAGCTAGCTTGTTTTGCAGATTTGCCATAGCAGCTTTAAGAAATCCGAAGAATCCCATTTACCACCATGCATCTTCGCCTTGCAATCTTCCGCAGTTTACAGTAAAAAAGAGCTACAGCTAGATCATTACCTCAAAATAAAATACAAACTTAGGACAAAATGCAACATTCCGAGTGAAAACAATGAGAAAAGTTTCAATAACACAATACGAGGCTGTCATCTGAATTTGTACATTTCCTGGAGATTTTCACTTGTTGCTGCGTCACATTCCCACACAGTTACCTTTACAGCAAGTTTGTTATCATCTCGCCGGGTTTTTCTCTCTTCAGCAGCTGAAACAAAAGCCACATCTCCCCAATACTGACACTGCTTCCTATCTGTTGTCTTCTCACACCTCCACTTTGCTGCATAAGTCACACAGACGAGTCTCAGCTCCAGCTATAATGATTCCTCTGACACACATTGGGGCACATCATTCCACTGCACAGCACAGCTTTGCAGCTCAAGGCCCCTAAACCTCCCTCGCACCCCTCACTTGCAGGATGCCTCCTGTTTGTGTGTGTGTGCAGTCGTGGCCATGGGGCTGAGCGGTGAGTGGCTCCTTGGGAATTTTAAGAGTCAAGCCCCCCTAAATCTTTCTGTTTCAGCTTTACAAAATCAATAGGATAAATATCCTGTTTGCCCCTCTCGTCTTCAGCCGCCCACCACCAGCCCGCTCAGGTTAGCAGAGCGGAGAATCTCAGTCTCACCTCAGGCTATGTTTAAAATAATCCCTGTTTTTTTTCTTCTTCTCATTTTTTGAGCTCTGAATGACCGAGGATCTCAGGTGCAGCTTTTTAGTTAACAGTGAACAAGAGGGAAAATCATGTTAACATATGCCATCAGAGAGCGCCACCGGCTAAGTCCTCAAATCGACCTGCTCGGTGTGCCATTACCCCGGTGGAGGCGAGCCCGGTCCAGACGCGGATCGAAGTGCCCGCTCTCTCTCTGTATGGATTGTGAGCAGCACCTGCCGCCGCCACATCCAGCAGCTTCTATTGATTTTTCTGTCCTCAATTATGTAATAGAAGCTCTGTTCTGGATTTATAGCCACAAATCAAGAGAGCATTTTGACTTATATGAAAAGGGATTCTCATCGACTGCTTTTTTTTTGGCCCCTCTGGAGAGATTTGCAGGATACGGTGTGAGTGATGGCTGCAGCTGTGTACGTCTGTTGGCTGTATTTTGCGTTCCAGGTGATTGGACTAAAGACAAGGAGGCACTGAAACAAAACTTTCAACGTGCAGTTCAACACGCCAAAGCTCAGTGTGTTGAAAAGCCCCCGGATTAGCTCTCCCAGAACACAGTTGACTCTTCTAATTGGAAGACATCCATGTTTTTAGCCATTGAGTCCATTGGCAACTTTGCCGAATCGTATGAGTAGATCGTTTGTCCTCCCAGGCATGTCAGTTATCGACAGGAAAATGCAGGTTAGTGGGGTCATTGTGGGTGAGCACACAGCTTTATGACACCAAAATATTGAACTCTGACTTATCGATTCAATTCAATTAAAAAATACTTTATTGATCCCAGAGGGAAATTAAGTGTTGTAGCTCATACTGTTTAATTCTTAAAGGAGTTGTTGTAGATGCTGATGGCTGTGGGCAGAAGGGATCTCTGGTAGCGGTCTGTGTTGACTGAAGCCTCTGACTGAAGACACTCTGTCGTTGTAGGATAGTCTCATGAAGAGGATGCTAGGGGTTGTCCATAATGTTGTTGATTATATGTAGAATCCTTCTTTGCATCACCATCTCCTGAACTTCCACAGTCGTCCCCAGAACAGAACCAGTCTACTTTATCAGGTTGTTGAGCCTTTTTAAGTCCCTGGCACTGATGCTGTGACTCCAACCTCAGGCTATTTTTAAAATAATAGATTCAGACTCTAGCAGGATTCCAGCAGAGTCTCAAAAATTCTGGAAAAGTAGAGAATTTGAAAAAAGTACAGATTCCTTGCTATAAATTATCATATGATCCAAAATATTATGCATTTTGACCACCCCAGACCACCATGCTACCACCACCATGTGGTGACTGTTGGTTTTCACAGACTCTTTTCTCAATTGAATTGAATTGAATTATTTCAGGGATGCAGATAAATAATAAAACTTGTATATAGATTGGCATTATTGCCATCTTAAAATTTACAAACTGTTCCACAACTTTTCCAGCAAATGTGATGAACAAGACACACATTTTTGGAGATGTTGGAACGCTAGACACTATCCCGACTAGATGTCCTGAAAGCCATAGGGTCTTCCTATCAAAGACTTCAGATTGCTGTGAGTTGCTAATAGGAGTGCCATACGACAACCTTACACCATCATTTTTCGTAAGATGGCCGTAAGTATACCATAGGAAGGTTCCAAGGCACCCTTACAAAGAACAAAAGAACTACGGCCAGCATAAGGCAGATAATCAACTATTTTTTATCAAGAATGCCTCAAGTTCCTCTTGTGAATTAAACGGCAAGCCGTACCAGCTCCGTTACAAGGCTGGAGGAAACTACGACCCCTTCCACGAATGTCTATGAACTCCAGATTTAGCACAAACCTGTTGTTTGTAAAAACCTTTGTGACCATACGTTTAATGCTTTAAATAATAAATTAAATAATTAACTAAACTAATACATATACAATTCATTTTGAGGGGAGTCCATCCATCAGACAATAATCAGTAACCGCTCAATAAATTAGAATACTATTAAAAGGATATTTTCCATTCATTGACTGTACCAGCTCATTCTTGTTGGGTCACATGGAGGCTGGTTTGGTAACTCCAGCAGTCATTAGGCGAGAGGCGGGGACTAGACTTGTCTCCAATCCATCACAGACACGCAGGACAAATGACCATGCACAAACTAAATACCTTAAAGTAATTTAGAATATTCAATAACCTGTTTTTGGGCTGTGGGAGGAACCCGGAGTACCCAGAGAGAATCCATGCATGCATGGGGAGAATATGCAAACTCCACACAGAAAGAGATTTGAACTGAGGCCTAAATATTTTTTTTCAGTAGTTTAATTTAAAAATTCAAACTCATAAGTTAGATTCGGGGTGACGTTTTCACGGATGATTTGGAGGAACCACGTCAACTGCTGGTGTTGTACAGCACCTAATGCTTCTCTCGGCTGACAAGCTTTAGCTTTCAGCTGGACTTGGTAAAAGAACTAACAATCTTCTTCCCACGGTCATGATATTACTGATTTCCCTTTGTGAAATAAATTAATGAAATGCATTAACCTTTGGATGATGTGTTTTACTAAGATGCATCTGTGAAACTATTTTATGCCCTACAGACCCGGTAAACCGACCCACTGGCTCATGGAGCTCTAACGTCAACCTAATTTCAAGGGGTTTGACTTTCCTGTAAATGAGAGCATCCTCATTATCGCTGTGTGCTATCAGACACCTAAAGGAGGAGGAGGAGGAGGAGGAGGAGGAGGAGGAGGAGGAGGAGGAGGAGGAGGAGGAGGAGGAGGAGGAGGAGGAGGAGGACAGTGGAGAGGTGCTGGCAGAAGATGGCGGTGAAGTTTGTTTCGATAGGAGGGAGGGTAACCTAAGAATCAGATCCTAATCTTGCCACGCTTTGGCATTTTGGGGGATAATTGTAGCCCTGGCAGAGCTCAGGTGATGACACAGGCGATCCGTCATTTGCTCTTCTTCTCCCTCACCCGTCCCTCCCTTTAATCTCTTTCTCATTCCTTTATTCTGTGAATGATCTGCAGAGTAAACCTCTGGTAAAGTGTGGTGGGGAAGGGTTGCAGGCGTAACTTTAGCTGGAGTAATGAGGCCTAATCCTCCGCTGACTGGGGCCTGTTTAAACAGCTCCTGGCTGAGCCGCCCAGTAATGGAGTAATTAACCCCCGTTGGCCACTCCTGCCCGGCAAACCCCGGTCTTCAACTGCCAACGACCCTTGCATCTCACTCGGATTGCACTCCTCCTCCGGCTTTGTCGTAGAAGATGATGGAAATTGATCTGCGCTGGTGGGAAATAAGCAGAAAACAGAGTGCAGGGCAACGCAGAGCCGTGCCCCTACCTGCATTGTGACGAAAATGTTTCACACCGTCAAGCAAATCTCAGCATCGGACGAAAGAAACTGCGATTGGTTGGGCCAGCCTTTGTGGGAACAGCTGCCATCAAGGATTCACTATGACTGTCAGTGAGTCACGCCACAGCATCTCCTGTGGATTTAAGTCAGAACTTTGACTAGGCCACTCCAGAAGCTTCTTTTTTTTTTAAAGCCATTTAGAGATGAACTTGCTGGTGTGCTTTGGATCACCAAAGATCACAGCGAGTCGTCCAGATCCTGAAGCAGCAAAGACCACCCCAGACCACCATGCTACCATGGTGGTCTGGGAAACGACCACCAAGACCACTTTCCTCCCAATCTGAGGAAAGAGAGTTGTGTTCTTTCTTTTTTTCTGATCTTCCAGATGGGTTGTGGATGCAGTTTTGGAGTAATTTTAGTCTCTATCTTTCCCCGTTTGCTCCCTTCGTGGATGATGGTCTCACTTGGGTTCTCTTTTATAACCCTTTCCAGGATAGATGTCAGTGACGTTTCTTGTCTGTTTTTAAATGTCTTTAGCTCAGGGCAGGATGGGTTAGTTATTTTACCCCACTTTGCGTTGTCAGAAAGGTACCACTCAGGTAGTTTATTGATTCTACAGGTTAGGCAGTGATTAGGCCTGGGTGTGGCCTGTGAAACTGAAGCAAAACATGTGGATGATCGCAATTAAGTCAAGGTATACATACTTCTCACATTAGGTCAGGTTAGTTTGGAAACCTTTTTTTCCCATTAATTCATGAAATGATCTGATTCAAAAATGTGTTTAATGATCTAAAAAGTTTAGGTGTGACAAAGAAGCAAAAAACAGAAGAAATCTGTAAGGTGACAAGATCTTTATGTTGCAAAGGCCTCACTGTCTGCACTGTGAGAAATGACAACAATGATAGTAGATCAGAGGTCAAACCAACCACCATGAATCCTCTCTGTCGCCTCTCAGATCTCTCGCTGCTGATCTGATTTCCAGACAATCATCTGAGGCAGATTCTTTGTATTTGCTTTAGGCGGGCTCACAGAAACAATCAGCACAATCAAACAGCATACAGAACGCACACAGGCATCCCAACAAGCCGGCGGGAACGGCCTCGCGTGTCCGGCGCTACGCACGGAGGCGCCGGGGCGTTTGAAGTGAGCAGCCATCGCACATTACGCCAGATGAAATGCTATCATGCATGGTCGCTGAATGGTTTGTGTCATTAGGAGAAGGAGGCGAACAGGGGAGCCGAGCGCGCCATGCGAACCTGCTCTGAAGGAAGGCAAGATTAAGGGGATGTTCAGAGGCTCTCGTCTGTCAAGACTTCAAAGATGCCATCGACACTCCTTGTTTCTGCCGACGCAGCGACCAAATCGCACACACTCTGCTGCCTCTGTGGCTGTCAAAGCTCCTCTGACATCCCCTTTATCAGGTGCACGGGCTTTAATCCAGACATGGATAAATAAATCAACACACGGGGGTCCTGCACCTCTCAGCGCCTCCTGGTGGCGGGGTTTCTGGACCGGACAGTAAATTATCAAGAAGTCATTTATTCTCCACAAAGGAAGGACAATAGCACGGTGCAGAAAAGGATAATTAATGCACTGTTTTCAATTTAAAGTGAAGAACCAAATTAACCAGCATGCAGCGCATTTCCTCTCCCAGCAGCCACGTCAGATAATTCAGAGCAGATAACAAGCAAGAAATGAAATCAGCGGTGGCATCAAGGCGTGCGCTGGGCTCATCTCCTCCTGCATGCCTGAAAGGAATTTCAAAGTCTATCTATCAGTTTCAACAAACAGAGAAATGTGTTGCTTTCCACCTTTTTCATTTCAGCAGCCGGGATCCGTTTTGACACAACCATCTGGAGCCGACGTGATGAGAGGAGAACAGAGGAGTTTGAATTTGAGATGGCACGGCGAAGACGCGAGCAGACAAATCAGAGCCGACCCCGCCGCCAGTTTCCTCGTGATTCAGGCTGGACGCGCCGGCCTGCTTGGATGCTGGCGACTGCAGGACTGCAGGAAGCAATGCAGTCGTGGTAAACCAAAAAGAAAAAAAAAAAGAAGGTACACCCCTGGGGTCACACGGTATTATTCAGATTATTATTCAGGTTGTCATTATTTACTAAACAAGCTTGAATTGGATTTGAAAGGGAAACTTGCAGCCAAGTTCTGCCGATCAAAAGGTAATTTGCCCACAGGTGTCTGTTAACACAATCCCAGGCAGGAAAGACACTAGCAGAGGTGGAGAATTAAATCTATTTTAGGTCAGTTGGGATTTTGGTATGTTTGCTTTTAAACTGTATGACTTGGGTTGAATGTTCGCGTTTTCTTATCAAAATGGTTTGCCAGAATTTTGACCCATTCCTCCACCGACAGAATCGGTGTAACTGCGTCAGGTTTTTAACTGCTCCTTCTTGCGCCAGATCTTTTCAGCTCTGAACACATATTGCCAAAGAGATTCAGATGACTTTTTGCGAAAAACACCGACTTTGTTGTCCCTATTCCCTGTTGTAACTAAGCTGGCTGTATGTTTTGGGTCATTGTCCATTTGGAAGACCCGCTTGACTGACGTCTTAAAATTTGTTTCTGCAATATTTCCATTTACATTCTCACCCTGTGATGCCATCTATTTTTTGATCCACACCAGTTTCTCCAACAGCCAAATGTCCCACGTCATGACGGTGTCACCCCCATGCTTTACAGTTGGGATGGTCCATTTAGGGCTGCATGTGTAACAATGTTCATTACAGGCAAACCATTCATTTTTAGTTTCGTCAGATCACAGAACATTTCTCCAAAATTTTAGGTCTTCATCCATAAGTCAGGTCGCATTGACCGAATATTTTCCCTATTTGACTTTTTTTCTTTTAAGCTGACGGAAAGATCTGAAGGCCATCCATTTTGACAGACTGCAACTCACACCCCTGACCTGACCACTTGGTGTAGACATTCAGACATTTTCAACTTCACACATAGAGTTCAGACAACTAAATCAATCCAACAAAAAAAAAAGATTCCCATAGGAGCATCTGAGCATTATTTAAAACCTGGACAGCGTACTCAATGCATCTCGCTTTCCGGGAGCTGACACCACATTGACGATAGAGGCTTGGAGCATGACTCTGACTGCAGAAGGCGCGCACGCTGTGGGATTTCCTCCCGCTGAAGAAATCAGAAAAGCCCTGGTTCAGTGAGTCGTGCAGAGTTCTGATCACTTCAACCAGAGAAGTGTTCCCTTATTTTAAAACTTCATTCAGTCCTCATTACGTACAAGCAGGAGCGCAATTCAACTCCATGCGAAGAGTTCAGTCCACAGCAGGTGAAATATTCATAATTAATACATGTAGCCTATTAATCTACTCGATGTGTAATGGCACAATGTGGATTCTCTGTTCAGTTTGTTTGGAGTGAATATTACTTAAAATGAATGAAAAATTAAACACTACTGAATATGTTATCATTTTAAAAACTGAAGAGTAAAAATAGATTATTTTGGGGTTTTTTTCTCTCCTCCATTCGTCCTACTCTCTATGACTCTCTATGACTGGATTTTATATTGCCCAGCCAATCAAAATGACGGACAACAAAATATTCAGGTGCAACCTCTGCCATGAGTGCATTTACGAATTGCAATCTGATTTATTATTTTGCTTTTAAAGTAGTGGATTCTTCCCCTATTTTTCAGGCCATGTCAATACAAGACTCTTTTACTAGCTTCAGCTGATATCAAAACAATTTGTTCTGGAGTTAATTTGCACGTTTTGTACCAAAACTCCAGGATACAGGACCCGTCTCCAAGTAAGCAGTGCGCTTGAGATGTTGCAGTAAAATACAAGAAAGTCCTACAACTAAAAGACACCATGTTCTATTGTTTCTTTTCTTTGACCCTAAATGCTGAAAGAAAACTTCTAAAAAAACAACCATTAGAGTCAGAATTTCCTGTAAAACAGGAAAGGAAACGCACCGTTGTTGCACCTGTCTGGGTTAGGGTTACCTGTTTTTCTGGGGGTTTTTTTACTGTAAATTTGAAGCAGACAGAGATCACCAAAACAAAAACCGAGAATCGAGATCTGTTGCTCTGTTGTGTTGTTTGTTGTTTTTGAACACCGGTCTGGCAGCTGAAACGTGCTTCCCCTTTCAGAACCCAAAAGATGCCTCGGAGGCAACATAAGTGAAGCTCTACGCTGATGACTGCCTGCTTGACAAACGTCGTGGAGAATGTACAGTTCTTTTTTTTTCAGTCCCTATTTTGATATCAGGCGGTTAATGTGTAAAAGAGAAAAGAAAAAAAGGGGTTAAAAAATGAAGGAGCGAGGCAAAATAAAAACCTAATTTATATACTATAAGAGATATGTGAGGCACCCAGGGGGGCCCTGTAAGTTGTGAAAAATTAAAGGAGACGGAATCAAACTGTCCAATTTCCACATCAAACAAACCCTAGGCTCAATACTCCTGGAGTGGCTGCCTCATATCCAACACATCAACTCAGAAAAAAAAGGTGCCCCCCACCACTCCTCCCCTCCCCGGCTTCTCCTTCATCCCCTCCATGAGTCCATCTCTGCAGCCGCTTTTATTTTATTTCATTCCTTTTTTTTTTTTTCAAGCAATGCTCTCTATTTCCTCAATAGCCCCACTCTGTAATTCCCCTAAGCACTGTACTGGTTACACTAGCCACTGTCTCTCCTCTGCCTAATTATACCCTTGTGAGTCTATTAATCAACTTGTGAATTATTTAAGAAGGAGAGCTCTTCAGCCTGTAACTGGGTTTGACACCGTGAAGGGGAGACGAAGAGGGGGAAGACAGAGGGAGGGACGGTGGGGAAAGGTGGGCGGATGGAAGGAAGAGAGGACAGAAGAGAAAAGGAAATGAAAAGAAAAAAAAGTGTAAGACAGAAGATAGCGGGGTCTTCTTGCATACGTCCCTGGAGGACGAGGCTGCCTATGCAGCGCTGCAACCAGACGAGACAAAAAAAAATACACCATCAATATTCACCCTGTTTGTCTTTTTTTAATGCAGTTGTTGTTTTCGGGGTTTTTTTCTCTCCTCCATTCGTCCCACTCTCTATTTTCATGCATAAGTTTTCATGATAAACAGGAAAATTCATGAATATATGGAGCGACATTGAGACAGAAGGGCGAGGTGAAGGGAGGAAGAGGAGCGAAAAGTCAAAGCCAAAAGAGCAAGCCGAGGCGGTGGGAGCTGGGAAATTATGTAGACAGCAGGATGCACACATTAATGTACACAGGCACCCATAAGCAGATGCAGCTGGGGGTCTTTCCACTGTTTGACAGCGTCTCCCCGGAGCTGCAGCTACGTGTGGCGATGGCGCTGGTGGTGTTGGTGATTGTCTGTCCTCGTCCCCCTGACGCTGCTCCTCCCGGTCCCTCATCAGCAGAGACGAGAGGCCGGCCCCCTCCTAACGACTCCCATCCACTCTGACACTCACCGTAAGCAGCCAGGGCAGCAAGAAGCGGGCGCCACAGTAGAGATTGTTATTCTTTTTCCTAATATTTGGTGCTCTCAGTCGGACCCCCGGCGCATCTCAACGTCACCGACAGGATCAAAATGAACTGCTGGGTGAGGAGAACTGTTATGAGGGACTCCAAAGAGACCGTGGCAGTTAACAGAGCGAAGAGAGGCTGTTTTCTGCTTGATGCTGAGTCGAATGTGTCTTGGTAACCCAGTCCAAGTCGGGATCATTCAGGACTGAAGGCCTGTGGGACCATTTCAAGATGTTTCCACCTTTGATGTGACGTCCCGTACAATTCTACTGGAAAACAAGCAAATCAATTGGAGGGAAAATGGAATGATGATCTGGTTGCATTAGCGTGCCGTGAACACCCTTAAGCTAGCACTAGGCAGGCCAAGGCAATTGTGCTATTTGTTTAGCAGCATTTCAACAACAAGGCAATTCAAGGGGCTTTGGGTGATTAAGAGATAAAAAACAGCAATAAAATAACAATAGAAACAGAAAACACATCATTAGAAACATAAAGAAACACTAAAACATACTACATTCAAGCTATTTTTAATCACTTACTCAAAGGCAGCTCTAAACAGATGAGTTTTAGATGAGTTTTAGCCTTGAATTCGGTGTTTCAGCAGCTTTGCAGTTGTCTGGAAGTATTTTCCAAATCAACGGAACATAGAAACGGAAAGCTGCTTCTCCATGTTTGGTTCTAATTCTAGGGATGATTAGTAGACTAGAATTGTAAGACATGAGTGGTCTGGGAGGATTGGTATAGCGGCAACAGATCTTCAGCATACTTTGGTAATAAACCCATCCATCCATCCATCCATTATCTGTACCCGTCCATCCTATGCAGGGTTGCATAGGATGGAATAATACTTTGCCCATATTTGAGATTAAAACATGCGTGTCACTTTTTAAAGTTGCACTGCGCTCTGAGTTCAGCACATAAACATTCTGCATGTGTTCAGGTAGAAAACAGCTGGATTTGTTGAGTACACGTTCGTACTAAAGCCACTGAAGGAGCTATTACTGCCAATAACTCTACATTTTTGTATGCTGTACCTTCTCAAATCCAAAGTCATTAGTGGCAGATGGTGATGTTTCTTTCTGTTGAAGAGATGTTCTTTTCTCCACTGTCATAACATGGGTTATTAGTATGAGGGAATACTCAATCCATTTGACTATTCACTGTTCAGGAGGAGTGATTGCTGCAGGATAATGGGTTTCTCTAGCTATCCCCACTAATGTAGTATACTTTCCACTGCTATCTTGGTGAGCTATTTCAATTTTGTCATTTCATTGAAGGTACACCTGACCCACTGTATCTCTGTTTAGCCTAAACCATTCTTGGATAAAATCCTTGATTGGACCATTCCTGTCATCAACTGTTTGCTCTTTAAGTTTTCCTTTACTATAGAAAGTGTTCCTGGCTCTGTGCTACTATGCTTTGTCTCTTTCCAAGATGGAGTCATATAGCTATTGTTGCCATTAAATTTGTGTACTCTGCTTGTTATTTGTCCATAGAAAGCATACTTGGTCTAGTACTTCTGCGTTTAACCTTGTCCCTTTCCTGTTTTTAGTTTCTTTCCAGGTTGTATAAATAGTTATGTTACAAAATAGAACCAGAAGTTTGTCGGGGTGTAATGGTACATGTATTTGGATTTTTCGGTACGGCCCTTTTGGTTCGGTACGCACATGAACCAAACAAATGCAGCTGTTTTCTTCCTTAAAGCCATACTCCGCAACTTTCATGATATTTGCTCTCTTTCGCCCTCTTCAGGCTTGCCGCACAACATCACTGTCGTAAAATCAAATCTCTCTGTCGCTCATAAGAACCATGTTTCAGTGGCTGCTTTCCAAATCGCTTGCCCAAACAACAAACAAGCGCCGTTTCAGTTCCCAATTCAACTGTAACAATCGGGGTAATTTAGAGTAAAGATCTCACAGCTAGGTATTCAGTTTGTGGGGGAGGTCGGGGTAACTGGAAAAACAGTGAGATTAGATACAGAGAACGTCTAAGCGCCATGTAGCAAACACCTCCCGACACTAGAATCAGCCTACTTCTTTAGGCGTTTTTCGAAAAAAAATCAAACAACAAAAATATAAATCACTAGCTTGACAAAACCAAAAGAAAAAAGTTTGACTTATATACTTAAATACAGCGACTACGCCAGAGTTTGCAGCTTTATCTACAGAACCGAGTCTTACACGTTAGCATCACATTAGCCTCTAGATGGCTAACGGAGATCGACTCGGTTGTGTAATTCACAATACTGTAAGGCATACTGTGCAAACTATGTTCATCCACCTCCACACATTGAATAAATAGCTTTCTCAGGACTTTATAACAACATCATGCCAGACCAAACACTACAACCCCGGTGAAATCATTGATTACTTACCTATCCATTAGCAGCACGGCTAACTCGGCGTCCGTGGTACATGACGTTCGTTCCAAAAGAACTCTCCAACGAGGAAAAGCCGGCCCAAAATTTACTCTGGTCTTTGCTCTCTCTCTATCACGTTCTCTTTTTCTTTTTCTAGCTTGTTCTGATATGGGATTTCTCGATCTCTTTGGTGAATCAGCCATCTCTACAGTCTCTAAACAGCGAGGCCATATGACTCTGCCGTAAAGCTGAACACTTCCAGCAGCGGAGCGCTGGTCAAAAGTTCTATAGTGCAGAAAAAAGCCAAGGACCCCTGTAAGGTGGTGATAACTCTAAAAATGAACATAATAGATGATAAAATTCCACCATAACTTTTGAAAAAACATTATATTAAGGTGTAAAAGTTGCAGAGTATGCCTTTAACACATGCAGAATGTTTATGTGCAGAACTTAGAGCGCAGTGCATCATTCTGCACTAAAAAATCTAAAACATGACACCAAAACAAAACAGAAAGGACTCCCAGCTATCGCTAAACACTGCTATTTGGGAACATTAATGGTTTCTCATGCAGCTACAGTAGAAAAAGAAAGATGAAACGAACCAGAACTTTGCCAGCGAACACTTCTTTTAACAGCAATAGGGTCCATAACAGTGAATGACTCATCAGAAACAATGTCAAGCTGAATGTAAACATCACTGATACTAGAGAAAAACCAGCTGACGTCCAACATGGCTACCTGTAGCATCCAATCAGCCCAAACTCCTTATTTTGAATATAATGCAAGTCGGTGGAATCTCTGTTGATGAGAAGGGATTTTCCCATTAGCTGCCCATGCTGCATTCAAGTAGCCTAGAGCTGGGAGACTAGGGTGTTGAAATATCAAACAGCTCCAAAGTGATTTCAGCATGCTTTATTGTCAAATATAGGAAAAGTATTATTTAAACATTAGTAAACATTAACCTTGACTGTTCTCAAGTGGTTACATAGTTTTCTACTCTGGCTATGTCTGCTTGTATTATTATTTAAAAATTTTTTTATTCAATCAAATATTCAGTCAGCTTTATACTTTCAATTGTTTAAGTTATAGAACATAATAAAATCCCATTAATTTCAGGAATTGAAAGAAAGGAATTCGTGAACATTTTTTATTTGTTTAATGCTGATCAAAGTAAAAAAAAAAATAATAGAGAAAACATACCAAACCAGACTTTAAATACCCAATTACATACCGAACCGTGATTTTTGTGTATCGGTAGCCTACACTCCTAGAAGCTGGATTCCATGAAATGCTCCTTGTTACGTAACTGGGAATGTTTTTATTTTTTGCCTGTTATTGGAAAGTTTTTCTCAAAATGTTTCACTTATTTGCAAACTTGGTTACACAAACAAAAACTCCAAGGCAAGAGACACAAATGCTTTCTTGGCACCTTCATTGACCAATTGTGCCCCGGGGATGCACAAATGTGTGTTTTTCAAAGAGGAGCGTGCTCACTCCTTTTGTATGGTTTCAGCCTGTGTTTGAGCAGCACATCTCATTAGGCCCGAACGGTGCCGCTGTCTGCGAGGGTACATAAGTCCACATCGTTCCGTCTCTGCGGGATGTTTATTAAATTAATAAAAAGTTGCTCAAGGCGAGCTGTAGCAGAGAATGCCCAGGGCTCGGCCGTGATTGGCACTCTCCGCTGCCCTGCGTTCTCTCCTGGGTCCCGGCTGCGTTTGCTTTAACTAACTGGCCGTGACTGAGGAGAGCGGGCTGACATGAAGCCCCCTGTCCTCTCCCTCTCGTTACTCCCCCCTCTGTTTTCCCCCCTCCTCCTTTTCCTCCCATCCATCTCATCCCTAGTCTGTCCAACTGGTCCCCAGTTTCTTCGAAATGGGGGCTACAGGAATCTACAGCAGCTGAAAGCTCCAGCTAATTTGTGCTTTGAAAACAACTTACTGTCAAGATAATTAATTTAAAAGAATCAATTAGTAAAGCTGACAGTTCAGCACAGTTGGTCCTTACAAACCAGCTGACATGTTTGACCGCAGTTATCACTTTCTAAATATGTTTGTAATGAAAAACAACTTTATGTTGTTGATGAATAAATAACCAACAGTTTGCTCATCAAATAAACACTCCCCATTCTCAGTGGTTCTGTTGCTGCTTTTTAAACCAAAAGGTAAAGATGGGCTATGAAATATGGCTTCGTAAGCTCCTTATAAGCAACCTCCTACAGTAACCGACTGGAGGCTGAGAGGAAACAGCGAAGAGGGCCTGGGCCATCAGTACTTCCTATGTCAGAAGGAAAAGGATAGTAAATGATGTTAACGGTATGAATAGCTCCATCTGTGGCACTGTAAAGGAAACAAATCACTTCAAAAAAGGACTGAGCCAGGGGTACTTTCTATGAGAAATAGAAACAAGCAGAGCAGACAAAGTGATTGTTAGCAATCGCTCCATCAGTGTTGTAACCCTGGACAGAAACCATTTTAATAAGGAAGCACTGAACCAGAGGTACTTTCTATGGAAAAGAAAGAGCAAAAGAACTGTTAATGGCACCAATAGCTCAGTCTAGAAAAGTGACACTGCAAAAGAGAAAAACAGACAGAGAGTACTTTTTATGGAAAACATGCCACATGCCACAACAATTAGGCGCATAGTACTTTCTGTAGAAGAGAAAATCAAGAGCAATTTAAGTTAATGGAAGCAAAATCTCCATCAATGGAAACTTTGTCCATCACAAAAGATGGAGGAAACTCTTGGGGGAAGAGTTCAAAAAGAAACTTAGAAATGAGCCATTATCTTCACAGAAACTCCTTATTTAGACTGCGAGCATGATGTTCTAATTAAACACAAAAGAAAAGTCAAACTCTTTGGAGAATCTGCATAAAAAAACAACAAAACAAAGGGAAAAATTAAAATATATTATCATCTTTTAAAAATCCTTTTAAAAATAAACAAGACAAACACAAACAAAACAGAACAAAAAAGCCCCGCTCTGTCTCCCGCTCCGTCTACCCGGCTCTCTCCGGCTTGGATTGGCGACTCTCTGAGGACGACTCGTTTGCATATAAACTGCGAGAGGCAGGGACTGTCGTCGGTGCGAGGAGCGCGAGGGGAGAGGATTTTCATGTGCAAATCTCAGCCTTACCAACTCTGCATTATTATTATTTCATCAGTGCCCTCGGTTCCCCCCCCAAAATACCCAACCGCCGTCCCCTGCGGACACTTTCAGATTCAGACCAAATCCCCCCCTCCCGTTGTCGTTGTCTTAGCTCCTCTTCCCCAGAAGGCCCCGCTCACTGAGTAGCTGTTTGCACCGGGGGGCCGCAGCACACGAGGAGTCAATCTGCTCCTGAGATGCATACTGAGATCAGATAAGAGGGAGTGGCAGGAAGATGGAGCAAGGATACACCAGTTGTGACCAGCGGCACCGGTGTTCCCGTGCATTAATTGCTTGTAAACTGCAGGGTTGGAGGCTTGCTGGCTTTCAACTTATAAAAGGAGATTACAGCCAATTAGCAAGTGCTCTGAAAACAGCCCTCAGCGCCTGGGGAATAGTGGCTGATCTCTAATATGGGACAGCTGTGAGCAACAAAAGAACAGTCCTGGTTTGGAAAACACACACATTTAATCTCACATGAAAACATAAAGAAATACCTGATGGATAACAAGAGCTGCTAAAAGAAGTGCCATTACCAGCATGAAAAATGAATGAGAGCGTAAGCTGGGGAAAGAAACGCTCCCAAAGTGGCAAAACGGGAACAGGCGAGGCAGTAAATATGTTTTAAAAGGTGTAGAGGGGGGAACGATTGTGGGTTTAGGCTCGCATTTTATCCTTTTAAATCAATTTGTCAGCTTCCCCTTGCAGCGACGGCAACCAAAAAGAGTCGAGTGTTTCCCTGTAAACTGCCATCTTTAATTTCTTTGTCTGACGTGCGGCGCCGTACCTCGACGCACCAGAGACCCGAGCGTGAGGTGAGCAAAAGGTTCAAAGCCCAGAAGGGAGCAGAGCCCGTGCACCTCTGAGCGCGGCGGATTACGGCGCTCGCTCTCATGTCAAACTGAAGGCAGCGAGAGGAGGAACACAAGTCGAAAGATCTCCACAGGCTCCGTAATCTGCCATGATTTATGCCAAGCCCCGCGACTCCTACATCACGAGTCGAGCTCGATGATTTCCTTCTCTATCGCTTCTCTTTCATTCTACTTTGTTTCTCACTGTGTACCTTGCTGCACGTCCTCAGCTACGCCACGCCGCCACCCCAACGTCTTCCTGCTTCTCCCTCATCCCTGCACACATTAGCAACGACAGCTGTCAGCCGACACCTCAGACTTCAGGTAACAGGATTTCAGATTTACAGTGTCTGAGAGGAACCATAATCGGTATGTTTTTTCAATCTCCAAGCATAGAGACTTCATTTCGGGGTTAAAACTTGGACAGTTTCAATAAAGCTCATATCCCACATCCAGAACATGTCCTGAATATCAAAAACCAAATATTTTAATGGAAATATCCTGTGCCTCACAAAGGTATCCATCAACTATGAACATTCTGTTACGTTACAGCCACAAACTTTGATGTATGTCATTGGGGCTTTATAATTGAAGGAGGCTTTCAGGTGAAACTTCAGGATGAACCTAAAAGGCACTTTGACCTCTCCAGGTGAACTTAATGTGACCTTCTCTAAACCTATGAATGCACATGCCTAACTTTTCAAAGATTCAGTGCTTTATGCACAACTTGCCGCTCACTAACAAGGGGCTTAGGGTCAAAATTCACAACAGGTATTGTATCAATCAACCAATACATTTTCTGGTTCAATCAGAATTGGGATTTAAACAGTGCTCTGACACCTAACAACTGATCAATGGTACCTCGTCATTGCAAAGCATCAAACAGATGTTCTCAGATGGAAGTGGCCATTGAGCTTAGGAAGTCACTCAGTGTCATCGGAGGAACTGGACGTCCTTTGGTCACGTACCAAACTAATGAACGCTTCATTTTGAACAGTGTCCTGTGGAACCGGATGTTGAATGCCGCTCAAACTCCTGGCCCGGCAGGTTAGAGGCACCCAAGTGTGACGTCCAACCATTCGAAACCTTTTACATCAGCTTGGTCTCAGTGCTAAATGACTTGCAAGGGGTACCTGACCACACCACCAGACACAGGCGTCATCGTCTTTCATGGACCCAGAGAACATTTGGGTCCATGAAACAAGGAACCAGTGGACCTCGCAGCTGTTCTCTGATGAAGGTCGATTGAGCAGAAATGATGTCCGCCAGTAATGTTGAAGACATCAAAGAGAGCGCTGTGTATTAGCCACTGTTGTCACTAGTGGAGACTTTGGTGGTGGTGGCGTTACAGTGTGGTCAGGAGTGTCTGGTCAACAGAGAACTGCCCTACACTTTGTGACAAGCCCATACTACCTGAATAACATCTTAATCTAGTCATTGTGTCCCTGCATGAACAACAGAGGCCTAATTTTATCTTCATTGACGATGATGCTCCAGTTCATGGAGGTCGCATCATTAGGGAACAGCTTCTGGAGACTGGGGTACCTGAAATGGAGTGGCATGAATTATCCAGACCTGAATCGCATAGAAAACCTCTAGAATCAGCCGGGTTGCCATATAGAGGCTTGTAACTCTGGCTGCCCTTCAAGAAGAGTCTGATGCTGTGTTTCAGCAGACGATAAGTCGACTTATAATTGATGCTCAAGGGCACATTAGACCTTACTGAGGCACTGACATTTTTTGCTGTGGCATACCCATCACTGTTGTTGGCTTTTGTTTCCGTACATTGTTTGAAGAAATCACCATTGCATGCTTCTACATGCCTTACTTATATATATATATATATATATATATATATATATATATATATATATATATATATATATATATATCTTCATCTAAAATATTTGAAAGAAAATGCACCTTGGGAAGCTGAAACACCTTGGGACAATGCTAATTAAAACACTATAGGCTAGTGTTTGCAAAGCAGTCGATCCAGGAACGCCATTCAATTTACTTGCCACTGATTGGCTGTAGCCCTAGGAGCGGAGAGAAGGAAGACTATAGATGTTAGCTTCTGCGGTAGTGCGCAGTGGCTTCCACTGTGCGTATTAATGCATATTTTTGGTTTTTGACTATTAAAATAGGCATTAATAAGCATTTTTAGACAGGGTCTCAAGTGTTTGTGTATTTTAGCTATTGACCGGCTGTGGTCTGTAACCCTCATCCAACCTGTGTTCCATCCATCCATCCATGGATGGATGGATGGACCTAGAAGGAAAGATAGAAACAACAATGTATTTTTTTTTCTTTGCTTTTAAGTTGACTGAGAAAACAATACCTCTTTAAGTCACTGAGGCCAACTTTTGTTTGTCATTAATTGGTTAATTAATTAATTGATCCAAGTTTGTGCTTTGTTTATATATCTCATTGTGAACAGTTGTACACTGTGAAAACCCCTTTGCACCTCCTTGATTATAGCAAACTCTCATCCGGAAGACGAACCCTGTAAAAAATTCTGTTAGCCTCAATATATTAAGATACACAGAACATTAGCTCTAAAATGTGTACAGTTCCTGTTTCAATGTACCCTCCTAATTCTGCATGCAAATCATTTAGTAATATTTGATGTTCCATCCGCTCACTGAGCTCGGGGGAGTATTCCTTCATGGTTTGACCCTCTCAGGCAAGTCAGCAGCTGTTTCCAGTCAGGCTTCAGTGGCAACTTCCACATCCTTCAAAATGATGAGTTTTGCCTTTTTTACTACATTGCAGTTAGGCGCATCCTAATTAGAGCTAATGGCCTCGCTCGTTAAAAAGCTCTACAGCTAATTGGCCAGACGAAGAGCAAGCAGGGAAACGCCACTAGGAGGTCAGGATTTTAAAAAAAAGTAATCTGAAAGCCGTAAACATGGGGAGGCTGACCATAGGCCGCTGACAACTTTCTTATCAAACAGCATTTTTAATCAGAGATAATCAATATTCAAGGCAACAGATTTAACACAGTTTATATATCCATCATGCACCATGAATATTTTATGCCTTAAAAAAATCTAAATCCCCAACACTCCCATGTTTTTATTCCCAAAGTCTACAGCAATCTGGCAAATCAGATGTGATTAATTATAAATTGAACTATTACGGCACGCCTCAGAACCTCACGTTTGCAAACTGCCTCTGCAAAAGGGAGATGAACATGCTTCCATGCTCTCCTGGTATTTCTGCAGCTCTATGCAGTCACCGGCTCACATTCTCATGCAACGTCTTTTCTGGGGCCGTTCGTTTCATTTGGAATAAAAAGAGTCAAACGGACAGAGAACCGCAGGATGTCCAGAATATCTGAGCACCCCCTGCAATCTAAATCCACCCCACTGCTTCTCTTTGAAAACCTGATTCAGAACCAGTGGTACGAAATACTTCCTGCAAGAACCAGCGGGGGGAAAAATACAGCCATCAGGCATAACATTATGACTAATGAACCAAGGGTGAGGTGGCAGATGAAACAGGCCTTACCTTTTCAGACATGGAGTTCACGACATTCCTGAAGGTGTGCTGTGGTATCTGGTACCAGTTTATAGCAGCAGATACTTTCAGCTCTCTGTGGTGAGGCCTTAATAGATTTTGTTTGTCAAGCACTAACCACAGAGGCTTGAGTTCTGGGCAATTTGGAAGCCAAGTTAATACCTTATGCTCCTCGTTGTGCTTTTTAAACCATACCTGAACCATTTTTGCTTTGACAGGTGCATTACCCTCAGCAGAGCTTTGGTAGGTGGTTGATGTCAAAGTTACATCAGCATGGATGGCATCCTGGTGCCGGAGGTTCCCTAGGTAAGTCACATCTCTTCATTCGGATCTCTGATGAATCCCAACAATAAGATGGTTAACAGACCCTTCTTTTCCTCAAAGCAACAGTTTACATCACTTGAAGAACGACTGCTCAAGATCATTCTGATGGACTAGAATAGGTAGGTAAGTCAGTCAGCCACAGCGGGGAAGGTGCTCCATTCTTCTGTGTTACCTTTATTTGTGGATATTGGTTCTCTCTGTGTTTCTATGGAGTCCCAAAGAGGCCTAAAATGAATTTCCAGAGCTATCAGTGACTATGTTTTTCATCTTTTCTGCACAATGTGTTGCTTTTTGAAGATCTTTTAGCCTACTTCATGTCACAAGACAGGTTCATTTTGATTCTAAAGGCAAGGAAGTAAACAGGCCTGAACAAAAAAATGTGGTTAATAAAAGTCAAACCAATATTTAACAGGAGGAACATTTTATTTTCACATCAAAGCAGGTTGGCTGGAAGTGTTCAAGTCGTTTGTAAACATTTTTTATCTTTATTCTTGCTATCGTGGTTTGATATTTCAAATTAGCTTGCTGATCTGATACATTTACATGTGAAAAGAAGCTGTTGGCAGAACTGCACACAGATATTTTAGGTCAGAAGTTTCATGAATAATGGCAGCTAACTGAAAACAATAAAAAAAAAAAGAGTCAGCATTTACGTTACAGTTACAGTGGACCCCCAGTATCACTGGGGTCAGGGACCACAGCTGTCCGCGAATAGCAAAATCTGTGAAGTCTTGAGACGCACTCTAAAAATGCTTTGGACTGCCTATTTCAGTAATTAAAACACTAAATTTACCTTAATATGCATTAATAAGCGCAGTGGAAACCGTCTTAGCGCTACCTCAGAAGCTAATATCCACGGCTTTACTTAACTCCGCTCTTGGGGGTGGAGCCAGTCAGCGGCATTGAAAAATGGATGGGCCTCCTGGATTGGCTAGTTTGCAAATTCCAGCCAGTACCATCTTAAGTAGCATTGTGTTGATGTATTTCATCTTCCCAATCTCCATTTTCTGAAATGCTTGACAAAAAAGCACAAACAGGCAAATATTCCGCAACTAATTCTGAGTTAGGTTCCACAGGGAAATCTGTTCAAATCCACTGAACCGTTAACTCATTTTCTAACTCTCCAACAATGTTATTCGTCTTTTCAACAGCATATATTTGAATTGCTAACAAAAACCTAGGTCAGTGTTCCCCAACCGTGGTCCTCAAGGCACACTGCCCTGCATGTTTTAGACATTTTCCTGCTTTAACACACCTGATTCAGTTGTCTGTTAAAGCAGAGTAAAAAAAATCAGTGAAAAAAAATCAGTGAATAGCCCAGTTTTCCGCGAAAAACGTTGAGGTCTGTTTCACTGAAAAATCCTTAAATAGGCTGGTTTCCACTCTAGTTTAATAAAGGGTCCACATTTCTGTCGATATATAATTTTATATCGACTGAGATTGAATAACAAAAAGGTGGACTACATTTCCTAATAAAGCAAGTGGTTGCACCGGAGTGAATGAGGCTGAAGAAGGTTATTCCCGAAAAGAAATGATGACTCACTGAAGGATGATGCATCTGTCAAGTCTTGTGTCAAACCTTTTTCTCCTGATCAGGGGAAAAACATTCATAGAATTGTTTACACATTATGTGATACTTTCTCATGTTTTGGTGCAAGCAATGGACACAAAGCAAGGTAAAACAGCATTTAAATTTTAAAAAGTCTAAATAACTGTTGATGAAGACCTCAATAAAACTTTAAAACATCAGTTTGGCTGTTTGGAAGGGAAATTTACTGAGATTATGTGTGGTTTAAAGCTTTTGTGTGGGGAACAGAGAATTTAGGTCAAGATCTTCAGCAGTCCACCATGTTGGACCGTGCACAGGAGGCGAGGACACCCGTGGAAGCGTTGACAGTCAAAACGCATTAGTGCAGTAAGTGGAAAAAAGGTCTTTCTGGGATTTGTTGTCTAAAAATACGCTCATATCCCGGGAAGCTGGAAAGTCTCAGGAGTCCCATAAGAAACTCTGCAGCCTGAGGACACCTCGAGCAAAGGCAGAAAAAATAAACAGGAATAAAAAGCCATGCCCCAAACCACTCCTATTACAGACACAACGCTGCAAACTGTGGTAAACAATAGTTATTTCAGGGTAGAGAGGAGCCGGACAGAGAGTGCTGGCATCTGGGGGCAGAGGGCTGCAGGGCTGGGAGGGGGCCACTCGGGCAGAGGTGGAATGGGGGGGATGCTTTAATGGGCTCGGGGAGGCTGGCGAGCCCCTGCTGGAGGCCCACAGGAGGCCCCTAGCCTGTGGTCTTGCCTTGGGCAGGCCTGCCTAGCAGCAGTCAGGTGAGCTGACAGACTGAGGAAGAGGAGACCCAGCCCATGTGGCCTCCCATCGCCCTCCACCCCTAACGCCCCCTCTCACCTCCTTCGGCACAGATGTTTATAGTTTGGGGAGCAACAAGCTGAGCACAGACAAACAAAGATGAAGACTTAACATCTTCAGGCTCGTTCGCTTTCCGCTGGATTGTTCCGTTTGGGTTCATGTCTCTATTTCAGTTCAGACTCAAGTGCCTTCAACATTTGGGCCAAAAGATTCAAGTTAGCTACAGGTTATCGCCTTACCAGTGTCAAGGTTTTCATTTCAATGATATATCTGCTAACCCTCCTGCACCTGTTGCTGCACACGGCCAGACAGCTGGCTCAGAGAAAGCTGCTAAACCTTTTCTTTCCCATGCCCATAGGAAAGATACATTCAGCTACTTCAAGATGGATGGATGGATGGATGGATGGATGGATGGATGGATGGATGGATGGATGGATGGATGGATGGATGGATGGATGGATGGATGGATGGATGGATGGATTATTTTCGAGACAGTGGGAATCGCGTATTTAGCTCCATCCATCTTCCCAACAACTCTGACTGTCCTTTCTGTGCCGGCTGAAGAAAACTATTGCCAAAGCATGATGCTGCCCCTACCGTGTTCCACTTTGGGGATGGTGTTTCCACAGTACAGGGCAGTGTTCGTTTTCCACCACAGATGTGTGACCAGAGTCCCTTTCCCCAACATGTTTGCAGAAAAAAGGTGGAAAAAAGCTGAATGAATCTTTTCCTAAGACACTGTAGATGGTCACTTACTAAACAAACCGAGGGTTCTCACATATTTGTACAAAGTTTGCAGTGTGTTTGAAATAAGTAAAGACTGACAACTCGAGTCTGTCCTTCAAAACACAAGTTTTCTTATCTGTGATGCATTGTGACTGTAGTTGTGAAGTCAACCTTTTGCCTCCTCAAATCCCAGAAGCCCCCTCCATGCAGCTCGTTGCAGGAGATAAAGACGGGCTCGGCCCGGCTCGGACTCTCCCCTCCTGGCCTGTGAAGCCTCTGGCATAACTCTCAGCACGGGGAAAAGAGCAGCTTTATCACCGCTGCTCAAACATTCATCACACGACCTCTGCTGCAGCACGCTCCAAAGGGGGGGGGACGATACTGCCTCCGTCTATTCCCATCCTGCGAGCTTCCGATTGGGAAGACGGTGGCAGAAAGGCAGCTTCAAAGTTTTGGGGGAGCCGGGTCAACTCACATCACACCAAAGAAGAAGAAGATGTTGAGGGACAGAAGAGGGGAAGCTCTCAGCAGTCAGGAGGGAGGTCATTATTGGGCTGTGTTTATACTCACACTGATGTGTGCTTCTGCTTCAACGTTCAGAATATAGAACTGCAGCCGTTACTACAGGCAAAAAAGTTGATGTGCCACTCTTAGTCTCTGGTTTGTGTTCACAGAGGAAGCACTTTACCTGGTTTCTACATTATTATTATTATTATTTTTTGCTTAAAGCGGTGACAACCAGACTTCCCCAGCAAATGTTAACATCCTTGCTCAAATATTGGAAATATTTAATGTCTCATTTGGTTCATTATGACTTCAGCTGATATTTTAAGACTGCCCTTCAAGCATGTTTGCTGTTCTGAGTAATTTGAGGGCTAAATCCTATGAGGGGGAAAGGGTTGAGAACTGTTGTAGAAGTTATGAAATTATTAAATAAATGTTATGAATTCCTCCGTCTGAAAGATTGCTTGCTTCCTTACAGGTTTTTTTTTCCATTTTGTTTTGCTTTTGTCACACTTAAACATTTTGGAAAGATATATTCCAAGCTGTCAGTCTTTAACATCACTGTGAAGGAGTTTTAGCCAACTTTTCTTTGCATAATTGATTCACTTCAACTATGTTTGTAAGGGGTAAAGTACAAATTGATTACAGAACTCAAGACTACAGCCTAGAAAAGGTTAAACAAGGTTTATTGATGTGCAAGACAAACAGCAACTTCTTCTTAGGATCAGCTTTCTGGTCGGACTGGTGAGTGATTGGCAAGATTAACAGGAGGAACTGCGGAAACACAAAGTAGTGGATTACCCGACAGAGGTAGTTTCACAGGAACTCCTCTTTGGAGACTCAGACTTTAAAAAATCTTGAATCCTTGGAGATGTAACTGTCGAGGGTTGGAAAATATCCTTTTAACGGGGATTGTTTCACGCGCAGGACCGTATAGATGGGACCACTCTATACGCAAGAAAGCCGGATTGATGATGATGTGATGGAGCGTGGAAATCCCGGTAGATGGGTAAGTAGGATCATACACTTCAATCCAATGTTCAGGTTTCACCAAGAGAAAATGAGATGTCATTTCCAAAGCTCAACAGTTGGGTGAAGGGATCAGGTCAGCAACAGGTCCAGATAAACAAGGCAGGATTGGGTGGAGCAGAGCAGAGGAGCAGCATAAAACATGGCAGGAACAGGGAAATTATGACAAGGTTAGAAGAGGGTTTTCAAGCAGAAACGGCCTATTCAAGGTAGCATCAAAGCATCTCAATTGGATTTAGATTTGGACTTTGACTAGGCCGCTTAAAAATTTCCTGGTGTGCTTTGGATCATCGTCATGCTGCATAATTCCACTTGATCTTACCACAAACTGACCAATGATTTGAAGTATCTTTCAAAAACCTGCTTAAGGTCTACTGTAAACAAATGTGATAACATGACTTAAATAAGTGTTTTCTATCCACAGGGGGACACTCACAGTTATTTTAGTCTTATAAAAGATCATAATCTGCATTATTTCATGGATCAACTGGCTGAAGCAGTGGATCAAAGGTGCATCTAGGGAAATAAGGTATAAAGTAAACTCTGAAAACTTTAAAGTTGTCCAACTCTATGTATCTTTTTTTTAAAGATAATATATCATGTAATTCATCAAAACTACATGGTTTGTTGAGTGAGAAGACTCAAACACAGGCAGGAGGTAGGCACAATCATTTTAGAAGTTATGCTAAATGCGATGTTATATTATAACTAAGTTGTTGCTGCAAACGTTAAAAGCAATATTTAAGATTCTCAAACTAACTCATATGTGAGGCAAAGACAACCAGAGGAAACACTAAAAGCAGTTTTTTAAACATTATTTTTTTCATAAAGAGAGCAAAGCTCTCCAGACCAACCTGACATTATGTGAAAAATGAATTACCCTCCCTGATAAATCATGAATTAACTGTGATTAACAGTAGTTTCACTAGCCACGCCCTGACCTGATTACTGCCAGACTAAAGAAATCACCTGCAGTGAACACATCATGCTTTGATCTTCAGAAATGTAAAAAACAGATGAGGAACGAAGTCACAGACATTTGTCAGCCTGGAAAGGGTTACAGTCAGTCAGTCAGTCAGTCAGTCAATCAACTTTATTGTCATTGCACATTGCACAACGAAATCTGCAGCACACTGTGTAAATACAGAAAAAAACTTAAAAACCCTAGTTCAGCATTTCTGAAATTCTTTACTTAAACATGCACACACACATGCCCATAAAAACAAAACCGCACGGTGTCCATAGTCATTAAAATAATCGAAGTTGCGGATGTTGTGCAGTGGAAGGGCCTAGTTTCATCAAGTTCAGTGCAGTTATAGTACAAAAAACTGTTTATCAGTTTGGATATACATGCTTTTGCTGCGCCGTCCAGACAGTAACAGAGAGAAGAAGCTGTGACAGAGGTGAGCTGCATCAGCCAAGATGCGCGTAGTTCTGCGAAGGCAGAGCGTTCCTAACATGTCCTCCAGAGGTGGCAACGGCAGTCCAGTTATCTTTTGAGATGTATTGATGAATCTTTGGACACTTTTCAATCTGCCTCTGTGCCGTTGGCATACCAACATTTTAAGCAGTACGTCAAGGTGCTTTCAATGTAGCAGTGATTAAAGGCTTTCAGTAGCTCTGCTTCCAGACTGCTGTTTCTTAGTGTCCACAGAAAATAGAGCCGCTGTGGGGCCTTCTGTTTCAGGGCAGTGGAGTTGGTGGCCCATGTTAGGTCAAATACATTTCTAAGGCTTTGGGGCTCCAAGACCAAAGGCTTGATGATCTTGGAAAGTGTTGTGTAGACCCCAAAATAGGTTTTGGAGTGGCCTAGTCAAAGACCGGACTGAAATCTGATTGAGATGGTGGAAACCCTCCGATGTGGCTTAATCACAACAATTCTGCAAACTACTTTCTCTATTTACTCGGGTTTTATTTCCCTAAAATTCAAACTGATTTGCTCTTAAACAATTAAGTGTTTAGGAGGCAAATAGTTCCCCACTGTACTGTGCATCATCTTCAAATAAAACAGCCGGACTCTTGTTAAAACCCAAGAAAAGTACAGAATATCATATGTACTGCTATTTTGCATAGCAGAACAGTTAAGCTATATTTCAAAAACATGTTGTGCATTAAAAATAGAAAAGCAAAGTCAAAGTATGCCACACCAGTGATGTTAAACACGATGGCGTATTTAAATTGGAAATCTGGTGTCGATAGTGACAGCAAAACCTCGTGCACTCGTTTGGAAGGCGAGGAGAGGGTTAGGCGAACAAAAGCCTTGAAAAGGAGTCCAATTCTCCTGCTCCTTCCCCAATCCTTGCTGTTACCCCCTCGCAAAGTACACAAGAAAAAAGAAAATAGTAGCATGCATATCCTTCATTAGCAGCAAATAAAAGAAACTCTCTCTAATAGTGCCCCCAAATCCCCGAGCTCCCAGCACCACGGAGCAGGGAACGAAGGAAAAAAGGGGGGTGGAAGAAGAGACGCAAAAAGGAAGCCGTCTCCCTCAAGTGCTTGTTAGGCCCAAATTATTATGGCGATGAATAATTTTAAAAATAAATAAGAAAATAAATAAATAAAAAAGAAACATTTATAGATCTAAGTATTATCAGAGGAGCTGCGGGTCTGTTGCCAAGCTCTCCGGGCCCGTTTGAAATCCGTCTTTGTTTTTCACTTTGATCTTTAACTGCTAACCTATCCATTGCTTCACCTGATCCCCCGTTAGGGCTGCTTCACCCACCTCCTCTCTGCTAAACTTTTTTCTTTTTTATGCCCTGTGCACTAAGTGGTAATCATCATCATCAGCCCCCAACACCCCCCCCCCCCCCCAGACCCCCCCACCTCCATCATTAACTTTAGGTTCTTTCACAACAATAATTAACATGCTGCACAGGGGGCCAGATTAGGAAGCAGAAAATGAATGTGGAGCAATGCAGGAAACAGTCACAAAGGATGCAGATGCTGGAAAATACAGAGAACAGATCTGCTCAGTTTCTGTTTGACTTTCTGTCTCTTTCTTTTGGGTTTCTCTCTCATGAGCTCATTTCTCCTAACTTTTCCTCTCCTCAAACATAATTTTCTTTCTCGTCTCTTCATATCTGCTTCCGTCTCTTTAAGTCAATCTCCTTCTTTTCTTATGTTCTCCTATTTGTTCCATCTAGTTTTCTCTCTATTCCTCTAATTAATTTTCTTAATTTGTGTTTTCTATCTTACTTAATTTTCTCTTTTTCAAAATCTACCATGTTTCCTGTTTCATTTTTTCCTCTGTAGCTCAACTTTTTTTCCCATATTCCTTTTTTTTCTTCACTTATATGTTCATTTTATAATCTTTTCTCCCGATTTATATCCTTCATCCCTCATTTTTGTTCTTTTACCACTGAACATCTCCTTTATACATTTTCTAGAATAATATTGTAATTTTCACATAAAAACGCTCATTGGACAGAATATTATATATTTCATGTGTTCTCCAAGCAAGCAGCTGACATTAGCTGGTTACGGTCACTATGTAGAGGTTTTTTCTTCTTTTTTCTTCTTTTTTTTTGAATTATCAAAAAAATGTAGAAGAGAAATTGAAAAAACAAACCAGTATCTAAAGAAAACATGGATTTGTTCCCAAATTATATGCCACAATAACGGGTCTGCAGCCACTGCTCCAACCGACCTAGCTTGTAAACTAATGCCAAATAATCCCATCACCTAGTTTGTATAACTGAGCATTCACATTTAATTGCAATTTATGCTGTGGAAAAAAAACAATAACTTTGTGAGAGAGACAAAAAAAAATTAGTTAAAAAACTGCATAAATGCACTACATGGTTAAAGGTATTGGGTTAGCCTTCTGGTGTTCCAATTACTTCCATTTCTCTAGGTGTATAGAAAGTCCATCTGGACTCTAGTGTCCTCTGGAGAAACAAATTATGCCACTCTGTCTGGTAAATTCTGGGTTTGGCAGTTTCCCAGTGAACAGCACTTGCCTGACAGCTTGGTAGCAAGTGTAAAGTTTTTTGGAGAGAGGATCATGGTGGATACAAAGACATTGGACAATTTTATGCTTCTAACACTGTGAGAACTGACAATAACTCAACAGATAACACATTTGGGACAAAATAGAGTGGAAACATTGAGCCAGGCCTTCTGGTCCAACATCAGTGTCTGACCTCACAAATCTGCTTCTGAAAGAATGGTAAAAAAGAATCCACAGACTAACTCCTAAACATTGTGGAAAGAGCTCCCAGCTCTAATGTCCATATGTTTAGTTTGCTTGAATAGCTTGCAAGATAGCATACATAGCTTGTCAGGGCCATGTAAAAACATAACACTGATTCATGTTTAAATGAGGTTTACATCTGGCCTCAGCGCTTCAACCAGGTAGTGATGGTTGGCATCTCTTTAGTTTCAGCATTTCAGCCATTTTAAAATGTCTTTTGAGTGAAAGAAAACTGTGTATCTGTCATGTTTTGTGTATTTAAGGACCCAAATGCAGCAAGTAAAATTAAAATGATTTAATTGCAACAATAAAAACAAGGAACAAGAACTCAGGAGGACCAAAAAATACAGCAACGGGGAAAACAGGAACCGGACAGGAAAGTTTGACGACAGACCAGCGTGTAGTGACTGTCAGAGAAGGGCTTAAGTGTACTGAGGAGGAGTGCAAGTGGCAGGGAGAAGGTTAAGGGCTAATTAGGAGAAACAGCTGCAGGTGAGAGGGAGAGAGCAGGAGGAAACAATCTGTTGCTGGTACAGAAGGCAGAATGGCTAGAGAAGCAAAGGAAGGCCAAGAGCAAAACATAAGGATTAGACAGAGGACTAAACTAAAGAGGAATAAGGATTAACCTAAGAGAAACTGGAGAGCACAAGAGTGAAGAAAACAGAACTAAGGAAATAAACCTACAAGGAAGAATTTTTTAAAGCGGGACTAGAAAGAGGAATTAAATATAACAGAACTAACCGGGACTAATAATGAACAAATAAAAGTAGGAACCTAAGAAAATAAATAAGGGATGAACACAACCATGAGAAACCAAACATAAGAGCACCTGAGGGTGAGAAAACATAGTGGAAGGAAAAAACACAACAAAACACAAAGAAAATGACTAAAGGAATAATGTAAACTGAATAAGGGAATAAATTAACTAAAACTCAAAGCCCAAACACCCAAGGAACCTAACAGTATCCTTTCTTCAGCCAGCTGACAGTCGGTGCAAAGCAACAGGTGTGGGAGGGGCAACATTACTGTATTCTTTTGGATCGTTGTCATTTTGCATTAATGCTAAATGGATTGAACTTATGTAGTGCTTTTCTCCTCATGCTGACCACTCAAAGCACTTTACACTGGAGCCACATTCACCCATTCACACTCACAAACATGCACACATACACTGATACAGAGTTAGGTAGGTGACTTGGGATTAAGTCCCTTGGCCAGAGGCACAACGACATGTGACAGGAGGAAGATGGCATGGAACCCACAACCCTCCAATTGCAAGACAACTACTCTACCTACTGAGCCAAAGTCGCCCAATTACCCAAGTGTTCTTGTGTTTAAGGTCAACAACTGATTGCTGGACATTCTCCTTCCAGGATTTATGGTTCCCAAAACATTAACAAATCACCAAACGATCACACTACCACCACCATGTTTAACTGGGGGAATTTCTGACACGCTGTTAGTTTTACACCACGTGTAACAAGACACACAAGTTGAAGAACAAGTTCCGCTTTTGTCTCATCAGTCCACTGTAAGTCTTTAGGATCATCACGATGCCGTTCCTCTGGGTCAGCAGGGGTTAAAACTCTCCAATGGATGTTGTTTTAGTCCTGTCTCTTTCTTCTCGTTGAATCCATCCATTCAATGTCTCTGTGGAGACGGTGGCTCAGGAGTTAAGGGTTCGTCCTGTAACTGGTGGGTTGCTGGTTTGTACCTTCACTCTGTCCATCTCAGTCGTTGTGTCCTTGGTCACTGACGGTATTCACTTGTCCTTGCAGTGTTGTGGGGGGAGCTGGTGCCTGTCTCCAGCGTTTAATGGTCGAGAGGCTGGGTACACCCTTCACCAGTCCATCCAGGGCAACACAGAATACCAGAGCACAAATAACCATGCAAACACTCATACCGAAGGGCAGTTTAGAGATACCAATTGACCCAACAGTTATGTTTTTGGACTCTCAGAGGAAGCTGAGTACCCGGAGAGAACCCATGCATTCAGACGGAACCCAATACTTTCTTGATGCAAGGCAGCAGTGCTACCATGCAGAGCCTTAGATGTTGTTCTGGGTTCTTCTGTGACCTCCTGGGTGAGTTGTTGATGACCTCTTGGAGTAATTTTAGTTGGGAAAGCTCACCACCGTTCTGTGTTTTCCCCATTTGTGGATTATGGGCCTCACTGTGGTTCATTGAAGCCCCAAAGCCTCACAAACGACTTCCTTCCAGACTAATTTTCACTAGTTTGTCTTTATTTTTAACATTTCCTTAGACCCTTGCATAATCTGTTGCTTTTTTAGATATTTATAGCCTGCTTCATGTTGTTACAAAGGTTCTATTTAGGTGATTCTACAGGTATGGCCGGTAAAAACTTTCCAAGAAATGTGGTTAGGACAGTTAAATCATAATTCATTGTGTTGGTTGTTTACCTTTTCTCCTAAAGAAATGCAATCATCATTTGAAAACTTCATCTTGCTCAGGTTATCTTTGAACCTTGCTCATTCATGCCACATTCCTCTTTAGGTTTCTGAAGGGACACCCCCAACTTGTGGTCTCCTCCCGGGCCCGTGATTCATATCAAAACGAGACCTACACCCCAACCGTCCTCTCTGTAACTCCCCCAGCCCTCGTCTCTCATCTTCCTCCATCACCCCCTCTGCCCCCTCTACCTCCTCCTGATCTCCCCAAGCCCCCGAGTGGCTCGCTCCATTCCGTTTCATCACACATCAAACGAGCCCTGCACTCTCCACGCAGGGAGGACCAGGGGACCGAAACATCTGCACGGGGAGGCGTGCGTGGGAGGGGTACCCAGGCGTCCGAGCGCATGTGGAGGAGGAGGGTTTGAGCAGATGTCATCGGGACCCGAGCAGCCGGCTGGGGGGGACGCCGCGGGGAAAGAAAGATGTAGTGAGGGGAGCAGCCTGGCCTGCAGAGGGAAGAGAGAGGAGACCAACCTGCTCCTCTCACCTTAGAGCTCTACTCCCTCCTCCTGCTTCCCATTTTGACAGTACAATTAGGTAATTAGTCACCTCAGCACTAATAACCCCATCATTACTTGCCTCTGTGTGTCTTCTCTGTTTAAAATTCCGTGTCCTGCTCTGCCGCTCCCAGAAGCCCCAAATTAAAAGTGGAGAGGCTAAAGGAGGCGTGCGGTTACCCCTGTCTGGCGTCTCCCGTGGCACAGGGGAGGCTGCCAGGGCTCTGATCTCGACCAGAGAGAGCCCGCTCTTTGGAGAGGGTCAAGATCACTCTGACAACCATTAACACCGAAGCCATTTCATCAGTGCCTCTTCGTGTCAGGCGCAGGCAGCAGGGGGACTGTGATCATCGCTGACATTTCCCCGGTTAGGAAAAGTGGCAATCCGGTGCGATTTTTCTTTCTTTTTTTTATATTTGCTGTCAGGCAGTCATCAAAGGGCTTGTCTGAGAACAGCTGTTGACGTCAGCGTGCGGCTGCAAGTGTTAACTCATCTCCAGATATGAAGGGCTTTTTTTTATCTGATCTGCATGTGCATCAGGCAGTTCTCTAACTTCACAGGAATGTTATCTGTCATCCAACAGGTGTCGGATTTTGACAGAATTTTCTGGAAGAATATGAAGTTAATAAGCTGAAAAGCCAATTCAGAAGATCTACCTCCACACATAGAGACCACCTTAAAAACCGACGCATCTCAATACAGAAAAATATCGTTAAAAAGTTCATTTATTCAAGTAATTCAGTTCGAAATGTTTCAGAACCATCTTTGGTCCAACAGCTTCCAACAGCAGAACATCTCCGAGCAGAAAACCAAAAGAACCAGAGCCAGCAGGAGGTTTTGCCCAACTGAGTCAGATTTTCTATTGGATTCAGGTCATTCCAGAAACTTGAAATGTTTTTTTACGTAGCCACTCCTTCGTTGGCCAGGCGGTGTGTTTGGGATCATTGTCATGCTGAAAGATCCAGCCACGTTTCATATTCAGTGCTCTCCATGATGGAAGGAGGTTTTTTTCCAAAATCTCATGATACATCCTCCATTCATCCTTTCTTTAATACAGATCAGTCGTCCTGTCCCCTTTGCAGAAAAATAGCCCCACAGCATGATGTTTCCACTATTATGCTTCACAGTGGGTATGGTGTTCTTGGGATGCAACTGAGCATTCTTCCCCGTCCAAACACGCCGAGTGGTGTTTATACCAAATAGTTCTATTTCGGTCTCATCTGACCATATAACATTCTCCCAATCCTCCTCTGGATCATCCAGGTGCTCTCTGGCAAACTTTAAACACTCCTGGGCCTGTGCTGGCTTAAGCAGGGGGACCTTTAGAGCACTGCAGTGACATGTTTGAGTTTTATGACTCTTATAGGTAACAACTCCAGTCAGCAAAACACCAAGTTGTGGTGAGGAAATTATTTATTAAAAGGAGTGCGAAAGGAACCGGAGGGTCGTCTCGGGAGGAACCAGGAAATGAGCGTTGGGCTAGGAGAGGGAACAGGTAAAGGTTAGAGATGTCTTGGCGTAACTGTGAAAACAGGAAAAATACTGAGGAGGATCTTACTGGGTTTCTGGAAGGCAAAGGTGAAGAGAAGGGTAAGTGGAATCCATGAGCAATGGCTGGCTGGAGATGGATGGAGTCCGGAGGATGACAGGGAGCGACGACAGAGGAGGTAGGTTCACAGTAATCAGTATCAATGTCTCCAGGGCGGACAGGCAAGCAGCTGGGAGAGGCGACGGTGGAGAGAGTGGATATGGTGAAGAGCACCAGTGGGGAAGCGGTGCAGAGGCTGACCAGGGAGGAACCCAGACTGAGGGGGATGTTCTTGCAAAGGTGTTAGGAGAGAGGTCACAGGATTCCCAAAAATGATCTGCAAGGAGAGCAAACGGTGAGCACTGGAACTGGTATAGGGAGTATTTCAACAAGGATTTCTTTAGACAAATTTTTGGCCAAATACCACGCTAGGAGCGAGAACCAACTGGCGCCAGCCTCCAGGATCCGATCCCCTTTTAAGCTGGATACTGATAAGGTTAATGGGAAGCACCTGGAGCTGCTGCCTGTCCACCCTGCGGAAAAGGTAAGAGGAGAGAGACACACCCACTCTCCAGCCTACTGTCACAGAATCCCAACATGCAGGATTTGAATCCATGACGCCGTGGTGTGTTACTAATAGTAACCTTTGTTACTGTGGTCCCAGCTCTCTTCAGGTCATTGACCAGTTCCGCCGTGTAGTCGTGGGTTGTTTCCTCACCGTTCTCAAGATCATGTGTACCCCACGAGGTGAGATCTTGCATGGAGCCCCAGGTCGAGTGAAAATGTCAGTGATCTTGTATTTATTTCATTTTCGAATAATTGCTCCAAAAGTTGATCTCTTTTCATCAAGCTGCTTGACTATTGTAGACTGGTTTATCCCAGTCTTGTGCAGGTGTACAATCTTGCCCCTGGTGTCCTTGGATAGCTCTCTGGTCTTGGCCATGGTGGAGGTTGGAGTCTGACTGTTAGAAGGTGTGGACAGGTGTCTTCATACAGATAATGAGTTCCAACAGGTCCCATTAATACAGGTAACGAGTGGAGGATGGAAGAGCTTCTTAAAGAAGTAGTATCAAGTCTTTGAGGGCGAGAATTCTTGGTTGTTTGTAGGTGCTAAATACTTATTTTCTGCACAAGTATACAAATAAATTCTTTAAAACTGATACAATGTGATTTACAGGATTTTTTTGTACATTCTGTCTCTCACAGTTGAAGTGTACCTATGAACAAAATTATAGACTTCTCTAATCTTTTTAGATGGGGACAACTTGCACAATTGTTTGCTACCAAATTACTTTGTTGCCCCACTGTATCTGAACAGATGAAGGCAGAAAGGGTGGTTAAGGATGAACCAGGTCCACAATTCTCTGGCTTTGCTTGATTCCTTTCCATTTTCCAGTGATGTTTCCAGTGTTTGAGGCGTTGCCTTAAAACACATTCAGAGGTGTGCCTACAGGTGTGTTAACAGTCAAGTTTACTCCACAGGTGTGTTACTTAATTGTTCCGAATTAATCGGAAGCTTCTAAAGCCACAATTACACCCTCTGGGCTCTCGCCAATTGTTTAAACACATGATAAAAGTGAAAAAACTAAATCTGTGAAAACGTATCTCTCATTAGTCTGGTATTTAGAAAATATAAATACATTTGGCAAACCTAACTGATCTAAAAAACAACAACTGTTCAGTCTGTTTTTGTGTCATTGAGACATTGAGAAAACAATTTATGTGTCTTTTTATTCGGTGTATGCAAATGTGTGGTTGTTAAGATGGAGCCATTATGTAATCCAATTATGTAACGACTTCCATATGGGTCCCATATGTAAATGTTGGCTGGGATGCAGTGTGGAGAATAAACCAGTGGTGGGCATAAGAGCTGTCAGGCCTGAAATAATCTACAGCAGATGAACCGTATGTGAAAGTGATGTCTGAAGGATCTGACACAGCAGCTGTGGGCTGCAACACCTCTAGTCAACTGGATACTGGAGAGTTTTCTCTAAGCTCAGAGCTCTTTGGAAACCACCTTGTGGGGGTTAAAATCTAATTTTCTGTATATAAAACTGTGTTTTCTTTGGTACTTTCTCATTTGCGTTATAAAAATATTAATAATTTGTATATTTGACTGTTAAGTCTAAAGTCCTTTGATGTGATAAGGAGACACAGGATATTGAAATGTCTTCTCTTTGTTGAGGATCGGCTACTAGTATCGAAGGAGCAGGAAATTTTCCCCTAAAACCCACCTCCCCTCCTCCTCATGATGTAGTTTGATGTTTTTTGGCTCTGAGGAGTTTGATTCTCCTGCAGCGACAGCTCCAACAGCTGTCCTGTCATCCTCCTTATCGTCAGGCTTTCCCTGACAACATCTGGTTTGTGTGGCAGGGCGAATCAGAGCTCGTAAAGACGCCCAACGTTTGGATTTCAGAGAAAAAGGAGTTCTGCGGAACAGCACAACGAAAGAAAAAAAAAAAGATCAAGGCGAGATATTTGTAAAACCTAATGTTAGATTCCTCAATATACCGATGAAGAACTGCAAAAGTGCTCAGTTTTTAAGTGTACTGTGGGGGTTATTAGTGTGGAAGCCTCACTGCGCACATCTATATTTGTATACAAATGAAGTTTTCTTGATGAATAAAACATCTAAACCTAATGTGGAGAAATTTTAACCACAGTGGAGAGCATAAAAGAACAGGGAGATAAATCTAATTGATTCAGCCACTCGCAATATTCTAGCCTGTAACAAACTCCTGCAAAATGGATTTCGCATCTCACTCGCCTTTATTAGGCCCAGCTGAGTGTTGTTTTCGCTCGACGTCAGGGTCGCTGTACTGTATCACGTCTCTGGGTAATGAGAGATAAGTTTCCTCTGACTCTGCTGCTACTAAAGTTGTGCAGTTTCTGCAACAGCAATTACTCAGAGTTTGTTGATGCTTCTTCCATTTGTTTCAGTGAGGAAAATTAGCATCAGATAACCAGAGGCCTGCTGTGGGGCCAACCGAGCTGGGTTGTAATAAATTATGAGGTCTCAGGCTGTTTGACAAAGTACCCGAGGATTTGCTAATGGCCATGATGCAGCACCAGAGGTCGCTTCTTTATTCTGACATGTGGGGTGTCACAACCTCTCCTGGCAGAGTATCTTAGTCAAAACTTGTAGATTTTGTTGCTGTACAGTTTGGGGTGCCATTTGTAAAGCTACACAGTCAAACAGCAATAATTTGGGTTATTTAGCCTGTCATAAGATAAATAAATGCGGGTTCATTTTTGAAGGTCATATTTGCATCCATGTTATTTAGGCTATTCATTTATAAATGTCACAGTTTCAAGCTGAATATTTAGTTGGCAAGCAAAATTTTTCATTTACAAATAAAATCTTTTGCTCCAAACTAAACATTTAGCTTGTCAACTAAATATTTAGCCTACAAGCTAAATATTTAACTAAACTGGCGAGCTAAATATTTAGCTAGCAAGCTAAACCGGATAGCTAAATATTTAGCTTCGAACTAAACATTTAGCTCAGAGCTAAATATTTAACTGATATGCAAATTTACTTGCCAATAAGAGGAAGTGTGCTACCACAATAAAAGCTGGGTCTTGCAAACCTCTATGTAAACTACTGGTGAGACTGAATGTATTACCTCTTTATCATTGTTTGTTTTCCAGCAGACATGTCCAACATTTCATCTTAAAACGTAGGAGGAGCTGTTTTAACGACAATACAGACGTTTACTGATGGATTTACAGCAACAGTTACTGCGCCAGGAGCAGGAGTTTATATTGAGGTCTCTGCTTTTATTTTGATAGTCCACTTCAACTTCTCGGGAAGTGAATTTTTGATATTTTCTGAATTGACTTCAAAGCTACAGTGGCTTGCAAAAGTATTCGGCCCCCTTGAACTTTTCCACATTTTGTCACATTACAGCCACAAGCATGAATCAATTTTATTGGAATTCCACGTGAAAGACCAATACAAAGTGTTGTACACGTGAGAAGTGGAACGACAATCATACGTGATTCCAAACATTTTTTACAAATAAGTGAAAAGTGGGGTGTGCGTAATTATTCAGCCCCCTGAGTCAATACTTTGTAGAACCACCTTTTGCTGCAATTACAGCTTCCAGTCTTTTAGGGTATGTCTCTACCAGCTTTGCTCATCTAGAGGCTGAATTTCTTGCCCATTCTTCTTTGCAAAACAGCTCCAGCTCAGTCAGATTAGATGGACAGCGTTTGTGAACAGCAGCTTTCAGATCTTGCCAAAGATTCTCGATTGGATTTAGATCTGGACTTTGACTGGGCCATTCTAACACATGGATATGTTTTGTTTTAAACCATTCCGTTGTTGCCCTGGCTTTATGTTTAGGGTCGTTGTCCTGCTGGAAGGTGAACCTCCGCCCCAGTCTCAAGTCTTTTGCAGACTCCAAGAGGTTTTCTTCCAAGATTGCCCTGTATTTGGCTCCATCCATCTTCCCATCAACTCTGACCAGCTTCCCTGTCCCTGCTGAAGAGAAGCACCCCCAGAGCATGATGCTGCCACCACCATATTTGACAGTGGGGATGGTGTGTTCAGAGTGATGTGCAGTGTTAGTTTTCCGCCACACATAGCGTTTTGCATTTTGGTCTCATCTGACCAGAGCACCTTCTTCCACATGTTTGCTGTGTCCCCCACATGACTTGTGGCAAACTGCAAACGGGACTTCTTGTGGTTTTCTTTTAGCAATGGCTTTCTTCTTGCCACTCCTCCATAAAGGCCAACTTTGTGCAGTGCACCACTAATAGTTGTCCTATGGACAGATTCCCCCACCTGAGCTGTAGATCTCTGCAGCTCATCCAGAGCCACCATGGGCCTCTTGGCTGCATTTCTGATCAGCGCTCTCCTTGTTCGGCCTGTGAGTTTAGGTGGACGGCCTTGTCTTGGTAGGTTTACAGTTGTGCCATACTCCTTCCATTTCTGAATGATCGCTTGAACAGCGCTCCGTGGGATGTTCAAGGCTTGGGAAATCTTTTTGTAGCCTAAGCCTGCTTTAAATTTCTCAGTAACTTTATCCCTGACCTGTCTGGTGTGTTCTTTGGACTTCATGGTGTTGTTGCTCCCAACATTCTCTTAGAACAACCTCTGAGGCCGTCACAGGGCAGCTGTATTTGTACTGACATTAGATTACACACAGGTGCCTCTATTTAGTCATTAGCACTCATCAGGCAATGTCTATGGGCAACTGACTGCACTCAGACCAAAGGGGGCTGAATAATTACGCACACCCCACTTTTCAGTTATTCATTTTTAAAAAATGTTTGGAATCATGTATGATTTTTGTTCCACTTCTCACGTGTACACCACTTTGTATTGGTCTTTAGTCTTTAGTTTTCCAAAGCATGCAACACAAAAATTCTAGCAACATAAAGATAAAGATATTTAAATAAATTAAAAGCTAAAAAAACATTTTAAGTTAAAAATGTCTGCTTTCCTGATTACTTATTTATAAATTTAATATCGGACAAAAATAAAGCTGCACATATTTGAATTAAAAATGCTTCAAGTTCAAGAGTTTTTTTTTTTCCATTAAATGGAAAACAAAAAAATGTAAAATTGCAATATGTATTGTAAACATGAACACTGAACATCAGTATTTATCCTCCTTGATGACACCTTGATGACATCATCAAAATGCACAATCGCGGTGGGCCGCTATGGTCAAAATCTCTACCTTTGGCTAAATTTATATTATTTCTACATTGTACCTTTTATATCGCCCACCACTAGTTTGGAGCTAAATATTTAAGTTGTAAACTAAATATTTAGCTTGCTAACTTAACATTTAGTTTGAAACTGTGACATTTCTAAATGAATAAATAACATGGATGCAAATACGACTTTGAAAAAGGAACTCCAATTTATTTCTCCTAAGACAGGTTAAATGAACCCAAATCATTCTTGTTAATTTTTGACTGTGTAACTCTACAAATAGCGCCCCATTCTACACATGCCAGAATGATCCTAACAGAGGTGCAGCTGATATTCTCTGTCTCTCTAGTTTTACACCAGATATTTTACTGCAGTTTTCTTAGAGTAATAGAAAACGAACTCGCAATTTTACTTTTTAATTCCGACGCCTGGACCACAAAAATTAGTCTCTCAACCATAATTAATAGCATATTTAAGTGACTAATGCTGCGGCACTGAGGTTGAGATCATGTCTGAATATCAATATGTCTCTCACAGTACAGGGTGTCTAATATCTGATTGACAGGCAGCTCTCAACTCGGATCAAGGTGGAGATAGAAAAGGTGGCTGCTTCCTGGCGTCTCGTATTTGTTGTGTTTGACAGGTGCAGCCAGGCATCCAGGAATCCTGGTGGAGCTCTGCGCCGTTTATGCAGATTAACACGTCAAAAGTACAAATGAATAAATAAACTGGTGAGCACAAATCAGCCATTTAGCCGGAGGCGATGGCATCATTAACAGATTAAACAAAGTGACTAATCACAAAAACAATCCGCTTCAGAAGTAGAAGGAGTTAAAAGACGCCAAAGCGTGGGGCTAAAAAGCTAAGCTATCCTAATTATTCAACGACAGGCAAACAAAGAATTCATAAATAAATAGTGCAATGGAGAAAAATATATAATTAAATTAAAACATTATTTGTTAGCAGACAGAGGATTTTTGAAGTTGCTCATCATATTAATGTGGGATAAAATTAAGATGTTCTTGACAGTGTTTTCATAGAGGGATCCCAGGCAGAGGAGGTAGAAGGTCGCATAACCAATATCTGACCCAAAAAGATCCAAGCAAGGTGTTTTGGCTCAACAAACACAAACCCAGATCAGAAGATCCTTGGTCTTCCCCAGAACAAGTCCACTTCTTAAAGCCTTGAAGATATCTCACAAACTTGTGCTTTTCACCTTTTTAAGATAAAAATGCAAGTATGGGTCAAAACTAAGTACATCCAACATGAAGAACCACCTTTAGAAGCAATAACTCTCAGAAGGAATTTTCTTTCGGACTTTATCAGCCCCCACATTGCTGTGCTGGAGGCTGAAGCACTCGTTTTAATTTTAGATGTTTGTCCAAACATGGAGAAGCAGCTTTCAGTTTCTATGATCCTCTAATCTGGAACAAACTTCCAGAAAACTGCAAAGCTGCTGAAACACTGAGTTCTTTTAAATCACAACTGAACACATATCTGTTTAGAGCTGCCTTTGAGTAATGCTTTGATATATCATGTGTTTTGTGTATGCTTTTTGCTTTATTGCTTTTTTTTATGCTTTGTCTGTATTTTACTGCTATTTTTATTTAACCCTTAATCATGTAAAGCACCTTGAATTACCTTGTTGTTGCTATACAAATATACTTGCCTTGCGTTGTCTCAAGGTCTCACTTCAGCATTTCAATCATGTTGAGATTTGGACTTTGACTGGACCATTTTAACACCATTATTGTGATCTTTTTCAGTTACTTTGTTGTAGATTTGGGAACATTGTCTTGTCAATAACCCAGTTTGGGCCAACCTTTAGCTCTTGTAAATACTTTTTAGGATTTTGCAGCTCTACTGGCATTTTCCCACAGAATTTGATAGAAAACTCGCAAAATGAGAAGGGGAAGGACATTGTTTTGGGAAGAAAATATCTTCTTCCTTCCAAAAGGATGACTCTAGATAGGCGTTTTTTATATTTTATGATTACCAGCCCTATACATGAGCCCCTCTGGGCAAAAGCTTGAACTCTCACACACCTCAGATCATGTCTGCCCACTCTGAGTGCAGATTCTGCCTTCAGTCTCTCAATATCATGTCTTCATTGCTAGGTCAACCAAAACACTCTTCACAGCTGAGGAGTCACGCAGTTAGATCAGAGTAGGTGGAAAAGGTCTCTTCACTGACTCTAATCATTATGCCGTATTCCCCAGATGCCTTTACTAATAATTACTTAATCAATTAATTGGCATATCCTTGAGATATTGAAATGTTTCTGTAACATTATGCAGTATAAAACGTGAGTTTGAGAGTCCAACTCCGTCGGTTGTGTCAAGTACTAGCAGCCTTTATATCTGTGATGCCCACTCTACCAAGCAGCACACTGATGGACTCGCATTTGACTCTACAATGGACCCCAGGTATTCGTGAGGGTTAAGAACCCGAAACGCTCGCAAATAATTTAAAACCCCTCATAACATACTTATAACTCCCTATTTTAATAGTTCAAACACCAAATATACCTAAATAAGCATTAGTACACATAGTGGAAACAGTGTTAGCACTACCACATAAGCTAACATTCACGGGTCTTCCTTATCTCCGCTCTGCAGCCAATAGGCGCAAAGGAAAATAAATGGCGCACCTGGATTGGCTGCTTTGCAAACACCAACCAATAGCACGTCAAGTAGCATCATGTCAAGGTATTTCGGTTTCTCAGGATACATTTTCTTTTGAATATTTTTGTTATGCACTACAAAAAAATACGCAAAAAGGGAGATTTTGTATCAGTAGCCATGTCTTGTGGCTACTAAACAAGATCATATCATAACCTCTTCAACACCATGTTTGCTAATATGCTGTATTTACAGTAGTTTTCTCCAAATATGATGATGTGTATTATAGTTACACATCCCTACTTTAATACTTTATGTCTGAAAGACATTGTTCCAGAAATCCTGTGATTCATTTAGATCCAATTTTGCAAACCTAAGCCATGCTGCCATAGTCTATTCATAGAGAACATGAATTTTCTTGGCAACCCTTTCGAACAACCCCTGCTTTTTCAGTCTTAATCTTGTTGTTCTTTGATTAGTTCTAGTATAAACATCCAAACTGAGACTTTTCAGGCATTGTCTGAGATGGCACTCTTGTGGAGTTTGTGATCTCTCTGGCCATTTAATGATCAGAGAACTTGGGACATGGCCTTTAACCTTTCCCAGATTGTTGAGCAGGAACAGTTGCTCCTCAAAGGTCATTGTTGATGTCTTTCCAGCTAGGCGTTGTGGTTTGCTTTCACACTGCACTTTGTCAAACAAACTGAACCTTTTGAGCAACACGTTTACCCCCTCGCATGTGGTGGCGCTGTTCCACAAAATGCAAACTGACATGGAGTGACATCAGATTTGAGCGGTTTTAGGATTGCTCTGTTGTCTTTGGCAAATATTCCAGACAAATACGCCGCAGCAATGGGCTCAGCATAAACAGAGAACGAGGCAGAGCTGTTGTTGCGCGGTTGTTTTGGTTGCATTCACCCAGAATTCCCTGCGCTATAGTCCACTTCCTGCTTTTGGATCGTCCCCCGGCCTGCTTTACATTCACTTATGCAATCGAACGGCACCAGGGTTCATTTCAACCGAGCCGAGACATAGCTTTTTAGGCGGACCAGAGTTCGCTGTTTTGGTCCTCATAGAAGTTGGATTGCGCATTCACACCTCCCCATATGAACTTTCTGGCCGAATGAATTAGAGTTTGATTAAAGCGAATTAAACAAGGCTGGTGTGAATGCCCTCTAAATCTCAAATAGTTTTGAAATGGCTGCATGGTCCTTGTCTGACCGATGGGCAGAGGTGATTGCTTCTCTAAGGTCGTTCCTAAAGTCTTTCTGTCTTGGCCATGATGTAAACACACCCACATCCACAGCAGCATACAGGGGGTGTGTGTATGGGGCCTTCTTGAGTTGTATGGAAGCAGAAAAGGTTTACTTACTTTTTTTCCATGACTGTACTAATAGTCATGTCCTTTTCAAGAGACTAAAGCAGCCTTAACCTCAGCCTCAACTTCTTTCATTTCTGTACACAACTCAGCTGAAAACCCGCTCTAAATTGGCCTAAAAAGGCTGCGGCTTTCCAGACATCCCTCAACGCGCACCGCAGATACCAACCTCCTTTGACCTTCACACCAAGCCGCGGCCCGAAACCTCGGCTATTGATTTTTCTAACTATCTGTTTACTCCTCGTCTGCACACTTTCCCAGCTGCTTGGAGAGCATCGCTTGCCCCGAGGCGATCAGCAGGGCTCATCTTGTTCCAGTCTTTGATCATCGTTCAGCCAGCGGATTAACATATGCACACTCTCTTCCTCCCTTTGTCGCTGGGCTTGATAATAAATCTACAACCTTTCCTCCATCACTCCCTCTCTCCCTCTCTCTCTCTCTGCCTTGCTCCAATAAGGGACGAGCCATGAATCAATCACCCCGCTTTACGCCTCGTGTCAGACATGGATGCAAATCACAGAAGGATCTGCGGGTAAAGCTCTGCTTATTAAAACCCGATGCCGTACTCATTACGAGGCCGCCTCATGAACATGCATGTCGCCAAGGCGAACAGCAGGTAACACTCGGTAAAAACAGCAACACTGGTGGAGATAAAACACAGACAGACAAGATTAGCCGATTTCTAAGACCATTATCTCAACAGAGGCCAAAACTAAGCCTCATCCTCTCTGCCAAACCTAAAGGAGAATTGAAAGCTGATGAAGTTAATTACCGAGACATTGTGGGAGGTTAAAGCGTCGTCTAAAAGAAGCTTAATCGGAGGGGAAACTGCAGGGCAGAGGTTGGGGTTCGTAGCTGCCCTCGCTGTGCAGTAACTGTCCTAATTAGGGTTAGTTTTTAGCCTACACACCATCCCAGTTAGCTCACTTAAAGGGCAAGGGCTTCTGGGGTTTAAAACCACAATCAGGACTGTGCAAGTAGGACAGCGGATAAATGTATGAGGAGCAGAAATCCATGTAGGTGTGTCGCGTTTTTGCTCAGAAACTAACCTGTCTGCTTTCTCTAAGGCCACTGCTGAAACACGCCCTCGCTCCCCGCTGCCTTTCTTATTCATTACGACCTAATTATATCAGCGTGTAAGCAAGCAGCTCCTTGCCCTAAATGCCGCAATGCTCTCGTGGCTGAGCTCGTACTCGCAGACCTTATGTTTGGGAGCCGTGTAGCATTTAACCACGGCTCGCTCTAACCCACACGGGGTTGTTTAGCCTATACTTTTCTATTTTCCTTTCTTTTTTTTAGCTGCCTATCAACGATGCAACGGGCCAAGCAGAGGGACAGCATCCTGTGAATTAAAACACAGATGCAACATGAGCTCAGGACTGATAGGATGAGGAGGTGGAGTGAGTTTGGATGAGTTCCCCTCCTCCTCCTCGTCGTCATCATCATTATCATCGTCTTAGTAACATCTGAGTGTCGGTCTATAAAGTCTTAGGATCTATGGTAACCCATTTTTGCTACTGGGATGTTAAGTCAAAATTATAAGAATAAGAGATACTTTAATAATTGTGAGGTAGCTAATTTCTCATTTCTATGAGATATGATCTTATAATGAGGAGAAATGTAAATCATTATTATTTTATATTTTAGCTTAGATAGTTAAGTCAAAATTATGACCCAACTATTTCATAATTGAAATAGCATCTGATAACAATGAGACAGCTAAGTCATATTTTTGTGAAATCTTATCATAATTATGAGGCAGGGAGGTCATAACTTTCATGATTATGGTGTTGGTATTTAATTAATACTGCATAGTTTTTCATCATTTTGACTTTATTTTCTTATTATCATAATATAACATTATTTTTAAATAATAGTGAGTTATAATTACATGGGTCATGTTTATGAGATATCTCATAATATCGACTTTGTTTTTTATTATCATGAGATATCTTATAATTATATAGAATATTGATGAGTTATGACGTAGTATCTCACGTTTTTTAGATATATCATAATTTTGACTTTGTTTTGTTGTCATCATGAGATATCTTAAAATTATACTGAATAATAGTGCAATAGTATGACATAGTCTCTCATGCTTATGAGAGATCTCATAATTGTGACTTATCTCATAAATATGACAATAGTATCTCATTATCATGAAATAACTCATTACCAACATTTTTTTATAAGTTTTTTATATCCATTTGTGTGCGATGTGGTTGTGTAGTTCTTAGTTCAGAATGTTTGTTTTGTTTTGTCGATGTTCCTTTTTCTGTTTTTTTGTTTTTTCCCCTCTCTCTGCCGTCCTGTGGGTATGGAGGCAGACTTTGATGTTTTTTCTGTGTTTTCTTTGTTCCCATTCCTCTCTTGTATTTTCAACTCACCGTCTCTCTTGACTTTTTGTTTCCTACCTCTCATCTTCATCTTCTTTCTTTCTTCCCCTTTATTTTCCGTCTCCATGTCCATAACATCAGGAAATAAAACCCACATCAATTCATAATAAAGATTTCTCACACATATATATCAAGTGGAGTACAGCAAAAGCTGTAGTTCTCCGCTTGTGAAAGTAAATCTGTTGGACTTCTACTTGGTACTCAGACACCATTTCTGAGCTCCACACTGCCAAACAGGACACGTAAAAAAAAAAATGTAATAAAAAAAAAAACATTGTTTTTTATCATGAAGGTCATAGTAGATATATGACATAGCATATGCGATGATTTGTCTTAATTGGTAATCCATAATATCTCATAACTTTGAAACAGCTAAGCCAATAAAATTTTGTTTCATCCGATAATTGTGAAATCGCTTAATAACTCTTATTGTATTTGGTATATTTTGTTAAATAAAAATGATGAGACTATCTCAAGTTTTAGAGGCATTATCTCATAATTTGACTCAACTCTTTCGTAATTGAGATGGTGTCTCAACAGCCACGTCATAATTATGGGTCAAAGTTGTAGCATGTTATGGCATAGTCATGAGTCCTGTACTCAAGATTATATGAAACAGCATAATAATCAATTAGCCAATTCATTCATATGCATCAATATCTCAAAATATTGAGATATGACGCGGACACATTTGGACATGTGCAGTATGTATATATTTAATGCCAGTTTCAACTATAATTATGAGACACCTAAACATTTTTATGTAATTATTATATATATATATATAATATATATATATATATATATATATATATATATATATATATATATATATATATATATATATATACATGTATATATATATATATATATATATACATATATATATATATATATATATATATATATATATATATATATATATATATATATATATATATATATATATGTGTGTGTGTGTGTGTGTGTATATATATATTATAAATAATAAAAAAAATGAAATATGATATTTTTAATTAATAATTAAGTAATTATAAAGATTGAATAAAAAATAAAACAAAATTAAGAAATGACATTAAATAGAAAAGTGCTAAAATAAAATAAAATAATGATATTAATAAAATAAATAATAGTAAAATTAAAGAAACAAATAAAACAAAATAAAAATAATATAATTAAATAATAATAATATAATTAAATAATAATAATAATAATAATAATAATAATAATAATAATCAAACATTTTTTTTAATTAAAATTAAATAATAATAAAATAAAAAAGAAAGAGACACCTAAATCTAATCATCAGGTCTTTTTTTCATGTCAGTACCTATAATGGGTTTCAATAAGAACACAGGTCCAATTAGAAGAATAAACCTCCCTCGCTGGAACACATCCGTCCTCTCAACTTGGGAAAAAAAAACAAAAAAAACACCAAGCCCACTAGGCCTGACAGTGAGACAATCAGCCTTGTGCTGCTCTGGGTGGGAGTGGGGGGTGAGGCGGCGGTGACCTGGCATGCCGAGATGAGGCCTGCTCTCCACACTGATGAGCACTTTCTCAGACATCAAACGGGGGAGCGCTGCAGACCTCCCCGCGACCCGCCTGTGCTGCCTTGTCTCCTGCTCTCTGCTTTTATTTGAGCCTGATGTGGGCAGACACATCGGCAAATATCGATCACGGCGAGCTCGGCAAAATTCTCCCTGCAGGTTTCTGACAGGTGATTACAGGGGCTGGGAATCTGTGTGCACATTTAGGTTTTTCTAACCCTCCCCAACAACCTCTGAGACAGGTTGAGTTGAGCAACCTGAATTTCTTTGGTTTGTCTCAAATCATCCACGAAAGAGAGACATGTTTTAAAAAAAACAAACATCCAGAGAAGGAGGCACACAGTGCAAACCAGAAATAAAGGTAAGAAACACAGACTTTAGAAACGTCTTTCAGGGCTCCTTGGGTTTTGGAGGCTCCATAATAGATTTGTTTTTTTGTTGCTATTGTTAAAATTGAATCATAATATTTTTGGGAACAAAATTGAGAAAACTGCCACTGGGTGATTCATGCCTATTTTATATAATGTACTCAAAAGTCTGATGTAAGGAAATGTGGTCATATGACTTGAATAAATCAGATCCACCTTAAGGAAGTCAGATAATAAGAGCAAACTAGCCCAAACAAGTATCAGGAAAAAAATGAATGGAAATAGATTACAACATAACTTGTCACACATAATTCTGGTAAATTATATCACCTTTAAGCATTTTTATGATGATTCGTCACCATCCTTCTTGTAAAACTACCAATTAAATAATGTGCTATCATATACACTATGTGTAAAGACGGTAAAGACTTGCAGCAGCAATGCAGCGAAGGTTGCTTTGAGAAACTATTTCCTCAGGTTGGTTAAAAACAACGCCTTTTATATGGAGCCTTTTAAAAATACCAATTATACATTTGGAAACACTTCACTTTTATGTGGACAAAGCTTTCAAACCCTGAAGCTAAACCTTCTTGTTGTAATTTGCATACAACCAGATGGGTCCACCTGTATCTGGCCCCAGAACGTTGCAAACACTGCATGTGGATTCCAGTCATCAGAATCGAGGAGGTAAAACGATGTGGTGGAAAACTAATTCTGCCCCTCACCCTGATTACCTCATGGGGAATACTTAACTTCAGCAGCGTCAGAAAAGGTGATCGGTGTTGCGGGGAATTCTTGAGACCAAGGTGGAGGTTCACCTTCCTGCAATACAACGAGCCTAAAACTACAGCCAGAGATGTGATGGGATTTCAGTGGACCACAGGCGTCCATAAATAGGTAAAATCCGCTAATACTTTAGACCCCCTCTAACAGTGCTTATTTTAATAGTTAAAAACACCAAACATACCTTAATACACATTAATGCGCACAGTGAAAACCATCTCAGCACGACCACAGAAGCTAACGTCTACACTGTTCCTCATCTCCACTCTTGGGGGTGCACCCAATCAGCACCAAGCAAAATAAATGGTACTGCCCGATTGGCTGCTATGCAGACGCCAGCCAGTAGCGTGCCAAGTAGCATTTCTGATAGGTATCTTAGCTTCTGAAGCTGGATTTGCTTTCAAATATTTTAGAAATGCTCTTCGAAAACATTCGAGTGCCCTTCAAATCAAGGTATCAGAATGGCCTAGTCAAAGTCCAGATCTAAATCTAATTGATAATCAGAGGAAACCATTGAAGATCACAGGTCACAGAAGCTCCCCATCCATTCTCCAATCAGACTGAGTTTGAGCTGTTTTGCAAAGAACGATTAAAAACAATAATCTTTATATAGAATTTTTTTTTTCACAAATATAGAAAAGAATAGAATAGAACAAAACAGAATAGAATAGAACTTTCCACAGTGGTGCAGTAGGTAGCACTGTTGTCTGGCAAGCAAGAAGGTCCTGTGTTCAAATCCCAGTCTTGAGTCTATCTGCATGGAGTTTTCATGCTCTCCTTGTACATACGTGGGTTCTCTCTCGGTACTCCGGCTTCCTCCACAGTCTTAAACGTGACTGTTAATTTGTGTCTCTCTGTGATGGACCGACAACCTGTCCCAGGTGTACTCGCAATAAAAACACATCTGAAGCAACTCAAAGTTTCAGCAATACTCTGTCTCAGAAACGCGGCAGTGGACAAGGACATGGGCGGACTCAGCATAGCAAAGTGGCGCGAATTGTTCGTGACGTCATTTGTAAGCAGCGCAAGCCTAGTAAACAAAAGTGTGCGCGCGCACAGAGAGTAGGATAAGACCATAGACTGTATATATAAGATGGACGGAGGCTCCGTGACGTCACCCGTAGGTTTCTGAAGAGCTGAATTGAAGCCAACTGGGCGGTTCCCACCACCGCCATCTTGGCCGCGCCATCTTGGCCGCGCCATCTTGGCCGCGCCATCTTGGCCGCGCCATGCGCCTCGTCACTCCCGGAAAATACAAAAAATGGGCAAAGTGGTGGTGCTGTGAGGGTGGGGCGGATGATTACCCCCCATCAAACTTTAAGTCGATGTAGCTACGAGCTAACTGAGCTAACCCGGAGCTAACTGAAACTAACAGAGTTTGATTGGCGCTTTTAGCCAGAAAACCGCAGCCGAGCGACTCGGCTACCCCTCTGCCTTCTAGGCAGATTCAATGAATTTGTCAAATAAAATCATGAAGCCTTGTTCGTCCATAACTTTAACTTAAACTATTTTAATTTAAACAAGTTTTAATAATCGATATGTAAAATAAAGAAGAAATGTGATCATTTAAACCCATTTTTGACTGAGCAGCATAATATTAAATGCAAAGCAGAAATATAATTTTACTTACCAAAACAAATGGAGTAGAGACTTCTTAGATGGTCTGTTAGTGCAAACAATAGCGCAGCAAGTCATTTTTGTCCAATAAGTGCACGATTAACAACCGAACATGAATAAACATTGCAGACGCAACTGATGGTCAGAGTTCAGAGAAACAAAATGGCCTAGTTCTTCCCTGGAGCAAGTGGGCGGGGGACGCTAGGCGGCTCACTATTTGCCAATTAATACCAGCACATGTTCATTTTTAAATCATCTGTAAAAATCTCTGTCCAATGAAAACGAGTTTCAGGTAGTTACCCGATGCTCAGTTCACCCCATGTAAGTATTAGAATTTTGATAGAGTATCAATGGCGTTGTTTTGTATTGCTGCCAAACAATCAGGGTAAAGTCTGTGCATACATAATAGGCTACATTAATTATTAAAGTTAGGATAAAAATGTATGCAGTGCGTAATAATTATTTTATCAAGATGAAAAGGTGTTTACTGAGTAATAAAAATGTACCAGTATAATTATCTTTATAATATCCGCTACTACTCAGTGCACACCTTTTTTCATAATTACCTTCACCATTAATTAATGGGAGCACACAAAGTTCACTATAGTGAACAAGCAAAAGACAACCCGTCTTCTCCGATAGCTAAATCATAATTGATGCTGGTCCTCTGTTAAAGTCTCAGTTTTGTTTTTCCCTTTTCCCCAAGTATACCCCATGTATAACCCAATGGATGGATAAATGACTAATTTTGGCAACACTGCAAACTTTTTTGAGATAGAAAAAAAACATTTATGTATTTACATTGAACAAGTAAAGTCCTTGGCAGACGATAGGACGATCAGTGTAGATCATCTCTGACATCTCGGAAAACGACTCCGTCGGAGCAATGGTCTCTTGAACCAAAAAACATTATTTGTCATTAAAATACCATAAAACCAGTAACGCATAACAATGCTGAGATGCTTCGAGCTAGCCTGCCGAGCTAGCCGACGGAGTTAGCGTATCTGCAAGGTAAGCAAAAGCGTGCCTAACATGTTCGAGTGAGCTCGCTACCAGACTTTTGGGTCGCCTCGGCCCGCATCGAACTAATCAAGAGGTAGTCCGGAAAAAAAGGGGTCGGCTCAGCCCAGACAAAGGTAGTGGAAACGGGCTAAATACGGGCTGACTTGACCCCGGCCGTGCCGAGCCGACCCTATTGGAGAAGAGGGATATTTTCACATGGATGGGGTGAAGCTGGTGCCTACCGAACTATCAATCTGTTGTAATTTGCATGCGTAAAACAAGCTTGTGTTTGGTTGGGCTACAGCCTAGAGGCCCACATCCTCACGTGTCCGGCCCTGAACATAGAGAAAAAGGCATGTGGCTTCCAATCATCGGAATTCAAATGACTTGGACGCATCCCCAGCCTTCTGTCGCAGCCTCTGAGCTCACCAATGGGATGCAAAAGGAAACAGGCTGCAGATTCAGGAGGTTTGCATTAGGAATGGCTCGTTATTAATTAAGCCGGTGGAGAAGAGCCTCCTTCTTTCATGACAGGGGCTCCCGAGGCGGCGAGTGGAGTGGATCTTGGCGCTTCCTGGCCCAGCAGGGGGAAGGAGCTGTGTCTTTGAGGTAGTGTTGGGGTAGCAGAGCTAGAATGGGTGGTGTGTGGGAGAAAAAAAAAAAAAAAGAAAAAGGAGGAGGAGGAAAGGGGGAGGGAAGGGGGGGCTGGTGGTGGTGGGGGGACGCTGGCTTCATGCCGACAGCCAGGCCTGCCACGTCTGCGTGCCCGCTTTGAAGTGTCACCTTGAGGGAAGAGCCGATGGCCGGGAAGCCGGGAGGGCGGGAGCAGCAGAGAGGAGTGGCACTGTTGGCATCGCCAGACATGGCGCTTTAATATTGCATGGGCTCCCGTCCATCTCTGTACACACTCAGGACATTCCTTCTGCTTGATTTAGTTTGAAAGAAGATCTTTGTTGGGTGTTTTTTATTTTTTTCATTTTTACTCTCATCACCTGTGCAGGTTTGGTGTTCACTCCAACCCAAACAAATGTCAAGCCTTGCAGTCAGAGGAACTTTAAAGCAACTCGCTGCAGTATGGACGGCGACATGTGGAACCCGCAGAGTCCAGGGCGGTAAATAATCTGCAAGCAGTGGAACAGGGCCGCATCCACTAAGTTTTTAAAGGGCTGATTAGGTGTGGGGGGCCCTTTGCCACAGGGGGTGGAGTATGATGCATCTGAAAACTGTGACCTTTACCGTGATACCTCTAGTAAAAGAGCAAGCCACTGTCTTAAAGGCAAAGTTAGTTTTCATGGTCTCGCCTACCTTGGCTTGCGACCGCCCACGGGAAGGCTGATTTTGCAGCCTGGAGAGAGCAGAGCACGTCTCTGCTAGTAGAAGCTAGAGGGCAAAGCTAACTGTTAGCAACTCCACAGCATGGCAGAACAGGGTTGGGCTGTGTGGACATGCCACCTCAGCATTGCATTTTATACTCAAGAAAGAGGAGCGGAGAAAGAAACTGTTGGAATTTCTCTTGGAACACCACCAGCGAAGTAAGTTAATTATTTGTTTGAAGGCAGCACAAGAGTCCAATTGATGTTAGCCAATCAGCAGCGAGACTTTTGCATATCGTGAATAATAATGAGTTAGACTTGTGATCCTGACGTGTTACCCCAACCCCTCCTCCGAAAAACTGCAACCTCTTGAAACAGGAGCGAGAGAGCATTTATTACACATAATACGTGTAAACAGGGCATTCATCCATACTGGAGACCACAGAGCAAATTTATGGGAAAATAAATGAGTGAACCACCAAGACCTCTCAGGTCCTCCAACTCTAGCCTACTAAACATCCCTAGACTCAGAACTAAACATGGAGAAGCAGCTTTCAGTTTCTATGCTCCCCTTATCTGGAACAGACTTCCTGACGAGTGTAGAGCTGCTGAAACTCTGAACTGCTTTAAATCGAGACTAAAAACCCATCTGTTTAGAATTGCCTTCGAGTAAATGCTTGATGTCATATGTATGAAATGTGTTCATGCTCTCTTTCTTTTTTGATTTGTGTATCATGTGTAATGTGTGTTTCTTTTACTTTTAATTTCCAATGTTATATTCCATGTGTTTTTTTTAATCACCAAATCATGCAAAGCACCTTGAATTACCCTGCTGTTGAAAGTGTGCTATACAAATAAAATTGCCTTGCCTTTCCTTGAATGAGACCTTTAAGAAGGCTCTGGACAGATGAGACCAAAGTAGAACCTCCTAAATGCAACGCATTGTGACTCCCTGAACACCCCATCCCCACCTTTATCATCTATGGAGCATTGTAAAGAGGGAGATTACCACAGGCTGATCACCTCATTGATGCAGTAATCCATGCAAAAGGAGCCCCAACAATATTCATGTACAGTACAGTACATGAATATTGTTTTCAATAGACTGACTTTAGAGGTCTTCAGGATTGAATCTCGTGGCAAAGTCTTGAATGTGCTACATTGGTGTTTTACTTTTTTCTGTAACCATACTTTCTTCTTCCACTCAACCTTCCAATATTTTTGATACGGCACTCTGCAAAAGCAAGCTTGTTTAGACATTACCTTTCGACTCTTAGATTTTATTTTGATGTGCTGTCATGTTTTGAATGTGTGAGAAAAAGAATTTTCCATAACCATCCGAATTAACAGCACTAAAGGCTTGAATTGATCCCTCTGTGTGTAATGAATATGAATGAGTTTCACATTTTAAAGCAGATTAGCGTAATGAATAACATTTTTGGAGATACATCAGAGAGATGCACCTGTATGCGCCTTGAAGTTGTCCAGATTGTTTAAAAATCTTTCTAAAGAACGAAATAAGACTGAAGATAATTTGTAAAACTTTTTCGCCAAGGCTCTTTTTCCTTGTCAGGAATAAAAAGAAAACATCGCTGACGGAAAACTGCGCCGACTTTCTCACTCTGGCGTTCGCTAATTGCTAACGCCACCGTCTTTCATGGAGAAGAAACCAAACCGCCGGGGACCCAAACTTCGACTTTCATTTCTTCTCACCCCTCCTCTTTAGCTGCCTCCTCGACCCGACCTGCAAGCCAGCGCCGCTTCTCAAGAATCAAACATGGCGTCGGTTTGGGTTTACCAATAGCGGCCGGCGGGGTGAGGCGATTTGAAGCGGGAAGAAAAAAAAAAGGCGCGCCTCTACTTTCCACCCGCTTTAACAACCGTCCCAGTTCACAAATAGCAGTTTTAACTCCCCTGATTAGCACTGACATCTGCAGCCTTTCATCTCTTCCTCCATCTTGTTTTTTTAATCAGATTAACCCAAACGGGCATCCTTTAATGGCCTCTTTTTTAGGAAAGCTGAAAGAAGGGAGATAATTAAAATAATTAAACCGCTGGGACCGGTCCATGCGCTCATCTCCGGCTCTTTTCTTCTCTTCTCGCCTTTAAGTTTTCATCCCGCCTTGCTTACGGATTCAAGCGGCACGCAGACAGAGAGAAAGGACTCATCATCCTCACTTTAATTGCATTAAGTCGACTCTCAGAGGTCCAATTTTTTTCCCTCCAAAACTGACAGCCGGCATCGGATCGGATCTGATCTTCAGGTGCATGTCAGCCATCTAAATCTGAAGGCAGAGGGAGGGGAGGGGGGAGGACGCCTTTCTAAACAGCCTTTATGGAGCATATTTATTTAGTCAGCGAGTTTATTTTGCATAAGGCCTTAAGACTAAAAAAGAAGGAGGGAAAAGTATCCTTCTTAAGGATTATTTATTCATGAACTTTTAAGCTTTTAATGAGGACAAATGAAGCCGTTTTCCGCAGTGTCAGTATGGAGTATGCTTACCAAAAATATTCTTGTTTAGCATTTTTCTTTTTGCACACTGAGGAATCCGTGAGGAATAAACGCTTATATTTAATAAGTGCAGCGCGGAGTTCGGAGAGGGACTTTCAGGGCAATCAGTTTGTTTTGATCTTCCATAAATTTTGATCAGACGCTGATGACGACAATTATTATTTATTTACACCAAGCTGAATTGTTAAAATCAACATTGATTACCAGAAAGATAATGGATCCCTTCAAATTTGTCAAACTTTAGCCTATACACATTAAAAAAACTATTTTACTTGATAATTTTACATTTGAAACCCTTTCCCTCTTTTTCTTCCACATTTCTTTATATATTATGGCGCTGAATACTAAAATCACTCATCTTTGGATATATTCAAAGAATCTGTCTCGAGCCAGTCGCCATGTAGGGTACACAGGAAACATGTAAGCATGGTGGAGGCAGCATCATACTGTTGGGAGGCTGGTCAGAGTTGATGGGAAGATGGATGGAGCTAGAAAGCACTTAAGAGGCTGTAGAAGACGGAGCCGGGGCAGAGGCTCACCTTGAACACACCATCGCCACAGATTTGAATCTGCAACTCAGTAGGATAATGCTTTTTCTGTACCAGGTCAGATTAGATGGGATCATTTGAAAGTTAATCTTGTCAAATTAAATTATTTGGCTTGGCATCGACCCTTTGCTGACATACAGAGTTGTTGAAAAAGTATTCACCCCCTTGCAAAATTCTTGTTTTTTGTGTCAAACCTGACGCCTGATTCAGACCGATTGTGGAAAGGATGCTGTCTGGTTCCCGCACGGACTGCCATTCACACCGACTCGTATGCGGAACGTCTCCAGAAAGCAATAGTTTGCACAACATTGACAAAATTTGACATAATAGGTTTACAGTTATATTTGTAAAAAATAACATAAACTACTATCATACACTGTGAACTGATCTCCCTGTCATTAATAATAAAAGAAAAAGCCGGGGCAAAAATGCAAACATGGGCTTTATTTTGATATATACTGGATGCACCTCACTGGCCCACGTCTCAATTCCTGTCTGGCTCATGTTAATTTCTACAAGTTCATTGAAATCCGCATGCGGAAACTTTCCAGAGCCCCCAAGCCGCTGACAATGCACTGATTGGACTCAAGGTTTTTTCGTCTTTGCGGAGGCTGTACTTAATCCGGACCGCATCCGTCCCGTCCTGCACACGATGTGAATTAGGCGTTAATGTTTCAGATCATCAAACATATCCTGATATCAGGCAAATATAACATTACAGGTGGAAAAGCTCCAACTGGAAAAGTAATCACACACCCTCCCTGGTGGCAACAACTTCCGTCAATGGTTTGTGACACCATGCAATGAATCTTTCACATCACCTTGGAGGAATGTTGACGCTCAGACACAACGTGGCGTTTGCAAATATTAATAGTCTGTTTTTTGCCATGCCAAAGCATCTCAGTTTGAGTTAAGTCCAGGCTTTGACTAGACCACTGCAAAACCTTCTGCCCTGCTGCACAAGCCAAGTGAGCTTGAGCTGAAAGTCATGAACTGGAACCGATGGTAACGTCAATCAGGGCCTGAAGCAGCAAAACAGGCCCCAGACCATAACACTGCCACCACCATACTTGACTGTTGGGATGATGTTTCTTTACTTGAAATAATCTCTTTGTTTTATCCCAGATGTAACAGGACGCAGAAGGTCTTGGTGCCTCTCGTTCTTGTTGTTAAATCATGAACTCTGACCTTAACTGAGCCAACTGAGGCCTGAAGAGCTCTGGATGTTCTTCCGGGTTATTTTGGGACCTCCTGGATGAGTCGTCGATGCGCTCTTGGAGTAATTTTTGTCAGCCGCTGTTCCTTGTTTTCTTCGTTTGTGGATAACGGCTCTCGCTTTGGTTCTGTGGAGTCCCAAAGCCTTAGAAATGGCTGCTCAACCTTTTTTAAACTAAAAAGAAGTCAACGAATTTCTACATCATCTGTTGTTGAGTTTCTTTCAATCGGGGATGACATGTTGCTGTTTGAGATGTTTTAGCCCACTTCATGCAGTCAGACAAGTCCTATTTAAGTGAGTTCTTAATGTTACAGGTCTTGCAGTAATGAGGTCTTGGTTTTTCCAGTGAAATTTATTTCAACTTTACAGAAATGTGGTTAATTACCAAATGGGGTAATTACTTTTTATGCTTTGTATTTACTCAGGATAAATTTGTCAGAGTTAAAAAAAATTTAATTATCTGAAACATTTAAAGGGACCAAAAAAGCTACAATAGAAGATATCTTTAACGGTGTGACTACTTTATTTTCTGTCTTAAATTTATATTTCTGAAAAAAATCCAATATTCTCGTGGTCCTCTAACCTTCAGCCTGCTGCTGATGATCATTTAGTTTCTCCAAACTCATTAAATGTGCATTCAAAATTATAGATCAACTAAAAGTTTTTACATGTAATACTCACTGAAATAACTTTTTTTTACTCAGTAACCTGAAATTCAAGCAACTTTCACTCTTTTTTTTCCCAAAATTATTCTCATCCGTCTCCCGCTATGATAAAAGAGGCGAACGCCGAAACAGACGAATTATGATCTACATTATAGGTATGTTGAATATTATAATCACTCGTCTTTAGATAGATTCAAGCTGTACTTCCTGTCAGAAGGAGTGTAATAAATTCTTGCATGAGGATTTTACTGAGAGCAACAGCCTCGAACTTTTACACGAGCCCCGATGTCTTCTTCCTCCCCTCCTCGCGTACTTTTCGTTTCATTTGGATCATTTTCACAGGACTTCGTTTCAAGTCGAGGCGGAAAGAAAAAAAAAGAGGAAAAAACTGGAAGAATCCCTTTGGCTGGAAATACTTAAGATTTATATTTAAATTTTCATGGAATCTTTGAGAACATTGAGGAGCAATTTCACATTTGCACTGACATCTAATTTCTCAAGTAGAGTCTGAAAGCACAAATTGCCAAGGATTCCCTGTGTGCCCAATTATCCAGCATCAATTTCCTTGACCCTGTGGATTGCTGGTAAATTAATCATACTACTTTTTCTTTTTTGACTTCTTTTCTAATGCAGTACATGCACACATTTGATAAACCAATCATATTTGGTTGGTTTACCTAAAAAAAAAAAACATAATAAAAAAAAGAGTAATTGGGTGTCGGGAAGCAGGAAAGCCCAAAGATCTGATACAACACATTCACAAAAGTCCATAGAAAACAACAAACAGACAATGTGAAAAGGGGCTTTATCACAACAAATCTGTCAAAAAAGACAGTTTTCTTTTTAACTTATTTAAAATGTAAACCCCTTGAAATTTTTACATTATTTGCAATTAAACATTATTTGCAATTTTTCCACATTCCCACAGTCTTCAAATTGCAGTGTATCTAAAAATAAAAAGAACAAAAAATAAAAAAATGATGGATAAAAATGTACATGCTCATACTCATTAAAAAATTTAAACCAGCAAAATTTTAAAAACTGTTTTATCAAATATTTGCAAATTTCCTACATTTTGAACCCTGTATAGCTCATGAAATAATGACGCTTTAAAAAAAGCACCAAACTTAATCCCAAAATACTGTGTAGAAAACCCTTTATGCCCATTTTTATTTTAAAATGTAAAATTACATAAAGTATTTGGAAAAATCTAAGCACGATTTTGCTAATTTCCCACGTTTTCAACCCCCCTCAGTTGATGTGTAACCAGGAATGAAAGTAAAAAAGAAAATTGAAACAAAATCTAAATATGGGTAAAAAATTACCTTTCATGGTTTATTTATTTAAAAATTTTAAATACATAAGAAAATATTTTTTCAATGTCATAAATTATTCACAATTTTCCCCACATTGTCATGTCAACATGTAAAAAGAAACAAAAATCACAAAATATTTAGAATAAAACCCCAAAACTCTTATTTTCATTTTTATTTTGAATTGTAAGAATACAGGAAATATTTTGGAAAACGTAAGTAAAAGCCCACTAATTAATGTAAAAAAAAAAAAAAAAACGTTTTAAGCTCATATATTGAAATTTTTTTAATGGTGCATAAAATTATTTTACAATAAATGTAACTACAAGCAACACCCCTCTTCACATTTGAAACCCCCACAAGCCATGAAGTAACTGAGAATAAAGGTTGATTAATTTAAATAGATCGTATTGAGAGAGAATATGACACCATGAGGCTGTTTGTGTTCCTCAGAAAGAAACATTAAAGCTCATTAAACAGCATAAATAAGGAGGAAATTACTCTGTAACATTGCTCATGATTTTGACCAGCCATGAAAATTTAAATACATAAATGTTTTTTAATTTTCAGTCCCTGTGTCAATAAAATTCCTTAGTGACCTTTAGAAGCCCAGGATGAAGCATCATCTCCGATCATCGATTGGCTCCATGTCACCGGGCTGCTGTACCTGTTGATCCCGACATGGACGAAGGAAGGTTCTGGAGATGGATTCTGGAGCAACAGTGCCCTCTGGTGGAATAAGGGCAGCATTCAGGAGGGATAAAAAACAACACCCAGGATGATGGACAGAGGTGGGTAGGAACTAGTTACATTTACTTTAAGTAACTTTTTGAAGAAAAAAAAAACTTTTGGAGTAGTTTTACTGGACGTACTTTTTACTTTTACTTGTGTAATATTTTTATATTCAGTTGTGGCCAAAAGTTTTGAGAATGACACAAATATTAGTTTTCACAAAGTTTGCTGCAACACCACTTTTAGATCTTTGTTTCAGTTGTTTCTGTAATGTACTGAAATATAATTACACGCACTTTATACGTTTCAAAGGCTTTTATTGACAATTACATGACATTTATGCAAAGAGTCAGTATTTGCAGTGTTGGCCCTTCTTTTTCAGGACCTCTGCAATTCGACTGGGCATGCTCTCAATCAACTTCTGGGCCAAATCCTGACTGATAGCAACCCATTCTTTCATAATCACTCCGTGGAGTTTGTCAGAATTAGTGGGTTTTTGTTTGTCCACCCGCCTCTTGAGGACTGACCACAAGTTCTCAATGGGATTAAGATCTGGGAAGTTTCCAGGCCATGGACCCAAAATTTCAACGTTTTGGTCCCCGGGCCACTTGGTTATCACGTTGGCCTTATGGCACGGTGCTCCATCGTGCTGCAAAATGCATTGTTCTTCACCAAACTGTTGTTGGATTGTTGGAAGAAGTTGCTGTTGGAGGGTGTTTTGGTACCATTCTTTATTCATGGCTGTGTTTTGGGGCATAATTGTAAGTGAGCCCACGCCCTTGGATGAGAAGCAACCCCACACATGAATGGTCTCAGGATGCTTTACTGTTGGCATGACACAGGACTGATGGTAGCGCTCATCTTTTTTTCTCCAGACAAGCCTTTTTCCAGATGCCCCAAACAATCGGAAAGAGGCTTCATGGGAGAATATGACTTTGCCCCAGTCCTCAGCAGTCCATTCACCAGACTTTCTGCAGAAGATCAATCTGTCCCTGATGGGTTTTTTTTGGAGAGAAGTGGCTTCTTTGCTGCCCTTCTTGACACCAGGCCATCTTCCAAAACTCTTCGCGTCACTGTGCGTGCAGATGCGCTCACACCTGCCTGCTGCCATTCCTGAGCAAGCTCTGCACTGGTGGCACTCCGATCCCGCAGCTGAATCTTCTTTAGGAGACGATCCTGGCGCTTGCTGGACTTTCTTGGACGCCCTGAAGCCTTCTTAACAAGAATTGAACCTCTTTCCTTGAAGTTCTTGATAATCCTATAAATTGTTGATTTAGGTCCAATTTTAGTAGCGACAACATCCTTGCCTGTGAAGCCATTTTTATGTAACGCAATGATGGCTGCACGTGTTTCTTTGCAGTTCACCATGGTTAACAATGGAAGAACAATGATTTCAAGCATCACCCTCCTTTTAACATGTCAAGTCTGCCATTCTAACCCAATCAGCCTGACATAATGATCTCCAGCCTTGTGCTCGTCAACATTCTCACCTGAGTTAAAAAACGTAAGCATCCACTTTTCTAATTTCCAATATTTATGTAATTCTCAAAACCTTTGGCCACGACTGTAGTATCGCTACTCTTACTTGAGTAACGTTTCTGGCTACTCTACCCACAACGAGTAACTTTACTGAATAAAAAACTGAATACTTGTTTTAAACAGAAATGCACAAGATTCACACAAACAGTTTATGTTGAAGTGAGACCTCTTGTTTGTACACAAGCTTCATCATTTTTATTATTTATTTTCTATCTGCTGAGGCTGTTGTGCCATTTGGAGGTCAAACCTACCCTGGTCTAACATGTATACATTACCTACTGTAATTACTGGTTACATTAGTTTTACTTTAAAAGAAATCATTGGGAAAAAAAGTTTCTTCTGCTCAAATTTGCTATTTTACAGTTATGTCACGTATTTTTCTTTATTTTAGTCTTTAGAATTTTCACAAAACTTTACATCCTTGTTCAATTCCATAATTTTTAAGTATTAAATCATAATCTATGATCTCAGAACATATACTCAAGTCCTCTATACTTAAGTATGTTGGTGTAGATTCCCAGTCATCCAGGACATGATATTCTAGAGAGTTTAAAAGAAGGCAACTGGTCTTTTGTTGTCTTGAATACATTTCGTCTCTCATCCAAGAGGATTCTTCAGTTCTACTCTAAATGGTTCAAGAACAGCGTCAGTTTTCATTTGGGCATCCATTTTTAAAAACATTTCAGGTGAAAATTACAGAAATGTTAAATCTATTTTGTTTTCCAACTCTGACTTTTCTTTGTCTTGGAAAACAGACCGCTCTGGTACTTTTTCAAGAAAATTGATGCCATAGTCTTAATATACATTTATATTTATTAATTATATTTAAAAAATAATAATTTTCCTTATTCCAGCTACATATGCAGCGCACCATTAATGCTTCTGGTGCTTACACCAATTAAGATGCTCGAATGAATGCGTTGTGGTAGCCAACCAATCACTGACTATCTCTTATGTCTCATTGGGAAAAAAAAATCTCAATGGACAATCAGGATCCTTTCATTCTTTACAATTTTTCTTTTTAATGGCGATATATTAGCAAGATTAAAGGAGAAGAAGGTCGGTCAACACGTTCGTCTTCAGGTTTATCAGCTAAAGGTAGACCTGGTGGGGGGAAAAACCAAACAAACCAAACATTAAATTGTAGTGCAAAACATTGAAGACGATCTTTATTGTTCACAGTTAAACACAAGCCACTGCTTTATGAACTTCCTTTTTTTTTCTTTTTCTTTTTTTTTTGTTGCCGTTTTGGTCCCAGATCCTCCAGCTCTGCTCGGAGTCCTGGTTGTCGTGTGTTTGTGCTGATTGTACCTCCTGTTTGTGGTTTTTCTGTTGTTACTACGGTTGGCATTTAAAGAGGATTGTTGGACATGCTTCAGATAGCGAGGCAGAAGGAAATGACAGCAGGAGTTCCCAGTGGACAACAGGCTTTTCATCATGATCAGTTCCAGAGAATTCAATTTAAAAAAAACTCAAATAAATGCAGGAAACCCATTGGACCAGATGTTCGGAATGGGAATAATTGTTTACATGGAAGAAGATGGAAATGTTATATACCAGGGAGTACAACGTATTATCAAAACAAAACAACTGAATCCGGGAAAAGTGGGATATAAGTTTGTACATTCAGCCTGCTTTCCTCAGGATGTTTTGGTTAAGATTTTCTTCCTGACAATTAAAGCTAGCACAGAAATGTTTCAGATTAGCTCATTCATACTCCTACATTTTCTGACCAAGCCGGAAAAGTTAACATTCGAAAAACCTTCAGACAGCACTCCTTGGAGAACCTCGGAAGTTGTGGACACAGACTCCTCTTGGGAGTCGGGATTCATTTTAAAAACTACGGGCAGATTTCATTTCAGATTGTTTAGCTTTATATCATAATTATTTTTTTTATTTTTTTTATCTAGAACCTGCGACGAATCTGACCTGAGCGTTCTTTAAGGACATTTTGGAGTTCCTTATGTTTTTTTCTCAGTTTTTACTGAAATGTTCTTGATGTTTCACAGACGTAAAATTTTTGATGGAAATTCTTTTTTTTTTTTTTAAGAAAAAGAAAAGCAGGGAAATCCTGTTGTCCACTCAGAGGACAAATAACACTGAATGCGTTGCGGACGTGTGACTCTTCTGCTGATTTGTAGCTTTTCTCCGTTTAGTCTTTCTCAGTCCTGTTCTGAGTCTTTAACTGTGCTCGTGATGCATTTCGTTGTAGTCCATGATCTTTAGCTGCTGCTGCCGGGGGCGACCGGACCCCGTCGGGCCCCTGCCGCCGCCGCCGGGCCCAGCCACCGGTTTTCTGCATGGGCTACCCTGGCTGGGGGGGCAGTGTCTGGGTTCAGACGGCGGCTCCTTGGCGTGCACAGTGACGGGAGCGGCGCGGGTGAAGCTCGGCTCCACGCACAGCTCAGTTTTCAGGCCGTGGGCGAGGCCGGCGAGGCGCGGCGGCTGTTCGTCGTCGCACTGGCTCTCGCTCTTGTTGCGGAACAGCTCGCGCGCCTTCATGCCCAGGAAGCTCTTGGCGCTGGGGTACGAGCCCACGGTGGGCGGCGCGTCTGATGCCGGCAGGGAGGCGAGCGGGTTGGCGCGGGGGCAGGTCGGGGACGGCTCCATTAGCAGGGGCGGGGTCAGGTCCTGGCCTCCGTTCATGGAGTTGGCTGTGAGCTTGGAAGAGCTGCTCGCCTTTGGTTGCCCCGGCAATAAAGTGCTGCCGTTGGTCCCCCGAGGGGAATCATGAGGTGATCGGCTGTCGGGATCCACTTTGCTGTGAAGTCCACCTGCAGCGGCGACACTGCAGGGCAAAACAAAAACAAGACGGATGAGTAGACAGACAGACAGACAGACAGAGCGAAAGAAAGAAAGAGCGAAAGAAAGAAAGAAAGAAAGAAAGAATTGGAATATTTCAAACAGAAAGATGGACGGACGGGTGGATGGATGGATGGACGGATGGATGAACTCATGGATGGATGGATGGATGGATGGATGGATGAACTGATGGATGGACGAACTGATGGATGGATGGATGGATGGATGGATGGATGGATGGACGAACTGATGGATGAACTGATGGATGGATGGATGGATGGATCGATGGATGGATAGATGGATGGATAGATGGATGGATGGATGAACTGATGGATGAACTGATGGATGAACTGATGGATGAACTGATGGATGGATGGATGAACTGATGGATGGATGGATGGATGGATGGATAGATGGATGGATGGATGAACTGATGGACGAACTGATGGATGGATGGATGGATGGACGAACTGATGGATGGATGGATGAACTGATGGACGAACTGATGGATGGATGGACGAACTGATGGATGAACTGATGGATGGATGGATGAACTGGTGGATGGATAGATGGATGGACAAACTGATGGATGGATGGACGAACTGATGGATGGATGGATGGACGAACTGATGAACTGATGGATGAACTGATGGATGGATGGATGGATGAACTGATGGATGGATGGACTGATAGACGAACTGATGGATGGATGGATGGATGGATGGACGAACTGATGGATGGATGAATGAACTGGTGGATGGATAGATGGATGGATGAACTGATGGATGGATAGATGGATGGATGGATGGATGGATGGACGGACTGATGGATGGATGGATGGATGGATGGACGAACTGATGGATGGATGGATGGACGAACTGATGGATGAACTGATGGATGGATGAACTGGTGGATGGATGGATGGATGGATGAAACTAGCCTGACCTGGAGTCTGGATGAGTTTGTGTGTCAGCTCTGCCCTCTGGTGGTGAACTGCTGGAGGGAGCGGCCGGAGCCTCCATCTCCACTCGGCTGTAGAGCTGCAGCAGCTCGGTCTGCAGCAGCTGACTGATTCCTCTTTGAGCCTGAAACCTGCTGTCTGACGCCTGCAGCTCCGCCCTGCAAAGACACAGAAAGAGCAACGAGGCAGAGAGCGAGAGAAGGTAAGAAAGAGGGCATCAGAGCTCAGGAGCAGCAAACTATTGCAAATTAAATAAGCGCAAACATCAGATCTTTTAGGAAAGTGTCTTCTGGAAGGAACCGAGGACCCACACTCACTTCGCTTGGCATTTTACATCCTCGAGGAACTTCTTCTGCTCCGCGATGAGGTGCTCCTTCTTGGAGAGCTGGGTCTCCAGCTCGGCCACCCTCTGCTGTGCCGCCTCTAGTTTCTGACCCTGAGCCAGCAGACTCTGCCTCAGTGTGTCCACTTCCTTCATGTGGGACATCTGCAGCATCTGGGTCTCCTGGGAGGTGAAGCATGGCACAGCAACAACCAAGATACAGCATGACAAACCAAGTGGGCTTTGAATGTGCAGCTGGATGTGTCTACGGTCTTAACGCGGGCAGACTAGCGCCCCCTACAGAGAGCAACAACATCACTTTTAAAGCGCTTTTATGTGATCAAAATACATATTTAGTTACCAATACATTCCTGAAACTTATCCAGAATTGACATTGTTTCCAGATTTTTCCAGAGCTTACAGGCTACTTTTTCCAACCTTACAGTCCAGATTCCAAGAATATGCAAGATACATAACAGGATCTGACACTGTACATCCAGGTTACAGTTTCGGAATTTCCAGGCCACATTCCGGATCCTATAGGCTGGGTTTCTTTCCTGAATATACCAGCTTCAATCCCTTTGACTTACAGGCTACCTTAAAGGTTACTATTACACAGTTTATAGGCAACCATTCCATAACATTCTGATTTTGGGATCTACATGTTTACTTCATGGAGCTGACAAAGTTACTTCCCTGAACTTACAGGCTGCTTTCTGGAATTTACAAGCTATTTCCCCAATAATCCAGGTTACCATAAAGGTTACAAATCCACAACTTTTAAGTTACCATTCCATATCATAAAGGTTTAGGAATCTACATGCTAATTTTACTGGGACAGGTTACTTTCGTGAACTTACAAGTTACTTTCCTGAATTTACAAGTTACTTTTTTGGAATTCTAAAGGTTTTTGTCAGGAAACTTAAAGGTTGCATTCAAGGTGGTTACAAGTTACAATTTAGAAATTAGGAGCCACGTTCTTTAACCTACAAGTTATTTTATTTAAACTACAGTCTACCTTTCTGGAACAAACTAGTTTCTATCCTAAAACTGGTGACGTGCGGTCAGGGGAGACAGGTGAGGCACTAACTCACCTGCCTAATAGAAAATCTGTGTTTCAACTTTTCTGTTGGATACATTTGTTTTCTATAATATTTAAAAAAATGTTATGGTTAAAATCACAGAATTTATAAAACATAATACATTTACACAGTGCCTGTGAAGTAAGGCGGGGTGACGTGTGAGGTGAGGCAGTGCAGTGTTGTGCCTCACCTTTGGGGGCGCTGTGTCACACACAGTGAATGAAGCAGGCAGTTTACACATGCTCATTCAGGTCTCTCTTTATATTGCTGATATACGCGTTTTACTGAACATGTACAACACATGTTGAAGTCTTGTATATTTACCAAATGTATGCGACATGATTGGCCTTAAATGCGCAGTCAGGATGTGCAGGGTGAGGCAGAAAATACCGTGCCACAATGATAGGGGGCAGTGCTGAGCTCAGTCGGCACAATGGGAAACAGACGCTCTTCTTCTACAGATTGAAAAGACTGTAGAACAGTCGAAAAAATACACAAATGTTCCAATTTAAAACAAAAAAAAACTGAAATAGAAGCTTCTAATTTGGGTTTAATAGTTCTGATCCAATGAAAGTCTGTGCCTCACCAATCATAAAGCTCACCGCACGTCAATGTCCAAACCTACAGGCTACATTCCAGGAGCATCAATATTACTATTCCAAAACCTACAGGTTAAATTGGGGAACATACAGGCAGCTTTCCTAGAACTGAAGGTGACTTTCTTAAATCTACACAATACGTAAAGGTTTAAAATAACTCTGGACCACAGGTTGATTTTTGGTGTCAGAAAGTCAAACTTTACCTCAAAAATTTATATTTATTTATTTATTAAACATATTAATATTAAAGAAAGGATAATTAAGCAACTACAACTAAATATTGGACTGTGATTGGATACTTCTGAAGTGATGTTAAATTGATCTGTAAGTAAAGTCCTTTCTTTCTTTTTCGTTTTTACCTCAAATCTCTGCATTGGACACAGAATCGTTTCTTTTCAACATACCTTTGTGTTGCTGATCCCTGCATGCTGGGATTCCTGCATGGACAGCTTATGTGCCTCCCCCAGGAGCAGCAGTTGCTTGTTAAGGAAGCTCATCTGCTGCTGGGTGCTCTCGCTGTTGTTCAGCTGAAGGACGGAGGAGACAAACAATAACATCCAAGGACAAACAAGCAATTAGGTTCCAAACGAAGCCCGTCGAACGGCATCGAGGAACGCGTCAACTTTAAGGATGAGAACATAACTCAGCTACGTAGTCCATTCAGCAACATATCAACAACCTACCACTACATTAGCCATAATGCTGTGCTTTACCTTTTCCAACTCAAATTCGCTCAGGTTTTAAAAGTCTGGAAGGAAGGAAGGAAGGAAGGAAGGAAGGAAGGAAGGAAGGAAGGAAGGAAGGAAGGAAGGAAGGAAGGAAGGAAGGAAGGAAGGAAGGAAGGAAGGAAGGAAGGAAGGAAGGAAGGAAGGAAGGAAGGAAGGAAGGAAGGAAGGAAGGAAGGAAATTTGTCTGGAAATAGATTCATTTTCTAATCTGTTTTTTTCCAACTTTATTGAGGCCGTAAACATGTTTCACCGCTGACAGCCAAACTGGAAATCTTGAATCCAGTCTCCTCTGGTCCAGCAGAGCAGCGCTGACTTCATCCAGAAATGTCATGTTTAAAAACCAGAATAAACTCCTGCAGACGGTTTTACTATAAATTAACACATTGATATGCCCGTCTTATTAAAGCCTCTCCAATAACAGCTGACCTTTGGTCACAAGGGCTCTTTATGAGTGATGCATGCCGGAACCGATCGTTAACTCAGGCTATTAGGACAACTGATGTTGATGTTGCCTTAAGCTAATTTCTGTCTGTTAAACTGAGTTACTGTTGGGATGTTTCAGAGATTCCGTAGAGGAAATAAGACCCAAACGGTGTCTCTGCGACTTTACCTTGACAGTCATCTGGTTGAGAAGATGCCCTGTGTGGCACACTTTGTTGTTGGCCCTCTGAAGATCCGCCTCCAGGTCATCCATCCTCTTCTGACACTCCTGTAACTTGCTCTGTGGAAGCCGTTCAGATGAGAACGGTTAGAAATGAGGGATCGTGGTGGAAAACTCCCAACGCTGAAGCAGCCCCCACCTGAAGCTCCTGGTTCTTGGTGTAGTAATCGTCCCGGCTCTGCTGCAGCTGTCGGATTTGACTGTGCAGCTTGGTCACCACCGTCTCGCGGTCGTCCCACAGCTGGCGGTACCTCTGCTGCTCCACCTGCAGGCTGTCCCTCAGAGACACGATGTCCACGCTCTGCAGGTTCAGCTGATCCTTCTGCACAGGTGCAACCAAAAGCACAAGAACAGAGGAACTGAACGGTTAGTGTGCAGCGAATTGCACACGTATATATCTCAATAAATCAGAATATGTTGAAATGTTAATTGACTTAAATATATCTGTTTGACAAATTAAAGCCATAAATTCATTAAAAAAACACGGAATGGATCAGCTGTAGTCCATGTCCTGGATACGTCTCATGAAGAACCACGCTGGGCTAGATCACTTACCCAGGTGAATACTTAATGTTCATTTAAAACAAAAACATATTCAAGAAATTTAATTAGAAGAGTGCAATGGAGGAACATAGGGAGCACACAAGTAAAGGAAAATAGGTAGCATGCGAGATAGAACAGAAAGGAGGGAAGGGCAAAATAAAGGGGAAGGAGGATGTTGGGGAAAAAAGGGGAAAAAAGAATGAAGGGCAGATACAGGAAAAATTAAGGACAAAAAGAAGAAATAGAGGTAGAAGACAGGGAAGTAAGGAAGGACAGAAGGAAGCAAAGACCCAGGGTTGGAAAAAAGTAAAAGTAAACCTAGGAAGGAAGGAAGGAAGGAAGGACCCAGGGTTGGAAGAAGTAAAAGTAAACAGAAGAAAGACGGATGAAGGAAGAACAAAGGATGGACACAAGGACATAAGAAAGAAGGAAGGACACAACATTAAGGTCAAAGGTGAACTTGTCCTCCTCCACTCCTCCAGACCCTCCCTGCAGCCAGACATGGCCACCCTGATCCAGGCAACGGAGCAGGGAATAAAGTCTGGAAATATAGACGAATCTGGCGAGCAATTTGCACTTCAGCTTAACCCATTTTGAACTTAGTCTTTTCTTAACATTTAGCCTTTAATTTATTTTAATTATCTTCATCTTTGTTTATGTTATGAGAAATTTTGTGTTGCAGTTTTTGGCAAGAGATTGTAATATTTTTAAATACGTTTTGCAAAACGAATGTTCTTTAAATGGCATTATTTACTTGCTTGGAAGTTGTTCTGCTGCAATGTATCTGGAATATGAGAATGTTCAAAAACAATCATTTTGACATACATAAACAGAATAATATAATAAATATTGTTACCGAACATGCTTCAAATTGTATCGCGATATAAATTTGAGGCCATATCGTCCAGCCCTACTGCTAATCCTGTTTTTTTACATTTTAACTCTGACTTCGTGTTTATAGGTAAACAGTAAGGAAGAAATTGTGAAACTTGCCATTGCATTGTTCTGCTCCTCCAGCGCGGTGGAGTTGATGATGCGTCGGAGGAGCCGTCGGTTGCGGACGGCGTGCTGCTCCCTCTTGTAGCGCTCGTACAGCAGCTGGTTGTGCAGCAGGAGCAGCTGGCTGCGCAGCGTGTGGAGCTCGTCCAGAGGAGCCGAGCCTGAGAAGAAGCAGTAAGCAGGTTCGGCGTCGTTTTAACAAGGAGAGGGCAGCGGACGAGAAGGGAGAGATGGAAGCAGAGTTCAGGTGGAGGAGAGGAGCCTCGCTTTAATCACATCCATCTGCTTATTTTTAGATGCTTTGTTGCATTCTTTCCCTTGGGTTTTCACCTTCAGACGAACCAGATCAGCCTGATTACAGGAACCTTCAAACAGGATGTGCCTTTTTTGTGTTGCCCTTCCCATCAGAGTTGAAAGGACTCCCAAGGAGAGCATGTGGAGGAGCTGCAGAGATCCACAGCTCAAGTGGGAGACAACTATTAGTTGTGTACTCCACACACTCTGGGGTCTCATTTATAAAACTTTGCGTAGAATCCTTACTAAAAGCGTACTTAAGCTCAGCAACAACAACAAAAGAAAAAGAAAAATTAACTTATGCCAAGTAAGTTTCAGATCTATTGAACTTTGAGTACGGACAGCTGCACGCAATTTCTGCTTTATAAATCACGCTCCCCCTAAAAATGTGCTCAGGCGATTTTGGATCATATCCCGCCTCCTACACACCCACTGTCTGCCATAAACGGTCAATGCAAAGTGAATGGTGAATATTCTGCATCGACTTAGGCAGGCTGATATGGGGCGTTTCACGGGTAACCATGGCAACTGAGAGGCGGCGAAAGCACTACTCGGAGACAAGAGGAGGCCCGGAAAATAGTTTTATATCTATCAATGAATCAGTTTATCTATACAGAGCTTTACTCAGCGAAAAGGTGACCAAAGTTCTTCACAAGAAAAGCCTAAACTATAGTTAGCAATAAGAAAATTTGTAACAAGACAAGAGTAAAAACATTAAAATAAAAGCAGCAGCACAAGTGATAAAACAAATAAGAATAATAAATATAAAGTTTGAATTATACGATTACTTCTTGTAACAACAATAAAATTGGAATGGAAGTACATTAAAGGGGCTATATGCAATTTCCTGAAATTTAAAGCAACACTAAAGAGTTTTTTTTCCTTAAAGAAATGTTTCCGAACTCGAGTCAGTGGTTGATCAACTCATAACAGGGTGAAACGGCACTTCTGCATTCGCTTTGCGGCCCTCTATCGGCCATAACAGCACTATGTCACTTTGGGTCGTCGGGTAGCGGTTTTGTAGTTCAAATGCGACTTGCTTTACGGCAGACTTCTCAAAAGCCGGTAGGTGCAGCGTCCTGCAAGGCTCTCTGGGTGGAGCGTCCTGCAAGGCTCTATGGGTGGAGCGTACTCGGCAGGGACATATAAATGGAAGATACCTAGCAGCAGGTAGCTTGAACAATTGTCATCATGACGGAGCTGAAATTGTATTCATCTGTACACCTGTGTTCCGACTATCTGTGCTACCCGCATGCACATTTCGATGTTACGTCACAATTCGCTTACTCTGTCATCAAGAATTCCTACCTGGAAGATCCATTTCATCTGTTTTATTTCTATGAAGTTTACGGTGAGTTTTATTGAAATTATTTTATTACTGGCTAATTTTTATTCAAAATATTTTAAGGCTTTCCTTAAGCTACTAGTTTCAAGTTTACATGACAGCCCTTGTAGCCTATGTTAGTCTCACTTCTGTGATATCGTTACACTGCATGTAAACAAGTCCCATTAATTAGAGTCGTACAGTAAATGTATGTGTATTTTGCGGGCTATTTGTGCTTATAATCATAGGCTACAACATTTTTATATTTTGGAGTAATAATACTGCTATCTGCTCTACGTCTTACTGGCTTGGTCTATATTCATTAGCTGCTTTACAAACTAACAGATTTCCAGAGTTTGCTATTCATCTAAAGGCCTATTTAACAGGTAGGATATTCTGATCAAGGTTTTTAGTGCCTCTTTGTGTGCTAGTTTTAGCTTTATATTAAACGGGTAGCATGTTCTGTGGATTGAAAGAAAAGTTTTTGTTATTCATACATTTTTGCTATGTTAGGCATTACTGCTAAACTGCCACTTCAATCCAGTCACTTGAAAAATATTTTCCGATGATTATGTTTAACATCAAAGCTAACAGTTGTTGTTTTCGGCATGTAAACATACTTTTCAAGGGGCACCGACAGATGTGCGCTACGGTAGGACATTCTGAGGAGGTAGCACAGATCATCAGAACAGAGCTGTCAGCCATATAATAAAGAAATTAGACCGTATAACGTGATAGTTTATTGTAAAAACGTGAAACTATCACGTTAGTTTCAAGTGGTTTTCACGTTTTTACAATAACGTTATAACGTGATACGGTCTAATTTCTTTATTATATGGCTGACAGCTCCACGCCGCCGTACATATGACATGCTGAAATATAGAAAATGTATCTGGGATGAAGACATTTGACACAAAGGCTGCCCAAGACGTGAAAATCTGTAACGTTAGAGGGTATCGCTTGTAAATGTGAATCCCCTGGTGTAACCATAACAGATTTTACGACAGTAGTAGAAAACAACAAAAAAAATTTCAACTGTAGGGGGACCCAGAGAGCAAAGCTTACTTAGTGTTGCTTTAAACTCGCGACTGACACCTGTGGCCAAAAAACGGAACTGCTCTTCCTTTCTGCTCGCTCTCGCAGCGCGCGCTCGTACACCGGTCGCTCTCAATCTTCTATCTTTTTCGGGTACTTGTCAGGGATTTAACTTTCTTAGTCTTATGTGGAGTTACTGTTGGTGTCAAAGTTGTCCTGGGTCTCTTCTGTGTATTCACACAATCCATTGAACTGCTTGCGAGTGCTGACTAGCGGTGGTGGCAGAGTGATCTGAAACATTTAACATGAACGCGCTTGACGTCACATCCGCAGACAGCGCGGGAAAATCCGACCCGACAGAAAATAGAAAAAATTGGATACAGGCTTATAGGTGCACCCACTGTGAGCTGCCAAGGTGTCAGTATGCTCATCAGGAGATGTTTGAGTCAAATAAAAATGGTCAAATAAAAAGGATATTGTTACATTTATTTTGGGGAAAAGGTTGCATATAGCCTCTTTAAAACAAACAAAAACTAAATTAGAGCAGAACATAATAAGTTTCAGCACTCCTATATTTAAAGCCTGACAGAAAAGCTGCCTATGCTGCATTCAAGTACAGCTGGGAGACTAGGCTGTCGTAATATCAGAACAACTCCAAAGGCATGTTTTATTCTCAAATATGGGCAAAGTATTATTTAAACATTTCTAAACTGTTGTCAAGTGGTTATATTGTTAACTACTCTGGCTATGTCTGCTTGTACTATTTCATTTATTTTTAGAAAACTATTTAAATCTCCAGTCAGTGCTAAACTTTTTAAGTTATAGAACATAATAAAATCAAACTAATTTCAGGAACTAAAAGGAAGGAATTTAGTTTAAAAGGTTCTTTGTTTAATATAATCATGTTTTGTATAACTTCTGCAAGCCTCAGTAAGTCCTGAAACAGCCTCTCACCTACAGGCCTGCAGTGAAGAGAGCAGACTTGTTTAGGCTCAATAGAAATGACCTGACTTCAATCAGGGAAACCAGGGATGATTATTAAATTCCAGCGGAGTTAAATATACATCGGCTGAGAGTTTTCATGTTGTTGTGGGCTGCAGCTGGAGACAACCAGATTATTGTGGCCTGGCATCCAAACAATGAAAGCTAAGTAATCTCTAAGTGTTCAGCTTTTTAGTTTTGGAGGTGGGGGTGGGGGGGGGGGGGGGGGACTTTGTTTTGATAAACCTCAGCTGGAAGTGAAAACTCTCTGGTAAACAGGCTGGTGACACTTTAACATAGCGCTCATGTTTCAGAGCATGTGACAAATCATCCGGCCTCCTCGGATAATTCCCTGACTGCAGAGCATAGATGAAGTTAACCTGAAGGCTGAGGGTTCAAATCATTAAAATGCAGTTTGTTTGTTTTTGTACCGATCAGAGAGGATAACCGATCTGTGCAACTGGGAAACTTCCTGCAAAGCATGTGTCTTCAGTCTGACCAACGAACAACGTCTTTAATGCATCACAATGCATTAGGAGTAATTAAGAACTCTACTGATTACCCCTTAACATCTGTCTTGGGTTTCACTGACACACTTCCAGTAAGAAAATAATCGAAAACAGCATTTAGCTTTGACTAAACAATGTGAATTTAAATTCAGATGCACCTTTTTTTGGAGACACAAGGTATCTGTCAGAGAGTCATTTACGCCTTCCACAAGGAGGGTTAATCGCTAAGGGTAACTGTTAAATAAGTGGGCTGTATCTAAAGATATAAATGGGAAGTTAAGTGGAAGAAAAACATGTGCATACAAGAATTTTTAGAGCATATCATACTTCTCTTGGCCTACAACATGCCAATATTGCCAAAAACACCAATACCTGCTGTTATGACCTTCGTATCTCTGAATTTGATTGACTGAGCAAACCAGCTTGACCTGAACCCCACAGAGAGGCTTTGGAGAGGAAGATATGCGACTCATTTCCACTGAGCGGTAAGGCACGGGTTAGTCCGCTATTTTCATGGTCTGGCGTATTCAGGAGAGCCTTTCCACCTCCAGCTGGACTCTCAGTTGGCAGGGGGGGTGAAACCCAAACGCCTAAAGTGACGCACTAGTATGTGTCTCACGCTTTTCTGTCCCCCAATCACTGGACTGTGTTGTGTGCCGCCAGAAGCTCCGCCCTAACCGTAGCGCACCATTGTCCATTTGTGTTTGTTTTTTAAATCTGCTGGCCTCTAACATAAATGAATGCCTTGTGAGTCCTTTTCTGTGAAAAAAAAAGCTCTTGCGCTCCCGGTTCACGAGGTTGACGTTTTTGTTGGAGTTGGGAGTGTCCATTAACATTCATGATATCCAAACGCTTCACCTCTGATTGGCTACCAGCAACTAGACTCTTTTGCTGCCTTGAAACAAATAACTAGCGTTATACTTGAATTTCAACCGTTTCCTCCTCAGCTCCTCTTTCCTGGATAAAAAATGCAACGCTGATGTCCACAAAATAACACAGGCCCAAACGTGTTCCGCCATGTTGTGGAGTTGCTAACGGTTAGCTTCTGCATGAGAGACGCGCTCTGCTCTCTTCTGGCCGCAAAAATCGATCCAGCCTACCCGCGGGCGGTCACGAGTCGAGGTGCCCGAGACCATGAATATAAATGTTCCCTGAGACGAAGAAGGGACTGGCGTTTTCCCGTCCTTTTCCTTTCTGTGGCTAATGCAGGCAATGGGGGTTGGAGAAAATGTTTACCTGCAGCACGCATATGCAACTCAGAGTGACCGGTCGAATTTCAAAAAGAACACGGTTTCTCTGTGAACGACACCTTAAAAAAATCTCGGTCTGTATGCAGGATAATCAACAAAATCTCAAATAAGAGATCACTTTTGGAATTGTGTCTCCTTTTCATTCAACAAAGATGTCTGATGGCCTCACCACATCCAAGAATAGCACTTAAAAAGTACAAAAACTAACATCGCTCTATTCCAGCATCCTCAACAGGTCCTACAGAACTGTGGTTCAGTGCATCTTCCATACGCCACACAGGGAGGCCCTGCAGGAGATAGTGAGGGGTGCTGGAAGAGTCCCTACCCTCTGTCCAGGATCTGTTTAAGAGCCACCGAATAAACAGGTATCTGAACATTGACTCTTCACACCTCCATGAACCACAGCATCAAAAAGCAGAACTCGCTAAACTGCCAGCGAGTTTATTCACATTATATTTGTATCCGTTGGATCATCTTCAACATTGATCTGTTGAAGATCCCAGAGAAAAGCTCTCCTTTTTTGATGCCTTACCTCCAAAGTGGGTCCAGTCAGCTGACTTACTTGGCAATGGTAATCTGTTAAAGAAGAAAACAAAAACAAAATAAGTTTATAATTGGATGAAATCTCTTCAGTTTAAATTCACCGCAGATGGAAATAAATACATGTAAAACAAACCCAGGGACAACGAACAATAAATACAATAAAAAAAGGTCATGTGTGAAAGTGTTTATTTTATTTATTATTATTATTTTCCCTCCCATGTAGGACTGGTTGTGCTTCTGTATCCCACTGGGTGGGGACTGGAATTAGAGGACCTGAGTGTTCTGGTGGGTTGGTATAGTAACAGTAGATCTTAAACATACTTTGGTGCTAAGCCATTCAGTGATTTATAAACTAGTAAAAGTATTTTGAAGTCCATTCTGAGCTACAGGGACCCAGTGTAAGGACTTTAGAACTGGGGTGATGTGCTCTACTTTCCTGGTTCTATGGTCTAGAGGACACAGGCAGCAGTGTTCTGGATCAGCTGCAGCTGTCTGACTTGTTAGCCAGACCTGTGAAGACGCTGTTGCAGTAATCAATGCGAGTTAAGACTGTTCAGACTGTTTAACTCTGCTTTATAACTGCCTCACATATCTGCAAAAACCCTGCCAGTACCAGTGGGCAGTAACCTGATTCAAGCTTGTAAATCTTCTACAAGTCTGTTGTGGAGATGGATCCGTTACAGGATACAGTGTAGAGTCTGTTTCAGCATCTGGTAGTTGGATGCTATTGGTTCGTTTGCGTTCAGTGGGCGGGGCTGACCAGGACTGCGCCACAGGTCAATTGGGCAACAGGACAGACAAAAGAATCACAAAGACTGAAAGAGCGAAGTCTCTCACCTCTTGAGAACTTTATCGTGGGCGTCACTCCCCTGCTGAACAAGGCGATCCAGCACCTCCAGTGGTGAAGCTGACACCACCCCTTCCTCCTCCCCGTCCTCCAGACCCTCCTCCTGCTGCAGCAGCCTCTCCATTGCCGCCTTGTGGACCGCCTCGGATGTTTTCTGGCCCACAAACAGCGAGGCGGCCCTCGGCAGGGCCAGGGCGAAGAACGACTCGTAGGGCACCGGCGCCTTGCTGTACGGGCTCGGCGAGAACATCTCAAGCTTGGGTACCTCATCGTCGTTGGCCGAGGGGCTCCTGTGCAGGTGGTGATCGATTGGGGTGAAACAGGACTGAAAGGACCAGGACTGCTCCATGGCAGAGTTCTGGCTTTCTCCACCTGTTGCTACTGCTACTCTTTCAACGCCGCCGCTGCCCGCTGCGTTCTCAGCTCTGTCTGGTGTCGATGCAGTGTAACGGGCTTCTCTGACGGGTCCTCCTGGGTGGGCGTTGGTGGAGGGCGTCTGGTTTTGTGTCTGGCGGCCTGTCAGGGTCTCAGTGGTGTGAAAGAACGGGGAGTCGTAGCACCTCAGCCACGGGAGCTCCTGCTTGTCTTCAGTGAGTTTCATCAGTTCCTCTGTGATGGCAGCTGCAGCAGAAACACATGAAGAGAGGCTTAAGAGCAATGCTACATGGACAGACAAAGGGTATATTACCCAAAGTGGCTCATAGCTCCCAAACGCCTTGTTTCCACTAAAGGCATTTTTAAAAGACACATCTTGCCAGCATATTAGTGTAGTATTGCTGGCACGGTGTGTCTTTTGAATGCACAGTGGCATGATGGCGATGCGCGAATATTGCGCGCCTCATTGTAGGTCCATAGGACAACGGTATGGTCCGGTTAGGGCGGAGCTACTGGTGTCACACAACACAGTCCACTGACTGGAGGACTGAAGAGCATCACAAGACATACTGGTGCGTCATGTTTGTTGTCACACTAGTTTGACACCGCCTTAGCTATTTGCGTTTAGCCCTGCCTGCCCAGTGAAAGTCCAGCTTGCGGTGGAAACGCTCTCCTGAATACACATAAAATAGTGATCAAACCGCACTGAGCCGTGCCGTACCTTTCAGTAGAAACAAGCTTGATTTCTGGCATTAGTGAGAACCAAGATTGGTTTACGATCTGCAAAGCACAAACATCAACTACCTCTAAAAGATGCAGAGAATTTGGATGGAAATACCTGATTAGATTCTTTATTATTCCACATATTACTAATAAAATCAAAGGGCTTCCGCAACAGTCTTGGAGACAGTTTGGTTTTTATAAATACTAGAATGGAAAAGGCCTGAACAAGACTTACTCCATATGCAAGTTATGTAACTTTTTTCTATTAACTATTAAGTAAATAGTAGCCATGGAAGGAATCAAGAAAAAAAAAATCTAAATGTAGATAAAAAGAAACAACAAAAAGTGTGATAACCATTTAATAATCGAATTGCACACCCCTACTGTTTTGCAGCCGGACATCTTCATCCAGACATTTGGAGACGTGTTTTTCCTTGTTGGCATTGAACCGTTGACCAGCAATCGTTTTCATTCTTGTACTTATAATGCCTTTGCATGTGAGATCTTTTTAGTACCATTAACCTGACTGATACAGTCATACAATGAAATCCTTTCATTATGGCTTCATAAACTGTGCCTTTAGCTAGTAGGTATAAGGAAAAGTTAATAAAAAGTCATAATAAGGACAGTTTAGCTTTATTTCAGGTTAATCAGATTCACCATCGGATGTTGAAAGGGATAATTTTTTTAAATTTTAGTTTCACGTTTACGACAGATTCATTTGTTTTCAGCTGTATAGAAATTATTTTTCATGGTTGCATTTTTTGGCATCACATTTCAACAACCGCGCTGGCAGCTGAAAATAAAAACCTCACCTTCTTCTCTCTCCTTCTCCGTTCTCAGCTGAAGGTCCAGCTCTTGCTTCTTCAGGAAAACCGACAGCTCCGTCAGCGTCATGGAGACGTTCGCTGCACTTCCTGCGTCTGATGAGGACAAAACAGACATTTCGAGAGAGACAGTGGCTGTGTTTGATGAAAAAACAACTCCAGAAAACCAAAAAACAGTTCATTTTAGATAAAACGGACAAGATCTTTAAAAAAACCTCCTAATATTTGCAGAAAGTTGGCAGAACACACAAGTTGGTAGTGTTGGGTTTGTATGAGTCTCTGCCACTTCTCCGTATTCTAACCGGGCTGGAAATGTTAACCTTGTTTTATTTATTTAATTACCATAATTGTCGGACTATAAGCCGCAACTTTTTTCATCTTCTTCCTATAGAACGATGTGGCTAATTTATAGATTTTTTACTGGCAAATGGCTTCCAGGGGGCACTATAGCAGGAAGGCAAGGCAAGGCAAGGCAATTTTATTTGTATAGCACACTTTCAACAGCAGGGTAATTCAAGGTGCTTTACATGATTTGGTGATTAAAAAAAAACACATAAAAGAAACACACATGATACACAATAAAGCAAGAGAAGAGCAAAAGTGAGGGACAGAGATGTGGGGAGAGATTATGCGCCACAGAAGACACCAACGGTAGTTTTCATGGACACACACTCAGCATGGAATACACACGAAGAAATGCATATAATGCAGATTTTAAGTTAAAGGCAATGTAGCTGGCCGTCAAAGAAGGAAATGGAGCCGCTGCACGTAAGCTTGACATCAATGAATCGAGGGTGAGATGTTGGAGGAGGCAGCAGGAAGAACTGAGTCAGTGTAAAAGCTTTCAGAGAACATAAAGACGCTGAAGAAGACGACTTCAGTGGCTTTAGTGAGGAAGAAAGCAACCAATGACTTTTCCGGTAGGAGAAAGTAGGTTTTTATTTTTTAACCAGGCATGTTACTGTCATGTTGGTGCCGTACTGCCAATTTTCAGGCAGAGTTTGTAGGGGGGGAAAAAGCACTTCCTAAAATAAAAAATAAAAAGAATCTTCCGTGTACAGTCATTCTGTGTAAATATCTCATGTTACAACATGAAAACATGCGGCTTATATTCAGGTGTGCTCAATAGTCTAGTATCTGATCCAGTGGTGAGAATCTGCCTATGTGTCTAACCTCTGTTTGTAGCTGCCTCTCCACTTTTCTCCGTCTCTCTGACTTGCTCCTGTCTCACCAGTCCAGGCTTGCTGGTTTCTCCTTGTCGACGTTCCTGAAAAAAAAAAGTTCAATTATCACGACTTAATTTTAGTAGAAAATAGCACTTTTATTCCTATTCGGTGCCCTATACAATCATGGACCAAATATTTTGGCAAAGACACAGATGGTTTGGAAACTTGGTTTCAGGTTATTTAACAGTTGCCGATTGATGCAGATTGCCGAAGGCTTTATTGGGCTTTCAAGCCTAAAAATTACCTTTCATCATATCTCTGGTGGTTTTCCCTTTGGGGGGGCACAGGGTAATGACAGAAGGGTAGTGATGGTGGTGAGGTCCTACCCTGATATTTATTCATTTCCTTATTTTACTATATTTTTGTTGCAAGAGAAACTAACGTAGACCCTAACAGACAGGATTTCTAGGAGTGTTGAGGGGATTCGTTTTGGTTGCCTCAGGATCCGGTCTCTGGACCATCATCAGGATCTATAGTCCTAGATGATGTGATTCTTTTGGCTTCATCAGGACATGAACTACAGCTTTCACTGCAGCGGTTCGCAGCAGAGTGTGAAGCAGCCAGGATGAAAATCAGAGCCTGCAAGTCTGAGACCATTGTCTTGAGCTAAAAAAGGGTAGAGTGCCTTCTCCGGGTCAGGACAAGGTTTTCCCCTCATTTCGAGGAGTTTAAATATCTCGAGGTTTTGTTTGCAAGTGAGGGGAAAAAATGGAACAGGAGACCATTAGGTGTATTGGTGCAGCGTCTGCAGTAATGGAAGCGCTGTACCAGTCTGTCGTGGTGAAAAAAGACTATTTACTGGTCAATCTACATTCCTATCCTCATATATGGTCACGAGCCTTGGGTAGTGACCGAAAGAAGAAGATCACAGATACAAGCGGCTGAAATGAGTTTCCTCTCCAGGGTGTCTGGGCTCTCTCTGAGAGCTCGGCATCCGGCAGGGGCTCAAAATAGTCAAGTCAAGTCAAATTGTGTTTATTTTTACAGCTGACCAGAGTGCAGTACAGAAATATTTATACAGAAAAACTAGAAAAAACATACAAAAATAAACAAATGGACAACATAGAATCAGCCTGGGAAAAAGTACAAAATAGTCTTTATTTAACCCCTTTTATGTCCTGTTGGCGGTACATTACATACTTCTGGGTCAAATCTGCCAAATTATACATCATTGTGATTCCAATGATGCATGCTAATCAAGGATACAATCATACCTGCTGACACAAACGCTTTTGTCAAACCACTCAGAAAGCAAATAATGCGCAACTCACCATTCGAATGTCACTCTAGGTTGCACTTGCCTCTCCAAGACTGGTGATGTATTAGCATCGTCCCTGCTTGTGTTAGCTTTGTTCTTGTTTTTATTAAGCCAAGCTCTAATGTCTATTTTGGCATACAACCGTATCAAAGTATCTTCTTTACTGCCACCAAAAGTCCTAATTAATAGCCTACAGCACCTTCTGCTGGTTGTCTTAGTTCAATACATTGCATGGTTGCAACTTAATTTACATGAGGGTTGTAATCGGTCTTGGGCAAGCCTGATACCTGAATGGGCGCCCATCGGCGCTGGGCCTGGATAGGAGGGTGCCAATCAGCGAAAAGCTTTGAAAACAAAAAGCTAAATTTTAAAATGAATGGTAAGAAACAGGAAGCCAGTGTAATTTAACTAGTATAGGAGTGATATGAGATTGTCTATCGGTCTTAGTCAGAAAACTTGCTGCTGCATTTTGAACAGTCTGTAGATGGTCAAGCGAGGGCTTGTTTACACCAAAAAGGACTGAGTTCGCGTGATCAAGTCTAGACGGAATGAATGGATGGATAACTGGTTCTAGAAGTTTCCTTTTACGAATGTCTTTAGGCCGGGTGATCCGGCAACGAAGTTGAAAGAAACAAGATTGGATAGTGGCATTAACTTGAGGCGACTTAGACAAGTCAGAATCAAGTTTAACTCCCAGGCTTTTTACACAGGACTTGAGATTAGATATATTTTTTTAGAAAAAAGAAAAGCTTCTGTTTTTCCATCATTCAAACGATTAAATTGGAAACCAGCTAGTTTTTAACATTTCGATAAACAATCCGAGAACGAGATCATGAAGATTTATGGAGAGGTAGATTTGGGAGTCATCAGCACAGATATGGTCATTTTGAGCCGCTGCTCCTCCACTTAGAATGGAGCCAGTGGAGGTGGCTCGGTCATCTGGTTAGGAAGCCTCCTGGACGCCTCCCTGGTGAGGCGTTCAGGGAACGTCCTACCAATAGGAGACCTAGGACACGCTTTAAGGTGGCATTGGAATGCCTTGGGATTCCCCCAGAGGAGCTGGACCAAGTGGCTGGGGAGATGGAAGTCTGGGTCTCTTTGCTTAAGCTGCTGGCCCGGTGACTCGACCCCGGGTAAGGCAGAAGATAATGGATGGACAAATGTGCATTTCCAAGACGGTAAGTCTTGTTTAGCTCTCGTTTGATATGACACCGTTATCATAAGAGGTCATAAAACATGAATAGAAGTAGAGACATGAGGACGGATCCCTCGCTGTTGACGTTGAAATAAACGCGTGAAGGATAAAGAACCAAACTGAGAAAAAGTAACGTCAAGAGCTCAACAATGATGGAAAAATACGTTTAACTAAAAAACTGCTCCACCAAGGAAGGTTATGTTTCTAGTTGTGCTTTAAACATGTATTTTTGTAAAAATAGATATTTTAAATGTGTTTCCATTTAGTCAAAATAACTGTAAACTGCTGTGTTTTGAATAAGTGTTTTATGAGATAAAATTTACCTCAGGTGATGGAAACCATATGCAAAACATGCATATTATGATCATTTTAAAGCCACAAAAACAAAACTTTCAGCCATGATTACATTTCTGTTTCACAGACCCATTTATTAAACCGACTGAAGTTATCATACTTTTCTCGGTGGACTGGACTGGACGGTGTTGGCTGGTAAGGAGATTACGGGGAAGTCGTCTGACAGAGTAGGAGGTGGGGAGGAGGTGCCTGGAGTGCTGGAGGCAGGCGTTCCTTTTCCTCCTGCGAAACGATCCACGGAAAAACAACAGAGGGGAATTCAGCCGGAAGATTAACCAACAATGAGCGCGGAAACAATGTGTCCGTGTGTTTGGCCTGTACCTGAGGTGCAGTGGAAGCGGCTGGGCAGGTGTGAGGCACTGTGGGAGAGCTCCAGGTTGGGCGACATGCCCCGTGAGGACGGGGGCGTGGCCATGCCGCACAGAGAGGAGGGGCTCCACAGAGGGTCCTTCCCCCCGCAGGAGGAGTTCAGTTCACTGTTTGAGTTCTGCACAAACAGAAGCGAGTTCAGTCAGATTAATTTCTTAGGATGTAAAAAAAAAAAAAAAAGCTTCGATCAACTGGAAGGGCTTAAAGCAATGTTTTTCAACCCTGGTCCTCAAGGTGCACTACCCTGCATGTTTCAGATGCTTTCCTGCTTTAACACACCTGATTCAGATGATTGCAGTTAAGCAAAAGCCTGTTAATCAGCCATCAATCGAAATCAGATGCGCTGACGCAGGGAAACGTCTCAAATATGCAGGGCAGCGTGCCTGGGGTTGAAAAACAGTGGCTTAAACAACATCTTAGTTCCATGTTTAAAAAGACCAACCTTTTCCATTTTTTTCCTGATTTAGCTTCAATAATGACGAGAAATCTGCTTTTGTAAAAATATAACCCAAAAAAAGAGCCAAAGTTTTATTTTAAAGGGCCTCTCAGCTTTATTATGAAGGTCAAACACAGTTCTATTCTCCATCACTGGTTTTGGAACTTAAAACCAACTTTTATAATAATCTAACATATGAAATAGCAGTACTCTTATTTTGAAAAGCATATGTGCACTTTATTTTGAAAGTCAAACCTAATCCCTTCTTTATCACTGGTTCAGATCCATTACAAATTCAGAACCTACATTTGCAATTATCTCATTTATTAAAGGGTCAAACTAATTCAATTAGTACCTGTGAGTTTTATTTTGAAAGGAAAACATTTTCCCCTTTTTATTCCATAACTCGGTCCATTGATGCAGTTTTGTTCAACCCTGCTCCTCAACGCACATTCCCATGCATGTTTTAGATGTTTCCCAGCTTCAGCACACCTGATTTGAATTGGTGGCTGATTAACTGGGTTTTGCTGAACTGCAACCATCTGAAGAAGGCATTTTAAACATAGTTTTGTGAGGCATTTAATAAATAAGACTTTTATTTTAAAGCCTATCTACGAGCTTTATTTTCCATCACTTTCTCATCATTTATTTTAACCCAATAAGCAATTTTCAACCTATTTATTTTTTAGAGAGGGAGACTCCTATTTTACTGTATTTTGTATCTTTAAGCCTTGTTTGTATTCTTAGTTTAAGGTCTATTACTGATGTGGAACCCGTTTTAGACTTTTATTTTGTAGCGTGTCTTCAAGAGTCATATTGGAAGCTCACCATATTCCCAATTTATAGTTCTAGTTGAGGTCCATTAGTTACGACAGTGTTACCCAACACTGGTTGGCACACTTCCCTGTGTGTTCTAGACGTCTCCTTGATTTAACACGCCTGATTCAGATGATTCTTGTTTAGAAAAAGCCCGTTAATCAGCCATCAATTGAAATCAGGTGTGGTGACGCAGGGAAACATCTTCTGCAGTCACAGACCCACCACACGGACGGTGAACATCCAGGGAGTGGACAATGAGATAGTGGGCTCTTATAAGTACCTGGGTGTTCACCTGAATAATAGACTGGACTGGAGCCACAACACTGATGCTCTTTACAGGGAGGGTCAGAGCAGACTCTACCGGATAAGGAGACTGAGATTTTTTTGGAGTCCAGTGACCGCTCCTAAAAACCTTCGTTGACTGATGGACAGTGTCTCCCACCCCATGAATGAAGATGTCGCTGAGCTGCACAGCTCCTTAAGCGACAGACTGCTGCATCCTAGGTGCATGAAGGAGCGTTTTTGCAGGTCCTTCCTCCCTGCAGCTGTTAAGACTCTACAACCAGAACTGCTCCCAACAAACTCAATAATGTTTACACCCCTGCTGTCATTTGTACTGTTTATCTCACTTCAAGTAACATTTCTGCTGCTGTTATAATCTGTTTTTCACGGTTTATATTCTGTTAACTTCTGTTAAATAATACGTTTACTTTTTAATGAAGAACTAAAAATGCACATAAATGCATGTAAATATTTTCTGTATTTAAATTATCCTACTCTGTTGCACATTCAAATCGGAGTATGCCTCTTATTTTTAATAACTGCACAATACTTCGGTTTTGTAATTTTGTCCTTAATGTATATATATTATTCTTAATTCTGTTTTTTATATGATTCAAATTTTTTTGTGTGAATCTAAATGCTTATATTACCTGTCACTTTGCTGCTGCTACAGCTGAATTTCCCCTTTGTGAGACAATAAAGGAATATTCTATTCTATCTAAAACTTGCAGGGCAGTGTGCGTTGAGGAGCAGGGTAGAAAAAAGCTGCACTAATGAACCTAGTTATGCAATAAAACAGGGAAAATATTGTATTTTCAAAATAAAACTCACAGGTACTAATTTAATTGTTTGTTAATTGTTAATTGGGAAAAGTCCAGACGGCCATTTTAAGGCTTAGGTCTGAAAGAGTTAATACAGTTTCCCCCAGTGAACTGTAACTCCACCCAGTGTTGCATCATTGAATTACAGTCATGTAAATAAGGTGACAGCTTTAAAAAAAAAGAAGGGTTTTATAGCACTGACCCATATCAATATCGAACTGGAACAGATTGGATCAAGATAGTGGATTTTAACTCTTGAGAATCGGAATAGAATTGATTCTTGAAATTTGAATAGACACCCAGCTCTAGTTTAACCCTTAAGTAAGTTGGATTGTTACAAATGTAGGTTCCTAATTCCTAATGGAGTGATCAACTAGGGATTAGAGTACAGCTATTTCATATGTCAGATTATTACAAAAGTTGGTCTAAAATCCTAAACCAGTGTTGGAGAAAAGGTCTGAGTTTAACTTTCAAGATGAAGCTAAGAGAGACCCTTCAAAATAAAATGTTCGCTCTTTTATGGGTTCTATTGTTACAAAAGCAGATTTCACGTCATTATTGTAGATAAACCAGGAACAAAACGGAAAATGTTGGGCTTTCAAACATAAAACCCAGATATTGTTTAAGGCAGCGTTTCTCAACCCTTGTCCATAAGGCACGCTGCTCTACATGTTTTAGATGCTTCCCTGCCTTCTTCAGATGATTGCAGTTCAGCAAAAGCTTGTTTATCAGCCATCAATTGAAATCAGGCCTACTGAAGCAGGGAAACATCTAAAACATGCAGGACGGCGTGCCTTGGGAACCACGGTTACCCAAAACACCACCAGCACCCAGCAGAAGCTCAGTGACAGTCTGCCCTGGTCATTAACTACCCAGCCATTATTCTGACACCCCTGGATCCCGTTGGCGATGATCTTACCTGGCGTCTGGAGGTCTGCGGGCTGCGGTAGGACGAGGAGGACTGTGTCCCTGAGAGGGGAGGCAAGGACAGCGGCGGGGGGAGCGGCTGCCGCGGAGTCGAGAACGGGGTCGAAGAAGAGCTTCCTGTTGAGAAGAAGTAGTTCTGTCATTCTACACATAAACACAGCGACTGCTAAGTTACAGCTGTCAAAATGAAGGATCAATACTTGCTAAAATCATAGCCTGAAATGAACTTTATACATACAAGACTCCACAAAAGAAGTGAATTGCCCCTAGTTTCCCTTCCAAGCTGCCAAACTTTCTCACCCTCCTTTAAAGTGGTTTGATGAATCGTTCAACGGGTTTCTTGATGTTCTTCCAAAGGACAGATTTCTCACCACCCACCAAAAATCAAGAGTCTCGGTGTTGGAACACCTTTTTGCCCAAAGGTTATGAAACGACTGATATCTTAGCGTGAAGGGAACAAAACCACCCAAAGTTTAGACGAAGAGGATCCTAGCTGGGAAACTATTAAAACATGCAGGGAGAGTGTGCGTCCAGTGGGGTAATAAGTGGCGTTTTTCTCACCGTGGCTGCTGTGGAGGTCTGTGTATGGGCTAGAAGTGGAGTCTTGGGGTCGCAGGTGGGTTTGGGGGTAGAAGTTCTCAGGCATGGTGGCGTAGCCCTCCTCACATGACGCCTCCTTTGGATCTAGGGACACTTTGGCACATTCAATGACGATATCATGGATTTCATACTTTTTCCACCTGGTGAGAAAGCAGGGTGCCATCAGGAGGAGAAAAAAAAAAACTCACTAAAGGAGAATGTTTTCAGGAAGAAGAGGATGGGTTTACTTGGTCGGGTCAAGCTCATGGTCCTTGGTTCCTGTCACCAGCTCGGGATGTATGCGAACATGTTCCAGCATTGGCTGAAGGGTTTCACACAAAACTATTACACATTTTTCCACAATTAAGCAGCAGGTGCAGCATCAGTCATGATCTCACCTTCACCACCTCGTCAAAGGTTTCCATGTTCTCCTTCATGCTGTAATGGGAGCGAAGGTAGGATACGAAGTTACATGGATACATCCCGTAGAGCCTGTGGAATAGGGAGTAGACGCTGGCGTGCAGGTGGATCAGGTAAACCTCGGAAACATGGCCTGGATGGGAGGAAGATGATCAGGAAAGTTAGCCCGATGACGCGAACCCAGACCCGAGAGACCTTCAAATTCTGCCCAACCTGGGTTCTTGAGGTTCCACGATGCCAGACGGCCAAAGATGTCAAAATACTCCCACAGGTGTTGCTTCCCAGCTTGAGGGATCATTGGCAGCAGAGTAATCAGCACCAGCACTCCGGTTATAAGCACGACTACATCTGTATCCGTCTGCAGGAAAAAAACATTATTTCTGACTTTATGTGCAGGACAAGCATAAAGAAAACCAGTCAAACGTTCAGATTACAGGGTGGACAGATGCTGGGACAGAAAAGATGCCATTTTCTTTTGTCTTAACTAAATTAGAGAAACAACTAATCAAGATAATAAATCAGATTATTTAAATGTATTAAAATGTTTTAAAGAGGAAAATTAAGAGGCAAAGACTTCCATCTCTTCTACCATCAATCATTCCGTCCATCCATTGGGCAGGTAAGGCATCCCTCCCTCCGTCCATAGTTCTTATGGACGGAGGGAGGGAACTATAGGAACTTTAGGGTAATTTTACCAGACTTTGCTCTATCGGGGCAAATCCGTTGGCCAAGTCTTCTCAGTCGTCGTGTCTCCATACAAAATTGTCCCTTTAAGACGTCCACATATCACGACTGTTTCATCAGCGTCACTTAAGCAGGGATTGTTGCCCTGTTTCTGTTTGCTATGTTGTTATAAACTGCTTCTCCTGCAACTCTTCCAATTTTACAAAGCCAGTTGTTTGGCGATGTCTCCTCATTTCCTTCTGAATTACAACAAGCCTAACTTAACTGCGGTTCCCGGCCAGCGACTCTATTGGGCCATTTCCGAGTATATACCCCAAGGCTGGTACATCGTTGGATCCTGATATGGCCCCGAAAACGGCCCTCTCGGCCCGGTGAAGTGGAGAGACGTGCAAAACAAAAGTAAAATTCTCCTAAAGTTCCGACAGTGGAAACGCCTTATTCATTCATCCACCCCAATTGCAGGCCATTCACCATCTACCCTGCATCCATTTTTTCATTCACCCACCCATCTGTCCTTCTGTTTATCCATCCATATACCTGTAGATAGCCATGGTGGGTTACCTTGAGACATTTCAGCAGAGAGAGCAGCAGAGGGTAGCGGGCGATCTTGTGGATCCAGGACGGCTGCTTGCGGACTACATGGCCGAGCAGAAGGAGGGTGGGCAGACGGCAAGCTGGTTTGGCCATACAGTCGTTCATCTTGTCTAGAAGGTGCTGAGGGGGGGGGGGGGGGGCAGATAGCAAGGTTAGATATGTGTACAAAAAGGTAAATAAACTACATAAAAACTGAGGGAGTGAGAGAAAGCTAATGCAGTGGTTTTAATCCAATGCCAACATAATAATATTAGTTGCAATGAAACAGATTCATTTCCACCAGCCAACAAGGTTGTTGGTAAATAATAACAGACTAGTTCTCACCTTATCGTGTGGCTCTCTGACCGAAGAGAGGATATGCAAAGCCTGGGCGGAGTTGGTTTCCAAAAAGTAATCCACCAACCCGTTCAGCAGCATGGAGCTTCGCTCTAAGAAAAGCGAGAAGGGCATTTTTAAGATCTTGGTGAGGGATATTATTTGATCTTCTTCAATGGAACCAAATTGACCCACCAGTGCAGAGCTGCTCGTTGATAAGGTTTCGGATCTCTTCAAGCTGTTGGAGCTCAGAGGTCTCTAAGAGCGGGAGGAGATCCCCGACGTTGGGCTGCTCCCTGGCCATGGTGGTGGTGGCAGTGCTGGAGGTGGAGGCCGCTTTTCTCTCACAGCGTCAGTCCCGGCTTGCCTGGAGGACTCCTGGGGCCTGCCCACCAATACAGTCTCCAGGCACCTCTGTCAGTTCAGAACCAGAATACCCAGAATTAGCCGAGGGTTAGGACCAAGGACTATTACCAGTCCCAACACTACTACTTCTTGTCATCTCGTAAACTCTGAACGACAAGTAGTTATAAGTGGCGAGAAGTCGTCACTTTGACAAAAACAACAGGTGTACCACAAGGCTTGGTTCTAGGGTCATTTCTTTTTAGTTTATACATAATGTCTTGTTCGTGTGCTGGTGTTGAGGGGATTTTGTTTTTGCAGCCTCAGGATTGGGTCTCTGCTTTTTGCAGATGATGCAGTTCTGTTGGCTTCAATCCATAATGTAATGTAGGGCAGCTAACATCTCTGCAGACACCACACATTCTGGACACTAGGGTTGTGTCGATGGACGATGTCATCGTCCATCGTGATGGCTGACCAACATCACGATGGTGGCTCTCCATCGTGATGCCACGCCCCCCACCCTGTCAGACACACACTAATTCTATAGTCTCTTCTATAGTTTAACTAAACTCTTTGCAGGGACTACTCTGTAAACATTGAGAATATAGGCTAACTAATGCGTATGTGTTGCACAGTGGGAAATATTTGTATATTTTTTGCATGGTTTGTTTGTGTGGATTTGGTGTGTGAAATTCCGAGAGAAAAACTAAACTTATCTGGATGAGTCAAAAGGAGGAGCGCAGCAATCAGCTGCTTTGTTACAGGTGCGCAAAAACCTGTGCGCAAAAACTTGTTAGGCTGCACATGAAAGGAGCTGAGGCAGGACAGCAAAACCCACTGGCCAGAACACCGCGAGCGATGACTTGCACACACGTCTCTAGCAAAACTGCGAGCAGCAGACAGGCAGCGAAAGGTAGATGACTGTCTGCCTCGCGCTGCCATGCCTGTGAGTACCGTTTCACCTCCCTGGGAGGAGACCAACCTGGAGTAGTAGGTGGAGCCTGACCGCCTTCCCGAGGACAAAATCCGGACGTCAAGTTTTAATTCTTTTTTAAACTTTTTGGCATCAGCGACTGGTCCACCACGAAAATACATTTTTGTGCTTTACAGCTCGGTTCATCAGTCTCTTTTTTTCCCCTTACGTCCAACCGAGAGCCACGTATTAAAAAGCCCGTGTGAGTACAGTGGGTCCCATTTAAGTGGCTGCTTCGTTATTTCTTTCAGTGATTGACACAGCTGCGTGAAAGGTATTACAGGTAGAAATGTCCAGTAGGGTTGGACATCGCCCAACCCTACTGGACACAAACTGCAGACTTTTATCTTTAGGTCGGGCCGGCGCTACAGAGCATTGTTTGCTAAAACCAGTGGTGTGCCGATTCACCATTAATTAGGGATGCATCAATGCCAAACCAGCATCGAATATCTGTCCGATACCATGTGCATGTGTGGTAGCCAAGTTAAACAAATCACTTAACCAGCCAAGGGCAGAAGAGGAGAAGCTATGTGGTGTGGAGATATTTCCAGGTAAACGAAGGTATAGCAGACTTCAAATTATGTTCAACAAAGTTGTCAAGAGGAGGAACAAGATCTAGCCCTATCAACACAAGTAATTTGATAAAACAGCTACGGACACAAGGATGCCTAAACTACATGACTTTGTGAGGAGACACATTCACACCCTGCTGCAAAGCATTTCCCCCCCTTGCAATGCAACGGAGAGCGCACGTCTGTGATTGGTCAGGCCAACATTAGCCAAAGATCATTTCACCACAACAGTGCTCTATAGTCGATGTAATTAGTATTTCAATGCAGCTTTTGGCCACTAGATGCTTTATATCGCAAGGCCAGTTTATCTAATATGGTCTTTTGGTGATTTTGAACACCAGGATGTGTAGAGAACAACAAAACAGACTGCTGTGTTTGTTTGTTTACATGTGTTTTTAGAATATTCTATGAGATGTAGCTCTAGTGAAATGCTTTCCAGCTCAATCAAAACTCACTCTCTGTCAGTAGTTGCTCCTTGAGTGGATGAGCGTTTACAAGTTTAAGTAAATAAACTTTCATCAACCAGAGACATCACTGCAATAGTAGGCAGACCCGACAGAAAAGGTCTGCACCCCCTGCTGTCCTGGTGGAGAATTGCTTTGCAACACTGACACACAGAAAAAGAAATAAAAAAGGAAAATGTCTCCGTCAATACTTGTGGGTGCAAACTTGCTGACAGAAGTATAAACTAGGCTTAAGGCCCAGAGGGGCGTGGCTGATGCCGTGACTGTGCTTCTGCGACTCTTAAAACAAACTGGCGAAGATTATGGGATAGAAAACAATGAAGTTGACCTTAGCTGCAGCTGTCAAGAAGAGCTACACTGACACTGAGAAAAGCCCCAAATGGATCTCAATTGTAATGAATCCCAGGTTTAAAAATGTCTGCTTGCTTAGTAGATGAATGAATAGGATATATTAAAAAAACATTAAATGTAAGGAGTGTATTGATATTTATTAGTACTCGTATCGGCACTCGTTATCGGCAAGTACTTAAATGTAAGCACTTTTACTTGGTTAAAAAAATCTGGTATCGGTGCATCCCTACCATAAATCGATTTAATGCAATGTGAAACGTGCCAAAATTGATAGCGATTCAAAAAATGTCAAAATCCTGTAAACAATTATTTGCATGCCCCCCCCCATTCAGGTTTTAAACCAAAACGTCTAAAATATGTTTCATAATCATATCAAGGTCATATTTTTCGATGAAAGCTCAAGGAACTGTGTGTTGGCAATATAAGTATATTATAGGATGACCATATTTTGATTTCCATAAAAAGAGGACACTTGGTTCAATCTAGAATCTCTTCAACCATATTCTGTTTACTTAAAGAACACTTTTGATTTTAACACATTTAAAGTGTTTCTGCTCTATGAGGTTAGAAAGAAAAATTAAATAAACTTCAGATCGGCTTTTACAAATCAATCATTACCGAATTGACTTTAAAATAATTACTCTTCTAATTAGAAAATAAATCTATAACCATAATAGCTCAGCTTTTAAATCAAATCAAACTTTATTTATAAAGCGCTTTTTATATACAAGAAGTTGCATCACAAAGTGCTTTACAGATTAAAATGACCCCACATAAAACCACTTTCCCTTCCCTCCCCCACAGATTTAAAAGCATGGTCACAGTTATACCCCCCTCCCCCCAACCCAACTCCCATGCACACACACAGTTAAAAGAAAAGGTAAAAAAGGACATTGGGCCGAGTGTAGATGAACCATGCAAGGAAACGCCGTCAGAGGAGCCATCTGCACCGGCAGCGGTAGATTAACAGCAGCAGCCGAGGCACCAACACAGGGCACCCAGTGGAGGCAAGGCCAAGACCCCCACCTCCACCCGAGCTCCACCTGGAGAGAACCCAGGCAGCCACAGCCGACCACCGCTCCCAGGGCAGAGGGCTCCCACAGAGGAAACACTGGAACGGGGATTAAGATAAATTAAAGTATAAAAATAAACAGTAAATTAATGTGCTAAGATTAAATTGTAAAACTGATAAAAATATAATCATATAAAACATGCAGAGCAATTAAACAGACAGTAATAAATAATAATCAGTTAAAAGCTAAGCTAAAAAGGTGAGTCTTGAGCCTGCTCTTAAAAACTTGAACATTCTCGGCAGCCTTGAGGTTCTAAAGCAGCCTGTTCCAGAGGTGAGGGCCATAAAACTGGAAAGACGCCTCGCCATGCGTGTGTTTCCTGACTTTTGGGGTGACAAGGAGACGGCTGCCAGAGGAGCGCAGAGACCAGGAAAGGTTTAAGTCATACAGGACAAAAATTTGACAAAATCTGAAATTATATTCTTAGAAAATAAGTACTATTTCCTGTTCAAAGTCATAAAAAAAAAGGAGCATTCTCCAAAACACCTAAAGTGTATACTCGAGTCTTTGGTTCTTCGCCGTCAATTTAATACACGAACTCTAACTTTGCACAGCCTTTTCATTGTCTTTGAGTCAGGGGTACCAAAAGGGCGATAGGCCCCTTTCAAACACGGAAACAAATCTGCAGCAGTGAGTGCGGTGCTCTCCGTCACACATTAGTCACGATCGGGAGGTTAAGAAGGACATTTCCTTCGCGGTTTGTCTGTGAAGCTACGCTTGAGCTGAGAGTCTTGTAAACAGCAGCTGCCCTGCGCTGCAGCTCGGGGAGGACGCCCCGTGACAGCAGCTGAAAAGTGGACATGTCCGAGGAAAAGAGGACGCTGTTGCTAACATGATACACAGCAACAAAGACCCTCCTTTCACAACTAAACTGCTAAACGTTTGCTCTATTTTGTAAATTCCACGCTGAAACACTAGCAGCAGCCATACTGTTTCCTCCCGGTCAGTCCCCTAAAAAGTCTCCGGGCAGCAGGCCGGACTTTTATGATTTTCTCATTTATTTATTATGAGAAGTAGTTGAAGGATTTTTTAATCGATATGGTTCATTTTTATATCGCAATTAATCGATTTGTGGTGAATCGGCACACTACGACTGGCAACACCTGGCCCATTTATAGGTTCTAAGCACATGTAAAGGTCCTTTGAAATTCAAACTTCATTTAGAGCACTGATGGAAATTGCAGATCTAAATAAACGACCTGAATCTTTTCTAACATCAGTATAGATTAGATATGGTTAGCGCTCCAGCATTGGCTGGAGCACATTCACAGTCTAATCCCGATGGGCGGGTCATTAATGCCAGGGTGTCTGCAGCTCATTCACCAACCGGGAACAGTGAATCAGCACAATGAGATTAAATCAACTCTTCAGATCTCACTTCAAACGTCTCTCTGCAGAAAAACCTGCTATAACCACCCAATAATGCATAACATTATTGTGGGACATTAAACTAAAGAGGTTTTCGTCTAGTGCAAGATAAAGCAAAAAAAAAAAAAAAAAAAAAAGCATTCATGTAACATAAAAAGCCCTTTAAGAACAGACAGCTGTACTTATTCCACCACAAATACGCTCAAAATTGTGCTACGCTTGTTTTTGATGCAGCGAAGTGTCCGCAGCACAATCGCCCCACTGTTATCAATCAACTGCTGACTCATGTGGTTGGACGTCTGGGCGAGGAAAGCAGACAGCAAGCTTCTTGCAGTTGCGGGATGCAAACATGAGAAACGTTCAGTATGATCTCAGGCAGCTCGGGAATGCTCGAGATCGCACAAAGAAGCTTTATGCAGCCCGGGCGCTTCCATGTAGGCGCTGGAAATTACATTTATCTGTGTGGGAGATGTTATCGGCTGCTGCTCCCTCTGTGGATATTCAAAAACAGGCCATCATAAAAAAGATAAATAACCTCGTTTGGGTATTTGAATAAGTGGTTTCTGTCTGAGCCGACAGCGAGCCGCTGCAGTCTTCTCCCAGCTGTTTATTTAACTAGGGGCATGAGGTGAAGATGCACCGATCAGGCGTTCCCTGGCCCATAACAACTTCTGTTTTATTCAGGTCTGACGCACCATTTACAATTGTTACAGGTCCCGGTTTTCTTCCCCCAAAACAAAAAAGATATAAACCTAAACGAGTATCCATCATTTGGCATCACAAAATGTTGAGATGGACCGATCTGAGAATTTGGGCCAATATCGATATCCGATATTAATATTGCGGTTACAGCAGATAACTGATATTTACCGGTATTACAGTTCCCTACCTTTTCAAAAATGTGTAAAAGTGCCCGCCCCACCTGCATTGCTTCTAGTGCTGTGCAAAAAAAAAAAAAAACGATTCCCTGATTCTAAAGCAATAAAAATTCCTGACCATAATGGACATTTAAATCGATATCCAGCTCTAATCGCTTCCCTGCTTCACTTAAGCATCCCGCAATCCTGCGCTTCATCACCAACCCCCCCCCACAACAAGATGGAAAAAATAAACTATCGGTTGATAATATCGGCCCAGTTTTACAAATCAGTCCGATACCTATTTAGCAAATAATGTCTAACATTGGCCAATACTGATGTCAATGCCGATATATCGTGCATCCCTTACAAAATGGAGAGATACGATTCGCTGTGGCGACCTGTAAATGGAAAAGCCGAAAGAGAAAAAGACTCATCTCAGCATATGCTCCCAACTTTTAACAGATTTGTAAGGAACTCAAAGTAAATGCATCAAACCACCTGCTATTGGTGGTTGATGGGGGGGGGGTCTCAGGTGGACAAAGTGATTCAGTCTTCATTTTTTTGGACGCTCTGTAAGATTTCGTTACATCACCGGCGTCCGATGAGGCAGAGAAAAACAAAAGCTAGCATAATTTCACCTGTAGATCCCCTCTCCTGTTACGTTTAGATGCCCCAACGCGGAATCCAAACCTCTGGTTTAGGTTCACGTTTGAGATTCCTCTGTGTTCGTGTCATCTGGTTCTAATGAAATTAAACTGTGTATTTAAGATTGATGTCTAAAGTTAATCTGATCAAGAGAATCCATTACAGCTGAAACCGTTAAATATAGGAAATTATAAACTTAAAATAGCTACAGTAGTGTAAAGACAAACACGGAACATCAGCATTAATTCTCCTTGCGTACCTGGTAGAAAGTACGTAGGGGCAGCTTGATGACATCATCAAAATCCGCAATTGCGGTAGGCCGGTAAAGTCAAAATCTCTATCGTTGGCTAAATTTATGTAATTTCTACCTTATACAGTTTCTATCGCCCACTACTAATTAATTGGACCCTTGTCCAATTAAAAAAAGACAGTTTTTGTTCAAGATGACTTCGAACGTTGAATTGCACATTACGATGCTTTCAGAGTGGTTTGGTAAAAGTGTTCACTGTGTCTCCAGTTGTGATTGTATCCTTGATTGGATATCTAAAGAATCTTAGCTTTCCAATGATGTCTAATATGTATAGCAACATAGAAATGGTGTTAAAACAAATAAAAAAGGCAGATTTGACTTATGTAAAAACGCTGAGGGGTTAATAAATTATTGAAATGGTTTTATTGTACAGAACTAGTGCTACCTGATCTGAAATAAAGCTGTGTCAATACAACACTTTATCTGTCCTGAGTGATTTTTTTTTAAGAGTCAGAAAATCGATTCAACAATTTTCTTTCACGGATTGCAAATATCGTCCAGATGGTCCGACCTGAACTACCTGCCCCTTAGAAACCCTTTACATTAGGATTATCGTCCTTCTAATCAATCATTCATATTGTGAGAGCCTACAGCTGTTTTTTTGATATTTAACATCTGAATGTTTTTCAACATGCACCTCCCAGTGTGGGATTACCCATTAAGTTTGAGTTGTCAGACTGCAATTAGTACCGGGCCACTGGCTGTAATCTCCACAGGAAAGTCTTACCAGGAGTTGAGGATATTTGGTGTGATTCCAGAACAAACAGCAGTGCTGCAATGCAAGTTCTCCTCTGATTTTCCAAATTTCATCTGGTGGATTAAGTACGGACATCCCTGAAGCTGATGCTTTCCATTTAATTTCTGCTATAGATTACAGCGAGTCTGACTGACCTGATATAAAGTAAAGCTCGCCAAATGGGATTTTAGTCAGATCGGCATCTTTTAGCTAAAGCCATAGTTTGCAGAGAGGTGATAATCTCAGATTTTGAAGGCAACCGTCAGGAGTAGGGTTTAAACCAGGGATGTTTGATAAGAGCTTTTCTTACAGATATCTGATATACAGATAATTTCCGATAACAAATATAAACTGACAGTTATGATTGTATCCTTGATTGGCATACATCATTGGAATCACAATAATCTTAGCTTTCCAATGATGTATGCTATGAATAAGTACATAGAAAGGGAGTTGAGAAAAAAGGCAGATTTGAACCGGAAGTACACAACGTTCTGCCCGCGGTATATAGGAACGCTACGTGCATGCTATAAAAGTATGGTATAAAAGTTGTGCAGTTAAAAAAGTCGACATCGATGCAGATCATTTCCGATATCATATTTGAATGCCAATATCAGCCCATAAACATTGTAGGCCGATAATATCGGACATCCCTAGTTTAAACATTCCTCAAGGATGAAAAGACAAGACAGAAACCGGTCAGAAAGGCTACGTCCAGAAGATTTATAGCAAGCACTGGTGAAAATCATTTCTATCCCCCATATGTTTGGACCAAGGAGCAGAAGTGCAGGACTGAAGCTTTTTATTCCAGAGAAGACCTCCAGGTCAGGACGCCTAAATTTCCCCATTATGGGACAACAAAGGGAATTTCCATTCTATTCTATTTGAAAAATAAATAAATAAATAAAACTGATCTGAGAGGGTCTTCTCTGTCAGTAACTCAAAAAACTAAATCACAATAGGGGAAGGAAGTCATTTAAATCTAGATAAATATAACAACAGTTTTCGTTAGTTAGAAAAACTGTTTTTTATCCTTCAGATAGTGGAATAAGGAATACAGCCTGAAGCCACAGTTTTTTTATTTCCATACGTCTCCAAAGTTGGGGAATTATCTGACCCAATTCCATTTACAGGCACTTGGTGGTTATACTTGTAGGGAGGGCTAACATATATTAAAATTAGGGGTGTTCCATCTTGGGTGCCTCATGATTTCGATTTGATTAAAAAACTATTATTAGTGTTGCATATTTTTCCACCCATGGCTACTTTCTATTCTTAAATCCATTCGGTTTCTATTAAATGAAGTATCCAAACCAATTGATGATCACCAACACGTGTCCAAAATATGTTTCATAATCATATCAATGTCATATTTTCAATGAAAGCTAAAGGAAATGTGTGTTGGCAATTTAAATATAATATAGTGAACCAATTTTGATTTCCATAAAAGAGGAAACTTGATCCAATCCTTAAACAATCATTTTTTGTTTGCTTAAAGAAGACTTTAACCTATTTAATGTGTTCCTGCTCTATGTTGTTAAAAAGTATAATTAAATAAACTTCAGAACAGCTTTTGCGAGTCAAACATTACAGAAATGACTTTATAATCTGAATAGAAATAATAAATCTTCTATATTAGAAAATAAACCTATAACAATAGCAGCTTCATTTTTGCAAAAAAAAATAAGCAAACGCCTATCTATTAGGGATGTTTATATATAAAACAGCTGTCGATACGATATGTATCACGATAAAGGGGAGACGATACGATATATTGCAATATATTGCAATATATTGCGATACTATGAGTAAGACGATATATTGTGATTTTTAAAACTGAATTTAACTGTAGAAAAACTGTCACAGCGTTTAAACACTCCAACCTGTTTCATACTTTAACACATCCAGTTTTATTACTAGATCTAGTTGATCCACTGGAACAAAGAAGGTGAAAACAGCCACAAACTACCAGTCATACTTTTAATTTTACTACAATTATTAAATGTTCCATTCAAATTCAAAAAGATTTTTTTAAACATTTTTTATTAAATTACAAAATAAAAATCGATACATTGCTTTTGAGTATCATTATAATATCGTGTCATAAAATATGGCGATATATTGGTGTATCAATATTTTCTTACATCCCTACTACCTATACAGTGTTGAGGTTGCATTTACTGCCGACATGGAGTCCAGATATTTGTCTCACCAGAAACTGGGAGGAAAACAAATTAAAACGTGGCTCGACAGAAAAACTTGCATTTCTCTACAGCAGCAGCAGCTGATGCTGCTTTGGTGATAAAACAACTTAGCTGCATGACATGACTCAATCACAAAATCTTAATGCATTCCATCCATCCATTATCTGTACCCGTCCATCCTATGCTGGGTTGCAGGGGGGGGGGGGGCTGTTGCCTCCAGCAGTCCTGGGGCGAGAGGCGGGGTACACCCTGAACAGGTCGCCAGTCCATCGCAGGGCAACACGGAGACAAACAACCATCCACACACACTCATACCTAAGGGCAATTTAGAGAGACCAATTAACCTAACAGTCATTTTTTTGGACTATGGGAGGGAGCCGGAGTACCCTCAGAGAACCCATGCATGCACAGGGAGAACATCCAAACTCCATGCAGAAAGATCCCAGGCTGGGATTAATGCATTCTTAAAAACGGTTTCTGCACATTTCACTGAAATCCAAAGCATGAATGCATTGTTGTTCTATTTTTACTGCAATGATGATACATTTGCAGTATACTGTTCACCCTTAAATCCACACTTTACCATGGATACCTTAATGTAAAAGCTCTGGTTGAGAGTCCAGTAAGAATAGCTGGTTTATAAGCATACTCGTGTGTTAAAATGGCCCAGTCAAAGTCGGACTTAAATTCAATTGACAATCAGTGTTCTCCAGTCAGTCTGAAGCGGGGCTGAGCCATTTTGGAAAGCTGGTAGAGACAAAGCCACAAAGAGTAGCACGTATTATTTTCCTTCCACTTCATGATTATGCACTACCTTGTGTTGGCATGTTAGATCATGGTGGCAGCATGTTGGAGTTGCTCCGTTTTGTTGTTTTTGTCGACTTTTAGGCATCATTTTCCAGGTTGAGGCGATGCAAGTTTGGACAATTATTCCCTTTGGTTCAGCAGGCTGTGCAGCTGGAAACATTTTTGCTTTCAGACCGGTATGATGCGTGATCGTGGCAACAAGGTGTTGTTTTTACAACTAGGAGCAGCTGATTAGCGTCTCAAAAGCTCAAATAATACCTGAACTACGACCCCAAATCCCAGAGGAGTTGAAAAGGGGGATTAATGCGTGCAGAGAGAGGAGGAGGAAGATCAAACCTTATCTTCAAACGTCTTTCTGACCAAACAGCCATACAGAGACTTAAAGAGGAGCAGCAAAATGCAAATGAGGTGGATTAGCAGTTCTTGTCAACAACTGATGGGGTCACCCAGGACAGGTTACGTTGAAATATCAACTGTGTTGCCTGGTATTTGAGCTATTAGCATGTCAATACAGCCATGAGACTGTCAGCAATGGATTTCAGTCAGAGGCCTCTTCAGATTTGTTGCAGCACAGACTGCTGCTGGAGATCCTTTCTGCCCACAGCATCGCCATCCACAGAACACTCTTTGAAGATTCTTGGATGCCATGAGTCTACGACAACATTTAATTTCCCTTTGAGAACAATAGAGTGTTTATGGAAGTGAAATTTTAAATTTGAACCTGCAACGTGAATGCCTTTGCAGGGCACTGTAGTATCCATGTAGGAGTCCAGCAAAAACACCCTGATGGGTTTAAGCAAAAACGTGAATGCTTAGTGTTAACTGACTGCATAATTAAAGCGAAGCTTTGCGCTGAGAGGCATTAAATGCAACATAATTCAGCTGCTGCATGAAGACTGACCACTGGCTGCTGCTGCTTGTCGTAAACAACTCGCAGAGAACAATGGGCAGGGTTGGTTTTACTTTACCCGCTTCTAAAAACACAAACTCTTCTTTTGTGTCGCACGCCGAGCAACGCTTTTACACCGTCAGAAGAAGAAGAAAAAACCCCGAGATAAAATCAAGATGCAATCTGTGAAACATCAACTGTATCCATCACCGGGTCTGTCCAGTAGGAGGGGGAAGAAGAAGAAAAAAAACACAAGTCAACCCCAGCGCCGACAGCTAACGTTAGCTGGGAGCAGCGACCAACATTTATTCATCATGTCATTCCGGCTCGGTTCGAGTAACAGCGACCAGATCAGATCGAGTTTAACATCAAATAACGCCTGGGCTGCAATCCGCCGACAACAAACCAGATTATTCGCAAATAAGTGGAGCTGTTTACCTGTTAGAGTAGATTCAGTCCACAGGGCGCCGCCATCTTGAACACCTCACAGCCCATCCCACCGCAGTCAGCCTCCGCTGTCAGGCTGCGAGTAAACTAATCCCGCAACTTGGAGCGCCTATGCGCCTCACAGCTGCCGCGTTTTCACCAGCCTCTCAGCTTCTAAAAATCATCCTTATCACGACAGCAAACGCACGGCTCGCGTTTGAACACGAACAATGGCTGATTCTCATCTCTGTCGCGCAGTTAAAGTTTGTTTTCCCATCGCTGCTGGAGGAGGCTGTGTGTAATGCGGTTTCGCGTGACCCACATGCACAGAGCGCACGCGCGATTTAGTTGTTTTTTTTAACAAATGAAATAAGATTTCACAGAAGAATATGTTACTACAGGATAATACGTGTTGATTCTTCTTTGCAAAAGATTTTTAGGGCTTCTGAATAAAAAGATTTCTCACTTTTGTTATAGTATTCTGAGACAGAAAATGTCAGAATTCAGAAATTAAAATCAGAATTTTGAGATTAAAGTCAGAATTATCGGATTAAAGTCAGAAATTTGAAATTAAAGTCAGAGTTCTGAGATTAAAGTCAGAATTCTAGAATTAAAGTCAGAAGTTTAAAATTAAAGTCCGAGTTCTGAGAATAAACTCAGAATTTTGAGATTAAAGTCAGAATTCTAGAATTAAAGTCAGAAGTTTAAAATTAAAGTCAGAGTTCTGAGATTAAAGTCAGAATTTTGAGATTAAAATCAAAATTCTGAGACTAAAATCAGAATTCTGAGAATAAAGTAAAAATGTTGAGATCAAAGTCAAAATTCTGGGAATAAAGTCAGAATCCTGAGATTAAAATCAGAATTCAAGGATTAAAGTCAGAGGTTTGATGTTAGAGTTCACAGAATAAAGTCAGCATTCTGAGATTAAAGTCAGAATTCTAGAGAATAAATCACAATTCTGAGATTATGGTCAGAATTCTCAGAATAAAGTCAGAATTCTGAGACTTAAATCAGAAGTTTGAAATTAAAGTCAATTCTGAGACTTAAGTCAGAATCTTGAGATGAAAATCAGAATTGTGAGAATAAAGTCAAAATTCTGGGATTAATGTCAAAATTCTGAGACTATGGTCAGAATTCTTAGATTAAACTCATAATGCTGAGATTAAAGTAAAAATTCAGAGATTTAGATCAGAATTCTGGGATTAATGTCAGAATTCTGAGATCAAAGTCAGAATTCTGGGATTAATGGTGCGTTCCAGTGGTCCTTGGAACTCGGAATTTCCAACCCGGAAACGACGTAATGAGCTCATTTAGGGTTCCAGCTGAACCAACTCAGAAAAAATGGACTGATGACCTTCAACAGTTATGTCACATACAACCAGAACAAATAACAACTGAAATGTAAAAATACACACCAGTAACAGTAACAACCATAAACACCAATTTTGGTGGGAATGTTTGCAAGTTTTCATATTTGCAACAACATAACTATCGATAACAACAATAACAACTATTCAGTGCTACTTAGCAAACAGAATGAAAAAAGAACATATAAATGAGAAAAAAATAAATATGGCAACTACTTACTGGTAGTACTGGACGCAGCCATCTTTAAATGTGGAATCTCGGGGTCCTCTGAAACTTACGAGCTCGCTGCTCGAAAAAACGAGTTCATTGCATCATTTCCGGCTAACTTATCTCGGAAAAACGAGTTCTGAGGACAACTGGAACGCACCATAATGGCAGATGTTTGAGATTAAATTCAGAATTCGGAGAAAATGTCAGAATTCTGAGATTAAAGTCAGAATTTTAAGATGAAAGTCAGAATTCTGACTACCTCTTTGGCACGACAAAGTTCTGCAGAGATTCTCCTAAACCATCATCATTTGATTCTGGTTTGTTGAACCAGGGAGTGAACTAAAACATGCAGGACACTGGAGCTTGAAGACTGACTTTTGGACACCCCTTGCTGTAGGGTAACCTGAAACGGGCTGAACATGCAGGAACCCAGCTGAAAGCAAGAGGTGGAGAAAACTTCCCTCGAGCTGTTGGCAGAGTCTGGCACATGTGTACAAGAAGTGTCCTAATAAAGTAATTTCAGCTAGACGGGGTAACAGGGGGGAAAGGGTCCTTTTCCTTCCTTCTTCCATACATCCATCATCTATACTGTCTATCCTATGCAGGGTTGCTGGTGCCTATCTCTAGCAGTCATCTGGTAAAGGGTGGGGTACAACCTGGACAGGTCGCCAGTCCACCGCAGACCTATTTAATAATGTATTTGTTATATGAATAAAGCAGCTTTATTTTTAAATCTGAAAAAAATCAAACATGAACATGCGAGCATATCAGTATGTGTGTGTATGCCTGTGCGTGCGAGCACACACATACATAACCCTTAACCCTGATCCTCAGGACCCACATTCCTTCAAATGTTTGGTGTTTCCCTTCTGCCACACACCTGATCTGAATAACAGGATGATTAACATGCTTTCTGCAGCACTTGATGGCATCCAGGAGCTAATGTTAAGATTTGAATCAGGTGTGCTGGAGCAGAGATGCATCTAAAACATGAGAGACTGGTACCGAAGCATCAAACTGGAGACCCCTAGATCAAAGTGGTGGAAAGTGAGCGAGCTAAGACCCTGTGGTACTTCCAGATTCAAAGAAAGAAAAGGTCAGAGAACATTCATGTTTTTAAGAGCAGGCTCAAAACACACCTTTTAAGCTTAGCTTTTAGATGATTATTATTTATTATAGTCTGTTTAATTGCTCTGCATGTTTTACATGCTTTTTTGACTCTTTTGAATACCTAGCCACCAGATAAATGAGCCTAACAAAGCTAACTTCTTTAATGATTTCAATGACCTTCTTTCTGTAATATGTATCGATTATGACCAACTAATCATCGTGGGGGACTTTAACATCCATACCGACAACCCCCAAGATAGACAAGCAAAAACATTAGATGATACTCTCCACAACGTCGGCCAGACCCAGCATGTCAAACAGCCAACACACAATCAAAGACACGCTCTGGACTTAATTATCAGCAAAGGCTTAAATGTATCCAACATCTCGGTAATTGATATTGCATTCTCTGACCATTTCTGTGTTTTCTTTGAAAGTACCATCTTTGCTAAATTATCCAGCCACAGTAAGACCACTATAAAAAAAAATCGTTTTCTAGGGGACAGCTCAGTTGAAACTTTTAAAAGTATTTACTCTCCCACCGCATCCCCCTCATATCCCAACTCGAACTCAGTAAACAAGCTGGTAGATAATTTCCTTGTGAAAATCTCAGCCATCACTGATTCCATTGTTCCAACTAAAGTGAAAGTACTCTCAGGTAGAAAGAAGTCTCCGTGGGCAAGTAATCCACTGGTACGTAGTGAAAAAAGGGAATGTCGACAAGCTGAGAGAAAATGGCGGAAAACTCGACTCCAGGTTCACAGTGAGATCTACAAAGACAGACTGAACAAATATAAGTCAACTCTAAAAGATGCAAGGGCATCATTTTTTTCTGAAATCGTCAACAGAAACATTACTAACTGATCCTTTATTGACAGTAAGCCCTGAACTAAATTCTACCAGAGCCTCCAATGAATTGGCCAGCTTTTTCACTGAAAAATTTACAGCAATTAGAGGGTCAAAGCTGTACTACAATACTGAAGCAACTACCAATGCCATCCCCAATCAGCACCAATGTGGAGAAAATGTCTGAATTCCACGAATTAAACCAAAAAATAAAATAAAAACATAATTATCCAATTAAGCTCCTCCTCTTGCAGCCTTGATATCCTAGCCACAGCTTTTCTAAAGAAAGTTCTTCCTGTTATTGGGTGTGATCTGGTTCAAATTGTTAACGCATCCCTATTATCAGGTGTCTTCCCTCAGGCTTTGAAGACAGCAGTTATTAAACCACTGCTAAAGAAGAAAAATCTGGACAACACGTTAATGCAGAACTACAGGCCGATCTCTAATCTTCCATTCATCAGTAAGAACATTGAAAAAGCTTTTTCACCAATTAAATAGCTTCCTAACAATGACAAATTGTTTTGATGTTTTTCAGTCTGGTTTCCGTGCTCACCACAGCACCGAGACTGCCCTCGTCAAAGTTTTCAATGACATCCGCATAAATACAGACTGTGTTAGAACCACAGTGCTGGTTCTGTTGGACCTCAGTGCAGCATTTGACACTGTTGATCATGAAATACTATTAGAACAACTGGAGAGCTGGGTCGGACTCTCTGGTACAGTACTTGGCTGGTTTGAGTTTTACCTAAAGAACAAATACTTCTTTGTTTAAATGGGAAACTTTTCATCAGAACGAACAAAAATCACATGTGGGGTGCCCCAGGGCTCCATTTTAGGGCCCCTTCTATTTAATATCTACATGCTCCCACTAGGCCAGATTATAGCAACCAATAACATTAGCTACCATAACTACGCGGAAGATACTCAGCTTTACATTACAATGTCACCAGGTGACTCTGAACCCATTCAAACCCTAAATCAATGCATTGACCAAATAAATGGATGGATTAGTCTTGTTGTAGCTCATACAATTAATTGTTATAAGTTATTAGGGTTATATACGTAAATTATAAGTTATATAAGTTGTTGTAGATCACAATGCCTGTGGGCTGGAAAGATTTCCTGTAGCAGTCTGTGTAGTAGCAAAACTGAAGAAGCCTCCGACTGAAGACGCTCTGTTGTTGTGTGACAGTCTCATGAAGAGGATGCTCAGGTTTGTCCATAATTGTTTAGATTTTAAGAAGAATCTTTCTTTGCATCATCGTCTCCAGATGTTCCACAGTCGTCCCCAGAGCAGAACCAGCCTTCTTTATCAGGTTGTTTAGCCTTTTTAAGTTCCTGGCTCTGATGCTGCTACCCCAACAGATGATGGCTGAAGAGATTACACTCTCCACAACAGACTTGTAGAAAATTTGCAGCATCTTGCTCCAAACCTTGAAGGACCTAAGCTTCCTCAAGAAGTACAGTCTGCTCTGTCCCTTCTTGTAGACTGATGTTTGTCTTGCTTTATTATGCATCATGTGTTATGTGTGTTTCATGCTAATTTGCTACTTTTAATTTTCAATGTTATATTCTATGTTTTGTTTCATCACCAAAACATGTAAAGCACCTTGAATTACCCTGTTGTTGAAAGTGTGCTATACAAATAAAATTGCCTTGCCTTGCCTTGCCTTTCTTATATTTGATCAATGTACTTTGTCTTATCATTTATACACTGTTTATTTTCATATTTGAAACCTGTTATTTTAATCTTCCTTTTAGTGTTTCCTCTATGGGAACCCTCTACCTCTGGAGCGGTGGTCGGCTGCCTGGGTACAATCCAGGTAGCGCTTGGGTGGAGGTGGGAGTCTCAGCCTCGCCTCCTCTGGGTGCCCTGTGTCAGCGCATTGGCTCCTTTGATGATGCTACCTTACCTTACCTTACCTTGCTCATCTGTACTCGGCCCAATATCTTTTTTATTGTTGCTCTTGAGTGAGTGTGCTCATGGGGGTTGGGTTGGGGGGAGGGGGGTATAATTGTGATCATGCTTTTAAAACTGTGGGGGAGGGATGGGAATGTGGTTTATGTGGGGTAATTTCAACCTGTAAAGCACTTTGAATTGCAATGTTTGTATAGAATGCGCTTTATAAATTAAGTTTGATTGATTGAAATGGTAATGGCCAAACAACCAGACAGTGTGATCATTGATAAGCAGCAGAGGACAGATGGAAAGATCAGGAGAAAGGAACACTAAAAACTGGAAAAACACAAAAGGCTTAGAGGTGAGAAAGAAAGAACCTGGCAGGTGAAGTCAGCTCTAGTGGCCGTGGTCATCGGAGCACTCTGGGGCAGTGACCCCCACACTGGAGAGGTGGCTCCAACAAATACCTGGAGAAAATCTGACATCTCAGTCCAGAAGAGGGCAGTGCTAGCAACAGCTACGATACTGCAACCCTCAAGCTGCAGGCTATATACACTGTGAGAGGAACATATGTATTTGTACACCCTGCGATTTTGCAAGTTCTCCCATAGAAATTATGGAGGAGTCTGAAATTCACATTGTAGGTGCATTTCCATTGTGAGAGAAAGCTTTTTTTAAATTCAGGAAATCACATTGTCTGATTTTTAAAGAATTTATTTGTATTTTATTGGTACACATAAGTATTTGAACACCTGGCAACCAGCACGAATTCTGGCTCTCAAAGACCTGTTACTCTGCCTTTAAAAAGTCCACCTCTACTCCACTTATTAATCTAAATTAGTTACACCTGTCTGTGCTCCTTAAAGACACCTGTCCACCCCACAGTCAGTCAGACTCCAACTACTACCATGGGCAAGACCAAACAGCTGTCAAATGGCACCAGAGACAGAATTGTAGACCTCCACAAGGCTGGAAAGGGCTACGGGGTAATTGCTTAGCAGCTTGGTGAAAATAGATCAACTGATGGAGCAATTGTTAGAAAATGGAAGAGGAGTCTCCCTCGGACTGGGGCTCCATGCAAGATCTTATCTTGTGGAGTATGACTGAGGATAAGAAAGGTGAGGAATCAGCCCAGAACTACACAGGAGGAGCTGGTCAATGACATGAAGAGAGCTGGGACCACCGTTTCAAAGGTTACTGTCTGTAGAACACTACGCTGGTGTAAAATCATGCATTGCACAGAAGGTTCCCCCCTGGTCAAGAGATCACATGTCCAGGCCCATCTGAAGTTTGCCAATGACCATCTGGATGATCCAGAGGAGGCATGGGAGAAAGTTGTGTGGTCAGATGAGAGCAAAATAAAAGTTTTAGGTCTAAACTTCACTTGCTGTCTTTGGAGGAAAAAGAAGAATGAGTTGCATCCCAAGAACACCATCCCTACTGTGAAGCAAGGGGGTGGAAGCGTCATGCTTTGGGGGTGCTTTTCTGCGAAGGGGACAGGACGACTGCACAGTATTAAGGAGAGGATGAATGGGGCCGTGTATTGTGAGATTTTGAGTAACAACCTCCTTCTCTCAGTCAGAGCATTGAAGACGGGTCGTGGCTGGGTCTTCCAACATGACAATGACCCGAAGCACACAGCCAGGATAACTAAGAAGTGGCTCTGCAAGAAGCATATTAAGGTTCTGGAGTGGCCTAACCAGCCTCCAGACCAAAATCCAATAGTAAATCTATGGAGGGAGTTCACACTCTGTGTTCCTCATCAAGAGTCCCGAAACCTGACAGATCTAGAGAAGATCTGTGTGGACGAGTGGGCCAAAATCCCTGTTACAGTGTGTGCAAACCTGGTCAAGAACTACAGGAAACGTTTGACCGCTGTAATTGCAAATACCAAATACTTATGTGCAGCAATAAAATACAAAAAATTTATTTAAAAATCAGACTATGGGAATTTCTGAGCCCTCCATAATTTCTAAGTGGGAGAACTTGCAAAATTGCAGGGTGTTCAATTCAATTCAATTCAGTTTATTTATATAGCGCCAATTCACAACAGATGTCATCTCAAGGCACTTAACAAGAAGTTATTTCAATACATTTATACAAACATTCCAATCAGTTAAAAAGTTTCCTATTTAAGGAATCCCAGCAGATTGCGTCAGTCATTGGCGTGAGGTTGGGCGGACTTTCCAACCACAGCAATCCTTCAGCAATCCCTCATACTGAGCAAGCATGTAGCGACAGTGGAGAGGAAAAAGTCCCCTTTAACAGGAAGAAACCTCCAACAGAACCAGGCTCAGTAGGAGCGGCCATCTGCCACGACCGTCTGGGGGTTTGAGAAGACAGAGCAGAAACACAGAAGGAACAGAAGATCTGGTATAAGAGTAATTTCTATGTTACTGAAAGTAAAAAGTTGATAACAGGACACAGCGGATGTTCAGTTACTGAGAGCATCATCCCAGTCGATGCCCCCCGTCCAACAGGGCATTGCAGCCAAGCAGTTCAAATACTTATGTTCCTCACTGTACATGCTGGATATATATCTCATATGAAAGCCTCACTTCGTCTAGATGCCCACCTGCAAGTTGCACTAAAATGATAACTTTTGTTATTATTATTATTATTATTATTATTATTATTATTATTATTATTATTATTATTATTATTATTATTATTATTATTATTATTATTATTATACCTTTTTGAGTATTATTAAAATAAATAAAGTTGAATGAATGCTCCAGGACGTATTGCGTAAATTTCTCCAAAAGATGTCGCACTTGCACTCAAACTTCCTCTTGTCTTTCTGGTACCGAAATTCTAGGAGATGATGATGATGTTGATGATGATGATGATGATAATGATGATGATGATGATGATGATGTTGATGATGATGATGTTGATGATGATGATGATGATGATTATGATGATGTTGATGATGATGATGTTGATGATGATGAAGAAAATCAACCTTTCTTCACATTGACTGGATAAAGTGTCACCAAAGCAAACACCGGTGCAGTCAGTCAGCTGGCTGCATGCTTGGATAGCAGCGGGCCTCTGTAAATCTCCCGGACTGGTTTGGTGTGTGTGTCTTTGGAGTTGCTGGAGTCACGTATATGTTGAGCCTTTAGACTCTTAAATCTTACACACAACCTTCCTTCGTGTAAATCCTGTGAATCAAATAGAAAGCGCGAAAGGATTTTTAGTTGAATTGGGGTTTTTTCGTTGTTTTTGTCTCTGCATTTTAATTAACTAATATTTAGTACCGCTTTAGCGTTTGTTTGTTTGTTTGTTTGTTTTTTTCTTTCTTTTTTTAAAGGCAATTGTTGTATTGATATGTAATGCAGGAGACATTTTCTGCCTTGCTTCTCAGCCTCTCTCCCCCTCAGTGTCGCGGCTGTTTTGTATAACTGTTCCGAAGGCCGCTGTTTTTCTAAGCAAATTTGCACCTGCAGCTTGGCCTTTTCATTGGCTGAAACCACAGTCAGATTCCCCTGCGAAGTTATCTGATTGAAAATCAGGGAGGGGAGAAAAAGACCGAGCAGCGTGTGATGATGCCTCTTACTCTGCTTTGGTTCTTCAACTTTTAGGAAACGGATTTCTTTCTCTCTCTTTTTTTTTTCTTTCCTGCGACGCATTTCGGATCTGACTTCGGAGGGTTTATTAAGTTTATTATTATTGTATTAATTCGGGCGAGGACGCTGCTCAGTAAACGGTGAGTGGATGCCACCTGTTGCACTTTTTCATAAATTTTATAGTGAGTTTATGCAGCTAGTTAACAACCCATCTGTTAGTTATTTTTTGGAGATTGAGAAACAATATAAAAACAGCCCAGCCTTCACATTTTAGCTCAAACCGATTCTAAAACCTAAACAACATATTTTAAACAGTAGCTTAATTATTCATTTATTAATATACCGACGTTTTGTGACATTTGTTTGGATAAACAAGTTGAAAATGTTCTGTTTGATAGTTTGCCCACGCAGAATCAACATGCCGCGATCATTTCTGGTGAAAAACAAAAGGTGCGCTTCTTATAATATTCATCGCACATATGTAGAAGAGCCGAAGGCGTTTGAAGACACTGGTAAGACTTTAATCTACCCGAAAAATTCAAATGAACATTCAGATAAAACGCTTATCATTAGACTGCATGACTTGTTTTTTTTTCATTTTCAAATTAAAATTTGCTTCAACTTTTGCAAAAGTTTCAACATGCATTGATGAAATGTTTAAATTTTTTTTTTTTTAAAGCCTCCAAAAATTATTGCAAATGTCTTTATTTTATTTATTGTGCATTTATCAGAGGTCCCATCCCAGCTTGAAAGCACAGAGGGGCCTCTATCTGAGGGGCCGTCTCCCTCTGCAGACCGGTGCTCACCTCAGCAGGAGGATTCTGTTCACCCCGAGCCGACCAGCCCACCAGTGGCCCCCTCACAGCCCTACTACCTAACAGGTTAGTAGTTAAAGCAGGCCAGCTTTACATTAGACTTCCACAACAGAGGTTAAGCTTTTTCCTCTCTGTGTCTTGTACCCTGGTTAGAGCCCCACATGGCTGAGTTCCCACCTTACTACAAGCCCGCATACGCCTGGGAGCCGGTGTCTTCCCCCTACGAGCTCCGGCAGCTGAGTTTTAGCCCCAGGGTGCTGCAGCACGCCAGCAGCCTGTACGGCAGCCACATCAGCCGCAGTCCACCGCCGCAGCAGCCCCTGGACTGCAGCACGCACTACTCCCCCACCTCCAACACCTACCACTGCATCACCTGTGATAAAGTAGGCAGCCTGCTTTTCAGCTTTGCTTATCGTTGCAGGTTATATCTTTACAATAAAAGGCCTCTGTTTTAAAGTAAAATAAAAGGTAGAATGCTGTGGGAATGTATTTACCTTAAATGCTTCAGATCAACTAATGTTAATGTCTGACAAATATTACTTGAGTAAATACGCAAGGTATATTTTAAAGGATTATTTTATTCATTAAAGAAAAGAGGCAATCCAAACCAACCTGGCCGTGTGTGAAAATGATTCCCGAAACCGAACAGCTGGGTAGGTCATGCCACAGCATCTTACTCAGAGCCAGTCCAGATTGTGACCGGGTTCCTGGTGGTGTCATGGTTCGGTTTTGTTAAGGATCCAAATGTAGAGACGAGGCAACAGGAGCGTGGTGAACAACGATGTTTTAATGACAAGAACTTGACATGGATTAACTTAACCAAGGAGCAATAAAACTGGGAAGTTTGGGAAAGCAGAGAACTGAATCACTGTGGTGAAGGACTAACACCAATAACAAAGGGTCACACTGAAACATAAGATTTAAATTCAAAGTCCAACAGATCATGACAGGTGCATAACCCAAGTACACTAGAGCTTGAGGCCTAAAACTCATAGCTAGTTCTTCTAGTTGAGAGCAGAATTCATGGTCCCATCAATTACAGCAAGTTGTCCAGGTTCTGAAGAAGCAAAGCAGCCCCAGACCATCACACTACTACCACCATGTTTGATTGTTAGTGAGATGTTCTCACTGAAATGCTTACTTAGTTTTACAAGGAATGTAATTGGGAACACAGCTTCCAAAATGTTTCGCTATTTTCTTCCCAGTTCGCAAATTATATAGTCCGTTCCCTTTGTTGTTGGAACTCGGAAATTCCGACTACTAAGTGGGAAAAATCAACTGGAACGTCCCAAATCACAATGTATAATTTCAAAAGAATTTATTTGTACAATGGTGCAGGAAATGCGTATTTACCACTTACAAACAAGCAAGAATTATGGCCATCACAGACCTGTTATTTCTTCTTTAAGAAGCTCTTCTATCCTTCACCGGTTGCCTGAATTAATGGCACTTGTTTGAACTCGTTATCTGTAAAATATACACCTGTCCACACCTTTAAACAGTCAGACTCCAACCTCCACCATGGCCAAGACCAGACAGCTGTCCAAGGACACCAGGGACAAGATTGTACACCTGCACAAGACTGGGATGATCCAATCTACAATAGGAAAGCAGCTTGGTGAGATCAACTGTTGGAGCAATTATTAAAAAATGGAATAAATACAAGATCACTGACAATCTCCCTCGACCTGGGGCTCCATGCTAGATCTCACCTTTTGGAGTACAAATGATCTTGAGAACAGTGAGGAAACAGCCCAGAACTACACGGGGGTAACTGGTCAATGACCTGAAGAGAGCTGAGACCACAGTATCAAAGGTTACTATTAGTAACACACTACGTCGTCATGGATTAAAATCCTGCAGCGCTCGAAAGGTCCCCCTGCTTAAGCCAGCACATGTCCAGGACTGCCTAAAGTTTGCCAGAGACCATCTGATGATTCAGAGGATGATTGGGATAATGCTATGTGGTCACATGAGACCAAAATAGAACTCTTTGGTATAAACGCCACTCGCCATATTTGGAGGGGGAAGAATACTGAGTTACATCTGAGTTACATCCCAAGAACACCACACCCACTGTGAAGCATGGTGGTGGAAACATTATGCTTTGGGGGAGCTTTTCTGCAAAGGGGACAGGACGACTGATCTGTATTAACGAAAGGATGAATTGGGGGACGTATCATGAGATTTTGGGCAAAAAAACCTCCTTCCATCAGTGAGAGCGTTGAAGATGAACCGTGTCTGGATCTTCCAGCATGACAATGATTCTAAACACATCGCCCGGGCAACGAAGGAGTGGCTACGTAAAAAGCATTTCAAGGTTCAGGAGCGGCCTAGCCAGTCTCCAGGCCTCAATACAAAAAAGAGAATCTGAGGAGGTAGTTGAAACTCTGTGTTGCCCAGCGACAGCCCCAAAACATCACAACTGTAGAGAAGATCAGCATGGAGGAATGGGTCAAAATACCAGCTACAGTGTGCAAACCTGGTGAAGACCTACAGGAAATATTTGACCTCTGTCATTGCCAACCAAGGTTACATTACACAGTATTGAGGTGAATTTTTGTTAATGGTCAAATACTTATTTTCTGCACCATTATACAAATAAATTCTGTAAAAATCATACAATGTGATTTCCTGGATTTTCTTATAATTTCAGCCTCTCACAGTGAAGTGTGCCTATGATGAAAATTACAGACCTCTCTCATTTTTTTAAGTTGGACAACGTGCACAATTGGTGGCTGCCAAAGACTTTTTGCTGAAAGTATAAGTATATATAAGTATAGAAGGTACAGCTTAAAACTGTTTGTAAGAGGTACTACCAACAATGGTAACCTGGGCGTCGCCATATTGAAATCCTGACTTCTCTGATTACGTTAACTAGAAAGCTGTTTACTTGGGTGTGACGTCAAACCCAGCTCCGAGTCCCGACTTCCAAGGTAAATGCAACGCACCATATTATCCCAAAAGTCTTAGGAAAACATGTCTTTGTGTTTTTATTGGCTGACAGTGGTTTTTGGCTTAGAGTTCTCCCATGGATGCCGTTTTTGTCGAGTCCCTTTCTTGTTGGTAAATGAACCTGTCATGAACGTTGACAAGCAGTGGTCTGCAGTGCTTTAGATCTTGTTCTGGGTTGCCAGGTTGGTTTGGGTACTTTTTTCCCCATAATAAATGAAATCAACATTTGAAGACTGCATTTTATATTTCCTCAGGCTATTTTTGTTTGATAGTAAAAAAGCAGGGAAAATACTTTTTTAAAGCAGTATAAGTAACACTGCTTCTTGTTCAGGTGTTCTCAACTCCTCATGGACTAGAGGTTCATGTCAGAAGGTCGCACAGTGGAATGAGGCCTTTTGGCTGCAGCATCTGCAGGAAAACCTTTGGGCATGCTGTGAGCCTGGAGCAGCACATGAACGTCCACTCTCAGGTAAACAAAACTACAAATTACTTAAGATATAAAAGGGATATAATTCTTTACGAACAATGATGCAAAATTACATATTTTATTCCCTGCTATTACTCTCTACGTGGTTTGATTTTATGTTGAATTTTATTGGAATTGTATTTATACTTGGAAGTTTTCCATGTTCCAGGTCAGAAAATTCAACTTTAACATTAAATAATTTAATAGCTGATCTGAATTTATGGATATCTTAATATCTTGGTGACGTTGGCTCAGGGGATAGGAGTTCGTTCCATAACCGGAGGGTTGGCGGTTCAAACCCCCTCCCCCACACACACACATCCGTCTAGGTTGTTGTGTCCTTGGGCAAGGCACTACACCTGCCTCGCCTGTTGGTGGTGGCCAGAGTTTCTGGTGGTGCCTGTGTGTACAGCAGCCTCACTTGTGCCTCAGGGCAGCTGTGGCTACACCACTGGCGTGTGAACGTGTCCGTGAATGACTGAATGTAGTATAAAGTGTGTAAAGGTCCTCGGACTGAAAAAATGCTATAAAATGCAGGCTCATCCATCCTATGCAGGGTTGGCAACACAGAGACACACAGGACAAACAACCGTGCATACACCTAAGGGATTTAGATTTAGAGAGAATAATTCACCTAACAGTCATGTTTTTGGGCTGTGGGAGGAAGCCGGAGTGCCCGAAGAGAACCCACGCATACACAGGGAGAACATGCAAACTCCATGCAGAAAGACCCCAGGGCATTTTAAACCTGGGCATTCTTGTTGCAAGCCAACAGAGCTATCAACTGCGCCACTGTGCAGCCCTTAAATACAGGCCATTTACGGTTAATAAATCCGTACAATTCAGTCATCCATACAGAGTAATATTTAACATGTTAGTGAAAAAGGTTTTTTTATTGTTTAGACATAAAAAGACATACAGTCACCCTCAGTCATTTCTATGGTTTTAATGAATATTTTAACAAAAGTGTAAACGAACAGCAAAGCTTTTCACCACTTGATTATTTAAATTATAATTTAGTGACATCATGCCCAGATCCAGTTTCTTATACAACAGGAGCACGGAAAACCGAGAAGCAGGGATCCTTTTATGATCTGTTTTCTAATTAGCATGTTAGCTTGATAAGGTGTGGTAATAAGGTGTAATAAGGTGTGGTTTTCAGTTAATTAACCAAAACTTTCATACGAACATTAACTGTGACGGCTGAAACCTGATTTCCAACTGCTTCCTCTTTATGTAAAAGCCAGTGTTAGCACTAGCCGCTAACACTTTTTCTTTTTTAGCTAAAACTGAGCAGAAATAGTAGTTTGTTGCCATACTCAACCTGAAGTTGTCTCTCAATGTTCCATTAGGATCCAAAAGAGATCCTGAAAGGACAGAACACTTTATTAAAAAAAGGAGAGAACAATAGAAATTTGTAATAAAAGACCCGCTGTAGTTGTATTACCAAAAAAAACCACAGTTTACTTATAAAAAGAATCAAATGGATGCTAAATTGCTTTGAACAGATTTTTCTAATTTCGATGTAACTTTTTTGATTCCCAGGAAAAAAGTTTTGAGTGCAAGATGTGCGGCAAATCCTTCAAGCGCTCCTCCACGCTCTCCACGCACCTCCTTATCCACTCTGACACCAGACCCTATCCCTGTCAGTACTGTGGGAAACGGTTCCATCAGAAGTCAGACATGAAGAAGCACACGTACATCCACACGGGTAATTATTGTGGATAATAGAGATCCTCCCGCTCTGTCAAATTCTTCCATACATTGTTTACATTGACTAGAACTATTTCTGGAGTCTTTGTGCCATCTCAACTATTACAATATCAGCTCTCTGCAAACATTTTTTTAAGTTTTATACTTTTAAGAAATATTGACCTTTTTCATTTAATTTATTCCTATAGAAATGATCAGGGTCAGCTTTCAACTTATTGAAATACCTGGGGCTTTTTGAAGGTTTGCTACTCCCTTTTACATTCAGCTAAAACACCATTCAAGCTAGGCGACACAAAAAATATAAAATATAAAAGGTAGAAATTATATAAATTTAGCCGAAGGTAGAGATTTTGACTATACCAGCATACCGCGATTGCGCATTTTGATGATGTCATCAAGCTGTCAGCAAGGAGGATGAATACTGATATTCAGTGTTCGTCTTTACATATTGCAAGTTTAAAATTTGTTGTTTTCCATTTAACGGGAAAAAAACCCTGCTGAACTTGAAGCATTTTTAGGTCAAATATGTGCAGCTTTATTTTTGTGTAGTATTAAATTTAGAAATAAGTAGCCAGGAAAGCAGACAATTTTGAACTTTGTGTTTCTTTTATAACATTTAGCTTTTTTTAAATATCATCATCTTTATGTTGTGAGAATTTTGTGTTGCATCTTTTGGTATAAAGATTCGAGTATTTTTTTAAATGCATTTTGCACAATAAATGGCATTCTAAACTTTTTGAAATTGTTGTTCTGCTGAAATGTATCTGGAAAGTGAGAATTTTCATAAACTGCCATTATGACATATATAAAGAAAAGAAAAGAATATATTGCAATAGATTTCGTTACCACACATGCTTTAGATTATATCCCAATATAGACTTCAGGCCAAATCGCCCAGCCCTACTTCGGCTTATCAAATGCTTTTTATTTTTCAAATACAATCACAGTTTAAGTTTCACAAAGCTTTCAATGAAACACTTCCTTTTCTGACTAATAACATCATCAGCTCTATTGTTCAGCTGAGCTCTCTGACAGATTCCTGCTGTTTTAGCTTTTTTTTTGTTCCATTGAAAGGTTTCACATCAAGAACATTTTAACATGAGATGAAAATAACCTGAGTTAAAAACAAAAACATGTTTTCAAATAATGATTTAAGCAGCAAAAAGGGATCCAAACCAACATGGCATGAAAACTGTGTGAAAACGTATTTCCCACCTAAAGCTAATAACCGGCAGCAAACGCTGTCACTCCTTTGCAATAACTGGTAACGTGTCTTTTATGTCACAATTTTTGCTTACTCGTCTTTACAGAATTGTCTTAATTTTCAAACATGAATGGTCTGTTTAGAGGGTGCTACTCCATCTCACATCTCACTTTGACTAGGTCACTCCACAATCGTTATTATAGTCATATAGAGGTGCCCTTCCTGGTTTGGTTTGATTTGAATCATTATCTTGCTGCTCAGCCGAAGTGATGGCCAGAAATTCTCCTCAATGATTTTTAATAGGTTATGACAAGTTGCCTAGAACCTGAAGCAGAAACCACGATTGCTTGACCGTTAGTAGGATTTTTATCTCTGAAAGTTACAGTTTTGGCTCGTCAGTCCAGAGAATATTTTTCCAAAAGTCTTGGGAATGATCAAGATGTTTTTCAGGAAAATAGGAAACGGGTCTTTGTGTTCTTTTGTGGTTTAATCATTGAATTATGAATGCTAACTTTAACTGAGGTGAGAGGTGAGAGCTTTAGATGTTGTTTTTTTGTGACCTCTTGGATTTGTCGTTTATGAGCTTTTGGAGTAATTTTGGTAGGACAATCTAATGGAAAATATCCCATGGATGACTGTATTGCCTGTTTTAGTGACAGAAGTCAGGGATATTATAGAGGTCAACACATCATCTGTTTAAAAGACCGCGCACCAGTCCTCTGGAGGCAGGCAGGGATCACTGGTATGTAAGGAGGACAATGTTTCTGTCTTTTGGGGTTGAGCAGGACAGTCCATGCAAAATGTGGCCATACTTATTAATTGATAAGCTGTTTTAAACTCTCAAAAGTCTGAAGGCAAGGTAACTTTATTTGTATAGCACACTTTCAACAAAAAGGCAATTCAAAGTGCTTTGGGTGATTAAGGGAGAACAACAGTAAAAGCATAAAATACAAGATTAGAGACACAAAACATATAACACATTTAAACAAATGACGTTCAAGCTATTATTAATCACTTAATCAAAGGGAGCTCTAAACAGATGAATTTTTAGCTGTGATTGAAAGGAAGTCATTATTTCAGCAGATTTGCAGTGGTCTGGGAGTTTGATCTAAATAAGGGGAGCATAGAAACTGAAAGCTGCGTCTCCATGTTTGGTTCGGATTCTAGGGATGATTAGTAGACAAGAGTTGGAAGACCTGAGTGGTCTGGGGGGTTGGTATAGTGACAACAAATCTTCAACATACTTTTGTGCTAAGCCATTCAATGATTTATAAACTAGTAAAAGTATTTTGAAGTCTATTCTCTGAGCTACAGGGAGCCAGTGGAAAGAATTTACAACTGGACTGATGTGCTCTACTTTCCTGGTTCTAGTGATGCAGCAGTGTTCTGAATCAGCTGCAGCTCCCTGATTGACTTTTTGGGCAGACCTGTGAGGACACTATTGCAGTAATTGATCCAACTAAAGATAATCTCATGGATGAGTCCCATTGCGACATTAGCCCTTTAATCCTAGATATATTCTTCAGGTGACAGAAGGCTGAACGAAGGAATCTGTTCTCACACGTTAATTAGGAAATTTCCACAACAGACAACAAGACAAAGTCCCGAAGCCTTACAAACAGCTTTTTAACCCTTTCTAGACTGATAGATGTCAATGACTTTTAACCTTTAGATCTGGGCAATGTGTGTTGCTTTTTTAGATGTTTCAGCCTTCTTTATGTTGTCAGATGGGTTCTGCTCTTGTGATTACTTGATTCTACAGGCAGGAACAGAGCCTGGGTGTTGCTTGTGGAGTTGAACAAAAATAAAAAACGTATTTAATCACAGGGGTAATTATTTTCTAGGGGTGTAATGGTACATGTATTCGTATTTTGATTTTTCGGTACGACCCTGTCGGTTTAGTGCGCATGTGTACCGAATGAATACAGCTGTTTTCTACTTGAATCCAGAATATTTATGGGTGGAACTCAAAGTACAGAGCAACTTTAAAAAAACGACACCAAAACCAAACAGAAAGGACTCCCAGCTTTCACTAAACTCCATTATTTGGAAACAATAATGGTTTCTTATGCAGCTATAGTGGAAGACGAAAGATGGACAGAACCAGAACTTTGTCAGCGAACCAATCTTTCAACAGCAATAGGGTCCATAACACGCTTTGCTCTGAACTGAATGACTCACCTGAAACAATGTCCAACTGAATGTAAACATCACTGATACTGGAGAAAAACCAGCTGATCTCCACATGGCTACCAGTAGCATCCAATCAGCCCAAACTCCTTATTTTGGATAAAACACAAGCCGACTGAATCCCTTTTGATGAGAAGGGGTTTTCCCAACAGCCACCCATGCTGCATTCAGGTACAGTTTGGAGACTGGGCTGTCGAAATATCAAAAGAACTTCAAAGTAATTTAAGCATCTACTTTGTCTATGTCTGCTTGTATTATTTTAATTAATTTAAAAAAAATCCAATCAAATCTCCAGTCGCCTCTATACTTTCAACTTTTTTAAGTTATAGAATATAATAAAATCTAATTAATTTCAGAAATTGAATGGTAGGAATTCTGAAAAAATACTCTTTATTAAATTCTGATCAAAGAAAAAAAAATCATCATGCAGATTTTTTTTTTTTTTTCTTGATTAGAGTGTACCGAAAATGTACCGAATACATGCCCAACTGTGATTTTTGTGTACCATCAAACCCCTAATATTTTCACCTTGGGCCAGGTTGGTTTGGATGTTTTCTAGCCATTAATATGCTCATTTATCCTTTTAACTGTGTTTGTATGTATTCAGATCATATTTATCTGATATTAAAATTATGATGACAAAAAAGCAAAAAGAAAAATTAAACAGGATTTTCCAAGCAAACGTAAAAAAAATTCTAGTTTACGTTTGATTTGCAGTGTGAAGCTTGTATCGGTCCAAAGATGCGCTGACTGGTATCAGCCACTTTCCAGGTGCAGCATAGAGGAATTGTTTCCAGGGGTAATATAACTGCTGATAAATCAGAAAAAGAAGCTTAAACAAATATCTCGTCAATTTGCATGTCTGGTTTTCCTGCTTCCCACTGAGCTCTATAAAAGGAAGTCTGTTCAGTTGATATTTGTTGACAGCATAGGTTTGACAAATCTGAACAATGAGACGATTCTTCACGACTGGTTACTAATAGAAACATTATCTTTGAAGGCAAAAACATCTGATGCTCTTTTTAAACCAATCACAACTCTGATTTTGCAGCAATCAAAACAATTGGAAAAAATATAAAGATTTAGTTCCATAATTTTATTTTCTCTTTTTTTTTTTCACAGGCGAAAAGCCCCACAAGTGTCAAGTTTGCGGCAAAGCGTTCAGCCAGAGCTCCAACCTGATCACCCACAGCAGGAAGCACACGGGATTCAAACCGTTTGGGTGCGATATTTGCTCAAAGGGCTTCCAGAGAAAGGTGGATCTGCGCAGGCATCACGAGAGTCAGCACGGCATGAAGTGAAGGCGAGCCGGGTTGCCCGAATGTTTGTACATATTAGATTTCTATTAAAACAATAAGGAGTCACCGAGTATCTGGTGCATCTGGGATGGTAGGACTCATTCAGACAAACTGAAATGTAATATATAGGAATACATCTTATAAACGTGTCTATAAATGTGAAAATTTGGAAAACTCAGGTTTAATTTTGTATTTATAATCCGTCGGAGCAATTCAGGTTGTTGGCAATAAACGATTTGATACAAATACCCAAATCTATTGCCTTTCTTTTTGATGCACGGATTATCTGTGTTTCATAACCACACATGTCCTACTTGTTTTGGGTTTTTTTCTTTTTGTGCCACGTTCTCATCCAAAACAGGAAGAGGTATTACTACGGGACTGTTATGTTAGGTAAAAATCTGTTGCGTGACCAGAGTGTTCCTGCAGTCAAACAACACACCTGGGGCGTGATGCAAATCCACGACCAGGGCCTGATAGTGGACTAGAAAGCAGCAGGAAGGGAAAGTTTGGACAGCGCTAAGGGATTAAATCAGCACAGACACAAGTAGCTTGAAAAACGTGAAAAAACAGAAACCCAAATCAGAGGAGCTCTCCTGAATTTTGGTTTCGCCTTTGGATGTTGTTGTATTGGGATACAGGGATTAATGAGCATGTGTGCCAGGAAAAAAAGGGATTGATTACTTTAGCTAACTGCCACCCCACCCCTCCAGTCTGTTGGATTTACTTACAACAAACAATTGGCAACAACACCGCCTTCCTCAAACACCAAACCTGTTGGTACATTAAGCTCTAGGCAAATCAGATCATCACGTATGCCTTTTAAATCTGATGTGGGGACGACGACGGAGTGGCAGAAAGAAATGCTGAGTCTTGTGTCTTTCACATGGCCTGAGGAGTCATAGAGAGACGTTCATTAATCCGGTCGCTAGAGCGCAGGGTGTCAACCACAAACTTTAAAGTGTTTTACAGGGAAGTTCAAGGAAAATGAAACACTAGTTCTAATATTTTTTAGAAGTGTTTCTACACGGTGGCACAGTTGGTAGCATTGTTGCCCTCCAGCAAGAAGGTCCTGGGTTTAAATCCCGGCCTGGGGTCTTTCTGCGTGGAGTTTGCTGGTTCTGCCTGTTCATGTGTGACTTGCAACGTTAGGACTCAGACTCCGACATGTGCAACTGCTATTGTTGGAATTAGCATGTAGCCGATGCTAATGCTAGCTTGTTTTATTAAGTCAGATTACCGGACAAATTTATTACCAACTTCCCAAAGCCTTTGAAAGTGTACGGGTGACATGTTGATACTTTTTTTCTAATTTTGTTTTAATAGCAAACTCTAGGGGACAGAAAGTATTGCATGCCTGAACCAAAGCTCTCATCGACATGCCGGGAGGATTTGTTGTGATCTGTGATACTTGTGATTAGAGCGAATTGGAGGTGGACTTCAGCATATACCACAGACCGGGGGTCACACAGACCCCGCGGATAGAGCGGAAGGGTTAAGCATGTTTTATTATTTAGCACATGCTACTGTGTTAGCTTGGTGATAGCGTGTGGGCATTGAGTACAATTTAAAAAAAATAAAGTAAACCATATATGGCTGCCATTATTCTGGTCTTAAAAATCTACACCCTGCTCTCTTATTTTAAACTTTCTCTCAGGTGATAATGACTTGACTTGGACTGGAAGATTGTTTTTGGGACTTGGGCTGTACAGTCGTGGCCAAACGTTTTGAGAATTACATAAATATTGGAAATTAGAAAAGTGGATGCTTACGTTTTTTAACTCAGGTGAGAATGTTGACGAGCACAAGGCTGGAGATCATTATGTCAGGCTGATTGGGTTAGAATGGCAGACTTGACATGTTAAAAGGAGGGTGATGCTTGAAATCATTGTTCTTCCATTGTTAACCATGGTGAACTGCAAAGAAACGCGTGAAGCCATCATTGCGTTGCATAAAAATGGCTTCACAGGCAAGGATGTTGTCGCTACTAAAATTGCACCTAAATCAACAATTTATAGGATTATCAAGAACTTCAAGGAAAGAGGTTCAATTCTTGTTAAGAAGGCTTCAGGGCGTCCAAGAAAGTCCAGCAAGCGCCAGGATCGTCTCCTAAAGAGGATTCAGCTGCGGGATCGGAGTGCCACCAGTGCAGAGCTTGCTCAGGAATGGCAGCAGGCAGGTGTGAGTGCATCTGCACGCACAGTGAGGCGAAGACTTTTGGAAGATGGCCTGGTGTCAAGAAGGGCAGCAAAGAAGCCACTTCTCTCCAAAAAAACATCAGGGACAGATTGATCTTCTGCAGAAAGTCTGGTGAATGGACTGCTGAGGACTGGGGCAAAGTCATATTCTCCCATGAAGCCTCTTTCCGATTGTTTGGGGCAGCTGGAAAAAGGCTTGTCCGGAGAAGAAAAGGTGAGCGCTACCATCAGTCCTGTGTCATGCCAACAGTAAAGCATCCTGAGACCATTCATGTGTGGGGTTGCTTCTCATCCAAGGGCGTGGGCTCACTTACAATTATGCCCCAAAACACAGCCATGAATAAAGAATGGTACCAAAACACCCTCCAACAGCAACTTCTTCCAACAATCCAACAACAGTTTGGTGAAGAACAATGCATTTTCCAGCACGATGGAGCACCGTGCCATAAGGCAAAAGTGATAACCAAGTGGCTCGGGGACCAAAACGTTGAAATTTTGGTTCCATGGCCTGGAAACTTCCCAGATCTTAATCCCATTGAGAACTTGTGGTCAGTCCTCAAGAGGCGGGTGGAGAAACAAAAACCCACTAATTCTGACAAACTCCACAGAGTGATTATGAAAGAATGGGTTGCTATCAGTCAGGATTTGGCCCAGAAGTTGATTGAGAGCATGCCCAGTCGAATTGCAGAGGTCCTGAAAAAGAAGGGCCAACACTGCAAATACTGACTCTTTCCATAAATGTCATGTAATTGTCAATAAAAGCCTTTGAAACATATAAAGTGCTTGTAATTATATTTCAGTACATCACAGAAACAACTGAAACAAAGATCTAAAAGTGGTTTTGCAGCAAACTTTGTGAAAACTAATATTTGTGTCATTCTCAAAACTTTTGGCCACGACTGTAGAACCTAGTGACTTGACTTGGACTCGAACACTAGTAAGGACTCAAGTGTGACTTGGACTTGAGGGACGGTGACTTGACTACAACACTGCTCCTACAGTCTAAAACGTGACTGCTGGGTTATTTGTCTGTCTAGATTGCCCTTAAGTGTGTATGCATGGTTGTGTGTCTCTGCGATGGACTGACGACCTGTCCAGGGTGTACCTCGCCTCTCGTCCAATGACCGATTGCAGATAAACACTAGCCCCGCCCATGACGCTACAAGGACTAGTGGGTATAGACGATAGTTTTTTTTTATTAACTTTTCATTACAGCTGTAAGTCTTAAGAGACATCTCTATCAGCTTTGCACATCTGAATATAGAGATTCGTCCCTAAATAGCTTATATTTCAGTCAGACTGGATAGAACATCTGGCCAACGATTCTCAATGGAATTTCAGTCTGAACTTTGACTAGGCTTTTCAATGCTTTAATCCAAGTTATCGCATCGTAGTCTCATGTCTTTTTCAGCCGCTAACAGGTCTACTTACAGGATTGCTCTGTGTTTAGCTTCATTGATTTTCCCCCATCAACTCTGACTAGCTTACCTATTCCTGCTGGTCAATAGCGTCCCCACAGTATGATGCTGCCACCACCACAGTTATAGTGTTAGTTTTTCACCCCACAGAATGTTTTGCATGGTGTTACGTCCCAGGGAGAAGTAACATAAACCCTGTAGTCAAATGTTACGTTGGAGGAACAAAAGATTTTTATCAGAAAAGAGCAATAAAACAAATGTACAGAACAGGAATGTCCTACAAATGAATTTACAAACTGAATTCTGAGAAGCGGTAAACAAAATAGGGCACAAAAAAAAGAACCAACTTATAGCACTGTCTCTTTAACTGAAATAAAGCAGATGGTGTTATCCAGATTTAAAGTTACTCTAAAAGATAAACAACTTAAGAGTACTGCACCAAATAATCTAAAGATCTAACAAAACTAAGCAGAAGAGAAACAACCCACAGAGCAGAAACAAACTGAGCAAGGAGAACAGGCTGCCGGGGGAGGAAAGCACCACAGTGACAAGCTGCTCCACCCCTGCAGGTGGGACTGGAGATCTTTTTTTCTTAAAGGGCAGGGAACCAATCAGAAGCTCCAGTCTGCTTGATGAGCCACAGGTCGCTTTGATTGACTGCAGGAGGAGGAGCAAGGAACTGAGTCTGTAGGGAAGACAGGAGAGCGGAGAGAAAATGCAAAATTAGTGAACAAAATGTCTGAAAAACAGTGTTGGAACAGAGAAAGACCACGAGGCCCCTGTAAATACAAGTGGCCGTAACAATGCAAACAAATAGGTAGACATTAGTTTTATCTCAGTCTTCTGCATATTTTAGCAGGTCATGCACCACAATGCTACAACAGAGTTCCTTTGGGGATTTTTTCAGCCATTATTTTCTTCTTGCCACCTGAGCTGTGGGTCTCTGCAGCTCCTCCAGGGTTACCGTGGGCCTTTCGGTGCTCTGTAGGATGTTGTTTTAGAACCTAACCCTTCTTTAAACTTCTCCATTTCTTCCTCCCTGACATGTCTGCTGTGCTCCTTGGTCTCCATGATGCTGTTTGTTCTCCAACGTTCTCCAACAAACCTCTGAGGCCTTCACAGAACAGCTGCACTCGGTCTGGGTTTTTTACATCCATTTCTTCCAAATAAGTAAATAATGCATACACAGAGGAGGAAGATATATGCAAATTTACAATCGTTCTTTGGAAAACATTTACTTTAACAGTTCACCGATTTTCCCACACTTGCATTGGCGAACTATCCAAAAATAGTTAAAAATTGTGGATACTTTTCCAAATTGCAAATACAGTTGACCTTTTTCATTATTTGGGAGTTTTTTGCGAGCTTACAAATGCTGAATGGATCAAAATTAGTTGTTGAAATGAAAGCTAGAAGGTTTTTGTTTCTGTTTCAACAGTTTTTCATCTGCAGTGCAGGAGAGAAAATCCACTTTTGCGCGAGTAGGTTTAACAAATCTAAATTTAACTGCTCTTTAGAATATCCTACAATGACACTGAGTAACTGTTAATCATCGACATAAAGTGACAATGTACATCTCCACGAGGTCAAACTTTAATAGTTTCAATAAAAGGGTGCATGACTGCAAACTCCTGCTGCAGAAATCAGAGTATTTCTGAGAAGGGACATGCAGGCTTACTGTCTGACTAACAAATCTGAGGTCTCTATATGCAAAATGTGTTGGCAAATACAGGCAACAGGGTAAGGGCTTAATCCTTCGAAACAGTTAGAAGTGCTCAGGCTGCGGCTTCGCTTGTGTGAGGAGACGTGGCAAATCAAAACGGTGCACAGGTAACCGACAGAACAAAAGGCTGAGGATCCTCCTGGGTGGGACTAAACAAACAGGACATGAGTCCTGGAAGAGGAGGGGCGTCGCTGCTGGGGGTTGCCTGGGGAAAAACGGGGAAAACTGAAGGAAACTGAGACATTCCTTTAGGGCTAGAAAGGTGTACAGGGAGGTTAAAAAGCCTTGATAGCTGATACAGCATAGATTGTGTTTAAAATATGAAAAGCTCAGTTGTGTTTTTTCAGCCTAAAGCATTTTCTGTCTTTTTTTGGGGGGGGGGCACTTTTTCAGAAAGTGTATGTCAGAAACTACATTATTCTATCTTTTTAAAATGCGTTAAACTGTAACAGAAACCATTTCAGCACAGAGAAGAAAACACACAACACGCACGTTTTGCTGGGTGCAAACTTTATGCTCTATCAGACAGAAACAGGTAAAGAGATAGAGCAGGATGTACTCAATTTGTTTTGCAAATCTTAATGCAAATGAGCCCCAGCCAGTACTTTGGAAACCGTGCAGGATGTGAAGGGTGTCTGAACAAATGCCCGAGGCATCAATGATGCATTCATTGAGTTCTGGGTGGGTGATCCCCGGCAGGAGCTGTTCTCACTGCCAGAGAGATCAAAGCTACGACCTGGGAAATCGGAATCACTGTTTACCGTTGTAAAGTATCCATCATAAACCGGACCTTCTTGTCACAAGTTTCTACTTCTGGCGGTCTCTGTTTTTTTAAACAGTTTCTGCCTGCATGAAAATTACTCCCCTGCTTTGAGATTTTTTTTTTCTGCTTCACCAGATTTTGAAGATATTTCTAAGCTGCTTTTCACTCTTAACCAAACTTCTATGTACTTTATTTTCTATAAAACCAAAACATATATCCAAGCATATTAATGAAAAATTGAGTGGAAGGAAAAAGTGTTGAAACAAAAAGTGCAAAAGCAGCAGGGATGACTACACCCCCAAGAAGACTTTGAAACAAAGGCAGTTGAAGGTATTTTCTTGGAGATACCAGAGTCATCAATGCAGACGAGCTTAAGGATGCTCCTAAAGCAACCTGGGCTTCCTTAACGTGTAATCACTGCAGCAGGGGGATTGCTTCAATGCCACGCACACTGGATGAAGCTCTGATTCAAACAAGTATGGAGTACACATACTGTTCAGTACATTAACATATTTTTCAGTAAGCCAACATTTTTGTATTGAAGGATAACCTTTCACATATGACCCAGAAAAAATGCATTTACTTTAACAGTGACCTTTAGCTCATCTGCATTGCTGAGTCTGGTGTCTCACATACAACTCTTAAGTGGGATTTGTTTCTGAATCCATTCAATGCTTCAGTTATAACTGGCGCTTGTGCACTTTTTCCCTCCACTTAACTTCCAATTAAGAGCTTGAATTCAATACTCTTTGAATACTCTTCTTTAGCAGCAACATTTCGTGTCAGTCAAGTCAGCAGTCTAACCCATGATTGTTTAGCCCCAACAAAACATTTCTGTTATATAAAAATAAAAAAATTATATTAGGTGATGTAATACTGAAGTTTGGATTTTTATTAGCTAAAAGTGATAATCATCAAAATCAACAGAAATAAATGCTTGAAATGTATCACTGTGTGTAATGACGCTATAGCTATAATATGAGTTTCACATTTTGATCTGAATTATTGAAATTAATGAACTTTTCAGTGATATTTTGTTAGTTGTATTCTGTAATTTACTAAGATACACTTTAAAATGTGACTATATAATAATGTACAAGTCAACAACATATTTTTACATATAAATAGGTAAGTATTGAAAATATCATCAAACTATCTCATCTTAAAGAGATGAATAGAGACGGATATTGAAAAAATAAAATGAGAGATAGCTCTAGAAAAACAACAAGATGCCCTTCTTGTTGTTTTTTTGGGCCTCGTATGATATGCCTGCATCACTCCAAAACAGAAAAAGTAACTGTCGGCAGATTTCCTCTGCATGACTGAAAGCAGGAAGAAGCAGAATGATCACTGCCGCTGCTGTCACACAGTACGGGGGCGTGATACAGTTTGATTGCCAGCAACACAGTGTTGTGGTTCTGCGTCGCTACAGATAAGTGTGGTGATGACGGCTGAGTGACGCAAACTAATGTCCACGCCTGAGGGAGAATGAGAGAAAGTCAATAAAAACAAAAACCATCAATTAACATCTAATAATTATAATGGGTTTTCTTCAATCATCAGGTTTTTTTTTGTTGCATCATAAAGAGAAAAATTAATTAAATTGAATTCTGAGTTTTAATCCAGAATAACCAAGAACAGCTTCTGAAGTAGGTATACGAATTTGGAAAGTTAGAATTTTCTAACCAACCCTGACCTCAAAATCCAGTATGGCCATCATACGTATAGAATAAAATAAAAAGTAACGGTTAAAAAAAGCATTTATTTACAATCGTGTCTGTTAGTATCTCATAAAATGGGTCGCAGAAATTGCACTTTGTGACGTCTGCTGGTGAAAGTGTTGCTATGTAGTGCTTGAATGCACAAAATGCAGAGACATCCACTGTTGTTTGGTCGTTAAATGTAGCTAGCTTGTAGAGGACTTTAACTAGAAAATCCAACTCGTTTTCTGTCATGATTATGTTGGGTTATGATTCCCAGATGAGAGTTCTGATTTCCGTCGCTGATGAAACACAACATAATGTTTTAGCTAGAGCTGATAGCAAAAAAAAAGGTTAAATGCTAGTACCACCACTAGCTATTTTTTGCTATCTAGCAGAAAAATCTATGGATTTACATGGTGCTAGCTAACTTTTATCTATTAAAAATAGTAAAACCATTTCTTATTTAAAGCTTACTTCTCTTTAAAATTAATCATCTACCCACAATGCTAAAATATGATGTTTGCTAAGTTGTCATTAGCAAATATCACCCTTCTTAATTGCTAAACAAACAGGCTGAATGTAGTAAATATGCTAGGCTAATTAATAGATGTAGCTCTTGTGTCGTGCATTTATAAACACGCATGTAAAGTATGTTTTCAGCCATCATAGAAAATAAGACTTTCTACATTTCTTTTTTATGAACATCTGGTTCAGTAAAATAGCTACAAGTCATTAGCTAGGTTGAGTCCTTCCTTTGTAACAGAACGAAGATCAGTGAATCACTTTAGGCTGCTCTCAGGTGTTCACATGAAAGTTCAAACCAAGCATACCTAAATTTAAGGTGACAAAGTGATGACCGGACATTCCCTTCTAGAGAGCAGAATTCCCACAGTCCCACAGCATCCCACTTGTGGGTATGAAATTCTTTTTTTATATTATTTTTGTTTTATGCAGACCTACCAAATAGTTCAATTACTTCCCCAAAAGTCTTAGGGATTATCCAAATTATTCATCCTGGTCTTTGTTTTGTTTTTTGGACAGCAGGGGTTTCGGCCTATAGGTGCTCTCCCATGGATCCTATGTTTCCCCAGTTTCTCTTCCTTATTAATGAATCAGAAACACTGACCTTAGTGGTCTCTTTCACTTGTTTTTTTTACTAATACATTTGTTGTGGTCTCTAGTATGAATGAATGAATGAATGAATGAATGAATGAATGAATGAATGAATGCCTTGTGGAAAAGATGTTCTCGCGCTGCTGTTTCAGGAGGTTGAAGTTTGTCTGAGGAGTGGGTGGGTGGAAACGACAGGATTACAAGTTTTACTCATTGATATTCATGATATGAAAACGTCTCGCCTCTGATTGGCTAACAGCAACGCAACTCTTATGCTGCCTTCTAACGAATAACTAACGTTATACTTATAACCGTTTCTTCCTTAGCTCTTCTTTTTTTGGGTAATAAATGCAATGCTAATGTGTTATCTCCACAAATAACACAAGCCCAAAGTGTTCCGCCATGTTGTGGAGTTGCTAATGGTTAGCTTCTACTAGCAGAGACGTGCTCTGCTCTCTCTTGGCAGCAAAATCAATACAGCCTTCCCGTGGGCGGTCGCAAGCCAAGGTAGGCGATACCATGAAAACTAATTTTCTCTGTGACGTAGAAGGGACTGGCTTTTTCTGACTCGCTCGTTTTCCCGTCTGTTTTCTTTCTTTGGCTGATGCAGGTAATGGGGGTTGGAGAAAATGTTCACGTTCAGCATGCATATGCAGCTCAGAGTGACCAATCATATTTTAAAGAACAAAAACAAGCATTACACGGTTTCTCAGTGAATGCGCCCTTTAATTGAAGCGTGTTATTCCTGCAGAGGTTAAGATGTTGTTTTGGGGTTTTTTGTGACCTCCTGGATGAGTCATTATTGCACTCTTAGGGTTATTTTGGTAGGTCGGCCACTCCTGAGAAGGTACCTGATGATGGCTCTCACTGTGGTTCTCTAGAATCCAAAAGCCTTTGAAAAAGGTTTTGTAACCCAGATGTCAGTGACCTTGTTCCTCATCTGTTTTTGAATTTCCTTAGATTAGGGGGCGATGTGTTGCTTTGTAAGATAAATTAGACTACTTTGTGTCGTCAGACTGGTTTTGAGATGATTCCCTCTTTCTATCTACTGGTCTGGCAGTAATCAAGCCTGGGTGTGGCTGATGAAACTTAATCAGAGTTAATCTGTAAAGGGGCAAAATACTTCACACAGTGCTGTATTTTGTATACCCACCGCAATATGCTCCATAAAATTATCAAAATCAGCAATAAAATCATCGGTCAGGAGCAGGACTCAGTCAGTAGCATCTATGACTCCAGAGTTCTGAAGAAAGGAACCCAGATCTCCACAGACCCTTCACACCCGTTGCACTCTCACTACGCCCTTTTGCCGTCAGGGCGCAGGTTTAGGTCCCTCCCTCTGGGGACAAAGAGGGCGATCTCCACTTTTCTCCCTACCTCCATTCGCCTGTTGAATAATTGACTGGGAGGATCTGGTCTATCACAGGCCCACTATATTGTTTTAATGTATTTATTGCTCATGTTGATTGTGTTGTATGTCTGTGGATGTACTGTTTTTTAATTTATTGGGCCCATACTGGCACTTCCTCTGCAAATGAAGTTCCTAACGGATAAATAAAGTGAATTTGATTTGATTTGATTTGATATTTTATTGTGTTTAGAATAAAAGTTGACATTTTTTTCATGCTTGCTCTGCAAGACGTCAAACTGCACTGGATTTTATTAAGAGACATCAAAGGGAAGGGGGTTGAATGCAGATGTGTGTCACACTTTGTGAATCGTTTTAAAAAACTATGCATCATTTTCATCCCACTTTTTCATTTATGCACTACTTTGTAAGTCGACACTGAGTTAATCTTTCTGCAGTGTTACTGTGGCTAACATCTGATTACCCGAAGAAACCCGATAAACCAGTGTTCCACCACACTTCTTCACTTTTTTCTCCATTTGGGTGGGGGAGCCTCTACTATTTTGGTGGTTGTTTTGGCTCTTCCGTTGCTTGACATCAAGGTGTGGGGTTTTTTCCAGGCCTCTGAATGTTTTGCATATTGTGTGCTGCTTTGCATACTGCATGCTACATTTCGACCAAATCAGTACAAATACAACCAATGATTTCCCTCTGAGCACCTTGGGAACAGCTGCCACCTCAAATGAAGCTCTCTTTTAAAGGAACAATAAATAAAGGAATAATTTGTTTCCTAATTTTAATTTAAAGACACGGTGGAGATAAATCTAGTAGTCAAGATGTGTTTACCACTGATTGGGGTCCACTTCACCAAAAATATACACCTTTTTCAATATCTTTATGTCATTAAAGGATTTTGCCAAACATAAAACCCAGAAGTTAAACACTTGTAAACTGCAGCTACACAGATCAGAGGTGATAGTCCCTCCAGAAACAAGAGGATTCCAAAGTTGTGACTTAAACTTCGAAGTCATGCATCCAAATGCAGATTTCCTCCTCGACTGATAAACAGCCAGCTGCTAAGAAGAAAGGGTGGAACAAGATGAGTGAAAAGTCCAAATGAGTGAAAGCAGAGGGTTGAAATCTTTGGGCAGCAGACTGTTCCAGAGCGAGCCGGCCGGTGGAGGCTGCCTGATAACCTTATCATGGCCTCTCCACACTGTAACGGCTGCAGCAGCAACGAGACAGGGAGGAGCGGACAGGCCCGAAGCTGAGATAGCAACAAGAGCAGCTCGTCTAATAAACGACGGACGACCGAGACAAAGGGGGAAGACGCAAAAGATCAAGCAAATCATCACCACAGCGAACAACAGATTGCCAGTGACAATCAGTTGGGTCTTCTGTCAATCCTTTCCTGAAAAGAACTGAGCTTTTATTACATATTGTGATCTATGAAAATGTTCTATCCCTATGCGTAACTTCAGTTTTAACTTGTTCGTCACAACATATCAAGCACTTGTGTTAATAATCATGAGTAATACTGCCTTCCTAATCCGTGCACAGAATCATAGTTGGTTTTCTTTTTATAAATGAATAACATACATTTATAGTAGGTAACACATTTTACACAATAAAGAAGGTGTTTGTTAATATAATAAGTACAGCCCATGATTATAGCACCATCTTCAGTAGCAATAACTCAGCAGCAGCTTCCTCTTTCTCTGTCGCTTTAGTCGACTCTTCTTCACAAAGTTGTTTTAGTTCATTGAGGTTTGACGATATTAGTTTTTGTACAGATCGCTTAAGGTCCCAGCACAACATTTCTATCATGTTGGGGTCTGGACTTTGACTGAAGCCAGGTTCACAATGCGCATTTTTTGGCCGTCGTAGACAATAAAATTTGTGGTGATTCACAGGTCTGTGGCCGCCCCGTGCGACGGGCCCTCGTACAGCTTATTGAGCACTCTCACGACCAGATCCGACAGTCTTCATTTATTGAGCTTCGGCAGCAAAGAAAGTGCATATGACATTTCATTTTTGCCATCTTGGGTTATCTGTCGGCTTCTAGTGACCTATGCTGTTTGTGACGTATGGTCATGATGTTGGCGTGTCCTGCTAGAGCGAGAGGTCGTGCATTTTCACTCACTGAAATATTGGGCCGTACACTGTTCCACCTCTCTAGAGCTCCAACAGTGTGACATAAAGCAGTACTTTGTGATGGCCGAAAAATGCACACTGTGAGCGGGGCTTTAGTCATTGCGGCGTTTTAAATATTAGTCCTTTTGTCGATTTCCTGCTGTATTTGGGGTCGTTGTTCAGCCTAGGTTCTGCTTAGAATACCTCGTTAACGAGGAGTTTTGGGCCAAATCAATGGCTGCAACGTCCTGCCCAAGCCATGTGATTGCAAAACAAGCCCGTATCATCAGTCCTCCACCTCCGTGCTTGACAGCTGGTATCAGTGGTGTTGGAAGACATACAGCCTTACTGTGGCAAAAGCCTAAAATGTACAGCTTCCGAGTGTGACATGGACTTTAATGTTGGATTTTAAAATATACTTGAAGAGACTAAAAGAAGTTATATTGTATGTCAAAGCAGTCAAGCTTTCTTGTAATGTTTTGTATAGGATCTTAAGGCACATCTTTGTTTAGTAGTTTACTGTCAACCTTATGATAAATGTGGGAATTTAACAGAGACACAAAAGCTGTAATCTGCAGCACAGGCTCCAGTAATATAGGTCTAGCAATGCCTTCTGTTAAATGTGTTAAAAGGAAAATGTTTCATAAGTGTATTATTTCATTAAGATGCAACTCTGGAACTGGAGTCCATCCATCAATCCATCCAACTTTTTACCAGCTAAATCATGCAGGATTGCAGGGGGGTGGAGCCTGTCTCCAGGGGTCAGTGGGTGAGTGGCAGGGTACAACCTGGATGGGTGAACAGTTCATGAAAGGGTAACATCGGGACACTAAACCATGCCTGCACAGACCAACACAGACATGCTGTTAACTTAAGATGCATGTCTATTGAAACTGGGAGGAAGCCGATAGACCTGCAGAGACAACCCACATACAACATACCAAGCTCTTCATTGGTCAGGACTCAAACCCACCACCTTCCTGCTGTGAAGTAACGATGCTAACAGTTGGACCACCAGGCAGCACCAAGCATAAAACATGCTTCTGTTTTCTTAGAGAAAAGACGAGCTTTAAACCATTAAAACAAGCCGTTCAGCGTTTCCCTAACTGCCCTGTCATGAACCCTAACATTTATTATGCTGCTGTAAGTGGGGCCTGCAGAGTCCGAGATGGAGCTCTTGACTTTATTTTCCATTTTGACGCTCGGAACTTGGACTGAATATGATGGGACGTCCACTCTTTGGAAGATTGGCAGCTGTCTTAGAAATGTGTTTACAGTGGACCCTCGATTTTCACGGGGGTTAGGGACCACAGCCACCCGCGGGTGGCTGAGAACCATGAATACTTGAGACCCCCTCTGAAAACTCTCATAACTAACTAATTTAATCGTTCAAACACCAAATATAGCTTAATATTCATTAATACACACAGTGGAAACTGTCTTAGCACTAACGCAGGAGATAACATCCACAGTTTTCCTTATTTCCCTTCTTGAGGGATCAATCAGCACCAGTCAGGGCCCAGAAAAATAAACGGTGCTTCTGGATTGGCTGCTTTACAATAGTTGTTTTGAAGATTTCAGCTTCCCAAGCTGTATTTTCTTACGAATATTTAAGATCTGCTCTACAAATAAAAACAGTGAATAAGCTAATTGCTATGAATACTTTTGAGTTACGTTCCACAGAAAAATCCACAAATACTAAACCGCAGATAGGCGAGGGACCACTGTGTAACTCTTCCCAGTTTAATGGGCACCAACGGTTGCTTTTCTAAGGTCATTGCTGATGTCTTTCCTACCTGGCATTCTGTTAACACACATCTGTATGCTCTAGAGCAGCAAGCTGGCAAATCTACTGTTTTTACAGAGGTTCTCACACACATGAAGACCTTCTCAACAGCACCTGACTGTTTCTTTACCTCTTAAATCCAATGAAAGCAGCACTAATAAACTTAGTCTGTTGAAACAGAGCTTTTTCCTGGAGATTGGCTTCATTTTTCTTTCTTAGCTAATAGCAGTTAAAAAAACTTTTTTATTTCCTCATACATAAACCATACTATTAAAAGAAAGAGAGTGGCTGTAGAAAGTCTAGTGTTCCTGTTCCAGAAACACTGAACAACCAAATGCTTGAATATCCAACACTAGAAATAAAAAGTACAACATAATAACATCTGACCTCATTTTTTCCTAATTGCTACAACCACATTAAATCCAGGTTTCTTTTGATTTAATTAAGAGTGAAAAATCACTCATTTCAAGCAAGTCGAGGAAAAAGTGTCAGTAGCATCACTGTGTGACAACTGTAGTAGACAAACTTGAACGAACATAAAAAAGGAGACGGATGATTATCCAACAGCATCTAAAATAACTATGTAAACAGACAGACGACTGGAGCGTCTTCTCTCCTTCCTCGTGGGATGATAATCTGTTGACAGTTTTAGGGTGGGACGGTGGAAAAATCTTATTTACTCAGAAACCTTTTCAAAACACAGGATTTCTCAGATTACTTGAACACACCTTTACCAGAAGCTGGAGCTCCCCTTATTATTTCATTATTTCAAAATAGATCCCAGTTACAAATCCATAATATTTGCATAAAGAATTATCAAGGAACAGGCTGGCAAAGCGTAGATCTAAAAAAAAAACAGCACAGGTATGTTTCGTCTAGAGCTGGTTTTTTTGTCGGTGTGCCGCCATCATGTGGCCAGAAACTGAAAACCAACCAAGCAATTAAACAGATTTAAAAGTGAAAGAGAAAATAAGCCAATCCAATTAGGAAGTTTGGTTTTTATGCTTAGTAAAAGAGCATCGTATAGAATAAATTGTTGAATTGTTGAAGAGGAAATGATATAAAGGCTACTTTCTCGTGTTTATCCTCAGGTACAAGAACTGAACTTTAAATGAACGAAAAAGCAGGAAAAATCCAAACCTGGAAACATCTAAAGAAAACCAGAGGAATTATTAGCAAAATTATCTTCAGGAATGTATGCTTAAAATTAGGAAATTCTACATACGTTTTAAAATATCGTGTACATCATTAAAAATAAACAAAACATCTTAAAGTCATGTACAACCTTAATGAATCCATAAAAGGCTCACTTACATTTAAAAAAATATTTTTTTTAAATTATTTTATCAAAGAAAGAATCTGCTTTTTTGTCATTGGTGTTACTTGGCATGGAAACAACAATAATAGTGTCGGTTTCTTCATTGTTTCCTAATTATAGTCGGAATATTTTTGGTAGAGGTAAAATAAAAATAGTAGAACACTATAATACCAACAAAAATGGTCAAATTATTTATGTTTATTCAGCATCGCATACAATTATTTGAATCTCAGTTCCAAAGTTTCCTTTAGAATGCATAAATAACATTTGTACAAACTATATTACCAACTTCAGTTAAAATATAGATTACCAAAATATTGCAAGGAATTTCAAAAATCAATTTGTATTAAATATTTCGGAGGAAGACCTTAAATAATCTGCCTAAAATTCTTAAACACCCAGAGATACATAATTTTGCATAATGATTTTTGAGTTATTATTTATTGTTTTAATCATAGTTTGAAGTCAGGCATCTGGAATACCTTTGTTTACTGAACCTCTGCCACTAACCTATTTACCTAGAAAAAAGCTTCACTGCATTATTTCAAAAATAAAAGCATCTTATGTATTGAAACATCAATGATTTAATTCTATCTATTTTAATTCAATAACAATATGTATCATCATTTGTTAGTCTGTTCTCCTTTACATTTTCAGTCCAAAACGGGATACCTTAATGTGGCTACATGTCTATCTAGATATATACTTCCGGAATTGCGGAATTGCGCCGCTCAAGGTGGCAGCATGTTGGAGTAGCTCTGTTACTTTGGTTCATATTTTCTTTTTTAAAACTTTAATTCTTCCATTTTTGGTAGAAACATTGTTTTTGTGGACAACTGTTCTCTCTGGTTTTGAATGCTGTGCAGCTGGAAGGATTTTTGCTGATACTTTTTATTTTTGGACATTTGTTATGATGCATAACCATGGCAACAAGGTGGTTTACAACTGGCAGCAGCTGATTAACATCACAAAAACTCAAATAATACCTCAGCTACAGCCACAAAACCCTGATGAGTTGAAAAGAAGACGCCATAGATCCAGAGCATCCTCTACATCAGACTGTCATACAACTACAGAGCGTCTTCAGTCAGAGGCTTCTTCAGATCTGCAGACTGCTACAGGAGATCATCCCTACCCACAGCCATCAGCATCTACAACAAATCTTTGAAGGAACTTGCATAATGAGTTACAACAACATTTAATTTCCCTTTGGGATTAATAACGTAATTTTGAATTGAATTTGAATTTGAATACAGTACAGACCACAAGTTTGGACACACTTTCTCATTCAATTGAATGAAACTTTTAGTCTGTACTATATATATATATATATATATATATATATATATATATATATATATATATATATATATATATATATATATATATATATATATGTGTGCAGTCTAAGTATATGCATAGTAGATGCTTGTGGGTAAAGAACATGGGATTTAACCTTTTTTGTCAGAGTGACAGGAAAGTATGAATATACAAAAGAATAAACAATATACGGAGAATGCTGAGAACAACATATCAACTCTGGAAGTTGTTGGAAAAATAAAACAAAACAAAATTAGGGGTATTGTGTGCCGGAATTAAAAAAAAAAATTTTTTTTTTGTTGTTTCTGATTTATTCTTGAAACTTTACATTAACTTTTGGATCCAGAGCAATCGTTTCATTTGGTTATATTTCTAATTTTATTTTTTAGGTTGGTTGGTGAACGAAATGGAAGCGGAACCTTTTATTAGAGTAGACATTTCCGCCCGGGCTTATTTTGCAAATTCACCCTCCCAGTACCTCCTCCGTCAAACAGCTTCATTTCGCTCAATTTTAACCGTCGTAATGGCGGCTTTAGCTGGCGCGGATCAGGGGGAGGTGCAGTTAAATTTTACCCTAAAAGAGCTGAGCCTGTCTGGCCGGACCGAGGAGGCCGCACTGGGCGGCTCGTCCGCCGTGGAGCTGCGGAACAAGAAGCTGGTGTGCGTGGAGTATCCTGCGGTGGTGACCAGCGTGGAGAGGATGCTGGAGACTCTGGGAGGGGAAGAGACACTGAGCAAAGTAAGCGGAACCTACAGCTGGCCCATAACCCGAATAGGTTCAGTCACCAAAAAAAAAGAAAAACACAATTTTTTTTTTTTTTTTTCTGTTTCATTTCAGAAGAAATTCTCGTTTTCCCTCGTTTGTTTTGGATAATTAACTCAAACTCATGCATAATTTAGGCATAAAATGATGAACCAAGAAATAGATTTTAAATTAAATCTTAAGTTTTTTTGCCTTTTTTTTATTTATTTAATTAACCTGAGAGAAATCCCAAGCTTAAAACTGCAGACATCAGTTTATTGAGATATTATGTGTTCGATAAGAGCTTCGATCCTGTAGCTTTGAAATGCGTCCCTTCACCAACACACCTGGACCGATTCCCTCATCAGCAGCATCCAGTCCTTCAGCTCTGCACAGGCCTGGTAGCGAGCCTTTCGTTTGATTCATGTGTGGCGGAGAAGGGACCCATCTAAAAGCTACAGGATAAAAGCTCGTGAGCAGCGTTTCCTGCCCTGCATGTTTTAGACCAGTGGTTCCCAACCCTGGTCCTCTGGGCACACCGTCTTGTATGTCTTTGGTGTTTCCTTGCTGCTGCACACCTGGTTGAATAAACCGGCTTCTGCAGCAATTGGAAGCATGCTAATTAGGTAATGCAATCAGTTGAAGCAGGTGTGCTGAAGTGGGGATCCATCTAAAACATGCAAGACAATGGACGCTGAAGACCAGGTAGGAAACCACTGTAATCCACATTTAATCTCAGTATTAATCCAGCTGGTCTGTGATGGTCTGATGAAACTAAAATAGTAACTTTTTGGACACACCATGTTTAATTTTTCTTCTTTTCCTTATTTTTTGTTTTTTCTGTCTTTTTCATTTCTTCTTGTTTTTTTTCCCTTGTTTTGTTAGTTTCTTTTTCGTTTTTCCTTCTTGAACACATTGTAGAGGCAGCATCATGCTGTGGGGATGCTTCTCTTCAGCAGTGGCAGGAAAGCTGGTCAGAGGTTGCAAAAGACTTGAGACAGGGGTGGAGGTTGACTTTCCAGCTTTACAGCGAGCTAAACATACGCAGAGGGATAAAATAAAGGGCAATTACGCATCTTTTTTTTTTTTACCCTCTTTATCTCGTTGGATTGGGGTTATAAACTGGACCACGGTATCGCATATTCCTAGAAAACACAGGTGTCACCCCGTGTTGTCACTCCCCCATATGTAGCAGGGATGAGTAGTTTTGACATCAGCTCATTAAAACACAACAGTTTTAGAATACACATCTACAAACAAAATCATCAGAATTTCAAATGTGTGTACTTTGTGTTTTTTTTTCTGTTTATTTATATTTGTTTTGTAGTGTAAAAAATGCACAAGACGACAGTTTAAAACTATATCTGGTTCCATTTTGTATCTTTCAGTTACCTTTTTTTCTAATGTAAAAACATTCACTACATGTTTAAAAAAATAAATAGTTTTTTGGTATTGTGAGATTTCAAGCAAATGAACTTAAAACTGACTGTTATGTCTCCGTCGTCTAACTGGCTGTTGGTGTTCGTCCCACAGACCTTCAGCGACCCCAGCAGGCGTCTGGAGATGCGCTTCCGACCTCAGGACCCCTTCTGTCACTCTCTGTGTGGAAACCGGCTCCCGTCGAGCAACCTCCTCCTCAGGGTGCGACGACGGGTGCGAAAGAAAGACCCCAGTGATACTCTGATCCAAATGGATATAGTGGGAATCGTAGGAACGACATACAAGTTCCAGGGTGAGGTGAAAAGCTGTTTTAGTGCATCATTTTTTAGAATTAATTATAAATACAGTGGGGATCGAAAGTTTAGGCACCCCAGGTAAACATTTGTATTAATGAAGCCAAGGAAAGATGGAAACGTCTCCAAAAGGCATTAAATTACAGACGAGACATTCTTATAATGTGTCAAAAAAGTTAGATTTTATTTTCATCATCTACACTTTCAAAATAACCGAAAACAAAATAATGGCGTCTGCAAAAGTTTGGGCACCCCGCAGAGTTAATACCTTGTACTGCCCCATTTGGACAGCTGAGACATGACAGTGGCATGGAATGTTTGCAATCATTGTTTGGAAAGACCAGGAGATGTCAGTCTCAAAGGCTTTAAATGCCCAGACTCATCTGACCTTGCCCCAACAATCAGCTCCATGGGTTCCTCTAAGCAGTTGTCTAGAACCCTGAAACTGAAAATAGTTGACTCTGACAAGGCAGGAGAAGGCTATAAGAAGATTGCAAAGCGTTTTCAGATGTCAATATCCTCTGTTCGGAATGTAATTAAGAAGTGGCAGTCATCAGGAACAGTGGAAGTTAAAGCCAGATCTGGAAGACCAAGAAAAATATCCGACAGAACAGCTCGCAGGATTGTGAGAAAAATAAGCCAAAACCCACGTTTGACTGCACGATCCCTCCAGAAAGATCTGGCAGACACTGGAGTTGTGGTACACTATTCCACTATAAAGAGATACTTGTACAAATATGGTCTTCATGGAAGATTAACCAGAAGAAAACCTCTTCTACGTCCTCATCACAAAAATCTGCGTTTGAAGTTTGCAAATGAACATATAGACAAGCCTGATTCATTTTGCATGCAAAAAAGTTCTGTGGACTGATGAGGTTAAAATAGAACTTTTTGGCCGGAATAAGCAAAGGTACATTTGGAGAAGAAATGGCACAGAATTTAATGAAAAGAACCTCTGTCCAACTGTTAAGCATGGGGGTGGATCAATCATGCTATGGGGTTGTATTGCAGCCAGTGGCACAGGGAACATTTCACGAGTTGAAGGAAAGATGGATTCTATAACATTTCAGCAAATTTTGGACGGTAACTTGATGCCATCTGCAAAAAAGCTGAAGTTGAAGAGAGGATGGCTTTTACAAATGGATAATGATCCTAAACACACCTCAAAATCCACGATGGATTACATCAAGAGGCGTAAACTGAAGGTTTTGCCATGGCCTTCACAATCTCCTGACCTCAACATAATTGAAAATCTATGGGTAGACCTTAAACGAGCAGTGTGTGGCAGACAGCCCAGAAACCTCAAAGAACTGGAACACTTTTGTAAGGAAGAATGGGCGAAGATACCTCAAACAAGAATTGAAAGACTCTTGGCTGGCTACAAAAAGCGGTTACAAGCCGTGATACTTGCCAAAGGGGGCAGTACAAGGTATTAACTCTGCGGGGTGTCCAAACTTTTGGAGAGACACCATTATTTAGTTTTCTGTTATTTTGAAAGTGTAAATGATGAAAATAAAATCTAACTTTTTTGACACATTATAAGAATGTCTCGTCTGTAATTTAATGCCTTTTGGAGATGTTTCCATCTTTACTTGGCTACTTTATGCACATTAATACAAATGTTTACCTGGGGTGCCCAAACTTTCGATCCCCACTGTAAGTAATGTTGTGATATTCCTGATGACATGTTTGTTTAAGTTTTGCTCCCGTATGCTGATTGGTTAAGTTTTCCTTATTTTTGGTTTTCTTTTGATAGTTTTTCCACAAAGAAAATGCCTAGAAATTTGCATGAAATCCAACTTTTCTTTGGTTACATTTATTAAGTTCAGAAAAATATTTTTGTCAAAATAAATAACTTGAAGCTTTTTGCTCATCTTTAACAGTGGTGACATTAAGTATGGAGCAAATTAACTGATACGAAGAATAAAAAGATGAAGAACCAGAGCACTGATTGTTTGTATGTGCCTTGCAGGGATGGCGGACTTCCAGTGCCTCGCTGTGGATTCCCAGGATGGAAAAAACGTGTCTCTGTACGACAAAATCATCCTCCGTAAAGCCGAGAATCAAGCCTTCTTCGAGCGGGACGTGCCTAACTTCCTCCCCCCGGCTATTTTCTCACGCCTCGACAGCCCCGTGGATTATTTCTACCGCCCCGACATCGTTCAGAAGCTGACATCGACTCTGTACGTGAACCTCAAAAAAACAGAGGAGGAGGGAGTTGCTAGGTCTTTTCTAATCGTTCTCCTGTTTTGTGTTTGCAGCCGTACGCCCGTCAGCAAGAACTTTATTGGTTTGAATAGGGTGCGGCGGCCTCACAACGCCATCTTCGTCAGCTTTACCGACCCCACCGTGCCCAGCGAGTGCCTGGAGGCGGCCCGGATCAACTGGGGTCGACTGTGTGTGAAGGAGCAGGACCGGCAGATTGAGGAGAGCGTGAAAAAGGTATTTGTTCAGCTGAAAGCGCGATGATTCTAACCCAAAGGTTGGACCGTATGATTCTATTTGTTTTATCTTATCTCTGACCAAACATTTTGGTGCTCAGATGTTTGAGAGCCGTCCCATCTGGTCCCGCAACGCTCTCAAGGCCAACCTCAACATTCACCCCGACAAGCTGAAGCTGCTGCTGCCCATCTACGCCTATTACATGGTGAGCTAACGAGGAGCAGCGCATTAATCAGGCTGTTGGTTCCAGTTCAGATGTGAAACCTGGAACTGCTGGTTTGCAGCGTGAAGTTACATGACTAGAAGCCAGAGCAGCTAAACTCCAGAGCCTTTTACTTTTCAACCTCATATGTATGTCAATAGACAAGAATATTGTGGAAAGGCTAATTAATCTCTATAATTAAATTCAGAAATTAAAACTGATATTATACAGATTCATAGAACACACTGTGATTATTTCTAAATTCAGTTTCTCAGAAAGTTATTGTGAATAAAGATAAGTAAAAAAAAAAAAAAGATGATTTTAATAGAGAAATGTAATGTTCAGTCAAACTGATTCAGTACATTTACACACACATCTAATTTGAATTTTGGCAATAATCGGACTAATAACTTAACCAGAAAGGGAGCCTTTATCCCAGTTTACGTCACTCAGAAAATCGAATTCTTGAATGAAGTCCGTTTTACTCCGCAACGGTAGGTGGCGCTGTGCGCCCTTTCGCGCTGGCATTCTTCCGGTTAGTCTAGAGCAGGGTTTCTTAACCCTGGTCCTCGGGGCCCAGTGGCCTCCATGTTTTAGGTGTTTTCCTTCTGCTACACACCTGACCTGAATAACATGGGTGATTGACATGCTTCTACAGCACTTTATGGCATGCAGGAGCTAATGCTATTGTTTGAATCAGGTGTGCTGGAACAGAGATGCATCTAAGACACAAACTACAGTGGGCCCTGAGGACCAGGGTTAAGAAACACTGGTCTAGAGCATCACACAGATAGTAAATAAATGCTGACAGCAGGGAAGCAGACAGAGTAAAAGCGGGATATACACAATGGGCGAATAAATGGAGGACAACAACGCTGCAGCATAGAACGGGTCGTAAGTACCGTACTGTTTGATTGTGTTACACTCGTTGTTGCTGCTGTGTTGTTGGGTCTCGTCGCTTCCTGTGAAAAGCTCGGCTAAGGCAGGTCTGGAGTTACATTTAGAGAAATTAGATTTTTCTAATCGCATTATCTGGGTGCCTTAACTCGATTACTGTAACTCTAGTTCGGTTCGACTTCAGTCAGACTAGGGCAATAATTCAGCTTTATCTTACTGCATGTAAACGCACTTATTCATTGAGAAGACTGCTAATATGGCCATTGTCCAGCAGACTAATCGAAGCCCTCCGCAAGGAGGGCAAGCCACAAAAGGTCATTGCTAAGGAACCTGACTGTTCACAGATGGTCATATTTAAACATATCAGTGGAAGGAACAAAATATGGTAGAAAAAGGGGTAACAGGCCTTGACAGGATTGTCAGGCCTTCAGGAGTCACCACACACAGAGATAAAGCCAGGACATGAATTACAGTGGTCACAGTCTTTGTTTTAAATATATTTTCTCTTTTTTGATCCTTTGCTTGCCATTTAGGTCTCCGCGGCCTCTATAAACACTCAAAACACGAATAAAATCCATCCATCCATTTTTATTTTTGCAACGTCTTGCTGTTAGAAATCTCATGCAAACAATCCGTTTTGAAAAAGTGTCTTGATGTCCATCTCCTGGGTCCGGGGGCTGGTGGCTCTACTGGGGCATCGGTACCTGGACCTGGGAGCATGAAGTGTGTATGGGGTGTATGAGTGAGGGTACAGCATCATTTCTTGGGTGTCGGTCGGCCGGTGCGCTGGGCCGATGTCCTCCTTTGTCGGTCGGCCGGTGCGCTGGGCCGATGTCCTCCTTTGTCGGTCGGCCGGTGCGCTGGGCCGATGTCCTCCTTTGGTTGGTTGGGGGACCTCTTTAGGGGGTACTAGGTTTGGGATTGTTGGTTGGTGCCTGCTTGGTGGCTCGGCGGGATACGGATCCAGCGTTTCTGCTCGTTCGATCACCTGTTCTGTGCGTATTGTGCGGGGTCGGTTCATTGACGGGTTGGACCGGCCCTGGCCTTTGTTGGATGCCTGGTCTCGGCACTCTGCTTTGCGTGGGATCAGGATTCAGGAGCCGGTGCAACTTGGTGTACAGGTGCTGGCTGGGCTTGGCCTGGGGAAGCTGTCCGTCCGCTGCGGCTATCGGTGGGGCGCCCCGACGTGGGGCAGGGGTGGAGCGCTGGGATGTTGGCGGTGGGAATTGGCTGGCTCTCCCGGTCCATGGACCCGTGATGTCGTCACTGCTGCCCCCCGGGCCCCTGCATAGTAGCCGCTGGACGTTCTCCTTTGGTTCTCCTTTGCTCCTCTCTTGGGGGATGCGGTCGGCCCCGCCCGGGGCTCTGTGGGTCCTTTGGACTTCTTGGCTCCGATCTCCTCCATGTCTGCATCGATTCCTGGGAGACGGATTGATGTCTGCTCACACCAGCTATCGAACACTCTTATGGAGAAACCTTATATGCACCAGCATTCTAACACACACACATAGATGTGGGGTCTCTGGTGTTTAAGGATATATTCTTGGGCTGAGGTTATCATTACTAGAGCTTGATTAATCGGTACCATGAGTTTTTCTGTGACATTGCTGTTGTATTTTTATATCTATTTTTGTGTGATGTGGTTGTGTATTTTTTAGTTCACAATGTTTGTTTTGTTTTGTCGATGTTCCTTTTTCGTTTTTTGTTTTGTTTTTTCCCCTCTCTCTGCTGTCCTGTGGGTATGGAGGCAGACTTCAATGTCTTCCTGTGTTTTCTTTGTTCCCCTTCCTCTCTTGTATTTTCAACTCACCCTCTCTTGACTTTTTGTTTCCTACCTCTCTTCTTCTTCTTTCTTTCTTCCCCTTTATTTTCCGTGTCCATAACATCAGGAAATAAAACCCACAGCAATTCATAATAAAGATTTTTCACACATATATATCAAGTGGAGTACTATAGACAAGGCAATTTTCTTTGTTTAGCACACTTTCAACAGCAGGGTAAGCAAAAGCTGTAGTTCTCCGCTTGTGAAAGTATATCTGTTGGGCTTCTACTTGGTACTCAGACACCAGTTCTGAGCTCCACACTGCCAAACAGGACACGTAAAAAAAAAAAAGTGCCTTAATGTGACATCACAATAAGCTAAATTTGCATATAACCACCCCTCACCTGTCAAACCCAGCCCTCCAGTTCCATGCGATTCTCATGTGTGGGTATGTGGAGGACTGATCCTGTGGAAATAAATACATTTGGAATTTAAAAATAAATACATTTGTAAATACATGTTTAAGTAAAATTTGAAATAAATAAAAATATGAGGAAATAAAATTGAAAATGAATGCAGAAATAAATAAATGTGTGAACACATTTTTTTATTTATGCATTTATTATAATTTATTTATTTTCAAAAGTCGGGCAGGATCAGTTCTCCACAGTGGCAAACCTGCAGCCTAGTAACAGGATGGGTGGGCGTGGTCTGCAACCACTAATTTGCATAGAAGTGGTAAAGCCCTCTAAACAGCTCATTCTGAAAGGAACTAAAAATGTCACAAATTGAGCTGGTGAGATCTCCTTATGTGAGAATGATTTTGTGTAGAGAACTTCATTAACATGTTTTGTACAGACCATAGACCTGTTTTGACTTGTTTAACAAGAGGCATAACATGTCCCCTTTAAGCAGCTCCTTTGTGCATCCATCTAAGATGTGTGTGTAGTTGTTTGAGGCCCTTGCTGTGGCCAACACGGTGCAGACGCCCTCCGCTCTTTGGGTGAAAACACAAATTCCTTTATGCACCACATTTGCCTTTGCAGGTGACGGGACCCTGGAGGAGCCTGTGGGTCCGGCTCGGCTACGACCCCAGAAAGAACGCTGATTCCAAGAAATACCAGATGCTGGATTTTAGGATCCGGGTCAGCTCTAAGCACGGTGAGGGGAACCAAAGGGACTCCATCTGCGTTAAACACCGGGATGTTTTAGATAAGGGACAACATCACAGTCATTTGGGCTGTTAAAGATTTATTTGGACCGTTCTTTACCCAATGTGGAAGAATTGTAAAACAGAATGACCTCAATGGATTGTGTGCATTTTCTCTAAACCCCACTGGGTTAAAATTATACATACAGGCTCAAATCTATACATACAACCCAAGTCATATTAGATATTTGCAAGTATCAAATCAACCACACGTTTTAGCGTATGGTTTTGCCCTAATTCTGGCTGAATACTTGGATCTCTTTTCTAAAGTTTAGTTGAACTTGTTGGGCTTTTTAAATTATTTTATTATTCATTATTTGGGCTTTTAGGCTAACTCCACTAGTTTTTTATGGGGTTGAAGGCCTCAGGAATGCCAATACAGGTTTATTCATCCTATCCAAAACCATCTTTAACATGTTTTTGGTATCATTTTAGTCTCCACTGCCACTTTACTTTACTTTACATTTCAATGGTGTGCCCGTGCAGTTTTCCTCAGCCTGATGGCCACATCTGGACTTCTCCCATCACATTTTAGTCTTTCCTGCTTCCTTTCAGTCCATGGCATGTCACTGGTTCTCCAGCAGTTTCCAGTTTGTGGCTCGGTTGAGATTTGATGGTTCCTGGAAGCTTCTTGAACGTCCTAACCAGGTCCCTTTCATCAGTTAGGCAGTTGTCTAGAAATGACCCCAGAAGAGTTTGTTAGAATCTACAATTCTGGTTCTTGTATTGAACTCCTTGGACGTTGCTGTTGTTCTTGGTATTGGTAAATCCTGTGAGTGATTTTAAATGTACCGTTTTAAGATTTCTGTACATATTTGAGCCTGAATGTTTGAAGTTGTTTTGTGACAACCTGAAAGAAGAATAGAGCAAATACATTATTTTAAAGGCAAAATTATGATTCGTTGCAAAATTCTGAGTAAATTTTTAACACGTTTTCCTTTCTTTTTCTTTTTTTTAAAGGCTACACCCTACCCCACATACCGGTGAAAAGGAGCACCTATAGCTACAGTCTGCCAATTATGTTCAACAAAACAGGTTTCAGTATATGCTTTCATCTGACTTTTCAGTGGTTATTTGTGCAGATTTGTGTAATCTTGTAAAAAAAAAAACTGAATTATCTTCACAACTATAAGACAATCTCGAAACTAAACACTTCCTGTAAACAAATGGAAGGAAATTATTATTCTAAGATGGTATAATATCAACTTATTTGATTGGGACATTGCATATTAATGGGAAAAAACATGACACATGATTGTAAACAAGCCAAATTGTAGCCAAGGGCTCATTTCTGTCGTCCCACTACGACTGATTACGAGTCCTAAAGAGTCTGTATGGATTGTAATTTCAAAGAGTGATCTGAGCAGGGGTACGGAGAAGCCACCCAAATTTAGTGCTGGCAATAATTAAAATTTCAAGAACTGGTTTGATTCCGATTTTCAACAATTGGAATCGATTATGACCGATCCGCTAAGATGTGTTTCCGCTCCTTTAAGTTCCTCCTCCTGCTAGCCTGATGGCTATTCCTGCACCAGAAGGCCCGAGCACCAGCCGCGACTTTGCTCCCGTCTCGTACCAGCTGAAGGTCAGGAAACAGAAGAGCAAGAATAAATAAACACTTGAAAAAACTCTTTGCTTTCTTTAATTTGAAGCGCTTCAGGTGAACATTAAAGTGAGTTTATTCTGATCCAACCTGTCCTCTGTTCTTCTTCAGGAGTCTGCGTACGTCTTCAGGGAAGGGATGCTGCCTCCTCACAGACAAATGTTCTACCAGCTCTGTGATCTGGATGTGGACAGGTACCGGACCGTTAGAAGGGTCCTAAACGTCTTTTAAAACTCTCGTCAAATGCGATAGACGTTGCCTAACATAGCTCTTTCTGCTTCTCCAGCATCAAAGAGGTGATAAATCAGAACAACGGTGAGGAGCAGATGTGTGACGAGCGCGACGGCTGGTGTGTCATCGGCACCACGGACAAGCTGAGGGACATCCTCTCTACCAAGATTAAGATGGTGCTCAGGGCGAAGAAACCAGGTACGAAAACAACTTCCTTTTAAAATATTTAAAATGATTCCCTGCTTCTCTTGTTGACGAGTGAGAAACCTTGAATGTTATAAGCTGTAGAAAACCAACAGAGGGAGGCTGTCTTGGTGTATTATCTTGGTGGGTAGCATACAGTGGGGCAAAAAAGTATTTGGCAAGTTGTCCCGCTTAAAAAGATAAGAGAGGTCTGTAATTTTCATCATAGGTACACTTCAACTGTGAGAGACAGAATGTTAAAAGAAATCCAGGAAATCATTTTATGATTTATAAAGAATTTATTTGTATAATGGTGCAGAAAATAAGTATTTAGCACCTACAAACAACCAAGAATTCTGGCCCTCACAGACCTGTAACTACTTCTTAAAAAAGCTCTTCTATCCTCCACTCGTTACCTGTGTTAATGGCACCTGTTTGAACTCGTTATCCCTATAAAAGACACCTGTCCACGCCTTTAAACAGTCAGACTCCAACCTCCACCATGACCAGGAACAGAGAGCTGTCTAAGGACACCAGGGACAAGATTGTAAACCTGCACAAGACTGGAATGAGCCAATCTATAATAGGCAAGCAGCTTGTTGAGAAGAGATCAACTGTTGGAGCAATTATTAGAAAATGGAATAAATACAAGATCACTGACAATCTCCCTCGACCTGGGGCTCCATGCTAGATCTCACCTCTTGGGGTGCACATAATCTTGAGAACAGTGAGGAAACAGCCCAGAACTACACGGGGGAACTGGTCAATGACCTGAAGAGAGCTGAGACCACAGTAACAAAGGTTATTAGTAGTAGCACACTGCGTCATAATGGACTAGCTGCGCTCAGAACATCCCCCTGCTTAAGCCAGCACATGTCCAGGCCTGTCTAAAGTTTGCCAGAGACCATCTGGATGATCCAGAGGAGGATTGTGAGAATGTCATGTGATCAGATGAGACCAAAATAGAAATCTAAACGCCCCTCGCCGTGTTTGGAGGAGAAAGAATGCTGAGTTACATCCCAAGAACACCATACCCACTGTGAAGCACGGGGGTGGAAACATTATGCTTTGGGGCTGCTTTTCTGCAAAGGGAACAGGACGACTGATCTGTATTAAGGAAAGTATGAATTGGGGCATGTATCATGAGATTTTGGGCAAAAACCTCCTTCCATAAGTGAGAGCATTGAAGATGAAACATGGCTGGATCTTCAAGCATGAAAATGATCCCAAACACATCACCTGGGCAACAAAGGAGTGGCTACGTAAAAAGCATTTCAAGGTTCTGGAGTGGCCTAGCCAGTCTCCAGACCTCATTCCAATAGAGAATCTGTGGAGGGAGTTGAAAGTCTGTGTTGCCCAGCGACAGCCCCAAAACATCACAGCTCTAGAGAAGATCAGCATGGAGGAATGGGCCAATATACCAGCTACAGTGTGCAAACCTGGTGAAGACCTACAGGAAATATTTGACCTCTGTCATTGCCAACCAAGGTCCCATTACAGGGTAATTAGGTGAACTTCTGTTATTGACCAAATACTTATTTTATGCACCATTATACAAAAAAAATAGTAAAAAATCATACAATGTGATTTCCTGGATTTTCTATTTACATTATTTTTTTCACAGTTGAAGTGTACCTATGATAAAAATAACAGACCTCTCATCTTTTTAAGTGGGACAAATACTTTTTCCTCCACTGTATCTGGGGTCCTGAATCTAACGGGTGAGGTTTACAACTTGCAGCCTTCACCTGAGAAATGTGTGAAACGCATGGGGATTTTTCTGGTGGGAAATCCTACGTAGGGCTGAATTTATCTCGTGATCCCCATGCAGGCTTTTCTTATCCATTCAGAGTGGCATAGAGGCATAGAGTCTGTATGGCTCATAGCTTGAAAGAGTGATCTGAGCAGGGTTTAGGAAAAGCACACATCCCCAAATTGCACCTAAATTCAGGTGTTGCTGTGAGACTTAAAGATTATCATGAGTTTTTAAGGCTGCGGCCCAAGGGCGTAGGTTTGTTTTTAAAATTGCTGGGGACAATAACCATAAACATGAGTGTGGTTTAAACATTGGTGGGGACAATAAATAACCATTAATATATAGGTATTTATCCTTTTTGATGTTTTATTATAATTTACACTGTGGTGTAATAACAGTTGTAAAAACTGAAAGTCGTGTTTTATATTGCTTTTCAAACGGCGCTGAAAACCATCAGACTGTTGTCTGGGAAAGATCATGTTTATCTACATCGTAGCACAAAGAATAATGTTGGCTACATTAATAATATATTTGCCCTAGAAGAATGCGCTACAAACAAAAACGCATTTCCCTTGCAACCCTCGCCGTTCTGTGTGCAGAAACATCAACTGTAACTTCAATACAGTTCTGCATAAAATAAGAATCAGCTATGCGACATTCCAGAGGAACAAAAAGGGAAATTATTTACGTGGTCACGTTATTTTCCATTTTTCTTTTTTGTTTTGTTTTTTTAACTTAAGCACCTTACAATTCACATCCCTGACCACTTGTTGCAGATGTGCAGACATTTTCAACTTTACGCACAGAGTTCAGGTAGCTGAATCAACCAAAAAAAGATTCCTATGAGATCATCTGACTGATTATCATCTCAGACCTGGACATGTATTTAAAGCATAACTATCTGAGAGCTCAGCTGACAGCACAATGGAGAGTGTCGGCTTCTATCATAATGTGCTCTGCAACTCACTTCCTGCTCAGAGAGGTGGGGGCGCCGAACTCCAAAACCCCAGCGGGAACTGTTTCAAAATAAGACCCAGAGCTGAGAGACAGAGAGTAACAAAAACACACACAATCAGATATCTGGTTTGAAGGACGCACCTGCAGATTGGAGCCAGACAAGATCTGACTCATTCTCTTACAAGGCTGTACCATTTTTATTTGAAAAAGAACAAAGAACATATCACATGACTCCTCTCTCCTCCTTCTACATCTTGACAGGTCATTTATTTTCTCCAGGTCTCTTGACCGTACCATGAACTGGGTTATAACATGACTTAGAGTTATAGCTGATCCTCCCTGCTTTCAATTCATATCTTTACTCAAGAGTTTGTTTACTTAAAACCTTCAACCCTATAAAATACTGGTAACAGAGTCATGTTTTACTACCCTGAATAATATAAACAGGCCTATTACTTCTAAAGCTTAAAAAAGATATAATTAAAACATATGTACTACATAATAAAAAATAGCCTCAAAAAAGTAGAATACAACAAGAGTTACGGGGGGATTGGAGCGTGTAGCGGCGGTGGACACAGACCGATGGCGGTTTTAAATCAACTGGGTCGGGATTTGATCTGGAGATAACTGTGGGTAAAGGGTCGGGTTGAAAAATCATCTTAATGCATGCGGGTTGGTAAAATTGGACCAGTGCAGGACTCTGGAAGAGTAAAAAACATTTTTACTGCAATTATTTAGAATTTAAAACATATGTGAGGGAAATTAGATATGCAAGCAAAAACTATAGGTGAAACATTTATTTTTATACAGCTTTGAAGACGAACCAATCGCAAAAATTGTTGCATGACTGGGAAATGGGCTAAAATATATGACAGAAATCACACAGTGAATGCGCACCTTGCTCCCTGGGGGAAGCGCGTACAGACCTGCGCCATCCTTAGATGCATGGTGTAAGATAACTAATAGTGGGCAGCTTGTTGTGCAGTTAGTTTCCAAACAACGTAATTCATAGTTACATACAATTTCAGACTGTATGATGTGTGCCAAAGCGTAGCATTGCCAGTAACGTTATTATGACGGACACGTTTCATTAGCGAACTTGACTTTAAGTGACTTACAGGTTTCTTTGAAAAATAGTGCCTCATGTCCAAATTGTTCTGTTTTTCTTCCATCCTTCGTCGCTTTTGACACTCATCATGTGTCGCCCACGTTTCACCTGAGTCCTTATATGGAAAGTTTTCCTTGCAGTTTTGGTAATGTTAACAAGCCAACATAGCTGCAGAGTCTCACCTGACAGCAGGGAAAGGCACAGCCAGTCACATTGGCCATATATGTTACGGGAGGTAGGACTCCAGTAGAGAATGTAATTAAACTCTTTCTGCACCTCTAGGTGAATGAGACGTTGACAGATCTGTATTTTTCTTTCTATCGGGTTTGTTTTTCTTTTCTCGAGGAGATCAAATTATTGGAGAGGACAATTCAATAATCTCTGAATATTGGTGGGGACATGTCCCTTCCGTCCATGCTAATTCTACGTCCTTGGCTGCAGGTTAATGCAAAAATATACAGGGATAGGGTCATGTCAAAAGTTAAAGTATAAGGGTTACCAAATAGGGGTGTAACGATGCCTAAAACTCACGAGACGAGACTAAATTCTCGTAATAAGGTCTTTATTCTGCATATTTATAGATTTTACCACAAACCGATGGGGTTTTTTTTTCTTCTGATTTTTCTTTTTTTATCTTCAGACCTTAGGATAGTGCTTTAGTTTTGCATGGTCAGTGGTCTTTTCCCAGTTGCTATTGACAGCGTGCACAGTGATTGTGATGTAGCTCAACTAGGGCTGGGCGATATGACCTCAAATCTATATTCCGATATGATCTAAAGCATGTGCGGTAACGATATCTATTGCGACATATTCTTTTCTATATATATGTCAAAATGATAGTTTATGAGCATTCTCACTTTCCAGATACATTGCAGCAGAACAACTTCAAAAAGGTTTAGAATGTCATTTAAAGAACATGTATTGTGCAAAATGCATTTAAAAAATATTAAAATATTTTTCCAAAAAATGCAACACAAAAATTATCACAACATAAAGATGAAGATATTTTTAAATAAATCAAAATGAAAATATTATTTTTTTTAAAACACAAAGTTCAAAATTGTCCGCTTTCCTGGTTAATTATTTATAAATTTTATATCTTACAAAAATTAAGCTGTACATATTTGAATTAAAATTGCTTTAACTTCAGATTTTTTCCCCGTTAAATGGAAAACAACAAACAACAAAACACAACAAATTTTAAACTTGCAATATGTAGTGTAAAGACAAACACATCAGTGATTGTGAATGAACATCAGTATTTATCCTCCTTAATAACATCAAAATGAGCGATCGCGGTATGCCGGTATAGTCCAAATCTAAATTCTATCATTTCTACCTTATACCTTTTATATCACCCACCACTAAGCTCAACATATCCCTAGACCTGAGTTCATGCTAGATATTTTGGTTGTCTGCTATTTTGACCAACGGGGGATTTAAAAAAAAAGATCCGATCATAATCTATTTTTACCTTTCAATTTGTACTATTATAACATATTAAATTGTATTTATTTTTTATTCTTTTTAAATAATGTGTAATCCGGACAAGCTTAGCGTAGAGTTAATCGCCACTTCAGCCAAAGTTTTGAAATCAGGGAACATTTCTCCAATTGAAATGATCAGAAATCAGAAAGCCTCTCTGAAGGAGCCGTTTTCTCTTCCACAAGCTATCGTTTCAGCGGGAGGAAATCCCGCAGCATGCTCCAGTGGTTGGCACGACCTTCTTGGGAGCGGCGCGCTCCAAAGCCTCTGTATCTCTTCAGCACGCTGTCAGCTCCCGGTTAGCGAGATGCATCGAGTATGGTGTCCAGCTCAGAGATTGTAGAGGCTAAGCCTATGCTTAAAGCTACTGCAGTTTTTAAAATCAGAACAATGTCTGACACGCTTTAACTTGGTTTGGATGGTATATAAAGCTGTCCTGATGCTGTCCATTGCAGTCAGAAAAGTATATCCGATTTATTTGCTCCACTGATTTCATTCCACTGAAATGCCAAACAAGTGGCATACATTGACACACATTTGACAGCATGTGCCACAAAAGTGGTCAAAACCAATTTACCCTGTCCGGCAAAACACACACACCCACTGGCATCCCATTTCCTCTTTTATATTAGAGCACTAATTGGCTCACACAGAGATGATGCTCTGATGTTCTCATTGGAATCTTGTACTCCATCTGCGCATTTACACCAAGTGGTCAGAGGTGTGAAAACTAATCTGTCAAAATGACGGACGGCCTTTTTTTTCCATCACGTTTTTTAAAAACAATTGTCAAATACTGAAAATATTTAAGAACATTGTGATGCTTTAATATTGTGAGATTTCGTACAATGAGATCTCGTTACACCCCTATTACAACTGGACCTGCTACCTGAAAAATGAGCAAGAAGACGTTGCTGAAAGAAAGCTCAATTTTTAGCCATATTGTCTATTTTTTGTCGTTTAACTTTCATTGTGTTTGGAAGAACTTGCACTCTACATCAGCTTAAACACATCATACCGTTCCTTTTCCCATAAGAGTTGATAGGAAGCTGGATAGTGCTGAATGAAGAGATAGAAATCCTGCTAGAGGCCACAAAAGTATTGAGACTGCCGCCGTATGTTCCCCTTTCATCAGGACCTAAACATTTAGCCAAAGCTACACTTAAATCACTCTAACCAAAGCAAATTTATGTTAGAATGGCCTAGTCAAATCCCAGAGATAAATCCAATCGGGAACTTGGGGCAAGCCATGGACATTGATGTACACTGATAGCTTCCATCCAGTGTGACTGTACCTGATCTGTTTTGCAAAGAAGAAGGGGGAAGAAAGTCTGTCTCTTCTTGTAGAGATGCGCCTCAAGAGACTTGCAGCGGTAGTTGATGCTGAATCCAAAAAGCATGAGAAACTGTATTAGCAAATGGGACAAATCAGACAAATCGATGCACAAAAATCCAAACTGAGAGGAAGAAACAACATAACCAACTTTTTGCAAGGGATCCACATGACGCATTTCACCCCTTCACAAAAGAGGATGCGTTTTCCTTTTCTATTGGAGGGTTGAAACGAACTGTGTATGTGCAGAAACCTCAGTAGGAGTGGCAAGGGCAAGGCAACCCCCTAGTCCAGATGTCAAGACGTCTGGTCAGGTCCGTGTGGCAGTAATTCATGATCGTCTTGCACATTCTTAGCTGCATCCTGATGGTGTTTGAGAGTTCAGCTTTGGGCCTTGTGAGAGAAAACGTGTATAACACGTTTAATGTGCAGGTGCATCACAGTAAATTAGAATATCATTGAAAATGTTTATTTTTGTTAAATTAATGTAGGAAATGAAATTGACATCACTTTTTACTTGTAAAGTGCCTTGAGATGATGTATTAATTGGGCTATATAAATAAACTGAACTGAAATCAGATTTACCCGATTCTGCCTATAATTATATCAAAGCCGTAATAAAAACGTCTGCGTGTCATTTCGTCTCCTTTTCCTGCAGAAGTGCCAGAAAGGTACCCCAAAAGACGACGGAAAGGGCGTGTACATTGCATGGTGAAAGATGTTGACCCGGAGGTAGAGGAGGTGGAGGAGGAGGAGGAAGAAGAAGAAGAAGAAGAAGATGAGTGTGATAACAAAGAAGATGAAGAGGAAAACGAGGAAGATGAGTTTCAGCCATCTGAAGGAAGTGAAAATGAGATGGAGACAGAAATCTTGGACTATATGTGACCAAACAATTGATTATTTGGGACTTTTTCTTTGCTGAATGCGAATAAAGAAATAAAAATACACAAAAAGGTTTGTTTATGAGCCACTGAAGCTTTACCTGAAGTTGACATAAAGAGGCATTTTTTGGTGTTCCCTTATCTCCACGAAGAAATTTGTCGTGACATTTCCATTGACTTTATTAATTTAACAATAGGTCAGTGCCAACTAGGTGTATAACGATACATGTATTCATATTCTGATTTTTCGATGGGGCCCTGTGAATTCAGTACACACGTGTACCGAACGCATCCAGCTGTTTTCTACCTGAACACACGCAGAATGTTTATGTGCGGAACTCAGAGCGCAGTGCAACGTTTCCACAGAGCAACTTTAAAAAGTGACACCAAAACAAAGGACTCCCAGCTATCACTAAACTATTTGGGAAAATAAATGGCTTCAGCTACAGTAGAAAAGAAAGATGGACTGAATCAGAACTTTGTCAGCGAACGCATCTTTCAACAGCAATAAGGTCCATAACACGCTCGGCACTGAACTGAATGACTCACCTGAAACAATGTGAAGCTGAATGTAAACATCACTGATGCTGGAGAAAAACCAGCTGACGTCCAACATGGCTACCAGTAGCATCCAATCAGCCCAAACTCCTTATTTTGGATAAAAAGCAATCCCTGTTGATGAGAAGGCATTTTCTCAACAGCTCCCTATGCTGCATTCAAGTACAGCTGGGAGACTAGGCTGGTAAACATCAAAACAACTCCAAAGTGATTTAAACATGTTTTAATTTCAAATATGGGCGAAGTATTATTTGATGCGTCGGCGTCCATCTCAAACGAGAAACATGCCAACTCCGGCTTCCTAAATAACACGGCTTTAACTGGTTTTTATCCTTTTTTTTATTTATTTTTTTATGACTAGTTTTAACCGTTTTTATCACCACTACGTTTTAGCGACTTATTTCTTTTTATCGGGGCGTTTTTACTCAGAGCACGGACTCTTATCATGGCTCCACTCACCTGTAGCTCCGGGTGTGAAGGCTGCGTCAACCTCACCAAGAAAATCATAGAATTGGAGCAGATGATCTCTACTCTCCACCAAATCCAGGACCAGGAGCTCGACGTGGACATCCTGTTCGGACGGACTTTCGCCGCCGCCACCAGTGCCCAGCTGACCGACACAATTCCCTGCCAGCCCCGTGAAGCTGTGGAGGGGGAATCCATCGCTGGGTCTCCAGGCGGAGTCGGTCCCTCCGACCGCACCGAAGCCCAGCAGTTCCACAGGACCGCCGCCCATCCCCTCCCAGCAGCCGGATTCCGGTAGCCACCCACGTCGCGCCAAACCCAGGACTACGGCCGGGATCCACCGAGCAGTGCTCCATTTCACCCCGCATCCACGGAACGAGCCCTCGGCGCCCACTAAACATCGCTGCAGCCCTGGGGAAGCCAAGCCGCCCAACATCCAGCAGGTCCTGGACAGCGAGGGATCCTCTGCTCACCATCAGCCTTCAGACCAGCCACCCACCACGTTCATCATTGGAGACTCAATGATCCGGCACATTAGGATGAGAGGAGCCGTTACTCTTTGTTTCCCGGGGGCTACGGTAAATTACATTTCTGAACAGATCCTGGACTCCATCCGAAGCCACCCAACCGTGAGTAAAGGTATAATTCATGCTGGCACCAACGACATCCGTAAACAGCAGTCTGAGCTTCTAAAGCGGGATTTTATTCTTTTGTTTAATCTTTTAAAAGACAAACACCTATCTGTTTTTATCTCTGGCCCCACTCCCACCATCAGCAGAGGAATGGGTCGTTTCAGCAGCCTGCTTTCTCTGAACACCTGGCTTTCCACTGCCACCGTGATGCAGAACATTGGTTTTATAGACAATTTTAACATTTCCTGGGGCAGAAGTCAACTGTTTGGGGCGGATGGACTACATCTGAACAGACAAGGCACACGTATGCTGGCATTAAGCCTGGCATACCCTCGTCCACCCCTGTCCAACACACTGGCTCCAGCTGCTCCTGCCCCCTCAACCACATCCTGATATCCAGCTTGTCCCTGCTCCTATAAACTCAGTCCTGATTTTAACAGTAACTCACATATCGGACTTGGACCTTGCCCCACTTCTTTCATTCCTGTAATTATCAGCAGAGAGCGAACAAATAATCATTAAGTGAACAAATGCAACCCAAATAATCTTAAACAGTTGCTAAAAATCCCACCTCCAGTAAATCATGCCGTTACTCCATCTCCAACCACTATTAATATGGCACTTTTAAATGTTCACTGTCTGCCGAATAAAACTTTTATAATAAATGATTTGATTTTAGACCATAAACTTCAAGGTTTCTTTTTAACGGAAACATGGCTGAGTGCAGATGCTCCTGCTGTTCTTACAGAGGCCTCCCCACCTAATGTTAACTTTTCTTATTCAACCAGGAGTAGCCAGAGGGGAGGTGGAACTGCTTTTATAAGTTCATTAACCCTTTCCGCCAAACCTGTTTTACTTGATAATTTTACCACTTTTGAATATACTGCCTCTGTTTTTAGCACTCCTCAGATTTTATGTGTGACAGTTTATAGGCCTCCTAAAAAGAGCGTACTTTTTATTCAAGAATTTTCAGAGTTTTTATCAATTTTGCACAACTCTTATGAACGAATAATTTAATCTACACGTGGATAACCTTTTAGATCCTTTATCCGGAATTGCGCCGCTCAAGGTGGCAGCATGTTGGAGTAGCTCTGTTACTTTGGTTCATATTTTTTTCTTTTTTAAAACTTTAATTCTTCCATTTCTGGTAGAAACATTGTTATTGTGGACAACTGTTCTCTCTGGTTTTGAATGCTGTGCAGCTGGAAGGATTTTTGCTGATACTTTTTATTTTTGGACATTTGTTATGATGCATAACCATGGCAACAAGGTGGTTTACAACTGGCAGCAGCTGATTAACATCACAAAAGCTCAAATAATACCTCTACTGCAGCCACAAAACCCTGATGAGTTGAAAAGAAGACGCCATAGATCCAGAGCATCCTCTACATCAGACTGTCATACAACTACAGAGCGTCTTCAGTCAGAGGCTTCTTCAGATCTGCAGAGCGCTACAGGAGATCATCCCTACCCACAGCCATCAGCATCTACAACAAATCTTTGAAGGAACTTGCATAATGAGTTACAACAACATTTAATTTCCCTTTGGGATTAATAAAGTAATTTTGAATTTGAATTGAATTTGAATTGAATCAACAGAATTTTTAAATATTTTGAATTATATGGATTTTAGTCAGCATGTCATGCAGCCAACTCACAACAGAGGACACACCCTGGACTTAGTCATCACGTATGGCCTGTCCACTAGTGTGTCCTCTGTTGTTGACTTGGCTGTCTCTGACCACTACTGTGTGTTTTTTAAAATCACCTGTTTTATCCAAATAGAAACCTCTGTGAAAACTGTCAGGAAACGTCATCTAACCCCTGAAGTGGCTGCAGGGTTTCTTGGAGTTTTTAATAAGTTTCCTCCTGTACCTTTATCTGCCCCCTGTGATTTTATCGTGAGTGATTTTAACAGTAGGCTTCAATCCACTCTCGACCTGCTGGCTCCACTAAAAGTTGTAAAAACGTATTCAAAACATACTATACCATGGAGAAATGAAAACCGTAAGAAATTAAAGAGGAGCTGCAGGGTGGCAGAAAGGAAATGGAGGAAAAACAAAATCACAATAAATCATCAGATATACATAGAACATCTCAAATCATACAATAACGCTGTAAGAAATTCCAGAAATGCATACTTCTCCAGAAACATCTCAGAACATAAAAATTATCCCAAAATTATGTTTTCCACCATTGACAACATTCTCAATCATACCTCTACTGCACTTCAGAAAACCCCCTCAAACACTCTTTGTGAGGAGTTTGCAAACCACTTCAGAGGAAAGGTAGACACCATCAGATGTAATATTTTATCTTCTCAGAGTAACATGGTTTTAGACAAATCTGAGTGTGTGTCTCTACCAGAGGAAACACTGGACAGTTTTGTCCTGGTAGAAGCTGGGACCCTTGATAAAGTTTTCTCCTCAGTGTGAGGCCCACTACAAGTGCCCTGGACCCGATTCCCACCCGTTTTTTTAAGCAATTTTATGAATCTTTTATAGAAGAGATTTTAACCATGATAAATTGTTCCCTTCAGACGGGGGTCTTTCCTGCCGCCTTTAAAGGGGCGGTAGTGAGGCCCCTGCTGAAGAAGAGCAATTTAGATTTTAATTATTCAAACAACTTCCGACCGGTATCTAACTTACTATTTTTAAGCAAAGTTTTAAAAAAACTTGTTTTAAATCAACGTAATGATTTTATTAACACTCATAATGTCCTAGAGAAATTTCAGTCTGGTTTTAGGGTGAACCACAGCACAGAGACAGCTCTTATGATGCTCAGAAGGTGACAGTGTTGGTTCTACTGGATCTAAGCGCTGCCTTCGATACAGTAGACCACACTATTCTTTTAACTCGTTTAAAACAGATTGGCCTCTCTGGTGCTGTTCATAAATGGTTCACATCCTATCTCACAGACAGGACTTTTATGGTAAGTTTAGATATCTGCTCCTCTAAGGTCCACAAGATCACATGTGGTGTGCCCCAGGGTTCGATTTTAGGCCCAGTGCTTTTTAACCTTTATATGCTCCCTCTTGGCAGCGTCATCAGAAGACATGGAGTTAACTTTCACAGTTATGCTGATGATACACAGTTGTACATCTCTGTGTCTCCTGATGACACACGGCCAATGGACGCACTTTTTAACTGCATTTTAGACATTAAATCCTGGATGGCAGAAAACTTTCTCCAACTCAACCAGGACAAAACTGAAGTTTTAGTCATCTGTCCTGAGGCTCAGAGAGAGAAACTTTTACCAAAACTACAATCACTGTCTTTTAATCCTTCTCTACAAGTGAAGAACTTGGGCGTGATTTTTGACTCTGAACTGACTTTTATTCCTCGCATAAAAAATATTACTAAAATAGCTTTTTATCACTTAAAGAACATCGCCAGAGTCCGCCCCATTCTCTCTCTGGCCAATACAGAGACGCTGATGCGTGCTTTTATCACCAGTAGGATTGATTACTGTAATGCCCTGCTTTCTGGTCTTCCCAAAAAGAGTATCTCAGGTTTAAAGCTTTTACAAAATTCAGCAGCACGTGTCCTGACTAAGACCAGGAGGCGGGAACACATTACACCTGTCTTAGAATCACTGCATTGGCTCCCTGTATGTTTTAGGATCGATTTTAAGATTCTTTTAATAATTTTTAAGTCTCTTAATGGTCTTGGGCCTTCTTATCTTTCAGAATTGCTTTTACCATATGAACCTTCGCGGTCTCTGCGCTCTTCTGGCAGCCGTCTCCTTGTCACCCCCAAAGTCAGGACACACACTCATGGTGAGGCGTCTTTCCATTATTATGGCCCTCACCTCTGGAACAGGCTGCCAGAGGACCTCAGGGCCGCAGAGAACGTTTTTAAGAGCAGGCTCAAGACTCACCTTTTTAATATAGCTTTTAACTGATTATTATTTATTAAATAGTTGTGGTGATGTTTTTTACTTTTGGGATAGGGGGGGGGGGGATTGTGGGTCATTTTAATCTGTAAAGCACTTTCAGAAACTTTGTTGTGGTTTGATGAGCGCTTTATAAATAAAGTTTGATTTGATAAACATTTCTAAATATTAACACTGACATTAACACTCTTTTTAAGTGGCTATATTGTTTTCTACTCTGGCTTGTACTATTTTATATAAAAAATAAAAAAGAATTCCCAGTCAGTTCTATACGTTCAACTTTTTTTAACTTATGGAACATAAAACCAAATTAATTCAGGAAATGAAAGGGATTCAGGAAAAAGGTTTTTGTTTAATTCTGAACAAAGTAAAAAAAGTAATTGCACGTTTGTATTTATTTTTCTTGATTAAAGTGTACCAAAAATATAACGGAACAGTGACTTTTGTGTACCATTACACCCCTAGTGCCAACCTAATTAAAGGGCACATTTACAACCAGCCAAACCAAAGTATACTGCAGTTAAACTAAAATTAGGCAAAGCAAGAAAAATAATACTAAAACAGCAGGTCAATAAATATAATTTAAAATTGATCAAACAAAATAGAAATACCCCCCTCCCCAGGTGCACTGCTCAAAAAAATAAAGGGAACACTATAATAACACATCATAGATCCGAATGAATGAAATATTCTTATTAAATACTTTGTTCTTTACATAGCTGAATGTGCTGACAACAAAATCACACAAAAACTATCAATAGAAATGAAATCTATCAACCCATGGAGGTCTGGATTTGGAGTCGCACTCAAAATTAAAGTAGAAAAACACACTACAGGCTGATTCAACTATGATGTAATGTCCTTTAAAACAAATCAAAATGAGGCTCAGTAGTGGGTGTGGCCTCCATGTGCCTGCATGACCTCCCTACAACTCCTGGGCATGCTCCGGATGAGGTGGAGGATGTTCTCCTCAGGGATGTTCTCCCAGACCTGGACTAAAGCATCCACCACCTCCTGGACAGTCTGTGGCGTTGGTGGATGGAGCGAGACATGATGTCCCAGATGTGCTCAGTTTGATTCAGGTCTGGGTAGCGGGCGGGTCGCTCCATAGCATCAATGTCTTCCTCTTGCAGGAACTGCTGACACACTCCAGCCACATGAGGTCTAGCATTGTCTCGCATTAGGAGGAACCCAGGGCCAACCGTACCAGCATATGGTCTCACAAGGGGTCTGAGGATCTCATCTCGGTACCTAATGGCAGTCAGGCTACCTCTGGCGAGCACATGGAGGGCTGTGTGCCCCCCCCACACTGTTACTGACCCACTGTCAAACCGGTCATGCTGGAGGATCTTGCAGGCAACAGAACGTTCTCCACGGCGTCTCCAGATTCTGGGCTGTAAGCTCAACCCCCACCTGTGGACGTCAGGCCTTCATACCACCCTCATGGAGTCTGTTTCTGGACGTTTGAGCAGACACATGCACATTTGTGGCCCACTGGAGGTCATTCTGCAGGGCTCTGGCAGTGCTACTCCTGTTCCTCCTTGCATAAAGGCGGAGGTAGAGGTCCTGCTGCTGGGTTGTTGCCCTCCTACGGCCTCCTCCACGTCTCCTGATGCACTGGCCTGTCTCCTGGTAGCAATCCATGCTCTGGACATTCCGCTGACAGACACAGCAAACCTTCTTGCCACAGCTCGCATTGATGTGCCATCCTGGATGAGCTGCACTACCTGAGCCACTTGTGTGGGTTGTAGACTCCGTCTCATGCTACCACTAGAGTGAAAGCACCGCCAGCATTCAAAAGTGACCAAAACATCAGCCAGAATGCATAGGAACTGAGAAGTGGTCAGTGGTCACCATCTGCAGAACCACTCCTATATTGGGGGTGTTTTGCTAATTCTCTATAATTTCCACCTGTTGTCTATTATCCATTTGCACAACAGCGTGTGAAATTGATTGTCAATCAGTGTTGCTTCCTAAGTGGACAGTTTGATTTCACAGAAGTGTGATTGACTTGGAGTTACATTGTTTTATTTAAGTGTTCCATTTATTTTTTTGAGCTGTGTGTGTGTGTGTGTGTATGTATGTATGTGTGTATATATATACTGTATGTATATATATACTGTATATAAGTGTGTGTGTATGTATTTTATTTTTTTTCTTTAAAGGGACATAATACACAAGGTTTTTGGACATTGTAGTATGTATGGAACTTGATAAAGCGGTCAGCTTCTCTGTCTCTAAAGTAACTTTTATCCATCCTTGAAGATTTGGCTTCATGAGAATCTTTAAAGGCATATCACGTCTAAAGATTAGCCTGTCACACGTCCATATTTAGCTCAATTCATTGCACGAGTTAATTTCCACGAGTGGATCATATGCCAAGAAATCTTTAGCTCACTTTCAGAAACTGATATGATATTCTGGATGTTTTCTACACTTGGATGATAAAGATTTTGGTGACTTAAAGCAAATCTCAAATCCATTTTCAACAACTGACTAAACATTATATTATTGCTGTGTTTTTCCTCCCTATCTGAACTGTAATATTTCAGCTATCAGATAAAAATTCAGAAACTGCACACATGAGCTGGTTAATGATTATTTGTCATGCACAGACGGGTGTTTAAAAAGAGCCAGCCTGACAATCATCCTGGTTCTCGGGGTTTATTCCTGATTGCAGTCGTCAGCGTTTTGGTTGCTCTTTCTGCTTTGCTGGATATCATCTCTGCCACCTCCGTAAGTCCTTCTCAAAAAGCAAAACTGTGACATTAAAAGATTATAGTGTCTTGTGGTGAATCGTTTAAAATTGTTTAAATTAGCTCAAATTAGCTCAAATTAATATTTGCAGCAATAATTGTGCATAAATCGTAGCTTGCATATTATAGGGGGGTGAATTGTATCAAGTGCTTCAAATATTTCTTTTTTTCTCACAAAAAGCACCAATTTAGGCATAAAGCTAAACAGAAATAAGTTCTTGACTCATTAAGTCCATCTCTTTAATTTTTCTGTCACTCTTGCAGCTCGGGGTTGTGTCCACTGAGGGAGGGAAGGAGGGTGGAGGGAAAAAACCTTCTCCTTGGTTACCGCCGCTACATGGATGTTTTCAGAGGCATTCCCTTCGCTGACATCCCTGGAAGGTTTGAGAAGCCAGCTCCTCATCCTGGCTGGAGCGGTGGGTAGCTGACACAGGCTCTCCCCCCAATAGCAACCGGAACTGTTACTCAGAGCAGCCAGATAAATCCATTTACTTTCAGAAAGCCTAGAGCATAATATAAGGGGTAAATATTGGGACATTATACTTTCAAATTGTCTCCTGGCTGTCAATTTATTCATTTAAAATTTAAAATGAAAAAAGGATCGGTATTGTTTATTTTTATTGTGGAAATGCTGTGATTAATTGAAATTATTAAATTTTACACTCACTTTTGACATTACCTTGGCACTATGATTAAAAAATATAATTAAGTCTTTTTTTTTACCTGCTCAACAATAAACAAGCATGTAAGTTTTAACTAAACAAATAAAGTAGTCAGATTTTTTTGTTGTAGGAAAGGGATGGGTAAATCCAAAACTTCAAAAGAGTTTTGTGGATTTGTCTTAATAAAAGAAAAGAGTCCCGTTTGCAAATTCTTTTGGCCTCAATTGAAAACAATAGAAAACAATTTAGTCAGTTCTCAGCAATAAGAACAGGGTTGAGGTCCTACTTACTGTAAGATTAAAGATAAATTAGACCTTCAATATTTGCGATGGCTAGGGACTGAGGCTGCCCATGAATAGCTCAAATCCGTCAATACGTCAGACCCCCTTTAGAACGCTTAAAACTGCCAATTTTAATAGATTCAAATAATATAAATTAATACGCACAGTGGAAACCATCTTAGATGTACAGCAGAAGCTAACATCCATGGTCTTTCCTATATACGCTCTTGGGGGTAAAGCTAAGGAGCGCCCTGGAAAATGGATGGCGCTCCAGTATTGGCTGTTTTGCAAATGCCAGCCAATAGTGTGTCAAATAGCATTGCGCTTAGGTATGTCAGCTTCCCAAGCTGCATTTTTTTCAAATATTTTAGATATCTACCAAAAAAATCTGCATCAAAATTTTCCACAAAAATTCCTCCGGGAACCGCAAATGGCCATGTTGGACACCCCTGCCTTAGGAGGTCTTCCAGTTTTGCCCCTTTACCTCACATGCTAAGACTTCAACACATCAGCTACTCTACATCCATCGCCTAAACCACTGATGCAGGGAAATCACAGCTGAAACCAAGACTCGTCAACATTTTTAAAATATTTATTTTCCTATTTTTGAGAGTCTGAGCAAATTCTTCCCTCAGTTTTCTGTCTGTAAACTATTTTCTTCTAGGTTTTATGTATGAAGATTAGTGTGCAAATAAGGATTTTTCATAAAATGAACATTATGAACAACCATGAGCATCAGACTGTCATACAACTACAGAGTGTCAACAAATCTTTGAAGAATCTTATTAGAGTTACAACAACATTTAATTTCCCTTTGGGATTAATAAAGTAATTTTGAATTTAATGTAATTAAATTAAATGTTTTGTGCATTCAGAAATAGTATTCTGCATACCTTGGGTGTAAGGAGTGGCTGACCTGAGAGATGGGCTATGGTGGGGCTTTCATGTTTGGCGACGCGATGGGAACAAACTTCCTGGAAAACTATCTGTTCAGCGGACAGGAAATCGCAGAGAGAGGAAATGTTATTGTGGTGACGCTGGGATACCGTGTGGGAACCCTTGGCCTCCTGAGCACCGGAGACTCTACTATGCCTGGTAGGTACCCTATAAAAAGATCTGGTTGTTGCATTTAATGCTTTTTGCTCTCTAACTTTGTTGGATCTTGTTTAGGAAATTATGGACTGTGGGACCAGCAGGCCGCCATTGCATGGGTGCACGGAAACATCCGATCATTTGGGGGAGACCCCAGCAACATAACCCTCTTTGGAGAGTCTGCTGGAGGAGCTGGTGTTAGTTTCCAGGTCAGAAGTTTTTCTTGTGCGGCGTTCTGCAAATTTTGTTTGAACATGAATATTTGTATAGCAGAGATTACGTCGAAAGGATAAAACCATTCTAAAGGATTTTGAAAGGATGTTGATATATGTGTTTTCTGTTTCTCACTCAGACACTCACACCTCACAACAAGGGACTTATTAAGAGAGCAATCTCTCAGAGCGGTGTCGCCCTTGGTCTGTCAACAAAAACCCTCGCAAGTTTGCTGAACAGGTAAATGGCTCCTGTGACACTTAATTTTTTTTTCTTTTACAAATTATTTAATAAGCATTCCTTCAAACATTTCTCCAGGTTGCTCTGAAGATCAACTGCCCCACTGATAGCAGAATGGCTGCATGTCTGAAGATGACCGATCCCAAAGTTCTGACTAAGGCGGGAACCGTACCTTTGACCAGCTCCGCTGAAGGTAAGCTCTACACTTTTTTCAACTACTGTGTTTTCACTTGTTGTTAAACCAAAACACAGTAAAGAGGGTCAAATTAAGTATTTTGTTCTTTCATTAACTATGTTTACATGGAAACAAGTAATCGGATTAAAAGCCTGATCAGAATGGAAATGATTCATGTAAACACGCCATTCTAAGTACTCTGACCAGATCACACTCATTCCGATCAACATTTCCTTTCAATTGAGACGGGTGGGCTATGCCAATTTTTATTCCGATCTCTATGCATGTAAACCCTTCTTCCGAATGTGTCTCATTACTGCACATGTCTGTTGCATCATGCATAGTTTTACCATACGTTGTTGTAAAACACTAAAGGGATTCACATTAGAATTTGACTGTACACAACAATAAAGACTTGTAGATGTAAAATCCTTTGTTTACAACGGAAGTCTGCTTCTTCTTTTCTATGGCCGTTTCTGGTAAGTTAGATAGTTCGCGCATTGTCTTGTGCAACTAAGATAACATTTATGACAGAAAAACTCCACAGATTGGAGTTGAAGGGTCATTATGTGCAACGTTTCGATAAGCTCTGCTTCAAAAACCCATCCACACGCGAAATTTATGTCTATATTTAAAAGTTCTGATGCAAGCTAGTGTTGTAGTCCAGTCACCATCTCTCGAGTACAAGTCACTCATGAGTCCTTAGCGTTCGAGTCGAAGTCACATAGGATTAGTTCAAGGAATGGAGATTGGCGGTTTCTTTCTGTTAAAGGGGAGTTTTTCTTCTCCACTTTTGCTACATGCTTGCTCAGTATGAGCGATTGCTGTCAAGTCAACGACACGGCGCAGGCGACTGTCTACTCTTGCTACACGTTCCTCCAGGAGGAGTGAATACTGCAAGTCAATGACTCGATCCAATCTCCTGGGTTTTCTTCAATAGAAAACCTTTAAATTGATTGGAATGTATGTATGATTGTAAAGGGCTTTAAGATGACAAATGTTGTTAACTGGTGCTATAGAAATAAATGGAATTGAATTAAAGTTCCAAAAAGAATCCTCCAGTCCAAGTCAAGTCATTATCACAAGCAGAGTGTTGAGTTTAAGACTAGAATAAAGGCAACCAGACCTGGTTTACTTTATATAAAAACAATGTTCAATTCCGTTTATTTATATAGCGCCGATTCACAACAGATGTTATCTCAAGGACCTTTACAAGAAAAGTAATTTCAAAACAATCATACAAACATTCCAATTAGTTTAAAGTTTTAGTTTCCTTTTTAAGAAATCCCAGGAGATTGCATCGAGTCATTGACTACATGTACTCAATGCCCCTACGCTATCAACAAGCTAATTCAGTAGCATGCGCAAAATAATTAAAAATGCTTAAAATAAAATTTGAAAACAATAAATCATCAACAGGTCACCCGTACACTTACAAACTCTTTGGGAAGCTGTAATTAAATTTGTCCAGTAATCCAACCTAATATAACAACCTAACATTAGCATCGGCTACACGCTAATTCCAACATTGGCAGTTTCACATGTCGGAGTTCGAGTCCATGTCCTAAAGTTGCAAGTACAAGCGCAAGTCTCCGGTGTGCTGCTCGAGTCAAATCACAAGTCCCTTAAACGTGAATCGAGTCAGGACTTGAGTCCACGTCTAGGACTCGAGTACTCCATCCTTGATGCAAGCATCACATGGCTCAAAAATCATAAAACACAGTTTTTGTGTGGACCACCAACACACAACGTTTGGAAAAAAGGGCCAAGTCTCTTGCACAAACTTTTTGCCTTCTTCTTTGTTTTTGTTGTATTTCTGCAGCAATGTTACAGGGTCACACACAGGCCTGGCGTGGTTACCACAGCATTTACTTCTGGTATCTTAGTGTCGAAGAAGACATTTCTCATAACAATGTCAATGTTTTTCTTTAGAGAGGGGACTAAGTTTTAGACATTTGGAAAAAGGTTTGAAAGGTTACTTGGATACTATGAATGCGCACTGTTTTACCAGTAAGAATAAACATCTAGACATCTCTGGTGTGTCTGACAGTTTAATGTTAGGAGATCATGTTTAATACAGTATTTGTAAAAACACAGTTTCAAGACAAAAATACTTTATTTTCCTAATCTCTTTTAAAATGTATTTATAATTACATTCAGGACATGCCATGGCAATATGTATGGCAGTATGTATTTGACTTTTAATTGCAGATTTTACCCCTCTGTTGTAAAATATATCGACAATGAAAAATACATAATTTTGATAAATGAGTTTTAACGTTTTGCTTTTCTTCAATGAAAAGGCTTCCCATTAAAATATAAAAAGAAAAGCAGAGATAATTATAAGGGGAAAGACTGCAGTGTATTATAGTTTAAGCAAACATGTGGTTTGTGCATTTAAAACAGTTTTATTTAAGTCAATATCTCCATTGGTCAGACTCTTTTGTCCACAACCTGGTTCTGTCTCCTGTGATTGACGGCGACTTCCTGCCCGATGACCCGTCCAATCTGTTCCATAACGCCGCCGACATCGACTACATGGCTGGAGCCAATGACATGGATGGACACTTCTTTGCAAGTTTCGATGTCCCGTCGATCAACTCCCAACTGATGTTCACATCTGTGAAAGTTCAAGCTGTATTTACTAGTAGTTACCAGATTTGTGACACGAGTCTGTTGAAAACAGATGCAGGAATATGTGAAAGTTTCAAACGGCCTCTAATTTCTTTAATCTCAGTTATAAGTGGTCAGATTTCCTTGCAATCTTTAAAAATGGTCTTGATCAGCTGTTCTGCAAACATCCCGAAAGTCCTTCATGGTTTTTCTTTGGATTTTTGTTGCTCTTTCACCTATTTTCTGCCTCTTAATTTGAAATCAAATGAGCAATTTTACTCTTATACCAAAACCCTAAGCAGTGTCTTGAAATGTTTGAAATATTTCATGGATCTGGCTAATGACGAAAAATACAATATATAATAATACTATACTATAATATAATACTTGCTGCTGGTAACAATGAAACCTACAGATTCACTTCACCTGAAAATAGTCATGTTCTGGACCAAAATTGAGCTCCCAAAAGCCAAAGAAAAAACTTTAAAAGACCTTCACACAGTTTGGAGGACTACTGACCACTTTAAAAGATCAAACGGAAGCTGGACTGAAAACTGTTTTCACAGTATTTGATGCATTTTATCAAACCTAAATGTCCAACATTCTCCTCCTGTCTGAAGTGATGAGGTCAAGAGTCTCTTGGGTGCCTTGACCAGAGAGAAAGGGGCAGCTGCTTTAGAGAATGGCTTCTCCACATACACCTTAGACTGGGGATCCAATCCTAGCCAGGAGACCGTCAAGAAAACTGTTGTGGCCATCGAAACAGACTACATGTTCCTGATTCCCACTCAAGCGGCTCTTTATCTCCACGCTTCCAATGCCAGGTGAAAATAGGCCCTTCTTTACCAAATAGCACTTCGTGTTTTGGTTCCTTACATTTATATAGTGATTGACGAGGAATTTACGTTGTGGCATATATTTAATTGCTATTAATGTGTTTCATCGTGTTTATTTCTCTATTAAAGAACTGGTCGCACCTACTCATACCTCTTTTCTGAGCCCAACCGTTTGGGAGCCTATACAAAGCCCTGGCTGGGAGCTGGACGCTGGCTACGTGAGACAGAAGCTGAGGTTGGGTTATGTAAATTTCTGGACCAGTGTTTTTCCCGACCTTCCCACAATCTACTCAGAATAAAACCTGTTTTTGCAATGAACCCGATGAATAATGGGGTTGGTTCATGAAAAATAAACGCATGTGTAAGCAATCTAAATACTGTTTTCTTGAGTTTAATTTAATAACTCATGCTGGAACAGCTTTACATTTCCATAGATGATTAATATATTTTTTAGGATGTCCTGGATCAACTTTTAGAATAATATTCATTACAAAATAAATTAGGTGTTTTATTGAAATAACAGATTTTATTTTTATAACAAAAAGTAACATTACACAGGAAAAAATAAAAAATAAAAATTATTTAAAATGTATATATATATATCTATCTATCTATATATCTATATCTATATATATCTATATATATATATATCTATATCTATCTATATCTATATATATCTATATCTATATATATCTATATCTATCTATATCTATATATATATCTATCTATATCTATAGATAGATATATCTATATCTATCTATATCTATATATCTATATCTATATCTATCTATATCTCTATATCTATATACACTACCGTTCAAAAGTTTGGGGTCACATTGAAATGTCCTTATTTTTGAAGGAAAAGCACTGTACTTTTCAATGAAGATAACTTTAAACTAGTCTTAACTTTAAAGAAACACACTCTATACATTGCTAATGTGGTAAATGGCTATTCTAGCTGCAAATGTCTGGTTTTTGGTGCAATATCTACATAGGTGTATAGAGGCCCATTTCCAGCAACTATCACTCCAGTGTTCTAATGGTACAATGTGTTTGCTCATTGGCTCAGAAGGCTAATTGATGATTAGAAAACCCTTGTGCAATCATGTTCACACATCTGAAAACAGTTTAGCTCGGTACAGAAGCTACAAAACTGACCTTCCTTTGAGCAGATTGAGTTTCTGGAGCATCACATTTGTGGGGTCAATTAAACGCTCAAAATGGCTAGAAAAAGAGAACTTTCATCTGAAACTCGACAGTCTATTCTTGTTCTTAGAAATGAAGGCTATTCCATGCGAGAAATTGCTAAGAAATTGAAGATTTCCTACAACGGTGTGTACTACTCCCTTCAGAGGACAGCACAAACAGGCTCTAACCAGAGTAGAAAAAGAAGTGGGAGCCCGCGTTGCACAACTGAGCAAGAAGATAAGTACATTAGAGTCTCTAGTTTGAGAAACAGACGCCTCACAGGTCCCCAACTGGCATCTTCATTAAATAGTACCCGCAAAACACCAGTGTCAACATCTACAGTGAAGAGGCGGCTGCGGGATTCTGGGCTTCAGGGCAGAGTGGCAAAGAAAAAGCCATATCTGAGACTGGCCAATAAAAGAAAAAGATTAAGATGGGCAAAAGAACACAGACATTGGACAGAGGAAGACTGGAAAAAAAGTGTTGTGGACGGATGAATCCAAGTTTGAGGTGTTTGGATCACAAAGAAGAACGTTTGTGAGACGCAGAACAACTGAAAAGACGCTGGAAGAATGCCTGACGCCATCTGTTAAGCATGGTGGAGGTAATGTGATGGTCTGGGGTTGCTTTGGTGCTGGTAAGGTGGGAGATTTGTACAGGGTAAAAGGGATTCTGAATAAGGAAGGCTATCACTCCATTTTGCAACGCCATGCCATACCCAGTGGACAGCGCTTGATTGGAGCCAATTTCATCCTACAACAGGACAATGACCCAAAACACACCTCCAAATTGTGCAAGAACTATTTAGAGAGGAAGCAGGCAGCTGGTATTCTATCGGTAATGGAGTGGCCAGCGCAGTCACCAGATTTGAACCCCATTGAGCTGTTGTGGGAGCAGCTTGACCGTATGGTACGCAAGAAGTGCCCATCCAACCAATCCAAATTGTGGGAGCTGCTTCTAGAAGCGTGGGGTGCAATTTCTCCAGATTACCTCAACAAATTAACAGCTAGAATGCCAAAGGTCTGCAATGCTGTAATTGCTGCAAATGGAGGATTCTTTGACGAAAGCAAAGTTTGATGTAAAAAAAATCTTATTTCAAATACAAATCATTATTTCTAACCTTGTCAATGTCTTGACTCTATTTTCTATTCATTTCACAACGTATGGTGGTGAATAAGTGTGACTTTTCATGGAAAACACAAAATTGTTTGGGTGACCCCAAACTTTTGAACGGTAGTGTATATCTATCTATATCTATATATATCTATATCTATATCTATATCTATATATCTATATATCTATATCTATATATATCTATATCTATATCTATATATATCTATATCTATATCTATCTATATCTATATATCTATCTATATCTATATATCTATCTATATCTATATATCTATCTATATCTATATATCTATATCTATCTATATATCTATATCTATCTATATATCTATATCTATCTATATATCTATATCTATCTATATCTATATAGATAGATAGATAGATAGATAGATAGATAGATAGATAGATAGATAGATAGATAGATAGATAGATAGATAGATAGATAGATAGATAGATATAGTGTGTTGCAATAGTGTGTTCACCTACTAGTTGTTCTTTAAGCTAAATATTTTGGAGCACTGGAAATACGACAGCTTTTCTTTTGGTTTCAAACTGTATATTCTAGGTTGAGTAAAGTTTTGTATACAATGACTATTCAGGGACATAGTAGTCAACATATAGGCTTTTTTGTTGGTCAGATTTTGTGGCGACAGAAAAATTTTGTTAGTGACAGAAAAATAAAAATACTATCTAAAGTAGTCAATTTAAAACAACAAATCCATCCAATACAGAGCTGTGTGAACAGTAAAGAAATTCACTATTTATTTAAAGACTAGAGAGAACCGCATATTTAACATGTACAGACCCTTTCCAAAAAATGTTAATATCATGGAAACGTTTATTTATTTCCATAATTACATTCAAAATGTTAAACTTCCATAGATTATAGATTCAGGGCCCACAACTTAAATGATTTCAAGTATTTAGTTGTTAATTTGTACATAATTTGGGCTTCCAGCTCATAAAACCCTCAATAACAGGAATTCAAAAAATGTGAATATTGTGAAGAAATTACCATTTACTTCTTAGTTTTTGCAGAAAAAAGAAATTAGGATCACATCAAATCAATCAAAATATGGTTTAACTTTGGTTCAATTGTCTCAGTTAGGTTCAATACAGGGAAGACTGCAGACTTGACAACTGGGCAGAAGACCATCATTGATACCCTCCATAGGATGAGTAAGCCACACATAGCTAAGCAGGCTGGCTGTTCACATAGTGCTTTGTCCAAGCATATCAATGGAAAGTTGAGTTGAAGGGCAAAATGTGGCAGGAGAAGATGCACCAGCAGAAGAGCTGACCGTGGGCTTCAGCAGATTATCAAAGAGAGAAGATTCATGAATCTGGCAGAGATCCAGAAAGAGTGTATGGGCTACAACTGTCGGGTTCCTCGGGTCAAATAACTTCTGAGCCTGAGCCAACGTAGGAAGCGTCTCAACTGGGCCAAGGAGCAGAAGGACTGGACTGTTGGCCAGTGGTCCAAGGTCCTCTTTTCCGATGAAAGTAAAGTGTGCCTTTCATTTGGGAATCAAGGTCCAAGGGTTTGGAGGAAGACGGGTGAGGAACAGAACCCAAGCTGCTTGAGGTCCAGTGTGAAATATCCACAGTCAGTCATGTTTTGGGGTGCAATGTCCGATGCAGGTGTTGGTAAACTCCCCTTCTTAAATCCAAGCTCACTGCATCAGTCTACCAGAATGTTTTACAGGACTTTCATGATTCCTTCTGCTAGTATGGAGATGCAGATTTAATCTTCCAGCAGGACCTGGTCCCTATCCATACCGCCAGAAGCACCAAAACCTGGTTTGATGCCCATGCCATCACAGTGCTTGACTGGCCAGCCAACTCACCCGACCTAAACCCTATGGGGTATTATTAAGAGGAAAATGATGGGCACCAGACCCAAAAACAAAGAAGAGCTGACAGCAAGCAGCTGGGGGTCTCTGCCTTGCCTCCTCTGGGCGCCCCGTGTCGGTGTCTCTACTGCTGCGGTTGATCTGCTGCCGCCGGCGGAGATGGTTCCCTTGATGGCGTTTCCTTACCTGACTCACATGCACTTGGCCCAATGTCCTTTTTATGTTTTTTTGTTGTTGTTCTTAAGTATATTTTCAAAGAACAACCTGCCACTGTTAGCTAGGTAGTAGCACAACTAGAAATGGCTAGCTAATCAGAAAAAATAACTACAATTACATTATTCTAGATATAGTTCATTGTCTTTATTTTATACTGGAAACCAAAGTTTTATTGGCATATATAACTCTACATTGTGTATTAAAGTTAGGAAGCAATGTGTTTGTTTATACTTGACATTTTTAAAGAATGGCCTACCACTGTTAGCTAGGTAGTAGCATAGTTAGCCAAATAGTAGCATAGTTAGCCAAATAGTTAGAAAAAATTAGCATATTGTGATAAAGTTCATTCTTTTCCATAATGTAATGATAAAAATTTAACTTTCATATATTTTAGATTCATTGCACACCAACTGAAATATTTCAGGTCTTTTATTGTTTTAAAACTGATGATTTTGGCATACAGCTCATTATTTTTTTAATCAGAAAAACCACAAATGTAAACAGAAAAACACAAAACAAACTATGTGCTATGTATAGGCCTACGGTGTCAGGTTGAGGTTTCAAAGAGGACCCAAATGCAGAACGTTTAAGATCTCGAATTTAATTAATAATAAATTCCAAAACTCACAAATAATTACGAGGAAGCCAGGGAACATAGAGACTAGGGAACGCAGGAACGAGAGGCAATAGGGAAGGCATGAACCAGACGGGGAAGAATGACAACGAACCAGCGAGTAGTGACTGAGAGAGGACTGAATTTATACTGAGAAGGAGCAGGACTAATTAAGGGAAGCGGTTGCAGCTGAGGGGGAGTGAGCAGGTGGAAGTGATTTGCTGGGACAGGAGGTGAAATGGCTGGGAGACAGAAAACTGGGAAACTAGAGAGATCTTAAGAAACTTAAAGACAAGACTACGGGGAAACCAGAAAGTGCAGAAAACACAGGAAAAGGCTAAGAATAACTAAACATGATAATGGAACTAAATAAGGGAAATAACTAACAAAAGACAAACACCTAGGGATCATAACATACGGATATACTAAATCTACATGATGCCTGGTTATTCAGATAGATTGCATGAAACTCAGCTTTATGCTGATGTACAAAATGAAAAGAAGTACCAGTAAATATGGTCCAAACAACCAAACCAAATGTTAAAACTAAAGCAGCACCAAAAGAACACTGTATTTAAAAAGTAAAAACCAGTTAACAGTGGTTTACTGGGAAACAAATTGTACGGAAAGTCTTGGAACAGAAGCTAAAATTTACAGATTTATTGAGGGTCTGTAATTTATAGATTAGCAGGTCAGTATCAATATGCTGATAGGAAATCATTTTTTAATTACCTTTTAGATTTACAAACTGGTAAAGACCAAAAAAACTAAAGAATTATAAAGATTGCAAGCTTTTTGTTTTCTCATGTTCATATTTAGTAGGATTGATAATTTAGCAAGCCAAATAGTAATATCTGTCATGGCTTCTAGATGTACACACTGGGTAGTGTTTTGAGACTTTGAGCTGTGTTACACAGCTGTATAAACTAAGTCTGGTTTTCTGATGAAATTATTTTTAGTTACCCACGTTGTTGTCCCGTGTTGACATGGTAACTCAGTATGTTTGTTCAGGGTGTACCCCACCTCTTGCCCAATGACAGCTGGAAATAGTCACCAACTCCACCCCCATGTAAATTTGCAAGAATTAGACAGAATGGATGATGAATGAATGGGATGTTGTCACCTAAAAGCAAATTAGTCAACTATGTATTTTTTTCTGAATGGAAAATAAATCTTGGTTATACTTTTGCATCAAGAAAGGTCTGTAAGTGTGAAATATAAGCTAAATATGCTGGTTTTCTCTTTTCATTTAACCTTGAGAATCTGGCTAACACTTAAATGGACACCACATCAAAAGAATAACTAATCACATGTCATTATTTGCATAAGTTCATTACACGAGCCAGTTTCCATAAGTGGATCACATGGCGTTAAATGTTTGGGAAAATATGGGTAATCGATATGATATCCTGTACATTATTTATATAAAAAGCTCCAACATTAGTGACTTTTTTGTTCTACTAGATAATTTTTTTGTTCATGATTAAAAACTGCCAAAAAGTGGGGGGGGTTGAACTTTAACCACAGCGTTTTTCCTCATTAATGTAATATTTTAATCTTAAACCTGCACACCTGAGCTGGTAATGATTATATAAGTGTGGGAAAAGCAGCACATTGGGTGCATGTGTCCCAGATGTTGCTGACGGCTGTGCGGTGGGCAGGTCTCCTTTATAAATACGTGGCTGACAACCATCCTGTTGCTCACAGTTGAATCCTGATGGCGATGCTTGGGATTTTGGTTGCTGCTACTGTTTTGCTGGAGACGGTCTCCGCCGCCTCCGTGAGTTCCTCTCCAATAACAAAGTTCTACCATCTTCCACGTAATGTTAAATAAAAAATATAGGCTAATTTAATGTAACAGGTTTTTTTGTCAATAAAACAAGTAAACTAACAATTTAGAAACATAATTTGTGCTTCGAGTAAATGTATTTGACCTTTACTTTCAAAACGTGCCAGTGTTGATTGCTTAGGTATGTCATAAACAAAATTGGAAATAAGTTATTCATCAAAAACTCCATGTTTTCAGTTTTTCTATCTTTACCTTTTGCAGCTCGGCGTTGTCTCTACCGAGGGAGGGAAGGTGGTGGGAGAAAACATTCGCCTTGGGTACCAGCGCCACATGGATGTTTTCAAGGGAATTCCCTTTGCAGCCGTCCCTGGAAGGTTTGAGAAGCCAAAGCGTCACTCTGGCTGGGATGGTGGGTTTGCCAGTCATAGGCCTAGTTATCAGTCACAGTTGTCAGTTATGACTTTTTGCTTTCAAAAAGCCTTTATAGTGAAGATCCCAGCTTTATGGAGACATTCTGGGACTTTGTTATAAGTGTTGAGGTCCAACTGTGTCCTGATTGGTCAGCCTGTTGGTCAGAAACTTGGAAGCTGGAAACTTACAGACCTTTAACTCATTTCACTGTTTGATAAAGGTTGCAGACGATACTGTTGTTGAAGGGAAATTCAGCCTCACAGCTTCTTGACAGTGTTATGTTTTCTTTTAAACTGAAAACGATGTGCTAGATGGCATTTGGTAGAGATTGTAGTTGTTTTTATTCAGAGAACACCCAAATAAGTTGTGTTTTTGCACCTTCCAATGATTACAAATTGTCTTACTTTTTAAATCTAATAAGATGTGTTTTATTGTACTAATATAATCATTATTATGACAGAAATATACCTCAGACATACTTAACCAGGTAAAATTGCAACTGGATAAACCTTAGCTCGACAAACGTCACTTACAGTCATCTTAAAATGTTCACCTCATGTGTTTATTGTCTCTGACCAGGTACTCTGAAGGCCACCAAGTTCAGGGAAAGATGCCTTCAGCTGACGGTTCTCCTGAACGACGTCTATGGCAGTGAGGACTGTCTTTACCTGAACATCTGGGTTCCTCACATCAACTCAGGTTAATCCTTAGAATTACCACAGAGTGTGACTGAAATTTGACCAAGACTAACTGTGATGTTCCCCTAATTTTTCAGTGGCCTCCAATCTGCCTGTCATGGTCTGGATCTTTGGTGGAGGTTTCTTAGTTGGAGCCTCAATGGGTGCTAACTTCCTGGATAACTATCTGTACAATGGACAGGAAATCGCAGATAGAGGAAATGTAATCGTGGTGACCCTGGGATACCGTGTGGGGTCTCTGGGCTTCCTGAGTGCCGGAGACTCTACTTTGCCTGGTAGGTACCCTTTGAAAGGAGCCAGGTGTTTCATTAAATTTTACTTGAAAACTTCACCTCGGATCATGTTTAGGAAATTATGGACTGTGGGACCAGCAGGCCGCCATTGCATGGGTCCACAGAAACATCCGATCATTTGGAGGAGACCCCAGCAACATAACCCTCTTTGGAGAGTCTGCCGGAGGAGCCAGTGTTGGTTTACAGGTCAGAAGCTGCCCAAAGTAAAAGGTCAAAATCATTTAGAAGGTATTATAAAAAATAAAATCTGTTTTCTATTTTTTCTCTCAGACTCTCACTCCTCACAACAAGGGGATTGTCAGGAGAGCCATCTCCCAGAGCGGTGTCGCCCTCTGCCCTTGGGCTATCAACAGAAACCCTCGCAAGTATACTGAAGAGGTACATGGCTCCTCATGTGTTTTTATGGATGATACATGTTTATAAAACATCAGTGACCGGTTGTTTTTGGAACCTAACCCCTCCAGGTTGCTTTGAAAGTTAACTGTCCCATCGATGATCGCATGGCCACTTGTCTGAAGATGACCAATCCCAAGACTCTGACGATGGCAGGAACTATCCATATGTCCGGCTCTCCTGACGGTAAGCTGCACACGTTTGTCAACCCCTGTGCAGAGAGGTTTTGCCAGACGAACACTGTGCAAAGTGGATTAGATTAATAATCTTATTGTTTTACAGTCCTGTTGAGTACAAATTAAATGTATTTGACATAAAACGGACTAAGACTGGAGCCAAAGGATGAATAAGTACCAACTTTTTGACATCTTTATGTCAAAGACCCCCTCTACGACATTGTTACGTGAATACACAAAGGTTCTCAATCCTTTTAGCTTGGCATGTTTAGTGCTTAAAAGATTGGTTTTTTTTTTGGGAAAACATTACTGTACTGTACCTAGAATCACCACTCTTTTTTAAAATTATGATAACCAATATGCAAGATAAAAAGCATTGTCAATGGGTGCGACCGAATTCAGGGGCTGGATCTTTTGAAGGTTGCATTTGCATACCGATTATGTGATGTGAAGAAGGCTGTCCAAATACGGCCCACCAATGCATCTTTCTTTTTCCCTGGAATTGAAGAATGAGTCCTATGTATCCTTTGCAGCCCACCCGGTCAAAAGACTGACTGCAGCCAAACGAGAGGTTTTTGTTCTTGCAACAATGCATCCAATTTCACAGCCACTCACTTCCGGTCTTCGTGGTTGTCGAAGAACCCTGCTTACTTCGACCAGGTAGGTCAGCTCCTTTGAAGGATGCAGCCTCTGAATTTGGACCTAATGACCTAAGTGTTTTAGAGAGACCGATTAAATAAAAAGCTATGCTTGTGGACTGTAGGAGGAGGCAGGAGTTTCAGGAAAAAAAAACCCCACAGATGTACTGGGAGAGAATTAAAAATCAGAAATTAATATATGTTCAGCTAAAAACTGTTCAATTAATGTACAGTCTAATAATTACAAAGCCTTACATCTTCTCTTGTTCAATAAATAAATACACTCTTGAAATAAAATTTTGCTTTGTTTTTTGCCAACAAAATTCACAGGACACTTAACAAAAAAATGAAAAGAAAAAAATAACAGCTATCAAAATTACAGGGAAAAAAATATTTTAAGTGTCATTAAACTGCATTGTCGTCGTTTTGACTCACATGTGTTTCATTATTACCAGTTTACTCATATGGCCTTCACATCCCCTATAATGAATGCTTTTGTTAGGATTTAGCACAAACATCACAGTCAGGATTGTCAACGGATTTATCTGAGTCTGCATCTCCATTGGTCAGCTCCTCTGGTGTACAACCTGGTTCTGTCTCCTGTGATTGACGGCGACTTCCTGCCAGACGACCCGTCCAATCTGTTCCACAACGCCGCCGACATCGACTACATGGTCGGAGCTAATGACATGGATGGACACATCTTCACAGGCATTGATGTCCCATCAGTCAACTCCGCTCTGGTGGACACCCCTGTGTGAGTTTAGGTAGACTTCGTGAAACATCTTACATGTCAGGAGCAGGTCCGGTACAATGCTGAAGTTTTAAGATGCCCCTAATTTCTTTGCCGTTGCTTCCAATAATCCAGATTATCGTCTAAAGTGGTCTTGATCAACGTTTCTGGCTTCCTGAAAAGGAGCCACAGTCCAAAAAAAGACTTTGATAGACTGACCTTCAGGAATCCTGGAGATCGATGCAGACCACTTTGAAAGATTAAGAAAAAGTCTGTCTGGATAGAAAAATTGTCATTGGATTTAAGTGTCTGACATTCTCCTCCTGACTGCAGTGATGAAGTGAAGAGGCTCTTGGCTTCCCTAACCAAAGAGAAGGGAACGCTTGGTTCGGACAACGCCTTCTCCACATACACCTTAGACTGGGGATCCAGACCCAGCCGGGAGACCGTCAAAAAAACTGTCGTGGAAATCGAAACTGACTACATTTTCCTGATTCCCACTCAGGCTGCTCTTTATCTTCATGCCTCCAATGCCGGGTAAGAAAAAGATCCATGTTAGCAAATGAATTTGAAGAAGGGCTGAACGTTTGGTAATGCTCTCCTTTGTTAAAATCAAGATCAACCAACTGCCCTTAGTAGTCACAGAACTAGTAAAGAGAGTAGAGCTGTGTGTGATTTAATCTTAGTATGAATCAGATCAGCTTCTGGTCGAGGTTCCAAGCAATCTTTTTTTAACCTATCCGGGAGCATTGGAGCACAAAAACGCAAAAAAAGTCTCTCGATTTCCTTTTGCCTTGGCTGCTCTTCTTCTGCGCTAGCTTGGTATTTCTTCTTCTATGGTTGTACAGTAGCTCCCAAAATGCATGAGGAAAGAATAACTTTTGAACTTGATAAATATCCAGAGACAAAGTGAGCTTTTCTGGTGAAAAAATCAACTTTATCTGAAGAAATAAAGAAATAATGCGAAGCTAATGTTTTAAAGTTGTTATGAAGATCTATGTGGTGAACATTATACACTAAAATAAAGTTGTTTTAGTGTAGAAAGTAATTTTATTTGTGTTTATTATGGTAGGTATGCCACCTATTGTTATAAATAGAGAACTGCATTTGGTTAAAATCCACAGAAACAGTGATCTGTCTACTTCAGTGTCCAATGGGTGTTGAATGGATATTCCATCCCTAAGTGAAGTTTAGTCTGTTGCCATTTTCGCCAGAGTTGGATAGGTAAGAAAAAGCATTTTTTAACCAGCCCAGTCATTTTCCTAATCTGGTAGGAGTCAATTTGCTTTATCTTAGCATAAACAATGTAACTGAATGGGATCAGCTAGCATTTCGTGTGCAAAAGTGATGAAAATAACTTAGTCCATCCACCCGTCCGTCCGTCCATCCATCCATCCATCCATCCATCCATCCATCCATCCATCCATCCATCCATCCATCCATCCATTCCCTCTTTATGGAGGGCATCAATGATGGCTTTCTGTACAACTGTCAGGTCAGCAGTCTTCCCCATGGTGGTGAAACCAGACTACTGCTACTGAACTACCGAACCAGACTGAGAGACCATTTAAAGGCTCATAAACCCTTGGGAGGGATTTTGGATTAATTAGCTGATTAGAGTGTGGCACTTTAAGCCGAACATATTGAACCTTTTCACAATATTCACATTTTCTGAGATTTTGAATTTTGGGTTTTCATAAGCTGTAAAGCCATAATCATCAAAATGATAACAAATAAAGGCTTGAAATATCTCGCTTTGCATGTAATGAGTCTATATCATATATTAGTTTCACATTTTAAGTTGAATTACTGAAATAAATGAATTTTTCCTCGATATTTTAATTTTTCGAGTTTCACTTGTATATTCAATAGCTTTAGGTGATATCCATTGATTTCATTTTTTACATCTTGTTGTTTTCCACCAAAGAACTGGTCGCACCTACTCGTACCTGTTCTCTGAGCCCAACCGTTTGGGAGGCCTCCTCACACCTTTCCCCGCCTGGCTGGGAGCTGACCACGCCGATGACCTGCAGTACGTCTTTGGAAAGCCCTTCTCCACCCCACTAGGATACTGGCCACGCCATCGTGACCTCTCCGGATACATGATCGCCTACTGGACCAACTTTGCCAAGACGGGGTATTTTCACTGCACAAAATATTTTGTCAGACACGGAAATAGATCTCACTAGATCTCACTACATTACTGACATTTTCTTTCTCTCTGGTTGCATTCAGAGATCCTAATAAAGGAGACCTGAAAGTACCTACTTCGTGGCCAGCGTTCACATCTACCGGACACCAGTTTGTGGACATCCATGCCAACATGGACGCCAGCTCTGTTGGACAGAAGCTGAGGATGCGCTATGTGAATTTCTGGACCAGCGTCCTGCCCAACCTTCCCGTAATCTACTCCGAGTGACGATCTTTAGCTTGTGATGATCAACAGTTTTGGTTTATAAAAATAAATAAAAACATGAGCGATTCTCTTGTTTTATTGTTGTTGCTTATTTACTTTTGTTTTAACTGGTTAACTTAAACCCTGTACACATTATATTTCAAATTTCTTTTATCATCTTTTGATCTTGGGTAGATATTATTGTATCGGCGTTTGGTGTTTGCAAAACCTTATGGATAAATAACAGCATCGGAAAAAACTTTTAATTCTTTCCATAAATATTCGACAAACTGCTAAAGAATAAAAATGCTATCATTGTTCTGGCACCATCCCAATGAAATAAGATTAAATTAAAAGGTACAGCGTTTCGTTCTCATGCCACCATTGTACCAATCTTAAATAAAGTTAAATATTTAAATATTTTTATTAATTCACTTCAGTTCTCAAAAATAACAGCAGATGGCGCTGAAGACCATTTGTCTTTACTTAATGTCTCATTTCCTTCTTTGTAATAAAGAAGAAAATGAGAGCAAACCATATTTTATTTCCTTGAAGAGATATCAAATAAATTGCTTTGAAATAGTATAAAATATTAATGTGTGCTTTTATCATTTTCGTTGTCAACATGGCAACAGTTTAAAACAAAATATTAATGTGCAGAAATTAGATTTTTATTCCCAATTTGAGACCAGTTCCAAAAATGATAAAGGGAAAAAATATGCATGCACAGTATTTCTATATATTTTTACAACGAATGTGACAAAGAAAACATAAATAAATATTTTTGACACTCTTTTAAATTATTTTCTTTCTACCTTGACATTCATACAGGACGCAATAAAGAAACCTCTGAAGTTCTCTCCGTCTGAATGTTCTCTCCGTGTGAATGTGTGTATAGAAATTAATTGGTTGGTTGGTTAGCAGGTCTGTTGGATTATGGTTGGTAGGTTGAATAACTGGTCTGTTGGTTGGTCATTTGGTTGCCTGATTAATTGGTTGGCTGACTAATAGGTTGGTGGGCCAATTGGCTGGTAGGCTAGCAGGTCTATTAGTTGCTTGGTCTGTATGTTGGTTGTTTTGTTGCCTGATTGGTTGATTGGTTGTTTGGTTAGCAGGTCTGCGGGATCATAGCTGGTTGGCTGATTAATTGGTTGTTTGTTGGTCGTTTAACTGGCTGAGTAAGTGGCGGGTCGCTTGGTTGGTTAGCAGGTCTGTTGGATCATAGTTGGAAGGTTAAATATTTGGTGTGCTGGTTGGCAGATTCATTGGTTGTTTGTTTGGTTAGTTTGTTGGTTGGCTAAGGAATTGTTCCTTTAGTTCATAAAGTACAACACACGCAAAACAAGAAATATCCTGACATAGATATTCTTTGCTGCAGATAAAATCTCTTGTTCATCCAGTAAAGCACCAGCTTCTATTTTCCAAGGAACAAGTTTTGAAGTAAAAATTTAATCAGCAGTGACGTTAAATCCAGTCATGTAAAATGTTTTATGTCTTTTATTTATTGGATATTTCTGTGTTTTAGGACAACTGAAACATTAAATGTTAAGTACTTCCTTTTATGGTTCCTTTAGGGGCAATTTAGTTAACAGCTGGCAGAAACAGATGTTGGTAATAAACATGAGCAATAATCCACCTAGTGTTCATACAGGCGCCAGGTATACGGCTCATAGCTGAATAGAAATACCCTTTGAGCTGGTTTGTTCTACATCATGGCTTCATGTGACTACATTGAACTGAGAATATAATCTCTCTCCTTCATAAAGATGTCTTCAACGAGCCTCTAATTTACATACCCCCGATGACCCGGGAGGAGGTCCCATCAGTTTCTTTATCAACCCTCACGATACCCTGGAGGGGATTTCTTTTCTTTTTTACTGTTTAACTGGGTAGGGCCGATTGGCTGAATGCCAGCTGCTGATAATTAGTTTCTCACCTGAAAATCGGGATAATCAACATTTTAAAGTATGAGTTTAATTAGAAACTATTGCCAATGTTTTGACAGAGACAGATAGATGGGAGAGGCTAAATTTATTGTTTCAAGTTCAGGCACACACTCCTGAGGTCAGGACTGGTTCAATGAGAAATGAGAGGTCAAGTCTATTTGTCACTAAAGTTATTACTTTAAGATCTAACATCTGCAAACCTCTTTGCTACAAATACTGAAATGATATCAAAAGACACACCAAGATGTGTGTGTGAACTGTCCCTCATCCTTTGTTTAACTGGGGCAAGAACGAAATAAACCATTTTCATGCGGATAGCACTACACCGCCTTTGCTTTTACCTTTTATGTTGCCTAAAAGCCTGTTTACAGATGTTGTCTTTGGGTGTGTCATTATCAGTCTGGAACATTTTGCTCTACACCCCGAGGCAAAATTACACCATCTTCTTCAGTCTGGATTGGTTCCATTAAAAAACAGCAATCTTCCAGCAATACCAGTAGGCATTCACCAGATTGAAGTCTTGGCTGTGAAACTGTGAAATGTTGATTTATTAATGCGTTCAGAGCTGAATACCAGGCTGTACATGTTTGACTAATAACTATTTTATGAGTGATTATATGATCATTTATAGACTTCAGGTAACCCACAAAGGATTCCATATTACTTTAGCATATTTGGCACCCCTCAGTCTATCACTTCGGCTGTCCTTTGGCATGGTCAAGCATTCCTCATTCCGCATTTCTGACTCTCTCAGCATATGGCTTTGGCTTAGGAATTTTCTCCAAGTCCATGCTGAGACTTGAATGTCTATCGAGCTACTGGACACTATACTAGCCCTATTAATTATCTGCAATAATGATGGAATGATGATATCCTGGTTTTACATTCATTTACAATCTAAACCATTTGCCTGAAACAACTCAAATGTTGGTTTGGTTGGACACAATGACCCCAAAAAACTTCCAGAACTCTGGTGATGATTAAATTTAACTGGCTCAGAAATGCAATTGCTTTTTCCCCATTGAATAAAAACTGCAACTGCTTTTAAAAATATGTCTTTTTAACTGCTTTTAAAAACATACTTCTTTTTGACATAAGTCTTTTTTTTTTAAAACATACGTCTTAAAACATACGTCTTGCCACCAGCGTGAAGAGGACACTCTCCACCATCAACACCCGTAAAGCAGCAGGTCCAGAAAACATTCCTGGAAGAGTGCTGAAAGACTGCGCAGAGTTGAAGGATGTCTTTACAGACATCTTTAACAACTCCCTGGAGCAAGACATTGTCCCATCATGCTTCAAAGCCACCACCATTGTACCTGTATCAAAGAAATCTTCCCCATCCTGCTTCAACAACTACCGTCCTGTGGCACTGACCCCCATCATCATGAAGTGCTTTGAACGGCTAGTCATATTACATATTAAATCCATCCTACCCCCCACACTAGACCCCTTCCAGTTCGCATACAGAGCAAAACGATCTACAGAAGATGCGATCTGCTCTACGCTCCAACCAGCTCTCACTCACCTGGACAGAAAAGACAGGAACTCTCTCCCCCCACCCACTCTGAACCCTCAGCCAGCAGAGCCCCCCCCCCCCCAAAGAAAACACTCTAGACTCACAGACTATGACCACCTCTGTACTGTTAATAAAAAATAAAAATTGTATACGTTTATATGTATGTATGTATATATAGACTTTAGACTTAACTTTATTCATCCCTTTGGAATGACTCCCTCAGGGAAATTAACATTTCCAGCAGCAAACAAAAGGGTGAAATAAGATAAATAAATAAACACATACAGAACCTTTGATTAAATAAAATTATTATATATATATATATATATATATATATATATATATATATATATATATATATATATATTATTGCACTGTGGCTACTGC